>JAEIFR010000003.1:487500-1915000 GCA_018904105.1 Zaprionus tsacasi | reverse complement strand
AAACTTTCAATTAAATAAAACGTGAATTAATCAAAATGACGCAGGGAGCGCGGGGAGGGGAACAGAAAGATAGATGACAGGTGCGATGTGCACAAATAAACAGGAGGCACACACACATGGACAGGCAGACTAAGAGACAGACAGAACAGACAGACAGACGGACAGACGGAGAGATGGACAGACATGCGTGGCACGTGGTCAACGTGTCAACGTGGCAAAACAAATGATGATAGCTGTGCGTCAAATGAAATGTCCGCAGTATAAACAACAGCAACAACAATAATGTTAAGATAAAGACAGAAAGAGAGAGAGAGAGAGAGAGAGAGGGGGGGTGCACAAAAAACCGATAGAAATAAAAATAACAGTTGACATTTTTGTGTGCGAACCAAGATGAAATTGAGACCTCGCCTACAAATAAAGAAAATATACGCCAGCGGATAAGCTAACTCACACACACACACAGACACATGGATAAACATATACACATACGCAAATATTGATCTTGCATGCGGCAGTAGAAAATAAGTACGAGCTTTTGTGACATCCATAGTCAAATGTCTAATGCGCTTGACTTTTTGTCTGAAATTTTGTAAATTCTTTTCAAATATATTTTTAAATATTTCTGCTGAATTTTAGAGAAACTTGCCGCTTTCATGCTTGTGGGAAATTGAAAAATATCTCATATATCAGTTACGACTTAACGACCTTAGATGTGGAATTCCTTGGATACTCTTAAGATTATGTTAAAATTTATATTTCTATATATATGTATATATACAATAAAATAATTTAAAAATTAAGTATATTTATTCCTTACTTAAATTGAATTTCCTAGTACAGGGTACCCCTTTATATGTCTTATACGAGTGCAACTTATACTCAAATTGGGCCTGAAAGTAGGCAACGGCAGCAACTGAGCCAGGTCAAAATTTATTTGCCAAGGACGCCGGGTCGGACGTTTTGACCGCCATGCAAACATTCGGCCTAATCAAAAGTCACAAACAGGCATATATACACACACAGGCACACACACAGTCACACACACATACGCACACAACGAGAACAAGGCAAAAGGGCAGCTTCTTGGCCAAAAAGCAAGGCAAGTAAACAAAACGCAAACTATTTGTTTGACAGCCTCCCACTCATTGTGCGTGTGTGTGTGTGTGTGTTTGTGTGTGTATAACTGTCATATGTGTGTGCCTGTTCGTATGTGTGTGTGTGTGCGTGCTGCAGCCCCACAAGCACTTTGCCGGTTCCTGCTCCCAGACTGAGTTCGAGTCTGCTGCTCTATCAGGCAATTTGACAGTCGCCAGTTACAACATTGTTACAGCACACACACACACACATATGGCCAGAAAACGCATGTATGTTAAATTTGAGTGTATGTGTGTGTGTGGATTATTGTTTGAATCAAACTCGACGGGCTACATGATTTTTCATTTGACCACCAATTGCCGCGGTTTGCCGCAAAACGTGTTGGTTAACAAACGAGAATTCCATGAGAATTGCAGTGTATTATCCAGTGTGGCAACAAAAGCGTTTTACCACACTAGTCACAATTAGAGATGTGAGCACGAATAGACTGAAGTCAGTTAGAGATGATGATGGTGACATTAGAGACGCAGCAAATGGGTTAAAATAAGAGAATAATAAATCAGAATGTACTACGTATGTTATGAGGAATAAGTGTTAGATAGAAACTTATTTTAAGCTGGAGTTTATTTGATTATTTTAGTAATCCCCATAGTAATCGCTCAAGATTGATTTTGGTGTGGGGTTTAATTCGATATATATGATAGAAAAATAATAAAGTAAATTATTATTATCATTAATCATCATTGAGATGGAGTTTTGACAGTTCTTTAGCAGAAAAATAAATGAAGATTTGACATATGTTATAAGGTATAAAAAATACTCGTATTAGAAAGGGAATGTCTTTTAATTACTCTAGTTAGACTTTCAATTATCTCTCGAGATATTTAAGCTGATTAGATGATGTCTCTTGCTTCAGGATCCTAATAGAGGGAGAAAATAAGTGGAGTGATAACTAACTAGGGAAATAATTAAAGTGTTAATCTCATTGAGAAGGACTCTTCCTTGAGCAAAGCCCTTGAAATCGAATTAATTGATGACCAAAAGTCACTTTTAATATAAACCAATTTAAAAATCGAAGATCCTTAAGCATAAACAATGTTTTCTGGCCAATTTGCTGGGACACAACAGAAAGCGGAAGTAAAGAAAGCAGACACATGGTCAGCAGGTGCAGAGAGAGAGAGAGAGAGAAAGAAAGAGATAGTGATACGCAGAGGACAGAGGAGTATGGAGAGAGACAGACAGCGCGCCAGGACATGGCCGGAACGACAGGGTCAGAGACAGAGAAGGATAGAAAGAGACAGAGAGAGAGAAAGAGGGGGAGAGAGAGAGAGAGAGGGAGAGGGTACTACTTGGTCCACCTGGACTGTGCAGTTGACAGTTAATGGTCTAATGAAATGTTGTTGAGTTATCGCAGCTGCTTACCTGCTTCGCCCGAGTCACTCACAATGCCTGTCCGGGCCACACAATTAATGGCTGCCCAAGCAGGTGTAGCCGAGCGAGTGAGTGTGCGTGTGTGTGTGTGAGTACCGCACATGTCATGCATATTGCAGAAGAGGCAGCAGCAGGCAGACGGAGATGGAGATGGAGAAGGAGCACACGGAGTGCTCAAGCTGACAGCAGCCAGTTGCAGTCTGGGCGAGAAGAGGGAAGACACACACACAGAGCTGTATCGACTATCCAGCTATGGCTACAGGGGCTACAGATACATTTCCAGTGCCGGAGATACAGATACTCATCCGAGTTGTGGCCATGGCAGTTGATATCGAGGAGCGCGTCGCCCCAGCAACATTTGCCGTAGGAACTGGCACGGGAAATCACAGACTCATCATGAGGAGCAGCAGGAGCTGGAGCCGTGCAACGGAGCACGAAGGAAACCAGCCCGGCGTAGTACGCATTCAGTCAAGCGGAAACGCGTGGCGATTTAAATAACCTTTCAGCTCGGTTGAGTGATGGATAATATTGGCGAGACTTAAGTTTAAGATTTACAAATCCCGCACCGCAGTCAGAACTCAACTGAGAGCAACTCATGATGAAGATGATGCTGCTGCTGCTGCTGCTGCTGCTGATGATGATGATGATGTGGCCATTAATGTGCTTTAAGTGGATATTCCTAACGGCGCTTTAAGCTCGCTGTCAAAGTACTCAGCAGACGCGAAAGACGTGACAAATTGAGAGGGGACCCGAGTCCAAATCCCGCTCCGATTGTCAGTTTAAATTATAGAGAACAAATTGGTTGATTATGTGGAACATATATATAACCGATAACTGACCTTTACACAAGACAGTTATATGAGAAAAACTTTTTTCATTGCATACTTTGCGGGGCCTGAGGAATAAGGTTCCCCTATTAAAACTAAATTACTTCCCTTATTTTGATACAGTGTTTGGTAATTTTTAAGAATATTTCTCCATCCTGTGATGTTAAGATACGATATTATGATGTACGGATTCTTCACTTAATTAATTAAAAAATAAATAAATAAATTAAAACTAAATATTGAATAACTTATATGTTTATCAACCGATCCAAAGCAAATTTGCAGTAAACATAAGTGTGAAAATATTTACTTTACACACTAAGAATAAATATTGTATCTTTTAAAAATCGCTTGCTATGTGCATTTTTCGATTTACGTGGGCAGTTGAGGGCGTGGTCAAATTTAAAAATAATATTCAAGTGAGTGGGATATAAAGACATATTGTCAATCAATTTGATAGCTCTAGCTCTTATAATAGATGAGATCTAGGTTATTTTACAGTTGAACAGACAGACAGACGGACAGACGGACAGATAAGCAGACATGGAGTAGCTGGTAAAAAAAGGCAGATATATATGCTATAATTATATGCAATTTGAAACATAATGTATACAAATTGCTCATTATAATAGGCTTATCTCGAATGTAACGCAATATTACCGATAATAATCTTAGTTTATGCATAATAATCACTTCGATTACATTCACTATCGATGAATGTAATTTAAATTGCTGCAGTAGGCGGAAAAAAACAACTTGTTCGACAATTTCATCTTCATCAAATTTGTTAATATTGAATCGAGGCAAACATTTGCTCCGTTAACACAGTTGGTTGGGCACTCCCAAATGACATACGCATTGGCCCCGCGGATACGGGGCGGGGTCGGTGACTGGAGCGGAGCGGGGGCCTTGACGGGATGTATAGTTGATGTTTTTAATTAAAAGCGGACTTTAATACAAATGTTATGTCAACCGGAAGCGTATTTGCCTTGCGTCAAAATTGAACCCGAGCGACAAAAAAAAAAAAAATAAATAAATAAAAAAAAAAAATGAAACCGCGCAATAAAAACGCAATAAAAATAAATCAATTTGCCTGCCATTTGCAGGCGCTCTTTGAGTGTCAATTGCCAACGGACACATATACAGATATGGTATAAAATATCGGGGTTATTTTTTATATCTATATATATATATGTATAGTATTTGCAATATTTGTGCGTGCATCCATAGAATAAAAGTCAGTTTAATATAGAAAGGAAGGGGGAAGGCGCTGGAGCAGAAGAAGGCGTCAACTTTGACAGCCTCGACAAAAGTTGGAGGAAACAAATTTACATAACTGATTAAAAACTTTTACCTTCATTGCCTCAATTTGCCAGCAAGGAGTCGGGGTCGCGGTCGGGGGGTGAGTCGGGCCAAAGGTGAGCGACAAAAGAGTCGAAAGTGTGAACTGTGCACACAAATCGGAAGTTTCTGCCCCAATTGCGCTGAACTACACTTATCTAGTACAGGGTACGGCAGGTGGGGGACCCCCCAAGCCGAAATTCAATTATTAATCCAAGTTTTTCATTACTTTCCCAGTTCAGTCGTGTCTTTTATCGATTCCCAATTATCACTCCTAACTATGTCCGGCTAATAAAACTTTATTACCCGAGCCAGAGAGAGAGAGAGAGGGAGACAGAAAGAGATAACTATTTACTTTGCAGATGGAGAGGTAGGAGGGTAGGGGGGAGGGGGTGACAGCTTGAAAAGTGCTGCAGCTAATCAAGCTTAATGCATATTGGCAATCGTGATTGAATAAAAGCATTCGCATTCGCGAATCAATGAATTATTCGATGGACATAGACAATCTGCTTATTATAACATTGCCATGGCCAATACCAATGCCAATGCCATTGCCATGGCCAATGGATAATGGCGATTTTGGCCCACAAGCCTCATAATGGAAATATTTCTCTATTTAGCCGTATTTATATCAGCGGCATCGATCTGCCAACCTGCGAATCTGCTCCGCATTATCCGCAACACGAAACATTTCCCATCGACATCGACTGGCGCCACCATGGTCTCATGGCCATAGCTGGCGACGACGTCATTTTTTTCATGTCCAAATCCGAATCCAAATCCGAGTGCAAATCCCAGCTAAAATTGCATTGCGCGTGCAACGTGCACAGCTTTATTTGTGGACCACTGTGCAGCAGCAGAGGCAGCGCAGCAGCAGCGCAGCATTCCTGAAGGTCAGACATATCAGGGCTGTCAAGGCGTGTCGGAAATGTCAGATACCCTAATTTGGGAGGAATATCTGCAGTTTGTGTTGCCCACATTTCAGCGCATAGAATTATTAATGCCAACTGCAGCCTCCTCCTCTCTCTCTCTCTCTCTCTCTCTCTCTCTCTCTCTTCACTAATTGACATTCGAATTTCATTTATCGATTGTATCGATTGTATAAGTAACGCGCAATCGAAGTGATTGCGTAGTAAAAGTGATTGTTGTGAAATGATTAATTTTGTTTAAGGAATTCTAAGCAATAAATTATAAGGAAATAAAACTAGTCGGAAAGACTACAGTTTATTCTTTTGTACCATAAAAAAATATATAATGAAATAAAATAAGTAATATAATGAAATAATCAAATTAAAATAACGAAAAACAAGTGGGTAGGGCGACAGTCGAACGCCCGACAGTAGGATACCCTTCTCCCAATTTTTAAAATCCGTTACAAACGTGTAACCACACTCATAATTTCAAACAGAAATTTTGCACAAATACTTCTACTACATATAGCTTTCTCGCTCACACTCACACAGCGACGCACGTTAAGAGTGACGTCGACGTCGACGTCAACTGCTAAAGTAGCGCGCAGGCTGCTGCTCGTACATTTGTACTGAAAACGTTGACTTGAATAACTTCTGTGTTATTGGTCCGATCAAATTGTAATTTGGATAATATGTTTGTATGGTATATAGCTTTATACATACTAAAGCAGAACTTTAGAAGTTTAATAGTTTGCTTAATAATCACAAATTACCGATTTGCGGGGGCGGTGGGCGTGGCATCAAACATTTAACATAAACTTCATCTGCTTGGGAAATTTAAGAACCTACATACCAAATTTGGTGTCTCTAGCTTTTTTAATAGCTGAGATCCGTTGTCTCAAACAGACAGACGGACATGTCTCAATCGACTCGGCTAGTGATCCTGAGCAAGAATATATATACTTTGTGGGGTCTGCCACGCCTCCTTATGCCTGTTACATACATTGCACAAAGTTAGTATACCCGTTTTTGACCATTTTCAATGGTCGAAGGGTATAAATATATTTAATTTAAATCGTATATTATCGATTTACGGGGGCGGTGGGCATGATGCCCAAAATTTGAAAAAAACGTTTAATGCCTAGGATATACAGGAATCTACATGCCAGATCTTGAGTCTCTAGCTTTCTTAATAGCTGAGAATTAGGCGCTCATACAGACAGACAGACAGACAGACATGGCTAGATTGACTGTCCAATGATACGAGGGTCGTTTGATAAGTCCGTGACTTTTTGTATTTGCCGCGCACCTGCTCTAAATACAACACTGCTCCTGTCAGCAGTTATCGATTAACAGCTGACTGTAAAATTTTGAGAAAGCTGCGTTTTTTGGTTTGCGTTTTATAGGCATTGAAAGCAGACGATCTCGTGAATTTTAACGAAAATGGAAAAAGTGAATTTCGTGTGCTAATTAAGCATTATTTTTTTATAAAAATCCATCACCGAAACCAAGGAAAGACTTGATAAATATATGGGGACTCTGCACCATCAATTTCAATGGTTAAGAAATGGTTTACTGAGTTCCGTTGTGGTCGTACCAGTACAAGTGATGCCGAACGTTCAGGTCGCCCAAAAGAGGTCGTCATGCCAGAAATCGTCGACAAAATCCATGGAATGATATTGGATGATCGGAGAATGAAAGTGCGTGAGGTAGCTGAGGCTGTAGGCATCTCAACTGAACGGGTACATCACATTTTACATGAATATTTGGACATGAAAAAGCTGCGATTGCGCAACCGACCAGAGTGTGACCATTTCAAAGGAGTGTTTGGCGATGTTCAACCGCAATCCAAACGAATTTTTGCGCCGTTTCGTTACCGTAGACGAAACATGGATCCACCACACCACACCAGAGACCAAAGAACAATCAAGACAGTGGGTTTCTCCGGGTGAACGTGCACCAAAGAAGGCCAAGGTGGGTCTGTCGGCCAACAAGGTCATGGCCACAGTTTTTTGGATGCACAAGGTATCATTCACATCGATTACCTTGAAAAGGGTAAAACGATCACCGGCGAATATTATTCAGAGCTTTTGGACAGATTCGATATTGATTTGAAGCAGAAACGACCGCATTTGGCAAAAAAAGTGCTGTTCCATCAGGACAATGCACGGGTGCACACGTGTAGTCAGCATGGCAAAATTTCATAAATTGGGCTACGAACTGCTACCCCATCCAGCATATTCTCCAGATTTAGCCCCCTGTGACTATTTTTTGTTTCCAAACATGAAGAAATGGCTCGGCGGTAAGAGATTCGGGTCAAATGAAGAGGTCATCACAGAAACAAACGACTATTTTGAGCCGAGCGAAAACCTATTATTTGGAAGGAATAAAAAATTGGAAAAACGCTGGACTAAATGTATAGAGCTAAAAGGAAATTATGTTGAGAAATAAAACGCTTCTTTGACGAAAAAAATATATTTTATTCAAAAAGTCACGGACTTATCAAACGACCCTCGTACTTTATGGGGTCACAGATGTCTCCTTTTGCCTGTTACGCACATTCCGGTAAACTTAATAGACCATAGAAATTGATTAGTTTATCGATTGGCTCAACTGACTTTCAATAACTTCAGTCTTCCCATTTTCAGGTTCATCTTTTGATTGAGATATGTAAAAATAATCGATATGTTTTTGACAAATTACATTTAAGATCGTAAGCAAGTACAATCTTTAATTTTATGTAGTAAATCACGCATATTTCTCAAGCTGTAGATTAGCAACATAAACACAAAATAATGCTGCAAGTTAAATGTAAAAACAATCGAAAGTATCGATAGCTTAAACATTTTTGCGACACATCGTTTGTTTTTGCACATTATCGATGGTTTTATCCGATTTTTCAATACTGTTTCAATTATTTTGCGCCAGAAACACTTGGGATAAGCAACAATTATCAGTTTTAAACATGAAATAAAATTAGATATTTAATTAAATCGATGTGTATCGATTGAATTTAATGCTCAAACATCGATGAATCGATCAGTGTTGAAAATGTGTTGCAAACTTTAAGAAGACTCTCTTTGTGACAAGTCTCCTAGAGAGTACCCGAGCAATTTCCCTTTAACCCACAGTCGATTCACTATTTACGCATTCACACTTGCCGCACTTGATACTCATTACACTCGATGGCTTTGAGTCGTTTCAGCACATTGCCGGCTCAGCCGAAAGCTATCGACGCCATCGCCATCGACATCGACATCGACATCGATAGTTGTTGCTGTCCAACTGTGCAGCCGCAGCAGCAGCCGCAGCTGAAGCCAAAGCTGATGCTGATGCTGGAGCGGAATCCACTTAAACTTAGCTTTACCCACGCAGCGCGACGATTGCTCGACACGACGACGGGCGACATTCATTGGCAGCTTATGCAGCAGTTGGCGCCTCGAGGAGTCGAGTCTCTGTCCTGCTCGCTGTGCCCTTATTCCTGTCCCCATGCCTGCCCCTCCTATGCCTGCCCCTGGCCGTGTCCTGCTGCCTCTCTCTCTCTCTATCTCTTGCCTGGCCCAGAATCAATGGCTCAATTCTGGTTAGCGGCAGTGGAAGCTGCTGCTGCTGCAGTTAAAAGAGGAAAGGAAAGGAGGAGAGAGAGATAGAGAAGGAGGCACAAAAAGAGAGCAAAACACACACAAGCGAAAATGAGGAGCAAAGCAGGCAGAGGCAAAATGAGTTGCAGCCATAAAAAGACGCTTGTGTTGCTGTTGTAACAGTGTTGTAAGTCGCTGACAGCAACAACGGAGACAGACAACGAAAGGCAGGGAGAGAGAGAGAGAGGGGGAGAGGCAGAGAGAGCAGGGTACTTCATGCTGGATTTGGCTGTGTGTTTTGGGCTCACTCTCTCCCTCTCTCTCTCTACACTGCAGCCTGTATAGCAGCGCACAGCGGCGGCAAATGTAATTGAATTTCTGTTGACAGATTTTAACGCACAATATCCTCCAGCTACCCCACTGTCAATGCAACAAGAGCAACAACAACAACAACAACAACCGCAACAGGAACAGGAACAGTGGCAAAGAGAAGGCACTTTATAAATTGTTAAGTTGATAAAAATGACTCTGATCGTGTGGACGATGGGCGTGGCCAGCAAGTTTTGGCAATTCAATTAATGCGCACACACACAGGCACACACACACACACACACGCAGGCACACACTGCGTGCTGAGCAGCTGGAAAAGTAAAGCGATTTTTCATGTAACCTCAAATGGGTTTTGCCCTGACTTTCCCTCACTTTCCTTCACGTTGTGCGTACAACTCTTTATGATGCTGCAATAACTGACATGAGATTGACTCCCTGATGAACTCACACACACTCAGACACACACACACACACAAACACACACACACACACAAACACACACACACACACACACATGCAGTGCAGTGCGCTGCTTAATGCGATGACATGAAAAATCAATTCGTGCAGCAGACTGGAGTCACAAAAAAAAGCAGAGAAAAATCGAAAAAAAAATACAAAGTAAAGCGAACTATTTGCAAGTTGACTGACCATAGAATACCCTATAACATGGTTTATAGAACGCTCTATATTCCATGGAACAAGCAACACCTAAAAAAATTTCTTTTTTTTTTCAAAAATAAAAATAACCAAAACTAG
The DNA here is from genome assembly GCA_018904105.1 of Zaprionus tsacasi. Taxonomy (NCBI): domain Eukaryota; kingdom Metazoa; phylum Arthropoda; class Insecta; order Diptera; family Drosophilidae; genus Zaprionus; species Zaprionus tsacasi. The sequence goes on along the minus strand of JAEIFR010000003.1, from coordinate 1,904,728 downwards.
TAAAGGAAACGCGACTCATAGATACCCTCTATCGTCTTTTGCTCTCTTACTCTCATGCAGTGCTGCCTGGAAGATCATTTGACTTAAACTGGAATAACTTTTGTGTTTATGAACTGAGAGATTTGAAATTTGTAAAATAGATACAAATATTATCCATCTTTGTGTGTCAAAGTAGAAAGACAGTATTTTTTGTAATTTGCAGAATAAATGTAAATTACCGTTTGCAAGGTTGCTCAGCGTAGTAGTCAAAATATGAAATGTAATCTAGTTGATATACACAAATCTACATGCCAAATTTTTTATTTGCAGCTTGAAGAATAAGTGAGATCTTCGTGTTCAAACAGACAGACAGACAAAGAGATATGAAGGACGCACAAAATATCTAATATATAAATATTTAATAGAAAATAGAAGAGAAATACTGATGTTATCATCGTATATAACTTTTTATTTATACGATTCAACATATTTTACCCATTTGTAAGCATAACTCTTTATAAAAAATATTTAGCTTCAATCAGGAGACATTTCGTAGAAGCAGTTTACTCTAATCTATATCTTGGGGGCGTGTCCACTCTTCCAGATGAAAGATGGTATCAACGTTCCACATAACTGTGTTCACGCAACGCCGCCTGCGCCTGGGCGAAGCTGCTCACTTGCAGCTCATTCTTTAGTAAGCCAGGAGCGGAGATGGTATCGTCTTCAATCTCCAACTGGAACTGCTGCTGTTGCTCCAGTAGCTTCATTTGCTGCTGGGCACAGAAGGGACACTGATTGATATACGCAACGCTCTCGTTATAGATATAGTCATCGTAATCGGTATCGCCATTGCCATCGTTATCGAAATCGAGATCGAGATCGCCGTCTATGTAGGTAAGCTGCAGGCATGTTTTCAGCACCTTGAAGCCGGAGAAGCAGAGCAGAAAGAAGGCCAACCCGAGGCGGAATTTGGGGGCCAGAGAGAAGAGAGTATAGTAAAGCATCCAGCTGCAAGGATCCCACAGGCAGAGGAGGGCCACATGCTGCAGCAGCAGCAGCGCCAGCAGCATCTTCATCGAGTCTATGCAGAGCGAGACCCACAGATAGGACGACGTCGGCTGCACGCTGCCCTGACAGAGCGGTCGCATCAGGAAGATCAGCACGCTGCAGATATAGATGCCGGAGCTAAGATCGGGACGATGGCTGGACAATGGCTGCCAGATGATGCCGCTGTAGTGGATCAGCAGCGCCAGGCCAAGGGTTACCAGGAAATTGAAATTGTCTACGCGCAGTAGCAGAAGGAGCGACCTTATTATCTCCATTCTCTCTTATCACTTGAGTGTCTATCGTGTCTATCGGATTTACTATGATTTCTTTTTAAGGGAACTACACGAGTATAAAATTTGTAAAAATTTGTAAAAATTTGTAACACCTGAACAGAATTTTGATGCAAAGTAGATCGGATTGAAAGACAATTTCGACACGGGTTCGACAGGGTTCGCAAAAGTTGAGCGTGTTTGAAAACGATAACGATAGTCGATAGGCAGGGAATCATGCGATTTAAATATCATCTTAATTGATTATGATTGATGGAAACAGTTTAAGGGAGTCGGCTAAACGGGATACCTATTTCGACGAGGATTCGTTGGGAAGATATAGTCGATAAACAGGGTATTAGACTTAACTAGAGACTTATATGGGAGTTGCTTTAATATCGATTAAGTTATTTTATTAGCCCTAAAAAGCTATAACATTTTGAGAAATCGGTCTATTGCCAAAAGTTTAAATGTATTCTAACCTGAATTCGCACATACAAAACCGATAGCAATCGATATAGAAAATCGATAAGGATTTTAATCAAAATAGTTCGATATGTGTATCGTAATGTGCTAGTCAAAGACAAAGAATGCTCTTTCAGTGATAATATAGTATATACATGCTAGTTGAAGTAGACCTAATCGATTCTATCGATTTTCGATATATTTAAACATCGATACACAGCGAATCGTATAGTTGACTTCTCCAGCCTTCATATATCGTATGTAACAGCAGCTAAGAGTGAAATTGGAAAATGGAAAATGGAAAACGTGGCGCAAAGCTCAAGCTCAGCGATTCAAAGAAGCAAAACTCTGAAATCAAGCTGATGTGCGTATGTGTCTGTGTGTCTGTGTCTGCGTGTGTGTGTGTGGCAATTTCCCCTTGCAAAAGACACGGAAATGCGACATGCACAAGGCTGGGCAACACCGCCGATGGGCCAAGAGCAAGGACAAAGACTAAGATAAAGCCGAGCAATAAGCGTGGGTCGATTGAGCGCAGCGGGCGAACTCGATTTGGATTCCATGGGGAATCGCCCGCACGCCCGCCCGCTGTGCCGCCGCCGCTGCCAGCAACAAAATGGTGGATATGTGCAGTCCCGGCACAGAGGAGGAGGCAGGGGATTCGATATGGACAGCTTCGACCCACTTGGTCTTAAATGAACCACAAAATGATGAACAGCAGCGGGTTTTAACCGACCCCCGCTGTGTGCCAAACTATTCAATTGCTACGATAGACAGAGAGAGAGAGAGAGAGAGAGAGAGAGATGAGAAAGATGGGGAGAGGCAGGGTCCAGGAAACATCCGTTATTTAAATAATTTCAACATGAACGAGAAAACACTTGAAATGACTATTTAATTATTCGTTCGATATTTTAATTGCATTTTGCGCCGAAATTTGTTTGATTGCCAAATAGTCAGTCGAATGAATATTTGAATAGCCGCATTTGTTGGTATTTTTCGGTGTTTCTGCGCATTATTCGTATTTCCGCATTTATTGCTATCGAGCCATCAATAATATATGTATATGGTATATAGTATACAAACTCGATTTTGCATTCAAATTCAAACAACATGCGTACGTAACAAACAAATGTATGTACGATATATATGTATACATTATTTATAATTTCAAATTTATTTCAAAAGCCGAGAGGCAAAAAAGTTGTTCCGGGTTAATTGGGCAAACCTAATGTTGCAATAACAACACGGTCCACTCTATAGGCTTCGCTGCTCTGTTATTGTTTCGTAACTTTTTCACTGCTGCTCTCTCTCTCTCACTCACACTCTATTTCTCCTTCTCCCTCTCACTCGGTCTGCTCTGTGTTGTACTTTGCCATTTTCCGCTATTTGCAAGCATTTTTCTTTGGGTTTCCTTTTGTTTTACAGATCCGGCTTATATTGTGTTGTATTGGGGCAAATGATAAATGAAAGTAAGAAAGCTAAATTCGTTTCTACTCGACTGTGGTTTCCCTTTTTATACCCTTGCAGAGGGTATATTAATTTTAGCCAGAAGTTTGCAACGCACCTTAGGAGACATCTCCGACCCTATAAAGTATATATATTCTGAATCAGCATAAACAGAGGAGTCCAAAAATGGATGTCCGTCTGTCCGTCCGTCCGTCCGTCCGTCCGTCCGTCTGTTGCAACGCAAACTAGTCTCTCAGTTTTTAAGCTATCTTCATGAAACTTGGCATATAAGCTTCTTATTGCTGCGCGCTGTAAATAAGTCGGAACGAGCCAGATCGGACCGATATATCGTATAGCTGTCATAGAAACTATCGGCCGATTTTTGTTGTTTTTCAAGATATTGCAACAAGATTTGGCAAATCTTATTCTTATTACGTTCCTAATGTGCTGTCAAAATTGTATCAAAATCGGACCACTATAACTTATAGCTGCCATAGGAACAATCGGCTGAAATTAGGGTTTTTGTATGCAAACCTGTTTTGTTCTTGGAAATACAGCACATTATCAATACTTTTTAATGTTATACAGTAACCCGCCCTTATTTTTTCCATTTAAATATCTCAGACGTTTATATGCTATAGCTGTTATAGGAACAATCAGTCAGTCCGTCTGTCTGTTGCAACGCAAATTAGTCCCACAGTTATTGAGCTATCTTCATAAAAGTTGGCTCACAAGCTTCTTATTTCTGCCCTCTTTAAATAAGTCGGAACGGGCAAGATCGGACCGATATATAGTATAGCTGTCATGGAAGCTATCGGCCAATTTTGGTTATATTTCAAGATGTAGCTATCAGGCTTACCACATCCAAATCTAGGTATGTCCTTAATAATAAAGTTTCATCAAAATCGAAGTTTTATAACTTATAACGATCAACGATCGGCCTAATGAAGGTACCTGTTGCAATTTTATGAAAATCCGAGTACTATTACATATAGCTGTGTACAACTGCAAGGGTATAAAACCTTCGGAAGCCGAAGGTAGCCTTGCTTTCTTGTTTTTTATTATAAATTATTCTTAAAGTCACTAGGAATTGTTCAGTTCTTTCTCAACTTAGCCTAATGTGTAGCTTAAAATATATTACTATGGATAATATTCCTTGATTAAAGGTTAATTAACAAACTTTTAAATCTTAAGAAAGAAAAAAATGGTATACCTATTTCGAATTTTGTGTTGCATACTTTTGAGGGCACTCCTTAGAATTATATGTACATATATTGAATAACTTTAATGTTTATTGCAATGAAATTTGCAGAAATCATTTGGGTGTGCATAATTATTATTTAAAAGAAAAATCAATACTTAAGTCGTAAAGGTTACATTTATAAATCATATTTTGGGGCGTTAAAACCAACATGATCACAGAGTTATAATACTAGATAATCTTAAAAGTTGCCAACGGTTTTATAAACTCTGAGATCTAGGATTTCTATAGCTCTTTAACAGGCTAGACAAATATGGGGGCTACACAATTATGAATTATTACACTTAATTAATTTAAAGGTTTCAGCAGACAGCTTTCTTTAATCCCTTGTTAGCTAGATATACGATATATGCTTTTTATACATAAATATACATGACATACATAAGTATTAGCTCGAACTTTCATCGTGGCACACCGTATGAGGGAATGAGACGACCCGTTGCTAAGATCTCTAAGATATTTAAGGGCAGCCCAGTTACGGCTTTAAGTTGTCCAGATGGGTGCTGGCAAGGGTCAGTGTGTGTGTGTGTGTGTGTATGTGTATGTGTGTTTGAGTTGCCCTCGCTGTCTCGGAGTGTCCCTAGCAACGTGTCCCGTATTGCGTGCGGGACACTTGAGAAAGGTCAGTTTTAGTGCCAAGGGAAATTGTTATCCTTATTACACACTTAAGCGTTGTGCTGTGCATGTGTGTGTGGTCAGCCATAAGACGCGAGCAGACACTCTAACATACACTCACACACACACACACACACACCAGGGACACTGCGGTCGGAGAGTTCGAGAGACCAAGCAAATTATACAGCATGGCATTTCATTTCGCATTTCACTTTTATAAGCCACAAATATCATTTGCACATACTCAACTCAACTCAACAACAACAGAAGAGAAGCGGGGATGGAGCGGGAGATGATGGGGAAGAGGAAGAAAAGTGCTCTCGAGTGGGTCTTAAGTATTTAAGGGGCCGCTTTGATGCATTCGCTTTTTAGGCAGCCGCCATAAACGATTCACGAAAGCGCAAAACCAAGTGGAATGTGAGACAAAGTAAATGCTCGATTACTCGATTATTCGATTGCCTTTTAATTAAAATTTACCGGAATGTTATATTGCATTTAATTGGAATCTTTTAATCTACGAAATTCGCGAATTGGCGAAAGAAATTTCCACATACGTGAGAGGAAAATCTGCGCAAATGCTTTAAAGATGATATTCGCGAAGGAATTCCTTTTAACTATAAATTATGAAAATTAATATTGAAAAAATAAAAGCCACTACTGTTATAGAATAGACTTAGAAGTCTCTGGAAAAAGTCTTTACAAGAATAGACCTAGAGGAAAGATAAAATTTTTTCATGAATGGAAATCTTTTATTTTCAAGTACTGCTCAGTTGATCTTTTTGCCTAATAAATAATTAGCATAAAATAAAAATATATATTTCTTTAATAAATTTTTCCATCCGATATATAGATTATGTTATTGCTTTTAAGAATATATACCTAAAAAACTGTTTAAGCTATTCTTCATAGATGGAAATCTGTTCTTTGCTTAAGAAGTCTACGCAAATAAGATATATATTTGATTTCAACTTCATCATGTTTGGTACGGAATTTCAAAGGAACTAAGTATAACTGAAATGAATGTAAAATATATCATGTGTTATATATGAACCTACTCGCCATCAATTTCTTTGCCAATTCCTCTCTCTTTTTTTTTTTTTTTTTAGTGGGGGTGGATTATCTGGAAACCCAAAAAAGGTGCAATTATTTGAAACAATTAAAATTGGATAACGTGAAAGAAACTGAAGGTTTAAAGCCGCCAGATGAATGTATTACGCGCGGGGTTTGCAGTGCAGAACCTGATCCAATTTTAACATATTATTAGCGGGTTTTATAATGTCAAATTTAATATGTACATGTAGGATACAGAAATCATATATCATGCAGAGTGTGCGCTGTCAAGGCATATAATATAAATGTTTACATATCGACTGCACTATGTGTGTTTGTGTGTGTGTGACTGTGTGTCTGTGTGTGTTCTGCCTCACAATCAGAGGCAGCTCTTGGTCGGCATTGGCTTTTACTTTTATAAGCCACAAGCAGCACAAGAGACGAGGGAAATGAAAGCAAGCAGAGCAAAAAAGAAAACCGTAAGACCGCTTCAAGTTGGCAAAAAGACATTTGTGTAGGTGTCTCCCTCTCTCTCTCTCTCTCTCGCTCTATGTGTGTGTGTGTGTGTATTTGTTTGTCTGTACATGTGTATTTTGACTTTTGTATATGTCCGTTTGAATTAATATTACAATGTCCTTAAGGTTTATTTGGCTTGATATTCCCTTTTATCTTTATATTTTGTTGGCCTGTCGTTTCTTTGTTACCCTCCCCTGCATGTCCCCGTGCCCCGCCCCTCTCGTTGCCTCCAACTTCGCGATAGCACCCACTTTACCCGCCGTCGGCTGGCGAATTCCTTGCTTGGTTTCTGTTTCTGTTGCTGATTTTGATTCCGATTCCTTTTCTCTCTCTATCTCTCTTATTCTCTCTTGGCTGTTTGCTATTTATGCTGTACGCATTGTTGTTGCTGTATTTGTTGTTGTTGTTGTTGTTTATTTCTTGGCATATTAAAAATTCATACAAATGTAAAACGAAAATCCTCAAGACAATCATAAAAACGAGCTGAGCACACACATTCACATTCACGGCCCCAGCAAAAGGGTTTCTCTCATTCTCTCCCTCCCTCCCTCTCTCTCTCTCTCCCTCTCTCTGTCCCTATATTCATCTCCAATTTTTTGCATGGCATTTTTCCATAAATAGAGGCGCAAAACGTTGGCAAATAAATATCAAATATGACTTCAGCACAAAATCCACTCACAATTTCATTCAGATTTCGATACACAGCTCGCCAAGCTTCTCTCGCTTATATTTTATTTATATATTTATTTATTTATTTATGCGTTACTTGAATCCAGTATAAAACCAAAACTCATTACAGCAGCTTGACTGACGTGGCTGCTGCAGTCGCAGCTCAAGCAAATCCCACACAGAGCAAATGCTGCCCCAATAAGTAGGCAATGGTTTTTTTCCATGGCACTATGGGGACTTTGGCCACTTTTTTTTAGATTTATTAATAACTCCTGAACGAAACAATAATTATTACTGATTTTTTGGCGTAGTGACAAATAAGCCCTTACAATTATTTTGGAAAAGTGGGCGTGAAGCCACGCCTTTTATTTAAAAAAAATTCCACTTCTTACAAATATTTTCTATGGCAGCTATATGTTATAGTAGTCCGATTTTGAAAAAATTTTAAATATATATATTAAAGATTTAACAAAAATAAGATGTGCTGAGTTTGGTTTTAATATCTTCCAAAATAGATAGATCGCATGGCAGCTATGCGATATATCGTTTTGAACAAATTTACTCTAACATATTTTCAGTATTTTCAAGATTTCATATGAGCCGGACTGCTTCCATGTACTACGCCTAGTCAAAAAATTGTATGAGACATTTGGAGGTTCCATCCAAAAAAAAAATACAAATTCGCAAAAAGTTGCAAAAAGTGCACGTTGGGATAAAATGATTTGAATTTGGAATTGAACACTTTACAACATGAATATAAACACTCACTAAACAAATTTGAACAAACTTTTGCAGCTCTTCTCAAAGTTGAAATTTCTTTCAAAAAACTACACTTGCTCAATGTACAAATTGTTAAAAGTACACGCACGAAATAAATAATATATTATTGGAAACACATAGTAAAAGCCTGAAGACAGAATATCCAATTCTTTGAAAGTACGAACTTTGAAAGTTTAGTTTAATATTTCCCTCAATGCAATCACGTGGAGTTTGCTGACGTTAACAGCTGTTATATTAACAGTGCACTGTTAAGTTAACATTTGCGAGTGGTAACATTAAAGTTTGATATATTTCCAACTCATCAATACTAAAATACTGCAAATTTGCATACTTCTGAAAAATATATTAATGTCAGAAAAAGTGGTCAAAGTCCCCATAGTGCATGGGCAGCAACACAAAAGCGGGCAAAGCTGCTGCCACAGAAATGGCATAGGATATGAGAAAATGCAGTGAGAGAAAAAAAAGGAAAAACTTTATAGCAACTACATTTATTTTTATATTTTTTTAGAAATTAGTTTCTATGGAACTGCATATATTTTCAGTGCCCAAAAAAGTATGCTATACAATGTTGTAAAGCACCTGCCCCGCATTGAAGTCGCGGCAATGCACTATGGGGACTTTGACCACTTTTTTGACATTTATTAATAACTCCTGAACGAAACAATATTTGTTACTGATTTTTTGGTGTAGTGTCATATAAGCGCTTACAATTATTTTGGAAAAGTGGGCGAGAAGCCACGCCTTTTATTTAAAAAAATATTCCACTTCCTACAAATATTTTCTATGGCAGCTATATGTTATAGTGGTCCGATTTTGAAAAAATTTTGAACATATATTAAAAATTTAAAAAAAATAAGATGTGGTGAGTTTGGTTTTAATATCTTGCAAAATAACCAAAATCGGCCGATAGATCGCATGGCAGCTATGCGATATATCGGTTTGAACAGATTAACTCTAACATATTTTTTTGCGTGTCTCAATCAGTAGCGTGTGTACAAAATTTCATAATGATATCTTTACTGGAAGTATGTATATTCATCCATTTCATATAAGCGGGACTGCTTCAATGTACTACGCCCAGTGAAAAAATTGTATGAAAAATTTTGAGGTTGCCTCCCAAAAAATACAATTTTGCAACATATCGCAAAAAGTGCACATTGAGATAAATTGATCTGAATTTGGAATTGAACACACTACAACATGGATATAAACACTCATCCAACAAATTCCAACAATTTTTTGCAGCTCTTCTCAAAGTTGAAATTTCTTTCAAAAAACTACACTTGCCAAATGTACAAATTGTTAAAAGCACACGCACGAAATAAGAAATATATTAATGGAAACACATAGTAAAAGCCTGAAGACAGAATATCCAATTCTTCTTTTAATATTTTACGATTCGCCTTTAAAAATACGCACTTTGAAAGTTTATTTTAATATTTCCCTCAATGCAATCACGTGGAGTTTGCTGACTTTAACAGCTGTTATATTAACAGTGCACTGTTAAGTTAACATTTGCGAGTTGTAACATTAAAGTTTGATATATTTCCAACACATCAATACTAAAATACTGCAAATTTGCATACTTGTGAAAAATATATTAATGTCAAAAAAAGTGGTCAAAGTCCCCATAGTGCAATGTCTCATAAAAATTCTAAAAACAATAAATGTCAATTTTGCAGCTAAACTAATTCGGATAAATTGCCATCATGCTGCCTGTGGCAAGCATGAAACAACGCCGCAGGGGCAGCTCCACAGCAGGCAGAATGAAAGGCAAAAGACGAGGCAAACAAGTGGCTGAAGGAGGAGGAGGAGAAGAAGAGAATGCCAGAAGCAGCGGCAATTCCTTCCATGCACGTTGACAAACGCGCGTTCGCTGCTAATGTCAATTTGTTGTAGAGCGTATTTAATTTATAGCCCAAAACTTGTTTATAAGATTTGCATATTAATGCATAAATTGCTTAGCTTCCGTCCACGCGAGCTGCAAACTTTGTACATTTGCATAGAGCAGGGACAGATGGAGAGAGAGAGAGAGAGAGACAGATAGTCTGAGATACAGAGAGACTTGTCTTCAATTTCATTTCTTGGTGTGAGCAATGCGATTAGCATGTAATTTGCCAGCATACGAGGCAGTTACAAGTCACACACACACACATATATACACACACGCACGCAAGGGTCACTTGGGATTCAGTCGGGGTCAAGTGCAGTGCAATCTGTCTGCCTACCCTGCCTGTCGTTAAACTGCTTCTACAATTGCAAAGAACAATCAAAATGGGCGAACTCTGCATTTGCAATATGATTCAAGCCATGGCCAGCATGCTGAACCCGTTATTAGCCACTTGACCAGTTTATTACCAACAATCATGTGTAGGTCACTCACTCGGTTTATTAGCCAATTGCAGTTGCATTTAAGCCAATGAATTGACTTGCTTTCAAGCAACTTCAGGCTCAGCTTCTGCTTCTGCTTTGGGCTCGACCTGCTCTGCATTTAATTAATTTCAGGCGAAAAATAAAAGAAACGAAACGAAACGAGAGCAAACCTCAACCGAAACCGTAACCAAAACCAGAACCATCCCCAGTCAGTTCGAAAAGGGGCTAATGAAAACGTTTTGACCCCAACTGACCCTACTGACCCAGCTGCCCACTTATGATACACACAGTTCGTTTCCGGCCTGGCAATTATCTGTTCTGATCTCTCCCTCTCCCTCCTTCTTGCTCTTTGCGAGAATTGGCAGTTAGATAAAGGCTGAGAGGGCCATGTATACGTGCAGGGCCATATCGCGATCATACAAGTATAATAATAAAATTGCATATGCCTGCATGGCCAGTTTAAACTGCAACAGCAACAATAAACGATATAAACTAATTTATGCTTGCAATTACGGTAATTATCGGAGGCAGAACCACTTTCCCTCCCTTCCCCTAGCCAGCTCGAATCGATGAATAAATAAAACACAAATCTCTATCAATTAGGTGGCAGAAGCAAAACAGAAAACAGAGAAAAAAAAACACACACCCATCGATTTATATAAAATGCATGTGCGGTTTGCGAACGGATTCGCACAATGAATTATTTAATGTAATTGGCTTAATACGCCGCGTATACGTGATGCAAGTGCGCTGCAGAAAAATAAATTGTTGCCTACTTACAGGGGCGTGCAGCGAGCGTTAAGTATACGACGCGTGGCCTGTGGAAAAAAAGCTTGCAAGCTGTCGCAAATTGTGCCGCATGAATAAACAAAGGCAATTGAGTGAGGGGGCAGGGGGGGGTGACTATTAAACAGCTGTTAACACGCAAGCAACCCCCCCCCCACCTCTTGGCATGGGGAGGCGAAGCCAATTAAACAGTCAGCGCGGCTTGTCAATTAAACTTAATTATGTTTGTTGTCCAGGCCGGCCAAGATGTTCTCGCTCTCGATTACATTAAAAATCATGCTCATGTGTCAGTCAATGTGTGTGTGTGTGCGTGTGTGTGTGTATGTAACTCTGATATAAATTGAAAGCATCAACAAAAGTAATTGAGCATAAAAGCTGCACAAAGTGACTTGCTCCACGCGTCTATAGACAATTGAAGGCGAAACTGAGGCCCAGAGGGGAAGAGGTAGATAGGGAAGAGAGGGAAGTGGATGCTACGAGGATTAACCAATGGCAAAATAGCCTCGTGCTGTACTCTTTAACTGTATATGTATCCGAACTATACGCAGCATCTATTTAATTGCATGATATTGTATATAAAGAACTATAAACATATATACCCAACTATAACTATACCCAACTCGAATGCAACTCTGTATAGTACTCTCCTTTTTTGTGTGTATAGACAGACACATACTTCAATCATATACAAAGTATTCTATGTGTGTGTGTGTGCTTTTTTTTCAAGTTCTCAACAAACTTTCCTTCTTTCGCACATTTTCCTCTGTCTCCCCTTTAATTTCTTAAAGTTGTCTCTTTAGTTGTGCCAAGGAAAAGCCACACGCACACACACACGCACACGCACACACTTGAAATCACACAAAGAAAGCTACACACAGATACACAGATACACATATGCGCAGCGTCAGATAAAACCTGAGATTGCACTAAAAAATTGTTGAATGCTTAAAACGCAATGTGAAATGTATTAAGTAAATGACAAAACAGAAAAGAAAAGAAAAAAAAGAAGGAAAGGGAAGGGAAGGGAATGGAGGGAAAGAGAGGAGAAGAGCCAAGGCGAGCCCTGAACTAAACTGAACTGAACCGAACCGAACTGAACTGAACTGAACAGCACGGAATCGTGCTGAACTTAAGTAAGAAATGCGTTGGCAAGAGCTGCCACAGGGGGAGTACGAGGGATACGAGGGAAACCAGGGGTGCCTGGGGAACCAGGGGTGGCAGAAAAACGAGGGATAGGTGGGGCAATACACACACATACACACACAACACAGTTCAATGGACGATTTTCACTTTACTTGGGGCGTTCGCAGTAGACAAAAAGTTTTCTTCTTTTTATATCGTTCTCGAAGAGTGAAGAAAGCAAGGGAGGGCTATGAGAGAGAGAGAGGGAGGAAAGGCAAAGAGGAAGTGCTGCGGGTCAAAGAGAAGGGCGAATCGCTTTTTTTATTGTGCGCCCCAACGCGTTTACCCCCGGGTCCACCGCGGGATGGTTATAAGTTTTCGTTCTAGTCTAGCGACAGCGACAGGGACACTTGAGCTGGTCGTGTTTTGGTTGGGAGGGAGGAGGAATGGGGGAAGTGGAGTGAAACCGTTAGCGACAAATACCAACTGTTAAATTGCAGTAAATGACTGAAAATGACGGCCAACACGAGCAACAGCAGCTGGAAAAGCCAAACGTGCGACAAAGAGAGAGAGAAAGAGAGAGAGCGAGCTGAGAAGAGAAAAAAACGAAATAAAAATAGAAATGAAAATGAAAAAATAGAACAACAAAAGGAAAAGGAGACGAGACGAAACAAAATGCTGTCTACAAGTTTCGTGTGGATTTTCATTAGCAATGACAATGGCCGGCAATGAAAAGAAATCAAATAAATGAAACGAACTAAAACCAGACTAGCTTGCGGTGTACCTACACAGCCAGAGATAGCCAGAGAGAGGGAGATAGAGAGAGAGCTCTCTCCGAGTGGGTTCTTCTACCTGTTGCCCCAAAAGCAATCGCAGTCAATGTACGACGCTGCGCTCGCTCAGCGGGCCAAATAAATTTATAACATTTAAGGCGACTCACGCGACGTGACGCGACATGGAACGAAACAAAGCAATACGAGAGAACCAGAACCAGAACCAGAACCAGAACGAGGTGAGGTGGATGAGGTGCGGTGACTGTCAAGAAAACTTGCCCCACCAAAAGCCATTGTGAAAGCACCCCTAGAGCCGCAGGAATAATCCTCGCCTCGCCTTGCCTCACTCAGTCTCTCCTCTTTCGTCTCTCCGCCTCTGCCTCGCACCGTATGCGTGTTACGAAAATAAAAATGGTGCACACACACACACACACACACACTAACACCCATGTCTGGAACTGGGTGTGTATTTGCCATAGCTACTCATTATGACGGCGTCGTTACATACATTACTTTTTTTACCCTTGCAGAGGGTATATTAATTTTAGCCAGAAGTTTGCAACGCAGCTTAGGAGACGTCTCCGACCCTATAAAGTATATATATTCTGAATCAGCATAAACAGAGGAGTCCAAAAATGGATGTCCGTCTGTCCGTCCGTCCGTCCGTCCGTCCGTCCGTCCGTCCGTCCGTCCGTCCGTCCGTCCGTCCGTCCGTCCGTCCGTCTGTTGCAACGCAAACTAGTCTCTCAGTTTTTGAGCTATCTTCATGAAACTTGCATACAAGCTTCTTATTGCTGCGCGCTGTAAATAAGTCGGAACGAGCCAGATCGGACCGATATATCGTATACTCAAGAAACTATCGGCCGATTTTTGTTGTTTTTCAAGATATTGCAACAAGATTTGGCAAATCTTACTCTTATTACGTTCCTAATGTGCTGTCAAAATTGTATCAAAATCGGACCACTATAACATATAGCTGCCATAGGAACAATCGGCTGAAATTAGGGTTTTCGTATGCAAACCTGTTTTATTCTTGGAAATACAGCACATTATCAATACTTTTTAATGTTATACAGTAACCCGCCCTTAGTTTTTCCATTTAAATATCTCAGACGTTTATATGCTATAGCTGTTATAGGAACAATCAGTCAGTCCGTCTGTCTGTTGCAACGCAAATTAGTCCCCCAGTTATTGAGCTATCTTCATAAAAGTTGGCTCACAACCTCTTAATCCTGCCTTCATTAAATAAGTCGGAACGGGCCAGATCGGACTGATATATCGTACAGCTGTCATGGAGCCTATCGGCCGATTTTCTTTATATTTCAAGATATAGCTATCAGGTTTACCACATCCAAATCTAAGTATGTCCTTAATTATAAAGTTTCATCAAAATCGAAGTTTTATAACTTATAACGATCAACGATCAGCCTAATGACAGTACCTGTTGCAATTTTATGAAAATCTGAGTACTATTACATATAGCTGTGTACAACTGCAAGGGTATAAAACCTTCGGCAAGTCGAAGGTAGCCTTGCTTTCTTGTTTTTATTTTATTTTATTTTATTTTTCCTTTTTTTTTGTATTTTTAGTTGGCAGCGAACCTCGACAACTCGACCAGGTCCTTGAACTTCATGGCACGCCGAAAAGGGCCAGAGATGCCACGGGGAGACGTTATAGTCACCTGATGAAAGCACAATATGATCTTACATCGAGTTTTCAACATAGAAAAGGCGTTAATAAGTGGAGCTGCATTGTATATATAATAAGTATAGCATAGTAGGGTATGTATGAATATATACATATACATATGTATATATATTGCATTTATGTGTAACCTGGATAACATTCAACAGATTTTAATATTTTTTTTTTTTATACAACTGATCAGCTCTGAGTGATTATTCCTAGCTTAACTATATCAAACTATATGTAATTATCTTATTTAAATAAAATAGTATTACATATATATTTTTTAAATTCAGACTAAAATGATGACTTGCTTTGTATTGTATATATAATATGATACAATAATACACCTTTTCGTATTATTCCCATGATCTGATTTTACTGAAATTCTAAATACATAGAATGTATATAGAAAGTTGTTAATTTGATTGCAGTATCTATTGTATGACAACTATACGATATATTGGTTCGATTCCAACTTATTTCTAGCGTTTGGCAATTAGAAACAAGCAAAGAAAAAATGTTTTTTTTCGCATCTCCATTTGATGCTGATTCATAAAAATACATTAAGGGATCGGTAAAGTCTCCTTAGCAACAAATATTTCATCTGAAAATTTTTTTTTTTTTTTTTTATATAATTTTTTTTTTTTTTATTTTTTTTATTTTTTTATATTTTAATTTTTTTATCTTTTTTTTTTGTTTTTTTTTTTTAAAAAAAATTTTGTTTTTAAAAAAAATTTTTTATAAATTTTAAAAAAAAAAAATTTATTTTTTCAAAAAATTTTTTTTTTTTTTTTTTATATCCACGTGGGCGCCCAACGTGGGGTATGCCAACTGCATCAAATTGAATTGTAACACAGTTCCGAATGTTTTGAAGTCACCGGCCTCCTCGCTTGACATCTCAATTCTCTCTGTGTGTGTGTGTGTTTTGTGTATGTGTGTGCAGACCACACAACTTAAAGGCTTATGACCGGGTTCGGTTCGGTTTGGGGTTCAGTTCTTCGAATTCGCGGCAATGACATCAAAAATTTATGCGCCGTGACCTTTTGCCAAGCCAAACAACTTGTCGGAAACTTTGTTTCCAAAATCAACTCGAGAGCGAACGGCAGAGGGAGAGGGGGGTAAGGTGGTAGGTGGCAGACAACAACTGACAAAATGGTGGGCGTGGCCACTCAGTGTGTAAACGATCTTTGCTTAGAGGCGGCGTTGGCGTCGGCACGAAGAAAAGGCAGCCGAAGCATTTAATGTGCGCATAATTGGGTTCTTGCATATTTTAACGCCTAATTGCCCAGCACCGTGAGCCACACTCAGAGTGTGTGTGTGAGTGTGTCTGTATGTGTGTGTGTGGGAGTGTGAGCCAGTGTGAGTGTTTGGTAAACAAAGCGCGCGCGTTTCGAAAAAGTTTGCAAACAAAATGCAAGTAAACAAAGCGGTAAATTTTACGCTAGTTTGCAGTCGAACTTTAAATGAAATTATTAATTCATATCACATTTTTTCCAGGAATATAAAGCTGATACATTTTTATAATGTATATAACATATGTATATTTATTACGAGTTGATTGATACATATATGTGTAATTCCATTTCGATTATTAATTGATTAGGATGATTAAACAATAAACTCAATATGATTTGCGCCTATGATTTAAAAGAACTCAAGAGAATCTTAACTTCCTCACTGATCAATCCCTAAAACCCTAAAAATACACACAAACTACATACGTGTATATGTGTATCATTCCAATTAATATGTAGCTAAAAGGCTATGCACCTCAGTGTTCTACAGCAAAAACGGGTTGAGAATTATTGCTTGATTTGATATAAATCAGTGTAAATACTCTGCGAGACATTGCAATGAGACTTTCTTGTACTTTTAATAAATCAAAAATAAAAACAGTAATATTTTGAAATGTTAAAAAGTATTTAAGCAACATATTTGATAGTAAACCTGCCATTGATAGATCAATCTATTAGGATACCAAATAATGTCAGCAAAAAATCGAATTAAAATTTAGTTTGATTTTCGAGGGAATAAATAAAAATCAATTTATGTATATTCATATATTCTGGCTATATGGTTTAAAATATATATTTTTTAAAACTAGAGTATATCTGTCTGACTTTAAATATATTTCTTATAAAAAAAAACAAACAAAAACACACCAAAAACACCTCGAGGGTTTTCTTTCTTTCGGATTTATGGAACAACTCGCTTAGGTTTCCATTGTCTACCCTTGATGGTATGGCAACTAATTGAGTATGGGTCCCACCCCGGCTAGGGTGTGTTTCCTACAAATCTTTGGCAAGTGCAATTTGGTGAGGGTGTTCTATATGTATGTGTGTAGTAGGTAAACGATGCCTATTAACGGAATGTGCCTTAATTGAAAATATTCAAGGTGTGTGCGACCTACAGAAATATATACATATATTGATATTCAGATACAGTTAAAGATACAGATACAGATAGTATAGCTAGGAAATTACATCTAACGAAATACACTAATGTATTTAGATGAATTTATTGCATACCTAGTAGATCATGATGTTACTATAAATACAGCATAGGCCCCTACAGGTACGAGTATGAGTAGACATGTTTCTTACCCTACAAATCAATTGACGAGGCACACGAGGACCACAGCATGCGGAACTCTACTTAATCGTGTAATTTTCTGTACACTCAGCGAAACGCACTGCTAGAAAACACATCTAGTTGTTTCCAATAACCATCTATGACAATCCAGCTCCAATGAAATCTAAAAGAGTTCAGATACAAGGTAGGTAGATTGCAACATATTCAGCAGGCGACTCGATATAAGCATTTCTGTCTGTGTGTACAGCTATATCTCAGCTAGTTGAAGAGCTGGGGTAACCAAATTTGGTGACTATACGCTCAATTACTGCTCACACATGAAGTGTATTTTAGATTTTCACCATGCTCTCATGTGTTTAATTAAATCGAAAAAATCGAACCGCAAGCGTAATGTAAAGGCTTAAATATTTATTTTTAGTGTGTACACTGATTATCTCTAAACAAATATCTTCTGCAAATTTGATTGCAATCGGGTCATAAACACATGAGTTATTTTATAATTTTAATTTTTGTGGGGTTAGGAAGCGAACTCAAGCCATATAAGAAGCCAACATTGGCATTTTAAGTGACTAAGTGACTGTTTACTTGTGTACATAGAATCTGCACAAACCCATACTACTTCTCTCAGTGTAGCTATTTGACAAGGGATATTGCTAAAATTGTGCGTATATGCGATTTTATGATGAATACATGAATATTTCAAACATGAAATCAAAGCAAATAATCCGTTTAAAGTAAGCAGCAAATATTCGTATGCAAATATTTGATGCAGGAAGAGAGAGCGAGAAAGAGAGAGAGAAAACGCAAGAAAAAGAGGCAAATAAATTATTGAATTTGAATTTGAATTTTATGGCAGAAAGTTCTATTTAAACATAGAAATTGCGCATGTAAATCCACAGCCAAACACGAGTATTAAACAAGGTTCCACAAGAGAGGGAGAGAGTGAGAGAGCTAAAGGGTTTAACTCTTTCCATAGTATACTAGTGGATATCGTATGCAGGCAGACCCCAAAACGTAATGCAATCTCAATCTGAAGCAACTAATCGAGTCAGCGGCGAGAGGCAAATTAAAAAGTCATTTAAATTCAATTTCTGAGTGCGCTTTTCTGCGATTCTGAGACTCTGAGATTCTGCAGTGCCGGCACAAAATGGCAGAAAATGCTATATTGTAATTAGAGTGGAGCCATAATAAATCTTCATGAAAGACAAGGACAAGGCTGCCATGGAGAGAGAGAGATGGAGAAGGAGAAGGACAGAAGGAGCGACTGCGCGTCGTTGCTGGGACAACGCATAAATCTCGAAATCGAGCAATATTTAAGGACAACTGCGGTGCCAGCTGTGGTTCTTCGATACCTCTCCAGAGAGGAGGAGGAGGAGGCTGAAGGACACGGATGAATGAGGGGATAGGAAGCGGTTAGAGCGGCAGGTAGAGCGTAGACTGCACAAAAGGCACAGGAATTAGCTCAAAATTACAAAACTCAAACTAAAAGTAGGAAGAGAAAGAGAGAGAGAGAAAAGCCAAAGCTGAAATACACTTACACGCATTTAACTGCAAGTCAGAGTAGCATAGTTAACGCACTCTTGGGTAGGGTATACACTGAAACAGAGTCCCCCACACCCAAGCCAGACTGTGGAAACAAACGAGGCGAGCAAAGAAAATCGAAACAGTTTCAAGAAGGACACAACCAGCCACGTTGCCAGCGAGACACGGCGAAAGTGACTCGTTTTCTATGCTATGTACATAATGCATGGATACTACCTAGTGCAGGGAGAGAGATAGAGAGAGAGAGAGGAGTACGGCTAAAAAACGGAAACAAGTCAATTTGCATTGCGGCTTAAGCGAGTGCAGAGCACAGAAAAGTGCAGCAGATTAGAGAGCAGAAACGGAAGAAAGAGCAATGGAAAGAGAGAGGGAGAGAGAAAGAGCAGGGAATACAAAGTTTCGACTCTACAAAGAGAGAGAGCACAAACTAACCATAATCAACGTGTTCGAGCTTCCTCCTTAATCCGCTTTAGCAACTTTAACCCGACTAATCAATCAACTTGGCCAGCAAGTTATCAGCTTAAAACTTGCCCCAAAAAAAAAAACACACACAAAACTGAGCACAATATATGTAGATATATGAACTTTTCATAACGTATTGAGGGGAAACATCCAACCCAAAACGAAACAAGTAGTCCAAAGTTTTATTCACAAACTTTGAGTGATTCAGCACTCTAAACTAACCAAACGAATAACGATAGCATGTGTAACTTGACTTCTGCATGAATGCATTCGCAGCAGTTTGGGGCCCCAGGATGGATATATCTCACCCTCTCTTACTGCAGTCCCAGTAATAATTAATTAATTTACTAAATATAACTTTCACTATGTTTATAGTGCACAATTTACGAACATAATTAGCAAAGCAAACAAAATAAACCAACGCACTATGCCTGCTCTGGCCTGGCCTGATCTGGTGACGTGAGCTATTAAAAAGGCATTAATTGAACTATACTATAAATACGCACACTCTCACACTACACACACTCTCAACGCGTTGACCACAAATGCAATTATAGGCCGACATGAGCATATAAGAAGCATAGCATATCGTGGAATCTCAACCATAAATATGCATGAATATGGTGTATACGGTATGGTAGAATACCCTATAAATAGCTTGACTAAATTATATTAACTCTGGATGGGCTGGCTATGTTGTTGGGTTTGTCATTTCAGATTTTTTATTATATAATTTATGATATAATAATAATAACAATAAGATACTGTAAGTTTCTTAGTCAGTTCAAATCTATACTCAGATATATGACACACTCCTAGGCTATGTCATTTTAGTTAATCAGACTGTATAGGGTATCCTACTCTTATCTCTCCATCTCACCCACTCTGTAAACCTTTTCGGCATTTATATTGGAATTTCATAGTCTACATATGTAAGCGCTAATTGAGCGATGACATGCATAGAATGCAGCTATGGTATATATATAGTATATATAGGATAGTACAGCTCCATGGCTCTTCGTGGCACTATGGAACATAAATCAAATCGTCGAGTTCAAAAGAAATTGCGAAAATGCAATTTACCATTTGCAGGACAACAACGAAATTTCCACCATGTGCGCAGATTGTGTTTTCAAATTGTATTATTTATTATACACACACACACACACACGCACACACTTATGTGTCTTTTATTGTTATTATAAAATCGACAGCAAATTGAGCGTATACTACATGTGTGTGTGGACAACCATGTGCGCGCCCCTTTGTGTCAATGATAATGCGTCGCGTAATCCATTTGACATTTTATAGCTTTACCTCGACTCGCCTCGCCTCGAATAAACCCAACCCGACTTAACCCAACCCGACCTACTGCATTTCTGTTTAGGATTTTGCTTTCATTTCCCTCAATTGCGATTCGATTAAAAGCCATGAAATCTCTCTCCCTCTCTCTCTCTCTCTATCTCGCCCTCTCTCTCCGTCACGTACAAAGCAATACAAAAGATTATAATTATGGCCAAAGAAGTGCGGGAAGAGCAAGATAGAGAGAGAGAGAGAGACAGTGGGTTATTTTATGCATTCCTAATCGGATGAAATGAGTTAAACAATTAACAAAAGCGCTAATTGGAATGAAATAATCGTAATTGCAATAAGGCTGCAGATATTGTAAAGCACAATAATCTATAGAATACAATATACTCTCAAACATATATGTAGTGTTTTCATCTATTATAATGCGCCTTTGATTCACTATTTACTATGATTATTTCGCCTGCTTTAAGGCATGTTTATACCCACTACTCCTAGATTATAAGGGTATTACAACATTGTGCAAGACGAAAATATGTGTAATAAATATAATAAGGCATCTGCGTCTAAACAAGTGTATATATTCAACAGGTTAATCGATATTGCCATTACTGTTTGTATGAACAGCTAGATCTCGGCTACTTGAAGAACTGGGATAACCAAATTTGGTGACTATATCTATAATTACAGCCCATACATGAGGTACATTTCAAATTTTTAATACGATAATAAACCTATAAGTTATTTAACACAATTAATTTGTTGGGGTTAGTCAGTATTTTCGGTACGTAGCGGGTATATCATAGTTGAGCACACTGCACTGTAGCTTTCTTAATTGTTTTGAACTCGCACAGTTCTTTAGGGTTCAGGGTTCAGTAGTACTTGGTAAATTTGCCGATGCTGTCTCTAATAGTCGATGAGATTAGACGTCGGGAAATGTCTGTTTTTAATTTTCGCCTGCAATAATACTTAACGAATTTAGTTAATCAATTGGATTTGTTGTTCTCATCAACTTCAGGCTTAACTCACTTGCACGCACGCACACACACACACACACACACACACACACCATAGAAGTAAGATAGAGTGGGAGAGAGAGAGAGCGGGGGAGAGAGAAGGAAGCTACAATCCTTAATGGTAACCAATCCGTGGTGGAAATTTCATTAGCCCGAAGGCAAATGGCCGTGCGTAATAGCGTGAAAAGAAAAACGTAAAATGCGAACGTAAACAGACGTAAATAAATAATGAACATTGATTGTTTATTTGCCCAAGATGAAGAACGGACACCAGCACGCTCGGACAGGGCACATCAAGCGGACAGACGATGGATGGGTGAGGACAAGGCTTCAGACTTGGGATGGGACTGGGAACGGAAAAGGGGGTGGTAGTGGGAGTGGGAGTGGGAGACTCGCATTCGGACTTTGAGTTGAGGCGGACAAGCACACATAATAATCATCCAGTGCTGCATACACACACACTCTCACACACACAACACACACACACATGGTTTGTGGGCAAGAAAAGGCAAGCGCCGTGGCAGTCCGTCGACGAGGTTAATTGATGTTGTTGGCTGAGCCGCCGTTTCACTTGGCCAAAGTGCTTGGCCGGGCCAACACACACACACACACGAGTTTGCATACGTACAGTGTGTGTGTGTGTTTGCTAGTAGTATGCGTATGTGTTTGGTCATGGATGATAATGTTTCAGTGTTAATTGGCAGGTCAGCTGCGCCAGCTACGACATAAGAGAGAGAGAGAGAGACCAAGAGAGAGAGAGAGGGCAGATGGGGCGGGCCTGTTGTCGCGGAACAATATGTAGATAACAGCCATATGAGGAGTGTGAGGGAGGAAGGGGGTCGGGAGGAGGGGCGGGGGACACATTGGGGCTAAGGTGGTTTTGCGTCGTCCATTCCCAGGGATTGGAAGTGTGAAGTAATGCGATATACTCGGTTCCTCGGTTCCATCAGGTCCTGAACGCTTCACTGAATATGCTCATTAAAATCGAATTTAAATTTTCCAAATAGCTGCATGCTGCAAGCTGATAGGACTATCAGGATGGGGCACTTGTCGGTAAGTAGCATATTGGATGACAATGTCGTCGAATAGAGGGAATTAACTTAATTAAGTCTATTATTAAGTCTATTGTAAATTGTAGAAATGTTTCACATAAGAACATAGTTGATTACTAAGCATTATTATACAATCAATCAATGTAGCTCTTATTATTATAAATACATAGCTCATATATCCCAAATAGATCATGGCAAAATCATCATTTTCAAATTTTATTGAAATTGTAGAATTATTTTGAAAAATAAATCTTAGATTATGTATTAACTTACCGTGTCTACTTATAGAGTAGCTAATCGAACCTTACAACCAGCGTATCTGTAAGAAGAGAATAGAGAAACGATTAAAATATGTAGGGTTAATCGTGTTTATCCTTAAAAGAGGCAAGGTAATTAAAGACAAGTGTGTTTGACTATAATAACCCTATTCTACCCTCTTAATTATATTGTATTGCATTCTTTAAAGTGCTTACTCAACCCACTAAAATGATATATTAACTGCCTTATTTATTATCCGATTGCAATTAAATTTGTAGGAATCGTTAAAAACTCTTCTACACACCAACAATTAATATTTTTATACCCTTCGAAAAAAGGTATACTAACTTTCTTAATAATCAAACGACTTCCACGCGGAATGACATTTTATTTATGTTCTAACAACCTGAGTGATTCTACATTTTAAAAATAGCACAATAAATTTTTGTAACTTTTCAATATTTTGGAAATTTAGGTAGGCGTCCCCCCTATGATTTTTCTACAACATATATGTTTTTTTAGTTTTAACTCGTTTAATCGATTTTAAAAAGCGAATATGCCATATGTAGTAAAATAAGTTGCGCAGAACTCTTTATTTTAAATATTAATGTGAGGACATGTTTGTAAGGTATTCTGGGAATTGGGCGAAGGGTATCTTGCTGTTGGGCGCGCTCGACTGTAGCCTTACGGACTTGTTACTCCTAAAATTACGCTTGGAATTTATTTTCTTCGATTTAAGAGGGCGCATAGGGGCGTGGACAATTTAGAAAATAAATTCCATATGAGTGAAATATGTAATAGGACACATTATCCACAAATTTAATTGTCCTAATTCTAGTTCCAGTGATCTAGGCATAATACCATATATGTTATGTAAGTACAGTTAATAGTATTTTATTCAATTGACCTAAACAATATATTTAAGATTTAAGTAGCTTCAGCAGATAAATAGATTCCAAGGTTAGCTACCTTTCCCTCTCTCTCTCTCTTTCAACGCTTTTCTGGGGCAGGAAACATATGATACACGCAGGCGGATTCTGTGGCTAATCCGAGGCAACTAATTACAATATATATGGTATTTGTCTTGCCCACGCACACCCTGCATATTTTTCTCGCCCTTCCACTAACACACACAGAGCACACACAGATGGTGCGTGCATCGGCTTATGGCTTTCAATTTGACTATTTCTGGAGGGCTTACTACATATGGCATTCGTCCAGGGTGTTTAATAATTTAACCAGCAGAGTCCTTGCCAAAGGCTCTTACCATCCCATCAGAGTGTGTGTGAGTGTGTGTGTGTGTGTGTGTGTGTGTGTGTGTGTGTGTGTGTGTTGCGTGTGTTTGGGCATTCATTCAATGCGAATTTAATGCACTTCGTGTGCAGCTGTGCATAAGAAATCAGTTGCAAAGCAAACCGGAGAAAGATGCAGCCCCCTTTCTCAGTTGAATGCAAGAAAAATGCACATTTTCATATACATTTTCATATGGGTTTTCGCTGGAAAATGTATCGCATTCGCTCTCTCTCTCTCTATCTCTCTGCCATAAATCGCATTCGTTGTCCATTCTCGGTTTGCTTAGCCTACACCATCTTCAGGTGAGTGGAGTGTATAGTACTGTAATATCGTATACTTTTCGCGCTATATTTTATATTGGATTTTCAGCTGCAGCTCAAGACACAATACAGAAGGAGAGAGAGAGAGAGAGAGAGAGAGAGAGAGGAAGAGAGGAAGAGCTAGAGACAATGGCAGCAGCTAATGGACGTGTAACTCTCCGTCTGTGTGTGCGGACGTGTGTGTTGAGAGTGTGTGTCTGCTCTGAGTGCAGTCTGTGTGTGTGTGTGTGTTAGCCACGCCCACAGACATCGCATTAGCGTAGACTGTGAACGTTGACAGCTGGCAAATGAAAATGCGGTTTTAACATTTGCATTTGCATTTGACGCTTTCCTGTTTTCCTACGACTTTCCTACGCTTATTTACGAAACGACAAAAATGCAACATGGCTTCCATTCACAGCTAATGACACATGCTCTCTCGCTCACTCTTTCTCTTACTCGTACAACCGCTAATACTCCTACAACACACACACACTTTGCATATTGTCCATTTCGTATTTAATTCTGCTTCATCGTCTTTCTTCACTTTTGTCTTTTTGCTTTTAGCGCGGACTGTGCAAATGTTATTAGCATTAAGCGCAACATTCTTATACACTCTACTAATACACACACACACACACACACACTCGCACACACAGTAAGTGCAGTGCGCTGCATGGGCCACTCAGCGAACGCCGCTAAGTATGCTATGCCATTTTGCCATTTTGCCATTTGCCATTTGCCATTTGCCATTCGCCATTTGCCGCTGCGACAATCTTCATAATCTTAATAAAACTATAAAACGAAACACATTTTCCATCTCAAAGTGAAACACTTGACGCGTTTCCCCAATGCTTTTCCCTAGCTAATTGCGGTGCAACCCTTCTAGCACCCTATGCATTCTCACTGTGCATTATATGCTGGCCTGGTGTAGTACCCTAAATTACTCTACCATAGCCCGATCTGATCAACAGTTGTCTATACAGCTATAGCCTGCTCTTATATTTATTTATCATATATATATTATATATATGTAATATTGTACATACACTATTTAATTAAAAATTTTAATATAAATGAAGAGAAAACTAATTAAAGCTAAGAATATTAAAATTTACTATTTTATACATATACTACTCTGAAATACATTAGTTCAGCTGATTCAGCCTGATTTTAAATATACGCTAATCTATCCAACTCTGAGCTACTCCTGTACCCTATCCAGAAATAATATGCTCCACACTTTTTATTTTCCCCTATTTCCCCATATTATACCAGATCTCCAGATCGAATCTACTTTTCTACTACTTTTTCCTTTAGTGTATTTAACTCTACTTTATCTTGCTTTTCCATTTTTTACCTATCTTTAGCCTCTGCCCAACTGAACCATTCTAAATCTATACAAAGTATTCTGTATTCATTTGAAATTCTATGAAGTTGAACTTTATAAATAAGTTTTTTATGAATATAAGTATGGGTTTAAGAAAACTTATTAACTCTATAGTAAATTATAAGATTTCAATTAATTTTAAAATTCACTTTATAATTGTGACAAATTCTGAATTGATATACGAAGCCAAATAGTACCTTCAATTTCATTAAAAAAAAAAACTATATCATTACGATTTGAAGATTTGTCAGTATATCAATATAACCACATTAACTACAATCAATCTTTGCATTTGTACGATGTTTTTAGTAAATTTCAAGAAATCAGTTTTATTATTTTTATTAAATTTCAAGATATCAGTTTCAGTGTAGTAGTGTAGCATGGAACAATAAAGAAGGTCGTACAGTTTGATTCCTTGCATATTTGTTGTTTTTTATTTTCTATTCATAAGTCAAGAGCTTTTATACTTGATATTCGATTTCTTTCTGGCTTTTTGATATAATAAAATATTCACTTGGCATTTCAACTTTTTGTTGTTTGTCCGTAAGAAATAAATAAATCTTTTGTCTTCAATTTTCTTCGTTTTCTTGGCATGACTCCCTGCTAATTTGAGTAGCACACACACACACACACACACACACACACTTCTCTCTTGGTTATTTTAGTAACCATCCCCTCTGTCTGTCCCACATTTATAGCATTTTTCAATGTCATGTTTTGTGTGTGTTTGGCTTGGCGAAAATTGGAAAATCAACATTGAGTTTTATCATTTTAAAACGAATTTCCACAGCATTGTTGTACGACCAAATTGTTTTTTCCACAAACAATGGCGCCTTGGCAGTTAATTGGCGCATAACTTGGCCCCACAAGCTGGCACACACACACACAGACATATATATATATATATACACACACACATGCAGAAAAGGAAAACAAACTGAGCGCCTAATCTACAATTGACACACATACGCGCGAACAATGAGGGAAACTCTTTGCACACAGGCCTTACCCCAAGCAGGGGAAGCAACCACTCCAGCGCCTCTTCACGGCACCCACCCCCTCTGCCGATCCCCATCTGCATATGGGACGGGGACGTCATAGAGGTGCACACAGAGGAGAGCTCCAATCGACCCACCGAAGCGAGCAGCTCGCGCTCTCTTTTTTTTCTCATTATTTATGCGCGACCTTGTTTTGCGCAATTTTTATTATTTTGCTAATTTCGCGCGCATTATAAAAAAAAGAAAACAGAACGAAAGAGAAAGAGAGTGAGAGAGATAGCGAGAGCGAGAATACCAACAACATACAAGCAGGCATAAATTTCACACACACACACACACACACGCACTTTAAGCGTTGTCAGCACTTGGCACACACACACAGATACAAAAACTGAAACTCGACTCGTTGGCCAAAAATAATTTCCGTATCTTAACGGGAAAGTTGCACAAAGCGCGTTTCACCTGCAAACAAGTCGGAAAAAGAACCTAAAGTTTTCCACAAATTTAAAGCAGAAAGAGGGGGAGAGCGAGAGGGATAGGTAGGTAGGAAAGGAGGGACAGCGCACACGACCCTTGCCTGAAGTTCTTATCGCGATCATAATGTTATCTCTGGCGAAATGTTTCGCGCGTCTACCTCGTGCTGGGTATCTGACAGTCGTGGCACCCCCAACCGTTGATTTTCTTGCTTCTCTTGTCTCTCGCATTTTTCTTCAAGTTTTTTTTTTTTTTTTTAGTTACCTCATCTTGCTGTGCTGTGCTGTGCTGTTAAGTGCTTTTAACCTATTTTCCTATATGTTTTTTTGCGTAATTTATCAACAAATTAATGTGAGCTTGGCTTACAAATTTCTGTTGCCTTCACTTGACACACACTCACACACACACACACACATGCTAGTTTGCGGTCGTTGATAAAATTTGCATGTAGCTCAGTTGAGGCACCCTCTTTTCATAGCTTTCCTTCACATTTTCATGCTTTGCTTTTGTTGTTTTGAGTTTTTTGTTTTTTGTTTTTTTTTCCCCATTTTTTTTTTTTTTTTGCATATAATTAACTTGAAGCGGGTCTCTCTGTCTTCGTAAAAGTCGGAAAATGCATGCAATTATGTCACACGCACACACAGACACGCTTACATATGTTTATAGAGGGGATAGGGAGGTAGCGTAGCCTCTACATAATATTCAAAAGCTATTCAAGTACGCCCCCTCTCTCTCTCTCTCTCTCTCTCTCACTCTAATTATAATGGCTGCATTTGCCTCGTCTCTGCCCATGTTAAAGTTCAATTAGGGGTATTCTTAAATCACTGTAAATTGATACATTTTTCAGTGTCGTTTTTCCCTCTCTCTCTCTCTCTCTCTCTATCTCTTTTTCTTCAATGTACGCATTTAAAGTGCGCCTACAGGCAGCTACGTTTTGGGATTTTGTTAAAGCGCTTAAAAGGCCTTGCGGCGCATTTGAAACTAAGGTCTTTCGCTCAGACTACCCTTCTCCCTCTCTCTTGCTCTTGTTTCTATCTCACTTTTATGCCATGTATATAAGCAAGTCAATTTACAGTTTATGTGTAGCTCATTCAGTTTTTTTTTGGGGAAAATCAAGTTACCGTAATGGAGATTAAAGAGCCTGCTGGCTTCGTGTCTTTCTCCCTCTCTCTCTCGCTCTCTTTCTTGTTTGCTTTGCTGCTCTAATCCGTTATGCATTTTTAATTATATAATTTTCTTAGTTTCCTGCTGTCTCTTTCTCTCCCTCTGTTTGTTTGTCTTGCTGTGGCACCTCAACTTGGAGATTACTTCAAAGCTAATCGAGACTTGAAAGGGCAACACAGCTTTAACTCACCTGTCGCTTGCTGTCTCTTCCTCTATCTCTCTCTCTCTCTCCTTTCTTTGCATTCTATCTTGCTATCTCTGTCTCTGGCACTGCTCATGTTGCAGTGCGAGCAATGCGAGTGAAGTGTTTCAATTGCGAAAACCAATAAGCTGTTAAATCATTGCAGCTATCACTTTCTAGCTTCCCTCTCTCTCCCTCTCTCACTCTTCATTTCTCTCTGTCTCGTTCTCTTATCGTATTTGTTTGTGGGGTTAAGTGCAGTACAAATATTCATTCTAATTGAGCGTATGCAGCAGTTAATCAACTGACCGTAGATTGAACTCTCTAGCCGCATCTCCATCTTGCTCTCTTTCTCCTCTCTCTCTCTCTCTCTCTCTCTGTCTCTGTCTCTGCATTGTCTCATCTCTGCTGATTGCTTTGTCATTACTATCAATGGCAAACAACAAAATTCACGCTTGACAGGCGACGAGGCAAGCAGGCAGCTCCTCCTCCTCCACCTCCTCCTTCCCATCCTCCTGCGTCGCATCATCGCCTCCGCGTGCATTGAAACGATGAAAGTTGATGACAATGCGCCGCGTGCACGCCCACTAGGACAACCCCCTCGCCCTCCTCCCATCCCCCAAGCTCGTCCAAACTGACGACCAACTGTCGAGGCAAACTGCTCGCTATGTGCCGAGCACAAATACTCAACTAACTTGCAGCGCCCCCTGGATGTTATTAAGCCTGTAGTTACACGCGATGTGTCGGTGTGTGTGTGTGTTT
Organism: Zaprionus tsacasi; assembly: GCA_018904105.1. Lineage (NCBI taxonomy): Eukaryota > Metazoa > Arthropoda > Insecta > Diptera > Drosophilidae > Zaprionus > Zaprionus tsacasi. The sequence goes on along the minus strand of JAEIFR010000003.1, from coordinate 1,875,100 downwards.
ACTGGGTGTGTGTGAGTGTGTGTACGTGGGTGTATTGAAGTGAATCGCCTGCGGTAAAGTTTTGATTGGCAGCTGCCTTTGTTTGTTGCAGCAAACGGGGGAATATTGGGAAACTTTGCAAGCGACGACCGCAACTCTTGAACAGGTGCAAAAAAAAAAAAAAAAAATACGAAGCTAAACATGGGGACAGCCGCAGTAAAACAGCTGCTTAGAGTGATTTTTGTTAGGAGCAGAATCGAGAAAGAAAGCTATCTCTAGGCCGTTATCTACCAACTACGAGTGGGGCCTAAATGATTCCCGGTAATGGCCGGAAAAGGGTAAGAAAATTTCCATAATTTTACGAGCTTGACAAGCGCAAACGGGCCAGTCAGGTCAGCTGTAAAGTGGGAAGGAAACCGCAGTAACTCCCATGCTATTCCCCTCTCCCCCCTATATTTCCCAGGCCCAGGAAGAAACCCCCAATTCCAGCTACAGCATCAGCTTCGAGCTCCAGTTGACAGGCATTTGTATACCTCCGTACCGTATTTAATATGTATGCATAAAAATTTATAGGTGCTAAAGTACGTATCAGGACATGTATATGCATATATGATACTTAAGATGCACACACCTGTATGTGTGTGTCTGTGTGTGTGTGTGAGTGAGTGAAGACACCTTCGACTGGGGAATTGAAGTAAGAGCTTCCTCTCCTTCCTCCAACTCCAGTCTCACCTCCAGTAACTTGTCCCGTCTCGGGGTCTTTGGGGTTACTGGAGAGAGAAACTATTGCAGTAGTTGGAATGCTTTTAAAATTTACGAGTTTACGAGTCACATTAATGAGGAAGCAACGGCACTTAGCTGATCCAAATTGCTGATTGAATCATAAACTTGCGCCCAGTCTCACAGAAGAGTTACCAAACTAAATAATGTCAAACACACTTTCGTCAAATTGAATTTATAAATAGTGAAGGGGAACTATCTCAAATTATCTTATCTTATTACAAAAAACCACGGGTTGATGGAGGGCAAAAATACTCACAAAATGTTTGAATATCTTTGGAATGCCATCAACTAAGGGAACAAATAAAAAAGGTATATATCTTAGCTTAGCTAAGATCTCTACATGAGTCCAAGATAACTAGTAAAAGATCTATAAAATCAAATATAAACAAAAAGTACAAAATTCGGAAATTAAAATAAGTAAACAAACAAATTTCGATTGAAAAACTCCCGCTACCTCATAATTTGTTTTTATAATTTATTCATAAGAAACTGTTCAGTTCATTCTGAACTTAACCTAATGTGTAGCTTTAAGATAATAATGTCGATCACGTGCCTTAATAATAGTTTATATAAATGTATTTTTTTTTTAATTATTATATATAAGAGTAGAAGATAATTCCATAATCTCAGTTAAATATATTTCATTGCAAACTTTTGAGGGCAGTAAGTAAACCCTAAAATTATATATTAAATAACTTGTGTGTATTTTATCCGATCCCAATTAAATTTGCAGAAATCATTTGCGATCAATAATTATTGTAAATTCAAAAAATAAATATTTTTGCTTTGAAATTGTGCTTGCAAATTTTGTAGTCATAAAACATATTGTCAGCAAATTTGGCAACTGCTGAGATCTAAGTTAAAATACCCTATTATACATATACGATGAGTTTTTTTTTCAATATTTTTTTTTTCAATCTTAATCTTTATTCCATTCTATCACATGATAAAACCAGAAAGCATACGTCTAGACAAGATAGATGTCATGTGATATATCCCACGCATATATATATATATATATACTATATATGTATGTCTTAATTTATGCACAGATTTCGCTGTGAAAAAATACACTCTGCAGTAAAATACGCTTTCATCGGACATAACTGGGTCGTGAAATTATCGCATTGCATTGTCATTGCGCTCCCACTTAGCAATCGAAATGGGCGGGGTGGGGCATGGGGCATGGAAATGGGCGTGGACGTGGGCGCTGACACGCCCAGTTGGTAAATAAAGCATACTTCAAGGGCCAATCCAATGGCCAATGGCTTGCGAGCTGCGCTGGTTCACATGCATTTTCATGTTCATTAAACAAATGAAATATTTATGCATGTCAGTTGCCCCGTGTGTGTGTGTGTGTGTGTGCGAGTGTGTGTGTGCACGAAATCATAACTTGAAATGCGTTAAAATGCATATAAAAAATTTATAGCCTACACTTAGGCGCACATTAAATGACATGCCAGTCAAAGGCTTAAGCCGAGCTGCTTGGCCTCGCCATCATCCTGTCGCGTCATCCCTTCGCCCTCCTCCCCTCGCCAACCTCCCTCCCTCCTGTTCTATATACTACCTGATTGCCCGCCCGGCCCGTTGACCCCAAAAAAAAAAATCGTATAATGATGATTTGTATTTTAATGCAGAGTGCGCTGCACACACACACACACACAGTTAGTGCATATAGTGTGTTTTCCAACATTGGCCAATTAGTTTAGTGTTAAATTGATTTTACAGAAGGGGCCCACGTTGGGCGCCACATCAAGTAACTTGCACCAAATTCGCATTATTTCTGTCTGTTTTCCACGCATTTTCCTCTTAATTATGCATGCGGTAAATGCAGGAAAAAAACTACCAAAAAAAAACCGACAAATAGACCGCAAAATAGAGAAAAAAAAAACAAACTGCTAAATTAGAGAAGTTTTTTTTAGTTCTTCTCATGCGGCTGATGAGACAAGGAGAATCAATTTAAAGCGAGACGCGGAGTAGGAGGAGACGCGACAAGTCGACCCAGTTTTGGCAGCAAAAAAGAGACAGAGAGAGAGAGAGAGAGACCTCCATTATTGTCCATCTCAATTAGCTCTAATTGCAGACACCGACATTTTCCAAAACGAGAAACGAGAGCGAAAGCGAAAGCGGAAAACTGAAAACAGTTTTCGCTTTTCTTTCGCTTTGCTCGTGCCAAGTGTCAAGTACTTTTTGGGGGGAACTGTAACAACTTCTGGCGCTACTTAAAAAAGGGGGAGAAGGAAGGTGGGAGGGGAGTAGGGAAGAGCTTGCGTAACTATGGAAACTATTCGCTTGTTCTAATTTAGGGCCTAGGCCTAGGCTCAGCCTCAGCCACATGTACTAAGATGGGAACTTGAACATTTGCCGCAACACTTGACTTGTATTTCTAGTGTTCTCCCATCTCTCTTTTTCTCGCTGTCTCCCTCTCTCTCTCCCTCTCACTCTGTGTGCATGTTTTGCTTTTGTTAATTTCTGTTGTTTGCCGCTAACCCCAACAATGGCAAACAGAGAGACAAACAGACAGAGAGACAGACAGACAAACAGAGAGACAGACACAGACATGAAGAATAAACAAAAATATACAGAGATGAATGAGGATAAGGCAGAGGGTGCGAGAGAGAGAAAGCAAAAAAAAGAGGAATAAAATTGATGCATATTCACGCATAAGTGTTGCCTACTTATGTGATCTGTTGGTGGCTGGGGGAGGGACGGGGAGGGGAGGGTGCTTTTTGCGTAGATTACGCATACGCAGCGTTAGCCAGTTAGTTAGACTTGCCTGACTTGGCTTGTTGTTGCCGCTTTCCACGCTGTTAATTAGCCCTCGGTTGTTGTTGTTGTTGTCGCTGCTGCTGCCGCTGTTCTTTTTTTTTTTTTTTATTTTTTGTTTTATTTATATTTTTGTTTTATTCGTATTATGTTTCTCTCAATGAATATTGCACATACGCACTGTGCGCGTCAATGGCACCAGAAAAAACAGTCGAAAAAAATATATATATATATTTATATATATATAGACAGATAAACAACATTAAGTGCGAACTGAAAGATGCAAGAACTAACTGTAGAAAATAATATGCAACAACATTAACAAAATCGCGGCACACAAATCTCTCGCATTTTCTCAGATATGTAAATAATGTTTTTTTTTTTTTTTTTTATGTGTTTTGTATTATTTGTTGTTTATTTTATTGGTATTTATTGTTGTTGTTTTTGTTTATTTTTTTATGTGGTCACGTTTTGTTTTGTTTGTGTATGTGTGTGTGTGTGTGTGTGTTACAGTTTGATGTGGCACTTGATGCGACTTTCGGTTTCGCTAAAAATGCGCGCCTACATATGTGTGTGTCTGTGTCTGTGTGTGTCTCTCTCTGTCTGTGTGTGTGTGTGTATGCCTGCGTGTCGTGAGTGCCTGCGTGACTGACGTGCCTGCCTGACGTGCCTGCCTGACGTGCCTGCCTGCCTGCCTGCGTGTTGTGTGTGTTCTCTGTAATCCGCACAAATCCGCTGGTAAATTTGAACTGAATGAGTTCAAAAGCTAAAATGAGTTCGCATAGCCAAACGGTTCAGTTGATTGGGCGCTCGAGACTCGAGACTGTCGAGCGCCGAGAGCCGAGACACGAAGCAAGCCGCCTCCGCCACAGGAAGAGAGAGAGAGAGCAAAAAGCTTTGCAACAACAAAAAACGTTGCCCAATTGCCAGGAATACCCGTTATCAAAAACAATATTGCAATACTGTTATACTGTCATACGATTGCACACACACAGGCATAGCACAGTTTTCGTACAGTTCGAAAAATCTGTTAGGAATTTGAAAAACTCGCTCACGCAGATATTGAACGCAATCAAAATTTAGCTCTGATTTTCTTTTTTAGTTAATATAGTTTTTTTTTGCATATGAAAACTCTACGTAACTCTATATTTCTGGCACATTTTTTTCGAGTTGAAGCTGCTCGAAAGTGCAACTTCAACTCGAAAAAAAAGAACAACTAAGGCAGAGACAATAAAAAACACTTACACAATGACGCGCTCGAAAAATAAAAAATAAATACAAAGAATTCAAAAAAGTTTAGTTTGCACTTCAAAAAAATAAATGTATCAAGCAAATCACTTTGATTAATTGGAAAATACTTTATTATTTCCTATATATGTTGTGTTTTGTGTGTGGCACAGCCCAGTGATTGGAGTGAACTGTACGGAACTGAAGTGAAGCAACAACTGACCGACCGAGGAGATTTCAAAACCGACAGATGCAACCGTATAACAGCCGAGAGCACGAGCGAGAGAGTGAGAGAGAGCGAGCTTCGGCTGAGCCTGAGCTTTCAAGGCAACTTCGACTTCGACTGGGTCTGGCCAAGTGCGCTAGAGTGAGAGGCCAATAGCAGTGTGAGCGAGAGGCAAGAGAAAGCAACAACAATAACAAAAGCTGCCGATTCAACAATTGCGACGGCAACTTAACGTTTGATTTGTTATCCTCGCCGAAGCTTTCACATGCTCTCAGAGCTTGCGCTCTGCTCACACACACAGACTGTCTCTTTCACACACTCGCTCGCTCTCTCTCTCGCTCCCTCTCGCTGGCGCAGCCTGCTGTGGGTTGGCAGTACGAGGCTGCTTATGTTTCGCACGTTGTGTTGTTGCTCGCGCACACCTGTGATTTAGCGAGGACGCGGCACGAGGACGCGGCACGAGGACGCGGACGAGGACGACAGCGACGACTCTACCACGCTGTCCTCGTGCCAGCTGATTCCCCCTGCCTAGCCAGGCAGGCAAGCAAAGCAAGTGCAGAGGGAGAGCGAGAGAAACACCAAGAACAAGCAAGAAAAGCTGCCTGGCTGGCTGGTTGGCTGGCTGGCTGGCGAAACACTAGACACAACAACAACAACAACAACAGCAACAATAATAACAACAACAACAATAACGGCCGCTTTATTCACAAACGCACTTAGAAATGATAGCCCTGGTTTATGCTAATGTTTGCCGCTGCTTAAAGTAGTCCGCCAGCCCAGCCCAGCCCAGGCAGACAGTCAATCAGTCAGTCAGTCAGTCAGTCAGTCAGTCGATGGAGAGGTCTCTCAGCCGGTGTGTCTGCGGGGGGGAAGGGTATCGCAGCATTGACACCAACTGTGCAGTTTCAGGCCTGGCGGCTTCCTTTCTGAATTTATTAAATTTACCTACAACAACATATATATATTATGTATTCAGGATCAACAGGATGAGATTGTTTTTTTTAACGATTTATAGACTATTTGCAAGACATTCTTATATATATATATATACATAACATTTATATTCTTGATCAACAGGGTAGAATGATTTATTAATATACTAGAGTTTATTATAAAAAGCAAGACGATCGCATTTGGAAAAAGATACTTAGAAAATGCATAATTAATATGAGATCCCACCCCCCCCTACATGTACACCTCAAGGTGCTTAACTCTGCAAATCCTCCTCCTGCTCTTCGCCTTGAGTATAGGCAGCCAATAATTGTGTGGTTAGGCATTCGTAGCGCGTATTCCTGCTCAGAATCGATCGTACATCCTTGGTGAAACGCAACGCATCCAGGACAGGCAACATGCAGAGTAACTCCGAGTCTTTGCTGCCCCGAATATAAGGATGTATATGCAGTGTATTACCCGCATTGAAACTATTCTCCGTATGGCTATCGTCCAGTAGGAGAACATTGCTCAAGTCCTCATCGCACATGGAGACGAACTTCGCACGCAATCCATAAATATCAATGCAATCGGAACGATAGAAACGACGCTTCAAGATATTTCTACCCGCATCGAGGACGTCCAAAACCTTGGAGGCATAAGACTCACGTGCAGCGGTATAGACAATGATATTATACCATTGCGCAACACGATCCAGAAAGAAATCCACATAGGGTCGTTTATAGACAAACACGGTGGCATTTGCCTCGGGTAAAAAGAATTTGAAATCATATCCCACAGGCTTAGTCTGACCTGATCTTCGCTTACGTCCATGATAGATGATATGCGATTGTATAAGGGTTTCATCCATGTCCAAAACAAGGGTCTTACGCCTTACCATCGTTAGACGACGCTTGGAGACGGGCGTAAGGCAATCGTCTTCTAAATATGTAATGGGTGTATAGTTCTTCGATCTTATACACCAACAACTTAGCCTATAGTTGAGTTTCCTTAGATTTTTGAAGAAACACAGCAGGAGCAACAGGCAGAGGATTCCAACTGTGGCTAGAAGGTAAAATCTTGGAAATATTTCTATAGAATCTCGAGGATTATGGAATATAGAGTGCGCTAACTTACTTATTACGATAGTTTTTATCCATTTCGGAGAGATCTATAGCACTGCATCGACTTGAACTGCTCGATGAATGTGACAATAATGTCGCCAGCTAAGTTACGCTTTAAAAAAATATCATATATAATTTCTGGAGAGTTTCAATACATATAGCTATACTATTATTAAATTAAGTCATTTCCCCTGATAATTAATGAAAAGCCTACGCTATACTTCGATTTCAATGAATCAGAGCGAGTGATGCGATCGATCATGTTCACAATTATTATATACTAGCGACCCGCCCCGGCATCACGTTGTATATAAAAACATAGCGGCCCGCTATGGCTTCGCATGGGTATAAAATATACTCAGTACCTCCTCGATGCAATATCGTCTAACCCATTGATAGTTTTCAATCGATTGTTCCCTTGGAATGGTATTTTTTGGTTCAAGTAAGAAGAAGAAGATCGCGTACACAATACACAGACGTCGTTGAAAAAAAAAGTGGTTGAATAACTTAAACATCGATTTTAATTAAATGTAAAGTGCTTCCCTACATAGTAGGGCCTTATAGTCTATATTAAATGAACAATGTAATCAAGGTATTTAATTGATTAAGGATTAATGCGTAAAATCGCTTCGAAAATTAGGCATTATTTGTCGTAAAAAGTAAATGACAAAAATATTTATTGTGGGTTATCCATAAGAGATAGACAAATACCATCGCGGACTTTTTTGTATACCTTTCCAATGTGTATAATACTTAGTACATTATTAGTACATTCTAAAACTCGTAGGGTTCAGCCGGCATATGCAAAAAATGCACAAAAAAAATTTAATGCAACACACAAACTATATTCATTTTTATACCCTTGCAGAGGGTATATTAATTTTAGCCAGAAGTTTGCAACGCACCTTAGGAGACATCTCCGACCCTATAAAGTATATATATTCTGAATCAGCATAAACAGAGGAGTCCAAAAATGGATGACCGTCTGTCCGTCCGTCCGTCCGTCCGTCCGTCCGTCCGTCCGCCCGTCCGTCTGTTGCAACGCAAACTAGTCTCTCAGTTTTTGAGCTATCTTCTTGAAACTTGGCATACAAACTTCTTATTGCTGTAGGTTGTAAATAAGTCGGAACGAGCCAGATCGGACCGATATATCGTATAGCTGTCATAGAAACTATCGGCCGATTTTTGTTGTTTTACAAGATTTGGCAAATCTTATTCTTATTACGTTCCTAATGTGCTGTCAAAATTGTATCAAAATCGGACCACTATAACTTATAGCTGCCATAGGAACAATCGGCTGAAATTAGGGTTTTTGTATGCAAACGTTTTTTGTTCTTGGAAATACAGCACATTATCAATACTTTTTAATGTTATACAGTAACACGCCCTTATTTTTTCCATTTAAATATCTCACACGTTTATATTCTATAGCTGTTATAGGAACAATCAGTCAGTCCGTCTGTCTGTTGCAACGCAAATTAGTCCCCCAGTTATTGAGCTATCTTCATAAAAGTTGGTTCACAAGCTTCTTATTTCTGCCCTCTTTAAATAAGTCGGAACGGGCAAGATCGGACCGATATATAGTATAGCTGTCATGGAAGCTATCGGCCAATTTTGGTTATATTTCAAGATGTAGCTATCAGGCTTACCACATCCAAAAGTTTGGTCATTTGATGAACTGTTATAATTGTTTAATTAATACCACAGAAACTAGCAGCAATCCAAATGTATTTTATATTTAGTATAACTGCAAGGGTATAAAACCTTCGGCGAGCCGAAGGTAGCCTTGCTTTCTTGTTTTCAATGAAGTCATCTATTTTAATTTTTATTTCATATATGAATGTTTCGTAAGGGTATTAAGAGTTCGATGTGTTGTAATAACAAGAGCTTAAGTTCATTTTTTACTTGCAAAAACTTTCTAATGAAGCTGCTTACAGTAAAAAAAAGCGAGAGATATCGTCGAATCAATCTTAGAACCTCTAAGATGATGCCCCATGGGCCATGGGGTGGTTTATAAAATTCTCAAATTATTTTACTACCTTATTAAGACACCACTCATCTCATTAACGATCTGTTAAAGTACCTAGGTAAACTTACTTACAAGAAAACCTATATAAATAGGCTTTAGAAGTCTTATTGCTGCGACTTACAGAGCGAGAGGGACAGAGAAAACATTTGTTAATCAATTAAAAACTCGCAGTATTAAAAATAATAACAATATTCTTAATTACGGTTAGGGACCTGCCCACTTATCTCGTACAACATCTTCTCTCTTCATAGAAAACACCTTCAGCTACTATCTCAATTTCCCCTAAACACCTAACAACCCCCTGGGGACACACACAAAATTCTCAGCCGCAGGCCGTAGAAGTTTAAAGAACTCTTACAAGAGTCGCTGGGGGTCTTTAAATCCCTGCCCATTAATAGCCCTAATAAAAACCCTAGATGACATAGATAAAAAAAAAGATATATATATAACGATACTTATTCTCGCCTAATCATAAATCTGAACCTTTTCTTCGACGCCATCCGCCATCACATGATGAGCGCGTTAATTGCGAAAAAGTTAGGCGAATTGTGGGTGGAATAATATATTATATAGAGGGGTGGGGCGTTATCTGGGCAACGCTTAACGGCAATCAATGTCAACCATTGGGACTGGGTAACGGGACATGCAAATCAAATTATTTTCGCCACATCAAATACTTATGAGAAGATTATGTGAACTGCGCAATGTGATTGGGTTCACTCTCGAGGCGACTCTGGTTCCTGCCCATGTATTGCTGGTATCGATGGTATCGCACTGACGGCACAGTGAGTACTAAACACTTTCGGTCAGCTTATTTATGGCCAGATAACAAGCTCTTTGATAGATACGCACAGACAGACAGAAATTCCCAAAATGGTCTGGGAAAGGGAGGTAGGGTGGGTGGGTGTCAAGCATGCATGTGTTTATAGATTTTCGTCCTTATCGATGTCTTTGACTACGGACCTCGAATGCCGCTATTGACTGAGGGCATGAGTGAAGCCTATAAATTGGCCCAGAGCCCTTAAGACGCCCCCGAAAGCAAACGGCATTTAAACGTAGTAATTGTGTTCTACGGAATACCGTAAGTCTTCAGTTAGGTAAAGCGTAAGCAACTAGGTCAACACATACTTTAAAGTACTATACCATATATACATATGTATGACAATCTATTGCCGCATAAACAAGGTTGATTACTCATTACATTTTTCGATTCCTAGAGCTTATAAGTATAATGTGAGCTACTCATTTCGTGGTATTTCCAGCTATACTACAGAGGCCTATATTCTTTTGTAATATTGTCTTTTAATGTCAGCTTTTCTTTTGTATTTTCCTGGTACTTCCGCCGCTCTATGGTTTCTTATAGTTAAAGTTTTACAGCCAGTTTCATATTTCAAAGTACTTGACTTTAATAATAAACTGAAAGATCGAAGCATAAGATGATTCATTCCTGTAGGAAATACCTTGATGAGTATGGAGTATTAATATTTAAATTAGTTCTCTATATCCTCTATTTCATTTATATATATGAATATTACTCATGTCATATATTAATCTTTTTCTTTCGTATAGACTCGGTTAGGATACTTTGTGCAATTGTTGGATGGATTTGCATGTCCAATTGAAATCATAGTTAAAAGTCTATTAAATTTTACGGCTTGTGTTCAATAATGAAGGCTCTCTCTCGCTATTTCCTGCGTCCTGTCAGGCACGGAACAGGACACGTTGAGGACAGAACAGGACAGAACAGGACAGGACAGGACAGGACAGGCAAGGACAGGCATGGACAGGCATTTCATTTGCAGACGCAACACAAAATAAACCTAATTACACTTTACTTTCACTTTCACTTTTCCCAGATACTTACAAGGAGAACCAACCTCATGGAGGCGTGGCAAACGGACGCAACTCGCCTTGACTAGCGAGAAAGAGAGAGAGAGAGAGAGAGAGAGAGAGAGAGAGTGGGAGAAAGAGAGGGAAGCAGAACTTCAAAAGCCTCGGCCAGCGCAAAGTTTGTGCGATTCACTGGGCGCAATATAATTCTACTTTATGTACAATATTTCTTCGCTGCGCCTGTAGCCAATTTTAAGAGCCAATAAAAGCGTTTAAAGAGTCGTACCCCCTCCCCGTCCATGGTACCCCCTACCCCCAATACGAGCTCAGCTACCGTCTATGTTCCCATTTGGTGCTGCTCATCAGGCCAAATGCGTGACAGATTTTAGTGGACAACTTTGTGGGGCAGCTTGCCAAGAAGAACTTGAAGAACACAATGAACTCAATCAAATGTTAAACAGTTAGGATACCCTATAAAAGATATACCTTTGGAGAGGAAAATTGAGAAGGATTTAGGACAAAAGAACCCTACAAAAGAATTAGAGATAGCAAGAAAAACCATCAAAACATTATAGAGAGAAAGAAGCAGAAAATTATTCAACTATACTTTCGAAAAAAATACCCTACAACAGAAAGCGAGAAGGTACAAGAAGAATACAACAGAAAAAACAAAGCAAAGCAACGAGAATACCTTACAAATTCGTTACTCTTTAATAGAGAGAGAAACATAGAAAGATAAAAAGACTTTCAAAGAAAAGACTTTCAATGAAAATACCCTACAATAAAAAGAGGGAAAACAAGAAAAATAAGTTAAACATGAACATAAATAAACAGGAATATCCTAACAATCAGTTACCATTTCATACGAAGACCTTAAAGAATAATAGTTTTAAATTTGAAGAAAAAACTAGTTTACATTAAAAATGGATATGAGGTTAGTCTACCGAGCAGAAACACCATGCTGGATAAAGGCATAGACTTGGCAGGGTATAAACGAGGAGTAAATGTGCTTATGAGCTCATTATCATATTGTTTCTCATGATAACTTATTGCTTAGTGGCGTAAGTGTTGTTACAGGGTATTCAGAAGTCGAGAAGCGAGAGCAAACACACACTTTATTTTTGACACTGCTTACAGCATAATGAACACTTTTTATATGCAAATAATCAAAATAATGTGCCTGTGTGTGAGACGTTCTTCCTCACTCTCTATTCCTTTCTCTTCCTGTCTCCCTCCCACTCTATCCCTTTCCCTCTCGCCCTCTCTGTGCGTGTGTTAAAGTGTTGTAAAGCGCTTTTGAAGCGCTTATTTGTATGTGATTATTTAAATAATAAATGGGCGCGGGCTTAGGTCGACTCGATCATCAGAGGCGCTCATAAGTAGGCAATAACTTTCGCTTTGTTGTGGCTTGTACCCCCTCCCCTTCCCCTACACGGGTCTACCTACACAGACTCCTCCTCACTCCCCACTCCCCACTCTGTTGTGGAACATTCAGTTCCGCTAAACTCCGGCCAAGTAGCCGTAATGAGCATGTCATTTAGCGTAATTTCAGTTGATTGTTATGGCATTACAACAAGCAACAATGAGTGCGAGGCAGAGAGAGAGAGGAGGGAGTGGGAGAGAGAGAGGGAGGCATGCGTACAATACAGTTTTCAGCAAGGACGAGGCCTCGGCCTTAGTTTGAGTTTATCTTATCATCTGGCCTGGGCCAGGCTGAAAGTAAGCTGCCAAAAAGGCAAATATCAAACAAGTGTAGAGTGTGTGCGTGTGTGTGTGTGTGTGTTAGTGTGTGTGTATGCGAGTATGCATAAATTACCGCTAGCTGCTGTTGTGGCTTTTGTTGATTTTTGCTGCCTCCGAATGCTTTGGTTCATGCGGCAGGAAGCATACCATATTAGCAAAAGGGGCAAAACGGGGCCAAAAGGGGACAAAGGGCAAATGGCAAGAAGAAGAGGCAGGGCAGGGCTCCGACAAACTAGACAAGCAATACATGTACTTACACGCACCCAAATAGACCGAATTATGGCTTATGGCTTACCTGCTGCAGAATCAAAGACATAAATAGAACTATTAGCATTACTATTTACACGACTTACCGACCTATTTTCCCCACAATTTGGCAATAAGTTAGTTCGAGACTAACTACTGTTGCTTTTCTTCCCATGGAAATTAAGTTTAGTTATGATACATAATTATCCTTAAGTATTTAATAAGTGTGTACTTCAATAACTTCTTAATTTTTATAAATGTTTTTATTAATCATTCAAGAAAAGCTTAGCAAAAAAGAAATGTCTTAAAATATATTTATATTTATATTATTTATTATTATATATTATTATATTTATTTTTTTATACTTATAAATGTATTTCCATGTAATAAAACATTCAAAAACTTCCCAGCTCATTGATGTAAATACAAGTCGATAAAGCTACAGTCCGTCACGCCCGACAGTAAGATACCCTTCATCCAATTTCGAAAATTCGCACCCACAATTTCAAACAGAGAACTCTGCACAAATAAATCTACGACACATGGCTTACTCGCTCGCACTCACACAGCAAAGCGCATAAAAAGTAAAGCGACGCATAACGACGTTAATAGCTTATGTGCTATTAATCCGATAGGATTGTAATTTGGTGGATTTCTTCATATTACATTCAGTTTTGTGTACACCGAAGCAGAACAATATGACTTCAATAATTTTCTTCATAATAATCGCAAATTAATGATTTGCGGGGGCGATGTGCGTGGCATCAAACATTTGATATAAACTCAATTTTCCTATGATATATAGGAATCTACATGCCAAATTTGCTGACTCTAGCTTTTTTAATAGCTGAGATCTGTGTATTCATACAGACGGACTCCTGAGCAAGAATATATATTCTTTATTGGGTCTGCCACGCCTGCTTATGCCTGTTACATATATTTGCACAAAGTTAGTATACCCGAAAAATAGCAGATAAATGTATTTCTTACTTGAAGCAATATGTGATTTCCAAAAACAATCAAATGAATACAATACTTATACATAAATGTACTCACAAAACTCATGGAAATAAGTGAAACAAATTTATTTATTATTTAATAATAATAAACTACGCTTCTTTTAAATACCCCAAGGCAACCGAATACATTCATTTAATTTGCAAATGTACTTTAAATTAATTTCATTTGATTTCATACAGTACAAGGAAAGAGTACTCGCAGTATGTTTAGCAAATATCTTTCCAAGATAATTATTACTCTAAGGCAAGCGAATAGGCAATACTTGGAAATGCACTTGCAAGCTCGATGACAACAAAGTTGCATCAATTTTGGCCGAGAATGTGGGACAGGTAAGTGAATCCACTCACTCACAAGTGAAATCAAGTGCACATAACTTGCAAATACACTTGCAGCAGAATGAATCATTCGAAATACTTGTTTAGTGGAAAAATCGAAAATTAATCAGCCGGAGAAACCACATGTAGTTCCCCTGTCTTCCAGTCTTCTATGTAGAAGATTAGCTGGCTAATGCGAGATTAGAACTCATATGCTCGACTTGAAGACAGTCTCCAGCTGCAGTTGATACACTGTGGCCAGTTTCACGCTTGGTTAAATCGCTCAACAAGTGAGGCAAAATATAGAAATTAGTGCAGGCCGAGACAGAGAGAGAGGGAGAGAGAGAGAGAGAGAGAGAGAGAGAGAGAGAGAGAGAAGAGACGATAGACAAGCTCGTATTAGGCCATCAATGGATACAAGCAATTTCGTTTAATTAAAACATGCCAATACATTTTGGCAGGCTGGAAGGCAGCCTGACCGGGCTGACTGACTGACTGACTGCCTGGCTGACTCGGCTGGCCTGGCTGACTGGGCTGGCCAAGAAGAGGAGATCAAACACATTTGAAATGCCTGGCAAAAGGCAAAAGGCGAGCGACAAAATGCACACTTAAATTTTATGGACGAGTTGCAGCAAATGGAGCATTGTGCCGCATGCCAGAAGCTGTTACCCAAATCGGTTGCGATGTCAGGATGCCCCCGGATGCGAGCGGCCTGACACAGCCTGACTGCCTGGCCCGGATGCCTGGCTGCCTGGATGCCTGGCTGCCTGGATGCCTGGCTGCCTGGCTGCCTGACTATGGCGATGATGATGACGCGCTGTATATACGCGATGATTATGATGATGATGATGATGCTCGGGCGGACGGACGGACGGGCGAGGGTGTAGCGAGTACCGAGGACCGAGGACGACCCGTCGTCCTGCCCACTTGATGCTCATTACAGTCAATTGAAGTTAATGCAGCAACCAGCTGTTTTGGCCCGTTTCTCTTCGCGTTCCTTCTTTTCTCTCGCTTTCCTTTGTGTCCGACTCCTTTTTCTTCCATTCTTCGAAAAGGTAAAAAATAATGAAAATTCTCAGCCTTCCATTATGGCAATTTAATCGGGCGGAAATAAAGTGCTTAAGCATCGTAAACAAGATTTAATGTGACAAAAAAGCAAATCACAGCGCGACAAACGGGGCCAACAGCATAAATGTCAAATGGCATTTGGCTAAAAAGATGACGGCCCAGAAATCCTTTGCAGGGTAACCCACCGCCCTTCACCCACCGCCCACTCAACTGACAACTAACTAATCTGTTACTACGTTTATGCCATGTGATGATGCACGACACGCGGAAAAACGTGACTAGCTACACATGTTTATTTTTTTTTTTTGTAATCGAAACTAAATTAAAATATTAAAATGTTATAATTATTTACACAATACATTTGTTTGGTGTTAATTCATGTATTTAACAAAAATGAGTGTTTTAATCGAAAAAATAACGCTTGAAATTGAATTTTTTCGAATTGTGCAGGCGTATGGAGGCATGGCCAAATTGTAAAATAAACTTCAACTGCGTGCAATAATACGACATATTGTCAAAAAATTCGTAAGCCCTAGCTCTTATAGTCTTTGAGATCTAGTAGTTCACACAGACATGCACGGCTATATCATAGTAAATTGTGAGTTTAAGCGAGTACAATCATTTCTTTTCGCACTTCATGAAATGACTGCATGAAGTAAGCTTCGTATAAACGCGGTATGTGTGGACAAGACATGAAAAATCGCGGTCTAGTTACATCTTTAAGCGTTTCGTTTGGATTATGAAACCGTTTACATGACAGCAGCGGTTACCTCCCCTCCCCCTCACTTGATACCTCTATCTGCTACACATACCCAAACATAACTTGCTCTCACCTGACGTTCTTGTTGTTGTTTTTTTCGTATTTGTTACGTGCGACACCTTTGGGCTTATCTAAATATTTGAGCTTCTCTGCCTGCCTGCAATGTCAATAAAAGAAGCGAGAGGACCACGTAGACCGCATAGAGAGGCCAGAGGCGAGAGGGGAGAGGGCGGGACTGGGGACTGATACACAGGATACACTACCAGATACAGATACAGATACATTCTCGTGTATCCAATTTGGTGCTTGAACTGAGGTCAAGCGGTAAATAGCTTAAGGACTGGCATCCCGTTACTTGTTGTTGTATTCACAGTTTATTCACGAATCGAGTGAATGATTTGAAGGAATATTTAGCATGGCAAGTGCGAGCTGTGAGAATCGTGAGTCAATATATGATACTAACTAGGGCTGTCATAATTAAAGCAAAGCGATTAAACAAATTGAAATTTGCACTACACTTCCTGCAATTTGATTCAATCAATCAATCAATCCATCAATCTCACACATGATCGACATCGTGAAATCCCGCTTCGCACTCATTATCATCTATTCACATGTAATTGGGCCGACAACAACAGTCACTCAAATAGTTATCTAGGTAATGTCCCATTCATAAGTGTCTCTGCTGCTGGTACTCACTTAATCAATTCGTTATCGAATCGGTTTCATGAATAAACAAACAGAAAAACACGAGAGGAGGTAGAAGTTGGAAGGAAAGAAAGAAAGAGTGGAGAATGAGGGAGAAAAAACATAACTAACCTACACTGGGAAACTCGGTAGCGCAGTGTCAAGTTGCTCAAGCTCAAGAGGACGTTGAGGGTGCTTCAATTGGGTACTCACGACTTGCAGATACCCTGATTATAACAGAGATATCAAGCTATCGATAGGTATCGATAAGTGCTCGATTGCATTAAAAACTATATATATGACTCACTAAAAGTTCCCAATTTAAAGCAATAAGAAACTGTAGAAATACCACACTAAATGCGTTATAGATATTTATCGATAATTATCCTGAATAACGAAATAACAAATTAGAGTTGCCATACTAAACAAGTTATTCATAGAGATAGAAAATTATTCTAATTAAAACAATTATAATATATAGAGTTACCACACTAAGCGCGCTACCGATAGTTATCGATATTTGATAGTAAAGCAATAACAACTTAGAGATGCCACACTACGCTAAGCTATCGATAGATATCGCTTGTGGAACATTCCTACTAAGCATAAATCAAACCGTGTAAGTCGTCATCTGCTATTCGATGCAAACTATCGATAAATCGATAAACAATTAAACCAACCCTTTTTAAACCTTTTCTAGATCAATCACGCAACAAATATCCGAAAATAGTCTCTGACAAGCGTCTTTACCCGTTCTCTTTGGATCAATCGCTTTAGTTGTCAATCATTGGAAGCCACAACGACAAGGGAAAAGGGAAGGCACAGCGGAGGGGGGAGGGGAGTGAGCAGATGGAGCCGGTAGAGCCTCAAATCAGGTGGCAGGAGAGGTTTATCTGGCAAAGCAATCAAACCACACACTAAGGCACACTCGACTAAAAACTCTTATCGTCTAAGTGAATGCGATAAATCAATCGAATCGAAATGAATCGAATCGCGTCGAATCGAACCAAAAACAAAAACACATTTAATCGAAACTCTCCATCAATTTATATACATATATATTTACATATACATAAGTATGTGCAAAGAACAATAATGAAAGTCAAGTCAGGTTATGAGATTCGCCTTAATAAGCGCATAAATCAATCAATCAATCAATCAATTTGGTTTAAATGCTGCCAGTGTTGTCAAATGTCAGAAGTTAATTTAATTTTAAGCCTGCTAAGTGAATGTAGAACACAGAATAATGCCATGAGAGTAATACCATCCAATTAGTTACTTGCCTAACAAGCAGTGTTGTAAAGGGGTATCATTTATCATCCAGCACAGCCAGTGTTGTCAAATGCCAAACCACATTGACGATATGCCTCGGGCTTGATTAGAGGTAGATACATAGCTGCAGCTATTATAATGGATTTCACTCTACGGACAAGGCAAATATTATGTTTCCCACGATGGACAGGTACAGAGTGTGCGAGTGACAGAGACGGGAAGAGAGAGGGAGAGAGAGGTAGCACCATAAGCTGGTAAACCGAATTATCGACACAGGTCTCAATTAGAAAGGCAAATGCATATACAGCATAAATTGCTTAAGATGCAAAGGATTTATACCCCCTCCCACCCTATTTACCATTGATTGATGCCGTCATCCACGTTGATAATACTGAGAAATGAATGAATTGAGTATCTTCACGAGATGCCTACGAGCCTATAAAGAAATTTACAGAGACATCTATGTATAACACATGACAACATTGTTGCTCGTCAGTGTCTCATTTGTCACACACACACACACACACACAGCAGTCCCTATACTCACACACACACTCAAACACGATGATAATCTTTCAAGCATGTGAAGTGACGCTTTAGCTCTCTCTCTCTCTATGCTGCTCGCTCTCTGACAGCGCCTAAGCGGCCATTTTATCATGTCTACTTTTCACACACACACAAAAGGGGTAATAGGAAGGGGAGGGGATAAAAGTGTTATAACTATAATATGACAAATGATATGAAACAACAAACGAAACGCGAAGCAACTGGCCCAAGTAAACCAAACCGAGGATGAGCCTAAATGGGCATAAAATGGGAGCTGCTAATTAAGGTAATGGTTGAAAAAGTTTGGCAGGGAGTTAGGATGGATGTAAGAGAATTTTATTAAAGTTTTAAGTTTTTTCTGCTTTTCTCAAAACTTTAGCAGCCTTAACTCAATCACATCACATAGATCTCAGGAACTAGAAGAGCTAGGGCTAAACAAAATAAAATTATATATTAATTAATATGCATATACTTATTTCGGCAAATTTAAATGCAATTGGATAATAACTAGATAGGTTTTTCATACATATATAATTTAAGTGGGTTTAGGACACTCTTTACAGAAACTACTTATAATTATCCTAAGTACTCGTAGTAACAACCAAAGATGCTCATTAGGTTATATAAAACAAGTGGGTAGGGCTACAGTCGAACGCCCGACAGTAGGGTACCCTTCTCCCAATTTTTAAAATCCGTTTCAAACGTGTAACCACACTCATAATTTCAAACAGAAATTTTGCACAAATACTTCTACTACATATAGCTTTCTCGCTCACACTCACACAGCGACGCACGTTAAGAGTGACGTCGACGTCGGCGTCAACTACTGAAAGTAGCGCGCAGGCTGCTGCTCGTACATTTGTACTGAAAACGTTGACTTGAATAACTTCTGTGTTATTGGTCCGATCAAATTGTTATTTGGGGAATATGTTCGTATGGTATATAGCTTTATACATACCAAAGCAGAACTTTATAAGTTTAATAGTTTGCTTAATAATCACAAATTACCGATTTGCGGGGGCGGTGGGCGTGGCACCAAACATTTGAAATAAACTTCACCTGCTTGGGAAATATAGGAACCTCCATGCCAAATTTGGAGTCTCTAGCTCTTTTAATAGCTGAGATCCGTTGTCTCAAACAAACAGACGGACAGACAGACGGACATGGCTCAATCGACTCGGCTAATGATCCTGAGTAAGAATATATTTTTTATGGGGTCTGCCACGCCTCCTTATGCCTGTTACATACATTGCACAAAGTTAGTATACCCTTTTTTGACCATTTTCAATGGTCGAAGGGTATAAAAATAGGGCTCTCAAAAGTAAGCTATATAATAAAATTCATAGCGGGTTTCTCTCTCTCTCTGGGTTCAGTTATATCCGAAAAAAACTAAGCAATGATTTCAACTTCAGGCTAATAATTAATTATATAAATATATAAATATTAACTTGAGCGGGAGTGATCGATTTAAATTTACAGAAAGTAAGAAAAAAAATTGGAAAATATCAAAAATATCTTGAAATCAGTTCGCTTTAATCGCTCAGCGGCATTCTGAGCGTCAACAATAACAATAACAAATTCTAAAATTCATTCCATGGCCTATAAACTAGACAGTCAAAATTAGTTAAAAATAGAGAGAGAGAGAAAAAAAAAATTGAATTCAAATTTTGTGTACCCTGTCCTTCTGTGGCCCAATCGTATCCGTTTCTCTGAGTGTATAAACTGTGTAAGAGTTTAAAAGAAAAACATCGCTATGAGGAAGGCATCAAGTCTGGGTTCCGAATCCAGTTACAGCGGAGTCAATCGGAGTCGCCTCAAGTCCCAATCCCTGGACATGCAACCCCACACGCTGCGCGATCAGCTGATCGAGTCACTGGACAAGGCCAAGGGCAAACTGGAGGCCAGCTACAAGGCGCTGGAGGGGATTATCTCCAAGCCATGCTATCAGCAACTGAATAACTATGCGGAGCAGCTGCTCGATGTGATCTACACTGGGGATCTGCTCGACAGCGATGCCAAACTGAGGAGTAGCGCTGCCAAGCTGCCAACCAACTACTGCATCTTCCGTTCCCCCCAAGAACTCAACGTTCTGCGGGTCTACGTGCAGCTTATCAAGCGTCTCCGCCGCAGGCATAAGAAACTGAATGGCGCCTTCGAGCTGCATGCGGAGAATCTGCTCACATCGCTGGGCAGCTTCGAGGAGAGTGCACGCCGTCGCCTGGCACTGGTTACCAGCCTCTTCCTCATCGATGAGCAGCTGAAGCCACGTGTACTGCTCGCACTGGGCAACAATCCGGCCAACATTGATGCCGGAGTGACGCTGGAGTTCCTGCTGCTGCTATGCGACACGCTGAAGCGCGAGAAGGACTCCGCGTATATGCTGCAAGTGCTGAGGGTATCCGGTCTGGATGGCAAGATCCTGCACTTTATGCCACCCATGATGCGCAGTGATCTGTACTTTCGTCAGGTCTATCAGGAGCATAAGCTGGACGAGGTGGTTAAGCTGTACGAGACCCATGCCGGCCAAGCGCTGCGACGTGAGCTCCTGGCGCGGCTCATCGAGGATTTGCGCGAGAAGCAGCCTCATGTGAATGTCCTCATGAATGTGCGGCAATTCCAGCGTAAACATCATATGTCCGATTCCGAAATCATTGGCGTAGTCTGGCAGGGCATCAACTCAATCCACGTGCCCATGCCCAGTGGCAAACCCAGCAGTTTGCCCGCCTCCGCCTCCGCCGCCGGCCTGGCCAGCCAGACCAACAATCCCAACTCGAGTCTGGACCGAATGCTGCGCAAACTGCACGCCTACGCGCCTGTGCTCAATGGGATTTGCAGCACAGACAACGCACAAATCGCACTGCTGGTACGTCTCCAGGAATGGTGCCACGAGCATAATCCGCTCTTCAAGCAATTTGAGCGGCTGGTGGTGCCGCTGTATCAGGCCGGCGTGTTCAGCGAGGAGGCAATCCTGCGCTGGTACGAGGTGGAGCACGTCGAGAAGGGCACACCCGCGTTCCTTGACCAAATGCATAGATTCGTCCAGTGGCTGCACAGCAACGAGGATGCCAGATTGCGTGTCGACTACAATACGTACGTGGCCAATCGCAAGAGCAAAGTGCACCGCAATCCGACGGTCTACAGCGACAGTGTGCCGGGAAATCGGCCAGGTGTGCGCCATACCGCAAACGTCCTTGATGCTGCTCCTAAGTGTGCTTCGAACTGGTCTCCTCGACCTCTTAGGATTAGCGAATGCATCAGTGTGGTTAAGTGGGCAGAGGACTGACAGGTTGAACGGGGTCGAGTCGTAGCAAGAAGAGGCAAGGAGACAAGTGTACAATTTAAATCGTAGACTACTTTATAATCTATACAAGTATATATATTTGGATTGTGATATCTCTAGTGTCTCGCAAATTATTCGTACTACTGTTATTATTCCACTTTTTTCCTATTTTATTTATTATCTTATAAATTTCCCGTTAAAAAAACTTAAGTAAATATGGGTTATTTATTTGAGTCGTATCTAGGATCTCGAGAATAGCTGACTCTTTCTTTGAACACTCGAATCATATTTATAAGTATACTCAAAAAAAAAAAAAAAAAAAACATTAATTTTTTTTCAGCTTTGAAGATCGTTATATGACTTAAATTGTATTAGTATTCTATTATTTTTTTATATTATATTATAGCGAAGGGAACGCAATGTGAAATAAAAAGAGCATATAATAAAATAATTAAAACCTTAAGAGATTATTCCCACACAATTGATTACTTTTTTTCTCCTTAGAAGAGTGATTAAATGAATAAATATTTTGTCTTCATTGTTTTCCTCTTAAAACATGCACTTTTAAGTAACATCCTCAATTAATTTATAACCATATACTATCGACTCCTCCGGCTCCTTCAGCATATTTTCAATTAAAGTTCGAAAGACATTTTCATGGGTTTCTTATTTTCTTTTCCTGTTTCGCCGAGCTTTCCATCTTAATACAATCGCAAGATTCCTTTGAGAGAAAGAACAGACCACCCCATGTCTCCCCCCTACCCCTGATACCAACTGCTTGCAATATAAATGGCCATTTAATTGAGTTAGTAGGCGGAAATTATTGAATTTTACATGAGTGCATTCACGATTCAATTAAGCCTCGCCATGGCAGGCCACAAAACCAAAAAAAAAAAAAAAAAAAAAAAAAAAAAAAAAAACAGAACCGAGGAAGAAGCGACAAACAAGAGAACACAAAAAGAAAAACAAATAAATAAACTAAATAAAATAAACTGAAATAAACTGGATAAATGAAAATAATTAAACAGAGCATGGGGAGGGGGGTGTGGAGCAAACTAAGTCGATGCCACAACTTGTCGATCATTTGCTGCAACGCATCATCCCTCGCTCCTTGCCCCTTGCCACGCCTTCTTGGGTTACCGCACGTGCCAGCGACAGCCCCGGAGCGGGTACGGCTGCGGGTGTTTTCACTTAATCGGATAAAGGATGAACGAAAGCTGCGACAGTTGCAGCTGCCATCGCCGCAGTCGTCGCTGTGGCAGCTTTGGCAGCTTTGCCAGCTTTGCCAGCCGTGGCAACCTTGGCAATGAATCGCATCCACGGACGCAGCATGGCCAAGGATAAATCCACAACATAAACAAGCTAACAGCGGACAGACAATGAGGTAGCTCGACTCGTCGCATACTCAGCAGGAGAACTTCAGGAGGGATCCTTGTCATATCTTATTACTTCCAGAAGGCATCATCCAGATGGGATAGTCTCTCAGTAGAGAGGGTACCCTCGCCTTAACAGGCTTATCTCGCAGCAGAGGATACTCTAGCAGAAAGAGGGTACAGTCCCAGTAGAAGAGTACTCTCACATCAACCAGGTACTCTCACATAAACCGGGTACTCCCTTAGTAACAGGGTGATCTCTTAGTAACAGATTGCCCTCGCAGTAGCTGAGTACCTACGCAGCAACAGGGTACTCTCGAAACCACAGGGTAACCTCACAGCAAGAGGGAACACTCGCATCAACAGGCTAATCTTGCAGCAGGAGGGTACTACTTGGTTCTGGGTAACTGGGTACTCTCTTAGTAACAGGGTACTCTCTGGATAACAGGGAGATCTCTGGGTAACAGGGTACTCTCTGTGCAACAGGGTGATCTCTTAGTAACAGGGTACTCTCTTGGTAACAGGATGATCTCTTAGTAACAGGATATATTCTGGGTACTCTCTTGGTAACAGAGTATCCTCTTGATAGCAGGGTACTTCCCTAATAACAGAGTATCCGCTTGGTAACAGGATACTCTTAAAATAACAGAATACCCCCTTGCAACAAGGTACCCCCTTGATACAGGACACTCTTTAAGAAGCAGTATATTTTCTTGGTAGCAGGGTGTTCTTTTGGAAACAGGGTACTCTTTTAGCAACAGGGTACGTTCCTAGTTATAGGTTGTTCTCTTAGTAACATGATATCCTATTTCTAACAGGATACTCTCCTAGTAAAAGGATAGCAGAATAGTGTACTCGCTGCAGCTGCAGGGCACTCCCGCTTCGAGAGTACTGCCGCATACAGGGTATTTCGAAGTTAAAGTGAATGAAGCGATGAAGCGAACAAGTTGGAAGCAAAAGAAGATAAGAGAACTAAAGATAAGTCCAAAGAAAACTTTGCTCAATCGATTAATCCTTCCTAAGTGACTCAATCCTCAGAATCCTCCAGTAACTGAGCGAGTCAGTTGAAGGAATGAATACCTTTTGAATATTCTAAATGATTCATTCGTCTGTTTACGTAACAATTAAGAACTTACATTACGTATAAGATTATTACTACGTTATATCACTTTAGGTTAGGTCGCCTTTCCTTCCCGTATTCTTTGTTCTTGTTTATACCCTCTCTCTTTAACTGTATCTTCGTCTTCGAACACCTTATGCGCTGTAAAAGAAGCTCTCTCTTATTTCTTTTCTTCTTCTATCTATCTTACAGTTCTTTAAGTCTCCTTACTTTCTTTCTATCGGGTAACAAGCCTCTTCTTACTCTATCTATCCTTTCCCCATGTTTCTTTCTTTCTATCACCTACTCTTAGTGTCTTCTCCTTTTCTATCAGTCTCTTTCACTTCGTAAGTTATCATATTTTACAAAGCTTGATCATGCAAACTATTCTTTATTCTGTCTCTACTCTTCTTTTTTCTTTTTCTTCCCCTCCCCTCTTTCTTCTCTCTTAACGATATCTCTTTACTTTTCTTCCAACTCACCAACTCTTTCTTTTGCTCATTCTATCAAATTTTACTCCTTCTCCTAGCTTATCCTCCCCCCTCTATCTCTCTCTGTCTCTCAACTTTCGCTGCACTTCTATCTTCGTTTTCCGCTTTTTCCGCTCATCCTTAACGCTTTCCAGACACTGCTCCCACTTACGCATTTCATTCAGCTTGAACAAACGCTTTGAAACATTTCCCCACACGCCACATGTTCGCGCCAGCGTCCTTCAACCTGCCACGACGACGGGCGTGGCCCCGCCCCCTTCCCCCTCCCCTTGCGCATATTATGGGAAAAATGATTGTGGCCATTGCCTCTGAGCCATACGCAACATAAGCTACAAGCTACAACGACAGCAGCAGCAGCAACAACAAGTTGGCCAAAAGGCAGCGCGAAGACGACCTCCAATTAGAAATAGTTTGCTGTTTGCCCGCGCTCTCACTCCCTCTCTCTCTCTCTCTCTCTCTCTCTCTCTCTCTCCCCTCTCTGTGTGTGTGAATTTAGCGCGCCATACTGCAACTCACGCACACACACACATAGAGAGAGACGCCGATTTATGCCCGACAGTCCGCAAGGAGCTGCAGCCAGCAACAGTTTCACCTTAACGCCATATTTATGTTTGACGCCACAGGCACACACACACACACACACACACACATGTGTGCTATGCCCCTCTCTCTCTCACTCTCACTCTTTCGCTTTCTCGCTTTTTCTGGCGTTCTTTCAAGCGGTGACGTTGCTTTTGACCTAGTAAAAGGCAACAGCGTAAAAGTCAAAATGGGTGTAAAAATGCACAACTATGAGATACTCATTGAATAAATACCATGCGCACAATCAAGTAAGCTACAACATTGCACTCTAATATCTTGTTTATTTTCTTACTATCTATATTAACTATATTACAAATTGACTGTAATTATAAAGTGCATAAGAGTGCAATATAAAACTATATAAAACGCACAGGTTATCCCAATCCCATCAAAAAACTCATTTATAATTAAGGCATCATCTTTTATCTTTTAAGCTATTCAGTTGGGTTAGGATAAACGATCCTTTCTTCCCTATAATACAAACTCTTGTTACTTGAAAAAAGTAATTTGTGTAATTTGTATTGCATACCCTTGAGTGCTCTAAAATAAAATATTATAATAATTTTATTTATTTCAAAACACACTTCCATGTTAATTATGCGATCGCAACTAAAATAACAGATATTATTTGAGTGCGGATTTATAATTGAACACATCAAAATTAAATATTTTAGCCCTAAAATAACGCTTAAAATACGCTTAGTTTTAAGTTTGTTGAGGGGGTTTGTTTAAATTCCAAAACAATCTTAATTTGTCATAGTCATAAGACTCACCAAATTTGATAGCCCTAGCTCTTATAGTCCCTAAGATCTACTTGTTCACACAAACAAACATGGATGCTTTTGCCTGATATATACAATTTCGGTTAACTCAAAGTTATAATACCATTCTTCGATCTAATAGTAATTGTAATTTTTTGAAATAAAGTTATATTTTGAAATGAAATACGCATTTAGTCAGTTTACCTTAGATAAAAATAATGAGTGGGTAAGTTACCCTTCTGTCAATTTTCAACATCCGTACCGAATATTTGTATGAAAATGTTGACTTGAATAACTGTTGTGTTATTGAGTATAATTTAAAGGATATGTTCATATTGCACTTAGCTTTATGTATACTGAAGCAGATCGTTATACACTTAATACTTTCTTTAATAATCGCAAATAACCGATTTGCAAGGGCAGTGGCCGTGGCATTAAACATTTGACATAAACTTGGTCTGCCTATGACATATAGAAACCTTCATGCCAAATTTAGTGTCTCTGGCATTTATAATAGCTGAGATCTGTTGTCTCATACAGACAGACAGACGGACTAACAGACAGACATGGTTTAATCGACTCGCCTAGTGAACCTGAGCAAGAATATATATACTTTATGAGGTATATATACTTATGCCTGTTACATACATTTCACAAAATTAGTATACCCTTTTTTGACCATTTTCAATGGTCGAAGGGTATAAAAAGTAGAAGTAATTTGTCAATACTTTGTCCCACTGTGCGCGACAGTGACGCGTAGCAATTTTGCGCTTTCGCTTTCGTTGCAAACGTTTGATGAAGTCAATTTGCGTGTTTACTGTCTGCGACAGCAAGAGAAACAGAGAGGGAGAAAGTGGGACAGAATGGGGGAGAGAGAGATAGAGAGAGAGAGGGGTAACTAACTAACTAGTTAAACACTAAGAGCCGCCATTCGGGCCTGAAGCACATGCAAATTTTAAAAATGTATTACGACTGAGTGTTTCTGCCTGAATAGCTGAACATTGGTTGGGCAAGAGGGTCGACCAGCTAGCAGAGGGAATGTACGGGGTAAGGGGTGCACAGGGTTAAAGGGGGTGGGGGAGGCTTCATCAGGACCTTAAGGAGGCGCAAAAGATATGAGCAAAGCGAAAAAGTGAAAGCATTTAGACATGGAAATGAAAGTGCTTGGCCTACGTTTTGGGCACTAAGTATTCCCCTCCCCTCCCCTTCCCTACCCTCTCCCTCTTTCACTCCCCCCCCTTCATCATGCCACTCTTTACGCTGCTGTTTCTTGCTGTTTTGCTTTGTTGCACTTTGTTGTTGCCACTGATTTAGTGCGGCTGCTAAAACAAGGCCAGAACAGGGTGAGGTGAATAATGCATGGCTTGGAGAGAGAGAGAGAGAAAGAGCTGTGTCTCTTCCCTTTCGGCAAGGACTAGTCCGGCCAGTTTGTGTTTGTGAGTGTGTGTGTGTGTACTAACACAATGCAATGAACTTTAAACTCGCTCACTGTTTTGGGCCAAAATGTTTACCCATGTCAAAGCAATGTCTGAAATGAGCAAAGCACAAAGAACAAACGAAATGAAATGTGTTGTCCAAAGAGTCGCAGTGGACATACCCTTTAAGGACGGTCACACACACACACACACATACCCTCACACACACACACATGCACACACACATATTAGAGAGACATGTAATATGAACGCAACAAAGCAACCCTTTGATAAAATAACTCAATTAACACACATTGTCAATGCACGCACACACATATAGTTACACACACACACAGATACATACAGTTGCACAGCTAGATTTCAACATAGCGCTGCCTTTGTCCTGTGACAACAACAACAACAACAACTGTGAACATTAACCAAACAATGTGCGTGTTAGCCTCACTGTATCCCTCTGCCTGCCTGCCTGCCCGCCTGCGTGTGCGTATGCATGTGTGTGAGTGCAGTGTATGTGCGTATGTGTGTGTGTGTGTGTAGTGACAATTAAACCTGTATATATAAAAAATAAACCTTCGCCTATAAAATCTAGGTTTAATGTGGATTATCATAATTCATTTCCAAAAAAAAAAAAAAAGAAAGCAAGGCTACCTTCGGCTTGCCGAAGGTTTTATACCCTTGCAGTTGTACACAGCTATATGTAATAGTACTCAGATTTTCATAAAATTGCAACAGGTACCTTCATTCGGCCGATCGTTGATCGTTATAAGTTATAAAACTTCGATTTTGATGAAACTTTATTATTAAGTACATACTTAGATTTGGATGTGGTAAGCCTGATAGCTATATCTTGAAATATAACGAAAATCGACCGATAGGCTCCATGACAGCTGTACGATATATCAGTCAGATCTGGCCCGTTCCGACTTAGTTAATGAAGGCAGAAAATAAGAAGCTTGTGAGCCAACTTTTATGAAGATAGCTCAATAACTGGGGGACTAATTTGCGTTGCAACAGACAGACGGACTGACTGATTGTTCCTATAACAGCTATAGAATATAAACGTCTGAGATATTTAAATGGAAAAAATAAGGGCGGGTTACTGTATAACATTAAAGAGTATTGATAATGTGCTGTATTTCCAAGAACAAAACAGGTTTGCATACAAAAACCCTAATTTCAGCCGATTGTTCCTATGGCAGCTATATGTTTTAGTGGTCCGATTTTGATACAATTTTGACAGCACATTAGGAACGTAATAAGAATAAGATTTGCCAAATCTTGTTGCAATATCTTGAAAAACAACCAAAATCGGCCGATAGTTTCTATGACAGCTATACGATATATCGGTCCGATCTGGTTCGTTCCGACTTATTTACAGCGCGCAGCAATAAGAAGCTTTTATGCCAAGTTTCATGAAGATAGCTCAAAAACTGAGAGACTAGTTTGCGTTGCAACAGACGGACGGACGGACGGACGGACGGACGGACAGACGGACATCCATTTTTGGACTCCTCTGTTTATGCTGATTCAGAATATATATACTTTATAGGGTCGGAGATGTCTCCTAAGGTGCGTTGCAAACTTCTGGCTAAAATTAATATACCCTCTGCAAGGGTATAAAAACAAAAGGGAAGAAAAGAAAAATGGACAAAAGCGTGGAAATGATAAAGGTTTAGATGGGTTTAGATGGGTAAGTCACATATTATTATAAAATTGACTTAAATTTTGACAGCAAATTGATTCGTCTATACGTGTTTAATCAGGCTCTATTATTTTTAAAGTCTCTTTCCTGTTAACTATTGCATTCCTACGTTATTTCTCTTTCTATTATATATTTCATTACTATATTATAAATTTATTCCATAATTATATGTGTATTTTAATAGAGTTAATTCGTTTTAAAGTCTGTTAGCGAATTTTCAATTAAAATTATTATTTATTTTATTTAATCATATTTTAATCTATTATATTTTAGATTGATCCGCAGTGTCTTTTTCATGCAGAATCTTCTCTCTTTTTTCATCCCTCTATAGTTGTATCCTTAGATTATTAAAAATAGTCAAAAAGGGTAGATTAACTTAATGAAAATGTATATCAGAGGCAGTAGCAGAAGAAATCCTTCTCTAGTCAATTCGACAAACCCATTTCTATCTGATCTTCCTACCTGTCTGCATGAACACACAGATCTAAGCTAGTATAATATCTAGAGAAACCAAAGAAATCACTGCAAGTGTATAAAATCTTCGGCATGCCGAAGGTAACTTATATTTCTTTTTTTTTTGTTTATTTTTATTTGCATCTCCATGTTTCTTTTTAGTTGTATATCTCTCTCTAGCTGTATCTCTCAGTTTATAATAGATTATTTCCTTTATTCCACTTCGAATTCTCTTCCATCTCAGTCCCACTTAATTCTACCTGTTCTATCTTTACATTTCGATAGAGAAATTAGCTTTTGATTTGCTTCATCCAACAATGTCGCTTCAATTAAACAGTCAGAGAAAGAGACAGAGACAGAGGGAGAGAGTATTGGGTGGGGTTGCGGGTAATATACATGGGAAATTTTATGAGTTTTGCATTGCAAATTGGAAAAGTGACGCAACCATTTGTTACAACAAGAGGAAGAAAGTCAATTTGAGCTGAGGATGGCCCAAATGGCAAGTGGCATACACACACAGAGAGAGATGCACAGAGGAAATGCAACCATGTGAAGAGGGCAACAAATGCAGAGGCGTACCCAAGTGGGGTGTGAGAGGGGATGCATTGCATTCGCATGTTTTGGCCCCACTCGGGCTTTGGCTTATTACTTTCCAGCTGCAATTTCAAGTTGCTGCTTCTGTTGTTAGTTTGTTGAACTGATTTAGTTTATCTGACGCTATTTTAAGGGAAACGACAAGGGGACAATATCGGGCAAACCACAAGTAACTCACACACACACACACACAGACACACACTCGCATAGATATGTAAAACACAACACAGTTATATAAACAAAAGTCAAAGCAAAGTGAGTCCGGTTTTGAGGGTTTTGTTGTGTTTGTCATTTGTGCCCTTCTTCCCTGCTTCCTTCCCTCTCTTCTACTCTCCCCATTGTCAGTCTTTCTTCCTTTCTCTCTCCTGTCTGCCTGTCTGTCTCTTCGTCCGTCTGGCATGTGTTTGTTTTGTCCTATTCCGTTTTGTTTCGGCTTTGATGCTGACTTATTGCTCATGAGACAAGCCAGTCAAGCCTCGCCCACGCCCACGCCCACACACACCCACGCCCACGCCCACACACATAATTGCAACGGCACACGGTGCGTATGAGTGATATGCACTGATATTGCGCATACGCAGCGTTGTCATAGCGTTTTCTCCACTGTTAATCAACTGAAGGCAGTAAAAATGCAGCAGCTGCCAGTGGAGTAGGGCAGGTAGGAGAGAAGAAGGGGGAAGGAGCAAAAATATTTAATAAAAGTTGCTGGAATTTCATTTTATTTCATACACACATACAACCCATAAATAGAGAGAGAGAGAGAGAGCAAAAAAAAAGGAGAAAAAATATGGTAAATTAACAAACAAATGCCAAAGGTAATTAAAAGTCAGGAAAATCGGACTCAGCTTGGCAATTGCAAGATATGTGTGTGTGTGTGTGTGATGGGGGGAGTGTGTGTGTTGGAGTATGCTTTAATTAAGCTCCGCTTTTTTTTTTTTTTTTGTTGTTGTTGTTGTGCACTTGATTTCATCAAGAAAGTTTTCAAATCAAATTTCAATTTCATATCTGCCATGCAAAATTGCTAGTTAAATTATTTTTTCGAAAACTTTTGCAACTCGGAAAATTTATGATATGAACTTTAATATGATTTGACAACTATTTGAAAAGTTAGTTGGGAAATTTTTTCATGTTTTTAGCCCATAAGTTCTGTAAATATATTTTTTTTTAATTTATGAATACACGCAGTCATATAGATAGATAAATAACCTATAATATATCTTGAAAATTTCAATGCGATCCCATAATAAACAAACTTCTCCGACGATCTTCTATTACTTACTTTTGGGTCTAGTAAAACGGGCTAGAAGACTAATAATTTATGCTCATTAATAGTTTACTTTATTTAATCAAATTAGTACTAAGTTTCCAGCCAAGCTTTATCATCTTTTATTCTGAATTCCTATTTACATTTACATACATACATTTATACACCTTGTATATTATTGACAACGATTTGGAATTTTTTTTTTAAACTACTTATAATTATCCTAAGTAGTCTTGGTAAAGTAACAACCGTAGATGCTCATTAGATGCTAAGGAAATAAATAAATAAAATAAAATAAAAAAAATTTAACATGTATTTAAGTAATAGAAAATTCTCCTAATTTGAAAACAATCGCAGAATAAAAAGACAAGTTATTGAACTCGACATTTCCAACAGTTTCGAGCGAAAGGAGCAGAAAAAGGCGGGGTATCTTAACGTCAATGCTCTCTCAGCTCGACTGTAGCATAACGTTATATATCGTTATTTCTGACAATTTCACAGGGTTCCGACTAAATGTCGCTTTAATGTTGTCGCCCTTGTAATTATTATACTCCTTGTATTATTTATAGCATTTTCCACAATTTATATTTAAACTGTGAATATTATTTATAGCACACCCTCCATCCCCCCTCCTCGCCCACTGTAATTAGCCATTATGGAGCATTAGCTAAAGTGGGGAGCTTAAAATAAAAACATTTAATGCGAAACGTGACTTTTGCGGCAAGCGGCGACTGAGGCAACAAACGCTTGTCAAATTGACAAACTGACACAGAGAGAGAGAGACAGATGGATGGACTGACAGACTGACAGACTGATGGACTGATAGCCTAAGATTGAGCCTAACTGGTCTGGGCCAAAATGCTTTCTTTTTTTTTTCTTAACTTGTAAATTTGTTTGTGAAAAGTCAACAAGGCAAAGTTCCTTAAATATCAATAAGCCAAGTGGCATTACAAGGGGTGTAGCGGGCTGCAGGGGGGTAGCAATAATTTAAAATAATAAAACACACGAAGCTCTGGCGGCGCTGCTGCTGCTGCTGCTGCTGCTGTTGATTGGATCAATGGGTTTGTGTATATGGATATGTATATGTATTGTACATACATATATTTATGGTGTACTCCGGGCATCTCCGGCTGGCATCGCTGCCATCTCTGGCCAATTTGCATATTTGGTTAATTGAAATTGATTTTTGTGTCGAAAACAAAAGTCTGTTGCATACTTACAGGCAGTGCGGCCAAGAGCCGGACAGAGGAGCAAGCAGCAGGAGGAGAAGGAGGAGGGAGAGGGTGAAAGGCAAAAAAACTGGCAATGACAGCAGCCTTTGCCAAAGAACCAGAACAAAGAGCTGGGAATAGGCAAGAGGCCAGTGGGAACAGGGAACTGTGAATTGGGGAACGAGGAGTAACTGGACTGGGATGTGGGACACAGTCACCATGCGGTTTCTCTGTGAATGAAGAACGGACAAAACAGTTAGGGAGAAACTATGAATTGGGAAATTGGGAACTGCAGAATGGGAAGTTGGGAACAGGTAACTCAACTGAAGTGATATAGGGCACAGTTAGAGTCACATTTCAGTGAATGAAAAGGAGCACACTGTGAATAGGAAACTGTGAATTTTGAGAAAGAATTGTGAATAGAAAACTGTGAACTGGGTGACTGTGAACGGAGTAACTGTGAACTGGGTAATTGTGAACTGGGTAACTGTGAACTGGGAAACTGTGAACTGGGTAACTGTGAACTGGGTAAATGTGAACTGGGTAACTGTGAACTGGGTAACTGCGAACTGAGTAACTGTGAACTGGGAAACTGTGAAATGGGTAACTGTGAACTGGGTAACTGTGAGCTGGGAAACTGGTAACTGTGAAATGGGTAACTGTGAATTGGGAACGTGATACTGTGAACAGGTAACTAGACTATGAAGAGATCTTGTGATTTCTCTCACAAAATCACGGGACAGGGAATTGTAAATCGAGAACTGGATGCTTTGAATGGGAAACTGGGTAACTGTGAACTGGGAAACTGTGAACTGGGAAACTGTGAACTGTGAACTAGGAATATGGTACTGTAATTGTGATTTCTCTCATTAAAACAGGGAACAGGGAACTGTAAGGAAGTGGATAACTGTGAATTGAGTAACTGTGAACTGGGAAACTGTGAACTGTGAACTGGATAACTGTTTACTGGGGAACAGGTCACGGTGAACTGGCAACTGGACAGCAAAGTGGAGCACAGTCACCTTGCGGTTTCACTCATAAAAATCAATTTCAATTTTCAGCCAACGAAAAATATTATAAAACTGACTCCCCCGGTCTCTCTCTCTCTCTCTCTCCCCCCGCCCCATCTCCCTCTCTATAAGAGGAAGAAGGACAACTTAAAGTTAACCACAAGCTGAGCGAGAGTTGCTGAGTTAGAACCACATAGAAAGAGACAGCAAAAGCGTGGAGCGTGGAGGGTGGAAGGTGGAGGGTGGAGGAGGGTGCAGGGTGGAGCCAAGTAGATTGAACAACCGCAAGAACCGCGCTCGCCAAGCGCACTCAGCGAACTGCGGCCTGACCTGCTTACTTGAGAGCTTATGCAGTTCCACAGGGTGAAGCAGGAGAAGGAAGGGAAGTGGGAAGGGGACGGGGGAGGGGGCTCTTTGGTGGGGACAATGTGGCAAACAGTTTGTGTTTGGGTATTTTGTGTGTTGCGTGCAACATGCACACAACGAGGCGGCAACTAGATGTTTGGCCGATTGGGTGGTTTCTCCCCTTATATACCCGACCCCCTCCCCCACCCCTTCCACACACACTTGGCGGGGCAAGCAAGTGACGTCAATGCACACACGCACCGCCAACGGTGACAACAATGCAACAGCAACAACAACAACAACAACAACAGAAACAAAAACATAAACAGAACAGACAACGCATAGGGGCAAAGGCGTATGGGGCCTACGGGGCGTGGCAAGTGAACTAAAATGACAAATGATTAAAAACAAAAGCGCCAACAAATTGAGAACATCAGAGAGAGAGAGAGAGGGAAGGGGAGGTAAGAGATACAAAGTGGAGAAGTGGAAAACAATTTATATATATTACAACACATTCACAAAGGAAATTAATATATATATACATATATAGTAAGATATAAGAAATATTCTTTAATATCATATTCAAAAGAAATAAAAGGAGGAGAAATGATATACCAAATGCTTAAAGACTAGGTGTTTTTTTTCAAATTTTAGATTTATATTTTAGAAAATATATATGCCAGATATATGTATGTAAAATAAATAACGTTATATAGACATAAGTCAAGATTTACCCAAGAGGTCTTAGTATACATATGTGTGTATACTCAAAGTGTTTGGCTAATATGCAACTTGAGGATCTTAAGTATTGCTGTAAAACAATTCAAATTTAATTTTTTTTTCAATTTTCCGATATCAAAACTATCGATACTACCGATTAACCACACTTTTTATTTGATTTTGAAGACTTTTACTAACCCTACATGTTGTATGGGCAAATTAATTTCAAAACAGTGTAGAAAAATCAAGAAAAACAAGCGATAGTAACAAATAAAAATAATCGATATATTCAAATAATTAAACAACAATTGATACTATCGATTGCAGTGCCAATCTTAAGTTATATTCGATTATGGCAGTTATATTGAAAGTTATTATTAAAAATAAAAATATTTAACTCATATTACAGTTGCCAAAACCCTAATTCTAATTGCAATCAATCTGATTCCCAAATCCAACAATCTGAAAAATCTATTTTAAAATAATTTATATCTCCGAATTTAAATTTGCAAGTCTCTTAAACAACCAACTTTGCGATTATCAAGGTAAAAACTACCATAGAGTTATTTATAAAAGGAAAACTTATGCGAGAAAAAGTGCAAAGGAAAAACTCTTGGATACAAAGAAAATCGTTAGTATTTAATTGAATTCATCTGACGCGAACTGAACTAATAGATATATGTACATATATTCCCATATATGGTACATACGAGAG
The DNA here is from genome assembly GCA_018904105.1 of Zaprionus tsacasi. Lineage (NCBI taxonomy): Eukaryota > Metazoa > Arthropoda > Insecta > Diptera > Drosophilidae > Zaprionus > Zaprionus tsacasi. Next base: position 1,839,513 of record JAEIFR010000003.1, on the reverse strand, counting down.
ATATAATATGGGACTAATAGATATAAGTAGATATATTCCCATATACATACGAGAGACACTAAATTAAATTAAAAACAAAAGAATAACGAGCTGTGCTATCGCTATTCCGGGTGACATCTGGGGAAGGGCTTTGGTCTGGCTTATGCGCCTTGATACACCCATTGATCAATGCGTTGTCGTGGCGCCTTACACTATTTTTGAATACGTAAACGAATATGAATATGAATGTGTGTGTGAGTGTCCAAGTAACCGTCGGACACGACCTATGCGAAGGTACATACCCTATATATGATATGAAGATATGGAGCCGCTGGCTAAGTCTCTATGCTGACAGTGAGAGATGAGTGCAGGCCGCGAGTGCGCAGATAATGAATGAATGAAAATGTGAATAAATAAACACTCATTAATACTCAGCGTGAATCCCATCTTGAAGGCAAAAACAGGAACAACTCAACATGCTAAAGTAATTCCCTTTAAGCCAAATAATAAAACATGATATGATGAGATAGAATATAACAACTAAATATGAAAATGTTAATGAACTCTCTCGAGAGAGTCTTAGGCTGTCAAAGATATAGGCAAATAATAATGGAGAGACCTTATGGAAGACACTGTAAGAACTTCACTGTCATATAAAAGATATTGCAGCACGTCTAATTAAAGACTTGTATAAACATGTAAGAATGTTAAGAATTTAATTACTTGCATGTTTATTAGAAGATCGATTACGTGGGCGCAAGGGGCGTGGCTGCGCACTAAAACAAATTTTAAGACACTTAGAGATATACGAGTGTCGATTGTAAATTTGGTACCTCCAGCACTTATGGTCTCTGAGATCTGGAAGTTTTTGTAGATAAACAGACAAACAGGCAGACAGACAGACAGACAGACAGACAGACAGACAGACAGACAGACAGACAGACAGACAGACAGACAGACAGACAGACAGACAGACAGACAGACAGACAGACAGACAGACAGACAGACAGACAGACAGACAGACAGACAGACAGACATGCAGATTAATCAATCTTTTTATTTAATTTATCAATTTCAAATTGAAAATCCTTACTTTATTCAAAATAGTCTTATAAATATTAAGAACCAAAACTTATAGATTAAAATACTAACATAACAAAGCCGCAACTAATTTTAACAGTTTGGACTGTTATTAACAAGTATAGTATATAGTATATTCCTCATACATTGTATAAGAATATTATATAAAGATATTATCGTCTTACCGTTAGCAATCAATGGATTGTATTATCAGTTGTCAGCTCATGTTGTCTTCTGCAAATAAAGAATTGACACCAATTGTGGTTTATTAACAAAGATATGTATCAGACCGCTGTCTGCTGCTTCTTCTTCTCCACACTCTTTCTTTATACCCTCCCCCCCTTCGCTTTTGCCGGCAACAAGTGCGCAAATAGAATAGAATTTGTTTGATTAATTGTTACAACAAAACGAGTGCGTAAACAAAATGTTAACAGTTTTATTATCGCGCTCTGATATGGCCAATAAGTAGTATTATATCTGATCTAATGTATGACATTTGTATCTGTCGCTGTTGCTGTAAATGTAACTGTATCTGGGTCTATATATGTATGTATTGTGTAGGTGTGTGCGTGTGTCTGGGCTATTTACCCGCAAATGTGTCATGCAAACCCGAACACACTAAACGGCGGCTTTCGAAATCTAGACCAACATTTCAATGTTACCCGCAAAAAAAAAAAAAAAAAAAATATACGAAAAAAAAAAAAAAAAAGATAAAACAAAATACATTACAAACACACACAGATGTATGCACGACTTAAAGATACTCTGTAGTAATGAAAAGTTACAGCATATTGCTTTGAAAAATTCAGAGCAATTCATAGCGAAACTTTTTGCAGGTACAGCTCGTATACACCCCAACTGGCATGCTCTTTTTACGACTACAGGGTATATTTGTGCTATAAAGAGCCGCTCGATTCGTTTGCCTTTGGGCATCGACAGCGGCGTAATTAAAAATTGTTATCAATTTCAATTGTTAATTGTTGTGGCCAGAAAATAAGTAACTGACTGCACCGGGCAACCGGGCTTGTATCCGTATCTATATCTGTATCAGTATAGCAACTACATAGTATAATCGCAGGGTAACTCAGGGTGAGTAGTGGGAAAGAGTGTATAGTGTAAAGGGTTCAGTGTCTGGTCAGCACGCAATGTAGATTAGCAGGTCACCCATGTGTAGTATGTAATCACCTAGAAACCGTTTGAACTGCTATCTTTCTCAGGCTACATATTACAGTGCCACATATAAAGCGTGAAAATTGTATAGAAATTAACAGGAACAATGTATAAACGGTAATTAGAAAAGTATTTGCATTTATAATTTTATTTCATGTCTTATATAATATCTGTACTCAGATTTCTTTAAAATTATGTGAAAGTAACGGTTTTTTTTCTTTTTTAAATCTAAAATCATTGGAAACTAACCATAGTTTACCATAGTTTTTGACTTGTTCTTGATTCTCAGCAAAGATCTTTGTAAACCAACAATTATTATTTGTTTTATTTTTTTTTTTTTTTTAATTCTGGATTAAAATTATTGAAACTAAATACATTAAATACAAAAACTGCAGTTCTTATACCATATCTTGTAATTATACTCAGTCAAGTTCTTTGCCATGAGATAACTCTTACTTATTTCAAATTGATATATTATTTTATAAATGTTTTATTATTATTTGAGTTCTAAAATCATTGAAAACTGGGCATGGATCAGGAAATAGGGCGGAAATATCATAGGCATACTGAATTTATTGAAAATCTAGATTAAAAGATTTACAAGAAGATATGCGCAAAAATAATTTGTAGTTGTCAGTTGAACAAATTGCGTATTACTCATACGCCACGTTGCCGTTACTTAGGGCTTAAGTCGTCAGTGTAGAATGCAGTCGCCTACGAGTGTATGTGTGTGTGTGCGTGCTTTGCATGTAAAATGTGTATTAAAGTTTGACAGTGTTGGTAACTGCAAAATTGCCAGCACACACGCTGTGTGCCAAAAAGGGCCTGAAAGGACTAAAATGATTGTCTCTACGTTATTAAAAATAAATAAAGTAACACACACACACAGAGACAAGCACAGACATGCACGCACATGCACGCTGTCGCTCTCAGTCTCGTCTCAGCTTGAGCAAGAGCACGGCTAAACCGAGCAAATTGAGCTGCATATTTTCACTGGCCATTTCCGGCCTGCAACATTGCCTGTCATGCACACCCGCACACACACACACACACACACACATGCATCTTTAGTTACTCACACACACACACGCTGCTAACTTGATAAAAGCAACAATTGAATAATTTTCCCTTTAAGCTTCGATGGCACATCAATTTTCATTGACTACACAGATTGATTTTTCCCTTGGCTTTTCGTTCAGTTTTTCTCTTTTTTTTGCCAATTTTGAAGAGCGCGTTGACAAACAAAGCTTTATAGTACTCCGCGAGTATTTTCCAATAAAAAACCGAAATTGGATTGGATAAAAAAAAACATCGAATACAGTGTGTAAATTTGCAGATACTAACTACTGCGAATTTTGTTCTAAAAAACCGCGCGATTCGTTGAAGCATATTTTTGTTTTTTGTATACCCTACAATCATTGCAAATTGCCGAGGAAGGTATTCTTAGTTGGTACAGGCCGTACGCTAGAATTGATTGGGCCATGTCTATTCGTTTGAAGATTATTCGGCAAGAGGGTTTCTGTATACTGTTCATATATACCCCGAGAAATTGTTTTCTTTTTTAATTATTAATCAACGTACCAAAGTTGCAACACTCTGCTTCAACATACACTTAGAAAAATATCATTTACAACAATTTTCCAAATTTTAATCGAATCGCACAATTAGCACACTCTTAAAGGCAATATTTTCCATTCATTTCACATGGACTTCTCTTAAAATTTTGCCTGCATATTATTGTAAGAGAACAACTTAACTATTTTATTATTATATTTTATAGTTATGCGAAGGGTATTTTGTGGTCGGCTGCATTGGACTATTGTTTTCCTGACTGGTTTAGGCCTTACTCAAATTGGACCACTCTCATACCATACTAGTATATGCATTTGAGTAAAATTAATAATTGTCTATCTCCATCATATTGCCAACGATTTTATCAGTTGGATTTATTTTTTTGGAAACAGTTGTCTATTTATTTGGAACATTTCAATGATGTATACAGATACAACATAGTATTTTCATCTATTAAATTTTGAGTGCATTTAATTGCGATGCTTGCGATGGAAGGAGTTGCGCTTCTTGTATCCAAATTAATCTAGTAAAAATGTCTTTTAAATGCGGTTACTCACAGTAGGTCTTTGATATTTTTGTGATATTAGGACATTAGAACATTAATTTAATGAGAGCTCGAAATAACTTAGAAAACTTATATATTAAAAAAAAAAGAATAATAATAATAATAATTTTAATATTCTTTGTTCTAACTTAAATTATACTAAATCAAATTATATTTGATTTATTTATCTTTTATTTAATTACTTTGAGTTAGTCGACGTTAAAAAATAAATAAATAAATACAATAGATAAATAAATAAATAATTAATTAATTAATTAATAAATCAATAAATAAATAAATAAAAAAAAAACAATAAATAATAAATTAAAAATAATAAGTAATGTCTTCCTACTCATTAGCTATCCTTTATACTTGTATACCTATATAGCATACATGTACATAAGTGCGATAACCTTGCGAACCCACAGTCTGCGCGTGCCCTTAGATCGCTTGATCGATCGATCGATTGACATGGCAAACGTCGCCGATTGCGAATAATAATGCCAAGGCAGTTATCGGCGGCGACGGCGGCGGCGGTCGGCTGTGCATTATAAGCGCCACCCTTTAGCTGATTAGAAAGACGAGCAGACAAGCTACTGACAGTTTGCTTTATTGATTGACAAGCCGAGTGAACTCAATGCCTGCACCTACGGTTTCTGTTTCAATTTCAATTTCAGTTTCTGCTTTCGTTTTGAGCCTCTGCTTCAGCTTCAGTTTCGATTTCGGTTTCAGTTTTTTCATTTTATTTTTTTTTAACTACGGTTTCAATTTCAGCTGCGAAATTCTTTGCTCCTCGGCACGCGACTTTGCGCATGCGCTGCCCCCGGACAGAGGGACGGACAGACAAGTGGAGAAACGGAGAAAAAGCCAAGCCGAACTGAATCTTATAAATTGCGAGTCATGTCGCGTCGCTTTGTTGGCTTTGGGATTTTATTTTTATTTTTGTTTTCTGCCATGTTGACAAATTGAGCCGAAATAATAAAGCAAGCGTTAAGGTGTTAGATGCCGAGCAGACAATAAATTTCAAGTCTCTAACTCTGTCTGTGTGTGTGTGTGTGTGTGTGTGTGCGAATTCACTTCTGGGTCTGGGTCTGGGTCTGTCTGACACGTTGAATGTGCGGTCATTTATAAACGCTAATTAGCGGATCGAGAATTGCGACAAATTCAATAAGATATCACGACCACGAAAATAATCTAGAGATTTCAATTTACAAATAAACAAAATAAACAAATTGAGATGATATCTGGCAATCCGAAACCTAATCGATTTATTTCAATTTACAAATTCCTCATGAAATTCTTTTCCCATTTTTTATGAGCTCTTTACGCCAATTATCCACCTTTTATCTTTCACCCACCACCACCACTTCAGATATGGTAATACTTATCTGTATACGAGTAGAACAGACGAAACACAACAAAAAAAAAAAAAAAAAAGTGTTTTAAAAATAGACTCGAAGATGGAAAATGCCTGTTGCCGTCAGAAGATAATTTAACCATATTTCTGCCACACTCTCTTGGCCTATTTAAAGTTGAGACAAGAGTGCAAACAAAAACAATAATAATAACTTAATATCGAAGTAAACATACCCTTGGCATTTGATAGAGTTACGCAATTTTCATCAAATTTACTTATACGCCCTATACCATACCATAGTTATGTTTACTCACTAGTTTTAGTTGAGGTTTCTCGACAAATAGAGGAGTTATACATTTTTGAATTTGTTCAAATTTGGGATTATACTGTGTGACCTGCTTATACCTTATAATTAAAAAGAAATATTTAATATAAGACCTAAAGGATATGCTCTTCTGCTCCATATATGTACATATATATATTTATTGATCATACAAGACTTATACTATCATATTACAATCGGTCGAATTTTTAATTGTCACTCTTTATACACATATTACGACCCATCTCTGTGTAGATCACACCCATTGATCATATGTCAAATTTAGAAAGAATCTAGAGAAACTTTCGAATCAAATTTAAATACACGTGGGTACAAACAAATTGTACCCAACATTGATATGGTACAACAGCAACAACAGCAAGAGCGACAAATTTAGCAAACTACACCCCTTATCAGCTACGTTAACTTGACTGTTAACTAGACTAATGATAGTTCAAAATTCGGAATGGGAATGGGAATGTAAAGAACTGAGCAAATTGGCGAGAAATGTGCGAGCACACAGGCTTTTGACAGTTCATCGAAGCGTTACGTAGATAATATTGTATTTTTTTGTTTTTGTCCATTATATACACACACACACACACACACACACAATATACTGGGCCATTGGGCCTTAGCAGTTAACGCGTTGAGTTCAAGTTTGAGATAGTTGGCAATTTATTATGTACACTTGTCTGCGAAGAGTCAGAAGACGCGCTTCTTTTGAATTTAAGTGGTTAAAGAATCGCATGGAATTTGTATTCTTTCTCACATGCCATCACACAGTGTCTGTCTCGCTCTCTCTCTCTCACTCTCTCTCTCTCTCTCACTCTCTCGCTTTGGTCAGGCACGTGCAAGTTGCACGCTCTCTTTAACTCAGCGCTTTTATGGTCATTGCAAGACTCGTTTGTCTCTTGGCCAACACTTACTCAGGTGTGTGTGTGTGTGTGTGTGTGTATGGCAAGGCTTTGCGTTCAAAGTCCACGAAATGATTACAAACCAAACCCAAAGATGCACACAAGATACTCAAGTGAGTTGCATTAATCGGCGATCTATGCGATTTAACGTTAAACAGATAAACAAGTCGAGTTGAGCACAGCCTTCAAATACCTTAACATGTATGAAGATCGGATAGAAGAAGAAGAAGAAGGTACCAGCGGAATCAGCAGAAAGAATGTCAAGATTAAGATGAAGATGCCTAAGCTACTACAGATACTTGAAAAGATACTATACATAGATACTAGAAGAACTGTAAACACTTCAGATACCAAATACTCAAAATACTCAAAAATACTATGGACACAATAGATAATATTGATATATATGGTATATATACACACCCAGTTATACTATAAGGCACTATATATGCTATAGGTAAAAAGAGTTCTTAAGTTACTAGAAATACTATACATATTCCTGAAGACAGTAAAGATTGTACTTAATACTACAGGCTCTCAAATAAACTCATTTCTTTTTGCGATGTTTTCGATCAAGCACCGCAAACGAATGCAGTGAATGCGATATTTGCGATCTATCGAAGTCTGTACCGCAAAAAAATCGCAAATTGGAATTGAATAGTTGCTTTAAAATAAATATATGAATATATATATATATATATATATATATACATATATTAATGAAATTATAGATACACCCTTGATGAATATTTCAGATATGATAAGCCTACTATGATATTTATAATTCAATTAAATCAAATCTAATTTTTCTGGCCATGCTTAACTTGAAATGTTCACAGCGATAGTGATTGTGACTTTATCAAATTAACAATATTGATAGTAACCTACACCAATTCCTACCGGCTTTACCAGACTATCAGATCTACAAATAACGCAGGGTTCACGAATGCGAATTAAATTATATTTTCATCTAAAAATTTCCACGCTAAGACAGAAAGTTTCGTTTCCAGATCTCAGATCTCTAATCTGATCGTAATCACAGTGCATACACTACCAGGAGGGGGGTACTGGGGGAGTAGGTAAAGTACCAGAGTGTGATCAAATGTTTCCTATGTAGGTATTATTACATTGCCATCTCTATTAGGTTTCATTAATTAGTTGAACCGCTTTCGGATCTTTCGGTTGGGCTTATCGCCAGCTGACGACAGTGTTTATTTCACTGGTTGTTCTTGTAGTTGTTGTTCCATTACGTAGCAGCATTGATAGGGAGGGAACATGGCAAATGAGCTAGCCAGATCGTTCGTAATCAAAAGTCAATGTAGTCGTTCCTCCCCCACCCCGAAACGATAGCCTCGATCTGCTATAGACTTTTCATTGAATTGGCATCGAAGTCGGGATCGGAATGGGAATGGGAACCGGAATCGTAGGCAATGATTATTATTCACCTGATACTTAAGATCGGGCGGGCACTTGCGTTAATTGCGTAGCTCTTGACCATAATGAAAATGCGTTTGACCACCTTATCATTTCGGTCTTTCTTTCTTTTTTTTTTCTTTCTTTCTTTGCTTGTTTCTTTTTTGTTTTCTGGCTTTCCATTATTATATTGAATTCGTCGTACATACGTACTCACATATCTTTTAAGTATGGTGAGACACAAAAATAGCAAGCGAACCGGTTGTAAAACTTGGTGGGCAAAAGCAGGGAAAATATTGAGTAGTAAAAAAAAAACGACTGGAACTATGCGGCAACAGGTCCACATTGTAGCGAGATCTTTGTTTGCTATTGAAAGCAAAAAAAAAAAAAAAAAAAAAAAACAAAAAGTGGTTTGCTCCAGTCCCCAAGTTTGGAGGTGCCTGTTCTCTGCCCCGCTTAAGGTCGTCTGTAGAACGGAACCCAAAGACGACAGCGACGATAACAACAAAGAATGTGAGAGAGAGAGAGAAAAAACAACACACATACTCGCATTAAATACTGAACGATTATGATGATGATCGTCATCGTCATCGTCATCATCGGCTTGGTCCAGGCAAACATTGATGACGCCGGCCAAGAATGTGCCTCAGCCTCATCCTCCCCAGCCCCAGGCCCCGCCCACAACCCACAACCCACACGAGCAGGCCAAACAAGTTTGCGCTCACTTGCGATCTACGGAGTTGCATCGTGTACTGTCGTCAAGATCGGTTCGGTTCGGAACGTATCTCGGATGGGTTGGGTTTTGGGCTTGAGGGGAAAAGGGGAAGAGCACCCTGCACCCTGCACCCTGCACCCTGCACCCTGCACCCTGCACCCTGCACCCTGTTGCAACTCGCTTACAAGTTCATGTAGTCACTGTTACGATAAGTATGTATGATATATGCATATGCATCTTTTTAGAGGTTGTCGTTGTGCTGAACACGCTGTAAAGATCAGGTTTCGTGAAGGGATTATGATCATCATGAAGAAAGTTCAAGTGAACAGAACCGAAACAAAGATTTTTTTTTTGAAATTCAAAGTTAAATTTTACATATTATTTTATATTATAAATACATACAGAGGTTTTTTTCTAAGATTTTTACAGAACTAAGAAGATTCAAAAAAAAAATATTTTAAATAAAGTCAATTGTGCAAACTACTACTATTTTTAAGGCATTGGAATACATTCTATGGATCAATTTTAACATTTTGAAAATCCCTCAGAAATTTTGAAAATAAAGTCAATTATGTAACATACTAATATGGTATTATTATTATAAAATATTCACATCATCGTATTATGCAATTAATAACTGCATATTTAATTGGAAATACGTGTTTGTCGATTTCTAATCAAATATATACATATATATACCATATATGAATATATAAATATATAAATACTATAGAATAATTATTCATATAATTCGTCGGAATGATTGAACTAAACATTCTGATGTGGGCACACCCTGCTTAGACGTATATACATACGTCACATATATGTATGTATATTATGATAGTGAGTGCATACTTTATGGAATATGGATTATACGATATACGTAAGCATAATATCAAAATAGAAACCGAGACCGAAAGTACTCGACTATTTGCTTATTAGAGAGCACAAAGAACGCCCGCACAATGCGCTTCGCTGTTTAAGTGTTTCAATGTTTATACAATTTTTGTAGTTAACAAAATATAAAAAACAAAAATAAAAACAAAAACGAAAAACAAAACAAACGAAGAATAAAAACCAAATTTAAACATACAAAGTTAACAACAACAACGACAAGAACAACGAAGAAAAGAAACAACACAAACAATTTATCGTTATTAGTATTACTAAGTAATATTTCGACAATTTGTATTTGCTTTTTACGATACCCTTGAAAATATGCTTGCGCATCATTGGGTATGAATATGCTTTATTTTATATGTAACTACAACAGAGTCTACAGGGTATTCGCCTGTTTGGTTGCTTGCTTTTTCTTTTTTTATAGCGAATTCACTGCGATAAAATGCAAACAATAAATGAATTCTTATTTTTTTATTTACTATAGTATTCGCTAATATCAATATTTTCATTCTCATTCCCATTCTATTCCCCTGCTGACTCACCGATCGTAAGTTCTAAGGAACCTTTGTTTTATTTAGAAATATTTTCAAGGGATAAAATACGATTTCCAGAAATCTCGAGGCGGAGAAAGACCTTCTTTATTATTTTCAAATATTGCGAAAAAGTAACTAAAGCATAAAGTATATTCGTGCTGAGGATCACTAGCCGAGTCGATTGTGCCATCTCCATCTGTCTGTCTGTATGAGACAACAGATCTCAGCTATTATAAATGCTAGAGTCACCAAATTTGGCATGAAGGTTCCTATAAATCATATGCAGACCAAGTTTATGTCAAATGTCAAATTAATGCCACGCCTACCGCCCCTGCAAATCGGTTATTTGTGATTATTAAAGAAAGTATTAAATATATGACGCTGTGCTTCAGTATGCATAAAGCTTAATGATATATGAATATATCCTCCAAATTGCGAATAACACAGAAGTTATTCAAGTCAACGTTTTCAGTACAAATGTTCGGTACGAGCAGCAACCGGCGCGCTGCTATGAGCAGTTGACGTCGACTTCGATGTCACAAAGCGTCGCTTTACTCATTACGCACGTGTCTGTGTAAGTATGAGCGAGTAAGCCATATGTAGTAGAATTATGTGTGCAGAATTCTTTGTTTTAAATTATAAGTTTGATTACACGTTTGTAACGGATTTTGGCAATTGGGCGAAGAGTATCTTACTATCGAGCGCACTCGACTGTAGCCTTACCGACTTGTATTGAATTGAATTTCTAATTCCCTTTCCCATTCTCTATCAGATATCAGATATCCCAAGGCGTGAAATAATATCTTTTAAAATGTATATAAATTTCTTGATGGACAGGGATTTTCTTTTTAATTTTTGAAATATTTCGAGTTTGCTATTAGATTTCCCTGTGAATATCTTCCGGCTGCAGTTCAGCTCTAAGACACATTTGAAGACCCAATTTCAATTTCCAGTCCCTACGCACGACGATATCGTCTATGCTATGATAAAGGAAAATTTATGCTCTTTTCTAAGGGGCGCAACTTCCCCAACTTTGGTCTTTCTCCGACTCTGTATCTGTTCCATTTGCCAGCTATAATTGTTTTTAATATCCCAGTGAGCTAGCTGCCAGGTCGGCAATTTTCCGCTGAAAACTTCGTCTTCGTCGTCGTCGTCGTCGTCGTCGTTGTTGTCGTTGTTGTTGGCACCATAATTTATGATTGGAAAACTATCCGGCATTTCCTTCGATGCGTTCGTTGCCTTTTTGCATATTCATGAGTCTGGCAATAGATTCCACAGCTCGCTTACAAATGAGAGACAGAGACAGCAGGCAGATATTACATATAGAGATAGAGGCACGAGGCTACTGCTGCTGCTCCCCCAGTTGTTGTTGTTGTTGTTGTTGTTTGTAATTTTAATAACACTTAACAAACGCCTTGGACTTGCCGTGGAAATTGTTGAGGAATTATGTAGTTAATAATTGCCTGTTGCCTCGTGGCGCCACGGCCTCAGCACATAAACAAGAAATTAACAACGATTACGTAGACTTCTTTCAATTCTCGACAAAATTCCCCTTGTTTATGTTTTTTACCCCTTTGCAAACTCAATCATGGTTTACCTCTGCTAACACACACTTTGTGTGCAGCAAATACCCTGTATATCCCCGTCCAGCAGAGGCGATTGCTCGATCGCGATTGGATATGGATTCAAAGAGGTTTAGGGGTCTAGTTATTTTTGATTGAATATATTAATTATTACATCTACTTATATTTACGATCATAAACAAATTTACATATCTCAATTAAGTGATGTTAATTAGTGTATACAGCTAGAATGAAAAGTTCTAGTTCTAGTTCTAAATAAACTTTAAGATATTGAAATAAATATGAATTTGCTGGCTCTAGATATTTTAATCTCTGAGATCTAGGCGTTTATATAGATGGACAGACAGGCGGAAAGTCAGAGAGGCAGACAGACAGACAGACAGACAGAGAGACAGACAGGCAGACAGACAGACAGACAGACAGACAGACAGACAGACAGACAAATACTGATAAGAAATTAAAGAATCAAAATTTGAATAGTAATTTCAATATTCCTTAAGAAATTTACTAACTATTAATATAAAAGGAGTAAATAAATAACTACTATAAATTACTATATATATTCAAAAGTCCTTCTCTGATGTCTGTAAAATCAAGGAAAAACTATTTTTATACTTATTAAACTCAATAATTTGAAATAATCCACCTTAATTCAGTAATTATTTAAGGCAACTTTTTTTTTACAGGGTATTTATGGGGTCAGAGTACTCCTACAGTACATGCCCATGTCAAATGTCAGGCGATGTGTCTGTGTGTGTGTGTGTGTGTAGCTAATCACGATTCAAGGATTTCATTCAATTGCGTGAACAATCAAGATGGATCCCTCCCTCTCTCTCCCCCCATATCTCTCCCTCTCTCTCTCTCTCTCTCTCTCTTTCGATCTGTGAACTGAGATGTGCTCGGTTGAACTCGGCCCTTAGCCAGTTCGGGGCGGTTCTGGGGCTCTCGTGTCCGCGCAACTGGGCACATAATGGGGGGCTCTACGCTATACTATATATACTATATATACGAACGTATCTGAACGATATCATTATCTAATGGTACTGCGCGAGCTGAATGAATTGAACAACGAGAACGAGCGAGCGTGTTGTTGAACTGTGCCGAAGGCCGCCCCATCTCGCCCCGACTCGTCTCGACTGGGTTCGGTTCGGTTCGGTTCGGCTTGGTTCCACGCTTTATCGCATGGTATCGAGCTCGTATAAGCTCGTAATGTCGTAGATTCCTATGATCATCGCACAGTCAAGAGAGCGACAAGTCTTTGAGAGTCTCTGTGTGTGTGTGTGTGCTTAAATCAAGTAAACGTGTCAATCAGAAAACGTCTTAGAAATGTCAACAACGCCAGCAGAGAAAGGGACAGAGATAGCAAGAATGAGAGCGAGAGTGAGAGAGAGAGAGGAACAATAAAAGCGATAATAATATTATGTGTGTAAGTATGTAACAATAATAGGAATCAGTAAAGCAACAAAACAACAACAATTACAACGATAATCATTCCGATAAACAATATCATAGTCTCAGCCAAACATATACTCTTTCTTCTACACAAATAAACAATATGAGACATGGTATATCATAAGTCAAACCGAAGTATAGTAAATATTTAAGAACACTTTTGTGTTCATTCAAATATTCAGCTTACGTACATATTTCTTTTGTTTTAAATTTGTCATGTTTTTTTTTTTTTTTTTTTTTTTTAATCCATAAAAAATCATAATCAGCTTAGGCATTTAAAAATAGCAAACTTAATTTGTTATACGCATATTTTGATATCGGAATTCTGCGAAATTCAATTTACATATATGTGAACCAATATTGGAATGTGCACGACAGTAAGAAACCCTTATCTCACATTTCTATCATATATTAGAAAAAAACGCGATGTATAGAATTGTGAAAAACCTAAAAGCTGCATAATTTTTCTATTTACTTTACGATTAGATTGAAATTTGCAGAACACTTACATACTACACTCAGCTCACGGTATAGCGTAGCAGAGAGAGTTGTATCTCTATATTCAAAGCTTAAAAATCGAATACAAAAGTTTGTTGTTAATTTGCGGGTGTAAAAAGTATGTGATAAAATTAAATAAATAATCGTTAACTATCTATGTTATACAGAAATGATAATACCAAATTTGATTTCTCTAGCTTTCATAATAGTTAAGATATCGATGTTCAAACAGACAGAATACTGAATAAGAATATTCTTTTGTGAGATCTATTTCCCCAATATAAACCCATTTCTAGAGCATTTACAGTGCACGTAGGGTATACAAAGAATTCAGAGAATTCCAAAAGGGAACACAATCAGATAGATGCCTAGATATAGACCTCGTAGATGATACTCGTATGAGCCGGCACTAGTTATGCCTATTATGCGATAGACAAAGCCTAAATTGAACAATTTAATCGAAAAGGAATGCTAAAAGCAAATCCCGTTGACAGCCACCTCCCCCCTCCCCTCCTGCCACTCCCCTCACCCCTCTCCACTCTCCAGATTTGGATTTGGCGTGTCGAGTGCGGTGAGTTGAGCTACTTGACGATAAATATGCGCGAATGAATACACCACAATGAGTGGCAAGGTGAATGCTAGAGTCAGTATGAGTATGGGTATGCGGGTGTCTGAGTACGGGTGTATGAATACTCGTAAATATTTGGCGGTTGACACGTGGGTGGCCGCGGCGAATGCGGAAGCAGCACTTGAAATGCCAAAAAAAAAAAAAAAAAAACAGCAAAATGTATCTGTATCTGCAACTGTTGCTATACAGATACATATATGTATATATCTGTCAGCTTGTATCTTCAGCTTTAATGCTGATAATCAGTCGCAGGCCGCGGCAAGTGGGTGTCGTCGTCGTCGTCGTCGTCGTTGTCTTCTCATCCGACATGAATGAAATTTAAATGGAGGCGCAAAGGTGCACAAATCTCACTCGACTCGACTCGACTTGGCTCGACGTCTCGCAGCACACACATACACACATACAGAAATATCTCTGTATCTGTATCTGCATCTGCAGCTGTATCTGTATCTGTGAGCAAGCAATCGAATCAAGAGACAAACTGGGTAATTGGTTCATTATATTGTAGAAGCCAACGACATCCGCTCGTTAATGTAAATTACACAATAGTTTCAAATCATTTTTCCCTTCTTCTTCGTCTTCTTTATTATTTTCTTTCTCCTTCCTTCTTTGCATGTCTCTCTCGCACACCTTCTTGTCTCCAAGATAGCAAGAAACGAACGAAAATGGTAGGCATTAACCTAGTACAGCAGAACGCACGAGTTTTTCCATCGATCGGAGAACAGAAAAGTCAAGAAAAGTATCTTATCGTAGTATGCATACACTGAGCAAAATGGGGAATGAAAGTAAATGATTTGATAAAATAAAATACAATGAATTTTAGGTATTTTTCAAATCATAAGCAAATCTATTAAATATATTGCCACAGTTTTGTCAAAAATCAATCTCACCCTTATTTGAAATGTATATGTTTACTTTGAGGCTTAGCTCAAGAAATTTTCAATATATTATGCACATTTATCTATAGAATTCGAAAACTCAATTTAAGCAAACTTTCAAATATTTAAGATACATAAAATATATACATATATAATACATAGTAAAGTAGATGTTAATATTAATATACTATATATTATATGGTATAACCAAACGATTCTGTGAGATTTCAGTGCAAGAATTTCAAATATTTTGCAGATATGTATATCTAAAGATTTCAGAATGCAGAAAACAATAAACTATTGCAGAAATGAGCATAGAATCAGTGCTGTCAATTTAGCTCTTTTCCCATTAAATCGGCAAAGATTTTGTGCAAGAATTCTAAAATTTTGTAAAGTATACTTATTTTTCTCCAAGTTCTTTCGAAATATCAAAAATATGTAAATTAAATTTAAAAAAAAAAAATAATTGTTTCAACCATAATTTTTTTTATTTATTTAGTTTTTTTTTTCTACAGTTTTAATTATTTTTTTTTTGTTGTGTTTTTATTGGGAACCACCTTTTTTAATTTTTGAGAGGTTCAGCTTTTATTCTCAAAACTTGACAGTCTTATATATGTACATACAATGTTATATACATATATGTATGTATATCTGTTTTATTATATGTTTAAAGAACCTATATACAGTAATAAAATACCTTATCTATTCGATTTACTAAGCTGAAAGTATTTTAACTTGAAGTATCTTGCAGATATGTATATCCATGCCTGTTTTGCCTTATCACTCGGTTTATCGAACTCTGTGAGATTCCACTGTATTCTAAATTTAAGTATAGCGAATAAAAAAAACGAAGAGGCAAAACTTGAGCAAATAAAAAATCAAATTTATTTTTTTTATGCAAAGAAATTCCAATTCCATCAGGCGGGGAGGGGACAACGCGACGCTGCCTCCCATTCTCTCAAGCCCCTCTCTCTCTCTCTCTCTCTGTGTCTCTCTTTGACAATCACGCTCTCTTAAGCTACTACGACAAAGAGTGGGCGAGTCGCTGCGCGAAAGAGAGACAACAGTGAGAGAGTGAGAGAGACAGGGAGATAGAGAGCGAGAGCGAGAGCGAGCGCACTGATAATGTGACGTTGAGCGCGTCGCGATCGCGGGCAGCAGCAGCAGCAGCAACAACAACAAAAGTGGAATACAATGGGCATTATCAGTGGACTGCGTGATATGATTATCAAAAGGTTTCTTCTTATTGTTGCTGCTGCTGCTGCTGCTGCTGCTGCTGCTGGCAACGGCACTTCTCAACACACATGCTACATATGTAAAACAGTTTATTTGCCCCACACACACACCACCACACACACACAGACACATCACACACAGAATCTACACATAAAGACATTTTTCGACGTGCTTTGATAGTACATATCGCGCCGCAAAAGCGATGCCGAACAGGCCCCTGTCGCAAAAATCATCATATCATACAATACTATATATGTATATAGTATACTATACTATGTATAAATTATAGTAGATATATCAAGAAAATGTCACGTTTACTCCCCCACCAGCGCGTATGGCAGAGCAATAAAAAAAAAAACAAAATAATAAAAAACAAAACAACAAACTAAGCAAAAAAAAAAAACAGAAAAATAAAATGCTTAGAAACTGCAAAAAAAAACTATTGAAACGACTGTGAATGATTCACAGTGGATGCACAGTGGATTCCTATTGATATGGCAGCACACACACACACACACACCCACACCCACAAACACATACACATATTTGCATAAA
The DNA here is from genome assembly GCA_018904105.1 of Zaprionus tsacasi. Taxonomy (NCBI): domain Eukaryota; kingdom Metazoa; phylum Arthropoda; class Insecta; order Diptera; family Drosophilidae; genus Zaprionus; species Zaprionus tsacasi. The sequence goes on along the minus strand of JAEIFR010000003.1, from coordinate 1,822,181 downwards.
ACAACAACAACAACAACTCTATTAGTGCATCTTGTGGCGAATTGGCAACGCGTTCCAATTGCACTTAAAGTTTTTCTCTCTATTTCTTTTTTTTAATTTTTTTTGCCTATGCAACAAGTTGGCAGCACGCGCAAGGCAAGGCAAGGCATGGCGTAGGGGGGTGGGGGATGTTTGGGTACACTTTCATTGATAAACAGCGCAACAACAACAACAACAACGGGCGAGATCAATGGCTGCTGCTGCTGCACTTTGTCTTGCGGCTTTTGTTTTTCACGCACTCACACACATGTCGCTGTATATCGCTGCGTACATTGATATGTTTGTCCAGGCAGCAGCAACAACAACAACTACAACAACAACTACAGCAACAACAACTGTCATCAATCAGCCGCAATGCGTCGCCGTCGCCGTCGACAATTGAGACTAACCAACATTAAACTATAACTTCCTCACTCATACGAATGCACAAAGTATGCACGGTCACACACACACACACACACACACACACACACACTGTTTTACACACCTCCTTTCTGGCACTTTGTAAATTTTTGCACTGTTTTTTTTTTAATTTATTTTTTTTATTCAGTTGCTTTTTCTTTTTTTTTTTTTTTTTGCAAATTGTTGTTGCACGCACGATACACAGCAAAAAAATTTAACTACACACGAAAAAAAAAACAACAATAATAATAAACAACAATAACGGCACAATAACTGTAACAAATGCAGGCGGCGGCAGCGCTGCCAGCGTTAAGTTGCGCGCGCGCGCTCGTCAGCAGCAGCAACAGCAGCAACAACAACAAATAAACAAACAACGCGCAACAGAAAATTGAATTAAACAAAATAGGAGAAAAAAAGAACTTAAATTAAATAAAAAAAACACATACACATACATAAGTATGTTTTTGTTATTATTCAAATTGTTGTTGTTTTGTCGCTGCTGCTGCTGCTGCTGCTGCTGCTGCGCTGCTGCTCTGCGGCTCTGCTCTGCTCTCTGCCTTCTATCGTTCGACAACGTTGTCGTCGTCGTTGTCGTCGGCGGCCACAACGAACGCACACACAGCGAAGTGCACGACGAACGAAACGGAACGATCTGACACGCACGAAATGCAAAAACGCACTGAAAATGATATTTAAAAGAGAGTAGCGACTTTTTATTATTTACGTATGTGCCCCACGCATTTGAGGAATCCATTCAATTGCATTCCACACGCTGCGCTACTATTTCACTACACTCTTCTCCTCTGCCGTTGCCCACCAGCAAAGTCCCCTGGCCCCTCCCCGTTTGCCCACGTGCCACACATTCGTTGCAGCTTAAAAAGCCGATCAAGTTTTCGTTTTAACGTAAACCTGAAATTGTGTAAAAACTTAAACATTCAAATTAATATCGAAATAACGCAAAAGCTCAAAATGGCACTGTTAGCCAGACACTTAACAGTGTCATCACTGACACTCGCTGTTAAGGCACTGTTAATGGCATAACATACGATTGTGCTGGAATGACACTCTCGCTTCTTGCAATAGAGGTGATCGTGGTTAAGTTTGACCACAATTTCGTAACTAAATTAATTTATTTTTATACATTTTTAGAGCGCTAAGTTACTCACGTAGTGTTTTCATGATCTATCGGCCAAGCTATCGATCACTTTTATTTATTTCTTAAGAATTTTCAGCATTTCTATTATCAGGCAAGCCAATTGTTGGCAAAATTATATACAAATTGAAGTATTTTGTGCTGCCAATTTAGCTGTTTCTCTGCTAGATCAAGCGTTTTGTAATTGCCAAATGCGCGATAAATTGTTTAGCGGAACAATTTAATCTTCTTTAAAGTTCAGTCAGTTTTTTTCCGGAATTGCAAATATTTTTTTATGAAATATACCTTATACCTGTATGTAATTAAATTTGCAATACATGTTTTAGCTATTTAAAATAATTGTTTGGCTTTTTTTTACAACTTTTCGTCGAAAACAGTTATTATCTATTTAAAGATGTATAAAGTCATTTATTACGTAGTCCCATTAACTAATTAAAAAAAACTTGTTACTTTTTACATGGGGGTTATGTATGTTTAAGAGCACTTGGATTGGTTTTGCAAAACAAATAGAGCCAGAAGGGAGAAGGGCGGTAAGTTCCATTCTTAATCCTTGAACTTGCCAATGATGATCTCCTTGTAGAGGGGGACACAGTTCATGCGAACATTAAGGCGGGCACAGAGCAGAAAGATGCCCGATAATTTGCGATGAATCGAATAGATCTCCTCGGGCGGTGGGCAGAGACGATGCGCCACCATGGTGGGCACCAAGGCAGCCAGACGTTCCGTTGTATTCTGTTTGCCAAAATCGAAGGGTCCATCGTAACGGAATATCTCGCCCAATATCATGACTGCATCGACATGAGCCTGTTCCATTTGTTTCGTCTCGTAGCCGGTGAGGAAACCCATCTTGCGTGACATGTCCAGCACACCCTGGCGATTGTTCTGCGAGGCGCTAATGATCACCTGGCGATAGTCGCGTATGAACTGATGCTTATAGAAACGCGTCGATCCGAAATCGATCAGCATGAGCCGTCGACTCTTCTCGTCATAGAGGAAATTCGACCAATTCGGATCCGTTTGCATGCACTCGATCTCGAAGAGCTCACGCAGGCAAAGCTTCAGCACGGAGCTGGCAATGTGAGCGCGATGATCGTAGCTGGATTTGGATTAAATAGAACGGATCAGTCTCGTATAATAATGATAGAGAGAGAGAGAAGACTCTCTCTCCGCCATACTCACCTTAGGTCAAAGCACTTGTCCAGCGGCACACCTGGCACCAGCTCCGTGGTAAGCACACTCGACGTGGTCAGCTGACGCACCACCTTGGGCACATAGTACTCCGGATAGGGTGATATCATTTCACGAAACTTTTCAGTGAATTCCGCCTCACGGGCATAGTCCACCTCCCATTGCAGCTCCCGCTTGGCCACGCGCACCACATTGTCAATGAAGAAGCCCTGGGGAAAGACATCCCACACCTTGAGCATGCCCACAAGATTATCAATGTCGCTTTCAATGCTCTGGGCCACACCAGGATACTGTATCTTAATGGCCACCTGCATGCCATCGAGTAAGGTGGCCCGATGCACTTGGCCAATGGATGCGGCCGCAAAGGGTTTGTCATCGAAGGAAATCAAAAGTTTGCGCCAATCCGGACCCAGCTGGGTGGTCATCACACGCTCCACCTGCCAGTCGGGCATGTAGTCGGCTGCCTGGCGCACACGCTCGAATGCCTTGGCCAGCTGTGGCGACACCACGTTCGAGTCTTGTATACTCAAGATTTGTCCAATTTTCAGTGCTGCTCCGCGCACCTTGCACAGCGTGTCCACAATGCGCTCCGCGTTCGCAGGACTGAGCAGTGCATCGCGCATATTTGTCGATCCGCCCAGGCCGAGAGCACCCTTGGTCAGCTCGTTAATGGTGCCCAGGCCGAGGCCGGCGAAGAGGCCACCAAATGAGGCCATGCGTCCCAGACGCGTTGCAGGCACACGACGCTGTTTGGCCACTTTGCTCAGTTCCGGCAGCGTTGAGTCGGCGTCCTTGCCAGGAGCTAAACATGTGAGAGAGCATCGAAAGAAACAGTTTCAAGAGGTGTTTGTGGCTGGAAGGGCACATTGTACTAACCTGCTGGAGCAGCTGGTGAAACTGGCTTTGCTTTTATGGGGCTGCCCGCAACGAAGCGCATCAGATTGTCCACATGCTCCGTGTCCTTGGCAAGAATGCCTTCCTGTTTGCTGCTCAGTTTTGTGGGCGATGGTGGCTTTGCTGTTGGTGAAGGCGGAGACGGAGGCGACGGCGATGGCAAAGGAGGCTGTGCTTTGCTCGGCAACTGTTTGCTCTGTGTGGTGGGCGTGCGCAGGCTGACATTGCGATTCTTGTTGCGCTTCGAGAGTATCTCCTCGAATTCCAGCAACGTAATGGATGATATATCCAAATTGGCAGCATCAGCTGCATCCAAATGGCTGCGACTGCTGCCTGGGAGTGCAGCAGCAAGACCAGCTGAACCAGCGGCAGCTTGTCCAGCTGTTGTGCTTGATCCTGAGCCTGGTTGCCAGTTAAGTTTCTGCATTGCGGCAAGATCACCAGGCAGTTTCGTTTCGATTAACTGGCACAATCCTTTGGCCACCACGTAACCACGTTCGCCCGTCTCCTGCAGCAGCTCTTGCAGTTTCCGTATTTCCTCAGTCGGTTGCTCTCGCTTCGTACGCACTGCGTCCACCGTCTGACTCACATTGTCAGCCAACAGTTCGCGCACACTCGAGTTGCTCCACAGATGCTTAGTCAGCGCCAGATGCTCTCGACCGCACGCCTCCGCAACTATTTGCAGGCCGCGCAGCACGCCGAGCACGTCTTGCGCTGCTCGTGACATCGCTGTCGGCTTGGCCAAGTTAACGAGTGGGTGTTGTTGTTGTTTCACAACTTAACAGATGCTGGCTTTGTTGTTGTTGTTGTTTCTCTGGTGCCGGCCAAAAAGCATGGACAGCTACAACAAGTTACGTTGGCCTCTGCTGCTGCATCAATGCGTGTGCCAGTGTGTGCGTGTGTGTGCGTGTACGTGCGCGAATGTGTCGCCTATTTACAGCTTATTTTACACATTCAATTTTGGTTTCCTTACGCTGCCCAAAAGTGTATAAAGTTACGTAAAAATAAATAAATAAACTCGCTAGTTGCGAAATTTGAAACAGCTGTTTTTAGAGACCAGGGAAAACGCCAATGTTGCCAGATCGCAACCGGGAGCAGCAGCACCGCTGCTGAACTATCGATATTTTGCAAAATGTGTTAATTGTTTGCATCCTAAATACATGCTAATGAATTAAATAAATAATAACTTAATTTTGTATGCCTATGTTTTCGTTTGATTCTGCAATTAATTGCAATGCTGCGAGTTAACAGTTGAGAAAAATAAATCCAGTGCTACCATACTGCATGACAAATTGCAAGCGTGGCAACGCTAAGCCAGTGCAAGCTTTTAAATGCCCGTTAAAATTGCATTTTAAATTTGAAACAAAATTGATCGTCTATCTTATTCTAGCGAATAATGTATACACAGCATGCGTGATACATAAATTTTATTGCTGCGATTTATGGATTTGGAAATGATAAGCTAATTTTCCGAATCTCATTAAATTCGTTAATCAGAAGAACAAATCGAGTTGCTGTCCTTGATTTTGGCTGTGATAGTTGACAGTTGGGTCCGACAGGCGTATACCTAATTTATGTATTCTATATATGTTTGTATGTATGTATACAGAAAAAAAACCCAACCCAGTTAAAGAAAGAAAACGGCAAACGGCAATAAACGTGTTTCCATGGAAAGCGGCACATGCAAATGACAATGATCGGGTTTCAGGGTCAACTTTTTGACGACCAATGAATAATGGCAAAGGGAATAATATGAATATTACATTTCAGCCAACCAGATGTGGCATTCGCAATAGTTCCTAGACTAACATTTCGAATAAACCTGTCGGTAATGCGCCCATCTTAATCAATTTTGAAAAAAACAGATTAGAACAGAAAAATTAAAAATGAAAAAAAAATAAAACGAAAGGTCGTTTCGGTTCTAGTTTCCGAGTTTTATAAGGCATACATAAAACATTCACAAACCAAATATTTTAGTAATTAAACATCGGTTTTAGGGCTTCCCCATTGAGACAGGTTTCGCGCTACGAATGTTATTATCGTTTTCCGACTGGCCAGAACTGGATTATTCGTTTTTGTTTTGGCACATCTGTTGAATAAGCGCCATGCGGATCGGACGTCTGCTTGGCCGCTTTATCGAACGCATATACACTCTTACGGCACGCTCTAGTTGCGTGGTATTGGTAGTGCAAAAGTGTAGGACAAAACCAAAAAAAAAAAAAAAAAACACAAATGCAAATTGCACTCGAAGAAAAGCCTTTTGAGCGCATACTATATAATTGACTTAAATAACAAATTAAACTAAAATATCAGTCAATATACCAGTTTGATTATTGTTGAATTAAATAATTTGTCAACGGAAAAAACAAACACTATAATCGATTCGTGATTGAAATGCTCTAATACTAAAGCAAACATTCTTTCAAACGTGCGTAGTTAACGACCCACTTAGGGTCAATAAATCTTAATAATGCTAATCAAATATAAATATTTATATAAATGCTGTAATTAAATCTATTTTAATTCGTCTGATGGATTTTAATAAACATCTATATGCATATAAAAGACAAATTGGTAGTTCCTATCCAAAGAAAACTAAATTTCCTAGCTTGCACATTATTTAAATAAGATATTATATTATATATTGAAAACAATGTTTTGCCATCATTATTCATAGTAATAAATATTCCTTCTACCATTTATTTGTTTTTATAACGTGCGTGATCTCATCAATCAATTGTACGATATAAATTCAATTTTTACGTTTTGTAATTTTAGCTACTGATGATTTATTCTTTTTTTTTCTCGAAGTTCTCGCTTTTCTTCTTATGTTGGCAACACTGCGCACATCCCTATTTAACAAGGATCGATTAATTTGGTGTTGCATAGGACAATTAATATCGATTTGCACTCGTAAATCGAAAGGGTATCGAAACTGATGGCAGCCGACAAAATGAGTGAAATTCTCTATGCGCTGCTGTTATCGCACACAGCTCGCGCTGCCTACGTCAGCGTCATCAGCTGTCTGAGTGAGTCGTTCGACAGAGCTTTGTGTGCTGCTGTCGCTGCCGCTGTTGTTCTTGTTGTTGTTATTATTGATAGGTGGCGTGAGTTGTTGTTGTTGCTGCTGCTGCCGCTGCCGCCGCTGTTGCTGACGCAGTGTTGTTGGGGTTGTTCGGCAGCGGCACCTCGAAGCGACGCCGCCAAAACGCCTCGAATTCAGTTTGAATTCTGCCTTCAAGCGCTCTAGAACACAAAATCCAAAACACTAGAATTATCCGATCCGTTATACTACGAAAGTTCGAAACTTTTAATATAAACTCATACATAATATATTGTACTTGCGAGAATAAAATACTAGAAATAATAATAAAAAAAACCAAGAGAACTCTAACTCTCTAATTGTTTACACAGAGTTTCGTGTGTTTGAGAGTGTGTTGTTTGTTTATTAGCTCTCTCTCTCTCTCTCTTTCTTTGCTTTTTTTTTGCTGTTTCTTGTTATTTTTTGTTGTTGTTGTTATCATCGCTCGTCCAGCGCATCGAACTGCATTGCCAGGAAGCGCGTCGTGCGATAAATATTCCAAACGAAGTAGACGACCACAAACGCCCACGCAGACAAGTGCAGATCGCCGGTGGCCCACCAAATGTCCTCCAACATGGCGCCCTATACAGTTCTGCCCCGTCGCCAGGCGATACCCGTGCTCTACACACGCGGCACACACTACGAGGTCGGCTTCGATATGGTAAGTTTAGAGTTTTCCTTTTCTTTTTTCTCCTCCTCCTGCTCCTGCTCCTTCTTCTTCTCAGACGAACGAGACCCCAAACCCGCCCCCTAAAATTGCAGCTCCGTTGTGACCTTCTCTTGTCACGTTATAATTCTAATTTTAAGTTCCACACACACACACAACCACGCACGCACACACACACACAGGCAACTTTCGTTTTCAAAGTTTTATACGGAATTTTGATTTTGATTTTTTAGTCAAGGATGTTGTGTGAAGAACTTTAACTGCTTATCGATTGGAATACTGTGTGTGTGTGTGTAGAGTGGAGAGAATGGGTTTGGGTAGGGGGAGAGTAACTGGTGTAATACAATATGTAATTGGCCATTTCACTTTAATCACTATAATTATAAGCTCGACTAACTCTTCATAACCGACTTAGCTATGCGCTTTCTTTCGAAATATCTTTCATACTGATTTCGGAAAAGATAAGGAATCAATTGGGTCTTGTTCAATAATCTTCAAATTCCACTATAATTTTCTCTTTATATAAGTACTTACTGCAGGAACCCAAAAAAAAAGAAATACAATCAAAACCAAAGCGATCACTCTCGATAACCCATTCTTTCTTAAAGCTTTTAGCGCTATCTATCGATATATCTTTCTATTTAAAGACATTTTGGATTTTTAAATCAACTGAGTGTTTTAAATGTTATCTAATCTTTAAATACCACACACATTTCAATATAATATTTTTTCTTTACTTTAAAGAAACAAAATAATATTCATGTATTTTAAGCCGAACCGAAAATAGTACCATTTGCTATTTATATAAAAAAAAACTTAATTATCATCTATTATGAACATATAGTAAAAGTTCCCCAAAACAATTACTATGTCTAGCAGGGTATTCGCCTTACTATCTGTACCCGGTTTCAGTTTCACTTGGAGACGAGACTTAATGCAGCTAAAGTCGGGTATTTTTGCACGTCGATTGCATTTCTAATGCGCCCCGTGCCGGGACCGGGCCTCAGGTTATACTTTTCGTGTTCGTCGCATCGAGAACTCACAATGCATTCTGAGTTGTCATTCAAGCAGAAAATTCAAATGTGCTGAGAAATCTCGAAAAAATAAATGAAAAAAAAACCTTATTATAAGTTTCTATATTGTACATATGTTTTTGTATAACGGAAATAACAATGAAAATGAAATCCAATGAAATTTCCAATTGAATATGGAATATAAAATATGCCAAGTTTTTTGCTACTGCTGCATCGCATTAGATATTCTAATTATATTTGCCAATCCGACTTGAACTCAGCTCATTATGTGCCTCCAAATGGGACTAAAATAAAATATATAAAAATATATTCACAAATATATCAATATATTTATTGGATTTCTGTGAAAAAAAAAAAACATTTTTATATTTTTTTAAATCGTTTCTTTACCGGCATTACTCTATCATATTTCATTTTATATAAGACTATCTAATTATAGTCGATTTCATTCCAAAATATATATAGTATATAATATCTGTCTTATAAAAAGTACGAAATGCTTGAGAAGTTGTTGCTTATAGGAACTTTACCTGCGACTTTCTCTATTTTATCACTGTGTTCAATGTTTTTCTTTGCAAATTTATTTATTTATTTATTTATTTATCGTTATGAAATATTTTTAGAATAGTTTTTTATATACCTGCCCTATATTAAGTCCCCTGACTTTTTCCGCTGTGTGTTCTCTCAGCCTTATCAGTCTGTAGTAAATTCAGTCTCAATTCTAGAGACTATATAATGTATACTAAGTAAGCTGTACTCTTTCATCGCTGTAAAAATATATACATACATATATACACCAGATAAAGATGGAAACGCATTTGCGAAATAGGACTGTGATAAGCGTCAAGTTGTGTATGTATGTTTAACATTGATAAACCGGTAACTGGGCCAGTGAAAATATCATATATTCGTAAGTTATCATTTGATTATTGCCTGCTGGGGTCTTCAAGAGAGTTTATAGTATTCTGAATATATATGCATATATTCATATATAGTATATCATCAGGTGCAGCCAATGAGGCTCTGTTCCCTCCTGACTTGTAGATACTTTCGTAACTTTAACAAAACAGATTATATGATCTTTTATAGGATCATATTTCAAATGAACATCACATTATTTTATAAACCCCCTTGCTGCATGTTTAAATCTAGATACTACAATACAGATTCTTGGTATATTCAATATAAAAAACATAACACGAAATTAACTTCCCATCGACTCTTACAAAGTATTATTCAGGGCTAATTAAAAAAAAAAAAAAAAAAAAAAAAAAAACTAATCATTAATCTTCACTTAACACTTGTAGTAATTACTATAGAATCTTTTGATAATTCACATTACGTTCGAATTTCCGAGCAACAATTACAGATCTTAATCATATGTGTAATTAGAAATGGAACAGTCCATAATCTAGATAATATAATTGGCATAGCTTTGTATACCCTTGCAGAGGGTATATTAATTTTAGCCAGAAGTTTGCAACGCACCTTAGGAGACATCTCCGACCCTATAAAGTATATATATTCTGAATCAGCATAAACAGTGGAGTCCAAAAATGGATGTCCGTCTGTCCGTCCGTCCGTCCGTCCGTCCGTCCGTCCGTCCGTCCGTCCGTCTGTTGCAACGCAAACTAGTCTCTCAGTTTTTGAGCTATCTTCATGAAACTTGGCATATAAACTTCTTATTGCTGCGAGCTTCTTATTGCGGAACGAGCCAGATCGGACCGATATATCGTATAGCTGTCATAGAAACTATCGGCCGATTTTTGTTGTTTTTCAAGATATTGCAACAAGATTTGGCAAATCTTATTCTTATTACGTTCCTAATGTGCTGTCAAAATTGTATCAAAATCGGACCACTATAACATATAGCTGCCATAGGAACAATCGGCTGAAATTAGGGTTTTTGTATGCAAACCTGTTTTGTTCTTGGAAATACCGCACATTATCAATACTTTTTAATGTTATACAGAAACCCGCCCTTAGTTTTTCCATTTAAATATCTCAGACGTTTATATTCTATAGCTGTTATAGGAACAATCAGTCAGTCCGTCTGTCTGTTGCAACGCAAATTAGTCCCCCAGTTATTGAGCTATCTTCATAAAAGTTGGCTCACAAGCTTCTTAATTCTGCCTTCATTAAATAAGTCGGAACGGGCCAGATTGGACTGATATATCGAACAGCTGTCATGGAGCCTATCGGTCGATTTTCTTTATATTTCAAGATATAGCTATCAGGCTTACCACATCCAATTCTAAGTATGTCCTTAATAATAAAGTTTCATCAAAATCGAAGTTTTATAACTTATAACGATCAACGATCGGCCGAATGAAGGTACCTGTTGCAATTTTATGAAATCTGAGTACTATTACATATAGCTGTGTACAACTGCAAGGGTATAAAACCTTCGGCAAGCCGAAGGTAGCCTTGCTTTCTTGTTTTTGGCTATAATTAAGTGAATTAATCATCAAATTTGGTAGAATTTGGTAGAGTGTAAGTAAGTTTTCCAAATTATCTAAATATAATATTATAATATCCAGCTCAGGTTTCTTATATTCTTTATTGTAGATTGTACGCGAAATTCATTCTCGCAACTGAGGATTGAACTTGGATCGCTTTCTTTTCTTTTTGTATTCTTCAATCCCTTATCTAAAAATCGGGGAAATATTGTTAGGCTACTTTGAAGTTTTGGACTTGGCAGGCTTATCCAAACTCTGGTCTATTGAAATAATACATAATTTTTAAATCTTTAGTATGTTAAAAACTCCTAACTCGCATTTTCTTTCTCAGTCCTTCTTTATGGTTTTTTTTTATTTTAATTTTGTTTGTTTATTAAGTCTTTTTTCAATAACTTTAGAAATTATATCAAGCGCGTCTAGGCCTAAAATTATGTTTTTATACCCTTCGACCATTGAAAATGGTCAAAAAAGGGTATACTAACTTTGTGCAATGTATGTAACAGGCAAAAGGAGGCGTGGCAGACCCCATAAAGTATATATATTCTTACTCAGGATCACTAGCCCAGTCGATTGAGCCATGTCCGTCTGTCTGTCCGTCTGTTTGTTTGAGACAACGGATCTCAGCTATTAAAAGAGCTAGAGACTCCAAATTTGGCATGGAGGTTCCTAAATTTCCCGAGCAGATGAAGTTTATATTAAATGTTTAATGCCACGCCCACCGCCCCCGCAAATCGGTAATTTGTGATTATTAAGCAAACTATTAAACTTATAAAGTTCTGCTTTGGTATGTATAAAGCTATATGCCATACGAACATATTCTCCAAATTAAAATACGATCGGACCAATAACACAGAAGTTATTCAAGTCAACGTTTTCAGTACAAATGTACGAGCAGCCGCCTGCGCGCTGCTTTCAGTAGTTGACGCCGACGTCGACGTCACTCTTAACGTGCGTCGCTGTGTGAGTATGAGCGAGAAAGCTATATGTAGTAGAAGTATTTGTGCAAAATTTCTGTTTGAAATTATGAGTGTGGTTACAAGTGTGGTTGTAACGGATTTTAAAAATTGGGAGAAGGGTATCTTACTGTCGAGCGCTCGACTGTAGCCCTACCCACTTGTTTTTAAATTGTATTTCTTGCAAATTTTGTGTAACTCTTGAAGGTAGAGTCTAGGCCTTCCTCTCTCCTTTCATTCGTTTTTCTTCAAGGCTTTCTGTCTTGATCGTAGGCAAATCTAATGTGAGATTCTCCACTCGAGGTCATGCTGTCTCTCTCTCTCTCTCTCTCGCTCTCTGTCTGCCTCTTTCTTTGCTTTCCCACATTGACGTCGTGCAGGGGCTTGCGACTTTAGCAACTTGACCCAGTTCCTGGTTAACCTTCGACACTTACTTGCTGTTGCCCCGTGGCTTTCCAGCTTTGAACCGGAATCAGTAGCAAAAGTAACAGAAAATCGAGAGAGAGAGAATTATACGATAGAGACTGAGAGTGAGGGCGAAGAAGAGGGAGAGAAGAAATCAGCACAAATGACCAATATCAAGGGCAAATGGCAATTAGCATTTGGCAGGCAGGCAGGCAGTCAGGCCCGGAATCGGAATCGTCAAACAGATCTCGCAGGGAGTCGCGGCGAGACACCGCGTCGCCTCGTCACCTCGTCTCGTCTGTCTCCGGGTGCGGGAGCTTGGCACGGCCCACCCAAAAGCTGAAACTCGAGCTTGAAGTGAACACAAGATTGAAGAAGCAGAAGGGGGGAGGGAGGAGGCAGGCAGAGCTACCAAGTGGGCAGAGGGAAGTTGGCTAACTCGGACTAACAATAAACATTATTCATATCGTTGTTTTTAGCAGGTCGCTTTGTTTGCTCGCCGTGATCGGTCGTGATCGATTATGCCTTTTTATATTTATCGTTTTTTTTTTCTCTCTCTTACAGCTGAGCCTCAAATATAAATAGACTATATACAAATACAGATATATATATATATATATATATTATGTATTGTATATGATATGCAAATGTAACTATTAACGCAACACGCGCAGCAAGAACCGATTCGATCGTGGCAAGGGGCGTACTGCAGTCGGAATACCCTAACGATCGATCGATAGTCTGACTAATATATCATATATAAGTACTATATGAGTACTATCATTACTGAACTTAATGAGTGAAGATTTAGGTGAAAAACTGAAACGATCATCATTACAAACGATCTAACATATGATAAAAGATCATTTAGTCTACTTGCAATAAACAATGCAAGTGTATGGTCATCGATGCTATAAATTGTACCATAAATATTCCATACAATGTTGTGGAACCTTTTAGCCACACTCACATGGAATCTGTGTTGGCAATTTAGCCGATATTTTCCAGCTAAATCTAGCGGTTTGCAATTGGTGAATGCGGTTGCGAAATTTCTGTATATTTTTTATGACTAGTTTTTTTTCTTTTTTTTAACAATTTATTTTATGAAATTAAACAAAACTTCCTTGTTTACCGATAATTTCCAAATAAATTAATTAAGTTTGACTGTTAGGTTTTTTCTTTAATCTTTTAATTTAACAAATAATATTTTAGGTTTTTCAAACGATTTGAATCTCTTAATATCCCAACAACTTTATAGTCAGAACTAGGAGCATCAAATTTGTCTAGAAGGTTCTTCTATATCACATTAGGTTTTTTTATTTTTTATAAACGTTATTAAGTCTAGACAAAGGGTATCCTACTATCGATGTGCCTGAGTGTAATTTATTTTCTCATGATTCTTATGAATTTCTGTTCGTTTACTCATCTGTTTTACAGGGTCGCACATTCGGCTCGATGATCAAGAACTTTCTGATGTTATCGGTACCGTTGAACGAGACCTATTTGCCGGCATACAACACCACAAAAGGCCGTGAGTACACACTCGTGAATCGAACTTGACCGACTGATTGACTGACTGAAGTGAATGAGTGAATCGTGCGAATAATCGTATCAACTTGTTTTCTCCCACTTTCATCTACAGGTCAAATCTATATTGAGACACTGGAGTCCGTGAAGAAAAGCTTTCCGCAATATCTAGACGAACTGCAGGGCGTGGCCCATGGAGCTGATGTGGAGTTTCATAAGGTAATCCATAATAAAAAAAAAAATTAATAAAAAAAAGTATCTATTAAGTCTGAAAACTCCTACAGCTTCCCCTCCCTAGGGGAGCTAAGGTGTCTCCCCTATTAACGGTGTAATAATTAGCACCCGAACAAGCATGCGGACAGCTCCAGCTGTGGACAATTAGGGGGCCATTAAAATGAATGCGAAAACCGAAACCAAAGCGAAAACAAAAACAAAAACGATAAACAAGCGCATAATTGCTTTGCATTATCATTGTAAACAAATAACGAAAAAAAAACAACATAAATTAGTTTTAGTGTAATTGGCGTTGCGGGGGCGGCGCCGGCAAACTTAAACTTGAGCTTTCTAACGGTAAAGCTAATGCCAAAGTCGCGTTGCACTTGCGTGTCGCTCAAGCACACTCAATGACACACAGCGGCAGAGGCAAAATAAAACTAAATATGTATGTATGTGTGTATTTTCACACACACACACGCGCCCATTACAATTGGCACTCGCCTATGACGATTTAATAAATACGCATACACGCTGTATAATTGCATTAGCGGTAAATCCGACAATTAATCGGCTACTCCAGTGTGCACTGGAGTGCAGGCGATAAATGTGCATGGTCATCCTAATTTGTATATTGATTGACTTGACAAATGCACAGGAAATTGAGTTAGGAAACTGACCGATTGCATTAATTGATCGATTTAATATTTTGAATAATTATCGCTAATCGATAAGTATCATGATGCTGCTTATCAATCGCATTGCTGTTGAAATAAGCAATTATCGTTTGTCTGATTGATTAATTATATTCTTATCGTTGATCGATATGTCTCCCGACGCGTACTTATCAAGATCTACAGATGTGTGGAAATCAAAACCAATTTTTTAATTGCGAGCACATTAATTGATCGAAATTAAATGCTTATCTCCAATCGATATCTATGCAAATCAAACACTTTTCAGCTGAATAAACACGCCGAGTTCTTGTGGAAAAGTTTAAATGCTTTCCGATTAACTGAGCGCAATTAAATACTTATCGCTAATTCCAATTGAATAAATATCCTTGTATTTATTTTATATCTTAACTACCGTTGCGCTCTTTACAGCGACTATTTTACAGTTATTATATGAACAAAGTTTGTTTACGTGTGTATCGTGTCATTGGGCAGCACTTTCAAACATTAATTTTTTCAAGGTTAATTAACCAAAAAACAAAACTTCGTCAAATTATTTAATGTAATTTCGCCTTGCAATTAGTTGTTGCTTTTTTAGGCAATTACCACTGTAGAAAAAGGCAGAACATGCAAAAACAAAAAGAAAAAACCCAAACTTATCGACAAACGCATTGGCCGTGCCTCGTGCAGACATTGAACTAGTTCCGTTTCGTGAAACATTGTTGTTGTTGCCGCTGACGTTAACCGTTCGCATGTTCT
Organism: Zaprionus tsacasi; assembly: GCA_018904105.1. NCBI lineage: Eukaryota > Metazoa > Arthropoda > Insecta > Diptera > Drosophilidae > Zaprionus > Zaprionus tsacasi. The sequence goes on along the minus strand of JAEIFR010000003.1, from coordinate 1,806,732 downwards.
TGCGTTGCGACTCTTTTTTTTTTCTTCTCATAAGCCAATTTGTGTATTTGGCCAAGCTGGCTGGCCATAAGTGCTGCTGTCCAAAAGCAGAATGGAAGCCCGCTAACGGTCGAGGTCAGGTGCAAGGGTTTGCTTTGGCTTCCTCGGGGAATGCGGTTCGATTACGATTACGATTGCCATTGCGTAGCAATTTACTATCGAATCCGATTAGCATGGCTAACTAGACAGGCGATGTCAGTGTTGTGTCGTTATGCTTGTTTAAGAAATGCGCAGCTGCCAATAATGTGTTATAATTTTTGCGTGCAATTAGTTGGCCAATTAAATGCACGCAAAATCGGACTTACCTTGGCCGCCTACCGTTGCTCTGCCAGCGTCAGTGTCGGCGCCCGCGTCGCTATCGGCATCGACATCGGCATCAACATCGGTATCGGGCTTCGACAGCAGCTTATCAGCTTATGCTGCTGCCGGTCGGCAGCGAACCAAGGGAAAATGACAAGCTCTCAATTGCATAATTAATTTACGTATCGAATTGCCGAAAGCGAAACATGAAAAAACATTTGCCGCACATGCAGCAATTTGCATTCTGTTTTTTTTTTTCTTGTTTTTTATTCAATTTCGAATTCAGAATTCAATCAGAAATCTGTTTAATGAGCCCCAAATCAAATTACCATGTCACGTGTCCATCAATTTAAACAGCAGCATAAGTGCTCCGTAGAGTCAAAATTTGAATATGACTATACATTTCAGTTAATTGCACAAATTGCAAATGTTTGTGCGTGTTTTGTCTGCCCATCGGAGCTTTGTTTTGTTTATTAAAATCATCAGAAATTCTCGAAATGTAAACGCCCTGCCCTGTACGTGCAGCTCATCGTAAATAATTGCACATATTTTGATTGTCTGTCATGTGTGTATTGGGCATCATTAAATGGTTCTTGACCCAAAGATAATAATAGGAAGCACAATTAATCGTTCAATTAAAGACTCAGTCAGACAGAAGTAAGTAAATGTTCTGTGATGCATCCCTTCATTTAAACGCCTAAGAGTTGAATAAAGAAACGACGTAAATAACCAAATTATATATGCCAGCAATTAATGCGATTAATGTGTTTAGATGGCTAGTTAATTAATTGCTTCTCTTAATTGTAAAATTATCATTATATGGAATCCTTGCAAACGTATTTTCTCAGCTTGTCATCTCTAGCAAAGCAAATAGTTCGATATACATGCACGAACTATCGATCATTTGTTTCTCTACGCTAAGTCCTTTCGATTGAACTATGCAAATGAACTATTTTGTTGAAATTGAATCAATTTTGTGAACTGCATTGCACATGGTGATCATCTGAACTCTAACGGTTATCACTCTCTTCCTTTCCTGCAGCTCTTCCTACTCCACCTGGATGAGATTTTGCCACAAGCGCTGAAACATCAACCACGTAGCAAAAACCAACCAACAGGCTGCTCTTCGATTATAGTGAACAATAAGCATTGCGTAAGTAGCCGGCTCTCAATTCCGGTTTCTGATTCTCTCTTGCTGACCCTTCTCTGTTGAGTACAGCGGGTGCTTGGTCATACCGAGGATGCGTTGACGGAGACACTGAATCATTATTACTTTGTTGTGGCGCATATTATTAGCGACAAGCCGCAGGGCAAGTACAATGTGCGGGAAGAGCATTTTATGTCCCTCTGCTATGCGGGACACTTGCCGGGCTACACCATGAGCCACAATCATCATGGACTCGTCTTTAGTATCAACACGATCAGCGCGGAGCTGTTGCGCAGCGGCAAAACACGTGAGTGGGGAGATAACAAACTATTCTCTCTAAAGATTTTTAAACATTTTCTCTACCTGCAGCTCGTCACTTTTTGACGCGGGCGCTGCTTGCCACGAGCAATGTGGATGACGCCTTTCGTGTGCTGAAGGATGCCGGTGTGGGTGCCGCAGATGCCTGCTCCATTAACATGTCCTTTTTGTCGTAAGTTTAGCGCAAATAACGAATGAAAAAAGTGAATAAGACTTTGGGCTTTTTTGCCTTGCAGCGATCCGAGGCAGATGTTCTACAACGTGGAGATGGCACCGAATCCGGAGCGAAAAAATGAATCTCACTTAAGTATTATAGAGGTACCCTTGGGGGGACACAATTACCATGCCAATCAGTAAGCTAAGCGAGCCCGATCAATCGGTCTATATCATACATAATTATTCTTTGATCGTCCGCAGATTTGAACGCATTCAAATGGATCAGGCTAATGAACTTATGCTGCAGTCGAGCATCTCTCGCATGGCCACCTTTAGCACCTACCAGCCGCCGGCCAGTGAGCAGGATGTGCGAACCATGCTGGGCGACACCACTGGTGGTTGCTATTGCGTATATCGGGAGAACGGACAAATCGACGAGGAGGTCAAGACAATTGCAGTTGGCATTTTCGATTTGAATGCCAAGACGTTTTCACTCTATTCGGACAATCCGAGCCTCACTGAGCCCCATTGCACCTTGCCGCTGCTCTATAAATAAATTTAGACATATTTTTTATTGTAAACTATGTACTTATTTCTTATCAAAATTGTTGAACTACCTATTTATGTGTGCGTTTAAAACACCTGTGGGTTCATCAACTTATTTTATTGTATCATAATTTTTTTTGTTGGGAATATCACAAGTTTATACATACATGCATATCTACCATATATAATAATAAATAATTTTGAAATGCATTTTTGAATTGCTGTTGCTTTTTGTCTGTTACTAACACTGCTTAGCGTTGCCAGACTGCCAGAAAACATGTAAACAAAACTAACCACCGTCATCGTGGCAGAATCAGCTGATTAAGAAAAGGTGCACAACGTCGTGCAAAACTATCGATAGTCAAGTGACGTTTTTAGCAGTATCGTAATCAAATAAAACATAAGCAAAAGTAAATATAGAGTCAGAATTAAAATTGCGTAAAGAAAACGAACAGTGATGAAAACAATCTGTATTTGCTTACTATAAAAAAAATAACAATTAAGTCAACTTTTCGCTGTGCGATGACGTAGACACATGAAGCGCAAGAATTATCGAAATCTCATATGTTCGCCGCATTCCTGACATCAACAACTCTAGTTTGTGTGTTGAGTTATTTTTTTTTTTGTTGTTGGTTTATTTACCCATTTCATGTTCGATGGTTTTAATGTAAAATTATAGATTAAGTATAGTTAACATTGGGTAAAATCCAACATGTACACACTGCTGCACGGCTTTTACAAATATCTCACACAAAAAGACGAGTACTGCGTCGTCATTTTGGGCCTGGACAATGCGGGCAAAACGGTAAGCAGCGTCGGCTTCGCCCGTAAATCAGATTTGGGCCTCAGGCGACACGTCTGCAGAAAGATAAATAAAAATTTCTCTTAACGCAGACTTATCTGGAAGCGGCCAAAACGAAGTTTACCAAGAACTACAAAGGGCCTTAATCCGGCCAAGATCACAACGACAGTGGGCCTCAATATTGGCACCATCGATGTGCAGGGTGTGCGCCTGAATTTCTGGGACTTGGGTGGCCAACAGGAGCTGCAATCTCTGTGGGACAAGTATTACCAGGAATCTCATGGCGTTATTTATGTGATAGATTCCAATGATCGTGATCGCATGGACGAATCAAAGCTCATATTTGGTAAGTAGCACAACCCGCTGTGCCAACCATAACCATGTTAGTTGCTAACCAGCTGCGGCACACTCTTCACAGATAAGATGATTAAGAACGAACTGTTATCGGGTGTGCCACTACTCATACTGGCCAACAAACAGGATCTGCCCGATGTGATGGGCGTGCGCGAGATCAAGCCTGTGTTCCAACAAGCTGGCACCTTGATTGGTCGCCGCGATTGCCTTACCATACCCGTCTCGGCTCTAAATGGAGAAGGCGTCGATGAGGGCATCAAGTGGCTGGTGGAGGCAATTAAGCGACATTCTATAGTGCGTCCGCCGCGTGAAAACGACTAAGCTGACTGACCACAACGAAAGATTCCAGGATCTATAATGCGAGTACACTGAACCAGGAAGAGACACAACAAGAGAGCGATATATATATTACGAGAGAGAGAGAGAGTTGTACATTAGCTTTTTGGCATTTAGGTTAACATGTATGAAATACATTATACTATATTACTATATTTCTAGCAAACCGCTTTGTCTATAAACGGGTGAGATTGTTCTGCCCAACTGTACGATATCTATATAAGCAGAGTTGATCCAACGGGGCAGCCAGGCAGGCAGCTAGTGGATGTGGCAACTTTCGCCTGTCATTGACTCGCATTGGCGCTTATCAACGACACCGACGATGACGACTTTTGCTTATCCACAATGAAACTTCTGTTCTCCGTACGTGCATGGTTATGTGCCTCTGTGTGTGTGTGTGTGTGTGGCGTTCTCACGGTTCTCGTTATCAGCGTAGCACAGCTCAGAGATAAGTTAGTTGAGTTTCAGAGAGCTACATGGCATACCTGGCCAGAGCATGCTCTCGTCCGTCCACAGTTTGGCATGCCAGCAATAGGAGCGTCTAGTTTGATAACTCTGTCTATCTACATGCAGCCATAGGTGAGCTGCAGCCATATGTCGATGGGGAACGATACCGATACCGAGGGATCGGTAGCCATTAGAATGCTTTCAGTCTTCTTCCAGAGTTCCGACCGCACGGATAAACCACTTAACCACTCTACCTGTGCTCAATTTGGCAATATTGTTGGTAAACCACAATGCGACAATGATATGAGAACGTTTGTGTCGGTTACATGTGTCACCTGTCTGACTGCCAACCTGCCCGCGTGCCCGGATTGTTGCTAAGTTTATTTGTTTTTGTTTTTGCCATATACATACATGTGTAGTAGTTCTTACCCAAGCTGGGCTAAACCAAAGGCAAGAAGTGGCAGAAAGAGCAGCACACTAAGCGTGCTGCGTGTGGGTGTGTAGGCCCCAGTGAGTGAATGTATGCATAGGGGGAGGGATTGAAATCGTAATTACTTATAAATGTACATTAGATAACACGTATGTACGTAAACGCCGTTTGCCTGCCTATGTGGAGCACCGCTTATCATTAAAGCACTGTCAGTACCTGTGCCGGACGGAGTTCGGGTGTGTGTAAGTGTTTTTGTGTACTTAGTTAGTGTTTAGTGTTTTGTGAAAGAGAGTGTGACCACCATTTGGGAAAACGATACGCTGCAGTCATGTATCCTTCATATTATGAGCAGGATTGGAGTGTTTTGCCACCGGAAAACAATCGCAGGTGAGTTGCTTCAATCTTGTGTTTTTTTTTTGTTTTTGAAAATTACGTTATGACTACCACATCGTCGCACATCATCGTCATCGTTGTGAGCAATCGGCCAATGGGACTATCGATAGCTCTGTGCTCTGTGTGCGATAACGGCGCTGCTACCGCTGTCAAAACGAAATGTCAACCGCTTTGGCGCTAGCGCTCTCTCGCTCTCACTGCTGCTGCTGACTGCTACAACTACTACACTAATACTACTACTGTTGCGCTCATCATCAACATTCTACGAGCATTTTTGTCGCGTTGTTAAAATTTGCATTCGAAGTTAGAGGCGGTAGGTGGTTATAAAGCAAAAGTTGAAATTTCATGCTAAGCGAAGATATAAAAAAAAATCAATGAGAAATCAGCAAACAAGTGTTTACGGCAAACAAAGCTATTAATTAAATGTTGAGTTTTTCTTGTGACCAGAAAGAAGCATACGCTCAACACTGGCCGTGTGTGTGTGTGTTCGACTTCGTACAAGCGTCTGTGTGCGTGCGTGCCGTTTGTTTGTGTGTGTGCTGTGTACTTGGGCTTTTCAGTGAAATCACATTAATTGAAAAGAGCAGAAAGTAATACAATATTTGCGAATAATACGTGTTAAATTGTCATAGCAGAGAGTGTTCTAAGCGACTAATGGAGGGAGAGAGAGAGAGCGAATCACACACAACATATATACCGTGTGCCGTGATTTTTTTTTATATATATTTTTGCAACGCATGCAATGCACCCGATACAGGGCCCACAACGGCATATCGATATCGAATATCGATATAAACTAGCAATGACGGCAGCTGTTTTGGTTTTAGCCATGACTAGTGACAGTGACTGCCTTTTGGGCCTTTAAACAAAAGTTCGATCCACTTCCAATGATTTATGTGAAAATTTCGGTTGCATGTTATTTTGTAACAGCATATTAGAACATAACATTTAACGGATCATATTATTATTTAGAGTTACGCTCGTATTCCGATTGGATTTTAATACGCCTCTCAGTACGGCTGCATGTGTTGTTTGTGTGCGTGCGTGCGTGTGTGTGTATGTATGTGTGTGAGTGGGTTGCGCGCTAATAGTCTACTCGGCTTGGCTCATGCTTCAAGTGCGGTTTTTTCTCGCATTATTCACACAACTGAATTAATCATTTCGTTTTCATCAGCAGCCGCAAACTGTTTTGCATTTGTGCGAACCTTACATTTTTTGTCGTCTTAATTAACACCCTACCCACCTAGTCTACATTTACTTGACTCTTTTTTTTTATACGCTGCGCTGCGCTTCGTTGGCCAGCACTGGCAAGTGAATACTTGGGCATGTATGTATGTATATGCTCTGCACATAATTACACAGAGATGTATGTATGTATGTAAGTGATGCCTGTTCAAAAGTACTCCAGTGACCATGTGTGACTGTGCGACTGTGGGTGTGTGTCAGTGTGAGTGTGTGCATGCGAGAGCTTTGTGTTTGCATTGAGCAGGGACAGATCATACATACACATATGTACACAGCTATTTAGATATGTATATTTGTTTAAGCCACCTCAGCGTATCTCAACGTACATGGGGTTTCATAATGGACGCGAGCCGATTCCTGATAATGTTTGCGTACTGCGATTTCTCTCACTTATCAACACACGCATCTTTCGATGAGAGAGTAAGAGAGAGCGCAAGAGAAGAGAGCAGCAACGGAAGAAGTCCACATCAGTCGGGGCAGAGCAGCTAAAGTTCGTTGCAGTGTTAGCAATTTTGCAAGTGCAGCAATTTGCCAGTGTGCGTGAGTGCGTGTGTGTGTGTGTCTGTGAGAGAGCGAGTGAGAGCGCATTCAAAAAGCGGCCGGCTGTCAATGTTGTTGTTGTTGATGTTGTTGCAGTTATGCTTATGCCGCAAATTGCGATCTTTGGCAACACTGACGCCAACGCAGCTGTAAAATGAGCAAGAGCAACAACAATAACAATTTCATATGTATGTAAAAACAAAAGCACAGGCCGGCAACAAGCAGCAGCAGCAGTAGCGAAAGGAGAGAAAAATAAGAGGAAGAACAAGAGCAACAGTAACAAGAAGAACAGAACAAGAAGCACAGCACAGCAGCAACTACAACAACAGTTAGTCTGCGTGCCACTACCAAAGTGCTTAAGAGCCGCAGCAACAGCAGTAGCAGCAGCAGCAGCAGCATCATCGCCTCACAATGAATTCCGAGCATGGGTAAAAAACATTAAAATTAATTCAATATCCATGTGAATCCAGCTACAAATACTGTTTCCTACTCAACCTGAAATCTGGACATTTATTAATGCACATTTTCACGCCCAACAGATTCAATCCAGCCTTCAATATGGCCACCATACGGCAGGCATTCACAGAGGCCGTCGAGCGGGGTAAGTTCATCCAAGTGTGGGTTAACGAAGCGATGTGATTGTCGTCGTCTCCTTCCTGCCTTTCCTCCTCTTCGTTCTCCTTCTCCACCTCCACCTCCTTCTTCCTCTGCTTGCTGACAACAATTATATTCTCGCCCACACATTGCAGTCAGAATGCCGACGCCCACACGACTGCGTGATCTTATAAGGCAGATACGTGCCGCTCGAACTGCGGCCGAGGAGCGGGCTGTGGTTAACAAAGAATGCGCCTACATACGCAGCACATTCCGTGAGGAGGATTCCGTCTGGCGGTGAGTGGGCATCGCTAATTCGATTGCCTTAATGTAAAGGTCAAACAAGTATTAACCTATTACTATCCCTCCTCTCTCTCTCTCGCTCTTGCCACTTGTTGTTGCAACATGCAGTTGTCGCAACATTGCCAAGCTGTTGTACATACACATGCTTGGCTATCCGGCGCACTTTGGCCAACTCGAGTGCCTGAAGCTGACGGCCAGCACGCGTTTTACAGACAAACGGATTGGTTATCTGGGTGCCATGTTGCTGCTGGATGAGCGTCAGGATGTTCATTTGCTGATCACGAATTGTTTGAAAAAGTAAGCAACAGTTGAATGGAGTAGCTCCTATAAAAATTGCAGTACTATAAAGGAAAATTAGGAATCCGCCAAAAAACAGGACGGTTATGTTTAGTATAAAGACATATGTAGATCAAACAATTTGTATAGTACATTGTACTTTAATAGAATAACAGTTGTATAGTAACAGGGATATCTACATATGCCAATCTGTAATTGTAACTGAAACAGGTAAACCTATATCTTAAAGCTGGTATATTGATGTAAAACGATATGTAGATATTATAATGCAAATTTATGTATTCTTTAATTATTTGTTCTTACAAAGATACATCCTGGTGTTAGACTAGATAAATACAATTTTATAGGAAGTATCTGTATCTTAAGGCTAGGAATATTAAAGTATATTCAGATATAATGTATCCACCTCTTGAACTACAATTTATAAACAGAATCTATTAAGGAATCTATGTATATACATGTAGAAATTAGTTGGTAGTAGTTACTAGATTGAAATATAGAGAAGATATGATTGTAACTAATGGAAATGTATCTCAAATACGATCTACAAAAGATAATAAGCTGTAATTGCAGTAGACTAATCTATAACCAGTTATATGCCGCGTAAATGAACTTTAACCTTTTACAATCAGGGCCGTACATTGTTGTATGTTTATAAAGCTAAGTATCGTATTAGTTATTAAGATATATTATTTATATTGTTTGTGAAACAGTTGAGCAAATAGTACAGGTTTCACTTTAATTTATGTTTTATTATATTTATAATAACTTACTGCAAATACGATTCGATTAACCTTACCTTTTCCCATCTGCAGCGATTTGAACAGCTCGACACAGTTCGTTGTGGGACTGGCGCTGTGCACACTGGGCGCCATTGCATCGCCAGAGATGGCACGTGATTTGGCCAGCGAGGTGGAGCGACTGATGAAGTCGCCCAATACGTATATACGCAAAAAGGCAACGTTGTGTGCGTTTCGTGTCATACGCCGTGTGCCCGAACTGATGGAGATCTTCTTGCCAGCGACACGTTCGCTGCTCAGCGAGAAGAATCACGGTGAGTACAGTGTGTGTTGTGCCATAAAGTGTCCACGAACTACTATGGAAACTCTTTGCAGGCATCCTCATAACCGGTGTTACGCTTATTACGGAAATGTGCGAGAACAGTTCGGATACGTTGATGCATTTCAAAAAGGTAAGTGTGCTGGACGGAACGCGCAGTCAGACACAGAGGCCAAGCAGGCAGACAATCAGGCAGGCAGGCGGTCAGATAGGACATAGGACATAGAGGCTAACAAGCTGATATTTTGATGGAAACAAAAACAGAGATGCGATACGTTCTCCATACTCTCTCCATTAACTCACTCACACCCCCATATCATATATAGATTTGGGTGGCCGTATTTGTTATAATCGTGTGTCCATTTCTGTTATGTTTGTTTATCATGTTTACGTTCATTATGATTTTATTCATTATGTTGTGCTTTGCGCTGCTAACTAACTAATGTATCAGAAGAGATCTGACCTTATGTTAATCATGCTTATAATCGCCTCACCGTAATACTTCATACACACACCTATCTATCACTTATCGAAAATTAACGTACATTTATTTCTCACCTCGACGATCTTTTTTGTAATTACAAAATTAACGCTTGTTTGTTTTTGATTGAAAACCGCGCAAAACACAAAATGAAATTTGTTGTAATTTGCTTGCCAGGATAGCGGAAATCGAGAGGTAATGATTGTGATTTGTGCCTTATATATAGAGTAATATATATATATATAAAATTATAGACGTAATATTCTCTCCTCTTGTTGTTGTTGCTGCTCTTTGTTTAATGTTGTTCTCTAGTTGTTGTTGCTGTTGTTGGTTTTACTATGTTTTTTTGATACCCTTTTTATCCACAGGCTTTTTGCTTTCATTTTTTTATTAGATACTTTACTATCTTCCACCTCTTTCTCGCACACATGCACAGGCTAGCGCTGGCTCGCTTTAGCATATGCACCACCCCTCACTGTCTCTATCAATCTATCTCTCTCACTCTCTCTCTCTCTGTCCTGTTTTACTCTTTCATTTTTTTGATTTTTACAAGCACAAGAAGATTTAATTAAATTTCTCGGTATTGCGCTTCTTTTCTTCTCTGTCTTTTCGCATACAGATCGTGCCGAATCTGGTGCGCATCCTGAAGAGCCTTATCTTGGGCGGTTACTCGCCCGAACACGATGTCAGCGGCGTCAGTGATCCGTTCCTGCAGGTGAAAATCCTGCGTCTATTGCGCATACTCGGCCATAATGATCCGGACGCATCGGAGGCCATGAACGATATACTGGCTCAGGTGGCCACCAATACGGAGACCAGCAAGAATGTGGGTAACACCATACTGTACGAGACGGTCCTATCGATTATGGATATACGGTGAGTAGGCAGGGAGTAGTACCTATGGATATGTTGTATATGGAATCTTATGCATCCTCTTCTCATCCTGCTGCTGCAGCTCGGAGGGCGGACTGCGTGTTCTGGCTGTTAACATACTTGGACGCTTCCTACTCAATTCGGACAAGAATATACGGTATGTGGCATTGAATACGCTGCTGCGGACGGTGCATGCGGACACATCGGCTGTGCAACGGCATCGTACAACCATATTGGAGTGCCTCAAGGATCCAGATGTATCGATACGTCGTCGGGCGATGGAGCTATCGTTTGCGCTGATCAATGCACAAAACATACGTACAATGACCAAGGAGCTGTTGCTGTTCCTCGAGAAGGCCGATGCTGAGTTTAAGGCGCAATGCAGCTCGGGCATGATCTTGGCCGCTGAACGTTACTCGCCCAATTCACGCTGGCATCTGGACACACAGCTGAGCGTGCTCATTGCAGCCGGCAATTATGTGCGCGATGATGTTGTCTCATCCACCATACAATTGGTGTCCAGCAGTCCGGTGCCGGAGCAAACATATATCACAAATCGATTCTGGGAATCGCTGCAGGTGGCCAATCACTGTGAGGATAAGCAGCCGCTGCTGCAGGTTGCCGTCTGGGCCATAGGCGAGTACGGTGATCTGTTTATGTATGGCGCCAATGAGGATGGTGAGTCCGGAATCTATATAGTTCTTCCTTCTCGATCTAATCCTTTTCTATTCCTTTTTGCAGAGTTTGAGCGCCCCACGGAGAGCGATCTGATCGCTGTGTATCATAAGTTTTTAACCTCTGCTCAAGTGTCGACCACAAGCAAGCAATATGCGCTCGTATCTCTGGCCAAGCTGAGCACACGCCTGCAGCAATGCGTGGAGTAAGTGTATCCGTAACTTTTTTTTGGCTCTGCGTACTAATGACGTTTCCCCTTTGCAGAGAAATCCAGGCGCTGATTACCTCTTTTGGCAGCCATCTGAATGTGGATCTGCAGCAACGCGGCGTTGAGTTCACGCAACTGTTTGGAAACTACAAGCATCTGCGTCCGCCGCTGCTGGAGAAGATGCCCGCCATGCAAATCAGTCGCATCAGTTCGCAGAATGGCGAAAGCGGCGGCTCCTTCGATGACAACAGTCCGGATGTTATCGAGAATGGCATCGAGATGGGCGGTGGCAGTGGTTCGCATGCGTTAATCGAAAGCAATATTAATACAATGGGTGACAATACGGTGAGTTGGCGAACGAGCTAACGTATACCCTGTAGATCAAGCCTAATTTGTGCGCTTTCTCCTCATTATAGAATATACTATTGGACTTATTGAGCACGGATCTGTCGACGGGCGCCAGCGATTTGGCCATGGCAACAGATCTATCGAATGCTGTGCATAAAAAGAATACACGCAATGCGAACAACGATATGTCGTCCATTGCGCCGGTGTCCAATAATCAGGATCTATTGGATTTGCTCGATCTGGATCTGTCGGCACCGTCCACAACGTCCATTATGCCTGGCATGCAGCAGCTGGCAACGACTGGTGATCATGGCAATGTGAACAACTTGTCCAATATTCGTGGCCTCGATCTGAATCTTGGTTTTGGTGGCCTCGATACCATGTCCAGTAGCATACCCACAAATGGCAACGATCTAGCAAGCATTTTGGGAGGCCTAAGTGCGCCAGCAAATCCTGTGCTGCCTGGACTGGGTGGCATTGGCGTCGGCATCGGTGTTGGCGATATCAACAGCAGCAATCTGTTGGGTGAACTGAATGCCACGACAGTAACCAATAATGTGACAGTGGTGCGTGCAATGATTACTCTCCATAATCGTATATTTACTTATGCCACATCTCTTGCAGCCTCCGCAGGGACCCAAATTGACGGCCCTGGACAAGAACGGACTGCTGGTGCAGCTGGTGCCGGTGAAGGGCAGTGACTGCATGAAGATCTTTATGACAACCACAAACAGCTCAGACAACACACTGGAGCAGTATTTGCTAAAGGTGAAGCTGGTTTATTCTACATTTCATAAGGGATTTCAATAACAATCCACTTTGATATTTACACAGGCGGCGGTGCAGAAGAGTTTTGAACTGCAAATGTTACCGCCATCGGGTTCGGTGCTGCCACCCGGTGGTGTCATAACGCAGGAAATGCGCGTCGTGGCCACGTCCAATGTAAGTAGAGTATTTTGTATCAGATATTTGTTTAGAGTAATGTTTCTATATCATCTAATCCTCTTCATCTCTCTCTGCTTATTTAGGCTGTGCTGCGCATGCGTCTGCGCATTCAGTACACGCTCGACGGACAGCAACTTGTGGAGCAGACGGAGGTCAGCGGTTTTCCGGATCAGCAGCCAGCTAATGAATGAAATGTGTGTTAGCTGCAAGTCTAAATATAAAACACACACACACAGAGACACAAACATACCACACACACACAGCACAGCTAACTACAGAGGTTGCCCCCACACGCATATATTGTAAAATAAGTTAACACGAGAAACCACAACCCACGTCCTTAAAAAACGTTTCACTCCTGAGCAAAAGATTAAACATATTCAGTTGCTCCAAAAAGAAAAAAAAAAAAGAAAAACGAAAACAAAGTTAAAGAGAAAGAAAAGCAGAAGAGATACCCAACCAATCCAACCATAAATTATATATATTGATATGTATATTGATACACTTTGTATATGTTAAAAATCGGATGCCTTTTATGGATTTTGTTTGTTCAGTAATTCCCGCATTGCGTGCTGCATGCAAAGTTTATGATTATATATTATTATACTATTCTACTATTACTCTATAACTATTCTATTATTATATTATATAAATATTACACTATATTATGGTTATTGTATGATTTGCCTATCAATCAATCCAATTAATGTGTGTGTGTACAAGTTCTGTGTAAAAGACAACATTCAGTTTTAATGTAAGACAATAAAGTCATTTGCAACAAGTCGAGCAACATTCAACAATTGTAAATTGCAATAACAACAACAACAATAACAACCCCCCACACACACACACAGACAAACACAACCGAAATGTGACAAGAAACATTGTTTATACTTAGCAAAACGGGAAAGAGAAAGAAAGTGAAAAGAAAGAAAGAAAGCGCATTTATATTCAAGCTTAGCATTTTCGGATTCGAAATCAGTTTGTAGAGGGAGAGGAAAAGGGTGAGATGTATGGAGTGTGCATGATTTAGAAGGAGGAGAAGGAGTAGGAGACGGAGAGAAGCGCATAGTTATATTTAATTATTTATGATATAACGCAACTTAATTTGTTAATTGTATTTATTAAATTACAACTTTTTTTTTCCTGTTTTCTCTTGTAACTAAATTAAGGCGCGTGTGAATATTGTTAGCCCTTGTGACGTCACACACTGGCCGGCGACTGCCTTAACGCTCACACACACACACACACACAAAGACACTATACACACATACAAATGCAAGTTCGAAAGCTCAGCACACCGTGTGGCCTACATACAACATTTCCACAATCAAATCAAATATATCCGATAAAATTGTTATTTCCTGTGCGCACGTACTTAAAAAACAAAAAAAAAAAAAAAAAAAAAAACACAAAAAAACGAAAGAAACTAAAATAAAAAAAATTATATAAAATAAAATAATTCGACAGAGAAGAACTGCGGGCGGGGGAAGGCAGCAGACAGCACTGTGGAAAGAACCTAGATAATTATAAAATATATATAACAAATATACATATATTATATATGCATACCGTACGACTAACGAGAATCACAACAAATACTATATATATATATATACATAACTGATAACTGGTAACACTTAGTTGCGGGCCAATGCGCATTATGTTTAATATTCAGTGGGCGGGACCGATACCGGGGCGGGATTATAAACTGGGGCTGGGGGTCGGCGGTAATCGATGTAATCTGAGTAGAACAAGCGACATTTACCATATGTTGTTCCATTATTAAATGTATATGTATTATATACAACATTCGCAGTCGATTGAGTAACAGAGAACAAAGAACCACAAACAAAACAAAACAAAATAAAAACAAAAACAATAGCTAAAAATAATAATAATATATGAGATGCATTAACATATTGTACAATATCTTATATATATTTTTTTTGTATTCATCGAAACCTTTTGAGCTGAAATAAACACCAACATTTTGTTTTATCAAAGGACAAAGATAACACTGCGTTTGATTTGCTTTCCCACGAAGGAAGAATATCATATCATATTGATTGGGGAAAAAATTTAAAAAAAATAAAAATGGTGCTCTATTTATACTCTTCGTCCATTGAAAACGGTCAAAAAAGGGCATACTCACTTTCCGCAATCAGCAATTTTTTTTATACCCTTGCAGAGGGTATATTAATTTTAGCCAGAAGTTTGCAACGCACCTTAGGAGACATCTCCGACCCTATAAAGTATATATATTGAATATATTATATTCTGAATCAGCAGAGGAGTCCAAAAATGGATGTCCGTCCGTCCGTCTGTTGCAACGCAAACTAGTCTCTCAGTTTTTGAGCTATCTTAATGAAACTTGGCATAGAAGCTTCTTATTGCTGCAGGCTGTAAATAAGTCGGAACGAGACAGATCGGACCGATATATCGTATAGCTGTCATAGAAACTATCGGCCGATTTTTGTTGTTTTTCAAGATATTGCAACAAGATTTGGCAAATCTTATTCTTATTACGTTCCTAATGTGCTGTCAAAATTGTATCAAAATTGGACCACTATAACATATAGCTGCCATAGGAACAATCGGCTGAAATTAGGGTTTTTGTGTGCAAACCTGTTTTGTTCTTGGATATACCGCACATTATCAATACTTTTTAATGTTATACAGTAACCCGCCCTTAGTTTTTCCATTTAAATATCTCAGACGTTTATATTCTATAGCTGTTATCGGAACAATCAGTCAATCCGTCTGCAACGCAAATTAGTCCCCCAGTTATTGAGCTATCTTCATGAAACTTGGCTCATAAGACTCTTATTTCTGTCCTCTTTAAATAAAACGGAACGGGCAAGATCGGACCGATACATCGTAAGGCTGTCATGTTACATATTAGCCAATTTTGTTTATATTTCAAGATATAGCTATCAGGCTTATCACATCCATATCAGAATTTGGTCATTCGATGTACTATTACAATTATTTAATTAATACCACGGAAACCGGCAGCAATCCAAATTTATTTTATATTTAGTATAACTGCAAGGGTATAAAACCTTCGGCAAGCCGAAGGTAGCCTTGCTTTCTTGTTTTTAATTTTAATTCGCTAGTTTTTAGCTTTAATCAATTGCAAAGGTTAAAATCAGTACTAAATAATTATTTAAATCGATTTAAAACAATACTTAATTTTGGCCAAAAAATCATGTCGAAGTGGTCAAAAAATTAGACATCTTACACCCTCAACAGGCTTGGTACTCTCATTTTACACCTACCGTAACTTTCTTAAAAATTAAACGATTTCCACGCGGAATAACATTGTTTTTGTTTTAACACTTAAGTTGTTCTATATTTTAAAATTTCATAAAGGATTTTTTGAAATTTTTTGTTATATTGAGAATTTATCCCCCTATGATTTTTCAAAAAATAGTTTATAGTTTAAATTTTAAATCGCCAGTTTTTAAGGGCGAGTAAGCCATATGTAGTAGAATTATTTGCGCAGAATTCTTTGTTTTAAACTATAAGTGTGATTACACGTTTGTAACGTATTTTGGCAATTGGGCGAAGGGTATCTTACTGTCGGGCACGCTCGACTGTAGCCTTACCGACTTGTTGTACAAGTTTTTTTTGGCGAAAAACAATATTTGATTGTGTGACATGGCTATAGTTTTTATTCCGCAACAATGGGTGGCAGGGTATTCGAGTTTTTGCTCATAAAGTACTATATGTATTGTAATTTATGAATTAATTTATTAAATTTGGCAAATCGATAATTTGAGATATTTAGGCAAAATATTAGAGTATTTATTCTCTTCTTTTAAATACAGTTATGTAGATGTATACCATATGCAACTATCTTTCAAAATACTTACCATATTTAATATGTATTATTATTATAATATACTATTCCTGGTTGTTGTAAAGTGGTAAATAACAAAAACATTTCTGAAATTTAGCAAGTACTATGTATTATACATTAGTATATACTATATTATTTCAATACTCAAACCAACTCTTGTGAAATACGAAGTATTTGTTTACAGTCCTTAAACCTTAATTATATCAGGGTATACCCTTGAGAACTGTCTTTGTTTACAAATTAGGCCAATTTGCAATCGGGCTAAGGCAGAGATTAGACATGTGAATTGCAATTTTCTCTTTTTACCGTTAAGCTTGTGCACACGATAACGAATTAAGATTAATCAGGAAAAGCTGCGACACACATACTTATGCATATTCCATATGCATGCCATGTATGCATGTATGTGTGTGTGTGTGTGTTGTAAGCAAATACGCTTACTTAAGCTTACAACGAGCTTAAGCAGCAAACGGATGAAGCAAAGATGGCTGAGGCAGAGGCGGAGGCCGGGGCAGAGGCAGCGGCAGAGGCGGAGCCAGAGACAACCGACAAATTGCTGTGACTATTCAGAAATCACTCATTAGAGCTTTGCCCCGCTGCAGCGGGGGCGGCTGTCATTGTGCGCATCTTGTGGCGCAAACTGTTGGAGATTAGCGAGCCAAAGATAAAGAGACAGAGACAGAGATATAGGGAGTGAGTGAGAGAGAGAGAGAGAGAGTGACATGGCCCTAATACCCAATCTGATTGTATTTTAATAACACAAGCCGAAAATCAAGTGTAACGTGAAGCGAATTAGATGAAATCTCTAAGATACAATGCTCGCATCAACATGTTACCGCCCGTCACAGCTGTCAATTGCACTGGCGGCGGCGCCAGTAGCCAATTGGAGATGGGCGCGTGACACGAGCAGTGACACATACGAAATCATATTAATATAAAAAATTGTATGAATTATTAACTTTGCTTAGAAGAATTTTTTCGTTTTTATTTTTTTTATTTATTTTTTTTTAATAAAATAAAATAAAATAAAAATATTCCCTAGACTGTGAAATAAGCTATCAGAATTCGATTCTTTTTTCATAAATGTCGGAAAAACTTATGTCAGAAAGAAAACAAGAAAGAAATTATGACGAATAAATTTAGATATGGGCTAGTAAAATAGGTTACCTAAGATATTTACACATATGTGTTTATATTATAATTTGGGCTTTATTTTTTTAACTAAAAAGTGGAATGCTGAGAATTAAATATTTTAATTAGGGCCGGCGGAAGGTGTGGGTAGTACCACCCACCCGGAATCGGACACAGGGAATCACCCTATATCGGGGACATTGCATTATACTTAAAAATTCGATTGCTTATCCACCCAGTTTTTTTCACGTTTCGCCGGGCCTGATTTAAATCAGTGTTTCTTTTAAGAACAAAAAAAATGTTTTGATGTAAAGCCATGCAAAGCTTAAACATTGTTTCACAGAGAAAAATCTAAAATAGAAAAATCATTTATAAAAAGGCGAAAAAAATGCTTAAATAACAAGATGAAAGAATGGAACTCTATTTGAAGATTTGGAATATATACCGGAAAATAACAGAAACCGGCAAACTTAATTTACCTAATAAATCCATAAATCTTACTTGTTGCCATTCGTAAAATTTGTTATATCCATTTGATAAGAATATGTAGATGCTATCGACGACCATTCAACAGGTGCAGACACCAAATAAAAAAAAAGTATGTTTTGAAGCTTTATGATATTTTATTTGGTATTTGCTTATTATGTAGTATTTTAATTTATAAGCTCACAAGTCTTTTAGTTGCACTACGAAAAAGTGTTGGGAGTCGTGCTCAAACCGTGCTCTTAATATTGAATTTTAATCGTGCACGCGCTCATCTCTAGCGCGCAAGTATCAACCCATCATCATCTCGATATCTGCACGGACAGCTGTGACGGGCAAAAGTTGTTCAGCTCAGCTCTTCAGCGCGACGGCAGCTCTTCAGCTCTCCGGCTGCTCTTCAGCTCTCTGCGGCAGCCTTCAGAGCACTTCAGCTCTTCGTCCAGCAGCAGCGGCAGCAGCTGTCGTCGGCTATCGTCGGTGGCGACGTCGTCGTCGTCGTCGTTGTCGTTGTCGTTGTCGCCGTCGTTGTTGGATGACTCTCGCTCGCGTTCGCCGCGTAACCTTTAGTAAGGTTAAATGTGAGCGCAGCGCCCGCGAATTGTGCCACGCCAAGAGGAGCAGCAGCAGCAGCAGCAGCAAGAGCAAGGCTTCAACTCGATTGTTGTACTTGTTGTTGTTGTTGTTGTCGCTGCCTGTTTCCTGCCCATTGTATTGTGTGTTTGCGTGCGAGAGGATTTCGAGGCGAGGCGAGGCGCCGACGCAATGCTGCTGCTGCTGCTGCGTCGCAACGGCAGCGGGCTTATCCTTTGCATCGAACCGCGTTGCGTCGCAGCATCGAACATGTTCGATGCTGTCACGTGCGAACGTTTGCGCTGCGCCTGCCTGTGTGCCAGTGTGTGTGTGTGTGTGTGAGAGAGTGAGTGCGGGTGTGGGTGTTTGTTTGTGGCACAGCAACTGCTGGCTATAAACAGCATAAGCATCTCTATCTCTCTACGTGCCTGTCACTGTGTGTGTGTGTGTATCTTGAGCACTATGCGGCCGTGTTGGTGTGTGTGTATGTGTGTTGTATATCAATCGCCCTTTGGGCGGCAGCCCGTCCCCAAACACTCTGGCATCGCCTCCTACTTTCAGTGTGCCCTGCCCTCTCCCACTCCACGCGCACTCGCGCTCTCTTTCTCTTCTCATTCTCTTTGACAGCGCCGCTGGCATTGAGAGCGCGAAGCAACTGAAACAACAACAAAACCAAAAACAACAACGAGAAAAAAAGTAATTTTGTGCAACGATGCGACCCTTGGCCAAAAATTGTAATGAGAAACCTTTTATGGCGCAAACACATGCTCGCTTTTTGTCTTCTCGGCCTGTCTCCTCCACCTCCTTCTCAACTAGATCTCTTCCGGCTATTCAGCCCCCTCCACCCGCCTAGTAATTCTCTAGTGTTTTCATTTCTATTTTTTTTTAGAATAAAATTTGTTTTCCTCTTGGCTTTTGTTTTTTTTTTTTTTTTTTTTTTTGAGTTTTGTAGTCTAATTTATTTTATTTGTGTTGCTCATTTTTGCATCTCCATCTCCTTTTCCTTCTTTCATCTCCATCATCATTTTCTTTTTGTCTTTCTGCTGTGGCTTGTCGCCTTTTTTTCTCTCTTGTCTTTCGTCTACTTAAAGTTAATAATTTTTTTGTTGTTATTTGTTATTGTAATACAATATGGTTGTAGGTACGCGCTATATGCTTTTCATGTTTTCCATTTTCCATTTTCATTTACTTTTTTTCGAGTTGAGTTTCCCTCTCTTTACTTTTTCATTTCATCAGCTTTTCTTTTTGTACAAATGAGTTGAAAATAATACGAAGAGGGAAAACAAAAGCAACAGCAAAAACGACAACGGCAACAAAAATAATATTAATAAAATTTAACTTAATCTGAAGGTATGATTGGGTTGAGTTCGCTTGGCTTGGCAGATACCCTGTAACGTGCAGCAGTCAGTGCTGCCAACTTTAAGATACAAAAAAAGCTATACAAAAAAGACAAAAACGCAACGTAAAATAGCTTATAAATTTATATAAACACATAATCTAGAAAAAACTAAAAAAAAACTGACTTTACTTTAAAAGAAAATCCAGTATTCCCATTTCCCCCGAATAACCTTCAATAAAAGCCAAATTTAGCTGTAAATCAGTCAGGAAAAAAACAAGTCAAAAGTAATCGCTGATCTGGGAAAATCAATCTTCAACATTTTTCTAAGAATTTGTACTTATTCAAAACTTTATGTTGACAGTTAAGGAAGACAGAAGGGTGGGGGGAGTGCCTAAACGATATCAAATAACAATCGAATTTGGGAGAACACACAATACCAGACCTATACAGGGTTCCAACAAATCTGCGCGCCTATAAAACATGATCGTGTATAATTAAGAAAGAAATTTTAGAGATTAGGTTAGGGTAGGCATTGTTTGTCTAAGTTATGGCTTATCAGATTTATGTACATATTGTATGTGTCTGATATTTATAATAGCTAAAACATTAGCTCAACATGGAAGACAGACGTTAAGTTTTTCAATGAAGGAAGACGATCTCGAAAACCAAAAGTATCAAATGTAAAAGAACAAAACGGGGGGAAAAACAAATTTCCTATCTTATATACCCTATGAGCTCAAAACAATTCTGCCAGTGCCGCATTTTTCCAGTGAAATCTTATTGATTTGTTTATTAATTATTTTTAAGTAAAGTAAGTTATTTTACGGAATTTTCCAATTTTTTTATGAAATTTATCTTTAATTTGAATTATAAAGATTAATTTGTAAATAAATTTGTTGCAGTTGCATTTATAGGGTTTTACGGTTAAATTTAGCTTGAATTGAAGGCGAACAATAGCGGGGAAAACTTAAGAATTGAAAAAGGTTGAAAACTCAGTTTCTTTTTCAAAGTGAAGTTAGCTTTTTTGCGCTTTTTTGAATTCCAAAAATGTATAATAAAATAAAATATGTATTTCCAAATAAATTATTTGTTTTTTTACTTTTTGCGCTTTCTTTAGCTATTTCACGCAATATTCAAATATTTAGCTATTTTTTTGCATTTATTTTATTTGCAAAAGTTGGCAACACTGGCTCTGAATTGGAAATTGAGGTTATGTAGTTAGTTGTAGCTGCTTATAGGGTATTTGTAAGTCTACGACAAGCGCAATTTAGACATGCTGGGCATACCCGCCCAGAAGACAGGGTGCCCAGGCTTGCAGGGTATTAGAACAACACAGAGCACAACAAAGTAAACAAAGCCAACTCGAATTGGGCTGCTGCTGCTGCTGCTACTGTTTTGGCAGGTGGGTGAGCTCTTTTTGGGTTGCTCCTCCTGCTGCTGCTGCTGATGATGATGTCGTCGGGCATAAACCCGCTTCAAATCTCTATAAACGTGTGTGTGTATGTGTGTGTGTGTGCGGGTGTGTGCGTGTATTGCCCATGGGAACGAGAACAGAGCAGAACATCGGGCATCGAATTGCCCATAACATTGTAATTGCTTTTTGATAAATGAAGCACGCGCTGCACAGCTGACAGCAGCGAAAACACAACAGCAGCAGCAGCAGCGGCAATAGAAGCAACCAATCTGGGGCAGAGACGACTCACTCAAGTGCTGCCCCAGCGGGTCTGGGATTGGACTGAGACTGCGACTGAGGCTGAGACTGTGGGGCCACGCACTCGGCAAGACAATTTAAAATGTTGAAAAATGCTCAGCTAATTGGCAGTTGACAGCGTCGAGAGCTAGCCTCTCCCCCCGCCTACCCCTCTGCCCCTCTGCCTGTTTCCCTCTGTATGGTAAAGGGGGGCAGGCAGAGAATGAGCAAAGCTGTGGGGGAGTGTGAGTGGGGGCGAGGGCCATATAAATTTAATTTGGTTTATAAAAAGTGCTTGAGCAGCGGAGCTGAGTGCCAGGCAGAGAGAAAGAGAGGGAGAGAGAGAGAGGGAGTCTGGGAAGCCAAGTGGCCAAGCAACGACAACGACGACCTGCCTCGGGCACGCTGCTTTGTAGCAAGAAGAGGCAACCCCTTTTTTTTTTTTTAGGGGGAACCAACTGCAAATGGAACTTGAGATAATGCAACTTGAGATTTGTTCAGCTCGCTGTGTTGTGTCAAGACCCCAAGAGAGAGGTGCGCTCCAGCCATCTCTATTGTATTGAAATTCAAAACAAAAATCTTCAAGTGGAAAATCTCTGTAAAGAAGAAAAGTGAAACCTCTCTCCCTTCCCTCCCCCCCCACCTCTGCCCTTATAAAAAGGTGTTACAATGTTAAATAAGTCGTAGAAATTGGAGCGAGCAACAAGCTAATTGGATTCGCAATACCCCATAGAACAGGAGAGATTGTGGGGAAGGGGTGTGCGCAATTTAAAATTCCATTTTCCATTTTGAAATCAATTACGTTTGGCAAAAGAAGAAAAAAAAACAGAAACCGCCCCCGGAATCGAAACGAAATAAGCTTCTCTTTTTTTTTTTGAATGCGCCAAAAAGTATGCTGCACTTGCTTGAGCTGCAAAAGGCAAAAGGAGCGGGAGAAAGGGATAGAGAGAGAGAGAGAAAAGCCAGTGCTGCCAATTTATTGCAGACAGAGAGAGAGAGAGGGGGAGAGAGTGCAGTGCAGTGCTGCCAAATGTTATAAAGCTGCATTTGCCAAGCAATTCATTCATGGGGAAAAAAGTCTAGAAAAAACTAGTAGTATTTACGTTATAAGCCGCTTTTCAATCATTTGCCAAAATTTTGCCTTTGTTGCTGCCCCTCCCTTCCCCCCTCCCACTGAGCGAGCCGAGCAATTACTTAAGTACGATTTGAAATCTACTCTTTTCTCCTATTTTTTTTTTTTTTTTGGGTTCGTTCTGCTATTGAAATTCAAATGGAATAGTGTAGATATTTATGGCTGAGGTAGAAACCACATAAATACATAAATGTAAATGTGCCAGAGTCATAGCAAGGGGAGCGAGGGGAGCGAGGGCTGCTGCTCTAACGAAATGAGCGAAACGAGCTCCCTAACTAGGTGAACCAAACCAGACCAGACCGGGGTGGAGCAGGGCAGGCAGGCGAGAAACCGCACCAATTGGATAAAGGACAATGCCTTCCTTTCTCTCCCCCTCTCTGTCTCTCTCTCTGCCACCCTTGGCGAAAGCTGTTTTTATTTTCCCTTCGCTTTATCGCTGGCATATTTTGCAGCTCCAATTTATATGGTAAGTGGTTATCCATTTTGTTTTTATCAACATCCTCAACAAGCACAGCGCACCGCAAAAATCGATGACTTAGTTTGCCACAGATACAGATACATATCGCCCCCCATCTCTCTCTCTCCCTCTCTGTCTCTATATATAGTATAGCATGGCCATAAACATATGCATACCAGGGTTTAGTAGAGTTACCCATGCTAACCCCATGAAAACCAAAATGCGCGCTGCAATAACAAATCAAATTATATTTACATAATCAAATGAAAATACAAAAAAAAAAACGAGAAAAGAAATAATAATAATAATAATAATAGTAATAATAATAGTTATAGATAGTGTGTGATAGAGACAGAAAAAAAACAATGGTTTGCTTACTTGCTAGAGAGAAAAAAAAATATATATACCTCGCTTATGGTCTAGAAAAAACTTAAACAAATATTATATGTATATATAGTATAGTATGTTTGTATATGCTAATACTTTCGGTACCGCACCGAATTGTTAGATGCTCTTTTCCTCGGTTCGGGACTCAACAATAAAACAGAGAAAAAAAGAAAGAAACTGCTTATATCTCTGACTTTTCTTCGATCCTAACTAGAATGCAAATATATATATATAAATATACGAGTAGTACGTAGGTCGTCTAGGTTAGTCTCGCAAAGTTGATCTATTGTTTAGTTTTCTTTTTTTTTTTATTTAGTAGTATTGTTAGTTAGTTAGTTCCTATCTAGGCGTGTCTTCTATCTGCTATAGTATTGAGCGCATTGAGCATACACTTTTCTTTTGCTTTTATTTGGCATTGTCCATCTGAAGATCATGAATATATATGTATATATGCTATGTAACTATATAGTATGTAGGGTTGCGTCAGTCAGAAAACACAAGAAAACAACTCGAAGTTGGTCCGATTTTCAATCAAAAGCAAGTTCTATCTCTCTTATTTGGTTTTTCATTCTTTATAGTCTTAGTTAATATGCTATATATGATTATCATGGTATATGATCAAGCTATATGTCTGTCTGTCTAGCCTCATATGGTGTCTGCTCTTAGAACTATCGTTACGTTACGTTAGAGGATGATTTTCTGTGTGTTTGTGTGTGTGTGTGTGACCTGGAAAAGAGCTTGCTTGATACGGTCGACGAGTTAAGATTAAAGACACAACGAACAAAAAAATTACGCTTAAATATTTACAGGCATTTTCAGTAGCATAGCAACGTTTATCTCTCCTCATATCATAGTTTTCTTTTCTTTCTTATTTTTGTTTTGTTCTCTCAAGTACACAAGGTTTTAGCATTTGTTTTGTTTTTCTTTGTAATATGTTTTTCATATAGTAGTAATGCGCTTTAGCTAGTATTATAAACATTTAAAAATTTTGAAAAATATTTCATTTTGATTTTAGGTTTATTCTTTAACTTCTTTTTTCATTTCGTTAAGTTTCAAATACGTTACGAATTACAAACGACATGCGATGTTTTTTTTTTTTTTTTTTTTTTGAGTTTGGAAAAAGCGACGCGACGAGAAAAAAAATTTGTTTGTATTTAGTTTTGTTTTTTTTTTTGTTGCATAAAATTTGTAGCAATTTGTTGCATTTAGTTTGGTGTATGTTGTAGTTGGTTGGCCGAGGCCCTGCGATAATGTCTCTATACATATGGTATATGCATGTATATTGTATATATATATGTATATGTATGTATATAGTACACAATATGGTATATAGCTATGATATATGGTATAGTGTAATTGTATAATAATAATAATAATAATAATAATAGTTATTATGCTATATATAGAGATATATGTATGTATATATATATATTTATGACTGCTGATCTTGTTGTTGTTATATAAATAAAAGATAAAACTTAAACATACGATTTGAGTGAACATTCTTCATGCTTCGAAAAATCTTTGTTGTTTTCTCTTCTCATCCGTTTTAGAATTGATGTAATTTATTTTTATAGCGACAGTACAGTGGGCACTCGATACATGTGTGTGTGTGTGTGTATATCGATAAATAGCGACTAGAGTTGCCTGCCTGCCCAGTGGGGCATGTATCGACGATTAGAGTTCCCTGCCTATTCTTTTATAAAAAAAAAATATAAATATTTTCTAATTATTTAATTTAGTTTCCTTTTCTTTCAGATATATTTATTATTATACCGATTGACTAGTTAAATATGCGTGTAAAATATTCAAATACGAATTGAGCTAAAATTGTGTGGAAATCAATGGAAAAATAGAATTAAACAGGGTTGCCAAGTTGCTACGCCATCGAGTTGCCACTGTACTGGGTTAATCTAGAATCGAGACATGTGTGTGTGTGTGTGTGTGTGTTTCTTCTACATGTGTCTGTGTGTGTGTGTGTTTTATGTACAATTTGGGTGCAGAATATCACATAGTCAGACATACATATATGTAATACATATAAGACTACAAGTTCTTAGTTTGGGATTGTTGTTTCCTCCTCTGCAACTCCTCCTCCTCCTGCTGCTCCTCCTCCTCCTCCTCCACTCTACACATGCAGCGTGGAATTGTCCAGCGTGGTGGAGAGACGTGAGCCACGTCTTGCTGCACTCAGCAGCGATGCTGTATCGGAGGCGGCATCATCCGTGGCTGCCCGCTTGCGCTGCGGACGCAGAAAGAGGAACATGACAAGCAGCGCCAGGAAGAAGGCCAAGGCACCGAATGCCGGATACACTACGCCGCTCAATTGGCTGGCCGTGGGCAGTGAACTGATGATATACACACGGTCTGTGGGATGCACCAGCACATGACCAGGTGCTCCGGTTGCTGCTGCTCCTGCTCCTGCTCCTACTCCTCCTCCTGGGGTTGCTCCTCCCGCAGCTTTGCTTGTTGTTTTGCTTGTCGCTGACATGGACACGGGCTGCAGGCGCGACGCAATTGTCCGGCGTTTGTTTGTCCACCACGTTGACGTTCCATCCGGCTGGAGCAGCAGCAGCTGATGGGTATCCACGTTCAGCTTCAGTGAGCGACGCATCAGACCAGTTAGCTGCCAGAGGGGGAAGGGCGACAGAACAGATAGATAGATGGTGAGCAGGGAAAGGGGAGGGAGATGCTCCTCTCACTTGGCTTACCTTGTGCTTGCAGGTCACCTGAATGTTGTAGACCGTATCCGGCCAGAGGGAGAGCTCCGCCCGGGCGGAGTCTGTGAGCAGGTTGCCCATGAGACCGCCGCCGGATACCTCCCATGTGATCAGGCACTGCCTGGACGCGTTCGCAATCAGCTCGTCCCAACCGATGTCGGTCAGCACGAGGGCGCCCTGGCGCTGGGCGTGGTGTACGCGCAGCTCAAAGGGCGCCAATTGCCGTTGGCAGTTTTGCCAGCACTGTGGGGGGAGAGAGAGAGAGAGGGAGAGAGTGGGTTAAATGGAAATAGAACTAGAGAATACACACACACACGCACACACCGACACGCCGAGAGAGCGCGTCGCGATTGCGTTTCCCGCAAATTGGCAACGCAATTTCGCCTGGACGCCCGCAGCAATCAAAGCCAGCATCAACATTTAACCCATTGACGCACCGCTCTGCGCAAATAGGCCCCAGCCCCAGTCCAATCCCATATACTCAATCCAGCCAATCCCCCCCCCTCCCCTCACTCCCCTAGACACCTAATGAAATTCGCCATTTCCATTTGCCGTCACTATTGATAAGGGAAGCGCGACGCTTTGTGAGGAACTTTTCGCAACAATAAATCCCGAAATATTTTCAATTTCATCAGAGAGATCAGAGAGAGGGATATCCTGCTACCTTATAGCGCACCTTTTGCCATTTCGTATATTTTACAATCAAGTTAATTACTTTCTATCAGCTCAAATCAAAGCGAAACGTTTTCGAAAACCTTATAGTAGCATCCCCTTAAATATTGGAAATAGAAACCTAAAACGAAACTATATACACATATTAGATGACTATAGCACAAGCCATACAATTAAAGTAGAAAGCTTATCACATTTTTCAAAATCTTTCCAATCTTTCTCATCAATTTTCTTCGAAATTAAAATAAATACATTTTTGAAATTTAAAATACAGTATTCTATGTTTATTATACACTTAAACTCTTTGCTTATCTTAGAAAATAAGCAAGAAAAACTATATACTATAATAAATATCTTATCATCTCTTTTTTGTTAAATATCATATGTCATACGATTTCCGAATAAGACATACGATACTTTTTTCAAAAAAGACCATAATATGCTAGCAATAATAATGATATAATATACACAGTTTTCTTAGGAATCATTTGCCACAATTGAGTAGAACTGGAAGGGTTGTAAAAACTAAATTTCATCTAAACTAAACCAAAGACTTGATAGACTAGAAAGAATTCTATTGATATCGTTCAAAGTACGCTAATCATATATATTATAAGTTCTAAATAATATCAGTATATTTTTTTAAGAAAATAAAAATATATATTTTATTCGAAAGTTCCCTTTCTGGAAATATGCAGTGTATCGTAGCTCTAGCATAACCATATCTAATATACTTCTAATGGAAAGTACTAACTATATAATCAGGGGACTCTAAATACTGCTCTATTACCATATATGCTATAATTCTCTTTTAGAACGTTATCAAGGTACCACAATAGGGACAAGACAAGAGGTACCTCCTGCGGGTACAGCACATACACACACACATACATATTTCATGCTTAGGCTTGTCGTTCCAACAATGGGTCGTTAATGGGTTAAAGACCAAAAACAATTATTAACTGTTGCTGGTTGTTTAGAGAGGCCTACGCCGGCCTGGCAGAGGAGCTCCGACCTCAGACCTGGGCAAACTCATTGTGCGGGGCGGGTGTGTGTGTGTGGGCGTGGGGGGCGTGGCTACTGTGTACTTACATTTCTGCAATCAACGAAATCCGTGCAATAATGCCAATCCCTCGCGAACTGCAAAAGAGAGAGAGAGATAAGTGAGAAAGAGAAGGAGAGAGATGAGAGATGAGCAAGAAAAAAGCGATGGTATTCAAGTGGGAGATGGGTGAGGGGAGCAGGGAGGGGACAGATTGGTACAAGAAATGAAAGAAAAAGTTAGTTAGTGGGCGTGGCCTAATCGAATTTTAAGTAAGCTAGAAAAAAGTAATCAGGCACAGCGCCCGCAGGCTCGTGGTTCCCGTTCCCGGGAGGACCCTGCATCCCCTCCTCCCTCTCCCTCTCTCTCTCTGCGTGGCTGAGGACAACGCCATTACCAACAATAGACGCAAATTTGTAACTGTAATATAAAAGGCAGGACTACAAAAAAAGGCAGAGCAGAGCCTGGGAGGGAGCTGGGGCAGGGCCAGGGGCAGGAGGAGACTAGCAAGGACTGCCAGCGTGGCTCTATGAATCTCTCTCCCTGTGTGTGTGTGTGTCTCCCTGTGCGTGTATAAATGACCGCAAAGTTGTGTATGGCGAATTGAAATTTTTACGCTGTAGCAGAAGCCAGAGAAACGAAGGAACAGGGATGAGCGGGAGCAGGAGCAGGAGCAGGAGCGGGATGAGCTGGCAGGGCGAATGGAAGATGAAACTGCGGACTAACTGGACTCGCCTGCTTAGCCTTTGTCAACTGTCGCTTTAGCTACGCTGCGACGACAGCTGGACGGGAGCGGAGGAGGAGGAGAAGGACACGCTGGGAGAGAGAGAGAGAGAAAGAGAGAGAGGGAGAGCGAGAGGTCTGTCCGGCGGGCTCATCGCTTGTCCGTTTAGTTTATGAATGAGAAGGCAGACAAATGAATGAATGTGCTGATGCGAGAGAGATGAGAGAGAGAGAGAGGGTACCCGGTAGTGCTAGCCAAGAAGACCGCAGGCACAGACAGAGAGGGAGAGAAGAATCAGAGAACGAGCAACAGAGTGAGAAATGAGTCGAATCGCGCGCGCGACTTCACCAGAGTGAACGATGGCGGACATCAGGCATGCCAGCACCCTATGCTACCCTGCACGACAACCCTGCACGACAACGACAACCCTGGCCAGCAGGAGCACTTTGTCATCATTACACAATAAGGCGGCCAGATAAACGAGCATGCCAAAAGGAAAATCGCAAAGACAACATATTTTCCGCTCAATTGAATTTTTGGCCTTTGCGAAACAACTTGGGCGATAAGTAACAACAATAAGGCGGCAAATGAATGTGCCCTGGAATGAATGAATGCTCGAATGAATGAATGCCCGAATGCTCGAACGAATGCGGCCCGGCCCGTAGCTAGCGATGGTTCGCACCACCGGGCACGACCTTGTGGCGTGAGGCGGCTGCAAAACTATCGCTTGCAATTTGCCAAGTTAATCTTTTAATTGCGGATCTACGGTTAGGTAGGAGGTACCAGGAGGTCGTCCAAGAGTTCCCAAGTCCGAGTACCTGCCTACCCGCCCAGCAGGGCATTTCATTCACTCGATTTTGCACCCATATACGGGTCGGGTCTATTCGTATTCTAAGAATTCACAAATTGCTTGCAAATAACTGTATACTCTGCTCTATGTAGGGTCGCCACTCTCAACGCCCCGTTTTACATTCTTTTCTTTTTTCAGTAGTTGTTTCGTAATTCCCTATTGCTTTTTCTATTCTTCTTTCATTCTTGTAAGCTCACAACTCTCCAATTTGTATTATATTTAGCAGCTCGCTTGGATTTCAATTATTTTCTTTCTCTTTCTAGTTCCACTTTAGTTTCTCCACTCTCCTACGTATATTCTACCATTACTACCCTTTAATCCTTACTTTAATCGATTCTACACGTTTCTACGTTTCTCTTTATTGTTTTGTTCTTCTCAGGTTTTTCTACTCTTCGATAGGTTCTAGCCTGTTCTACGTTATTAAACCTTACTCTAGACTGTTCCACACTCTTCTACCCTACTAAACCCTACTCTAGCCTACTCTACCCTACTCTAACCAACTCTACCCTACTCTACTCTATTCTACCCTACTCTACCCTACTCTACCCTACTCTACCCTACTCTAACCAACTCTACCCTACTCTAGACTGTTCTACACGACTCTTCTCTACTCTCCCGACTGTTCTACACTCTTCTACCCTACTAAACCCTACTCTAGCCTACTCCTCCCAACTCTACCCAGCTCTACCCTACTCTGCCCTACTCTAAGCTATCATACGCTGCTCTACCCTACTCTAGACTGTTCTACACCGCTCTTCCCTAGTCTCCCGACTCTTCTGGACTCGTCTACCCTACTCTATACTATTGTATCCTACTTTACCCTATTATATCCAACTCTAAAATACTCCAAACGGTATATACACCTCTTTACCCTACTTGAAAGTACTCTTAAATAATTTAGACTACCATATGCTTCTCCATAGTACCCTGCAATGCGCTAGACTGCTTTACACTTCACCACTCTCTACATCTCTACTCTTCACAATCCTCCACACTACTCTCAACTACCCTACACTACTCTATTCTCAGCTACTCAAGTGTATTTCACTTTATACTCTACCCTTCTCTACTATTTACTGCATAAATTCATTTCTAATCAACCTAGTCATCTCTACACTAACTACCTCTATATCATACTCTCCCAGTTGATACTCTACCCTTCTCTAGTGTACTCCTCTGCCCATTCCCCTCCTCAAATATAACGCTTTCTATGCACATTCTATACTCCTGCTGTCTAACACTTTCTGCGCAAGAGGGGGCTCCCCCTAGTTCCTTAGGTAGTGCTGGCACCCTCTCGTTCCTCTCCACTCTCTCTCTCTCCCCTCTGTCTCTAACTGCACTAAGTGAACAATCTGCGATCTTCACACCTTCAATCTCTCCCTCTGCCAGCTCCCCCAATCCCAGCGACACCCTGATGTCTCCCATCCCCGTAAGCCAGCAATTGCCCCATCTAGCAACTCGTGAGTCGTGCCTATTAATCGCATCACGCTGCCATCTTCAGTTAGCAGCGGAAACAAAACGCAGCACGCTCAATGAAAACGATGAGCAGGCAGAAAGGCAGGCCGGCAGTCACCTAGGCCTCTTCCGTACACCCCTCCCTCTCTGTCCTACCTCCGGTCTGGGCCGCATCTTGCGGCCTACCTGCTGGCATAGTTGTTGGCCCATATAAATTAAACGCAGAAGGCAGCGGACAACTTTTACATGCAATTGCCCACGGAATTGGACGTCGCTTCACACCCGAACCACATAAATTACCCATCCAGGTCAGTTTTGAGCAGTTTTATGAGCTGACCAGTTCCCCTCCCCTCTCCCACCAGCCAGCGTTGTCTCCACAAGTTGCTCGATTGTCGAGTTACCCAGTTTGGCCCGCCGGTGCGGCACGTAGTCACCAAATGCTGCGCTTGTCAATTATTGAAGCGCTGTCGGAACAGATTCCAACCACCATCCCATCCCCCATCCCCCTACCCACGCTAGCGAAGACTACGTGCTCAGCATTACGAATTTTGGACTGAGAGGAGACGAGACAGATACTATAGTGGGGGAGAGAGGAACACGCACCCTTTGCAAGAAACTTGGCCAAAAATTAAGGAACAAAGTCTGCTATTGCTACCGCTGCTCCTGCTCCTGCTCCTCATTCTCCTCCTGCTTCTGCTTCTGCTGCTGCTGCTTCTTCTTCTTCTCGCTCGGCTGCTGCCAAGTTTTATGGTGTTAATTTGGCGCTGATTGAGCGACGCCCTTGGGTTGTGCCCTGGCCTGTGCCGGGGATTAGATCCGGACAGGCGTGAAATTAGCCCCAGTGCAAGCAACACTCCCAGACAGAGACGACGCCGGGACAACCCTTAAAGGTCAACGAATTGCATTCGTAACGCCAGATGGATCATCATTGTTGCCGCATAGGTATTAGGGGAGGTATCAAAAAATAAAATAAAAAGTCACGATTCGTAAATCGATATGTGCAACGCTTCGTTATAGCATCACTAACGACTTGCTGGCTGCTATAAATCTCTTTGATATCATACTATCTAAAACTCTACCGGACTTAACCTCATTTCGCATTTTCCGACTCTCATAAATACCGCCATAACTTCCGAATCTCGACGAAGAAGCGAAGAAAACAAATCTCAACCGAGCATCATCGCAGTTCATAAAGAGTTTTTTATTCCAATAATGATTTATAGCAATTTATATGTATGTATGTGTCCTTTGATCTCTAGCAGAGTTAAAAAAAAAAAACAAAAGCGCATTTTTCTTCAATTGAAAACGAGAATGAGAGACCGAGGGGGAAATAGGGAAATAGGGGAAATGGGAAGTAGGCAGTTAAATCTTGTGAGTTTCAGAAAGAGAGAAAAAAAATGTTAATTAACTCAATTTAGTTGCCCCCCTACCCTCTCGTCCCTCCATCTACATCTCCTCATGAGGGTTGGTTTTCTTTTTTTTTTTTTTTTTTTTAACTTCTCCATATTGATATGCAACAAATTACAAAGCAAAATTTTCTGATTGCGGTTCAGTCGGAAAGGGAAAAGACAGAGAGAGGGGGAATGGGAAAGGGGGGAGGGGGGTACTTTTCGGAACTCTTTATTGAACTTTCGCTGTAGACCTTTTCTATGTAGTTAACAAATATTTCCAACAGATTGAATCTGTATAATGAAATAAAAATCGAGAAATCAAGTGGGTTATGCATTGATTTAGAAGAATTTGAATATAACAAGGGAGTTTTTTGTTTCAGATAAATGTAATTTCAATACTTTTTCGGTTTTCCCATTTCAAATAAAATATATTTTTTATACCCTTCAACTACCAAATATTAAATCTTTTAAGTATTAATTATCGAAATAATTATTAAACCAACGATATTATGATTTTTAAGCAACACTACTCTTCAAGCACGAAGATCTCAACTAGTATAAGAATTAGAAATCTGAAACTTGACCTAAAGCTTTATGTATACTCTGCATAGAGGGTAGGGTATCTGATTGTTGTGTGCACTCAAGTGTAGCTTCCATTACTTGTGGTTTTACGACGCCATCAGTGAAAGAAAATATAATTACATGCCATGATGGGGGGTTCCTAGTAGCAGCACTACCCCACTACTTTTATGATTATTTCATATGTTTAGGGAGTCGGTTAGATCAAGAGGTTAGGTACTAAATGTCACTGAGATAGACCAAGACTTCCTCAGTTACGTAGTTTCGGGACTCGACTCTCGAGTCTCGAGTCTCGGGTTTCGTGAGTTTTGTGAACCTAATTCAATTTTGTTATCAGCAGCAACCCCAGAAACTGAGAGAACCCATTTGAAACTAATTAATAACCTTGCTCTGGCTGCGATAAACATGTGACATGCCGGCAGCGTATACTCTAGGGATGACAGAGAGAGACGGAGAGAGAGAGAGAGTTCCTGGGAATGGCTTCCTCGAGGGCTTCGCAGCAGCAGCAGCTGGCGCGGCGATATCATTCTCGAACTCGTTTTCGACAAATTAGAATACTAGTTCGCTTGTTCCCGCTACTTCCCTAGAGATGACGATGGCGATGACGATGACGACGACGATGATGATGACGACGGCACTCCCGCTCCCCTACCCTTCCGTACCCTACCCCACCCTAGCTTACGCTACTCCGCCAGTTTGCCTAATCTCTATTAGCAGCCCTCCTCGGGCGACAGAGTGACATGGACCACCCGGTTGGCATTGTCAACCTTGCTGCAGCAGCGTCGGCTACCTGAGCAGCAGCAGCGGCAGCAACGGCAGCGGCAGCACAGCTAGCGATGTCAGCGCGCAGATAAAAAACACAAAAAATACGAAAAACAAGACAAGACGAAGAAGAAGAAGCAGCAGCAGCAGCAAGAAGAATACCAAGTAAAACGCTGCCTCCTTTCCTTAGGAAGTGCTGCCCAGTCCGCTTTTTTCCCGCCAAACTGGGTTGAAATTTACGAATTACCCGGCAATTCTGGAGTTTTTTCAAGTAATATGAAATTTACTATAAATTATATTTATTGAACAATCATTTTCAGAATAAATAATATAGTGCCATTTTTACACGTATGTGTTTTTTATATAAGGTTTATAACAGGCTAAAATGCATTAATTGCGGAAGACGGAAGTTTATGAATGGAATTAGCTTATTTCGAAATTGCTAGCATTTTTTTAATTAAATGTAGATAAAACTAAATTTTTTGCATCTCTAATTTTCTAATAATTTGATACAGTTTTACTTTCACATTTTGTTCCATTAAAGGCCAACAGCGGGAAAATTTATAATATATATTGCGGGAAATTGTGATTTTTTAAGGCGGAGCTATCTTTTGTTGCTTTTATGCAAATTATCAACATTTTGCAATGAAATTTACCTAAAATTGAATGTTTTCCAACGAGAATTTTCAAAGAAAATGATAATTGGTTATCTGGTTACTATTAGAGAATAAGGGCTAGAAATTTATATGAATGGGCCCATGCCGGAATTATGTACTCTTTTTTAAATAATGTAAGCTTTTTCGCCATCTTTTTCTATGCAATTTATATGAAATTACATTTATTAACGATGATTTTCAAAACGAACACTACTGTTCCATCGGCTAACAGCGGGAAAAAAATTGAATCGTAGGAAATGGTTTTTTTAATGCAGTTTGCTGTCTCCACTTTTTCAGAATTACCAAAAGTTTCTTTATAAAATCTAGCTAAAAATACATTTTTTGAGAAATAAAACTATACTTCAATTGTTATCTTTTGTAGTTTTAGCTCTTTTCTGATTTCTTTGATAAATGCTTTAGCTATTTTTCGTAAATATCTTTTGGTTTTTTTTTCCGAACAAAATGCTACAATTAAATCTGTACGTTTTGTAATTTTAGCTTTTTTGTGGACTATGCATTCTTTTATAAGTATCTTAGCTGCTTCACGCTTTTTTAGGAAATACTCTATGAAATTGAACTAACATAACATTATACTATCATTAATTTGTAAACATTATGACAGTTTTAGCCTTTTTTTATGATGTCTTAGCTATTATTTTTCTGGTAAATATTTTTTTGTATTTTCTCAACACTGCCTCCCTCTCCCTGTCTCACTCACTCTCTCTACTACTCTGTCTGTCCTGTCTCTGGTTAGACCATTGTCATTGCACGGGATTCGGTTTTGGGTTATACACGTCGTCGTCGATGTTGCTGTTGTTGTTGTTGTTGTTGCTGGGACGCGACGGTTGCGGGTCAGTCGAGCGCATAGAAGTGTCCATCAAGTGTTTGCTTCTTATCTGACCTCGCCTAGGCAAGGAACACAGATGGGGTAGGGGCAGGGGTAGGGGTGGTGTACAAGGCGTTGCCAGCTGAAGTGGATTGGGCTGTTCAACCGGGTAGGCTTACCTGCTGATAACAGCTTTGGCGGCATCTGGTTAGCTGCTTGCTGCCAAACGTCGGCGCTGCCACCGCCGCCGTCGCTGACGACGACGACGACGACGATCCTAGCTCGGCCTGCAGCTGAGCGGCAGCATCTGTGTCCGCATTCGCATTCGCAGTTGCAGTTGCAGTCGACGACAGCAGCAGCAGCGGCAGCAGCAGCGTTGCAAGTGCTTGTTGAAACATGTTTCCTTTTTTTCTGCTTCCTCCTACTTTGCTGTTTCTCCTTCTTAGGGGCGTGTGTGTGTGTGTGTGTGTGGGCGTGGGCGTGGGCGTAGGCTTGGGGGCGTTCACAGATTGATTAATTGATTGATTCTGTTTGTTTATTTTCGTATCAAATAACGTGCTAGTTGTTGTTGTTGGACCTGCTGTTTGCATAGGCCCCTAATACGCGTTGACTGCGTCGATGACAGCGACGCTGGCGTAGTGACGTCGACTGCATTTAGTGTGGCAGCGCAGCCGGCAGCGCATTAAGCGTATTTACTGTTTGTTTTTGTTTTTGTTGTTGTTTTAGTTGTTGTTCTTTTTGGCACTCTTTGTGCTGCTGTTTCGGTTTCAGTTGCTGTTGTTGTTGTTGTTGTTGCTAATTGCTTATTGCTGTCGCTGACAACAATAACAAAGGAAAAGAGCGCGGCGTGTTGTTCTTGTTGTTGTTGTTGTTGCCTCGCACATGCTGTGTAACGGAATGCTGCAAAAACTAACTGTGTCTCTCTGCGGAAGAGGGAGGAGCGGGAGGCAACACACACACACAGACGCGCGCACACGGCGGGGCGGCGGCAACACTGGAGTTTCAGAGTTTCCAGGCGACAACACAAGCTTCTTCTTCTTCTTCTTCTTCTTTCTGCTCCTCTTCTACTTTGGCTTTACTTATTGGTTAGTCCCGCTCTGGCACTTTGTTTGCAAGTGAAGGGGGGAGGCAGCGACACGGCCCTGACTCCGGCGTGTCTTCTGCGCACCTTGTTTGAGTTTTTTATTTAAGCTGCATGCACAGGTAACTTGGCACTGGCTCTGGCACTGGCACTGACACCATAACAAAAAAAACGAAACGAGGAATAAACACAAACAAACAACGCACGACAACAATAAATAAAACGTGCACACACAACAAGAGCAGCAGCAACGGCAGCGGCGGCGGCGGCACTGACTATGAGACTGCGACGCGACGGCAAAGGCAACGACAGCGGCAACGGCTACGGCAACGTCGACAGTGACAATGACAGAGGGCGAAGGCGAAAACACGAACCGAACCAACGTCGTCGAGGATAAATGCTGCACTAACGGAAAACGAAAACTGAACCAGAACCAGGCAAGGCAAGGCAGGCAGGCAGGCAGCAGCAGCAGCAGCGCGAGATAACACACAAGTACACATAGACACACACACACACGCACCCGGACACAAACAGAGCACGGACGCAAACACTCGCCCATTGAAACGAACGTGACGAGCAGAGAGCAACACGAGCAGAGCAAAGCAAAGGGCTGCTGCTTGTGTGTGTTATTTTTATGGCTAAATAAACAGCCAGAAAATAGCTAGTTCTGCAGAGCAAAATGCACTTAAGAAAAACGCGCCAAACTGATTTAACTATTATTTATTTAAATTATTTACAAATATTAAAATAAATACATGCGCTCATTTCATATATATTTTATATAAGTACATATTTTATTGGTTAGCTTTAATATGTGTTTATTACTTTCAATATGTTTATTATTTTATATAAAGTTTACAACGTGCAGCATATTTTTAAGGTTCATAGATTATTTATTTAGGTTTGTAAATTACAATATGTATTTTCTTATACATATATTTATTACATGGTTTTGATTTTCAGCCTTTTACCGCCAAAATGTTCGACACGGTCGTCGCAATATTTTACAACACTGTCCGCACACACTTAAAAGGGGCGTCAGTCGGTGGTTGTTGTTCGATCACGAGTTCCAACATCGAACGGCAGCATGTTCGTTGCTCATATTCAAATTGCATTCGTGATGAGCGCGTGTTGTCATGCACGCTCAGCACGAGCACGCTGCGTAGTAAAATAATCGAAACCAAATGCAGTTGATTATAAAGCTTTTTTATCGATTAGTTTGCAATAAAATACTGAATAAATACCTAATCAAATGCAACTAGTAGTGTTGACTAGTCGATAGCACGAAACTTTGTATCGTGTGCACTGCTGCCATCTCTAAATTGCATGACACGACAGAAATGTTGGAGTTGGACGTTGAAGAAGTTGCCAGCGGCAGTGTGTTGGAGTCACGGAGTCTGTGTGAGTCTCGCTGCCGGTGTCGCCGCCGCTGCTGCTTTGGTGGTTGCTTCGCTCTCGGGTTGCTGCTTGACTTTGATGCCCGACGTCGGCGTCGACGTCGACGGCAATGGGGTGGCAAACAGAATGCTCTAAGGCTTTGGCTATGGATTTGGCTTTGGCCAAGGCTTTGACTCGGGTGGTGGCCCCTTTGCGCTCACTCGCTCGCATGCAGATGAATCAAAGCAGCCGCTGATTATAGCAACAATATGGAAATGCCGCTACCTACTCCCTGTGACCCTCTCTGCCTACCCCCCTGTCGCCCCACCCTCCCTTTCTATCTAACGCTCGCTTGCTTGCTTGTGCTGCCTCGGGTTATATAGGGGCATTGTTTATTTATAGCTGCCCTGCACATGTGAACGACTGTGTGTGTGTGTGTGTGTATGAGTATGCATATGTGTGTGTGTGTGTTTGGTTTTTATAACTTCCATTTGCCAAAGCATAGTAAATTCTTTCAAAGCGTGTACTACATTTATTATTTAAGCCACGCTCAGCCCGCTTTGCCCACTCCCGCTCCCGCTCTCTCTCTCTCTCTCACCCGCTCTCTCCCGCTTTCTTCCGCTCTCTTGGCTCTCAGCTTTATATTGCGCATTGTTCTAGCGCCCGTTTGTGTCTGTCTGTCTGTCTGTCTGTCTCTCCCTGTCTGTCGCTCTGTCTGCTGGTGTATTAGCCCACCCTACGCCCCCCTAACAGCGCCCCTTTTTACTATGTCCCCTCTCTCTATCTCCTTCCCCTCTGCCGGCAACAATAACAGCAGCAGCAGCAGCGCGCCTGCTTTATTTGCATATTTTGACTTTTATGCGGCAAAAATATTACTTGCTGCGCTGCTGCCAGCAAACAAACAGCCCCCCCCCCTTGCCCACCTCCCCTCTTCCCCAGTAGGCAGGGTCACCCTACCTAAAACGGGGCAACGTTAATAAAGCGGCCGAAGCACAGCGAGGCAGAAGAAGAGCAGCAGCAGCAGCAGCAGCAGCATAAAACATAAAACAAAAATACAAAAAAAAAAAAGAGACGAAGCGAACGCCAAAAATTAAGGCAGAAAACTTTTTTCCATTTGCCCTCCCCCCACCCCTCGCCACGTTATATACATAAGTCGTCTGCAAAGTTGGAAATTTCGGGGCTGGTTTATAACTCTATTGCAACATGTTGCATGTTTGCAAAAGCAACAGCAGCAGCAGCAGCAGCGGAACAAAAAGAACAACAACAACAACAGCAGCGACGGAGGACGAAGGCAAGCAAATGGGAAAAGCAAAACACATAGATCAGTTATCTAGGCATGGAATACCGTTACGGTTACCGTTACCGTTACCGTTACCCCGCCCTGCGGCATGAAATAATTCATAATAATGCAATTTGTTTTTCAACTTTTTTCTCTCTCTCTCTCTGCTTCTTTTGCTTCGTTTTCTTTGCCTCTTGTTTTCTTCGTCCTTCATGTTGGTGTATGTGTACGTGTGTGTGTGCTAAATAACTGTAATTATGATTGCGCTGTGCTACACGCGGCATATATCAAAATTAATCCTGCTACAGCAAAACTTTTGCCACGCCTCCTCTCCTACCCGCCCCTCCCCCCTTACACAACTGGGCTGCATTTGTTGTTGCTCCACATACACGAAACTTGCCACAGCCCCTGCAACAGCAACAGCAACGGCGACGGCGACTGCAACTTAAAAGTCGCAACAATTTTTTTTTCGCCTCATTTTCCTGTGCCCAAAATAAAAAAAAAAACAACGGACTCGGAACCACTTGGGGAACCACTCTCGAACCACTTCAAATGACACAAACATAATGTATAAATTTCAAATTAGTCGCTTTTAGCACATTCTGACCCCGCACCACCCCCTCCTCACACCCACGACTTTTACATAAACTACACATATGCCACATGGTCCGGCAAAAGTTATGGAATGAAATGAGAAAAGGAAAAAAAAAACAGTAGCTTGGGGCTACCTACGACTGGCAGATACCCTGCAAAATAATGCTTAAAAACCAAACGATAATAATATTGCTTGAATTATGTTTATCGATACATTTAAAGTTGTGTGTGTTAACGATCGATTACTTGCAATAATTTAAATAATCTGTTTCCACACTCTTATAGTTTTCTTTTGCTATCGATTATTTTCGAATATATTAAAAAATAAATATTAATAAACTAAAAATAATAATAAAATAAAAATAAATAATGATATAAATAAACAATAATATAATTTTGATTGAAAATTCGATATAATCACTACTATCGATAAATTTGATCATTGGTAAGTTGTACATACATATATTGTGTTAGGCAAAACAGCTACGACTGCCAGATACCCTGTAGAGCAGTGCTGCTAAAACTGATGATAATAACGTTGTTCGAATAATCTTTTTTGTAAATTAATAATTTTCGTTTACTTTTAAATAATTAATTAGCCATGTTAAAAAGAAATTTGGACAAAATTAGAGTTAAGTTTTTGCTTGGAAATCTCTTTGAATAAAAAGCGAAAATTAATTATGTCTTTACCATAACTGAAATTTATATTATCAGCCTACTCATTTGTTCTAGGTGCCCAAGCAGTTTAGCCGGAACTTCAGCTTACAGGTATGCTCTCTCCCTTGAAATCTCATTTTAAAATCACATATTTTTCATTTTTCGCCCCAAAGCGGGCGTGGCACTTCAGATATGAAATAAGCTCGAGCTGCTTGTGGTATGCCTGAAGCTGTATGCCAAATTTCATAACTCTAGCACCTACAATAGCAGAGATCTGGGCATTAATATAGTAGATACACAGCCCGAAGGCGGCAGGGGGGGGGGTAGGACTATCAAGTGGACGGTCCAACGTTGTATGTATATGATTTGTGTAATACTCTATAATAAAAAGCGTATACCGCTCGCTTGCCATAAGTTTTTTTCGTTTTTTTTTTGGGTGCAGGGCATAAAAACCCAAACAGCAAAAAGAAGGGGTGGGGGAGGGGAGGGGTTTTTGGAAAAAAAACGTCAAGAAGCAGCTTTGAAATTTATGCGCCCATGGCGAGCCATTTTGCCAGTGTGCGAAAGTTTTTCAAACAAAATTCCATTTTGCGGCCACCGCAATTGACTTTGTCGTTGCGGAAGAGCAGCGCAGGCAGCAGCAGCGCAGCAGCAGCAGCACCCGCAGCAACCACTCAACCAGCCCGCACAACACACTCCCCCCTATCTCTCTCTCTCTCTCTCTTTCTCTCTGTGCAAGCCTGTCGGACTTATTAAAAGCCGTTTTACACTAATACTAATTCATGCTAAGCCGTTTTTGCCGTTTGTTTTTAGTTTGATTTACGCAGCAGGCAGGGCAGAGCGGAAGGGAGGAGAGGGGAGGGGAGGGGGAAAGATGTAAAGAGGCAGAAACTGAAGCTAAAGTCGTCAGCTGCAGCTTGGGCTGCGCTCCCATTGAGCGTTTCCGGCGTGCCACGCAAATTCTCCCTCGAGTGATAAGTAGAAATGACGCACAATGAGCACATCCGGCAAGAGGCAGACAGAGGGGGTGAGGTGACGTGGGGGGGTAGGGTGCTTAACTCGTCGGTATACCGTATATCGGTATAGGGGTAGGGTTAATACATACACGGGAGAGTGAGATGTGACTGAGCTAAACAATTGCAGCGCGCGGCCCATTAACAAATTTCGAATTCCTCAAAATTAGCAGAAGATCGGAAAAAGGCAAAAAGGCAAAAAAAAAAAAAAACAAAAAAAGCAAAAAAAAAAAAAGCGAGAGAAAAAGCCGAGGGAAAAATAAAGAAAAGCCGAAAACTCTACAGAATAATTAATGGAATTTTTGAACTTTTGGTGCAAATGCCGAAAGTCTGCTAAGAGGAAAGCAGAAAAAAGAGAGAGGCAAAGAGAGGGCCAAAGAGTAGGTAGCAGTGGGGTAGGGAGACGACGACGACGACGACGACGACGACGACGACGACGGAACACGGCATTCATTTCATTTCATTGATGGAGTCCGTAATGGACGAACGGCAAATGGTGATGGGGCATGGGAGGGATGGGCAGATGAAGATGAGAGAACGAGAACGGGAGAATGGGAATGGGAATGAGAATGGCAATGGCGATGGGTCTGGACAACTGTGGGCTCTTAAGAGGTTAGCAGGGTGTCAGGAGGGTTGGGGGGCGGATGCTGCT
Organism: Zaprionus tsacasi; assembly: GCA_018904105.1. NCBI lineage: Eukaryota > Metazoa > Arthropoda > Insecta > Diptera > Drosophilidae > Zaprionus > Zaprionus tsacasi. The sequence goes on along the minus strand of JAEIFR010000003.1, from coordinate 1,764,512 downwards.
TGCCACATGGGGGCCCTGCAAATAAATTTGTCGTCGTTCGCAGTTTGAATTTAGCCCGAAATAGAGCAATTTGCATTATTCGCATTCGGAGGAGATTTCGCTTAATGAATTGCGCGCAGCTTGCCAAGAAATTCTCTCCCGTTACCCCCCTCCCTCCCTCTAGTTGGCCAGGGATGGGAGGAAAGTGGAAAGTGAAAAGAACGCACAGCGAAAAGTGCAACAAAGCAAGCTGCGATTATCAGCAATACGAAACATAAATGTTCTATGCATATTATGATGAGATATAATACTGGATCTAATATAGATTTAGAACTTTATTTTTAACGAATAAATACCATATTATTGATATTATCGCATCGAATGTATGCAATACTCAGGATAATCAGACTATTCTTATTTGTTATAATATTATAGCACATTTTGAAGTATGAAATCTTTTGGAAACTTCAAAAAAAATTTAAAAATAAAATACTACAAAAAATGAAAAAGCAAGGTGAAAAATATTATATTATATCGGACATATTATAATCTATAAAACAATGTCAGTTTTTTGGAAATAATTTCAGGATTGTCGCCAGTCTATTTGTACTTAAGCATACTTATAAGCTTTTTAATATTATAATGGCATACATGATAATATATTTATAAAATAAGAAAAAATGTTACATCCGGCAATTCTACACTGATTATTCCTATGCCAAAATTATATATTGTATTATACACTCATATATACATAAGTATTCGGTTTTGATAAGACTGTGCAAAGCTGTACAAACTCGCAAAATTTGATAAAGCAATTTTTATTTTCGACTAAGTATATAATATTTTGACATATCATTATTTTGAATTATTTTACTTTTTTTTCACAAATTGATAAGCATTTATGTTGAACGTGATTTTAATTGTGAAATTTATAGGGTAATATTTGAAAAATATCCGTAGACAATAATATATGATTTAGAATACTATAAACAATTAAAAATCTTCATTTTAGTCTATTTTATATATCTGTGTCCATTTGTTTATTTTCGAGTTACATGTGTACCAAATTTGTTTATTTTTAAAAATATAAATTTTTAAATATTAATATGATTATAATATATTTTACAGAGTTATTTTATATTATTTAGGGGTTTTTTAGATTATATAGAATTACATTTATTTTATTTAGAGTTAAAAATCGTAAAATATTCTGCACGCGTCAAAGCGCACAAGATTGTCAGCATACCCTTCCATATATAGTACATACATATGCTGGCCCTCCACTCCCCCCTACTGCCTGCTCCCTGCTCCCCGCTGTCTGCCACTTAGTCTAAAACACATTAAGGCGACACATATCGTAGCAGATCCGTGGTCGATGGCGATGGCGATGCTGATTTCAGATCTAAAGGGGTGTCGCAACACCGTGTCTTCCCGCTGTCTGCATCGTAATCGGAATGTGTTCATCTGTCTGCCCAGCATCCCCAGTGACGCCCTGACTGCTCCCCAACCCCTGCCCCTGCTCCTGCTCCCTGCTCCCTGCCTGACTCCGACTCCGCGTTGTCTCATCTGCATCTGCCGCTGCTGCTGCTGCTGCTGCTGCTGCTGCTGTTCATTCGTAATGTTAATGTAAAATAGCATTTGCATTCATAGCGAGATGTTGGCATGACATTGCTATAGTTCCCCCTCCCCCTCCCTGCCCTCCTCTGGCCATAGCGACCACAGATCTGGCCCAACAGCTGTGCTGATTCGCAATTTTTCGTTGTCAAAAAATGGCCCATAACTCATGTCACCGTTGTGTTCATTAAATGTGAACCGACTGCGACTGCGACTGCTCCTGCTGCTGCCCACCACGTGTCTGAGTCCTGTGTCCCGCTCCTCCCTCCCCCCTCCGGTGTAGTGATTCTACTGCCAACTCCGCTTCACATTTTATTGTCAATGTGCGCATATGGTCAGCTCATTGTGCAGTCGCTTATATTGCCATTATCATCATCATGTTGCGATTAATACCCCATCCCATACCAACCCATACCATACCAGCCATCCCAACCCATCATATCCGACACCGACACCCCTCCCTTATGCTACACTACGTGCTACATCCATCTATCACAGCGCACGTTTCCAACATCGTAGAACCTTTTGGCGGGAGGGTGGAGAGCGCGAAATTGTTTTGGGACGCTGACGGACAAGGGTTTCCGCATACACCTAACATACTCGCACATCCATCGCACATCTATATATATATATCTTCCTGTCTGTGTGTGTGTTTGCAGAGGGTGCTTGGCAAGTCCCTCGACTCGAGAAGGTATTAACGCATCGCTCAAGTGCAGCGACTTCATTAAAAATGTCGCTGGCATATCAATTAGATTGGACAAGAACATGAACAGTAAAACCGCCCACTGGGGAATAACGGTATCTTGCACTAGGGTGAAATTACATGAATTTACCAGACAGACAGACAGACAGACAGAAACACCGACACAGACACAGACTGTGGCTGGGCAATGCGGAGGATGTGCGGTGAGCAGTCATCGGATTAGCTGGTATCAGATTAAATATTTATGGCAATTTGTTACATTCAGAGCTGAAAAGTTTCAAGAACGTGACAGATGTAGCTTTGATTTAATGAATTGAACATTTCGCCTTGAACTTATCAGCCAAAAGTGTTTCAAACAAATCAAAGTCAAAATCTAAATTGCGGTCTACAAATTGTGCAAGGGATTACCATGGAAAAAGCAATCAATTTGCTCAATACATTTCTCACATAATTCAGTTAATCGTTACCGCTGAAACAATTTTGTAATATTCCATGTTTAATTGATTTAAATATATATATAAAAATACTCGAACATTTGAACTTTGGTTAAGTTTGGCGCCAAGCAACTTATCGAAATAAATCTTACAACAATCAAGTTTGAATTTCATTTACCGCCCGTTTGTCGATAGCAGTATCGATTTGCTACATAACAAATCGATGGCGTGCAATTTAAGGCCACCGCCAATTACCGATAACACGTAACCAATTTATGACATTGCGATATTCATCGACCTACGCTAGCCAACACTGTGTGTGCAATTTGTAATGTGTGGCATCACCAGCAGTTTTCCTCATTTCTTATTTCTGTTGTTTTGGGCATGCAAACATTATTAAAGGATAAATGTGAAAAAGAAAATAGATTCGTGTGTTTTCTAACTAATTTGACTTTAAGCCTTTTGTAAGTGAGCTAGATACCTATTAATTAGCACTGTAAGTAAAAGATATTAAGCAACGCGATAGTCGCGGGAGCGGCGTTCGCAGCGACGTCGGCGGTTTGCTGTGACCACCAACCAAAAAAAAAGAAAAGAAAAGAGTTACAAAATAAGCAAAGGGCAACACGCTGCGCTACTGCCGTCAATTTGTTTCTCTCAGTGAGTGTGTGTTTTGGTATTTGTTTGTGTGTAGATTTGTGTGGGCGTCTTGCGCCTATTTCACAGTTTCTTGTCGGTGGTATCAATTCAGTGCATACATTTTGTCAAGGAAAATAGTGTGACCAAACCGAAGGGGGAACTAACGAAGCAAAGATCAGGTAATTACGAAAAAAAGAAAAGGCTATTTGCATATTAATATTAAAGATGGGCGCATGTTGTATTTTCGTTCAACAAGGACACGACACGGCGAAAGATTACATATTAATGTAATTGATAATTTCTTGTCGTTTCGATGTTTATAGATGACAAATGGGAAAAACGTGAAAATTAACGGCATTTTAAACAAGTTGTTTACTCGTATCATATTTATCTTAAATGTATGAACAATTTTGCTCCTTGTTACAGTCTCGTGTCACGACATTCGCCCATCTCTAGCCATATCATTGTAGAAACCAATGCGTATGTTTTTTTTCTAGATCTAACACACGAGCAAAATGAGTTTCCTAGCAGGCGAGCCAGTCCCGCCAGGCTTTGAAGACGAAATGGCTCGCACCGCTGTGATACAGAAACAAATCAAGGGATTTAAAGGTGGCCCACTGATTGGCACAGAGTACGTGGTGGAACTGCATGATGATGGACAAGCTCGTCCCGAATACTTTTGCGTATTGTGCAACACTTGCAGCGATTACCGATCGATATTTAGCCATTGGATCTCGGTGCCCCATCGCACCAATTATCTAAGGACACATTTCCAGAAGGCCTTCGAGGTGCTGCAGCAATTGCGCCGCTCCTCGGGCAATTCGAATGAGCTCGTCCTCAGTGCAACCAACAAACTGGTGGCACTTATCGAACAACATTTCGGACGCAGTGTAGAAATTTTGGCAGTTGCTGCCAATTATTTTCGTCGGTTTTGTACAAAAATCTGTTCGCAAGTTCGGGATAAATTTCATTTCGATGAATGTGCCGGTCCGGATTTCTTGGATGAAGTGCGTAAAATTGTGAACAACTCAAAGTCGGGTCCACTGATTAAAGTGCCGCTCAATTCAAGCGAACGCCAGTTAGACTCAACGACCATTACGCTGGACGCGATTTCAAGTGACGACGATGATGATAATGATGTCAGTTTTGCACCAACGGTGGTGCCGCAATCGCCACTGGCCGTGCTGGCGAAGAAGGGACGCAAGAAGCCAGAGGAACAACAGCCGGCATATCGTGCCGCCAATCGTTCGCCACCCGTGCCTGAGATGTCTGCCAAGGCTGCATCGCCGGCGGCTGTCAAACCATTGCCCACACCCAAGGAGCTATCGATGCAGGCATCACAGATTGCCCAGGAGCGTTACAAGTGGGAGAAGTTCCGGTGCATGTTGGAGCTGCAGTTGAAACAGTTGCGCGACGAGACCGAACAGTATGAAGTGAATCCGGAGAAGCATCCCGACTACTCGGAGGAATGGAAGCAATTCTGGAATCGCCGCTACAAGCAGCTGCAGGAGGAAAAGAAATGTGATCCGAATAGCTATGATTATAAACCCGAATGGATTAGCTACTGGAAGGATCGACGTGTCGAGCTCTTTAACATTGCCGTCAACAAGATCAAAAAGGACCTCAAGGAGAAGTTTAAACTTGGCGACGAGGACGAAGAGAATACCAAGGAACTGATAGAACGCTATAAGATACGTGTGAATAGTGCCAAGGAAACAGCGCCGGCTAGTACCAATGCCGGAGGCACTGTACGACGCCACAAGGCCAACTATCGTGGTCCAAATAGTCGCACTGGGAATGGCTCCATTGCCAGCGATGCTGTTATCGATATAAGCGATGATGAGAGCCAACCACCGGCAGCACCTTCAGCACATCGTCCAAATCGTCGCCCTCCCTACGGGCGCTCGGTGTCGCGTTCCCTGTCGCCACCCAAACGGGTACGGCGACAGTCGTCACGTCTGGGACGTCGCTCGTTGAGTCGCTCACCATTGCCACAACGACGTCGCCCAGCTCGATCCCGTTCCCGATCACGTTCATCACATCGACGCAGCTCGCGCTCGCCCTATAGTCGTCGCGATAGATCGCACAATTCGCGCAGCCGCGATGATTATGGTGGGCGCGATAGAGATCGAGACCGTGGACGAGATCGTGATCGTGAACGTGATCGGGAACGCGATCGCGATCGCGATCGCGATCGTGATCGCGAACGAAGCGGCAGCGATTACTATAGAGAACGCGATCGAGGCGATAGCTACACACGTCCAACACGCACCTATGAGCCCATGGTGGAGACTTTCCGTGTGCTGGATTCACGTGTCTATCCGGAATATAGTCAACCTGGTCAACGTTCAGCATCGCCGGCAGGCACAGTCCTATCGACAGCGACCAAAGAGACCACGGAAACAGCGATGGAACCAGAGCCCGAGGGTCCACTGACAGTGGTCACTGTGCTGCGCATGCTCTCCGCCCTAGAGGATCATTTGGGCAGTCTGGGACCCAAGGCTCTCAACTTGCTGAGCAAGGCTTTGTCCATGGAGAAGGTCAAACCGAATGCAGCCGATGATCTGTTACTCAACGAGGATAATTGTGTCTTCATGGAGACGGTCAAGGAGAAACTGAAGGGTATCCTCATTGCCGAAGTGCTCGATGATCCGCAAAAAGTGCGCGTTGTGAAAAAGTTAATCAGCAATATAGCCACGATCATCTTCCAGATAACATCGAAAGGTAAGTTCAGCACAATTTCGGCTATAAAGCGCAGCTCTCGATTTTTCAGATACCCGATATACATATGTATATATGTTGTGTAAAGGTAAGTAAGGTAAGTACATGGGTAAAGTCGATCACAATATATATTGTTTTTTCTATTCGGATTTCGCAAAAGTTTTCCACTCTCCTATATGATTTCAAATCGGTTCGGTTTTCTTTTGATCTACGACGAGTGATAAAATAATTGTTCGCTTCATCTGGGAAACTGATTCGTCAGATTGTTCATAAAAATAAAATTGTATATTACGAACAAAGTCTATTTAATCTTACCTCTCTCTTTCTCGCTCTTTGTATATATAAAAAATATATATTTATGTTTTTTTTTTATAATCATAAAATAAAAGAAATTAATTTTATAATATATTCTTCTAATGGGAATATATGTTCCCATATTAATTACTGTAGTTTGCAAACCGAACCGGTTAACCGGTGTACCGATTCGGTTCGATACGTTGTGTATATGGGTTCGATTCGGATTCGGGTTCGGGTCATTGTTTCCCATTTAGGTAGTTTAGTGCAAAAAAAAAAAGTGTTAAAAAACGAGAAATTAAAAAATGAAAGAGAGCAAAAAAAAGCATAGATTCTCTTTCGCGCTCAGAACAGTTTCAAGTGTGTCCTGTCAAGTGCTAAGCTTCGCAACCGCATCCGCATCTGTTCGCCATATAAGTATGATCTGTATGTAGTACTATCTATATTTTTTTATTTCATTGATTTTTATATTCTCATTCTATGATAAATGCAAATAAAATGAATTAATTTCGATTTTGTGTTGCTCCTTTTCCCCACTTCCTTCTCCTACACTCACACACACACATGCATATACACACACACACACACATGCATCGATGTCCTGCTCGTCCTTCGTCCACCAGGTGCCAAGGAAACAACTCCCAATGATGCGGCCAAAAGAAAGGAGTATCAGCTACCCTTCGATCGGCAAATTGTCACATCGAAACTGGCCAGCGCCCTGATCATGAATGGAATGGATGATCTGTCCACAGACGATATGAATCGTCTGGTGCACTTCTTCACACTGCTGGTCAAGACGAATCATGTGCGCAGCAATGGTTTGAGCTTTGCCGAAGTGCCCATACGTTTGGGTCTCACTCCGTCGTCGTCTGCGAATAGCGAAGATCCGACCACCTCGACCAGTGTGAGTGGCAACGATCTGGACATTGATATTGGTGAATTGATGAAGGAGGTGGAGAATCATTTGGCCAAGGAGGCGAGCAACAACAGCGAGAACACCAATGATTCGAGCAACGGCATGGAATCATTGACGGATTCGGATCTGCAGACGTTGCTGCAGAATTTCAAGTTTCTGTCCAACGAGGAGCAGGTGCATCTCATTGGACATTTGCGAAAACTGGAGGTACTTGAACCTGCGCGAGTGGAACGTTTGCGTAAATACGTGAACATTGCCGAGCTGAGCAGTGATGGTGAATCCTGCAGTGATTATCTATCCCGTGTTGTGGCCATCACGCGACCGGGTGCAGGCGCTGCTGGGGCCGGCACATCTGGTGGCACTGCCACCCGCCTCTCGGCCTCGGCAGCTGCAGTGCGTTGCAAGAGTTTCGAGCGTGAGAACGCGCTGCCCTCCAAGTTGCAGCGGCGCAGCAATTTACCGCCCCAACGCACCTCGCCCACATTCATGCTGGACGATGACGACGATGATGATTATAATTTCGATGATTTGGTCATCAAGGCCAACGACACCAATGGCCGCAAGACATCCACATCCTCCTCTACGCTAGGCAGTAGCGGTGGCAACAATCCCCCCATTGTCCCCATGCTATCCTCACCGAATGCCCTGACATTTAAGCCGGCGGCGCCAAAGATTTCGCTTAAGGACACCGAGAACATCATTGCCAATCTGATGGGCACGTTGACCAGCAACAGCAATCAGCAGGCATCGAAAGCAGCACAACAGCAGCAGCAACAGCAGGCGGGAGCACGTAATCTACCCAATCGCATGCAGCAGCAACAGCAGCCGCAGTCATTGCGTCCTCCGCAGATGCAACAATATGGACCCAATGGCAGTGCAGGCGGCGGCGGTGGTGGGAGTGGAGCTGGTAGCTACTATAACTACGGCACCGACCAGATGTCTGGCAGTAATTCGGTTGTCTATCCAGTTATGCCTCAGCAGCAGCAGCAGCAGTCCGTTCCGCCGGGTCCCTACGGCATGGACAATTACAATGCCTACGGTGGTCCGGCCATGGGTCATGGCTATGGCGGTCAGATTAATCCTTGGGCCGGTGGACCGCCACAGCAGGGGGGTTACGGCAATATGCCGCCGTCCCAAAACTATCTGCAGTCTCAGCAGCAGCAGCCGCCACCGTTGGCGCAGCAGGCACAGTCGACGGGACACTACGGCAACATGTATGGAGGACACCAATAGAGATCTGACCCAGAGGCAGCATTCATATCATTGCCAAGATAATATATAATCCATAAACTTAAATATCTAATGAATAAATGAAACAATAAATAATAACTATTATTAAGCCGCGTTGTCGATTCCAACTTTGTATTGGAATGCGAAATGAAAAACTTGTTTTCTCTCTCACTCACTCTCTAGCTATTTTTTTTTTTTTTGTAATTTTACAAATATATTTTTTTTTTTTTCAATTTTGCAGTTTGGTTTACCTATCGTGCATAAATTAAATTAAGATGTGTAACAAAATAAATTGTGGTATAAGCAGAAAACCACCTTGAACAGTTTTTCATTTCTAGGCAACAACAAAAATAGAAAGCCAGATATACAGATACCCTGTAGATTCGCGCGGCATTCCTTCAGCTGCAGTAAGGTAATTGTAGAAAATTAACTGGTTGCGCCTTTAAGATTTTCCCAATCTCCAGTTGCAGTAGCTCGTGCAGAGATTCTCCGCTGTGCTTGTAGATCCATTTGCCGCCGGCTCCGCTGCCGGGTGGAGTCGTAGGGGATACGAAGTCAAATCGTTTGGGTCCACTTGTTGGTGAACTAAGCCAGATTTGCTTATTCGGTGACTGTCGATTGATCACATAGGTGCCATGAGCTTGGCCCAAATTCACCGTTAATACGCCGTCCTGCAAATAAGTTAGAGATTATCTCACATGATGTAACAATCGATTAAAATTGCGGGTTTGCGAGGATTACGTGTACGTACGCCATAGGCCACATCGGTGCCGGTTAGCTCTGTAGCATTTTCAACCAGTTCATCGAAATAGTCGGAGAGTCCGTCTAATGTTTCGGAGCACACACGGTCATAGGTGACACTATCCAGGCAGGAATCGGTTTCGGTTTGATTGCTGTAGAGTCTGCTGCATATTCCGTGTTGTTGCTTTTGTTGTGTTAATGTGCTGCCAGTGCCACTGTTTGCGGCTGCACATAAATGAAAATGGGCCGATGCCGTTGTGACACGCTTGTAGCTGCCATTGTTGATGCGAAAGACGCGTGCCGCACGTGAAAGTGTACGAACCGGGTTCATTGTTTTCTATTTGAGCCAAAACATTTGTTTTCTACTGCATGTGATTGGCGTTGCCAGCTATGAGAATATATGAGTTGCCAGCTTGTTGAAAACAGAAACTACGTAATTGATTGACAGTTCAATATTTATAAACTATATAACAATTAAATAACACACTAATTTTAAGAAAATTAAATGTTACACGCAATCATACGTAAATTTAGAAATGTATGTCATTAAATTTCATTATTACTTCGACTTGAGTGTTGGAAAACGTGATAAATATCGCATTGCGATTGTTGTGACGCGTTGCCTGCCATCTCTAATTTTCAGTATAGAGAAAAACCCATCAATGGCGTCCGCGTGAATTAACTTGATTTTTTTTGTTGTTTTATCTAAAATATACATTTAAATTGTGTTCGTACCAGAGAAAGAGATATAAATACTCACATATATGTTAATGAACATGGCGCTGCCGAGCAATTACAAGCAAATCGCCGTCGGAGCGTTAACGGGGCCGGTAACTCCGTTAGCTAGTGGCGGGGGTGCTGGCGGCGGCGGCAGCAGCCGGTCTCGTTCATCCGGCGGCGGCGCTGGCGGCGATCGTAATAAGGACCAAACGCCAATATTTACGCACAGTAACTATGGCAATCCAGCGTTTACGCCACAGAAAGTGACCAAATCATCGAGTAGCAAAAACCAAAACGAATCCCGACTGCCAAAACCACCTAAGCCGCCAGAGAAACCCATACTGCCATATATGCGTTACTCGAAGCGTGTGTGGGACAGTGTGAAGGCACAGAATCCGGAGCTTAAACTCTGGGAGCTGGGCAAAAAGATTGGCGCCATGTGGAAGCAGTTAAGCGAGGATGATAAAACCGAATATATTGACGAGTACGAGGCCGAGAAGCTGGAGTACGAAAAGGCATTGAAGGCATACCATCAGACGCCCGCCTATCAGGCATACATTTCGGCCAAATCCAAGGTCAAATCGGAAGTATCCGATGTGCATGAAACACCCTCGCGCGGTGGCGGCAGCAAGAGCCAACACGAACGACGCATCGATATCCAACCTGCCGAGGATGAGGACGACGTTGACGAAGGCTACACAGCGAAGCATATGGCCTATGCCCGCTATTTGCGCAATCATCGCCTAATCAATGAGATCTTCTCGGAGGCAGTTGTGCCAGATGTTCGGTCCGTGGTCACCACACAACGTATGCAGGTTCTCAAGCGTCAGGTTAGCTCGCTGACGATGCACCAGACCAAACTGGAGGCTGAACTGCAGCAAATGGAAGAGAAATTCGAGGCGAAAAAGCAGCGTATGCTCGAGTCAAGTGACGCATTCCAGGAGGAACTCAAGCGTCACTGCAAGCCTGCCGTCGACGAGGATACATTCCAGAAAATGGTGCATCGCATGTACGAGGACATAAAGCGGGATCGTCAGCGCGTCGAGGAGACACCCAATCGCAAGGAGGAACAGCCGCCGACACAGCCACAACCACAGCAGCCACAGGCGCAGCCGCAGCCGGCACCAACGCCAACTCCGCAACCACCGCCAGCTGTGGTACCGGAGGTAAACTCAACAGCGAATGCAATCGCCGTTGTCGCACCCAAGCCGGAGCCAGTTAAGCCGCCAGTGGCGCCAGCACCTGCGCCAGTGCATGAACTGGCTAGCAAAACGGATCCCGAACCAATGGATATAGAACCGCCACCAAAACCATCGGTGCCACCGCCACCGCCGCCCGTGAAGCAGATACATGATAAACTGGACTTGCCGCCAGTACTGTCGAGTAATGCGGCAGAGCCAGCCAAGGAACCGATAAAGAGCTCTCCGCCCGTGCTGGTGACATCGGTGACTACGGTCCCTGCCAAAGCGATTACTCCGACTGCAACGCCAGCGGCGACGCCACCGCCGGCACCCACAAACAGTGAGCCTCCAGCCACAACGCCCACGCCGCCGCTACAACAACAACCGCAGCAGCAGCCGCCGCAACAACAACCGCCGCCGCCTCAGCAGCAACAACCACAGCAGCAGCAGCCGCCACCACAACAGGCGCAACCACAGCCACCAACGTCCGCAGCACCACCACAAATGCATCCACATGCACATGTGCCACCTCCAACGGCACCAGGAGCGCATCCACATATGCCGCCACACATGGCGGCAGCGCAGCAGCAGCAGCAAGCACAACAGCAACCGCCACCTGGCAGTATGCCCGGACTGCCGCCACCACCATTGCCACACATGGGCTATGCCAACTACGGCGGTCCCGGCCCAGGCTCACATTCGCATACGCACTACTATCAGCCCCAGTACGGACCCCACTCGCGACCCCAGGCCTACTATACACATTTGCCGCCGTATCAGCCCTACGCGCAGTTGCATTACGCTGCCCGGGAGCACGGTGGTGCCGGTGCGCCGCCAGGTGCAGCACAACAGCAGCAGCAACCACAGCCGTCGCCGCAGCAACAGCAGCAGCAACAACAACCACAGCCCCAGCAGCAGCAACCGCCTCCTCCAGGACCAGGACACATGCACGAAGCTGCAGCGGCGGCGGCAGCAGCAGCAGCAGCTGCGGCGGCAGCCGGTGGTGTCGTTTACGGAGGACAACAGCAGCCACCACAGCAAACACAGCCGCAGACCCAGCAACCTCCGCATGTGCTGCCACAGCAACAACCGCAGACAACTGTCGCTCCTACGGCGGCGGCAGGACCAGCTGGTGCAGGAGTACCTCCTGTCCCAACAGGAGTAGCGCCACCAACAGCAGCTGGCCCAGTGCCACCTTCTGCGCCCGCCGTTGGCGCCGTACCCGCTGCACAACAACCGCCATCAGCAGCCGCCGATGGCGCGGCCAAGCACGAGGCTGATAAACACGAAGCAGACTAAGCGGGCCAATCCGCCCCGCCCCCAGTATGAAATCTTTTGCGGATTGAACACGTTTGTGTGCGTTGTAAAATAGCTTCTACTACTACTACTACTGCACAGCGAACCTCAGAAGCATCGTCATAAGCTACACAAGGCAGAAACAAAACAAAACAGAAAACAATAAGCAAAACAAAAACGGAAAAACATAAGATTAGATTAAGCTCAAACTATTATACTATAAAACCATTTTTTTTTATTATACAAATTCATTTCAATTATTTTTCGTAAAGCTCACATATTATGATAATGATTTATATAGAGTATACTTATATACATATGTGCGATTGGTAATAGATATTTCAAACAAATTGTATAATTAAAATCGCCTTGTTTTGTTTTTTTTGGGAGTTCAAGTGGAAACGGGAGAAAAAAACGGTGCAGCCAAGTATTTGCGGTTTGGTAAGTTTCCAACACTGATAATTGGAGCCATCGTTTATGGCCGGCATATTTGAGCTTTTGCAGATACGGTCACACTGCAATTGAGTGTGCGTCAATTGTTTTGTTTTCATTTCGTATCGTTTTCATTGGCCGAGCAAAGTGCATTTAATGCAATATCTGAGCTACAGTAGGTCGGTGCCCCTTCGTTGGCAATTTGCACGCCATTTATTAATCGTTGCCACCACTGCGGTTGTCACAAGTCGCTCAACCTTTGCAACGGACACAACTTCCCCATTACTATCGTCGCAGCCAGCAGCTTCACTATCCACAATCAAGGAGAGTAGAAAAATGTGCGACAAGGCAGCTTGCGATGCACCCTACAGTGCCGGAACCAGCTCGGTTGCGTTTGTCACCACGCCAGACAAGGAGTCGGCCAAGAAGTTGGCTCATGGCATTATCGAACGCAAACTGGCTGCATGTGTGAACATTATACCAAACATTGAGTCTATATACATGTGGGAGAACCAGATAAACGAGGATAATGAGTATCTAATGATGATCAAGACCCGGAGCACTCGCATCGATGAGCTGAGCAAATTTGTACGCGAGAATCATCCGTATAGTGTGGCTGAGGTAATATCGTTGCCCATAGAGTCGGGAAATTTGCCATATCTCAACTGGATAACGCAGACGGTGCCGGAGAAAGCCGAGAGCAAAGACTAAGTTGTTATGTAACAGTTAATCAAATTATAAATAAACGGTTAAACTCATTAAGTTGAAATTAAAGTTGTTTTGTTTTTACTTTCGCCGCCGTTATTTGTCGTTGCCAGATCGGCAACCAGATGGAGTATTTATAACAGTGGCAGCACTACCAATAATTGGAATGCATTCTTCGAGCTGTGCTGTAAAACACAAACATTTTTCATGTTTCAACCGATGTGTAGCTTTATATATTGTAAATTTATTTCATTGAGTTAGTACGAATTTTACTTTTCTTAGCGCGCAATGAACACATTATGCTTTATAAATGTTTTTTTTTATGAATTTAAACAATTAAAGATATAAATTAAAGTTATCGATAGTTGCAGAATATTATTTAGTTTTAGTATTTTCTCAAGTGCATCGATGGTATTTTATATAGTTATGTATAGTTGTTACCATCTCTATTGTGAAACGCGCATGAAACGTTTTGCGGTAACAAAAGAAAACTCGATATTCCCCCGGTTATAGCATGTCCGAAGATGATGCGGGCGTGCATCGCTTGGAGGGCACCACTGGGCAAGAGCAGCGTGGCGGCCTAGTGCTCAAAAAGGCCAAAGATGACCGAGGTGGAGGTCGCAGCGGCGGCAGTTTCAAAGTTCCACAGGGATCCCTCCTGGGATTGGATAAATTGGCAGCAAAGCGGCGGGCGGAAAAGGAACGCACAGAGCGGCTGATTTCCTTCCAGGATAACGAATACGACGATGGAGGCACGCCCTCAAGCACGCCCACTGCAACCCCAGCCAGTGAGTTTGCCTTCAAGAAGCCGGACACCAAGAGTTTCGAGAAGTTAAGCCGACAGCTGCGCGAGCACAAGGACGAGACACCATCACACACGGGCGGCGTCTCGGAGAATGCGCGTGAACGACTACGCGAACACATCCAAAGGGATCGCGATCGCCGCAAGGGCGCAGTGCGTGATACGACGCGCGATGACTCAGCCTCGTACTCTGGCGACCAACGAGACCGGGACAGGAATAGAGACAGAGAAAGGGACAGAGAGCGTGAACGTGACAGGCAGCGACGTGGCGATGAACGTCGCAAACGAGCACGCGAACAAGATCGGCACAGAGACGGCAAACACAGAGATCGAGACAGAGACAGAGATCGTGGCCGTGATCGTTCCATGTCGGCACGCAGCGTGCATACACCCCGAGAGCCGGGCACACCCGGTGCCGGTGGCGGTGGCGGAGTGTCAAATAGCTCTTGGGATGATGACGATGCCGATAGTAGTGCACGCAAATCCGATTGGGATTTTCCGACGCCTCGTGGTGCTGGCTCTGGCTATGGCACCGGTTCCAGCGATTGGTCCGAGCGGAGCAGCAGCAGTCGCAGCCAGAGTCGCGCTCAAAGTCACAGCCGAAGATCGGCGAACAATCCAGATGACACGGCACGAGCGACGCCAGCGCATCGCTATAATCAATGGGCACACGATCGCAAACGCAGCGGCGCCACGCCCTGGACCGGTGACGCCGAGTCGCGTGACCTGTGGGAGGAGGAGCAGCGTCGTCTCGACAGGGAATGGTACAACATAGACGAGGGCTATGACGACGAGAACAATCCCTTTGGCGGCACCAATGCCGACTACTTCCGCCGTCGCGAAGAGCAGCTCGAGCAGAAGCGCAAGAAACGGATTAGCGCTCAGCAGCGCCAGAACAATCGCGACAACGAGCTGTGGGAACGCAATCGCATGCTCACCTCCGGCGTGGTCACCTCCATCAATGTGAGTGACGATTTCGACGAGGAGGCACTGGAACGTGTACATCTGCTGGTGCATCACATAGTCCCACCATTTCTCGATGGTCGCATTGTGTTCACCAAGCAGCCGGAGCCAGTGGTGCCCGTCAAGGATCCCACCTCGGACATGGCACTGCTGGCGCGCAAAGGCAGCGCTCTGGTGCGCAACTATCGCGAGCAGAAGGAGCGTCGCAAGGCCCAAAAGAAGCACTGGGAGCTGGGCGGCACCAAGCTGGGCAACATTATGGGCGTGCAGAGGCCACAGGATGAGGACGATGCCAAGTTCGATAGGGACAACGATACGGCCGATTATCGCAAGGATCAGAAATTCGCCGATCACATGCGCGACATGGGCGACACCAAGTCGGGCGGCAAATCCGAATTCTCTCGCAAAAAAACCATTGGAGAGCAGCGACGCTTCCTCCCCGTCTTTGCCTCCCGCCAGGAGCTGCTCAATGTCATCCGTGAGAACTCGGTGGTCATCATTATCGGCGAGACGGGCAGCGGCAAGACGACCCAATTGACGCAGTATCTCCACGAGGATGGCTACAGCAAGCGCGGCATGATCGGTTGCACGCAGCCGCGTCGTGTTGCCGCCATGTCTGTGGCGAAACGTGTCTCGGATGAGATGGACACACAACTGGGTGGGTGAAACTCTCTTCTCTTCCCTTGCCGCTCTATACGCTTGAAACAGAAAGAGATGCATCATCCATTCTCTCTCTCTCTCTGAATTATATTATATATCTAATACTTTTCCATTGCCTTCTTGCAGGTGAAGATGTCGGCTATGCCATACGTTTTGAGGACTGCACCTCGGAGCGCACTGTCATCAAGTACATGACCGATGGTATTCTATTGCGCGAGAGTCTGCGCGATCCCGATCTGGACAGTTATGCGGCCATTATCATGGACGAGGCGCACGAGCGTTCGCTCTCCACGGATGTGCTCTTCGGACTGTTGCGTGAGGTGAGTTTCAGTATGTGTATGTGTGTGTGTCCCACCTTATATAAAAGTCCGTTTTTTTTTTTGGGTTTTTTATTGTTGTCCGTTTATAAACATTTAATAATATCCAAATATAAAGCATTTTACAAACGTTTCATATCGAAATTTCACATTGCCAAATGTATATCGTAGATTTTATATATATATGTATATATGAAATATGTATATAAATATGTATTCTATAAATTGCTTAGAAAACTTAAACAAAAATACATGTGTGTGTGTCGAGTGTGTGAGTGTGTATGAAAAGATGGATGCATTAATATGCGTATTTTGGAGGCTTACGATCTATTGCGTTGCACGTAAACTGTGCTACGTCACGTAAGGGTTATGTATGCTGGTGTGGTGAGTTTCTTTGTATGCGATGTAGTGTGGTGTGTATGTACAAAACTTTTGAGTGCCGCGCACGAAAGTATGCTGCAAAAAGTTTGCATACACCTGGTGCGCCGCCATTTTGATTTTCCTTTCTTTTTTGTTGGTTTTGTTTTGGAGTTTCTTTCCATTTTTTTTGTTTGTTTATTTTGTTTGTTTATTTGTTGCAATCGCTTACATATTAACGTTGATTTGTATGTATATTTATATATAGATTTAGACTGAGCTTATAGCAAGTGAAAAAATGAACAAAAAACGTTGCCTGCGCATATTATATTTATTTCTATTACAACATAATGATATAATATACTTGGTATATATATTATACACATATAATAATTATGGTAATACACAATAATCGTAGCAGTAGTAGTAATAATAATAATATAATAATAATAATAATAAAAAAAAAACAACAAATTGTTAATAAGTCTTTTCGAATTTCACAGTGTGTCTCTCTCTCTGTCAATATACAAATATAAATACAAGTTGTATTCCATATATTGTAGCTCAAGTTGCAACAGCATATGATGTGTGTGTGTGTGTGTGTGTCGATGTATGTAGATGTGTGTGTGTGTGTGTGTGTGTATGTGTGTGTGTAGTGCACGCTGTTGTGGGCCAGTTTTGGTTTGGGGCTGAAGATTATCGTCAATTTGAGTAGTCAAGTAATAAGTTAAGAGCCTGCTCTCTTTCTCTCTCTCGCTCTCACATACGATATTGTTAACTATATCGTAGCGTTATTTTATATTTTGCTTTTGTTGTTGTTCTTCCTTTTTCTTCTTTTTTTTTTTTTTTTTTTTTTTTTTTTGTTGATATTTATCTTATCACAATTTGCTTTGAACTTATTTTGATTTTGTTCTTTTGTTCGACAAAGCACAAGAATTAAAGTCAAAGAATGTTTACGTGTGTGTGTGTTTGTGTGTGTGTGTGTGTGTGTGTGTGTGTGTGTGTGTGTGTGTTAGTTACTTTGAGTGTGTGTAGCGCTTTTGCCTATTATTGAGGACCAGCAACATGCCCGCATTCATGCCAACGCTGCCCCACTTCACGCACTCCGACATCTGCAAGATAGGATTACTTGTAAGATTTGCAATTGGTTTTTGTCTATAGCTCAGATGGTAGAAGGGTATACATATATCAAATGATAGGAAAGAGGTGGGTGGGGGGTGAAGGCGATATACATACAGTTGTATCGATACGAAATGCATAGGAAGTTTGTCAGTTTTGCTTGATTTTCGCTGCGCGGCTGAGTTAGTTAAGTCAATTTTTTGGCCAAGACGGGAGTTTTGCTATGCGTGCATGTGTGTGTGTGTGTGTTTGTGTGTGCGTGCGTGTATTATCTGATGCTGCTGCAACTACAACAATGTGTGTGTGTGTGTGTGTGTGTGTGTGTGTTAGGGTAATTTTGTGGCGGGCATTTTGGAATATTACATTATGTAATCCCTATATATACAACAACTAGAGCGGTGGTGATATATAGGTCCCTGCTTATCAGTTGATCAAATGCAGCAGCACGTGATTTGCACTCGTCGTTACCTGTCGCTTGCGCACGTCCTGCTGGCGACTGCCGTAGCGGCACCAATAGACAAAATGCTTGTTGTTGTTCCACAGACTCTGTTTGGCCTTGCGTGCCAGAGACACCTGCATAGATAAATTCATTAATTTGTATAACTATATATTATATGGTGTGTATCAATCCTACCTGATTGCGTATGTCCTTCTCGTTGTGTGGCATTTTCTCCTTGTCGGCAAAATTGTTAATGCGCAGCTCCCAACCGTGATTCCAGATATCGGCCAAGGACATTTTGATCAGTTTGTAGGTGCCATTTTCGCGTATTTTCACAGAAAATATCTCAATGGTATCCGGTTTTGGTTTGTTGTCTGTTATCAAAGGCAATTAAAAGAAAAGCAATTATTGATTTAATATTAATTGTTTCTATCTTCCATGTTGACATTCGATTTAAAACAATTTAAGCAATTTGCAACAAGCTCTGCAGCTGCATTTCAATTTCTGATTTCAATTTGCAATTTGGCGTTGCCCAACTGCATCAATATTTGCCTTATGCAACACTGCCATCGGCCTGACTGCCTGCTGCCCGATTGATTGACCGCCCGCCACAGTTATCGATTATTGCCTGCTGCAACGTATATGCAAAATTGTGCGCGCTCTCGCCTTGTTGTTTATATAACGCAGTGCGCTGCTGCCAACAACTATTTGTGAATATTGTGAAATATTCTCGAGATTGTGCGAAACAATTTAACTCTGGGTTTATGACATGAACTTGATGATGTACTTACTACTACGTACACAATATATACCCCTAATAAATGTAGTTGTGTTTATGTGTCGTCAGTCAACTGATGCAATTAGTTTGTCACTTTTTTGTCACTTCAGTTTCGAAATGTCCGTATATTATATCACCTGGTATGTGCATTAACTAAATGTAATTCATAATTCATAATGTATTTGTATATGTGTCTTTCTTGCGCAATTGTTTCGTTGCTTTCGTTTGTTGTTGTTCCTGTTTTATAAACATGCATATACAAGTGAGAGAGACATGGGTTTTAATCATCTATAATTAACATGCTTGATATTTCACACATTTGTGTCTTTATTGCTGTTATTGTTGTTGCTGTTTTTTGCTCCCTAAGTATTTGCCATGCGCAACTAATTTGCACGCATTTGAAATTGTTTAGTGCCTGCGGGTGCGCTAGGGTTGCCCCATTGTCTTTTGTCAGCCTGCAGCAGAGATGCCACCACCTACCGCCCCCAACCCCCAACCATTGCCTATGCCAACATATATAGTTGGTATTTCTATTTCGTCATATTGCAGTGCCGTGAGAATATGTGTGACTAACAGGTTAATTGCATTTGCAGTGAGCTCATCTCGAGATAATCCTCATCAATGTCAATTTCATTCCTATTTTTTTCTTCTCTCTTGCTCTTGCCTTAGTTCAATGAACGCACACAACAACAGCGGGGTGTGTGTGTGTGTGTGTGTATTACAAAGGCGACACCTGTTGGGTGTGGGGGAGATTAATTCTATGGGACATTGGCGGCGGCAGCGCCAGCGATAAGCTTCGTGATAAGCTCACCGCTTGTGACGTCACTTATCGCTGCCTTGTCATGCCGCTCTCTTTGCCCGCAGCGAATGAGAATGCTGCAAGCCAGAAATTACAGCATACACGAACAATTTCGATAGGCACGAGTGCAATGTTTCTTATCGCTAAGAAAAAAAGCAAATACAGTTGGGGCCCCTCTGCTTAAGTAAAAGATTCTTTTGTTGTGGAGCAAATAGGATTTGCACTCTGTCAGTATGTGTGTGTGTGTGTGCGTGTTTGCATGCTAATAGTGTGGCAAAGTAATTTTTTTCAGTCATGTCAGTCGCGGTCTGAATGTTAAGGATTATTACCGTGTGGCATGCGATTAACAGCAAAAGCAAAAGCTTTGGCTATTGATTGATACTCACAAACACCCACACACATACACACACACACTCACACTACGCTGAGCCACCCACGTACAACATGTGGTGGGTTGTTGGCCGCACGAGATGCAACAGTCACATTCGCCAACAGCATGGTGAATAACACAAAAATATGCAAGCTTTTGCGCCTAGAGAGCGCGCGCACGAAAAGTTCACCACGCATCACAAGACAAGAATGAGTGAGAGCAAACAGAGAAAAGAAAAAGCTGCATGCGTGACTCAAAGCACATGATGCTTGCTGCCTGCTGCCGCTACTCCAACTCGAGCGCGCGCAGTGTCTCAGGCTTTATTTGAATATATTTCGTTTTGTTTACATTTTTGTGTTCGTTTTGAATGCCGTTGTATGCGCACGCATACAAACAGAATGTTCTGGCAGCTGTCGGCGCAGCATTGTGAATGGTCATGTCATGTGCAGCAAGTGCGAGCGAGGAAGCACACTTCGTGTACTATGTACTTAGTATGTATGTATGTATGTATGTCTGTATGTGAGTGTGTATGCATGTACATTTACTCATGGGTGAATGCGTGCCGAGCGAGACGTAGCGCCGCTTTGCTGTCGCTGCTACTGCGCTGCTGGCGCTTTGTTTTACGCTGCCTCTTCAAAACTGAAAAAGTGCCATTGTTCTTGTTGGCCACACTTGACAATGCTGCTGCTGCGCTGCTGCTTTTGTTGCTGTTGTTGCCGCTGTCTTCGATTAGATAAAAAAGCGTCTATATACACACGAATCTATATGTACTTACATATGAGTGTGTGTGTGTGTGTGTGTATATACTATGTACTGCCACTCTTTATTGAATGTCATTTTGAAATATCACCACTTGCCGAACTTGCGAGATTAGACTTCAATTACTCTGACGTCTGCCGTGCGCGATTAATCATCGTTAACAAGGCAGGGAAAAACTGATGCCAAAAATGTCCATAAACATTTTTTTTTTTTTTCAATTTTTTTTGGGTCAAGTACACAGCGAAAGGCAGCAGCCAGTCTAAACGATGGCCTAAATAGGCATTAAAATGACATTTAATTGGCTTTTCGCATTGATTCGCAATAATCGATTTAATCGATATACGATATACAAACATATCTTTGCTAGCTTAACGATATCATCACCCCCGCTCGCACAAGAGCTTTTCTCACTCTCTTGCGGCACACTGCAAGCTTTTACGTGTTTTCGTTTACGTTTTAGTTTTTTTTTTTTTTTTTGCTACTCACCTTTGGCCACCTTGCAGAGTACGATGCCATACCATGATGCCACCGGTGTCTCGTTCTCGTCCTGCGTCTCGAGAAAGCTTATGCTGCTGCTGCCGTTGCGTGGTATTATCAACGGCGGGGCCAATGTCAGGGCTGGACAATCTATATCCAGAGAATCGGCATCACTTGCCGCGGCCGCTGCAGCAGCGGCAGCAGCTGCCGCCGCAGCCGCTTCAGCTGCGGCACTGCTGCGCACCTCAACAATGAAACCGCATTCGACGACGGCGCAGAAAATGCGCTGCTCTTCGGGCTTGAACCATTTCGATTCGCGCAGCTTTTGTACGGCGACGCTGCTGCCAAATGTTGCGCTCACATTGGCGCCGCCAACGGCGAGCTTATGGTGCTGCTGCAGCGATGGCGGCCAGTTCGATATGGGAGAGCTGGGCGCCGATTGTGAGTAACCGGCTGTGCCGCCACCTCCTCCTCCGCCTCCACCGCCGCCGCTGCCGTTAGAGGGCGCTGCTGCTGCTGGTGTCGCTTGATTATTGTGGCCCTGCAGGGGCCACCATTTTAGTGAGCTGACAAAGCTGTTCGATCGGTTCATCGTGTTGCTGCTGCTGCTATAGGTGGGCGTGGCACGCCCGTGTATTAGACGTATGTTGCACGCGCGCGCGTAACTTTCACTAATTCACGCTCGCTCCTTTTTCTTTTCTTCTTCTTCTCCTACTGCCCCCACACACTTAAGTTTTTTTTGCTTGTTTCTTTTAGTTTTTCTTAATGCGTTTCTTGTTTTGTTTGTGTATCCGCAGCGCTGTGCTGCACTGCTGCTCTGCTCTGTTATCGCCTCTTCTTTTGCGTTTGCCTAAGGCCCGTCTTTATTTTGATAGCTGCTGCTGTCGCTGCTCGCTCTGCTGCTGCGCGCGGTTCCAATTGGATTCTGCTTTGGCGTGTGCAAGAAAGAATGAGAAAAAATAACGCGACACGCTTGTTTTGCACTAATTATTCGCACCAAAAGAGGATTGCAAATGTTATTATCGTTGTTGCTTTTTCCTTTATCGATATGCTGCACTTTTTTCACAAAAAAAATGTGTAAAAAAATGAATATAACAACAATATTTATAAACGTTTGCGTCGCGCGTCGCTGTCTACAATTTTCTTGTTTGTGTTTGGTCTCTCTCTTTGTTTTGTTGTTCGCTTTTATTTTATTTAATTTTTGTTTTCTTTTTTCCACAACGTTTTCGATTCGGTATGTTCGTGTTTTTCGCCTGAACGCCGTCTGTTTGTTGCTTTTTATTTCGCTCGCTTTTCTGCTTCTGCTGTTGCTTCTGTTGCCGCTGTCGCTGTTGCTGCTACTGCACCGCAAGAGACTCGAAAGCCAAATACCAGCATGGCAAAGGTTTATTTATAACCAAAGCCGGTTTCGGCTTGTCACTCAGCCAGGCAGCGAGTCGTCGGCTGCGTCGCCGTTGTCGGCAGCGCGCTCTCCCGAGTGCTCGCTCTCTCTACCTCTCTCTCGCTCTTTGTGGTGGTCTTCGACGTTCGTTCGTTCGGTTCGCGCCGCTGCTCTCTTTGGCGTCGTGGTGAGTTGACAGACGCTGCTGCTGCTGTTGTTGTTTTGTTCGGTATAACCCTCGCGATATGTGTCGTCGCTCTTGTTGCACGTTCCGTTAGGCATTGCGCCTTCTGTTTATTGTTTTTGTTATTTATTATTATCGTAATTGTTGGGATATCAATTTAATTATGTGTGCTTGTCGCATATGCAGTAACTAAATCGCTCACCTCAGCGCTGACTGCGACAGCGGCAGAGGCAGAGACAGAGGCAGCAGCATCGGCAGCGGCAGCGACACTCTGTCAATGGCAACTGCAGTGACTGCGACGCCAACTGTGACTGCGACTGTGACTGACGGTGGCTGCCTGACCTTCTTTTTATTCTTATAAGAAATTTGTTTCGTTGATTTTTTGTTAACGGCGTAGTTTTTGTTATTGTTATTGCTGATGTTGCTCTTTACGTAAATATGTATGTACAAGCAATTGTGTGTGTGCCCTTCACACAGTGCGCAACAAAATTAATGTACACACACACACACATGTACATATAAATACATGCATCACATGTCAGACCGCCCCAAAATAAACGTGAAAAATGATTGATTTTTATTATTATGAGAAATACGATGATTGCATTGTATTGTCAATTGTCGATAATTCAGATTACAAATACATATCCACATGTATGTGTAGAGTAACACGCTTGTTTATTACCGATCATGGGAGTAATTTCAATTAGAATTGCTTGATACATTGAGTAATTCATTTATTTTTTTTTTTTTTTGGTAATTTCACGAGTCACTGTAAAGAGTCACTTATGATGGGATTGTTAAACGATTTTGTGAATTGTGCTCAAATTGTCTGAAAATACTCACTAACACGTTAAAATGCAAACTGCAATTTGTATACCCTGCAATTGTACAAAAACTCCCCACACTCTTCTCTCTCTCTGTCTCTCTCTCTCTTGGTCTGTCGCTCTGGAAACTTCGTTGAGTTTCGGCTGCAATTTAATCCGTTTGCGTGACGACAACGGGCTGTGAACCCTGTCCGGAGTCCGTACCAGTCAGGTCTCGCCCGATCCGTAATCCGTAATCCGTAATCACATTATCAGGAGGCCATACGACACACACACACACACACACACAGGCAGTCTACCATGCCAGATGTGTGTCTGGCCTTTGGGGCGAATCGATAATGTCGCCAAAACGCCGCCGGTGAGGTCGAGTCGAGTCGAGCCGAGTCGAGAGTTTCTTGCCGTACGGTCCCATTGAGACCTCTGTCCGGCTTTATCAACAACGAGACGCAGCGGCACTCTTGGCGTGGCACGTAATGATATATTTTTTTTTTTTCATTGTGACGTCCCAACTTTGCATGTGTGTGTGTGTGTGTTTTGGGGCATCGCACACGACAATTAATGTGTGACCCATTAAGTTGCCAAAGCTTAAAACTGGGCCAAGTGGCGGCGACTGCGACGTCGACTGCGAGAATGCTTAAAAGTTGCTGCCATGTTTGTCGGTTTGTGTTTGTTTCTTCTTTCTACGTTTGTAATGCATTTTCAAGTTTTTTTTCACTTATTTTACCCTTACCAAGGACATTACAATTCGTTTGTTTAGCTTGTGACATAAATTGTATGAAATATTATTATGAACCGGACAGATAGGTATATTAAAAAGAGAAGAGCATATAATTATAAAATATATATTATTTAAAGAAATTGAAATAAATTAACAATTCTTTGTGAGATTATTGTAAAATTAAAACTTGTATTTCAAGTATTTTTATGCTTATTGTGAGAGTTTGTTTTCAAACATTTCTTCATTTTACTCAAATTAAGTTCTTTAAAATTCAGTTCTTCACTTGAAGTTGTAGAGTACCTCAACGTCGGTGCAATGCACGCTGAGCGCTTCTCCTTTCCCAATATTGTTTCAAGTTTTTCATTTACTCGAGTATTTTACAGTCGTCGCGTCTCGTCGTAGTCGTTGCTACTGTTGTTGTTGTTGTTGTTGTTGTTGCTGTAGACGTTGCTATAAATACCCGTAGCCACTACAACTTGTTGTTGTCGTTTGCAATGTTATTCTCCATATCTATTTTTAGTTTAACCTTGCCGATAGTTGGGAGAGAGAGAGAGAGAGATAAAGAGCAAAGTGTAAAGATTGTGAGCGGGGGAGGTACATTCCGTGATTATGCCTTGTCTCTTCCTCTCTCTCTCTCTCTCTCATTTTCGCTGCCAATTAAGACTGTTACACTGCTCCGTTGAACTGCGCTTAATTAGCTCACCCTACCCCATCCTCTCCTCCTGCCGTTCTCCAGTGTAGCATAACGCTAAAATTCTCATATTACGCTCGTGACACGAGTGGACTCACGATGGGCTGCAATACGTATCGGTTTTAAATTTAAGCTGACATATCAGTTATCGATAACTATTTACGTATGTTTCTAGCTTATTTTAATATGCAGTCAAGTTTTTAAATTTGTTTACATCATTGGCTAATCGATAGAACAAATCGAACAACATTGATTGATTTATAACATTTTCTTATGGGAAATTTTGCTAGTCTTATTGCACTGGAAAGTTCCCATACACTGTCGCTGGCGCCCAATTCTCAACTCAATTAAACACCTAACCTCACCCCTTTGTTTATCACACTTTCTGTTGTTTGTCTAATTAGACGAAGTACAACTGCACTCGCTTCGTGCTGCACTGCCGTTGTTGTTGTTGTTGTAGTTGTTGTTGCTGTTGTTAATGTAATTTGTTCCCCACAAATTGCGCAATCAAATCGCACAAGCAGCGCAGTCATCGAGTCGCACATCGAACAAGCGATGCGTAGGTCAGTGCCCAAAAACGGCAGACGCAGCTCTCCACAATTCCACTTGACCACAATAAATACTACTATTGCATTGCACACACACACACACACACACACACACATGCAGACAAATAAAGAGACAAACAAGAGAACTACAAAATAAAAGAACCTGAAACTGTCCACAAATCGCTGCAGAGTTGCTTCGATTGTATACGAATTGCCATAAAAAGAGAATATATATAAATGTGTGTGCACATGTGTGTGTAGTATATGTATGTACACATGTATGGTATATTTATTTAATCGAGTACATTCCAAATTGACAGTTAATGACACCGACGACAAAAAGTCCATCAAATTTCAGTTTTAATTGAAATTCTCGGGGGACTGAAGGAACCAAATGATATAATCGCGTGGATATAATTCTTTTATAATTGGAAGCTAATCAAAATTTGGTAAACAATAATATAAAAGGATGAACAATCTACAATATTCTAAATATACAGTTCTTATATACCCTGTAAAATGAATAAGTAAAAGCACAATAAGCGAAAACCAACAAAATTTTAATATCTTTTTGTTTAACAGTGTATATATATTGCAGTTATGAAAACTAGATTATATATCTACTTATATTAAATAACTAAATGATTAAAATTTATAAAATGACTATAAAACAAGTTAAAAATATTGAATTTTCAATGAAAATGTAATAAAAATTAATGATTTTTCTGGTTTTAATTGTGTACTACAATTGTTTAACGTTTTTGTAGGGCGTATAAACTATTTAGAAAAGTACAGGGTATCTTATTTCAGTGCGGTACATTTACGTTCTGTGGTTTTGTTTGTTATTTGTTGTTGTTTTTTCTGCATGGTTTCATTAACGATTGTGCATTGTTTATCTTTTGACAAATGCAACTGTGTGTGTGTGTGTAATAGTATATAGTATTGGTCCGTGCTTTACGCTTAGACCCGCAACAGTCACCTGAACCACCTGTGTTTGCTTACAGTCAGTCTATTGTTTTCCTCTTCCCGCCCTGGGCGGGACAACACGAATATTGCATGCATAACGAGCGAAATCGGCAAAAAAAAAAACGCACGACCAACTCGAGCAGGTGCTCGATTGGGGGCCTAATGAATGGGTCGCAGCTATCGAGAACTACGCTTTATCTATAACTAGTATATCGATGTATGCATAAAATAAGTAAAACAAAAAGAAATACCCTGCGCTTTATTCATGCGTTGTAATGAGACAAAGGAAATGAGGTCTTTTTATGGTAACTTTGTACATTTTTATTTTTTTCTTTATATTGTTTTTGGAACCTTAGCTCCAAATTGTATAAATGTCGAATAAGGCATGCTTAATGACAGAGATATATGTATGACTGAGACAATTTCGTCATATAATTATAAATAATTCGTTATTCAATTTAGAAATCACTTTGAGTGTTGATTTTATATATTTAATTATTATTATTTTATATTCATATTTTTAGGAATCGAATATAAAATCGATAATGAAATTAATTTAAATTCAATTTACACGGTATCTGATAGTTGTAATAACATAAATATGTTCTATGTGCCTGTAATATTGTATTATTAATATAATTATTTATAGGGTATCTGTTGTGTCGCCTACTCGCTTCGCATATATTTTTAAGCAGCGTGTGTGGTTGTTCCTTCTTCTTTTCCTTTGTTTCCGATGATTCTTTAAGCCAATTTTACTTAAAGGCTTCTTCGCTTTGCGGCGAATGCAAATGTCGTCGTCGTCGTCGATACCGAACCGGACTTTGCTCGGACCTGTCCACGGGCGACCGCCTGCTGCGAGCTTTAAAGCTGCGCCCCCTACTCTCCCCCTCCCTTCCCGCGCGATCTACCCGCGACCATTCCCATTTTACACTTTGCTTTTATTTCCGCCGTTTCACTTTGGTTTTTGTTGCTTTGCTTTGGCGCGGGGCGTGGGCTTTGTCAGGTTCAAGTAAACAAGCGCAAATTATGAATAGAGTAGGGAGGCAACTAGCCGAGGAGTGGAGCGGAGAGGGAGGTGCACTCACACACTGGAATTCAATTGAGTGTCTAGTCAAAGTATGTCTCGGAACAATGAAATCGACAATGGCCTGGGTCGGGTTCGGGTTCGGGCTCTATGACTGTCTCTTTCTCTCTGTCTTTGCTTTGGGGTCGGGGTGCGTTGATTGATGCGATAAACAGCCATGTTTATGACAGTTCGTTGAGCTTTACCAAAGCTTTTTAGCTACAAAAGCTCAAATTAACGAAAACAGACGGCAGGCAAACATACAAGAAAAAGGATACGAGAAAATTTTAATTTCCTTTATGACACTCAACTCAACGCTGATCGTAAAAGCTTTTGCTCAAGCTCTTGCTATAGCATAGCTTTCGGCGAATACCGTTAGAAAGCGAGAAAATCAAGCAAAAACGACCACCTGTAGGCACCGCTCATCCTTTTCCATTCCCATCCCCATTTATCATGTCATTTCTTTGCTTTGTTTTTGTAATCCTAAACCGGCGCTGTTGGTTGCCGCCGTTAGCGTCGCAGCCAGCGTCGCTGTTGCGGTCAGCTACGTACGGCGGTTGTGCCTGTCATGTGCTCTGCTCTGCGTTCGGCTATTTTTAGATAATCATAAAAAAATGCGAGACAAAACAGCAAAAGCAGCAGCAGCAACAACAACAACGGCGGCACCCGCGAAAAAGAAACACACAGAAAATAAATATAAAATATGCAAAACAGTACGAAATAAAAGAGAATTCTTGTGTTTTCACAGCCGTCGGCGTCGCTATGACGACAATTTCTTCCTGGTGCAGCAAGGTTTAGCGAATTGTGCGTGCGACTGTATACTATTGTGTGTGTGTGTGTGTGTGTGTGTGTGTGCGATGCAAGTAACATGGCGGAAGCAAGGACTTGCTGCAACAGCTGTTGCTTGTAACGCGCTGGCAGCACAGCTCTTTGTCGAACTATGCATGTACGTGTGTGTGTGTATGAGCGGGCGCTACCAGATGGGCCACTTAAGGCGTAAGCTTCCTGCCTGCTACGCTCGCTCTCCCACTCTCAGCATTTTAACACTTTCGCACAAACTCACACACACACACAGCGTCTCACTCCCTTGTTTCGGGCTCAATGTGATGCTCTGGCTCTGCTTGCTACTCTCCCGCTCTGTCGCTCTCTTTCAGGCTGCTGCTGCTCGGTGTTATTCACCTTCGGCAGCGACGCCAGCTGCGACTGCGGCAGCTCGGCATCTTCTGGTTGGGAGAGCTCATAACTCGTTTTGCGGCTTCATTGTTTGCCTTTGCCCGTTTGTTCTGCCTTGCAAATGTGCGGATAAAAACAAAATATGCAAAACGTTGAACGAGAGCAGATACAGGCACACGCACGCACACACTCATGCGAGCTGTGTATGTTTGCGTACATTGTTGTTGCTCTTGTTGCTTCTTTAATTATTTACATATTTTGCATGGCGAGTGTATTTTTTCTTGCCTTTATTTTTTTTTTGCCTGTTGTTGTTGGCTCGTGTTTTTGCTCGTGTGTCTGCATTATATTTCATTTGACTGAGAGAGTCTATATGCGCGCGTGTGTGCATGTGTGTGCGCTGTGGGTGAGTGTGTTTATGTGTTTTGTTTACATCTTTGTTGTGGGTAGTTTTTGGCATAAAATGAAAAAAATCTCGCTGTTTTTATCGCCGACTACGTCACAGCGTCGACGACGCGTCGCTGCCACACCTCCAAACGGCAGCGCAATAAACTCACCACAGCAGCGCTGCGCTGCCACGACTCGCCCTGACTCGCCTTGCTGTGCTGCGCTGCTGCTGCGCTGCTGCTGCTACTGCTGGTGCTGCTCTGCTTGCTCGCAAAGCTGCCTGCAAATTTTGAGCCTGCAGTAAGGCATCTTGTGAGTGTGTGTGTGTGTGTGTGTGTGTGGAATTGCTTTCGTGTTGTTGTACCCAAACACCCACTGCCCACTCGTTTCAGTTCATCAGACTCAAAGCTAAAGCTTTTTACTGCCTCCACGTCTCTCTCTCTCCCTTTCACTGTCTCTCTCGCTGTCACTGACAGTTTGCAATGCAAATGCACTGAAAATTGCATGCGGACATCAATTATATGGCCAGACATATCGCATAGATTTGCTGACTGGCGCCAGGCAAACGAAATGTGAAAACAAAAACAACGAGACAATATACAAATAATAATACTTATACATTATATGTTCTTCATACACATAGTACATAAATATTTGTGCTGCCCATACGAAGGATGTAATACTCTATGGCATGCAGGGTTGCCAACTTTTGAGCATAAAAACATATATAATATACATATTTTCCGAACAGTACAGCTTAAGAATAATAACTAATAATAATAACTGTAAAAATGTTATTGCATCGAAAAATATCGATAGAAAATCATTTCATTAAAAAGTTCCAAAAAGGAGCGAACAAAGCTAATTCCAATCTAAGAAAAAAAGTCAAAAATTCCCGCTAGACACTAGCTTTTCCCATTGCAAGATCTAGCGGGGAACTAGCTAAAAAGTAAAATAGCGACCTCGATATGTATTGCTCCCGTTACTTTGGAATATTGCATTATCGATGGGAATATATACTGAATTCATTCAACCCCAGCGTCTTTGACCTTCTTAATGTGTCACACATTGGGTCAGAAAATAAAACAACCTCAAGAGGAGAGAAACGTGAGCGAAACAGAAACAGAAACAGAGGTTGACTTTGTCTTTAGGCTTGAGGTTGTTTGCCATAAACATATGTACGTATTTCTGGGTTGAATTGATAAATGGACTGGCATGAGATATATTTAAATACGCATACATTGTACATCTCGTTGTGAGTGTGTGAGTGAGTGTAAATCTACGCCAATTGCAATCTGTAACGAGCCTCACCCCATTTAGCATTGTATTACTTTCATTTCGATAAAAAGATAAGTACGAGATATTTTTTATTCTTTCTTTATTTTTATGCGATTCTCTCTATATGCGAAAATTGTGTATTTAAATACGCTTGTTGACTTGGGTGGGGTACGTACATATGTGGAATAAACAAACTTGCGATAAACTAAAAACAAAAAAAAAAAAAAAAAAAAAAAACCATATGTAAAAACCCTTGACAGCTCACTGCGACGAGCTTTATAACAAGTGAGCGAGTACTTCCGACAGGCAGAGAAACAAACTATACGCAAACTAGTAGTAAGAAGATAAGCGTAAGTGTGTTTGTGACCCACTTAGACGACATCATAAAGTAGAGCTATAAGTATTATACCCTTCTATTGAAAATGGTAACACACACAGATCTCTCAAAATGAATTAATTTTCATTCGCACATCTCGTAGATCGGTGCACGGCTGATATCAAAGATACTACATATAGTACATATACCTTTTGGCTCTACACTTGTTTATATAGATTCGGTTAGCCCCGATTCTGGTCATCTAAAAAATTTCTTGGCTCTCTGCCCATCAAATTCTACAAATGTCTACGAAATTGTTTCGCGCTTTTTTCTCGATTTCTTTATTTGCTTTCATTTTATTATTGTTGTTGTGTTATTTATTTCGGTTTTACTTTTATTTTTATTTTTATTTTATTTGATTTTATTTTATATTTTCGCTTGAAGAATTGTGCATTTTTGCCTCAATGCAATTTCCTGATAGATATGGGGGATTTGTAACCTATGTAGCTTATTGGAAATATATCTTATTATTAAAGAGCTAGAGTATTACAACTTCCTCTTTCTATAGTACATATTTATCGAAATGTTTTTTACGATTTCGATAATGTTTATCAATCGCTCCCTGTACAGATCGTGCAATCGATCTTGGTCGCATTATCTGCCCATATATGTACATATTTCTCTGCTGTCGAGGTATACGTTTACTGCAGCAGGCACTGTGGACACTTTTGTGGTGCATTTAAATAAACCGAATATAGGGTATGTATAGGGTATATAAGTACGTACATATGTACTATAGTATAGAGAGTGTGTGTATGTGGATACCTCAGCTCAAGTGGCTCAGGGGCCCCGTTATCGCAATCAAGATTGATATACTACATTCCGTATTAAAAAAGAAATAGAAGAGAATACTTCGAGTATGTATGGGAAAAGTTAATACGCAATCGATCGATGAAACATGCTTGGAATACGACTGCGAATACGAAGAAGTAGAAGTAGAAGAAGAAGAATCAAATTACCAACTTGTTGCATGCACTAAATTCGACGCTGCTATCAGCTACTACATATATGTACGTAAACCATTTATAGGGTATATTTATGTTAGTATGCCTTGACTCGTGATTCGTCTTAGTCAGTTTTTAGTCACTCAGCTGATCCAGCTGATGCAATAATACCCCTAGAGAGACGTGACAACACTTTGCTGCGTATCAAAGTTCGTCAAAGTTGATCAAGCTATCGTAATCCCCATCTATTAACTCGCATATCTCAAACGGATGTGGATGTAATTAAGTGCTGAAGTACCCTTTACATTGATACAGACTAGATGAAAATATATGCGGAATTTGATAACTCTAGCGGCTATAGTCTTCAAGATCTAAGCTCCAGATAAACAAATTTCAGAAATCTTGGAAAAAACAGTCAATTTATCTAGTTTGTTCACTCCTGTGTAATATTCATACTGTATAAGCCTTATTATATATAAATATGGATATAGATCATTTTGTTGCTAGTTAGAATCATTTAAACGGCTTATAAGCCATTTCGCAAAAATGAGTTTACATATAGTCGTTATCTGAAAAGAAATGTTTATCTAATGGAACGATATAGAAAACTTAATCATCATCATTAGTGTCGTCATATTTGATCTACAACATCAGTATCGAAACCAATTAGTATGTCTTGGCGTTAAGATTGCATTCTGTTGATTTCGTTTAATCTCAAGATATAATGCACAATTTTGTTTATTTTCTCGATTGTTTTCTTTTATTGCATTCAAGATAACGTTTTTTCGAAGCACGCTATTCCATTTGTAGAGTTGTTTGGTAAAAAAAAAAAAAAAAATACTAAGAATAAACAGTAATAATAATATAGATGTCCTATTGCATGTTTTGGCTCAATTAAAAAAAAAAAAAAAAATTAAATTATATTAAAATAATTAATATAAGTATAAGTATAGTTTATAGTGAGTAACATTTTAGCGCTGTAGTATTTTTCATTCAACATTCAACGGTTTCAACTATCTACTTAGATGAGCGTTCAGTTTCAGCTATGCTTTTATAACTCACTTAATGAGTAATTAGACTAACCAAACAAGTTGCTAGAATTGAAACGGATGGTTTCAAGTTTTCGTAATTTATTTGCCTGTACATTTTATTATTATACATTATATAGTAAATATATGTATACTATGTTTGTCTTTAGAGAATGCGTAAAATACCAATACGTGTGCTAATGTATTTTCTCTTTTTTGATTTATCATCATATGTATGCTCAAAGTTTCAGATTCGTTGCTCTCGCATTCCATATAGTACTATATGGTATGTCTGTATGCACTTATTTCTCTCTCTCTCTCTCTCTCTCTCTCTCTCTGAATAGGTATGCGAATGTGCCATATAACTGTCATATGTGTGGAGTGTATCGAATTGTTATCGTAATTAATGTGAACGGAACATTGGAACATGGTTCAGCGTCATTTAACGCTCGAACTCCACAGATAAATCGGTATCGATGCGTTGGCGTTGCCGTTGTGGAGTAGGAGAGCTGACAACGTTATAAATATGTATTATATTCCGATTGTGTATGTATTTTGCAAGAATGTCTCCCTGTGTGTGCGTGCGTGTGTGCATATCTCGATAGCCGCATAATAAACCCAATGCGTATGTATGTATGTATGTGCTTGTGGGCTTGTCCCGCCTCTAACCGCATTGTAAAATAATGCGCAATTCGCTTGTCGTCGCTTTGTCCGTGACTCAAAACGGGTCGCTGCAGCAGCAGCAGGTGCTGCAACGGTATTAGTTAGGTGGTAATTAATATACCCTGCAAGCTGAACAGGCTTTGTTGCTTGCCATTTGCCAAGGAAAATTGCATCGATAGCAGCTATCGATATTTCAAGCGATGTTTAAGCTGCTGAATTTAATTGAAAAATAAATAAATAATCGCAGGATAATGCTGGTCTATCGATTGCCTAATACATTTCTCGTCCACCACAGTCACGAGTACAGAGTGTTGCACAAGTCGTGCTGCAATACTGTTCTTGCTCAAGCATGCATAAAACTGCATAAACCGCGCACAGACTCCATACCACACACACAGGCAGAAGCAAACACCCACCCACACACACACGTATGAGCAAACACACAATTACATGCACTCACACAGAGTGCAAAGGATCTCACCAGAATGTCCTCAACTCTCTCAGCAGGCGCCCACTGCGCTGCGCTGCTACTGCACTGCCGCAGCGCTGTCACCATGAAGTCGTTGCCTACGTGCGACCCGGCATGCCTGACAACGTCTTGCCCGGGCACAGGGGTTGTGGCCAAACGCAACACAATTCGTATCCAGCCTGCCGACCAACCCAACCACCCAGCCGAAGAATTGACGAACACACGACGAATCGTCAAGACATGTCGACTTTCGTCGTTTCGTTAAATCGTTCGCGTCGCAGTCGAGAACACTCGCTCTCGCACTGTTTCGCTCCGGCTTCACTCTCTTGCTCACTTCCGCTCTTAGGCAGCAGGCGCACATTTCGTATGCGTGTTGAGTTTCATTCGGTTCTCTCCGAACTCACCACACTTGTGAAATTTGACAGCTCTCAGCAGGATATGCGCGTGCTGTGCATGTCGATGTGATTTCTATAAGTTGCGACTTTATGTGCTGCCGCTGCTGCTTAGCTTTGGCTTTTTTGGTTATAGCTTTTTGGGGCCGGTGCTCGCGATTTGGGTCATGCTCATGCCGTCACAGGGCCCCCGGCAAGGGATGGTCTCGAACAAGGGGGAGGAGTAGATGGAAACGGGAAAATATGTAGGATAACGTATTATAGCAAGGCCAGGAAAGCAGCCTGAATATAAAAAAAAAAAAAAAATTATTAAAGAAATGAAATTGTAGCATCCGCCAGCATATGCTGCCTAAAGAGAACTAAATGATTTCAGTGTGAGGATATTTTCCTGCATGAGGTGGATACTACATATAAACTGCTAAGATAGTAACACTTGTGTCTAGACAGACATATTACATTTTATTATGCTGTTGCGCTTAACTCTGTAGCGGTCATAGAGGCAAGAAATTGGCAAAAAATTAAATTCTACTAATAAAATATTGTTAGCTACTTATGATACTCGTGAGCTTATAGATAAATCTGTATTTCTGATTCTATTTAAATACAGTATAGTTTGTTTGCCAAGTAACAATAAATTATCCTAAAACTACGACACAATATAATAACTACAAAATAATTCGATATTTCTTAAGTTCCAAACTACCTATTCCTATTATATTATTTTACATTTATTATTACATTTACTTATCTCGAGATTAGAGTTTCGTAGAGTTTTAAATAGTTTTTATCTCTCTTTCTGATCTGTTTCCTCTCTTCTTTTCCAGATCGTAGCTCGTCGCCATGACCTGAAACTAATTGTGACGTCGGCCACCATGGACTCGACCAAGTTTGCCACGTTCTTTGGAAATGTGCCAACATTCACTATACCGGGTCGAACGTTTCCGGTGGACGTGATGTTCAGTAAAAATGCATGCGAAGATTATGTGGAATCGGCAGTGAAGCAAGCGCTGCAGGTGCATCTGACACCCAACGAGGGTGACATGTTGATTTTCATGCCCGGCCAGGAGGACATTGAGGTCACTTGCGAGGTTCTCGAAGAGCGGCTCAGCGAGATCGATAATGCACCCGAGCTGAGCATTCTGCCAATATATTCGCAATTACCGTCCGATTTGCAGGCAAAGATCTTTCAGAAATCCGCCGATGGAGTACGCAAGTGCGTGGTGGCCACGAATATTGCAGAGACATCGTTGACCGTGGATGGCATCATCTATGTCATCGATTCTGGCTATTGCAAGCTGAAGGTGTATAATCCTCGCATCGGTATGGATGCTCTGCAAATCTATCCCATATCGCAGGCGAATGCAAATCAACGTTCTGGTCGTGCTGGTCGTACGGGTCCTGGACAGGCTTATCGCCTGTACACGCAACGACAGTACAAGGATGAACTGCTGGCCCTCACTGTGCCCGAAATACAACGTACCAATTTGGCCAATACGGTGCTGCTGCTCAAGTCACTGGGCGTGGTCGATTTGCTCCAATTCCATTTCATGGACCCGCCACCGCAAGACAATATCCTCAACTCACTGTATCAGCTTTGGATACTTGGTGCCCTCGATCACACGGGCGCACTGACCACACTGGGCAGGCAAATGGCCGAGTTTCCGCTGGATCCTCCGCAGTGTCAAATGCTCATTGTCGCCTGCCAAATGGAGTGCAGTGCCGAGGTGCTGATAATAGGTGAGTAGAATGAAGCCATTAGGATTAGGTGCAAGGGAATTGCATTAACAATTTGTTGGTTATGTTATGTTTTCCCAAAACAATAGTATTTTTCTGCGATTCTCAGCGTTGCCAGAGTTGATTAATTTTGTACTTGCTCCTTCTCTGCAGTTTCCATGTTATCGGTGCCATCGATTTTCTATCGACCCAAAGGACGTGAGGAGGAGGCAGACGGTGTGCGTGAGAAGTTCCAGGTGCCCGAGTCGGATCATTTAACCTACCTCAATGTTTATCTACAGTGGAAGCAGAATGGGTAGGACATATTATATCAATTATACAATAACATATACATTATCGATATACACACCCCACAGCTATAGCTCAACCTGGTGCAATGAACACTTCATCCACATCAAGGCTATGCGCAAAGTGCGCGAGGTACGGCAACAGCTGAAGGATATCATGACACAGCAGAAGATGAACGTCAAGTCGTGCGGCACCGATTGGGACATTGTGCGCAAGTGCATCTGCTCTGCGTATTTCTATCAGGCGGCACGACTCAAGGGTATTGGTGAATACGTAAATCTGCGCACGGGCATGCCCTGCCATTTGCATCCAACATCGGCGCTCTACGGCCTCGGTACAACGCCAGACTATGTGGTCTACCATGAGCTTATTATGACCGCCAAGGAGTATATGCAGTGTGCCACCGCTGTCGATGGCTATTGGCTCGCCGAGCTTGGTCCCATGTTCTTTTCGGTCAAGGAGACGGGTCGCAGTGGGCGTGACAAGAAGAAACTGGCCGCTGAACATCTCAAGGAAATGGAGGAGCAAATGTTGCAGGCCCAACACGAAATGGAGGAGCGCAAACAGCAGGCCGCACAGCGAGAGGAGCAACTGGCGGGCAAGCAGGAAATCGCTACGCCCGGCAATGCAACGCCACGACGCACGCCCGCGCGCATAGGTCTATAGACACACTATTAATTTGCCCTTTATTTTTCAAAATTTTTATTTGTATACAATGTTATTTTATTATTTTTCTTTGTGTACTGCAAAAACATTTCATATTTTTCGTTTTTTGCTACTTAAATGCGTGAATAAATAAGCCAAACCAATTGGAAGGGTATCATGATCTGCATTTTTGGTAGACGATTGGCATGGTTTGATTTGAATGGGTTACAAACCTGACCTTCCACAACTAAATAGTCCTCTCGGCAGCGACATTCACCCCACATGCATTGCATGTTGATGCTTGTCTTCTTGATCTTCTCGTAATCAGTCTTCATTCGTTGAATCTGGCAGTCTTTGTCTTCATGGCAGTAGTCGCCGAAGGTCACAATCGGTTCACAGGTGATGTTGCTCGGATTGACCGATTCGTCAAACAATTCGTCTTGATTCTGGTTATTGTTCTTGGCATAATACTTGGCACGGCAGTTGCAGGTATGGTTGCTGCACATACCACCAGCTCCGAGGAATACTTGGCACTGTTCTGTGCTTGTGCAGCTGGCCCCATAAGTGACTCCAGGCACGCAGCTAGTCATGTTCTGATCGTGGACAAAGCCGTGTGGACAAGCGCATTTATTGTGCCGGGGCAAACAAACTGCAGCCAATGCACTGCACTGTGTATCACTAGTGCACTCCAGATCTGTTCGGGGTATATTATATGGTTTAATTTTAGACTGATCCTGTTCAAATCACTCACCAAAAAGCGCCAGGCATTTTCCCATATGTTGCTCAAACTTTGACTTGCACAAACAACTGCGTGCTTGGCATACAGCGAACTTGTCTGCCATTTGGCATTGGCTGGATTGCTCACATGTTCCGTTCAGCGCCACCATGCGAGGCAGACAGCGTCGATTTTCCACGCTAGGCATGTAGCCGTCAGCACAGTAACATTGCTCCCATTTGGTATCGCATACGGCGTGTTCCTGTGCACAGACGTGGTCCTCGGTACAAGGACCTCCGATGATATTGCTCAGCTTTTTATCCTTTGGTTTGCAGATCACGGTTCTCTTGGTTTTGGGTTCAGTACATAGACAGTGGCCATCGCGGCATCTGCCCTGCTCGTATTTGAGGCACTGAATATCTGTGTTGCAACTTAGTTCTAGCAACTCATCAGCTAATGTTGCAGTTAGGAGCAACCCGAAGGTAAAAAGTATAATTATTCCTAATTGCATCATTAACCTCAGATCAGTTTTCAATGCGAACTATGGCGCCATTAACCGTTATAAAGATCACATGGCCATCGATATATCGGCTGGGAACTTGCTCGACAATGTGGCATCACTGCTGTTAAAAGCTTTCCAACACTGTGTTTATTGATAAATATTTTGGATACTGTAGCGCCAAAATCTGACGACTGATCCTTAAGAACATGACGAAATAAGACGAAAATTTAATTTAAAAAGTAAGAATATTTTATTTTCGGCTTAGCTTAAGAGATATATCCTCAGATAGCTCTCGATTTTCATACATTTTGTAGGCCGAACTGACAGGAGTGAGCAGACCTTAAAAATCATTGATGCTTTCACTTTCCATGGCTATGGTCTCACTGTTAATAAGCCGTGTTTGTTGACAGTTATCGTTTAAAATTTATTAACACTTCATTTGGTATAATTATTTCTTAAAACCTCAGTTACCGATGGATATGTAATAAATACTAAGCTTAGAGTAAAATCAAATATTTTACTTATTATTTTCGTCTTCATTGACTTCTATAAAAATCAATTTTCAAATCTTGGCGCACAGTAACCGCAAAGACTCCCATAATATCAATTTTTAAACAAAAATTATATAAATAGTTAAGTTTTATGTGCCAGATTTACCGATTTATCGAAATTGATTACTAACTTTATCGCTAAGCACACACTCGCATAGCACTCAGCACTTGAACGACTGCAAACAGCTGACTGCTGACAACAGCAGCTTCTATGGTCACACTGGATTTACACAGCATATTTGTTTTGCTTGTTTCTTTTGTGCCCCACTTACTTCTGCTAAACCCTATTCCCCTCAAGCTCAATCCAAATCAAGCCACATGGTACTGCAACAAATCAAAATGCTCCTGCTGGGCATTATAACGCTCTGCCGGCGTGCCCTCTGTTGTTTCTCGCGTCGTCGTAAACTAAGCCACTCTGGCGGTGACCAATTGCAGGCCGTGATGATTGGAGATTTTGCGCCAAAAGAGGCGACAGCGGGAGGAACGACGGGAAGCAGCAAAGAACGCGACTGGAATTCCTGGGATGACAGTCCACGCACAGTGGAGGAGCACATAGAACAGTATCGACAGCGCATGGCGCAGCCTCCCACGCCGCCCAAAGAGGAGCCCGAACCGGACTTTTTTAGTGTGAGTACACAATCACGTCGTGCAGGTATCCATAGCTTACAAGTTCACCTTTCAATCGCAGGAACTGACGCCTGATATCAAGCCACAGGTAAAATATTATCTAAACGATACCGCGCCAGCAACGTCGACGGCACCAACTGATTTTTCAAGACTGAAGGCAGACGACATGGTTCCCATTAGTGCAAATGTGAGTTGAGTCGAAAGGGGCGGCTCTTTTGAACAAATCTATAATAACTAACAACTGCCTTTTACAGGCCGATCTCGAGGACTGGGTCGATGACAATGCCGGCGGCTGGGAGGAGCTGGACACGTCACAGACTAAACAAATCATACGCGAAAAGCGGCGTGAGATGCGCCATCAGCGTCAACAGCCTGGCCCCAGCCGGCAGGTACAGCCCACAATTGGCGCGCAGCGCATCAGCGATGTGCAAAGGATCGCGTAGTCTCCGGACGGGGACGGGGCGACGAGGCAATGTTCCATTCCAATCGTTCGACTTGTAACACTTATTTATACCACATCCAGATCTACCCGTTCAGTTTAGTTACCAATTGGCCCTAGTTTAATGACCCTCCCAATCTAAAGTTTTTCGTTGTTCTCCTTGGTTGGTCACAATAAAGTGCCAGCCGTCATCCACAACGTTCCACATTGCCTTTCCTTTCACTCGCACTTCCTCCTCCTCCTTCGCAAGATGTCTGCTCTGGCGAGCTGCTCTGGCGTTGCTGCAAGCTGCATTTCAGACTATTTCCTGACGCGCTGCGGTTGCTGTGATTGCCCAATCAATCAATGTCCAAACGTCGCATGGACACGCTTCAATGCAGCAGCTTGGCCGCTTGTGGCATAAAAACGAGTCTGCCGTCTGCGGTAGCGTTTTAAATCGCAATGTTACTGCTGCTGGTGATGATCGGCGCGGTGGTCGGCTACGATCGCAGTGTCAACTACTGGGAGGCCTTTGAGCCGGGCAAGTTGCTACAGCGTCTGGATGCGCTCACGCTCGAGCCTGGACAACTGCCTGCCGTGGCTAACGAGGCGGTTGCACTGACACAGCCGCTGCCCACGGCACAGCCCAAGCTCGACGAGGATGTCTACGAAGATGGTGCAGAGGACACGGACACAGATATCGAAGCGGATGCTGGAGCAGATGTGGAAACAGAAACAGCTGGCGATGGCGGTGTCGACGATGCGGATATCGATACGGATATTATTGATCATGTAACAGCCGACGACGAGGTGCAGTTGGCAGGAGACTTGGAGAGCGCTGAGGCACATTCTGGCGAGGATTACGAGCGTAGCTACGAGCAGTTTGTGCGACAGTATTTTGATCGTGTGCCGGATCAGGAGGATGAGGACGAGTACGACAACGAGGAGCAGCAGCAACTGGACGCCAGCATTGAGACGCAGGCAGAGGCGAGCAGCAACGTGCATAAGCTGAATAAGAAGAGCGGCAAGAAGCCGAAGACCAGCTCCAAGTCAACATCCCACGAGAAACACAAGCGAGAGCGAGACGGCGAACGCTGTCGTCGTGTGCACCGCAAGGGGCAACTCTGCAAGATTTGTCGCGAGCCACGGCACAATGAAGTCTCCGAGACGTGCAGCTACTCCCATGCCGAGGAGCCGGAGCAGTATGCCTACGGTAGTGGCAGCCAGTACAAACGCTATCGAGATAAGTCGCCGCGCAAGCACACTCGGGAGGCAGAGGAAGAGGAGACCGAGGAGGAGAAAGAACAGCCTGCCAAGCGGCCACAGCGCTCCGAGCGACACACCACAATCTTGCTGCAGCCCAGCAACAAGAACAGAACCAACAATAGCAGCAGCACGAGCAGCATCAGCAACAGCATCGCCGGCAGCGACAGCAGCCTCTGCGTGCGACGGCAGCAGGGTAAAAGCGTTTGCTACGACTGCAAGGACAGCGGGGGAAAGCGCATGACACGCTGCTACGATGCGGCTGTGAAGAAGCACAGCCGCAAGAGCAGCGCCAAACCGGGCAAGCCGCGTACCCGCGAGTCACAGCAG
Source organism: Zaprionus tsacasi (assembly GCA_018904105.1). Classification (NCBI taxonomy): domain Eukaryota; kingdom Metazoa; phylum Arthropoda; class Insecta; order Diptera; family Drosophilidae; genus Zaprionus; species Zaprionus tsacasi. The sequence goes on along the minus strand of JAEIFR010000003.1, from coordinate 1,722,909 downwards.
TCGGAGCAGGAGCAGCGCATCTACAAGCGCACCATCAGCTACAGCTATGCGCGGGACAGCAGCAGTCCCGACGACCACGATGAGAATCTCGAGCAGCACGAACCGCTGCGACTCTCAACCTCAACTGCGTCAACGACAACTGCAGCAGCAGCAGCATCAGCAGCGGTTGCTCGCAATGGGACCCAAGTGACGCCACGTCCCACTGGTCGCAAGTTGGCCAGGGTGGTGCGCAGGCGTGTCGCACTGCCCACCCCGATCCCGATCCCGTATAGAACATAAGCTAGACGCAACTCGGCTGTCCAATCGCGACAGGCAGACTTCTCATTATTATTTCTATTATTATTTTTTTTTTGCAACAATAAAAGAAAGTTATCAAAAACGAAAACATTATTTGTATGCCCTTGCAGAGGGTATATTGCATACAAGCTTCTTATTGCTGTACGCTGTAAATAAGTCGGAACGAGCCAGATCGGACCGATATATCGTATAGCTGTCATAGAAACTATCGGCCGATTTTTATTGTTTTTCAAGATATTGCAACAAGATTTGGCAAATCTTATTCTTATTACGTTCCTAATGTGCTGTCAAAATTGTATCAAAATCGGACTATAACATATAGCTGCCATAGGAACAATCGGCTGAAATCAGGGTTTTTGTATGCAAACATGTTTTGTTTTTCGAAATACCGCACATTATCAATACTTTTTAATGTTATACAGTAACCCGCCCTTAGTTTTTCCATTTAAATATCTCAGACGTTTATATTCTATAGCTGTTATAGGAACAATCAGTCAGTCCGTCTGTCTGTTGCAACGCTAATAAGTCCCCCAGTTATTGAGCTATCTTCATAAAAGTATATTTAGTATAACTGCAAGGGTATAAAACCTTCGGCGAGCCGAAGGTAGCCTTGCTTTCTTGTTATACACTGAAAATGGTCAAAAAAGGGTATACTGACTTTGTGCAAATGTATGTAAAAGACATAAGGAGGCGCGGCAGACCCAATAAAGTGTATATATTCTGGCTCAGGATCACTTGCCGCGTCGATTGAGCCATGTCCGTCTATTTGTCTGTATGAGACAACAGATCTCAGCTATTATAAATGCTAGAGACACCAAATTTGGCATGAAGGTTCCTATATATCATAAGTGCGATTACACGTTTGTAACAGATTTTGCCAATTGGGCGAAGGGTATCTTAATGTCGAGCGCTCTCGACTGTAACCTTACCGACTTGTTATATTCCAAAGTATTCTATTTCAAAATTGAAGTGAGAGAATAATTATTTTAACTTGACTCTCGAATCAGAAATCTAAAACGAAATCGCAAAAGTATACCATAGGGATCGTATTCGTTACTTCCAAAAAAAAAATTATGATTATTTCTATTTTTTTTAAATGTAATTGAGTTTTGTATTTTTAGTGTTATTTTTTCACTTAAGATGTCACAAACATTAAATTTATACCTTTATCGGCGAGTTTTTATGTAATTTTGATATAGTAATTTATTAAGACAACCTTGGAAAATCCATAAAAAAATTTGTTTGATTAATCGAATAATTATTATATTCACCAGGTATAAACAACAAAAGAGCAAATTAATGTTTCCAAATAAGTAAACTATGGTAAAAATTTCCAAATGGGTGTTGTAGATATGGTATAGTACAGTCATTAAAAATAGAAAGTATTCCCAAGGGAATATGTTAATTGTGAAAGACCAAACTAGATATTTTATAGTATTATTATCCATGTTTCGGTTCCTTAATATGGTAGGAAAAAGTCATTAATTAGGTTTGGGGACTCCAGCTTAATTTAATGTTTATGTACTACAAATAGTACACCAATTACATCACGATGGACTTAGTATAATATATTAATTATTGAATAATCTTCAACTAGTTGCATCATAGTACGCAACAGACTTAGCATCTCGCAATCAGATCGATGCGATTGATTTACAATCGCCCTTTGGGACCCAGCGAATGTCATCCACAGTGCGGTAAACATTTTTTAGATTAAACACTACCTATGTATATATATAGTATATATAGCTAGGTATATATGGTCAATCGCTTTTATTTTCAGCCCACGTGAGCTCGCCGCTTATCGCTCTAATTGAAGCAGGTGCAGATTACAGACTACAACAACTCAGTTCTCAGTGGGTCTGTTCGGGGTAATATTCGTATAGAGCGTTATATATGATTGGCCATAACGACTTCCTCTGGGTGTGGCACCATTGAGTCAATGGGGCTTAAATATATCTTTTAAGTGTTTCGCAGAATTCGATACGATTGAAGTGCCATATAAAAGCGATTTCCAGAAAGACTTCAATGCGATCCCTCTTCTATTATCCTAAAATAAATGCTACAATCTTCGCTTGTTTTCTTTTTGTTTTATTTTTTTTTCACTTTATTTACTTTTACGTTCATAATGCGTGTAGGATAATTATTAAATTATGGTTTTTCAATTTGTTGCTGTTGTTTTTTTTTTTTTTGTTTTCTGTCGCCTCATTGCACTAAAATCGGTTGCCATATTCTTCAGTATTTATATATGTATATATTTATAGCATTCGCAAGCTCTCTTTCTATTTCTCTCTCTGTCTTTCTGAGTCGTGCGCATGGTGCTGTCCCGCTCGGATACGAAACAATAAAAAAAGTACACAAATAAAACATAAACAAAAGTGGCTTAAAAATTGTTGTCGTTTCTCTCTCTCTCTCTCACTCTCTCTCTGTCTCTGTCTAGCTTACAATTAGAAAAAAAGGGTTGCCACAACTCTCTCTCTCGTTCTTCTATCCTTCGTCTTCTTTGTCCCTCTTCTTTATCAGGCAACTCTTTATGCAAAAATAGATGTGTATATATAGTTAATATCTATATATCGTATATAGTATTATATATAGGCGCATATATTGTATGTATGTATATAAATATATATTACAAATTATTTTCCATAGTTTCTGTCATTATTAAATATTACAAATTTATTTTTTCTCTTTATCTCTCGCTTTCTCCTTACCAGGGGCGTAAAACAGATCCAACTAAAGCAGAAAAGGCCAACCTTTATTTATAAAATAAGGTTAAAGTTATTTTTGTAAAAAAAAAAACATAATAATAATATTATAATCATTAATTGGGGGACCGTGGCGACATCTGGCGATCGGTTCCGTTTTTAAAACATTCTTTTTACGCTTAATTACAATAGCAAAAAATAATACAATAGGGGAAAGTGGGCGGGGGGGCGAAGCAAAAAGATCTAAAAGAACGTTACAATTGTTGCTGCTGCTCTTGAGTTGTTGGTGTTGTTGTTGTTGGGGATCGGTGCAGCTGTTCGCCAAGAGTGATCGTTGTTGTTGTTGTTGTTTCATTACAGTTTTCGTTAATTGGAAATACAGTTTTACGTATGTATATGTATTGTTTACATAATCCTTTAATTGTTTTATGCAGTTGCATAACTTCAGCAGAGATCGATCCACTCGTCAATTATGTATAAGTTGTGTGTGTGTGTGTGTGTGTGTATCTTCACTCTATCCTCAATTGCTATTGTTGTGGTTGTTCTGATCCACGCTGTCCATGTTGGGCACATAGTCCAGGGCCATCATGCAGGCGAAGACGGTCATCACCATCTTGGGCTTGACCTCGGTAATGTCCTCGGGCAGCGCGTAGACACGGGCGCCGATCTTGCGGGCCATCGATATGGCATATTTGGCATTGGCCAGGTTATCCTGCGAGACAGAATGAGATTCAGTTGGAGAAACAAGCTGCGAGTGAAGGATGGGGAGACTTACCTCCTGGGTGCCGCTGGTGCGCACCAGCTCATAGTTGATGCTGCCCGCCTTGATCGAATCGATCAGATCGATCACAATCTTGCCATCGGCAATCGCGGGGTCGTTGAAGTTGCGCAACTGCGACTGCTTGCCGGCATCGCTGAGACGCGTGTTCACCCACTGCACGATCTCCTTCTCGATGATGGGGTTGCCGGTGTTGGCGAGGCGCGACAATATCGACAGCGTGTAGGCGCGCATCAGCTGCCAGATGAGGGCTATAGAAGAAGAAGAAACCAATTAGCAACAATTGTGGATACACTCCTCATACATGCATCACATACCCAGCGTGAGCGTTGCATTGCCATCGTTCAGATCCTGGCCAGCGATGCCAACCAGCGAGAACTTCAGCTGCTTGCCAAGATCGACGGCATAGTTGCAGTTCTCCAGCTTCTCCATGAACTTGCGCAGCGGCGTGAAGCGTTTGTGCACACGGCTCCAGTTTACGATGCCAGGCTTGATGACATCGAACAGCTGGAAGATGACCAAGCCATCGGCCAGATCCGAGTACAGCCAGTTCACATGCGGCGCCACGCCCATCGAGTTCATCCAGTTACGGTAGGCTGGGTAGGGTAATCGAAATATTGTGGATTAGTCAAATGGGAAGGAGCAGGTGCTGAGCAGCTCGACTTACTCTTCTCCTCGCGCGTCTCCTCAATAGACTCGAGTCCCTCGATCTGCTCGGGCTTGTCCAGGCCGGGATGATTGTTAAACAGATTTGGCCACGAAGGCCAAGTTCAGCTTGTAGACTCCGTTGACCACATCCTGTGACGTGAGGAAGCTGCGGCAATTCAGCTTGGCCGCCTGCTGCAACATAATCTCGGCACGCTGCTGCAGATCGGACTCGCGCAGTGCATCCAAATTTACATCGGCCTCGTTGCCGGCAATCTGCTTCAGCAGATGCGAATAGATCTCTGAGTCGACAATGTCCGACTGGAAGTTGGTGCAGCGACGCGAGATGCCTGCCCGTTCCAGATGATGATTGACCCAGCGCAGCAGAATAGCCTCCGGCGACATCTTCATTAGATCCTCGAGACGCTCGTTGTCAAACAGCAGACCCGCCAGGCCGGGACAGCTGTCCAGGGTGATGTGACTGAAGAGACCGATGCGAATAATCTGCCACAGCAGACCGAGCACCAGATGGGGCTTGCCCTTGGTCAGATCGTGGGCATCGATGTTCACAATGTTGCAACCAATGGCCTGGGAGGAGACCAAGGCCAGCGTGAGGTTCTCAAACTCACGATAGACGGTCAGGTTCTTCTTATTGATGGCGCGCTCATCGATGGTGTCGGGGCAGGAGTGATTGATGATTTTGCACAGCAAGATACCGTCCTTGATCGACTGATAGAGACGCTTGCCCTCGGCATCGATGGGCAACAGATGCTGCAGATCCTTGTCGTGGCCCAGATTCGAGTTAATCCAATCGGAGAAGGCCAACTGCTCCTCCAGACGCACCGAGTGTGTGGTGCCCTCCGACGATATGCTCGACATGCCGCCCAGTGTCTCAAGATTCTCCTTCTTGGAGACGACCGTCTTGAATGTGCTTGCCACATCTTTGGACTTGAGGTCCAGGCACAGTGTCTCGAATTCCTCCAGATTCAGTTTACCCTGATGCGCAGTACGCTGTTTGCTCTTGAACTCGTCGATCATCTCGCGCACCTGGTAGCCGGCCAGCTTGAAGCCCACCTGATTGAGGGCATCCTTCAGCTCGTGCAGATCGATGAAGCCATCCTTGTTTGCATCCAACTATCAAGAGAAAGAGAGAGAGAGAGAGTGTGAGTGAGACACGTTGATCATCAATTGTTTTGAATTTATTAATGACTAATCCCATTTACTCATCGATCGTCGACGTCGACGGCGCTGACTCATCTCTCGGATTCACCTTCGCATTTGAATCGAAACTATTTCTCCCCATTAACAGCGCACATTCCAGCCACATCAACCCCCACTCCCAGCCCATTCCCCTCAATTTCCTCATCGTTTGATCAGTTCGCTTGCTAAAGCAAAAAGTTCCGACAGTTTCCACCTGCCAAACCTGACCGACCCTCTTGTCTTCCCTCCCCTTCGTTCCTCCTTCTTTCCACATCATCATGTCTTCTTCTGGCATTCTGCTTATCAACTCGCTCGCGCACTCTTTGCTGATTAATTAGTTAGCTCCCTCTCGCTCGCACCTGCTGCAACAGTTTTCCGCAATTAGATCACAGGTAACATTTTTGCCAAGGTTGCCCCCGCCCCCGCCCTGGGGCAATTGCAATTGATCATCGTCAAGTCAACTGACGTAACAGATATCTTTAGACGCTGTAAACAACTATCGATAACGTCGCTATCGTAATCGCTATCGAAGTTTCCTTCTATGCGATCATCACCAATAAACTGTATATTTAATGTGCAATGTTTAACAACATTTTACGATGCGATTTACAACGGTAATTATCATTCTTTGTATCGTCATTCGACATTAGGTTAGGATGGAAGCAGACATAAATATTTGAGGACAGTAAACTTATATAGATTAATTGATATTATGCAAAGATTGGCTGGCAATCGTGAAACAATATATATTTTAATTTGTTTTTAGAATATCTCAATTTTAACTACTCTTTTTCGATTTTCGAATATGATCGAAAACTTTTGTAGTTCTTAAATTTAAAAATAAATGATATTATCGCATAATTTAATTATTGATGATGATCTCCATGTATAATACGAACTTGGAACTTTTTCAATCGATAGTTCTATAGGTTTTTCAATGATTTCGGATAAGTTTCTCTTGAGTTTGGGTCTTGCCTAAAAGCTTTTCGACATATCGCCAATGTTTGTGCACTTCTCGCACACACACACACACACACTATATCTGTGTAAATATTGAAATTTAGCAAGATTCTCTATGGAAAACTTCCTGATAAACGACAATTTGCTAAGCCAAGCCCAACCCAGACCCAGGGGTAAATGGAATGGAATGGAATCATATAGGGTCGCCAGCCAGGTAAGGTTCAAGTCTCTGGCCAATTGGTTGCTTTCGTGTGGGTTTTCGGTGTGAAATTCCCATCACGACCATATAGTATATAGTATAGAGTATACAGTATACAGTATACAGTATCTATATATGAGCACGCATACTCGACTGTCATAATGTGTGTGTTTGCGGAATGTGTGTGCCGCGGGTCGCTCAATGATGGTGATGGCGATGGCGATGATGATGTTGGCTGTTGGCTTGCCTGCGTTGTTGCCCGATAAGATAAAGTTGGGCTGAGGCGAAACGGCAACAAATCGAAAATAGCAAAACAGTCGACGTTGTATATGGTAATAATTGCTATGACGGGTGAGAGCAGCAGGAGGAGGAGGAGGAGAAGGAGGAGGAATATAGGTAAGTGGTATAGACGGTCAACGTTTTGGATGGTTCGCTGCTGCTGCTAGCCCTGAGAATAGATAAGTCAAATAAACGCTGACATATAACGGAAGTTACACATTTTTGGTAGAAGGGGGGAATTGGTTGGTCGATTGAGTGCGAATTTCACGCGTTTGCACTTTATCGCAGGCGTTCACTGTAGCTCCCTTTGCCTGTTTGTGCATGTCTGTGTTATCGATTAAAAACCATAAAGTGTGCCGACAAGGGGCAACAACAACAACAACACCTCGAATGGGAGCTACAACAAGCGCAAACACTTTTCAGATTACGTGAGTCGAGTGAAGTGAGTAATAGTGACGACCTATATCGAGTTGATAGTAGTATATCGATATATCGAGAGAGGTCACTGTGCTTACGTACATCGGGCAGCAGCTCTTCCAGATTCTGCTTGAACTCCTCGATAGTTTGATGCTGTTCGACGTTGAGAATGTCGGCCATTTTCGATATTGATTTCGATTTCGGTTTGTGCTTCGTGTGGGTTGATTATTATTTATCGATTATTGATCGAAGCGCACTATGTAAACACTGGGAAAGTGATTGTTTTCTCGCCTCACGCTTTGCTGCTGAGCAGAATAAACAAAAACAAAACGAAACAAAAAATTATGCTTAAGTTAAGTAAATCGATTAAGAACGACGCGGCACACACGCACACACTCGCACAACACGGATACGATCGAAGGAACGAAGGAAAGAGGCGAAAGAGCGAACGAGAGCGAGTCACGATTGAGCAACGAGTAGCAAAATCACCGTTAGATGTGAGTTTTGCGTGACGCGAAAGAGAGAGAGAGAGCGAGAGTTGTAAAGAGAGCGAGCGCGAATGCAAGAGAGGGGATGGGTGAGAGAGAGAGCAAGAGCGCGCGTGTATGCGAGAGAGCGTGCGTGCGTGAGAGCGCTGCCTAAGGATTACGCGTGAGCGGATAGGTAGGAGGAGGTAGGCGGAGGGCGATATTACTCTGCGTTCGTCGGGATTCTGTTGTCGATCGATGTTGGCGCCGCGGGACGAGCTGTACTACTATTGAGCGCCTGACGCAGTGCGCGCTATTTATGCCTTTTCTTTTATCACAGCCAACCCACTCATGCTCTCCCGCTCCCACTCGCACACGTGAGTGCATGAGTGCGTTACCGCGCTCTCACTCTCTTTTGCAATCGAAGTGCCGTATTGATAAGGCACTTTGCGATGAGAAAGAATTACGAATTACTCAATTCTGGCCGAAAACATATTTTTTTTTTTAAGAGCAACTGTTTCCACTGCTGTGTCTGTTTTCTGTATTGTCTCTAGCTCTTCCTTCCTCCCTTGTCCATTTTGTTTATGCATTATACCCTGAATCATTTAATGCTCAAATTAGTTAGTCACATCAATCGAATCGAACCAACGACTAATACCACCTTAGTCATTCCAATTCAATCCATTCCCATTCTCATTCCCATTTCAATTTCAATATCAATTTCAATTTCAATTGAATCTAATTCAAGAAACCCCAAAGAGAGCGCCTACGGTAGATACCCCTTGCCGCAGCGACGCTCATTGACGTCATTTCATAGCGACTGTGCGCTCCTTACTCAGTATTGTTGTTGTTCTCTTGTAACTCGATTCACGTTGAGTCGATTTCGATTAAATTTTCTGCATCGATAGTTGGAGTCGAATTGGAACATTTGGGCAAATTTCAAGGTGCTTAGCTATGTTCGTCAGCGCAAATACCCCTTTTTCGTGTCATGGTGTGTGTGATAAGAAATGAGAACAAGTCATATGAGCCGACAATTGGGTCTTATATGCAGGTATGTAAATATGTACACAATCACAAACACGCACACACACACACACACATATGCCCTACACTCACATACCTGTGAACGCATGATAACTGCTTGGGTATTTTGGTCATTTGCTGCGATAAGACACCCTACGATCGTCCCCAACTCGAGTGATTTTGCCTGGCTATAGGCGGGGAGTACGGACGGTAAGGCAATTGGCCAAGCATGACGGGGAAACGACACCTTCGCAGTCGTAGTCGCAGCAGTCCGTCAATATCGTCGATTGGGAACATCAGATTACGCACGATAATCGTTGAACGTGACAGGGTTGTCACCTGCTTAGGCATGCGAATGTAATTATGATAATTTCGATGTGAAGTCAAAGATTTACTCAAGATGGAATGCGATTTGAAATCAACAGGGTTGTCAATCTACTGCATTAATTACAAGTCTAACTAAATAAAGATAATTCCTATTGTATGTATTTTGATTTTCCCTTTGAAACTGCGACAACTCTGGCACGTCAAGTGCCAAGAACCTTTTAGCAAAATGCTTAGCCATCAAAATTTTAACTGAATATCAAACAAACTTACGTAAGTAAACATATATTATGTACATACATATAATAAGGGGGTATACGAGGTAAGGAAATAAAAGAGCGTAACTGTAAGAGAGAGCGAGAGAGAGAAAGAGAGAGAGCGATACATGTCATTTAAACGTAATTGGGTTTTTAATAGCTATTGTATCAGCCAGGGGAATTATGTATGTGCCAATTGCTTTTCGCCAAGTGATGATGTCTTGTTAAACATAAATTTAATACCGCTTTGCTGAAGATAAGGAAATACTCCGATAACCGAATAACCAGGTGAACTGCACAAGCTCAGCGGTTTCTAATCGAATTTACTGCCATTTTTGGCATTTTTGACATTTCTCATCGCTCTATCTCGCTCTCTTTCTTGCTTGTGTCCACTCGAGTCCACTTCGAGGTCGATTAGTCATCAGTTGCGATCGCTGATCGTACAAAGAGTGTACATTGTTTGCCACAACGTTTCCTCCTCCTTCTCCTCCGCCTCCACTTTCGCCTTGGACAGCTGTACAAACTACCCCATCTTCCCGCATATTATATCGAATGCATTTCCTATTCTTATTTATTTATGGCATACAGATCTTCTCCTCCCCTGTTGTGATTCCATTGTTTCCCAGATGATGTCCAACTGACAGATCCTAAGTTGACACCTGTATTTGTTCAGCTTTTAGCTAGATAACTATCGACTATCGATAGGCATTTTTAAATCTCTCGCTCTGAGTCATACAGTCGTGTTTACACGTTTAATTCTATACGATATTAATACTATATAGTAGTATATACTACTCGCAGTTGCCTCGATGACTATCAAGTTCAAGTTCGGCTCTTGGCCTTTCCACTGGCATTGTGACGAGTATTCTCTCCACTTCTGTCTGTGTTAATCCAAAGAAGAGAAGAGAAGAAACATACGCAGCGAAAAGAAGAAAAAAGAAAAAGGTCAAAAAACAAACGGCACAACACACACAAACCGTAATTATGATTATGATTATTATGATTATCAGAAAACAGTCCGCGAAAGTTTCGTTAATGAACTTTGTTGTCATTGTCATTTGAAGGCAATTTACAGCAAATGAAGTTCATTAGCAGCCCGGGTTCGGGTCGGATTCGGGTCCGGATCCGGCATATGCTAAACGGTTTTTAGTTTGTTTGTTTCTTTGTGCCTCTTTCCTTTCCCTTCCCTTTCTTTCTTTTCCTTATCCATTTCCGATTTGAGATGAACGCCAAGAACAATACAATGTCTTTTGCGAATGCGAATCGATAACTGATAACTAACTCAGCTGCTATCGATTGGCTGAGAGCAAGTGAAGTTAGAGATGTGTTATATACGTACAGTTTTTTGTCGATAGTTGTTATCGATAGTAGTTTGTCTACCAAATTACGATTTGTTATGAGGAAACGCAACTCTTATTCAATAATTAAAGACGCACAGAGCTAGTGAGTGCAGTTAGTGATGTGCTTTATATCGATATGTCTGCTTTTAATTCCTTAGTTGATATCGATATCAGTTTCAAAGCAAAGCGGCTTTAACGTATATTCTAACTGGAAAAGGGCCAAAACGACAACACTGACACTTCTTCTACTTCTTCTGGATACTGCGGGTTGGGTCTGGGACTGGAACTGGGGCTGACATAAGCGGGCCGAATGTCACCTATAAACAACCTGAACAACAACAACGAGGTGAGTAACACGAATTATGCCCTCAGCACGAGTGGAAACAAGTAAACGTTATGTGTTTGTTCATTGTTATGGTTTGTTATGCTCTCGTTGTTGTTGTTGTTGTTGTCGGTTTTCGCTTTCGTTGAACCGGTTTGGCATGGCCTGGAACCAGACCAGTTCACTAGACAAATTCCAATACCAAATCCAAATCCAACTCCAACTACAATTACTCATGCCAGGCACGAACCTTTGCTTTGTTCGAAAGTGGAGCATTTGCATTTGTCCGAAAAATAAAGCTGAATGCAATCTAGCGGGACTACTGCTAGCTGAGACTAGTTGATCTCAAGTCGATGTAGGAGATTCAACCAGATCAAGAGTCGCAGCCGTAGCCGGAGCTGTAGCTGCAGCTGAAGCACGACCTCGACAACAAAGGCGGCATTACATCAACGCGGTCCGCTTGACGTTTCACTGATTGAATCGACGAGTCGAGGCGAGGAACAACATGCGAAACATGTTAATCAACACACGACTCACCCGCACCCGCACCCGCACCCCACACCCCCCACTGCTCATTGAGAGCCCCGTCGAATCGAGTACTATACACATGCATATAACATAAAACCCACCGATCGTAAATAGTCAAAGGAAATCAATTGAACAAAAATTAATAATGAGCCAGCTCAGCGTGTGTGTGTGTGTGTGTATGTACCGTGGTATTTACAGTTGATGTTGTAGGGGGAGTAGGAAAAGGAGGAGTGGGAATAGAGCGGGACAGCTAAGACGCTGTTGACGACCGACAAATTCGACAAAAAAAGTATTACAAATAGTGTTTGATTCATGTAAAGGGTGACTATATTTAATAAAGATAACTATCGATTGTGATTTTGTTTAATAGCGCTTCCGTCGATACTATCGATGGTTTTTTCGAATTTTGTATAAGTTTGACTTTTTTTGCTCTTAGGTTTAGGTAGTTTCCTTAGAAGCAATAAATGATTATAATTTATTATATTTTCTTTGTAATAAATCCATCGATGGAGACCAGATTCCATCGATTAAGATAAAAATTATAATTCTACCGATCAATAAAGATAATATTATTGTAAAACCACTTGTTAATTAATTTAATTTAATTTGTTTCTTAAAATATGATGATGATTAATAGAATAACTATACATATGAATAAGAATATTCCGACTTCTTCCATAAAATACCATCGTATAATCAGTTATGCTTAAACAAAAAACTTCATTCATTCTCTGTCGGATAATTTTGATGTTTCAGCACTTCAATGACTTTTATATACTTTTAATCCCCAAAGCGATTCGAAAGCTTTATCAAGTCAATGCACGCAGTGTGCTAAAACGTATGTATACAGTTTATTTTTATTTTTATATACATACATATTTTTTTTTTTTTGTTGGTTTATTCCAAACAATTTAATCGCCTTCTGTTTATTTTTGCAAATAATTTAATTCAATTAATTTTGCACTCGATTCTCAAGCTGTAAACAAATTGATTCGAAAGGTATTGCAAATAGTATGAATCATTTTTGAATAATCGACAACAATTTCGACAACTTTGTCACCTGGACATGTCAGCCAGTGGGGCCGATGTTGTCAGAGCGTTGTTGTGTCTTGTCATCGTCATCTTCAACAAGACGTTGTTATCGACTTTTTGTTGTTGTTATCGTTCCATTGTTGTTATCGTGCGCGTCTCAATTGAAATTCGTAACACGTACAACAAATTTGACTTTGCGCACTGAGCTCGACTCAGCGCGACGCGACGCGATGCGATGCGATGCGACACGACGCATGTAATAAATTTTTATGTAGAAATTGGCAATGCGACCAACACACACACACACACACACATTAACATGCTGAGCTAAGTGAATTGTATAATCAGCAGTGTGACACATATCCGCCGCATAGAAAAATAAAAAAAAGAGACGCGGGAGGGCAGGCAGCGCGGTCAATGGCTACTTGTCACTTCCCCTCCCCCTACCCCTCCCCCCACAGACACACACACACAGACACATACTACTGTTGGGTTTGTTCAAGGCGTGGTCGGGTCGGGTCGCTTCAGACTGATTGCAATTTCATGTGAAACATAATACAAACATTAGTCATAAGGATAAATAATACGCGACTCCAAAGTGTAGGGCAGGAGGAGGAGGAGGAGGCGAGGGGTTTAGCTGCATGACTCAGCAGTGTGTCTAGCAGACACCAAGGTAAGCCAAGACCAAGACCAAGCCAGGCCAACCCAGTCACAGTCACAGTCCCATTGCCAGCGATAACACACCTTGCAGTCACAGGCGCAGGCACAGGCTAATTAGCATGACAAATGAACAGTTACCCTGCCTGGGGCTGGGGCTAGGGCTGCCACCCCGTGCAAATATTGGTAACGAGGCAGTAAATCGTTCGCTGTCGCGCTCCTGTAAATGAACTCCGCCGAATCGCATAACCAAATATGCACTCTCACACACACGCACACTTGCATACGTGTGCTTGTTGTTATCGCGGCCATAAAGTAACGGGGCAATCGGCGAGTTCAAGAAACTCTGCACGCAAAGCGCAGAAATCGAAGAAAGCGTCAAAAAACTTTTGCATAAGGACAAACGACAAGTGGCAACGCCAAAAAAAGAAGACACCAAAACAAGTAAGAAAGCAATAAGTATACAATACACTCGACTAGAGTATACCCTGCAGACAATGGGAACGGTAAAAATAATTGTGAAAACTCAAAAATAAAAAATAAACTGCAACTATCGTATACAAATATTTATAAACATTGCATACTGCAACCGCATATACTCTTCGCTTGCCTGCTTTTATTTTGCAGGGTATAACGAAAAAGCTGACAACTCAGCTGCGAGTTGCAATGCGACGCAATGAACGCATTAAAAATCACTTTCGCTGCATTTATGCACAGTGGTATAAAGCGACAAAAAAAAACCACACACACACACACACAGAGAGATATTCATGTATGTGTATTTAAATTCACATATATTATAATTTGTACAGATATGCATACGCTTGATTAGTTTCTTGAGTGATTAATCATCTGCTTTATATGTGCATTTGCATTTGCACATGCGCGTATGTATGTATTTAATGATTTGTACAACATTTTATCACGTATTCCCATTAACTGAACACGCTCAGTGTGTGTGTGTGTGTACATGTATCAAATGTCTTCAGTTTCCACTCTCCCCCCTTCTCAGTCCCCTCTTTTGGTTGCAGTCACATTCCGATCGCAGTGATGTCATATTTCTTTCTGTTGTTATCTACTTAGAATATGCAAACACTCACACACACACACACACTTGGCTTACATTTTCAATTGCTTGCGAACCACTGTGCTGCAACTGCACGACTTTTGAGTGACACTGCAAAGTGTTTGGCATATGCATTAATGTTAACGGAACGTCGGGGCGTCAGATGGGCTTTGTCTAAATGCAAAGTATGTTTAAGTGCGCGCATAAGTAGCGTATTCTCTCCCTACCACACCCACACCCACATCCACTCTCCTCTCCTCTCTTGCACTCTCTTTAAGTGCACTTGATAAAAGCCAAGCGGCGTATGTGGTTGCAGCAACAAACGTCGCTCTTTCCTCATGTGAATGGGCACAGCGCAGACGACAACAACAGCAATAGCAGAAAAAAGGGAAAAACAACAATAACTACAACAACAACAACAACAACACCAGCTTTAGACCTAATAAACGCAGCCCCCAATGAATTATGTGCCTGCCCAGCGACTGACGCAGCCGTAGCCACTCTCGCTCAAGACTCGAGACATGCAAGCGAGCTGATAAACCATAAAAATACGTACTTAAGCCCGCAGATATGTATGTGTGTGTGTATTTATGTATGCCTGCACACATACACAGATATGTATGTGTATATCTATACTCAAAATGCAAGGCTTTGCGGCAATTAACGCTGACACTCCCACGCGGGCTCACACTGCCTAAAAACAAGCTTGAAAAGACAAAAGATAAACAAAAGTAATACTTTGTGCCGGTATGGCCACACTGTTGCTGATTGACATAGCAGCAACAGCAACAGCAACAACAACAAACAAAACAACAAAAGCAACAGAAATAACAGCAGCATGGCATAGTTGACAGGCAGCGTCAATTTAAATGCGGAACAAGATCTTGCTCTCTCTTCTGCTCTCCCGCTCTCGTGCATCCCACTCTTCCATTCTCTCGCAGCCTCGCTAACTGAGCGCATTAGTCATCCAGCCGCAAGGCATGCTTATGCTTGCTGATTAATAAAATCCACAACAACAATAACAAAATCCACTTTCGAGTGTCAATCAATGCGAGTGCGACCCCGCCCCACCCACGCATACCCCAGACGCCCACGCTGCTGCTGCACTCATTGCCTGGTATTTTTGCTGGTATTTTTGTTGCTGTTACTGTTGCCGCTGTTCTCTCTTGCGGTTATCCTTTTTTATCGTTTCGTTTGACACGCATTTTCATAATGTGCGCGAGCGCGCGCGCCATAACAATGCTGCATTGTGTTTTGATTAACACAACGCGCGTGCGCTCGCTTCCTCTCGTACTGTTTGCCGCTCTCACCACTGTTAACAGCGCAAATTGCATTGAATGGCGCGTGGGCGGACGGAGATGTAAAGACGCAGCAAGAATTACAGTTGGCAATTCAGAAAGCAACACCTGAAAACTATTAAATGCTGCTACGCTCACTTGTGTGTGTGTGTGTGCGTATATGTGAGTGAGAAAAAATTGAAACAAACGCTAAACGAAAATTGCTGCTGCCCCTTGAACCGGGCAACGGGGCTAAACGTTGACGTTGACGTCGACGCTGGCGTTGGCGTTGGCGTCGGCATCGCTGATGATGTGCTGTTGCTGCTGCTGCTCTTCGACTCCGGCTTGCTGCGGGGCTGCTGCTGCTGCTGCTGAGTCGTAGTTTTTCACGCTCTCCATCTTCTTATTTCTATGTCTGTGTATGTGTGTGTTTTTATTTTAAGCAGAAACTGGTTTTTGTTTGCCTTCTTTGCTGTGTCTCTTAACGTGCCGTTGTGTTGTTGTCATACTATGAAAATACCCACACACACACAGAGGCATGCATAAGCCTTTACGTATGTATTCTATATGTATGTGAGTATTATTCAAATTGTATTTTCGCGAAATTCATATGAAATTCCGAGTAAAGTGAAAGAAGCATGCGTTGTCTCGGCTTTTGCTTAGTTTATTTTGATTAGTCATGTCTGCGTGTGTGTCTGTGTATGTGGAGAGAGAGAGAGCGTAAAGGGAAGGGGGTTAAGTAGACAGACATTGAACTTGTGCGTTAGCAGCGACGCAACGTCAACTGCGACTGCGACTGCGGCATTGCGCATGCGCTGCTGCAGTGATTTTGCAGCAAAACTCTGTGGCGTGGCCACCACCCAAGGGAACTTGTTTTCTTTCCCCCATGCACTGCGCTCCCCCACACACACACACGCACTGGGAGATATGCATATGTGCACACACACACACACACACACTCTTTCGTATTCATTGGTATGTATGTATGAATGTATGCTTGCTAGCTGGCTGGCTGGCTGGAGCATTACCGTTAGCTGTTGTTGTTGATGTCGCTCTCTTCATGGGGGGTTGTTGAAGGCCATTGTCGTCGTCGCAGTCGCAGTCGCTGTCGCCATCGATGCCGCGGCTTACGACGACGCCCACATGCACCGGTTAACGGCATCTCAGAAGAGCGCTCTTCCCTATGTGAGTCATGCAATTGTCGTTTTTCTTAAATAAGAACTTAAACTCCCCCCTCCAACAAGTTGTACTTATCGATTTTACACGTGAAGCAACGTGCTTAATTATATTAAATTTTAAATATTAAATTACGTTTAAATATGCATAGTTAAACACTAACCTCCGTGAATTTCTCTTTTATCTCGGTCTTTTCATCAATGGATAAAGTTTTTGTAAATTTATTTAGCGTTGCCATTTTGTTGTTATTTTTGTTGTTCTTTGTAGATGCCGATGATGCTGCTGCTGCCGCGGTTGCTGATGCTGCTCTTGTGACTGTATGTCTGTGTGTGTTTGTGTGCCCTTTCTTGTTCTTGTTGCTTCGTTTTAAATATTGGTTATTATTTAAATCAATTAAAAGTTAATTTCACTATATCGCCACAATCGATGTCCCCGTTTTGCCGCTCTCTTATTGTTTTTGTCGTGCAAAAAAAACTGCGCTGCGTCGCGTCGGCTCTGGACTGATGTCTGTGCGTGAGTGTGTGTTGGTGGTGGGTTTGTTTGCTTGCCGGGAAGATGGACTTCGGGGGAGGCGGCGGCGTCAGCGGCGGTGACACTTTCTTCTTTTGGGTGGCGTTGGCGGAGGCGGCAACTTTTATTTATGGCTCTGTTATTGTTGTTAATTCTTTTACACGCTACTGCGCTGAATAATTGCTATTTTGCTATTGCTATTGCTATTTATATTTGCTATTTGCTACTTTGATATTGCTTGGTTTCTCCTTTTCCTCTCACTCTGTTTTGTTTCTCTGTTTTGGCACACGAAGCACGACGGTTTTTTTTTTCTTTTTGCACTTAACAAAATATGAACCCTAATAAAAATCTGGTCTCACTCTCCCACTCGTATTTACACGACGCTGTTTTAAGCCCAGCTTATTCGTTTTGTTGTTATGTGGCGTTGGCGGTTTTGCCGGCTTCTCTGTGCGTTCACTTTGTTATTTGTTAATCAATAACAATAACTTGACAACAACTTCAAAATTGCTAGCGGGGCAGACGAACCATGCACAAGAAAGTCTGAATTAAAACTGACAGCAAGAAACAGTGTGACCACTAGTGAAGCTGTTCAATAACAGAAAATACCAAAAAGTAAACATTGTAAACTTACATAAATACCAACTCGGACGCTGTTCTGATAGGGTAAGTCTAATTATTTAATTTATTTACTAATAATATTGTTAATTTAGAATTGTTAATGTATCGATTTTAAAATAGTTTGAAATAATCTTAGAGCATCAGAAATGAACCAACTAACATTTCGAATTGAGTCAATTGAATGCAGGCTTTGGCGCAAATCTAAGCTAACAGAATTATGTTAACGCAATTTTGAGCCGCGTTAAGGTGGCTACAACCGCGCAATTAGACCTATTAGGAGTTGTCGCAAACAAGCGAAAAGACAAACAAGTTGTTGGCAACCCTATGCTGGCGCAAATAAAAATATTGTGGTGTAGCTGTTTATTTATGTGTTTTATGTTATAATAAAATGCACATTAAGCAGGTTGGTTATCAAATGTGCTTAACGTGTATTCCCGTCACCTCATCATCCTGTTCTTCTAGATTATAATACAGGGCTTTAAAAGTTACAAGGACCAGACAGTGGTGGAACCATTCGATAAGCGTCATAACGTTGTCGTTGGACGCAATGGTTCGGGCAAAAGTAATTTCTTTTACGGTAAGTTACTTTGTCTGAAACCGGAACTGAGGTTCCTAATTGTCGGTATATCAATTGCTTTTTCACAGCTATACAATTTGTGCTGAGCGATGAGTTCACCCATCTTCGACCGGAGCAGAGGCAGGCGCTACTGCACGAGGGTACAGGGGCGCGAGTCATTTCGGCCTATGTTGAGATTATATTTGACAACTCGGATAACCGAGTGCCGGTAAGTGAAAGAATACTTTCAAATGGAGGATTATCTCACATTGTATATTTCTACAGATTGACAAGGAGGAGATTTACTTGAGGCGCGTCATTGGGGCCAAGAAGGATCAGTATTTTTTAAACAAAAAGGTAGTGCCCCGCAATGAGGTGGTTAATCTACTGGAGTCGGCGGGATTCTCCAGCTCCAATCCCTACTACATTGTCAAACAGGGCAAAATCAATCAAATGGCGACAGCGGCAGATTCGTATCGATTAAAACTGCTGCGCGAGGTGGCCGGGACGCGTGTGTATGATGAACGTAAGGAGGAATCGTTAAACTTGCTGCGGGAAACAGACGGCAAGGTGGAGAAGATTAGTGAGTATCTCAAGACCATCGAGGATCGGTTGCAGACCCTTGAAGAAGAAAAGGAGGAGCTGAAAGAGTACCAGAAGTGGGACAAGACGCGAAGAACCCTTGAGTATATCCGCTATGAGACAGAACTAAAGGATACGCGGCGTGCCCTTGAGGAGCTGTTGCTGCAACGCAAATCCTCTTCTGACAAGAAGAAGAACTACAACATTGAGATTCAAAAGGCACAGGAGAAGATTAAGGAGGTACAAAAGAATCTGAAGGAAGCAAAGAAAAAGGTGCAGAGCACTAAGGAGGAGCGTTCGGTGCTTATGACCGAACAGCAGCAGCTGCTGCGCGAGAAGACCAAGTTAGATCTGACCATTGTTGATCTGAATGACGAAGTGCAGGGCGACAATAAGTCCAAAGAGCGTGCCGACCAGGAGCTCAAGAATCTCAAAGTTACCATTGCGGAGCGTGAGAACGAGCTGGACGATGTGAAGCCCAAATACGAATCGATGAAGCGCAAGGAGGAGGACTGCTCCCGCGAGCTGCAGCTGAAGGAACAAAAGCGAAAGGAGCTCTATGCAAAACAGGGCCGCGGTTCGCAGTTCTCGTCTCGCGAGGATCGTGACAAGTGGATACACAACGAGCTGAAATCGATTGTCAAGCAGACAAAGGACAAAATCAATCATCATGCCAAGCTTGTGGAGGATCTCAAGAAGGATGCTACTTCCGAGAAAGATCTGGGCACCAAGATTGAGGAACACTCATCAGAGTTGGAACAGCTGCGCCTTCAGATCGACGAGCACAACAAAAAGTACTACGAGCTGAAGAAAACCAAGGACCAGCATCAGTCCATGCGCAACGAACTGTGGCGAAAGGAGACACAGATGACGCAACAGCTGCAAACACAAAAGGAGGAACTTTCTCGTGCGGATCAAGCGCTGCGTAGTATGGCCGGCAAGCCTATCCTAAATGGGTGCGATTCTGTGCGCAAGGTTCTAGACAGCTTCGAGGAACGGGGTGGACAATCGGCGGCTATAGCCAGGGCCTATTATGGTCCAGTCATCGAGAACTTCAGTTGCGACAAGACCATATACACGGCCGTCGAAGTGACCGCGGCGAATCGTTTGTTCCATCATATCGTCGAGTCGGAATACGAGGGTACACAGATCCTCAAGGAGATGAATAAGCTGAAGCTGCCTGGCGAGGTGACGTTCATGCCGCTGAACCGGCTGCAAGTGAAGATACACGACTATCCCGATGATCCCGATTCCATACCAATGATATCGAAACTCAAGTACGACGAGCAGCATGACAAGGCATTGCGCTACATCTTTGGTAAGACACTGATCTGTCGTAATCTGGAACGTGCCACTGAATTGGCAAAGAGCACGGGTCTCGACTGTGTTACGCTTGATGGCGATCAGGTCTCTTCGAAGGGTTCCCTAACCGGAGGCTACTTCAATACGTCGCGTTCGCGACTGGAGATGCAGAAGAAGCGCACCGAGTACAGTCAGCAGATTAGCGAGTTCGAGAAGAAGCTGAGCAAGTTGCGCAACGAACTTAAATCCACGGAGAACAACATCAATTCGATTGTCTCCGAAATGCAGAAGACCGAGACAAAGCAGGGCAAGTCGAAGGATGTATTTGAAAAGGTGCAGGGCGAGATTCGTCTAATGAAGGAGGAACTGGTTCGCATCGAGAAATACCGTGCGCCCAAAGAGCGATCGCTGGCGCAGTGCAAAGCTTCGCTGGAGGCGATGAACAGCACTAAGTCCAGTCTGGAGGCGGAACTAAAGCAGGAGCTTATGTCGACGCTGTCCGTACAGGATCAGCGCGAAATTGATCAGCTAAACGATGACATTCGACGACTCAACCAGGAGAATAAGGAGGCGTTCACACAACGTATGCAGCTAGAGGTGCGCAAGAACAAACTGGACAACCTGTTGATCAACAATCTGTTCAGGCGGCGAGATGAGCTGATTCAGGCATTGCAGGAGATTTCGGTGGAGGATCGCAAGCGAAAGCTGAACAATTGCAAGACGGAGCTGGTGTCCACCGAAAAGCGGATCAAGAAGGTCAATACGGATCTGGAGGAGATCGAGAAGCGTGTGAACGAGGCAGTGCAATTGCAGAAAGAGCTGCAGCAGGAGTTGGAGACGCACGTGCGCAAGGAGAAGGAGGCTGAGGAGAATATCAATAAGGATAGCAAACAACTCGAGAAGTGGACCACCAAAGAGAATATGCTGAATCAGAAGATCGACGAGTGCACAGAGAAGATCACCAGCCTGGGTGCTGTGCCGCAGGTGGATGCCGCATACAGTCGCATCTCGTTGAAGAACATATTCAAGGAGCTGGAGAAAGCCAATCAGCATCTGAAGAAATATAATCATGTAAACAAGAAGGCTCTGGACCAATTCTTAAGCTTCTCCGAGCAAAAGGAGAAGCTGTACAAACGCAAAGAAGAGTTGGACATTGGCAACCAGAAGATCCATATGCTCATCCACTCCCTGGAGATGCAGAAGGTTGAGGCCATACAGTTTACGTTCAGGCAGGTCGCACAGAACTTCACCAAGGTCTTCAAGAAGCTGGTGCCCCAGGGAGCTGGTTACCTGATCCTTAAGACGAAAGACAACGAGGGCGAAGAGATGGAAAAAGAGGTGGCCAACTCGGATGCATTCACTGGCATTGGTATACGCGTATCGTTCACCGGCATCGATGCGGAGATGCGTGAAATGAATCAGTTGTCTGGCGGGCAGAAATCTTTGGTGGCTCTGGCGCTTATCTTTTCTATACAAAAGTGCGATCCGGCTCCATTCTATCTATTTGACGAAATCGATCAGGTGAGTTTGCGATTAAGATGAAGATTAGTTCTTTAACTTAACTTTCTGCTTTCCACTGAACACAGGCACTGGATGCAATGCATCGAAAGGCTGTTGCGGACATGATACACGAGCTGAGCGACACGGCGCAGTTCATCACGACAACGTTCCGGCCGGAGTTGCTCGAGAATGCACACAAGTTCTACGGTGTCCGCTTTCGCAACAAGGTCAGTCACATCGATTGCGTTACGCGGGAACAGGCCAAGGACTTTGTCGAGGATGACAACACACACGCTTAGAATAGCTTCTACTCCCTCTGCCCTTACATTCAAGCATTTCCTAGTGATAAGATCAAAGTGGATTTTTTTAGATTTATTTTATTTTGTATAACTTTTGTTTTATCAATATAATTTTCCTTATTTTGATTATCTTTTCCTTATTTTCATTATCTTTCCCTCTCTCTGTCTGTCTCTTTTTTTGCTGTGGATTTCCCTATCTGGTAATAAATAAGTCAAGATCATCGTAGTACACGTTAAAACCAAACAAGACATTAATTTATTGACTAAATCTCGAAAAGATCAACTCCCGAATCGTTTGTATCTGTATTTATGTATATGTGCGTGTATTTTGTAAATATATCTCAATCTTTGTGCTAAATGCAGCATTCAGCATCCTTGCTTGCACAAATCGTCGTCTTCTCCCTCGTCACCATTATCTTATGTCCTCGATTAGCTCCTGCGTGGCATTGATGGCAAATATCAGTGAGAAGCACATACCCACGGTGTCCACCTCGGGGGTGGATATATTGAAGTTGAGCGTTAGGCGCCAGAGCACAAAGTGATTCAGCAGCACCAGCAGAGCTAGACCCAGTGACCACCAATACTCCTCGACCACGGCGATTTGCCACAGGCAAAAGATATTCCAGAGCACACAAAGTCCGTGATTATAGCGCTCCAATTGTGCTGCAAGCCGGCCAGCAGGCGACTTGTCGGTTAGGAAGATTCTGCCTGTAGCCAATGCCACAATGCCAGCGTATAGGCCCACTACGACGAATGGCCAATTGAGGCCGGCACTCAGCTTAAGTTCTCCGGAGATGCTCTGCAATTGGCCAATGATGAGTGTGACGAATATGACCGGTGCATAGCGAATAGAGTGTTCACATATGCGACGATGCAGTTGTCCGGGATTGGGATGTGTGTAGCGCAGGATGCAGAAAACGCTGTGTGCGAAACATAATCCGTAGGCGGCAGTTGCGTATCGGCCAATGCTGTAGTGTTTAAGAGCCCATCCCGAGGTTACGGCCAATACGTAATTCAGCAGGCCGAGCGAGAGTTTCGACGAGATGTTGCCGGAGGCATTCAACGCCATCGATAATTAGACAGGTGGTCACAACAACAACAACCTGAAACTTAAACTAAAATTGTTGTTATTATTGCTGCGAACAGAGTTGCCCTTCCGAATGGAAAAACATCGTTTTGATCTCTTAATACCTATCGATACTTAGTATCGATATATTGCTTTATTTCGATATTTATAACACTTTCCACCCATTCCTTTTGCGTTCTTGGACGCCCGCGTGAGTTTTGTATTTGTATTCATATTTGTTTTTGTTATTTTCATCGAATTCTCTTTTTTTGACGTCGCATTATTACAGTTATTTCAAATATGGCGGACTCAAGCTCATTTAAACTGTTCAGAACAGTCGATCCTAGCACCGTGAATGTACAAATAAAAGAGAAGTTTGCCAAACTGACGCTATCATCTAATAAGAAGAAGGAACATAAAAAGGCAGAGGAACTAAATATCCATAAAAAGACCAGCAGCACAGCAAACCGTCAACTGTTGAACGAGTTGAACAGTGTAAATCGGGAATCCGAAGAGCGTCCTCTGCAGCGCAGCGACTCATCATCTTCATATACCGCAATGGGAGTACAGCAGACACCGAAAGCATCGCAGGACGAGCTCTCGCAGCTCGATGCCTCGGAGTATATGGAGGTGCTGCAGTTAAGCGCCGATGGATGCACGCAGCAACAGACACAGGATGTGGATGTAGAAGGCCTGTCCGTGCAGGTGTCTAATTTGACAATGGAGCCAGGGCCAAGGCATCCGGAGGTATCCATATGTATATCATCGACGACCGAAGAACGTCAATCTGATGAGGAATCGTGCATCACCATTTCGGATACAAGCGTCAGCGACGGCGAGCCAGAGGCGCTAGCAAAGGAGAAATCACCAAAAGAGCAGGATGCGACAATGGCTGTCAGTGAGCAGCTAAACCCTGTGGTTCCACTCTCCAATGACAAAGTGCAGCGCATTGAGGCGTTTCTGCGTGACGTATCCTTTGAACGCCACGAGATGATTCGTCGTGGCATCGAAGACGACACCGGTGAGTTCAGAAACTCGCGACTGGAAAGTGCCGATACGGAATCAATGAGCGAGGATGTTGACTCCACACGCATGTCCTCGCCTCCATGTACTCCGTCGCGAATCTGGTGTGATCCGAGCAGTAAACAAGATGGGGATAATAGCAAGAGGCTGGCAGATGATGAAACGGAGGTGAACACTGTATGTTCTTTGGATCAGGATAGCAGCAAACGGCTGGCGGACAATGAGACGGAGGTGAACACAGTCTGCTCCGCTGAACCGGTGGAGGACAGCAGCAGGCGACTAGCAGACAATGAGACGGAGGAAAACACAGTCTGCTCATCGGAACCCGTTGAGCAGGACAGCAGCAGGCGACTGGCGGACAATGAGACGGAGGTGAATACACCCGACTTGGAGGCGTCCCTGACTGATGTTGATCCGAATGAATCGGTTGTTATACCGGAGACTAGCTGCGAACCAGATCCGGAACCATCTCCAGTGAGGCCAAACTCAGCGTCGTCAGTCGAGACGGCCGACAATGAACTCTGTACGCCCGTGGTGCAAGTGAGCAGCATCAACATATCGGCAAAGATCAATATAAAAATCAACATACCCAGCATTGACATGGACTCGAGTTCGACTGAGTCCGATGCGCCGGATCCCGACGAGACGTGTCACAATTCGCCGCGTACTGATTCACCACAGTCGCAGAAGAGCCAACAGAAAGAAAAAGAAAATGACCATCGAAAGCAACACCAGCAGCAGCATCGGGAGGAAGAAAAGAGCTCCTCCCTCCTGGTAGACGAAGGTGCGCCCGATAAGGATTTTCTGACAAATGCCGAAAAGCTGCTCAATGAACTCTACGGCAAATCCTGGCAGACTCCCGATGTCATTCGCACACTTAAACGTACAGGTAGCAAAGCTGCAACCCGCACTCCTGCACCAGCCACGCCAACATCAGCAATCTTTCGTACGCCATTAACCGAAGTGAAGCGTCAGCCCCGTGCACGTCCAGCAGCAGCGACGACAGTCAAGAAACGAGCTCCAGCCGCGGTGAGCAATGAGAGCGCCCTTGGCGACTTTAGCTTGTGTAAGTACTAGTATTAATATCGACAGGGGTCACGTTTGGTAGCAATGATTACCTAATTTTTTTTTTCAGTTAAGCGGGCACTGCACTCAAACAAGTTCAACTCGACGCATCTTCCGACAGCTCCGCGAACTGACAAGGGGCCGAGCAGGATTCGAACACGCACCAATCATGTGGATGAGGAGCGCTGGCGGGCGCTGATCGATTCGGACAGCGGAGCCGATGCCTCTGATGACGACGATGCAGATGTGACTGACGGAGAAAGTGATTCCAGCGGCTCCGGAGAGTCAAATGATGGTAATGTCACCTATTTGGATTTGACAGAGAGAGAGATCAGGGTTGTAGCAAGTCCCAATGACAACGAAAAACCAAAATGTGAGTCGACATATCATTCAATAAAGTCAGGAGTTTATAGTATTACGTACGGTTTTAGCTTCTGAATTTCCTAAACGTCTGGACGATATCTTGCGCACGTGCCGCGCCAAGGAAAAGCCCAAGATGGTTACCACGCGGAGCTTGGCTAAAAAGCTTAAACAATCAATCACACCAACCACACAAACCAAACCAACCACAGAAACCACTCCGACCACGAATCCAACACGACGCCAACTGTTTGTACCTAATACAGGATACGAGGATGAGGCCACAGCCAGAATGATTGTGGATCGGGCGCTGGAAATGGACGCTCTTGAAGACCTGGAGAATGTCTATATGCCAGGCTCAACAGTCCACAATCGTGTACAGGAGATCAGGCGCCAGTTGGGTATTGCTGTCGAATCTCCGAAATCGAAGCCAATTTTTCCGTTGACGGAATTGCCATCTGCGTCTACTGGACGCAGCAACAGAAAAGCAAAAACAAAGACACCGGCGGCGGTGAAAAAGTCTGGTGTATGTAGCTTTTTGAAGTCTTTGGAGGGGTCTGTGGATCCTAAGGATAGTGACCCCGAGGCATTAAACTATAGACAACACTTCGCCAAGAAAAAGGAAGAGCTGGTGAAGCGACTCTTTGACATGTATAACCAGACGGTATTTGACAATAAGCTTGATGTGCCAATAGTGTGGTCTAAACGTCTGCGCTATACAGCGGGCAGGTGTATTAATAAGACAAGGTGAGAAAGAAATTCTTTATTTGCCAGCATCGGGTAATGACTTTCTGTCTTTTCTGATCTCTTCAAGACTGAGAGTTAGATCTAGCGTTATCGAACTGAGCGATAAGGTCTTGACGAGCGCTGACCGCTTGCGTTGTACGCTGATGCACGAGATGTGCCATGCTGCCACATGGTTATTTGATGGCGAGGGAGGACATGGTCAGGTATGGAAGAACTGGGCCAATCAAGCAAACCAAAAGTTTCCGGATCTGCCGCTGATCACAGTGTGCCATAACTATAAAATTGAGTTCAAGTACACTTACAAGTGTGTGGGCTGTGGTCTCACGTAGGTGTTCCTTTTTGTAGAGTGTAAAATACGTTTATATCATATGTGTCATATATCCAATAATCTTTTCTTCTCAGCGCAAATGCCCATTCAAAATCTCGAAAGCCGGAGAACTTGCGTTGCAGCCAATGCCGAGGTAGAATCATACTGCTTTTAAACAAAAAGGACAAATTGGGCAACATTGTGTCAACGCCGGTACGCGAGCCGAAAGGTTTTGCGAAGTTTGTTAAAGATAATTTCAAGAAATACAAACGGGATAATCTAAAAGCTGCCGAGGTGATGCGCATACTGGGGGCGGAGTATGCTAAGTTGAAGGGAGGAGGTGATTCCTCAGAGGAGGAAAAGGCGCAAACAATATCCACGCTGGTTGAAAACGTCGAAATTTTAACTATAGATGACGATGATGATTCTTAAATCTTGCTAATTCGCAAATAGGATTAACTCAAGACTTAATTAGAATTAGAATTATGTTAAACACTTTACTTTGACAATGATTGGATGCACTCAATTTCAATACATAAATTCGTTTGTATATTGATGCTTTATGTAGTATTTAGTTAAAATAAATAAAATAAAATTCATCCAACCGGGAATCGGCTTTTGACTTGCCGTTATCAGTTTTCAGTGTTGTGCAATTCTTCGTTTGGTATCGATACTCTGCTTGAAAATTATACAACCTAGGCGTATGAGTATCGATTGTTTTACTATCGATGTGTCATCTTATCAATGTGTGTACGTTGAACAACCCTGGAAAGCAGGCAACAGGGACGTCACAGTCGGTTTTTAACTTTGTGAACAGTGCAATTTTTGAATTAAAACACACGTTGACGAGTTTGCGTTGCATTTGTTGTACGTATTTGTGTTGTAAAGTGCATCTTCATTAAATATTCCCCCACAATCCAAGCAAATTAATCGAGTGATATCAGCAATCGGTCAGAGAGTTGGCTGTGCGCTGTCATCAGTTTTGGCACACGCACACGGACGCAATCGTAAACATTTCGTAGAGCGAAGAACCTAACACGTCAGCTCCGTGGATTCGGCTTGATTTACAAACAACATATTGTTTTGATTACTGCAAGTCGGTTAATTTGTTTCTCTCAATACATACAGTTACGCAGGGAACAGTTCGAATCGTTTGTGGACCGATTACAATTACTGCTGCATTAAGATGGTAAGTCCACACACACACACTCATGCACACACGCAAACACACACTCACACACAAGTCTACGTCGGCTGTTTCGATTAACCAACTTGCTGCTTACTTATTTACCCAATTATCGCAGGTACTCATTGCTGCGGCAGTCTGCACAAAGAATGGCAAAGGTAAGTCTGCTACCTTTTTTAATTCGTGTATTGTCTAAAGTTATATATATCATATTTTTTTTTTTATGCACTTACACACACAAACGCAGTCATACTGTCACGTCAGTTCGTGGAGATGACGAAGGCGCGCATCGAGGGATTGCTGGCTGCATTCCCCAAGCTGATGACCGCCGGCAAGCAGCACACCTATGTGGAAACAGACTCGGTGCGCTATGTCTACCAGCCGATGGAGAAACTCTACATGCTCCTGATCACCACAAAGGCCAGTAACATTCTCGAGGACTTGGAAACGCTGCGCCTCTTCTCCAAAGTCGTAAGTGCGCCATGTATTCCATTTGAACTCGGTATGCTTCATTTCCTTTATCCCTGCCAGATACCCGAGTACAGTCACTCGTTGGACGAGAAGGAGATCGTAGAGAACGCCTTCAACTTGATATTTGCCTTTGATGAGATCGTTGCCCTGGGTTACAGGGAGAGTGTTAATCTGGCGCAAATCAAGACTTTCGTCGAGATGGACTCTCACGAGGAGAAAGTTTACCAGGCAGTGCGTCAGACACAGGAGCGCGAGGCTCGTCAGAAGATGCGCGAGAAGGCCAAGGAGCTTCAGCGGCAGCGCATGGAGGCCACCAAGCGAGGTGGTTCTGCAATGGGTGGCCTTGCCGGCCGTAGCGGCGGCTTTAGCTCCGACGGCTTTGGCAGCAGCGGTATCTCCACCAGTTCGAGTGGCGGTGGTAATAGTGCCCCATCTATTGAGCTGGACAACAAGCCAGTGGCCAGCAAGGCGGCTCAGTAAGTTTATGCTGAAGAGAATATCTGCAGAAGGATATACTAATTTTCGGCGTAATCTCTTGCAGAAAGCCTGTGTCGCGCAATGCCCTCAAGTTGGGCGGCAAGTCCAAGGATGTGGACAGTTTTGTGGATCAGTTAAAGAGCGAGGGCGAAAAGATTTCCAATCTGACACCAGCAGTAGCTGGAGGTGGATCCGGTGCAGCGGCAAAGGCAAAAATCTCAGCGGACATTCACACAGAAAGGTTAGGAAAAGCGAGATGCTCTTCCCATTTTCGTATGTATATAACATTCTCTTTGGAATTGCAGTGTACATCTCAAAATGGAAGACCATTTGGTTGTGCGCCTGGGACGCGATGGCGGCGTGCAGCAGTTTGAGCTTACCGGACTGCTGACACTGCGCATCAGTGACGAAAATCTGGGTAGAATCAAGGTGAAGCTGGCCGAATCTGCCACACAGGAAATTCAGCTGCAGACACATCCAAATGTCGACAAGGAGCTCTTCAAGACACGCTCCATGATTGGCCTAAAGAATCCAGCCAAGCCGTTTCCACTGAACACTGATGTGGGTGTGCTCAAGTGGCGGTATATAACGCAGGATGAGTCGGCCATTCCTTTGACAAGTGGGTCCAAACAGAACTCTCTCTCTCTCTCTCTTTTACTCACTTGTGTACCGCTCTTCCCTCTCTTTCTAATTCGCAGTTAACTGCTGGCCTTCCGATAACGGCGAAGGCGGATGTGACGTGAACATTGAATATGAACTGGAAACACTGCATCTGAAGCTGCAGGACGTGTCGATTCTCATTCCGCTGCCGTAAGTCCAATATTAATCTTTATTCATATCTGTAGATCCCGTGTGTATCTAGCTAACATTGGATCTCATCTTGCAGCTTAAATGTGCAGCCTGTGGTGGCAGAGTATGATGGCACCTACAACTACGATTCGCGCAAGCATCTGCTTCAATGGCAGATTCCCATTATTGATGCGGCCAACAAGTCCGGTTCAATGGAGTTCAGCTGCAGTGCATCTATACCAGGCGACTTCTTCCCCTTGCAGGTGGCTTTCGCCTCCAAGACGCCGTACACGACGATCAGAGCATTGGATGTAGTCCAGGTGGATGGTGACACGTCTGTCAAGTATTCAAGCGAAACGTCGCTGTTGGTGGAGAAATACGAGATCGTCTAAGATATGCCCACTTCTCTCCTCTCCCTATACACACACACACACACACATCCACACAAAAACTAAGAAGTAAAACTATACTTAGTATACATGAATTTAGCACATTATGTAGCAGCTTTAAATTTAGTTTATGGAAACGATGTAAATTGAAGATAAAGTGTGATGCTGTAAAGTGTGCTAAATTCATGTACACACCTGAACCTTTATATTTTGGAGCGGTTTTCTCGCGCATTATGTACGATTATAGAAATGTTAAAGCTATGTTTACACACACACACATACATATATATAACATATACTTATACTAGAAATACAACAATCACACACGGTTCTGCACCACCTAAATCCAAGTCGTGTAGCTCTGGTTAAGGTGCAACTATAGGGCCCGCACGTCAACCGTAATTCCAAATGACTCCAAAACCATCATTATAGAGTTTAAAAAACACACGTAAATTACACAAATATTTTATTTTTATCTGCGCTGAACGCAGTCGTATAATTTTGTTTCTTGTTAAAAGCAATTGGCGGAAAATCGCTATGAAAATTTTCAGAAACTAGCGTATTTTTATGTAAAATGCTATAAATAAAAATAATACATGTCAAGAAGCGGGTTTTATTTAAGGGTTTCTCATTTTATCTTAGTTGAAATGTTTTATTTAAAATAGTGCCGGCATATTAAAATAAGTTCGATATGTAAATACTCTGTGATGCACTCTGCTATCGTTAACCGAGTATTTTGCAACACTAAGCCGTGAGTGCTCGATAGGTAGCTATCGATAGTCCAGTTCTTACCTAGCATTGTTTTGGTTTATTCTTTGTTTTCGTTTTTGCAACTATTGAAGAATTGTACAAAAAACCAAATGGAGCAGCAGCTAGAGAAAGTGTTGAGCGACATGTAAGTGAAAAAGTAAATAAATGTAAATTATAAATAACACGTATTTGCTTGCAGTGTAACGCAACAGGACACAGTGGGTGCGCTGCTTGCGAATCGGCAGGGCCTTTGCTTGGGCGGTGAGTAAGCAAAAGAAAAAACTACAATGTTTTTCTTTGTGTGTGCTTATACGAATGTTAATATACTTTCTCTCTCTCTCTCCTTGTGATGTTGCACAGCGAAAGGTAACATCAATCCCAATGTCTCGGGCATCGGCATGGCCATATCAGAGCAGGTGGCCAAGCTGGAACCGGACAGTAACGTGCCGGCTACCATATGTCTGTACAGTGGTAATAAGTAAGTGAATGACGAATACAATCCGATTGCGATATTGTTTTCTCATTTATCCAATCGCTTTTTAGGCGGTGCGTCATACAAAAGGATGGCGAGATAACGGGCATCATCTACAAGCAGTCAACGCCAGCATCAACATCGGCGGCCAACTAACGGCGAAATAACAGTTTCACATACAGTTATACCTACATGCTACTGCATATTCCCCAGGGCCATGCCAGACAAAAATCTCTTCCAGATGCGCGCACACCCGGCTGAATAAGGCATTGCCTGGGTAACTCGCCTCGCGTAGCCTTCTAATCTTTTGTCTACTCTATTTTTATACATTCGTATTACGGTTCAATTCTGTTTGTTCGTTTATAGCTATAAGCCAAAATAGTGCTACATATTGAATACTACTAAAGCTAAATTCAATATATGATTAAGCCCAGAAGTGATCAAAGCGTAGATCGTAAATGTATCCGAAATGCAATAGTTCATGAGGATAGTTCTGCACGCACTTGGATAGTTCTGTTTGAGTTCAAATTTGGCGGCATATGGAATTTACGTTATATAGCATTAACGCAGATATACGAGATATCTACATATACATATATATCTACAAATATAAATAAATGCTAAATGCCAGCTGCATGCGAGAAGTTCCTTCGATTTTCTCGACAACTTTCATGCGACATCCTGGGATCTCTGGGTCTAGACAGGCAGATATGTACTGATATGAAACTTTCTCTATGTGCTGTATGGCAAAAGATAATGCCATTTCAATTAGAATAAGCTCCAATTAGTGTTGTCCCTATGCAAACTTCTGCAAATTCCTCTTTTTATGTTCTTGATAAGAGGGGGCTGGTCTTTTCCTTCTGTGCCAAGAGCCAAATAGATTAGCTGGCTAAATGATTCTACAAGAAGGTTGCCTTGCCTTGAATACAAGACAAGGAACGTAAACGTGGGAGAAAGCGAGAGAGAGAGAGAGGAAAGATCGAGGAATGGGCGCATAATTATATATGTGCTGATAAGACGGCTCTTACGTCACTCGTAGGTGTGCATCAAGGTGCGTCTCTGTGTGTGTGGGTGTGTGCATGTGTGGGTGTGTATCTGTGTGGGTGTGTGTTAGTCGACAAATCAAGTTAAGCAATTGATTTTGAATTGCAAATCATTTGAATCACATTTGAACCCACTCGCAACTCGTCAATTTTTCGCGGAAAAGCTGTGGATTTCCCACATGCCCCTCGCGATCTAATCTCTGCTTCCCCCTGCACCATGCAGACGACCCTGGGCAAAGGCGACGACCCAGCGAGTTCAAGTTTCTCCCGTCAACTTGGGGTACTCGCCCCCATTTCGAATGCCACAGGCGAATCGCACTCGCACTCGCTTTTATCCATATTCATGAGTACTACTCGCTCGCTCACTCAACTCACTCGCCGTGTGGGTTTATTTCTTTCTTTCTGTCTTTCATTCAATCCCACTCCCCGCGCCCGCCAATTACTCAATCATAACGGCGCCAGCTCGTGCTCAGGCCCCTCTGAGTTTTCCGGATTAGGCAACATCGAGGAAATGCCTACGTCCCGCCTACGTCATAAAAATAAAACTGATATGAAACATTGTCGTCATGCAATCAGTGTGCACAGTGTGCACCGTGTGCCATGTGCAACATGGGGCATGCAACGTCTAGCCAGCGGGGCAACATGCGCCAACAAATTCCCGTTAAATTCAGCCCACAACTTTTCTATCATTTTGTGGAAATTTTCATTTTCCCCTGCACCCATGGAAAGGTCTCTAAGAAAGGGGTATGCTCGTTTGAATTTTATATTTTTATTTGGATTTCCAGGAACTTCAAATAACTTACCTTTATCTAATTAATTTTTTTAAATTATAGGACCATATTCCTAGAGCAATATTTAAACAGATAGGGGCACCTAAAAATATTGTCATTTTCCTTCTTTTTTATTTAATAAAATTATAAAGATTTGTCGATTCCACCAGGACTTTCTAGACTGTTTCCTTATCTATGATATTATTTTATTTTCGTTTTATTTATGGGTTGAATCCAAAAGTCGCCAAAAGTTAATCGCATTTGGATTAAAATATCGCAATGTTTAGCGGTTTTGCAATTTAATTTTATTTAATTTAATGAAATTGCCAACATTCTCGTAAATTTTGCATAAAAATATATATTCGGGAATTACGAAAATATCGAAAACATAGCCTATTCTCAGCTGCTCTGAGCTAGGGTATCGCAGATCTTGAGCTGTTGCTCTTTTAGGCTTTTATTTTGTCTTTTTTTTTTTGGTTTATTAATAAATTTTGAAAGTCGTATGACAAGATGGCGCCCATCAGAGTACACAATATGTTGGATTCGAGTTTGATGCACAAACCTGTGCAGAGGCGTCAAGTGGCCCAGGTACTTGTACAACTGAAGCGTCTAGCAGCGCCTTTTCCATGACTATCCCAAGTTAAACTCAGCTTAGACCCATCTATGCATATCTCATCGCTATGAGAATTTTCGCCTTCGAAACTTGTTCGAAATTAGTTCAAAAACCTGCCAAAGGCCCCTAATAAAATAACAAAAATAAAGTCAATCTTGAAACTGGTTCAAAATACGCTTTTCGCTTTTAAAATCACCTGCGATTATTAATTTATGATTACACACATGTACGTAGTACATGGAACCCATTAGGCGGGGCAATCGAACTCATAAAGTTATTTAGCATCGATTCCAGCAGATTCCAGCAAAACAATGAGATTTGTCAAAATAAAATAAATCAAAACAAGTTGCTGTAATTTTATAATAATCATCAGCCTGAGGATAAACGCAACACACACACACACGTAGCCAGGAAAAGCTACAAAAATAGCGTGTGATTTTCCAAAAGGTTGAAGTAGGCGAAGAAGAAGATTGCTTCTTCTTCATACGCTGGGAACGTAATAAAAATTGTTTTCAAATGCGAATAAACATATGAAATTCCCAGTGAATGACCTGGCAAATATATCTTAATAGATATGTGTAAATGTGCACACACAAATACACACACACACACTGGCAGTTGCACATTTATTTGGTTACTTTGTGTACTCTGCACAAATTTTCTTTATCAAAGAGAAATATTTAAACATGCTTTTCAGGTGAGTGCACCACTGTCTCTGCCTCGGCGAGTGTGAGTATTATTTACCTGTATTTATTTGGGTCTTACCCGCTGCCTCTGCCTCTGCCGCTGCCGCTGCCAACGGCGCCAAACAGCCTTGAACTTTCACTGTCAAACTGCGCAGTCAGCACGCTTTCCAGGGGCAAAACACGTCGCTCGTCGCGACCCACGTGGCGCTGGCCCAGAAACCAAGACAGCGATCTCTCGGCATGTGTGTGTGCGTGGATATATTCATCTGCCCGTGGGTGTTTGCGCTTGCTATTATACCCTGCAGACAGTGGGCAAATCAAAAATGATTTATCGCCATCTCTGTTGAACTAACTAAGAAACGAAATGAAATTTAAGAGGTAGCTGCTAGTCTAATACATATACATAATGCATCCAATTCCCCATTAACTGTAGAATAGGGTTGCCATATCTGCTCATTTATAATTTAAACTATCGATTTTTCGTTTCTTTTGCTCATTTTGTGACTTACTTAGGGTATCTATATGTCTAGGGTATCTATGTGTCGAGCTTGCACAAAGTCCACAGCTTTCTTCTCTCTTTGTTTTTGTTGCTGCTGCTGCTGTGCGTGCGGTGGGCGTGAAAGAGGCGGCATTTGCGCGTGCAAGGCAAATACGCGCACAACTCTTCAAACACGGCTACAAAAACAACAACAACAGCAGCAGCAACATCAACAGCAACATCAACAACAGCAACAAAGTTGATAAACAAACGAAATCGGCAGGCAAAGGCGGCGGGTTTACTTAGCCGGGCAAAGTCGAAGTCGATGTCGAAGCCGGCGAAAAGCCTTCAACTTGAATCAACGATCGACGAAGTTCACAACGCGACAGCCTCAGCGGGGATGCCTAAGCCAGTGGGGGGTGGGAGGCGTGGCGTTACATGCCACAGCGGGCAAGTTAAGTGAGTTGTTGCACTTTCGTTTTCAAGGAGCTTCTTGAACTGCGACATTGACAGCAGCAGCAGCAGCAACAGCAGCAGCAACAGCAGCAGCAACAGCAACAGCAACAGTTCAAAATCATATATCACATTATATGAATATAAAAACAAACCAATGGGGCGGGCTAAAGCAGCAGCAGCAATAACAACATCAGCAACAACAGTGGCAGCAACATTATCAACAGCAGCAGCAACAACAATAAGAGGAGCAGCAGCTGCCACAGCAGCGACGCATCCGGAGCAGCAATGAGGCAGCAGCAGCAGCAATAACAGAAACAACAGTTGCAAGAACAACAACAACTGGCAACAGCAACATCGACAGCAGCAGCTGTTGATCCCCAACAGAAGCAGCAGCAACGACAACAGCAGAAATTGCTGCTGTTGAGACGCGGTAGCAGCAGCAGCAACAGGGAAAGAGGAAACAGCGGCAGCAACATTAACAACATCAGTTGCACTAGCAACATCAGCAATGGTTGCTGCGATAAAGGCGACAACAGAGGAAACAGTGGCAGCAGCAGCAGCCAGCTACAACAACAACAACAACCAATTCAACGGCAGCAACATTATCAGCAACAACAACAACAACATCAACAGCAGCAGCAGCAGGTTTTTTTGTTGTGCCTTTCCCTTTTGATAAAAGCAAAAGCGAAAGTGAGAAAGGCAGCTCCGACTGGAAGCTGGAGCAGAGTGAAGCGATAAGCGGCGCTATCTGCCATAAAGCAAGCACAACTACACGCACAAACATGTATGAACACACACACACAC
This sequence comes from Zaprionus tsacasi, assembly GCA_018904105.1. NCBI lineage: Eukaryota > Metazoa > Arthropoda > Insecta > Diptera > Drosophilidae > Zaprionus > Zaprionus tsacasi. The sequence goes on along the minus strand of JAEIFR010000003.1, from coordinate 1,686,641 downwards.
ACACTCACAGCAGTAGCTGCCTGCGTCAGTGTGCGTGTGTATACATATGTGTCTGTGTGTGTTCGCCTACGTGTTGCATGTTGCTGTGCAGCTTGTTGTGAGTTTTCCAAAAATACCAACGAGAGAGGGTTAAACGTGCTCAACAGCAAGATACCCTGTATTTGTCGAATTGAAAATGAGTGGAATAAATTAGGCAAGAGACTTGTATAGTGAGAAAGAGAGGGAGATAGAGATGGAGGGAAAAAGAGAGACAGATAGAGCGAGTATATTGCGCCTAACTCATCAAACTTATCAGGAAACTTATCTGGAAATCTGATCTGTTGCCGTATTTTTTTTATAGCTCAGGAACTATTACGACAAACAAAGCAGAGAGAGAGAGAGAGGAGAAGTGAAAAAGCGAAAAGTCACTCCCAACTGTTTAGGCTTATCAGGGAATTTATCAGCGAATCTGATCAGAAGATATCATAGATAGTCAGCCAAAAATAATCAGCACTCATATTTAAAGATATTGAACGAAGACGAAATAGGAAACACACAACAATTACAATGGGGAGAAATGTATATACAAAATATTTTGCTATTATTTTTAATGTAGTTTTTTTTTATATATATTTTATTTAGTGAAAAATCCGTAAATCATAATATTGTATCTTAACAGGGTGGAGAAATATTCTTAAGAATTACCAAACACTATATCAAAATAAGTGAAGTACGACAGGATTTTAATGTAGTATAAAGTGTGATCTACTGTATTCTATCACGTCTACTACATTATTATCATGCATTACAGGGTATCGAAATCGCCTTGCTCTGCGGGCCTTGCTGCATTCTTTGCATTCCTCGCATACTTTTCTCAGTTTCAGTTTTCTCACATATTTTGTTTTTTTTTTCAGCTTTTCCGTTTTTGGTATCATGCGATTTGTGGCCTGGAAATCATCGCATTAAATCTTATCCAGCATTCCTCTTTCCTCCACCCTGTACAATCGCATCATCAGAGAGAGATTGCAACGAAGAATATGTATTCCCAGTGTGCTTAGGTCAGTGCGGATTGCTAATGTTAATAATGTCCAAAATCTCTCATAGTGAAATAAATATTATATTGATTCAACTTTGAAAAAACTACTACGATTTTTTCAACTTTTATTTATTTTGCAAATAGAAATAAAAAAATGAAATAAAAGATGCTTTTGACTGAATAATTATGCTGACCAGGTATGGATACTACCTCCCCCTCCCTCCCAGTTTTCGTTGAGTACTTATGCCTGAGTTATGCCAGACAATAAGCATATATTTTCATGGCAATATTTTCCAACGACATGATAAATCTCTCAATATTTTTTGTTGTCGTCCGACGTTTTGTTTTCGCTTTCGTTCGTTCTGGTTTATCATCATCTGCCATTGAGGCCCGAAGGCCCGTCAAGCATGGAACACGCCTCCCTCATGAGAATATCTGTTCAGTTCGTGACGTGACTGATATAGTACACACATACATACATACATATATACTTGGGGAGCTTATGCGCTGACAGGCTTGGCGCGTTTTCTGCGCAAATTTTCAACGTTATCAGATCGAATGTTTTACCACAAGGGAAAACAATTTTTCCTTATTTTCTTCTCACTTTTAAGACGCTGCCTGCCAGTTTTGTGTACAAAAATGATTTAAGACTCGAAACAGAAAGTATATACATATGTATATATAGGATAAAAGAAAAATTGTTTTGTGTTTTCGAAAAGTTAAGACTGGAAAAAGTTGCAAAATTGGCTGAAGAAAGATTTTGTCATTTCGAATCTATTTCCGATTGTCGCAATAATTTACCAAGTATCATTATTATTTTCTTCAAGTATTTGAATGTCGAAAATTCAAAAATAAAAAATAAAAAACAGAAAAATACTTGAAATATTTTGAAGTGACACGGGAAACTTTAGAGACAGGAGAGTTTTAATGGCTTTGCTAGCAAATTTATGGATTTTAGCAGGCACATGATTATGATTATTTTCAAGTATTTCGAGTATTGAAATGTCAAAGAGTTTTTAAAAATATTTCAAATGACTCGAAAACTTTGAGTTGGCGAAGTTTCAGCTCTGCAGCTGTGCACGATTCTTTTTGGCAGTTGATGGAATGCAATTTGGATTTGCATTGGATTTGTATGTATACGATATATAGATGGAGCTTATGTATGGGCAATTATGTCATTTGCCAAACTGACCCCCTGCGATGCCCCGCCCCCGCGAACGCACTTCGCTTTGGCTGTGGCTAAAAAACAATCACGTCAGCGCAAAGACCAAAAATGACGACATTTGGCCGGCTTCGGGCCGCAAACATGCACAGGCAGGCAGCAGATTGATAGATATATATACATATATATGTTATGTGTGTGTGTGTGTGTCCACGTATGCTAGGCATTTGTATGTTTATATTCATCGTTGTTAACAACTGACTTTTGTTTTGTCTATTGGCGCCAGCAGATTGCAAGTGCGCAAAATCCTTCGCATTTGGCAACGGCATCGGCAACGGCAACGATATCGGCATATGGCCGGGCCTATACTACTACGAGTATAGCCAGAGTCCGAGCCGAGTTCGAGTTTGTCAAATCTCCGCGATTAATCATAGCCGGGCGTTGTCTTAGTGTAAGTATTATTTACGTCGCAGTGACGACATATTCTATTTTGTTTTGTTCATCGTTCAGTTATCTAAAGAAATGCTTGGCCGTATGATTCACTTCGAACTTGTCTTATCCATATTTGGTTAATTCGAAAATTTATTGAATTTTACACAATGAAAAAAAGCAGACAGCAGACAGCAAACACATACAGTGGGAGATACACACACTTGGGGATGAATCATTATCAAATTTTAGCCATATGTTTAATAAAATGTTTCTTTATTTTATTTCGTATTCATATTTCGACAAGCTGTGTGAGTGTGTGTGTTCATGGAACTGATGAAATATTCTTGGCAGTGAAATTAACTGGCAATGCTAAAGCAGACATTACTCTTCACATCACACCTGCCATTTGAATTTGCGCGCCAAACGCCCACGCTCAGCAACAAGTGCGTTCGTTGTGCAACACTGCAGCAGATGCATAGACTGCGGGCAATGCAGCCAATTATCGATAGTCCGATAAGCTGCAGTTGAGGACAATATTTATAATTCAAAAAGGGAAATTTGCATTGAGCTGCTGCAAATTGTTGACAGATTAGTTTCAATTTGTATTCACTGATAATTAAAATACATTAGAACTTTAAATAAAGTTTGCTTTCAGTTACTCTATTTGCTGTAAAAGGGTATCTACAGAACACAACATTGTTATTCAATTTTCTTCTCTCTTATTGCGACACAGATGATTTGCTTAGGAATTTCATCTTAATTTTCATCGAATTCCAATTGCATAACACACACACACACACACACGCGAGCAGAGATAGAGACAGACGCAAGCAGCAAGCTATACTAAGATCGGCAAGCAGTGTTTATCATGGGTTTATTTTTCTGTTTATACCTCATGCCGGGCATGTTTTGATATATATGTATCTACGAAATCGGTAACATTGGCATGAAATAATAAACTATACTCTAGCATCATATAAAATAGATATATCTGTCCATAGCTTAACTGCTGTGTGTGTGTGTGTGTGAGTAATGGAAGAATATGGGGCTTAGGGTATTATCTATTCCTCGTTTTCTCTTAGTTTCGGGCAGAGGTATGTATATACTCGATGCTATGTATTACACATTTTGCGGTCGACTGGCGTATATATCGCCTGATGGCTAACACACATCGCGGACTTGTATATTGTACAATTAAAAACAATCGATGCGATTTTTAGCACAAATGTGCCAAACACGAACATTCAATTTATATTTAGTCGATCGCCTTCGTACGTCAAATGATAGCGCGGCGAGACCCCGTTCCCCCTCTCTCTCTCTCTCATCCCCCTGCCCTCTCCTTTCTCCCATCCACACTGATATCCGCCCTCCGCACGGCGATGAAGGGGCAGCACGTTTGTCACGCCAGCAAAAAACTAAAAAAAAATTGAAAACAAAAAATAAAAACAAATAAAATTGAGTGAATCGTTTCATTATACGATACTATGTTGCCGTTTGTTGGCAATTTACACTGAACTGAGTGCACCCCCCCTGCTCCCGACGCCGACCCAACGATTTGTTCCACTGTCATTCACAATGGCACAGGGCAGTAGAAGCCAGCTGCGAAAGACATATTTCGTCATCATCTGGATCACTTTCTACTTTCACTGCAGCTCACTCGCTCACACACTCTCGCTGTGTGTTGTCCGAATTGCAACGTCAGCGTCTGGACAAAGACAAACTTGTGAAGTGATAACCTCTGCCGGCTGTTAGCTGTTAGCCATGCACTCCAAATCAAGATCAGCTTCTAGTATACCCTGCATAAGTGCGAAATGCTGTGGGGCGTATGTTCTGATTGGTAAACTGCATAAAGCAAGCAAGCTTAAGCTACTATCGATAGCTAATAATATCGATAGTTGTAACTGCACTTGGCTAACTTTATGTATTACATGTATCGATAGTTGCAGCAGCTACAAGAACAGGCTATCGATAGCTGTGAATGAGTATGTTTACTATCGATAAGTGAAGTATAATATTATAACATTTATCTCTATTACGGTGATAAAAAACATATAAATAAAAAAGTGATAAATAAATAAATGATACAATTCCAGGACAACAAATTGTAAATAATTCAGTTGAAAACCGCATTAATGTTAGACTCCGTATAAATATAATATTATGTCATAAGCTTTAGTGAAACTAAAATTAATTAATTTTAAGGGAAAATAAAGCACAATAAATAAATAAATAAATGATTACGACTATCTTGATGTGTCATCGATAGTTTGAACAGTGCTGGCAAGCTGCTATCGATTAACTATCGACTACTTCTATCGCATACTATCGCTGCTACAGTTGCTACCTTTGTCTAACTATCGTTTATGCATGCAATGGGTATCTATCAGTCGATTAATATGACTCCAGCAGCACACAGCTCTTCACACTGTGCTAACACACACACGCACACACACGTATATAGCACTTTGGAGTGTGTAGGTATTTGTGTGAGTGGATTTTTGGCCGTTTTAATTTTTTTTGCGATACATTCGGGCCTTAGCACTTCCTGGTTACTTAGTTGGGCAAACATTTACCTCGCATAGCGCACGCGGTGCACGCCCTCAGCTGTGCACACACACACACACACACACCTGCCTGCCAGTGTGTGTGTGTATATCCAACAGTTACAACTGGCAACAGATGTGCCCAGATGGGGATTACGCCGTACTCGCTCGGGGCTGCTCTGGACTGGCTTTTCATCTTGCATTGACCTCAAATTGTGTGGCCCAGATAAAAAGTGAGCTCAGTTTGGCCCGGCCTGGCTCTGCTTGGCTCGGCTTGGCTTGGCTTGGTGGATGATTACATGGTCATGTAACAGCTGTGACTCGCTGCAGTTTATCGTTTATGAATAGCGTGCTCTTGAAGCCCCACGGCGAGATTTCCAAGCTGTTTGGAGCCACTCGAATTGCTACTGAGAAGGTTGAAGGTTGCAGATTAACGCGGCCTTAACTGCGGATTCTGGAAAAGAAATGAAATGGATGAGGGATTTCCGATGAAATTGCAGGGTATTACTTTCCCATAAATAGCACAGAAATGGAAGCACGAGTTACTTAGCCGAACAGCTTAAGCAGCTGTGCTATCTGGCAAATTGCGGATTCATTAGGAAATGTATCTAAGAATAGTTTTTACTCTGAGCTGCAGGGGCAAAATGCAGCTTCATTTCTATATTATTATTCTAAGAATATCTAGTTCTGCAGATGTAGCCCCCGGGGCAGATTTGACTTAAAACCCACGAGGTAATTAGATTCGCTTGACAAATTGGAAAATGTTTATTTTTAAAAGTTCTTTGTTTATGCTATGATCGGTTTTGGAATGTTGAAGATTATTGAAGTAGAAATTTAAGATCTTAACACTTTGCTTGATAATCGCAAATTCCTTATTTGCACGGGCGATAAATGTCATACATCCAAAATTTGAAACAAACTTTATCTGCTTATAATATACAGAAACCTCAATGCCCAATTTGGTGTCTTTAGCTCTTATAATAGTAGAGATCTGAATGCTCTGAAACAGTCGGTCGAAAAGATAAATACTGAGCAAAAATATACAAATTTTGTTGACTTGTCTGCCCTGCCTCCCTATGCCTAAAGAAAATTTGTAAATCACTTTTAAAACTATTTTTATACCCTTCGACCATTGAAAATTGTCAAAAAAGGGTATACTAACTTTGTGCAATATGTGTGCAACAGGCATAAGGAGGCGTGGCAGATCCCATAAAGTGTACATATTGTATATTCTTGCTTAGGATCACTAGCCGAGTCGATTGAGCCATGTCCGTCTGTCTGTCTGTCTGTCCGTCTGTATGAGACAACAGATCTCAGCTATTAAACAAGAAAAAGCAAGGCTACTTTCGGCTTGCCGAAGGTTTTATACCCTCGCAGTTGTACACAGCTATATGTAATAGTACTAAGATTATCAATAAATATCAATGGGTACCTTCATTGGGCCGATCGTTATAAGTTATAAAATAGCGATTTTGATGAAACTTAATTATTAAGGATGTACTTAGATTTGAATGTGGTCAGCCTGTTAGCTATATCTTTAAAAACAACAAAAATCGGCCGATAGCTTCTATGGCAGCTATACGATATATCGGTCCGATCTGGCTCGTTCCGACTTATTTACAGCGTGCAGCAATAAGAAGCTTGTATGCCAAGTTTCATGAAGATAGCTCAAAAACTAAGAGACAAGTTTGCGTTGCAACAGACAGACGGACAGACGGACATCGATTTTTCGACTCCTCTTTTGATGCTGATTCAGAATATACGAGTATATACTTTATAGGGTCGGAGATGTCTCGTATGTAGAGAACGTGTGGGCTTACATAAAAAAAAAACGAAGCTCAGATCTATCAAGAACGCGAGAGGAGACGATTACTGAGGTTCAAGGACTTTGGCAGGATATCTCGTTGGAAACATTACAAAATTTGGTAAAATCTATTCCAGGGCGCTTGCAGAAGGTCATTGATGTCAAAGGAGGGTTTGTTTTTTATTAATTAGTTTGTAAACATAACAAATTTATACTTTTTCTTCAATTTTTTTAAGAAACTTTGAATTGTCAAAATACTTTTGTCCACCCAAGAAATCAATAATAATAGAAAATAAATATGTTCCGTTATCATTACATGCTTTCGCTCTCTTTATGCATTTGTTGTTGTCTCTCTCCCAAAATTAATTTGGTTACCGTTACTCCTCTCATTTAAAAGTTAAAAGCGGTGGTTTATCTTGCATTGCGTTGTCAAAATACTTTTGTCCACGTTTGTAAGGTGCGTAGCAAACTTCTGGCTAAAATTAATATACCCTCTACAAGGGTATAAAAAGCTAGAGACACCAAATTTGGTATGGAGGTTCTTATATATAAAAGGCTGATCAAGTTTATGTCAAATGTTTGATGCCACGCCCACCGCCTCCGCAAATAGGTAATTTACAATTATTGAGCAAAGTAATAAACTTATAAAGTTCTGCTTTATTATGTATAAAGCTTGATGACATATGAACATATCCTCCAAATTACAATCCCATCGGACTAATAACACAGAAGTTATTGAAGTCAACGTTTTCAATACGAGCAGCAGCCTGTGCGCTGCTTTTAGCAGTTGACGTCGACGTCGACGTTGCGGCATATCGCTTTACTCTTTTTATGCGCGTCGCTGCGTGAGTGCGAGTGAGTAAGCGAAATGTAGTAGAAGTATTTGTGCCGAATTCTCTGTTTGAAATTATGAGTGTGGTTACACGTTTGTAACGGATTTTTAAAAGTGGGAGAAGGGTATCCTACTGTCGGGCGTTCGACTGTAGCCCTACCCACTTGTTTAAACTATTTTTAAAACCGTTTTTAAAAACATTTTTTTAACAAAATCAGCAAAATCTTAAAACAGAATCGAAAAGTAACTTCAAGTACTCAGGTACTTTAAATCCTACAGATTCCACTATTTTGGAGTAAATGTGCTAAGACTGACTGTAATCTGCAGATTCAGAAATGTATCTACCATATACTTGTATATATATACCATACTATATGTGGAATAGCAAATATACCAAGACATTCTGATTTGACTTCTTCAATTCCTGCATAGTTTTCCATCATATGCATCCCTATACTTATCCATTTGTTACAGATATATCATAGGACTATATCTGTAGGAAAACACCCCACTGTGCTTGTTAGCATAGTCCCCACCCTTGTGAAATAAAAAGAGTTTTGTGATTTTTTTTTGTTTATCATAAATTGTTATATCGTTTGAAAACAAATCAATGTTTATTTTATTCTTTCATTCTTTATCGTTTTCATGTATACTCTTTTCAAAATATACTCTTTTCTTCTTCTTCTTTTTCTTCTGTTTGCTTTTCAGCTTGTCATTCAACAACTGCATTCGCATTCACAGTCGCATTCGCATTCACAATTTACATTTGCGTTTGCTGCTGCTGCTGCATTTCCATTTTGATTTCAAATGATCAATATAAAAATACATTTGCATCTGTGTGTGTATGTGTGTGGGTGTATAGTATGCATGTGTGTGTGTGTGTTGGTGTGCGCCAGTTGCTGCTAGGAACATCAGTTCTACTTGCTGTAGTTGTTGTTGTTGCTGTTGTTGTGCGACACATTTCATAACATATTCTCTCATTCTGGCCCGATCGTCATAAGATCGTTAGCTCATTACAATAGTAGTTAGAATAGTTATGCAAAAAAAAAAGCGTTGTATGTATATATGCATATATAATAGTATTAGACATAATAATAATATTAATATTCATAATCGTAGGCTCTACTATAATAATGATAGATAGACATGACAATTCTTGCTTAGATCTCAATTGTTTACACATATCGTATAATAATCATAATCAAATATTATTATTATTCATCTGCTGCTGCTGAATGCGATGTTGTTCGATCTGAAAATTATACACTCGAAGAAATTCTCAGTGAACCTAGCATAAAGAGACTGAAATCGATATCGAAATCGAAACTAAAACCGGCATAGGTCGTTCAAAATAAATAGGCGTGTGCGAAATAAAAAAAAAAATCACTTATCGCAATAGGAATAACTAAACTTAACATATTTTTATGCTCAGGTCTGTAGTTAGAAATGACATTTTTTCCATATATCGTATAGTATATGAGATGCTTTATTCGTACATTGTGTGTGTTTTCATGTGTTGGGGGAGGGAGTGTGGGAGGCGAAGGCTGACAGAATTTTCCTTCTTATCGAATGGATTCATTATTCGTGCTTTTTTTTCTTTTTCTTTTCTTTTTCTTTTTATTTCTCTTTTTCTTTTCTTTTCTTTTTATTTCTATTTTCTTTGTATATGTTTTGCATTGTAAATGGTTATTGTTGCATATTTTTTTTCGTATTCTATTTTGTTTTGTTTTTCAATTTTCATTTCTTTTCTTTTTTTTCTATTTTTTATTTGTTTTGTTGTATTATTTCATTCGGCATTCGGCATTCTTTGTAAATATCGTGAGAGAAAGTGGAAAAAAAACATCACAGCTAAAACTTCAGTACATTTTTTCGTCAACAAACAAAAAAACTAAAAAAAAGAAAAAAAAAAAACAAAAAACAAAATATCTGTATAACGTACAACTGTCTATCAATATAGATTCTTTATAAATAGTTATAGACCTATAAATTGTTGATCGATGCGAACGATACTTGTGTATAATTAATATATAAATATATATATAGTATGTATATATCGTACATATATCGCACACGCACACACATCGATGCACGATGTACGAACGATGGGCGGACACGTATGTGAGTGTGTGGGTGTGGAGTGTCTTTGTGTGTGTGTGTATGGGTGTATGGGTGTATGGGTGTGTGTGTGTGTGTGTGTGTGTTATGCCTGACATACGTGTCCCCAACGCGTACATCTAGCGCACATCGTATATCGTTTATCGTATATTGTACATCATACATCATACAACTTGTATCGTACATCATAGTATATCGTACATCAAAATACATAATAGTACATCGTATATCGTATATCTAATCGTACATCTAAAGTTAGACCTCGCCTTCTGGTTGGCCATCATGACAACGATAACAACGATATCAACGATAACAACGATTCTTCTTCTTTGCTTTTTTGTCATTTTGCTATTTCGGGATTATCCAATCCAGCACGCCTCCTCCTGCGATCCCGCTGGATCTCTCGCACCTTTCTGTCTCTCATTCGCGTCTTCTGTCTTCTTGCTGCGACTTACGCTTCTCCTCACTCTCCCTGCTCCCCCTTCCACGTTACGAGAAATATTATGATCCGATCTACATAACTAGCAAAATTTACGAGCTTATCAAGCTTACGAGCTAAAAGTACTTGCTGGCCCCGCCCCGCCCCCGTTTCGTACCCCCTGCCCCTGCCCCCTGTACCCCTGATATCATATCCGTCCCGGCTGGCCACAAGGCTGCCGCACCCCTGTCGTCCCCTCCCCTGTTTGGCCATGGTCCCGCCTGCTGATGAGGTTCCCAAACGATATCCCACCTCACCATGGGCACCCAAATGCCACCCCATACATATATATCGCCCCCCTGTGTCTGTGCCTGTTCCCAGACACAGCCCCATCCCTCTGTCCCTGTCTCTACCCACCTCCCCGTCTCCCCCACCCCTATTCCCATCCTCGTTTCTGTCCCCGTCCCCGTCCCCATCCCCATCCCTTCCCCCGTCCATCCCACTGTGCCTAGCTGAGCGGATGCCTCGTGCTAATCCTCCCAGCTGCAGGAATCCGATTCGAGTTCATGTCGCACACGCCACAGCATCAGCTCCATGCAGGCACGCGAATCCTCGAAGCTGCTGTGTCCGGTCGCCCCATCGCCGCTTTGGATCTCACGATTCAGATGCGTCTTGGTCAGATGACGCAGAGCACGTCGATAGGGGAAGCCGCTGGAATGGGGGAACGCAATCGATGTGTCGATCAATGTGTTGTGCACCAGACGCAGTGCACGCAGATCATTGTCCAGCCCATGGCCAATGAGTATGGTGTCCGCATCGATCAGCTGCAGCAGATCGCGCTGCACCTCGGCGAGCGACTTCACGCCCGCCGACTTGAGATCCTTGGCGGTGACGCCCGAGTAGCGTGTGTTATAGTCCACAATGTCCGCATCGGGGCGCACAAAGTGCTCGTAGACGAGCTGCCCGTTGAGGGCAACCAGCGATACCTTGGTGACATCGAGGCCACGTCCCGTGTAGCTCATCTCGCAGTCCAGGGCGTACACAGAGGCAGCGGCAGCGGCCGAGCTGGATCTGGCCGCCTGTGCAGCACGTGGTCGTGTATGGACAAAATCACGATAGGGCCCATTCAGGCCCACCACCGATCCCGTCCAGACATGCAGCTCATGGCGCGTACAACCGCCAGCTGCCTCGTCCATGGCACTGCAGCATGTCCAGCGATTCACCAGCGCGGAGCCATCGTAGCAGCGATGATACTTGCCCCAGTGATAGCTACACTCCTCGCGTGTCAGATACTGTCCGGTCTGCTCGTCCACCAGGAAGTCCTGCTTGCAGCGCACACACTGCTTGGCCAGGCTGCGCTCAGCCAGCTGCCCATAGTTGCAGTACAGCTCCAATCCCCCCGGTGCCGACTCGCACTCGCTGCCGCTCCAATCCCCAGCCGACTCCGAGTCCAGCGAGCGTGGCGATATGTTGCCCGAATCTGTCGTAGTTGAGGCGGATCTCAGCTGCAGTTCACTTGTGCTGCTGCTGTTGCTGCTGCTGCTGCTGCTGCTGCTCGCCTCTATGATCTCCTGGGACTCCACCTCGCTGGCATTGAGTCCATCGTGGCAATTGATCACCGTCAGCGGCGCCTCCGTGACGGCCATGACATGCGCAGCCGCAAAGCTCATGTGGGGCAAACACTTGAAGAACTCGATGGCGCCCTCGTGCACCACACTCTCCACGGGGAACCCATAGACGCGCAGCAGATGCGGATCGATCAGGTAGCGCTGCAGCTGCTGCTGCAGTGTCTCATCGTCCATCTCCAGATGCTCGTACTGCCGCAGTGGCGGCACCAGGAAGTTCATATTCAGTTGCAGCTGATGCCGCAGCTGATTCTGATGATGATGACGATTATGTTCATGATATCGATATCTCTGCGATTTGTGGTGACGCTCCTCGCCAGCGGTAATGCTGCGTTGCCATTTCATCGAGCCAGAGATGCTGCTGTTGCTGCCGTGGCCACTGCTGCTGTTGCTGCTGCTGCTGCTGTTGGGGGAACTGCCTGGCGAGCTGAGCGCCGAGGAGGATGTGGAGGAGCAGCTGCCGCTTGACTTTGTGTTGTTGTTGCTGTTGTTGCTGTGGTGATGCTGCTGGCTGTTGTTGCCAGCGCTGTTGTTGCCGCCGCTGCTGCTGCTGCCACTTCTGGCCTTATTGTTGCTGTCGCACTTGAGCGACATCTTCGTCTTGTTCACGCTGCCTTTGCAGTTGCCAGCGCTGGTGTTGCTGCTGCGCCACTTGCTCTGCTGCTGCTGCTGCTGCTGCTTGCACTGCTTGCCGCTGTTGGTCTTGCCTGCTGCTGTTGCCTGTGCTGCTGCTGCCTCTGGCAGCGACACTGTCGACTGCTTCAGCGACTTCTGTTGTCGCTTGGAACGCGACTTGTTGCTGCTGCTGCTGGCAGTGCCAGTTGCAACATTGCCATCAACTGTTGCTTCTGGAACGGCAACGTCGGTGGCGTCTGCTGCGGTTTCGCTGGAAGCCAACTCGATCGAGACCATTTTGGGCTTGTTCAGATTACGCTTCAGATTCAGATTGTGGTTCCGATTGAGATTGAGGTGCTCGTCGCTGGAATTGATGTCCTCGCTGGTCGCCTCGCTGCTGGTGCTATTGCGATGCCCCGGATTGTGTTGTCCCAGAAATTTCTCTGCAATGAAAGAGAGAGAAAGAGAAAGATTAATACAGGGTGTTCTGCTACCTGATATCCTATATACAGGGCCTCCGCTTGCCTCTACCTACATCGTCTTCCCAAAAGTGAGAGAATTTCAAAGTCGTGCGATATATACACACACCTATATATATATATCACAGATGTGTTTGTCGTGATTTTTGATCAACAAACACCCGGCTAAAACGATCCGACAACGATTCCGAAGTGGGAAATTTAAAAAAAAAAATTCAAAACAACAGATCCCCAGACCCCTTAGAGTAGTTTCAAAAAGGGCGCCCTAATGTGGGGAGGATCATGAGCTACTTTGATGCTGCTGTGGGGGCGGGTGAGAGGGAGAAGGCCTACCAAGTTCCTGAAACGATCTTGTTCCTATTATCTATTTATTTCTTGTAGTTATGAATGGTTTTATTTTTTATTATTATTATTATTATTTTTTAATTATATTTTTTTATTTTATTTATTTTATTTTATTTCTTTTTTTTGATTTTTTATTTATGTTTTATATTTATATAAGACAATTATAAAGTTATTTTTTGCATCGAATTAATCAAATAGTTCCAGTTCATTTTGATTTTTTATAAATATCATTTAGTGTTTGCAAATTGATATTAAATTAAATTTCTAGCTAAGTTGGCATTAAGTGTTCTAGTTCCCGTTTTAGTTCAAAAGCGATTTTTTTTTGTTTTTTTTTTTACACAATTATCTATTTATTTCTTGTAGTTATGAATGGTGTTTTTTTTATTACTAATATTTTTTTTATTTATATTTATTTATATTTTAGATTATTATTAGACGATTATAAATGTATGGTATGCATCGAACTAATTAACTAGTTCCAGTTCATTTTGATTTTTCATAAATATAATATTTTCATAAATATCATTGTGTTTGCAAATTGATATTATTATTACTATTATTATTACTATTACAATATATGCTAATAAGTAGATATCATAAAAATGAGCTAATTTTTAATTCCCCTGCGAACTAGTTCCGACTCTTGTGTGCCACACCCCCTAAGGAACATCTGTAGTTTTAACTTATGCAAGCATATTACAGTTGATACTGCTGCGAACTAGTTCCAGTTCCAGTTCATTTAGCATGTCATGCGTCTATTTATTTACATTCTCATGTGTTTTCGAAGGTGTAGCCAAAGCACTTGACGTCAATTTACGTTGCTAATTTGCTTTGCTGATAAGCTGCTGCGATTATGTGCCTGCCCTCTGTCTGTGTGTGTGTGTGTGTGTGTACTCTGTGTGTGTGTGTGTGCTACCAATTGATGCGAGCTGCTCTTATCAATCGACACTGATCGTTTTGCCCGCCCGCCACGTGCTTTTGTGACTTTTGTTTTTGTCGCACAGTCCACAAAATAAATAAATAAATAAATATAATAATAATAATAATAATAGTATTTGCTCATAATAATATATCATAAAATCTTATGCGGTTTCATTATGTCACAACCTTGAATACCCTACACACACACACACACACACACACACCGCATGCTCGTCATTTTGGGGCTACGCATGACTTCAGCCGCTTGATTTGTGGCCCGCTTTGTGCTTGTGTTTTGTTTTCACCCTTTCCCTCTCCCTCTCCCCCCTCTCTCTCTCTCTCTCTCTCCCACTTTTGGCTAATATAAAAAACCACAACGAGGGGAGGCAGGGGGGGGGAGTGTATTACAAATACGCGTATTACTCATTATCAGCAGCAGCATTATTATTATTATTATTATAATTATTATTAGAAATGAATTTGTGACTTCCGCGTGCGGCTCAGCGAAGGCGGCAGAGACAGTGGGCGTGGCCATAGTCTGCGTGTGTGTGTGTTGCCAAGCAGCGCTTGAAGTAAACTTTGAACAGGTGCGGAGTAAGGGGCGAGGGGGAGTATGGGGGGGGTATTAACTTGTTTCTAGCACGTGGCAGAGGGCAACTTTGTGATAAATGATATGCTGAGAGAGAGAGAGAGAGAGAGAGAGAGAGAGATCTGCTAAGCGACTTCGGCTAAGAATAATATATGTGCAAGTTGTCAGCAAATGTGGGGGTAGTGGAAGGGGAGGGGGGGTTCAAGCTAGCTACTTTCCTTATCGACACACTCAATCCGCACTTCCTTTTCCTATTTGCTTTGCCAATTTGTTTTTCAATTTTTCCCAGACAATTTCACGCCTGGCAAATTGACGCGGCGCGTTGTGATGCAGCATTTCCTCAATTGACTGAGTAAACTTTAATCAGACAGAGTAAGAGAGAGAGAGAGAGAGAGAGAAAGACAGAAAACCGACAAGTTTGTTGACTCGTGGCGCCCATGAAGGACAACCAAGTCAGGCAGGCAGGAAGGGAGGGAGGCAGGGTGGGCGGTCGCCCAGGCCCGGCTCCATTTTGGCCAGGCACGTGAGCTGTGAGCGAAACTACAACCAAATGCTTCCCCGTAAATCACGCATACGCCCCGTCGTCGTCCCCCCACCGCGCAGCAATTATTGTTTACACATGTGCAACACGTACTTTAACACACACATACACAGGCACACCCGCAGCAGCAGCAGCAGCAACTGCGATTAGATAAACGAGCTTCCCGAGCTCCCACACACACACACACACACACGAACACTTGGAGCGGGTCAATAAGTTGGCTTTATCAATAAGCACGAAAAAAAAACACGCGCCAAAATCTTGAACAACCTTGAAAAATCATATGAATACGCATAAATATTAATGCATGTGTGTGTGTGTGTGTCTGTGTGTGTGATTAAAACGTAAACACAACATAATTATGCGAGGTGCGTTCCACTTGTATTCACACACACACACACACAGCCAATTGTCGCCATGTTTCCCTCTAAGCAAGTCCAACAAGTTGGCTTAGGGTTGCCAGATGTTTAGAAGGCACAGCCAAAGAAAGCCAAAGAGTGAGAGCGAGAGAAAGAGAGATTGATATTTAACCTGCAGTTAACTGCCAGTTAAAGTTACTTTTTTGCTTTTAATTTAAATAAATTAACTTGCAGTTAGTTAAAGCACAAGTTAAAGTGACTTGTTAGTTTAATTTCCCGGATATTTGTAACTTAACTGCCAGTCAAACTGCCGTTCTGATCAGAATATTAGTTAACCGCAGGTTAAACTCATTCTTCGCTTCGATTGAGCTGGTTTTGTAGTTAACTTGCAGTTAGTTCATTGAAACTTAAGTTAAATAATTTTAAACTGGTAGTCAAACTGCCTATCATACCTAAACATTAGTTAACTGTCAGTTTACCTCACTGTTTCTATTCACTGAGCTATATCTCCAGTTAACTTGCAGTTAGTTCTTTAAACAGAATTGTTACTTGAATTCTAAAGACATTAGCAGCTTAACTGCCAGTTAAATAGATTAACTGACCAGAACATTAATTAACTGCCAGTTTAACTTATTGTTAACTTTCAGTAGTTTATAACTTAGCTTATAATTAAAGTGCAGGTTAAACTGCCTGGTAACTTTGCCTTGATATATATTTACAACTTAACCCATCACATTATTTAACTGTCAGTTAAAGATAATATAGTTAACTGCCGGTTAAATTGACTTGTAGCACAACATTAAGTTAAGTAAAATATTGAGGGAATCTTTCAATCCACCCTATATAGTAGATGCATAGATAGATACAACGCAATGGCCAGCTCAAGTACAATGGATCATGCCATTGACCAGAGGTTAACATACGTAGTAGTAGCTGGCATATTATCGCTCTATCGACTATCGAGAGAGAGAGAGAGAGAGAGAGAGAGAGAGTGAGAGAGAGATAAAGATCTGTCATATGAGACTCGGCTCCAAAGTCATTCAAATCAGTTTACAATAGAGATTTGTGTGCGACATTTGCATAACTTTGCGAATGTTACAAAAAAAAAAAAAAAAAAAAAAAAAAAAAAAATCGGAATAGCAACAACAGCGACACCTATTGAAAGTCCCTGATAAGATAGCTAAAAAGCAAAGCAAATGTGGCAACTCTCTGTGCGAGCGATCTGCCAATGATAATCTGAATATACCGTATATATACACTAATATATATATTATATACTTTGTATATTTGTAGAATGTAGTGCGTACTACATCAATGAGTAACTTTGCACTGCCCGACTGCGGTATACCCTGCATGACTGGCAGCATCTTTGATGAAACTAAAAATAAAACTAATCATCTGTGTTTTATTTAACGACAGTCTGTCTACCCATTGCAGCCTACTCTCTGTTTACAGGGTATTTACAGGCTAAACAGAACAATGCACAAATGATATACACTTAGTTGGGTGTGTCTGTATGCGACTGTGTGTGTGTGTGCTCTCTCTGGCGTGAAATCAAAATGTGCATGCAAATGATTTTCACATAGATCTAGTATTATTTAATTGTTGTATTTATTTTTTGTATTTTTTGTTGGTATTTAATTTGATATTTAGCTCGCAAATTAACAAGCAGGGTGCGTGCGGATAGATATTCTGGGGAGATAGACTAAACGATTAGACGACAAGTCGATTACATATCTCACGCACTTGATGACAGATGATTGGGGATCGTTGAGCGTATAAATATAGCATGATAATTCATAGGGATTAGTTACGCCAGATGGATGATAAGCGATGTAGCTAGTTTCCTGATATATTCACTTTAATTCACTCTATAATCAGTGTAATTATTTATAAAAGATCTATCGATTGTGCTTTCTAACGAGCTCTGTTAGTTTTCCGATATATTTAATGAGGATCCAAATGATTTAATCGATTATATTTATTTAAAATAGATCTATCGATTGGGGTTTCCAATAAGCTCTGTTAGTTTTCCAATATATTTGATGAGGATCCAAATGATTTAATCGATTATAATGAGTTCTTTTTTTCGGCTAGTCTATCTTATATTGCGATCGCTTCTAAAATCTTTCGAATATATTTATGACTTTCTGGGAGTCTGTTCAACCCTATCGGTCTGACATCTGAAATGTCCAGTTAAGTCAGGTACGACTATATTTAGGGCGTGTTCGTTCGACCGCGATATTCTCAGCTGGTTGCCGGGTAGCGATAAGGGAAATGCGAATACTACGAGTGCGAGTGCGAGTGCGAGTATGAATATGAGTGTGAGTGGTACCCTGAGGCAGCACACACAACACACAACCTGCACAGCTGGAGTGGACTGTGCCGACGATGACTGTCTACGGTCGTCAAGTGGACAGACGGACGGATGGACGGAGGCCTCTATAATCGGGCTATCAGTTGCCAGCCGCGCGGTTTGAGTCGGCTATCCCCAAAAAAAAAACTAATATATATATATATGTATAGACCTCATACATGTGCTACACATATCAAACAAGTGTAGGAAATTTCATGACAAATCGTAAATATATAACTTCGCAATGTGACCTGAATATTCGGGAAGTATCATAGTGGAATCCAAAGGGATCTTAGCTGCATAAAAAGCTTTATTATTATTGAAAACTTAAGATCTTGAAGTGAGCAGAACAGATGGAAAATACGAAGAAGAGTCGACTGAGGCGAGTCTAATGCATGTGCATATGGGCATAGTATAGTTAGGAGTGTTTTTTTTTTTTTTTTTTTTTTTTTTTTATACTGTGTGTGTGTGTGTGTGTACGTGACAATGTCTAGCAATTTGGCAATAGGCTCGCTGGAATTGTTAACTAATATGCATATGATTTTGTTTTATGAAACATGGCTAAAGACAAGCTAAAGTTTGCAGCAAAAACCACGGGATACCCTGTAAAGTGGGGCCATAGAAATTTATAGTGTAGTTTGTTAATAACTGGAACTATGAGTATCTGGAAGATCAAGGGATTAGCTATAGTTAAGCCAAAATACAGCTAGCTGAAGACTGTGCAATGTCTCTTTTCGCGCATACACCTCATGCAGCTCCTCGCTCGTCATTACAGGGTATACGCAGCGGGTATGCATGCAAAATGGTCATTGAGGTCAAAGCGCCAAGAGACGATGTCAGCTTTAATAGGCGCTGGATTCGCAAAAATGTTGGCAATATATACTATATGCTACACACACACACACACAGGTGGGCAATCAGTATGATTTGAATAACTAGCAGATACTATATGTATCTCAATCAGTTATTACACGAGCAATTTCTCATCTGAGCACGCAATCTTTGGAGGTCGCTATAGATAATGCCGGCTGCTTGATTATGGCAAGATTATAGCGGCAATAGCATTATGCCCAGTTACACGGATATAGATACAGCTGCAGCAGATACAGCTGCAGATACAGATACAGATACGTGGGCAAATCACATAGATCTAACGCAATTAATTGCGTATAATGACAGACGATTGTATGTATCTGTGTCTGTGTTTGCTATTCTAAGTTGCCGATCTCTCATCATCATCATCATCATCATCATCATCATCAGCATCATGATCATGTTCATGATCATGTTCATTATTCTGCGCTTAAACGGGTTAACCTTGCCCATTGCCAGCGGCAAGACAAGACGAGACGAGACCAGACGAAACACAATACCAGACAGCGACCCAGACAGATGCTAGGCAGACAGAGACAGAGAGAGAGAGAGAGAGAGGAAGACAGGAGGGGAAGGACGCAGTGAGTTTTTTATGGCGCATCTGATTGCTGTGCCAGATCACTTTTAATAGGTTAATAATGCGCAGAGCACTCGACGCAACTTCATTGTATCTGTATCTGTATCTGTATCTGTATCTGTATCTGTATCTGTATCTGTATCTGTATCTGTATCTGTATCTGTATCTGTATCTGTATCTGTATCTGTATCTGTATCTGTATCTGTATCTGTATCTGTATCTGTATCTGTATCTGTATCTGTATCTGTATCTGTATCTGTATCTGTATCTGTATCTGTATCTGTATCTGTATCTGTATCTGTATCTGTATCTGTATCTGTATCTGTATCTGTATCTGTATCTGTATCTGTATCTGTATCTGTATCTGTATCTGTATCTGTATCTGTATCTGTATCTGTATCTGTATCTGTATCTGTATCTGTATCTGTATCTGTAAATGTATCTGTATCTGTAGCTAGCTGTATCTATGTATCTTCAGCTGTAGCTGTGTGTATCTGTAACTGCTTGCCGCACCGTTAGTCGCGCCACACTCGACAATGAAGTTGCAGATACACAGACAGAGATACAGATACATTTAGAGTCAAAGATACAGATACACTCTATATATGAAGCTATTTAGCTGGCACCGCCGTGTCTAACCTTATGCGGCCATATGCAGCGAGGCGTGAATTGGATAAGCAATCGCATCGCATCGCAACGCAACGTGCAACGTGCGGCAATTGGCAACAAGTGGCAGCTGGGGCAGCGCCAATTGCCACAATTTTCTTGGCCAAGTTGGCAATGACTTAATTGTTATGAACGCACAACTCAACACAACACAAGGCGAGAGCCATAAAAAACGTTAATTGGATATTGGAAACGGTGGCCAGACAGAGACAGAAACAGAGAGAGAGAGAGAGAGATGGAGGAGGAGCAGGAAGAGGAGTCTCTCTTGCGTTGCTGATGAGGTAACAAAGCAGGGGGAGGGGAGGAAAAACCATATGTAATAGAAAAGTGTGTAAAGAATGATCGATAGAAGAAGGAGAGAGAGAGAGCGAGAAAGAGAGCTAAGCAGATGATATAAGACTTTATAAGTATAAAAATTAATAGAGAAATTTCTCATATATTTTTATATATAATATATAGATATCAGATATCTATATATCATCATATTTCATCAACATGAAACTCCTATTATATGCAAAAAAAATATACTCTCCATCTATATCGAATACAAGAAGTTATACGCTACTGTATTCCTAAGCTGGAAAACTCACGACTTACCCCATTTATATTTCAAATTCTGTCACGACTCGACGTTATTTCCCCTATATGATGTGGTTTTTTATTTTTTTCTTTTTCTTTTTTTTCATTTTCAATTTCTTATGAATGTCTCAACATTATTTTACACTCGTTAAAATATTTAAAAAAAGTGTTTTTTTCTGATATTGAAATCAGTCAGTTCTATATATAGACGGGTGTAACCGGGTGTGTGTGTATGGGGCGCCAAGTGCTAATCAATGACAAAATGAACGGCTTATGTAATGCCCTGCACCGGCACGAAACTGGGAAATGAAAGGGGCTGGGCCTGATGGAGTAGGGGGAGGGGGTAAGTCTATAAACTGAACAATCAGTCAGCTATCAGCTGAGCGCTTTAAACGGTTTCCAGATACCGCTAGAAATGAAATGGGAATCGAATTAGGAATGGAAAATCGAAGATCGCAGATCGTTAGAGAGAGAGGGAGAGAGGGGAGATCTATCTCAATGCTAATCAGCGGATTCTCCGAGAATTGCGTCTTAATTTGTTATGCTATTGTTTTTGTTTTTCTTTTTGTTGTTGTGCGTGTTTTTGTTCCCGTTGATATTGCTAAAAATAAATGCAAAATAAAAAACAAAAACAGAAAAAAAACAGCGCTTTACATCACTGGAAAGTTTTGCATGGAAAAAAAAAAAAATAAACTATGCGTGGGAATGATGTTTAGCTGTGGTAGGTAGGGGGGGTATGGCATAGGGTCTGCCTCTATGCGAGAAGGTGCTATAAAGGGAATTATGTCACTATTATGACAAATTAGCAGCAGTCGTAAATCAAATTCCTATGCCCACGATACCTACGAAAATCCCGAAAAAGCGATTCCAGATTTCGCTACGAGTTTTTTTTAGATTTTTTTTTTTTTTAATTTATTTACATACCTCCGCTTTCTTTGTTTATTTGTTTAGCTAATGATGCCGTTCGCGTCGCTGTTGTTGCTGTCTCTTTCTGGCCTGAATTTTTAATTGATTTCCCTCAGTATTTTTTTTATTTTTTTCGAAAGCGAAAGTAGTAGCAGGGGAAGGCAGACAAGAGAAGAAGCACAAGAGCAGCTTGACATAATCGTGTGTGTGTGTGTGTGTGTGTGTGTGTGTGGGCTACGACTTTCATTAAGGTTGAGCGAAGATTTCCTGCAATTTTCTTATTTGCGAACCTCGACTGCAATTGAGAAATTGAAATAGCAGCAAGGTCTCAAAATAGTTACGCGAATCATGCGACCCGCATTCACATTCACACTCAGCTGTAGGTGTAGTGTATGTGCTTGAGGTGTGCGTGTGTGTGTGTGTGTGTGCAACTCATTCCACTTGCCACAAGAGTCCAAAGATCTTGACTGACTCTTGCTTGGAATAAGACATTCCACTTCCTACTTACCGCGTAACCTATTTGTATAACCCCCTTCCTTTCTGTAGTACCCCCGGTACCCTACCACCCCCTCCCCCCAAAGTGCCTTCTTGTCTTATCAGACAGAACTGTGCGATTACTTTCGAACTGGAAACTGGAATCTATTTTAAATTTTAATTAAATACACCTTGATAAGTGTGTGTTACCCATTTTAGTAGACCCCTCTCCCTCTCTCTCTTTAGGGGAAGGGGAAAGATAGAGGGTACCCGGTACACAGTTTGCTGTAAGACAGTTGAGGGCCCTTTACAAAATCAGAGTACGAGTAGTATAAGTAGGTTCTCGAGCAGATAGCGTCGCTTGGGGCCCAGATAAAGATACTATAAAAACAGTTAACTGTAAAATGATTGTGCATAATAGGGGAAACTGCGTCGCCGATTTTCATACGCTTTACCACCCTATATATATGTTGTATATTGCGGATATACCATAGCTGCGATTCTCAATAAACTTGATTTCTACCCACTGATTTCTTATCTAGAGCGAAGGGAAAAGGTTGGGAAAATTTGTCGTTTTGTTTATGAAACTACGCAGCACTAGTCGGAGTAGGGTATCAGCCTGGTTGGGTGTTTCTATATATATTAATATGGTATGGTAAAGGGTTTTTCCTGCTCGATAAGGGTTCTTGTGATTCAGTTGCCATATAAAAATACGATATGATTTTGGCAAATCTCTGATACTCGAGCGGTTGAGTGCGCTACTCGAGGTTTTTTTTTTTATACAAACTTGTTTACATTCATCCAGCTCAAGTGCTCCCCCCCCCCAACCACGCAGCAGCTGGTGACCCAATAAAAAAAAAAGAATACAACGGGTTGTGGGCCTAATTAAAGTGAGTGCTTTCTAAGTAGCAATGGGTACTCATTCCAGATTCACGATGTGGGTCGTGCTAAGCCAACGCACAATCGATGTGCTGCTCTCTCTCTCTCTTCCACTCTCTCTCTCTCTCTCTCTCTCTGCTCTCTCCCTTTCTGTGCAACAGCTGGTCGAAATATCTGATTAAAATACTTGGAGAAATCAACCCGATGACGTTTCTATTGCCTTGCCAGTGACTTATCGAATGATTCACACGCTCGACTTGCTTGGAAATTCATAATAAGCAAAAAAAAAAAAAACAACAACAACAAAAACGAATACCAATGGGTAGAATTGTGAATCAGCGATCATACTACGTGTTGTTATTATACTCTCGGCTTGTTATTGTCGTTCTTACCGAGGGTTATTGCTATGAAACTCGAGAGTGTGTCTCTTTTTCGTTCTATAAATGCATAGATCTTGGCTATGCGCGTAGTTAGAGTTCTAAAATTTGGTATGCAGCTGCTGCTATACTCTATCTAGCCGTGGAGTATATCCAAAATGTAGTGTGTTGCATCACTCGCGAAATAAACAGACTTTTATGTTATCTGGCTAGTGGATAGTGCTCGTAGTGTGTAACAAAACTCTCTCTACCGATCTATAAACACGTGGATCTTGGTAATGCGCGTATTTAGAGTTCTAAAAGCTGCTGCTATACTCTATCTAGCCGTGGGATGTTTCCAAATTGCAGTATCCTAGGTATCTTGCGAAATAAACAGATAAAACTATCAGGCGCAGGGTATATGCAAGCGGGGACAGCTAACTGACTGTTGAGCTTGGTATCTTATAGGGTATTACGCATTCGAGCTACTCACCTTCGATGCATGAAGAAGCAGCAAACCGGTGCCAGGGCGCATCGCTGCCTGCAACATTTGTGCGTTTCTGCATGTTGTAGGCGCCATTTGATTTGTTGTTGTTGTTGTAGCGCGACTTGCGGCTCGCATTGTGTCGGTTGTTGCCGCCGCTGCTGTTGTTGCTGTTGTGTTGCTGCTGTTGCTGATAGCTGTGGGCAACTGTTGCTCCATTGCTTGTTGTGGCCAAGTTGCCATTCCCAAATTTCTGCGAGCAGCGCTTGTTGCCGCCGCCGCCGCTGCTGTTGTTGTTGCTGTTGTTGTTGTTCTGGTTGTTGTTGTTGTTCGTGTATCGCACCATGTTGTCATCTGAAAGAGAGAGAGAGAGAGAGTGGGATTAGTTGTTGTTGTTGTTGAGGCGCTCTTGCAACCTACAGATCGCTTGCCAAAATTTCTCGAGTAGTAAATGCATCGTACAGCACGTCACATAAATATAGGTTAACTAGTTAGTTTCTTATCGCAAGTATCTTTTAAGTCTCTGCCTTCGCTTTTGTTACTCGATATATTCTCTCGATTCGCCCGCCTGCACTTGCAGCAGTTCGCATCAAACTAAACGCGGCGATTAGCAACGCGCGCGATATAAACAACAAATCGTTTGCAGGCGAGAGAGCGAGAGAGACGGAAAAAAACCCAGTCTTACTGCGATTCACGTTGCGCTGCTATCGATGACGACAGACGCCACGACGTGGTGAATCATTAATTTGCACATGAATCGCCGCTGTGACGTTGCGACAGCTCTATAAGAGAGCGTTAGAGAGAGACAGAGAGAGAGAGAGGAGGGGGTGGGGTCGCACGTGTTGCACAGTTTGTTGCCACATCAGGCGGCAAAGACGTGTGCAAGCTGCAGCAGCAGCAGGTGAATGCATGCACAGACGCGTGCATGAATGAATGAGTAGCACATGAATACACTCACACACTCAAACAGTCGCTTTTGTGAATCAAAACAAAGCATTGTCGGCAGACAGACAAAAGAATATATGATATGCTACGTATATGCTATAAGCACGATGAAAAGCGAGTGCAGAGAAAGCGAGAGAGGGAGAGCGAGAGAGAGAAAGGAAGAGCGAGGCAGAGAATTCTTGTAAGAAAAACATTCGCGTCTTACGAAACAGACGAATCTTTTGCGAAATGCAATGTGAAACAAAAGCGGAAAGAAAAACATGTAAAATTATTATAATATATAATAAAATATATTTTAATAAAATCGATATATATCGATATAAACATATCGATATATTACAATCAAGCTAACATTGTATTATATCAATAGATAATTTCTTAAGTGATAGATTCTGTTACGGAGTTACAGTGAAAAGTTATAAGATTAATGTTGAACATAGAAAAATACCCCAAGTTAAGAGAGCAATATCATATATGGGGTAAGCTAGCGTCAACCCACAGGAAATGCAACAATCTGTACTTTAATGATCTATTCTAAATAGTATTTTCCAAAAATAAACCCACCCAATCGAAAACCCCAGCACGTCTGCCTAGAAAACATCTGTACGAAGTTTACTCTCGAAAATAGACGCAAATCAATCGAGCGAGCGATAAACAAAAGTAAAGGTTCCCGAAATTAGAAAAAAGTGCACGAGAATCAATACGATACGATACGATGTGATGTGTGTGTGTTTGTATGGGCGAGTTCGCTTTTTATGGCGCTCTTTTTTGTGTTTTATGGCTTCGCGTTGGTTCTTTGGATTGGAGGGGCGGGGGAGGGAGTGGGGGGTGTACCTTCTTCCATTGAATTGCATGCCTCATGCCCGAAATAGACACAAGTACGCGCCCCTCTTCTCCTTTCCCGTTTAAAACATTTCTAGCAAGTACATCAATTCGAAGCTCATCATTTCTGGAAGCCCCCGGATGCGGCTCCTCCCCCCCCTATCCCATATCTCTGTGCTTTCATTTTAAAGGAATTTGTGCAATTCTCTCATTTTTTATGACTTTGACGCGTTAGAAATGCGCAAAAGGCGTATAACGGCACAGGGAATTAAAACAAAAAAAAAAAAACAAATATTTAAACACACAAAATAAATACAAGAAATAATCAAAATAATACTAAGCCAAGCAAACAACGAAGATATAACCAAGAGAAGTAGAAAACAAAAACAAAAAAACAATCGAAAATTTAAAATAAAATAAAAACTAAAAGAAAAAAAAAAAACAAAAAAAAGCCAAACCGACGACGTCGATAAACAGGTACCAGCTCGTGCCTAGCGCCGCTCCATGCCGGCGTGTGTTGGTGTACCCCACCCACCACGCCTAGACCCCCCACCCGCACCCTCCCCTGCCCAGACCGGCCTTAACTTCCCCTACCCCCCCCATAAAGAGATACTTTGAAATTGTAGCGTAATTTTTCGGCGAATCCCAAAAAAAGAAAAAAAAACGATCATCTCAATTCAAATTCAAAACAAAACATACTCTCTCTCTCTCTCCCTCCCCTCACAGCCACCCCTTTAGTGCTGCTTCTTCTTCAACTCCGAACCGGCAATTATGCGGCGTGATTTATGAAAGAGAAGAGACGACATCGACCGATCGCATCGCATCGGATCGGATCGCTCGAATCTTGTGCCTGAATGGAATTGCGTAGTGGGTAAAGCCGAAACGAGTAAGCAAAAGAAGAAGAAAAAAGCAGATTCATGAATACCCTAACTTGCAAGAGGTAACTATATCTGATCATGTAGATCAACAAATATTTATATCTTCATTATATCACACCAAACAGTTAAAGTTTTCTAGCTCAGTTGAAATATCAGTTTTTTTTAGTGATCTCTCTCTCGCTCTCTCGGTAAGGGTATTCGCCGGTTACTGCTTTCGTATTTCTTATATCGTATTCGAAATCGAATGCAAAATCGCCCCATTAAAATGTGTCATAACTTTTAAAATGATATCAGCGCGAGTTCGTTGAAACCGATCGAGCGGTCAGCTACAGCTACAAAGTGAGGCAGAGAGAGAAGGAGATAGTGAGAGAGGGAGATACAAATAGAGCACACGCGTTCGAGTTGGTAGCCCTGGTAGCACGATCGATGGCGACGACGACGCTGCCAAAACGGAAATGCAACGCAATGCAGCGTGTTGCTATTTGTGGCAACAAAATACATACAACATCGTCATCAGCAGCACGATCCCCATTACGATCCTCATTACGTTCATCATTATGATCATCATCATTACGATGCCCATTACGATCCTCATTACGCTGGCTGGCTGGCATCATTCATAAGTTCCCAAGCGGCTGCGACTGTCTGTCTATCCCTCTCCCTCTCCCCCTCCCCCTCTCTCTCTTTCCCTCTCTCCCGTCTGCGTGTGCGAGCAAAGTTGAATGAATTCCGCGAAGACGCAGTCGGAGGAGGAGAAGGAGGAGGAGGCACAATGCGAAGCCATCGAACCAGGCGAACCTCTCGAATTACAAGCGAAAGGGGGCAGGGGCAGGGAAAGGGTAGGAAAGGCAAGACGAAACGAATGAAATAATGAAAGAGCGGCTAGGCGAAGTGAAGTGAGACCCCAACAAAGGAGATCATTAAGGGAAGAGCGCGCACAAAAAGGAGAGACGCAAAATGAGTTTGGCAAAAAAAAAAAAAACGTGGCAATTTTTCGCATGGCAACACACAGCGACGACACGAGACGAGACGAGACCAAAGCGATCATGATGATGATGATGATCATCAACCGCATGATAATCATCACAATGATCGCGCATGCGCGCAGAGTGTTTAGCTCCCTTCTTCACCCTCTCCTCCTTCATCTCTCCTCTCCTCTGTTTCCTTCCTCTTGATCGAGGACAATTCTCCCCGAGTTTCACGTTTCACAAGAGTTTTCGGCGATCGATCGTGCTGCATAGAATATCTTGCTCAATTTTCATTATTATACATACTTAGTATAGTTAGTTTAAGACAGTTAGTTTATAGACTTGGCCCTCCTAATACACTCTTGATCGATCGATCGACTTATCATTGTTTTCGAATTACGAAATTCCTATCGAAATGTGAACTCTTTTAAGTTATTTTCAAATAGTGCTATACTAGTGTTATACTTGACACTTTGCTACTGTTATACGTTGCAGAAAGCACGCTGTTTTTAAACTAGAGAATTGATCACTATTTGCATTATAAACTGTTATACTGAAATATAGCATTGCCTTACATCTATAGATCGAATGTGCAACTGTTATACCCTTTACTAAAGATCAACCACAATTGCGATCTTGGGTTTATATACATCAAAAACTTAAGATTCCAAAAACTTAAGATTATACTAGTGTTATACTTGACACTTTACTACTGTTATACGATGCAGAAAGCACGCTGTTTTTAATTAATCTAGAGGATTAATCATTGTTTGTAAACTGTTATACTGAAATATAGCAGTGCATCTATAGATCGAATGTGCAACAAAAGATCAACTACAGTTGCGATCGTGTCTTTATATAGTGTGAGATCATACCAAAAACTTAAGATACCAAGCAATATGCTTATGCTCAACGATCAGGCATAAATGTATGCTAATCGCACACTTGCTAAACTGTTATACAGCATGGAAACAACCCTCTTTGCATTGCTGAGTGATCTTTTGTTCAACTGTTATACACACGAACTAATCTCATGCTCTAACATTAGTCGGCACATTAGCTTCATAAGACTGACTTGCGAATTTTGTATTTTCGACTCCGAACTTCCCCCTCCCCTTTCCCTATCGTTGGACATGCGTTGTTGAAATTTTTGAGATTCTGTCGCGCACATTTCGGCCAAAATGTCTTGGACCCTAAACAAGTTTTGCGACTACATAGTCGAAATGGGTTTAATGCCTCAGAGTGATGCCTTCTCTTTCACTCTTTCGCTTAGTCGATCTTCAAACTTGTTTCTAGCGAGGGACAGCGAGAGGGACGGGAGGAGGGGGGGGGAGAGGCTAACTACACGTGGAGTTGGCGTTGCAACCCCTCGAAGCAATTGAACCCATTGTGGGTAGAGAGAGATAGAAAGAGAGAGAGATAGAGAGAGATTCACATTGAATTTGAACTGATGGCGAGACCAGACGGAGGGGGTTGGCCTGGTACTTGGGGTTTGGGGTTTGGCGCTATTAGAACCGGAAATTGAAATGACGCTTTAATGTATTGTATAATTGCGGGCAGGCCGTAAAACTGAATCCACTGTGAATGAAGCCATTCGCATTCAATTACGTGCCCCAGAGTCATAGTCCGACAGCCTGATAGATGGATGGACTAACTGACAGATGGACAGACAGACAGACAGACAGTTGGCTTTGTATGATCGCCACATAACACACACACACACACGCAAACAATTCATGTAAGACAAAATACAGGAAGAGTTTCTCTCTCTCTCTCTCCGCCACGCTACGTGCAATGTCTTGAGACGCGATTTCCACTGGACACGCTAGCAGGGGGGACGGGGTAGGGGCCGTAGACGTGCTTAACCGGGCCAAGCAGCTGCTAATCAGCATTACGGAGCGAAGAAGCTCACACACACATACACACACACACAACACACGCAACGTAACTCTCTCGCAAGTTGGCAACTCACGCCGCCGCCGATGACGTTACTCGGCCAATTATTTATTTAATGCTCGACTGGTTGCCCGGCCCCATAGCGCCAGTGTTGCCCTCCCCTACGCTCCCTCTAATCCTCCTCCTCCCCTCCGTCCTACCCTGCCTCGATAGACATGCATATTCTGATTTCACGTACAATTTGCTGATTAAAATAGAAAAAAATATAAAACTGAGCATGGATTAAGTGTGTTCGGCCTGAAAGAGGCGCAAGAGAGGAGGGGGGTAGTTAAGTGGGAGGGGTCGTCAATCAAGCGAGAGCCTGAACACAAACGCTTCGCAGCAAATCGATAAACAAATTACTTCCGATGACGACATTGAGCACATGGCGTATGCGCAATGTGCGATAGCGCGACTCGCTGTCGCTGCTGCCAACCCTCACCCCTTCCCTACCCTCCCTCTCTGCACACCCCTTTGCAGTGTCTTTTGCGCGGAAGTTGTGTTAGGTTGGTCAGTGCATTGGTGCGTGGGAATTTCCCCCTTATCGAGCGAGTTCTCTCTGATAACAAAGCGAAGCAAATTGAGCAGGCGCAGGCAAAGCATATGCGAAGTGGAAGCAGTAGAAAAGCAAAAAGAGAAGAGTGACAAGAAGAGAAGCAACTATGATGCTCTTTTACGCGTTTTACAACACTGAAATACTTTAGAATTGCATAAAACTGTTTACGCGTTTTACAACACTGAAAGCGTAAAAATGCATCCCAACTATTTTCAAAACCAGGAAATATTCTAAAACGAATTCATAAATTCATTTGTTTTGCATTCGGACATTCTACAACACTGAAACACTTAAGAATTGCATAAGACTCTTAAGCGCCTTTCTTTACCACGCTTTGCAATACTGAAAAAGCAAAGAAGTATCCCAGGGGCAGCATGACTCTTATGACTCTTTTACACACATTTTGCAGCACTGAAATACTTAAGAACTTGCTCCAGAAATTGAAAAATACTCTTGGGAGTGAGAGAGTACGCTGAACTACATAGAATTTGCCCCAAACTTAATTCCAATAAAATCGAACCACAAGAAACTACGCACATTATGCTGGATCCTAGAAATGTGATACGATATAGTACGTGTGTGTGTGCGTGTGTGTGTTTAGCACGTACTACGGTCCCCATTGGGGATTACACAAATCGATCGCTTTAATATTATATGATATTTATGCAGTATTTTGATAAATTACGCCCGATATGCTCTGCGTCATTGGAAATGAGTGTGTGTAGGCGTGGGCGTGGTGTGGTAGGGCGTGGCAAGCACTCTCGAGAGTCGAGAGGAGGTGGCAAATATTCAGCATATCATTCACAATTGTTATTAATTAGAAACATTATGGGACGCTGTGTTTACACAGCGAAAAAGAAAGAATAAGTAAAAGTGAATTGCATATGCTCGACTAGCATATACCCTGTGGAAAGTGAATACTGAGACTGAGGTTAGCACACATACCACGTTTGATGCATTTAAATCGATAAGTCCTCGAGGTCCAAGCGAAGCTATAGATAAAGATACCCATTCTGCGGTCGAGTGCACGATATATGGCAACTCATATATAGTATATATACGTAGATAAATATAAATTGAATATATATTTGGAAGACCAATTGTAGCGACGTCGGTTGCGGTATTTTGATAATATTCCTATTTATCAATTTCTGTTTTTGTTTATTTATTTATCTATTTTTTTTCGTTTTCGTTTTGATTGTTTTTAAAAATTGTAGCGATATAGAGAGTTTGTATTGTCTGAACAGTTTCGTTCGGAGAACACGACCCCAACGAGTAGGCCGAACCGAGTCCGTCGATGATGATGATGATTATGATGACGCTTCGACATTTCCCTTTTGACAACAAAACAACCCAACAAACAAGAGATTAAACTCAAAATAGAACTAAATATATATATTTATATACGATATATATATATATAGAAATGAAAATGCAAAACTATTTTCGAACGACGGCGAATACTTTGCAGATGTTTCACCATCCGGAAGAGTTGGCCTCTTTCTTTCGCTCACTCCCTCTCTCTCTCTCTCTTTCAGGGACCCACACCCGGATAGAGTACAGTTATTTGATTTGCGCTCAATCGGAGCGTTAAATTGAGTTGGGGAAAAGAAAAATAGACGAACAAGTTGGAAAATTAGCACAGTAAACTTAATTACAGCCTATGGAAAAGGAATCGGCATCATGGCGAAATGGGTACGATGGCCAGAATACTTATACTTATATGGTATGTACGTACGTCTGGGGGCCTACTCCATTTCCAGGCCAACGCACACACACACACACACACACGATTTGTAACGGGTAACCGCATAATTCGACCCATTTTTTGCGACTCTAGATTCAACATCAACATACGTTCCACACGTTCATTCTCGATCCACATCTGAATCGCAATTGTGACGCCGCCCACGGCGATTCTTCTATTCTATCCACATATCCATCTATCTATCTATCTACATATCTTTCTATCTCAGATGGCGTCAGGTGGGACACGTAAGAAATGTTGTTTTGATTTGTGCTCATGACAAAATGATTTCATGCTTTGCCTTTTTGTGAGAATTCTTCTTCCTCTGCTTCTGCCTCTCCCTCTTCTTCTTCCTGCTATTTCTCTTGTTTATCAGCGTATTTTGTTTTGGTACGCTCTGCCATATTTTGGTTTGCCAGTGCCAAAATTTCATATTCATTCATACGAAATATACGCGAAAATTCTTTATGATATATGGTATAGATAGACAGTTAGAGATATACCATATATATCTTGAGGCACCCTATACGTGTATACATTATTATACCTTATAATTTCTATTATTATTATTATTATTATAATACATAGTAGATATTATAACAAATGCATAAATTATAGCATTAAATAGGTTCGACGTGCGGCTGCTGTCACACCCAGCGATACCCTGTAAAATCTAGTTATAGGTGAAAAGTCATATTACTTTATATACTATTATTATAATATTTTTTTTCGAAATATAGAGGCTGTAAATTAGCGTTTTATAGGGAACCCAAAGCTTGCAGGAATAAGGGTTGTGAAATTTGGCCTAATCTTGCATATTTCGCAGTAACTCGTGGGAACTCAGTTATTATAGATGCTATAGCTCTAAAATTTAGCATATACCGCATACCACTAATTTAGTTGCTATTCCCCTTAAGTTTTAATCTAAATTTATGCCATATGCAGAGTAAAGGTCGTAGTTTCATATGTTTTGCCTATCGTAACTCAGTTGTTCTTAAAGTTAGAGCTCTGCGCTCTGGCATATAGAGCATAGAACTAATTTAGTTGGGATATCAATTAAGTTTTCATCTTTTCACCTATCGTAACTCGGTTGTTATTGCAGTTTGAGCTCTGAAATTTGATTTATAAAGCAGAGAGTTAATTTAGTTCTGAATTTGATAGAGTTTTCAAAGCATAATCAGGGATTACTCGGAATTTTTACTTCACATTGTAAAGGTATTTTCAGCAACATGTGGGCATATTACGAGTATTATTTCGAGAGCACATAATACCAAACCGCAGCCGCAATGATTTATTTGCGCGCAACAGGCAAGCGACAAATGTCGAGCGACTGCCGGACGGGCGGACGGACAGGCGGGCGGGACGGACAGGCGGGCGGGCGGACAGACGGACAGACGGACGGATAGACGGACGGAGCAGCGGATGGTCGGACAAGCGGCAAAAGTAATCAAAGTAATACAAATGAGCGCACAATTTATAAAAATAAACAACAAACAAAAGAAATGAACAGACAGGCAGACAGAGGCAGAGGCGGAGGGGTCAGGGGGTTTGCTGAAGGGGAAAGTATCTATAGTTGTATCTGTATCTGTATCTGCAACAGTAGCTGTATCTACTTGCAGTAGTCAAACGCGTGTATCTGTGTGTGTGTGTGTATCTGTAAATGTATTTGTATCTTCAATAAGTATCTACAGCCTCATCTAGTTGGATGCTTAGCACAAGGGCAACTTAGCTAGAAAAATTGATGGCAAATTTTGATGCATGCCGGCAGCTGTGTGAAAAATAAAACCAGCGCGACAACCACAATCTTAGAGGAGGGGAGGTAGGGGTAGGGGGTAGGGTAAAAAAATAAATAAATAAACTTTTGCTTTATTTGAATTTGCGGCGACTTATTTATTTATTTTTAAATAGAAAGTAACCTCAATTGCACTTGTGAAAAACATAAGTAAATAGCATGAAAACACACATATAAAAAGAGAGAGATGGCAAGAGAGAGAGAGAGAGAGAGAGAGAGAGAGAGAGAGAGAGAGAGAGAGAGGAGAGCGAGAGAGCCAAAACGAAGCCAAACGAAACGAAACGTAGCGCAGTAAACATGCCCCGTTAGCTGCAAAGCAACAAAGAAGTTGAGAGGGAAGAAGAGGAAGAGGAGAAGAAGGAGAAAAAGCCACTCCCCCCCTTTGCTGTGGCCCTGCCCTGCCCTGCCCTGTGTGGAGGCAAGGCAAGGCAAGTGAAAGGCCAAAAAGAAAGAAAGAAAGAAGCAGCAGAAGAAGAAGGGAGAAGAGCGACGAAATTACATGCGCATTGAGAAAGTACCGCAACCCGATCGAGGGAAAGAAAGATACAGAGAGAGACAGAGAGAGAGAGAGAGAGAGATACACTCTGCTTGCGACTTCTTCTTCTTCTTCTTCTTCTTCTTGGCCGGAAGGAAGAGTGCAGCGTGTTCGTTCAGGAAACGCAAAGGCAGCACAATTAAAAAAAAATGAAATTAAAATTAAAATAAAATAAAAATGAAAATAAAAATTAAATTAATATATAAACAAAGCGCGAAATAATAAAAATATAAAAATAAAACTCAAGGCAATTCACACTGCACACACTGCGACGACGACCAGCGAATACACTGCTAAAAACTAGCTGAAAATTAAAAATCATATTTTTTGCGCAATTTCATTATAATAAGCTATAAAAAGCCAAACAACTCTTGGCCGAAATAAGCGAAGAGTGTGCAAAAGATTTTACTCAAAAAAAAAAACAAAAGATACGCCAAGTTGTGTGAGTGAGCTAAAATACCCTGTTCCACTCAGTTGCCAAAGGGCATATACACACTGCAACAACAACAACGACAACAACAACCAGAGAAACAACAATGTTTTGCGGTGTTCGTTGAATGTCACTTTTATTGTGCTGCTTGTCACACGACGCGAGAAGCGACGCGATAAGTGTGCGAATCAACAAGTTGGCGAAGAAAACCACAAGGGGCAGCAGGAAGGGAGCAGAGGGGGGGATGGCCAAAGAAACCAAACGAAAGCAGGCAGCATACATAATAAGTACACACACACACACACACATAGCACACACACACCCATTGTAGCCACGCACAACAATAAAAACTGCATAGAATCGCGAGGAAAGCAAACTATGCGCTACTTGTCACTTCACACACACATACATATATACACATGTGTGTGTGTGTGTGTGTGTATGTATCTTTCCCAATTTCACTGAATGAACGCGCGAATGTCATCAAAACAAAAACACAAACTAAAATATATATATATATATGACGAAAATAGAAATACTTAAGAGTCTACCCCCAAAACAGAGTGTGCTTCTTCTTGCTCTTCACAAACTCTCACACACACATCGATTTACTTTGGCCGAGATTACGTCAAAGCATTTACCGCATTTGAATCTGCGAAAACAACAACATACCCCCTTCCCCCCTGTGCATAGGATAGGGTAGGGGGTGTAAGACCCATCATTAACTTAGGCTAACCCAAATTGACAAAACAAAAACCTGACAAATTGTCGAAATGTTGTAAATCAAAATATTGTTGAATATTTGTTCAAGTAATTACTGACAGTATAGACTATAGCGAGAGAGAGAGAGCGAGAGAGAGATATATAATTGCATGATCTTGTCTAGAGTTTTTTTTTCGAAATTTAATTACAACTTTTTTTTTGTTTTTCTTTTTTTTGTTTGTTTTCTATTCTTTTGAGCAATTAGTATATTATTTACTTATTATATTATATTATTATTGTAGTATATATAGTATGGTATACTATGGTGTATTCATGCAATTGTAGAGATATATTTGTTGGATTCACACAATTTTCGCAGCACTTTTATTATGTTTAAAAGTTTTCTTTTTTTTACGTTATTTTTTTTAATAATTACAAAAATACTATAAGTAATTTTATATTATATGAGAAAATGTTTAAAATTGTATAGGAATGTATAAAATTGCAAAGATCATGTCAGGATTACTTTTGAAATTCGTTTCTTGCCAATTTCATAGCTTCTATAATGCTATATATAATGGCTTTTTGATTATTTGTATTATTATTATTTTATTATTATATTAAATTATTATTAAATTATATTATATTATTATTATATTAAATTATTATTAAATTATATTATATTATTATTATATTAAATTATTATTATATTATATTATATTATTTGTATTCGTTTTATTTTATTATTATTTTAGTTCATATGCATATATTATATTTATTTTGTGCTTATATCAACTAATTTGTAGCATATTCCAGGAGTAGATAGAAATATTAATTATAATGCTATATATATTATTTAGGATTCACAGTTTTTTTTACGTTTATTTTAAATTCTCATGAGAGAAGAAGAAAATGGAATTTGAAAGGCATCTATAAAGCTGAGAGTACCCCATAGCATATATAGCGAGCATAGTTTAGTCTACTATATACTACTCTGACAGGGTTGTAACATCTGCTTTGAGTGGTGTCGCCGTCGCCGTTGCCATCGCTTGCAACATGTTGCGCGCGAGAGAGTAAAAGTGCCTTCAATTAGCCTCAATTTTGTTTATGGTTTTCACACTCGCAAAATGTGACGCTGCACTAACAGCAAAAATAAATACGACTTGCCAAGTACAACTGTGTGTATCTGTGTGTGTGTGTGTGTATACATGTGTGTGTATGTGTGTGTGTTGCAATTATGTGCGCGTGAAAACGTGTTAACAACTCACAAAAACACTTTGAGTTATTACTCGAGACTCGAGTCTAGTTTGGGGCCTGAATATTGCATACTTGTTTGGCTAACAGATTGACAGATTGACAGAGTGACTGATTGACTGACTGATTGACTGACTGACCGCACTGACCCTTTGACAAATTTCTGCATGCAAATCTCTCGTTATCTAATGCCGCCAGTTGCAGTTGCTGCCTCTGCCGCTGCCTCTGCTGCTGCTTGGCCAAATTGGTCACACTTAATTTGGGGCATGCTGCTTCTTCTTGTATAACACTTGGCAAGGCGGCAGAAGCGATCGAAGCGAGTCGAGCCGCAGCGAGTTTCGTTTTCATTTTCGTTTCGCAGTCAAATGAAAGTCCCCAAAAGCAACAACAAGAAAAAGAAGACAAAGAAGAAGAAGAAACTCGTATGAGTGGAAGAAAGCGACGCAACGACGACAGAGTTGCCAACGTTGCTGCAGCTGGTTGCCAATTTCCGACAATCAGAAGGAGAGAGAGGTAGTGTGAGAGAGAAAGAGCTGCTAAACAATTTCACTGCATACTCTTAAAAAACTCACTCTCTCCCTCTCCCTCTCTCTCTCGCCACTTCCTCCTGCCCTTTCTACACACATACGTATTGCTGTCTCATTTCCTGTCACTCACTTCCTAATTAAATCGTATTTAAAAATAAAATATAAATACAAACAAAAAAATCTTTTGAAATTTCATTTCGATTTTGTAAAAAGATTTTTATATCGTATCTTTATATAGCATACACACATATATCATTTTTATATGTCATATACATATTTCCAGTTTCCTCTGTTAATCTTGGGCAAATCAATCAGTTTGGCTTGAGGTTTGATAAAGCAACTCTCAAGTAGGTTTCTCTATAAAGCTTTATCTCTCTTTCTCTCTATCTCTCTCCCACTCTTCCTGTCCAGCGCAACAGCCTTGTCCAGCTCATTCATCACGACATTTATGATTTATGGGCGATCGCATAAGAGAAATGTGCGAAAAGATATATCATCCTGACTATATATATACATAGCTATATATGATCGTATTAAATGATATATATATATATATAAGTATATACTCTATATGTATGCGATATACACGTATGAATACGGTTTATTTTTAAGCATGTTGCTTCGGTTTTGAATTGCGGCACGTTCAAACAGCAAAAACAACAAAAACATTGAAAAAGAAGAAGAAGACGAAGAAGAAGAAGCAGTACGAAGACAAAGTGAAAACGAAGCCAAGTTAAATAAGAAGTTCGGAAAAAAACGAAAAAAAAATAAAAAAAAAAAACTTTCGCTTTGGCTTTGGACTTGGCCATCAGAGG
This sequence comes from Zaprionus tsacasi, assembly GCA_018904105.1. NCBI lineage: Eukaryota > Metazoa > Arthropoda > Insecta > Diptera > Drosophilidae > Zaprionus > Zaprionus tsacasi. Next base: position 1,648,790 of record JAEIFR010000003.1, on the reverse strand, counting down.
CGGTGGCACAGAGCGAGAAGAAACCCAACAAATTTGAAATATCAACACAAAAGGCAACAACAACACCGAGAGAGAGCGGGAGAGAGAGAGAAAGATGATATAGTCGTTGCTGTGGGTTAAAGAAAACAACAAAAAATAAGCCAAAGTTAGCTGGAAATGGAAATGAATGACGAGCTAAGATCTGGGTAGTCAGAGGGGGGGGGGGGCTGACTCTTCGGGGTCTCTTGCCATGACAATGAGATGATGGCGACCTTTCTTATGTCACGTATCTCTCCCAGCCATGTTCAGCCAGAGATATTATGCATACGGTGTGTATAGTATGATGGTATAGTATGGTATATGGTATACGATAGTATACTATCGCAGCATGTTTATGTTTATGCAGATTCGCTGTTACTTTTCTCAGCGAATTTCGGAATTTCTTTGACTTTTCACTTTTGTCCAGAGTTTGCGCTTTTTTTTCTCTCTTTTTCTTTCGTGTTTTTTTTTGCCTTTTCGCCTTCGCCTCTTTTGCTGTTTCGGTTTCGGTTTTGGGCTTTAATGCTAATTTATTGTCTTTATCGCATGGTCGATTATGTCACGACACCGCACACGAGGTACGACCCGACCTGCGATCTCCCGCCCTCCTCCCCCTCCCTCTCTGTCGCTCTCTCGGTTTATCGGGCCAATTGAAGCGCGCGCTAAGGCCACAAGAGATGCGTGATCTGAAGATTATATAGGCCAGCTGATATATATCTCCCCGCTCTCTCCCCTCTCTCTCTCTCTCTCTCTCTCTCTCTCTATGTGTGCTTAAAATATTACTTGGGCACATTTTGAGCAACACGACGCTGCGTATACCCTGTAGGCCTCAGAGAGAAGAGAGGGAGACGGCGTATGCTCTATATATACATATCACATATATATACTTATAAATTGTGTTCTAATATCAACAAGAAATGCGACTAAATGCCAGCAAATTAGCATAAGAGTTCAAATAAATTAAATAAATAAACGCGCAATATGAATGAGCATAAACAACAAGAAGAAGAAGCACAAGCAGAAGCCAAATAGAATAATGGGGATGGGGGGCAGGGTAGAACATGTTTTTACTGATATCAATAATCAAAATCATATGATGAGCGCAAATTGTGTAATAACAACGAAATATGCCAAAAATAAAAGCAAAAACAAGAATAAAAAGAGAAGGAGGAGGAGGAGGAGCGACAAATTAACAGATAAATAACATTAATTACTGTGCTAGTATAACACCTTCTCAGATCCAGCCAGGTAGGCAGCTGGCAGGCAGCCCCATCATCGCAGGCTTTCAAGGTTTTTTTTTACGACTTCGAGATTGACAGATTGCGTGCGCGTAACACGCATAGAACACGCCGTGATAAGAGCGAGAGAGGGAGACAAATTGACAGTTATGTTGTGAGGTGTAATCAAAGTGTTATACATGGTGTAATGGCGTGATATGATATGATGGCGAAAAGAACTGAGCTAGTTAGACGGACAAAGTGTCATAGGTAGTTGAAACTGTTATCCTGGCAATTGTTATACATGCAACTGTTATACTTGGAATTATTATACTGGTAACTGTTATACTTGGAATTGTTATACTGGCAATTGTTATACTTGGAACTGGTATACTAGCAACTGTTAAGCTTGGAACTATTATACTGGAAGCTGCTATACTGCAAACCATTATACTTGCAACTGTTTCAGTTTTAACTGTTATACCTGCAACTGTTATAGTTTTAACTGTTATACTTGGAACTGTTATATTGCAAACTGTTATACTATAATTTGTTATACTGTAACTGTTATACAACATCGAAATATGCATACAACAACTACCAACATGTGAACTCAGCTTAAGAAACTGTGCTACACATGCAACATTCTACTATGTACAAAGTCGCAACTGTTATACAGTAGATTAAGAACCAAAAAAAAGCAGAAAGTCGTAATATAAAAAAAAAACTGTTATACCAAAACGAGACTTTAGACGCAACTCAAAGTCTCAAGAAATGCGACGAAAATAAACAAAATACTAAACATGCTACACACACATATGTACATATGTACACCTTTCTATAGCCATGTGTGTGTGTGTGTGTGTACGACTAATCTGCCTTGCTTATATAGAGCGTAATCGATGTCTGAGTAGGGCGCGCGTCGCGCCAGCTGCGCGTTACACAGTGCGTATGATTAATAAACTCGGTCTGGCAGCGGGTCGTATACGCGATGCGCCAAAATGTTTCCACTTAGAGAACTCTCAACATTTAAATGAAATTCCAGCAATCGAGGAATCACATCACAGGCAGAATGAAAGGGAGAAAGAGAGAGAGGGAGAGAGGGAGAAAGAGAGAGAGATAATTGCGCATTTAGCTAAATAGAAAAGTATCCGTTTTCAAAGTGACACAAGTAATTAGAGAGTGAAACAAGCACAGCAATTGATGAGCCTCAAACATGCAACATTGTTGCACGCAGCAGACAGGTGCGACAATGCGACTCACATATACCCTGTAAATAAAGTTAAATGCGAAACTTCATCTACTGTTATCATAGAAATAGAGTAATCATATTTTTTTTGGACACTATTATTTTTTGAGGGTCATACCCTGTAACACAGTGCGGTAGGGCAGCACCCTTTTCTGTGCAATCAGCACAAGCCGTAAAGGCCATAAAGAACCGCAAGAAAGAGAGGCAATAAATAAAAGCTGAGTACGAGATAAACAAAACACAAAAGCGAATTACCAAAAAAGGAAAATAAAAAACAAAAGAAAATAAATATGAAAAATGATATATGAAAATTGTTTCGCATTCACATTCCTCGTGCCGTCGCGTCGTCGGCTTGACTAATTCATAAATACTTGTGAAAAGGCAAATGCACCCTGACTAATTGACTTGGCCACGCCCACGCCCAGCACACGCCCCCATTAACCGCTGCACTGCACCAGACAAAGTCAGTTCTATTCACAATATTACTGTGCCTCGAACTAGATCTGTGTGTGTGTGTGTGCGTGTGTGTGTAAATAAAAATAAATGAACTCAATTCGGCAAAAATAGTTGGCAGGAAAAAAAAAAGAAATAAAAAACTAAATGAAAAGTAAAATGTTAACTTGGCCTGACAGGTTGTGCCTGTATGTGTGTGTGTGTGTGTAAACAAGAGTTGAGAGAGAGTGTGTGTGTGTGTGTACTACGTATGGTTTTAATTATAGATCCGCGATAGAGTCGCGCGCGCAGACCTTTCTCAATCGAAAAGAAAGTAAGTCAGCTTCAGTCCCCCCTGCCCGCCTCGTGCTAATTTGGCTTTTTTTTAGCTGTTTTTTTTTTGGCGACATTTTGCGGGAATGAAAGTTGTCGGGATTATGTAAACCCTGCGCCATCGTCCAACTTGGGCGTCGTAACTAAAACTTGATTTCAGCTTGCGACTACCTCGCTTATTGCCTAACTTCAGCTCGACTAACCGAAAGATCCCAAATGAAACTCTACATATATCATGCATACTTATATTTAGTATGTACATATATTTTAGTATATTGGCTAGATAAAGCAACGAATATCATAGCTATATGTAGTTCCATACGTCGTTATCATCTCAGATACTGCAGCGCAGAGCACGCTAAATACTAGGGATAGGTCAGGCATGCCATAGACCATCCATATTTATTGTATACCACATGCCATATTCAATATACACACTCGTTCTGATCGTTCAATTTGCTCTCTCTCTCTCTCTTTCTTTTATTACATGCGCTATTTTTGAAAATCTTTGGCTATTTTTAGCTTGTTTTACGCAAATCCCCCCTGCGTCATATAGTAAGTCTAGTAAGTCAACCTTTTAGCTCTCTCTCTAACACACACTATCTCTTTCTATCCGTCTCTGTCTCTTGCTCTGCTGGAGGTCTTCGCAGACGTCAGATGCCGTGGGAAAGACCCAGAAAAGTATTTCATTTTCAGCTGTTTAAACTGTTTCTATTTGAACTCCACTAAGAGTTTTCGAATTACTTTTATCATTATAATAATAATACTCTATGCTTTCTTTGTTGCTAATTAAGGTTGCGCCTCGAAATTGGGAACGCGCAGAGAGAGCGAGATAGCAATAGTGCAGCAAACTTCCCTCTATATTCTAATTCTCAATTGCGGGAAAAGTAATGCGGGATTTCTGTAGTTCATTTTATAGGTACGTAGTACCAGTAAATCTGGTTTATTTTCGAAAGAGTTTTATCAGCGGGTTTTCTGGAAAATATGTTAGTTTGTTTTTTAAGATATTGTGATTATTTTTCTATGAAATTTATAGAAATGTACACAATTACTCCAATTAATTAGTTCCATTATATTATACAGAAATTTGAGAATTTGAATTTGAAATATTTTCGCTGTCTATGGGAAATAAGTTTTTTAAGGTAGTTATAAGGTTTTACAGATATATTTCTGGATTATTTTAAAAGTTGGCTTTTTTAGCGGGACTGTTGATTTTTTGTCGTATATTTGTTGGTTTTTCTGTTTTTTTTTTTTTTGCCTGCACAAAGATAATTTTATACCCTGTAAAGTGAGAGTAATTCCCTTTTGGAATTCCCTGCTTTATTTAGAATTTGATGCCAGAGTTGAGTCATATCTGGCAACGGATGGAGGGAAGGGCTGTGTGTTATGGGGGTATGCGAAAACCGCAATAACGGCAAAAAAAACCTCTTAAACACCCTACTTACTTTTCGATTTGGCCAAACCGCTGGCCACCTGCAGGAACCCATAGATGGCGATGATAATGCAGGGTAGCGCGATAACGCCAAAGGACACGTAATCCATGTGCTCGAAATATTGCGTGATCTGCTCCATTTTGGCTGCTGTGCTTCCTTCTCTCTCGTTTCCAGTATCGCTTTACTCGTTTCTCTATTTCTGTTCTCTTTTCGCTTAAGCGTTTGTTCGTTTCACTTTCTTCTTCTTCGCACTGCACACTAAACACAAAATCGGCCACACAAAAAATAATTGAAAAATAATATGCGGGGAAATTTTTACTTTGGGTAAATTGTTTTTTCGTTTTCTTTTCTTTTTTTTTCTTTTTTGTTTAAAGGGCGCAGGCGCGCGCGCTTTTCTCGCCTTTGCTTTTCTACTTGAATTTTCTTTTGTTTTTGTTGCTGTTGTTGCTTTGCATATTTGCAGGCATTTGTTGTTGCTTTTGTTGTTGTTCGTTTATTCCAATTTTTTGCCTGAACTGCGTGCAAATTTCGTTATTCACGTTTCGTAAGAGTTTCGCTCTGTTGTTGTTGCTGTTGTTGCTGCTGTTACCGTTGTAACTGTTGTTGTTGCCGTCTCGCTCTGCTCACTTGCGTCTTGCCGCTCTGCTTGTTATTGTTGCTGCTGCTGCTGCTGCTGCTGTTGCTGTCTCCGGCACCGGCTGCTCCTTTGGCATTGGTTTCACTTGTCTGTGTTGCTTTGTCGCTGTCGCTTTTGTAGCTTTTATTGTTGTTGTCTTTGTTGCTGCTGCTGCTGCTTGTCGCGTTGTTGTTGCTGCTGTCAGTTGTTGTTGTAACGCCATGTTTTGATTTGCATGGACCCCCGAAAAGACTGAGGCACCACACACACACGCACGTACGCGCACACACACACTCGCACACAGTTGTAGTAACACACACACAGGCAGACAGACAGAGAGTCACAGAAAGACAGCGGCGTCGCCGTCGTCCACTTTTCGCGCTTGTCGTGGACCAACACAAAAAAAAAACAAACGACTATATCAAATATATCAACTAAATTGCAGAGTAAGCGCAAAATAGCAACAACAATAAATACATAAATTTATATGTATGAATATTCGCGCAACGGATATGCTTTATTTACTTTTCTGTTTTGTTTTGTTTTGCTTTTGCTTCTTTTTGTTTGTGTTATGTTCTTGTTGTGTAAAATAAACAGCACATATAAGCCGACCGGATTTTTGGGATTGGAAATAACGAAATATAACGCACGCTCGCTTGCTCGTTTGCTTCGCATCGACCGCGCAGACGTCCGTCTCGTTCAGCGTACGTTGTGCATCTGTTTGGCAACGGCGTCGCTCAGTTCATGTTAAGCCCACATGCAGCTTGGTCGCGCCGCTGTTAATGTTAAGCATAACAGCAGCTGTTAAATGAACGTGTGCTTACGCTCACGCTTACACTCTCGCACTCTCACACTCTCTCGCACCGTTCGCGTGCAACTTAACATTTCTGTTATCCCTCACTCAGTGTCTCTGCCCCTCCGCTGCTACCAGCGACGCCATCACAACAATTGCATTTTGCATTTGCGTTTAGTTGCGCCTTTGCAATTTGATACTCTTACAGAGGGTAAAATGAATATGTTAACAAGTAAGCATAATGAATAATTTAAAATGAAGAGACCTCGCTTATATTTAATAATAATATAAATGAATAATATTGCAAAACGTTGTAGATTTAATTATATTTTGCGAAAAGAACAGGGTATAAGCCCTGCGTTCTTTCCTTCTTGTTTTTTTATTCACTTGATATGCATTGTTGATGATTTAAATCCAAAGCGGAATTGGAAATTAAGGCCAATGCAATGCAAAGCGGTAATAGACGCCAATTTGGCTTTTTTTCTTGGCGCTGCACCCACCGTGCACCGTGCACCGTGCACCGTGCACCCACTGTACACACTGTGTAGTGAGTGCACTGTAGACTGCGGCGATGATTCAGCTAAATTCGCGAGAGAGCACGATCACTGCCGCTCTCGCACCAGCATCTCGCAATCGCCTCTTTCTCTCTCTATCTCTCTCTTTCTGCTATTTTCGCTCTGCGACTGTTGCTCTCTGGGAAAATAGCACGCGGTCGCGGCGATCGCACGTGAGTCAAGGCGGCTTCCAAAAACAGTGTGCAAAAACTCGTTGAACAAGATACCAAAGTGATGAAAATATGCCTTAATCATCATCCTGCTGCCACTGCCACTGCCGGTGTCTCATTAAAGATATATAATGCGATCGCATGTGTTTGTGTGTGTGTGTGTGCAGCTGGAAACCTTTTGCGCAGCAGGGCGTCTGCAGCTGTGCAGCTGCAATGTGTGTGTGTGTGTGTGTGTGTGCCACATATGCGCATCCTTGTGCCCAATTACAACACTCGCTCTTAAGTGTGTGCCCCAAGTGTCCTGCTTCAAGTACATCTCTCGCTCTCTTAACCAGATGCAGCCCAACTAGCTCAAGTTGATGTGCATATACGCACGTACACACACACGCACACACACACAGCGACGCGCAAATCTGGAGCATGGGCAATTTGCTTAAGTAGACAACGCGAAGAGAGCTTATCCTCCTCATTCGCAATATGCGCTAATCAAAAGCAATCAGTACACACGCACACAAACACACACAGGCACAGGCAGCTTACGCACTCTTCGCTAAGAGAGAGGCTGCGTTGCTGCTTATGCGCTGCTGCTGCTGCTGCTGCTGTGGCGCAATGGCGCGCGTCCACTTCAAAGCGAATTCGATCGACAGCGAAAATCGCATTGAAGGTCAAGGCGAGAGTGTAGAAAGGATTTGCTTGCTCTCAGTGTGCTTTTGTTTTTGTTTTGTTTGCTGCAGGTTTCCTTGCCTGTTGTTGTTGCTGTTCTTGTTGTTGTTGTCGCTGCCGCTGCTGCTTTGCTTGGCGATAGCCGATGGCAAATAGACACGTACACAACATGCGCCATTGTTGACACCAGGCAGAAGGCAGAAGGCGGAAGGTGGCAGGGCAGGGATGGGGGTAGGGTACGTGCCAGCAGCAGCAGCGGCTGAAGTACTCATACACGCGCACACACACACACACTCGAAGAAGACACCTAAGCATTTAGCAGGGGTGGAGAGGGAGGGGGGTACGGTAGAAGCGGCTCCATAGAAACCGAAACCTTGACGACTTTTTTTTTTCGTACAACCCTTCAGGGCCCCCTTCTCCTGCTCTGCCCCTGCCACTCCCCCCTTGGTTCGACAATCGAAATACTTCTGCCTAACTGCGTCAGCAATTAGAATACGTATTTACACACACACACATACACATGTAATTTCATATTTATGTATGTGTGTGTATCTCTCTCTCTCTCTCTCTCTCTCTATATGTCTCGTCCCGACTTTAGCCACGTCAGCTCTAAAGTTCTTTCTACGCCTTTGTTTTGCCTCGCCGGCTTCGTTTTGCCTTTTTAGGGGCGGGAAGGGGCGGTAAGGGGCGTGGGCGTGGGCAACTGGGGGTAGCGTCGGGGTTGAACGCGTTTTTTTTTGAGGGCTCCATTAAATATTCATCCCAATTAAATTGATTTCTCTGGCCTGCACTCAAACAGATTGACAAAAGTTGTGGAACTTCCGTAAACTTTTGAGGTTAAGCCAGAAAAGTGGCCAGGGGGATGGGGTAGGGGGGAGTATGAATGACAAGAGTATTTCCAATACATTCCCAAGTCATGGCGTGATATTATTTAGATTATTTTAGAAAAAAATAACTTCTAAGCGATATTTTTCTTTTTTTTGTTTACAGTTTTTTGTACGATAATTTTGGAAAATTTTACAAGGAATATGATATTTTATAGTGAAAATCAAATTTTAGATTTAAGTTTCTTCAATGATATAGGGAATTACATATATAGAATGTATCATTGCATGCATTTAAATATTTTAAGTTTTTCGAAGTTTTCTTAGAGTTGCAAATATCTTCTATATAGTATAAAATTGCTAAGTAATACTGGAGAAATAATATTTAAATTACTTTTAATATTATTTTCTATTTTCATTTTTGTTTTAATTTCTAATTAATCAATATTCGCTTTTCAAAATGCTATAAAATAAATGATATTTTATAAATTTAAATTATACATTTTACTAACTGAGCTTCTACGAGTATTACACCATGTTCATCATATGATATGATATTTTTTTATTTTGAAGTTTTCTGAATTGGCAATATATTTTATATTTTTATATTATATAATTTTAGAGAATATATATTTAGAGAACACACAGTAATTTTCTGCTAGTAGTTGCCTCTCCCTCTTTCTCTCTCTCTCTGTCACCCATGACCTTTCCCACCCACAGTTGCCTTACGCTGTCATACAGTGTCAACGCACGCGTATTTAGCTATATTATAGCTATATTATGGCTATATTTTAGCTATAAATGTTTTAATAAATACGCAAGTCGTGCGCAGGTGTCTTCTTCTTCTTCTTCCTGCTCTTCTCTGCCGCATCTCTGCTGCTGCGGGGGGGCACACGACGAGGCAGCGTGCAACAACCCCACGGGCAGATGTCGTCGTTGCGCAGCTGAAGCCGGCTGCGTTGCGACAGAGCGACAGATGTGCGCAATGCGCACACATGTCCTTGCACAATGCACGATCTGTTGGTCGTCTTCCTCTCTCGCTCTCGCTCACACACGCTCTCGCCCTGCTCTTTGTTTGCATTGTGTAAACAGCAGATGGCGCAAGGCAACAGCAAAAGCAAAGCAGAGGCAAAAGCAAAGGCTGCAAAACATGTGTCGGAATCTCTGGCAGCGTCGCGTCAGCTTCGCCTTGCTCTGCCCGCTCTCGCACTCGCTCTCTCTTCACCCGTTCGCTCTCTTCTTCCTGTGATGCTATCTGCCAGTGCTACTGTCACTGCTCACTTACGGCGGGTTCAACGATTCGTCGCTGCCGAAATGTTAATGACTCGACGCGCAATTGCAACCCCCATGCCGGGCCACGCTCACTCTCACTCTCACTCTTACTCTCTCTTCGCCGCATCGCTCCCTTGCCGCTCAACTCTTTAAGCTGCGCTCTACAGTGCCTGCCGTTCAGTTGGCCCCCAAACAGTTCGCTGTTGTTGCCACTGTTATTGTTGTTGGTCGTTGAACTGCGGTGAAGGACTTCAACAACTCCTGCCTCCGCCCCAATACCCGTTCTCTCTCTCTCTTTCTCTCTCTCCCGCTCGCTCGCTCGCACACCACACCCACGTTTCCTGTTTTTTATGCAATATTTTTCGTGTTTTTTTGTCGTTGTTGTTGTTGTATTTTTATAGCTTTAACGCTTGATAAATCTGCTGAAATTTATGCGCTATTCGAAAATTATACGAAATGCAACAAGTTTCACATTTAATTATTAAGTACTTTGTTGCTGTTATTGTTTTTATTTTTTTTTTCTCATTTTTGTTTGGTCTTTGCAAAATGCGCAATTTCTAACGCGTTTGGCATCATAAATAATTGCACAAACATTTTTTATAGCAACTTTTTCAACAGAGTTGAGTTTTTTTTTCGCTTCTTCTCCCCCTCGAAAACGTGTATAGTTTTTTACGCCTCAGGTTTCTGGGGCGTGGCATATCATAAATAGGTGCCGCACTTACCCGATAACATGTGAGTTATTTTTGGTTTCTTTTTTCCCATAATTAAATCGAACGTTTTACTCACCTGCAAGAAACAAAAAATTGAGAGAAAAGACACGTATGAAGCAATCATTAATTATTCATATAATAAATAAAATGAAGAAAAACAAAAACAGAAAAAAGAATAACAATATTTCTATGGCAATTATACGGTATACAATATTGTTATATGGAGTGCATATCTTGCTATAAAAAAAGAGAACAGTCTGCAGCGATTGGGCTCGTCCTCATTGGGTTCCGTTATCGGTTATGCACTTATAACTCATTTTGCTCATATTTATAGCAACTTTTTATGGTTACCTACGATAAACAAGCGTGCGTTTAATTGATCCAATTAATTTCTTCATATTTCGTATCGAACTTGTCTCTATTTTTTTGATTTTATAGATTAAGAATCTAAGAGAAAATGCGTAGTACTTTTTAGGAACTTGAGATCAATATTTAGGGGATAGAAGATATAACAAATGAAGTAGCTTTTAATAGTTTATAATTTTTTATTTAATTTTTTTTTCAATTGTAAACAAATATTATTCGAATTTAGTATTTTTCGGCTTGAAGTTAGAATTTATTTAAATTTTTTTTTTCGACTCATATTTTAGTTTTATCAGTCTATAACGTTTTTTAAACAGTGTTTAAAACGATTCCATGAGTTTGCACTATTATTTTTGCAACTTTAGCGCCTTAAGATTAAGAAGATTATCTTGAAGACCCATAAACAGGTTTGTTTCGAAATATTATCTATTGTAAGACTTATCGCAATTCCAGCTTTTTTCTAGCTATAAAAAAAACACAAAAACATAAAGAAACCCACAAGTGTTGGGTTTAGTTTTTATACGATTAGCAAGATAGATTACCAAGTGGATCTTTATGATGTTCAGGGTCGTATAGGGGTTCTTGAACGGGCGACGCGAGAGTGTTAGCTAACTGTAAACAGTTGGGGCGGTTAAGCAGCTTAAAGTTCAAGCGGCGAATTCGAAATTCATAACTTTTAGAACTTTCGCCGTGTGCGGCGAAAACTCGCACCCCCTGTGAGGCTAGAAAAAAAATAAAAGCTCATCGATGATGCGAACCAAACGCGTGTTCTTATCGATCTCGAGAGAGAGAGGCAGGGAGAGCGAGAGAGCGGAAGAGAGCGGGAGCGAGCTTGCGCGCGTGCAGTTAGAAAAGCTAAGCGACAGGTGCTTGAACTCTCTCTCGCTCTCTCCGACCGCAGGTTCCATTTCCATTTGTGGCCGATAACCGATGACAAACTCGAGTTCGTTCAACTCGGGCCGTGCGAGATTTCGACAATATTAGGCGCAGCAGGTTGATTGAACCTGGCCAACTGAACTGCCTACCCCACGTTGCCTCCCCTTGCCACCTGCTGCCTTCGCCCCTTGCCCCAACAAGCCGCACACGCCGCAGCCAGACAGGCGCAGGTCTGTCCTTGCCTTGCGACAACTACGCAAATTGTTGGGGTAGGCGACACTGCTAGTGAGCGAGAGAGAGAGAGGGAGGCGCAGAGCGAGAGGGCAATGCGCTAAATATAATTAATAAATTGTAGATTATCATTGTATGCGTGTGTGTGTGTATATCTATATATATTCGTGTACAGTCATTTTTGCATTGCGTTGCGCTCGTTCTTCTCTCATGGTCGTGCATTAAGCGAAAACAAGCAGCCGCTTCCTGTCTCCCTCTCTCTACCTCTCTCCCCCTCTCTGTCTCTCCGCCTCTCTCTTTGTTCATCTGCACAGGAAGTGACAGTGGGACAGAGCGACAGAGACGGATTCGCTTTGATAAATTGTGGCGCCTCACTGCCGGCCCCGTCTGCCGCTGTCTCCAATTCGCAGCTAACTCAACTCACTGTCTCCCCCTCCCTCACTTTCTCTCTCCCTCTCTCTCTCGCACCTGTGCCAAAAATACGTGCACACTTCGCACGTGGCATCTGAACTCGAACTCAAACTCGAATTCGAAATCGAACCCGTTGCGGAAATGAGATTCCACAAGCAGAGCGGAAGTGGCAGCACGAAAACATTATCTAACCCCCCCCCCCACCCCCATCACCCTATATATCTCTCTCGCACTGCTCATCTCTCTCACCTCTCCCCCTTTGCATTAATTGCAACAATTTGTTGTTATTTTTAAATTACAATTTTATTTCATTTAACGCAGTCCCAACAATTTGGAAATTGAGGAATTTATGTTGGAAATTCCAATTTAAAATAAGATTGTATTCTGCGTATACGTAATAAATTGGAATGCCGATAAAACAATCCAATTGAGTTGGGAAAGGGAAACACAACTTGAGGTAAGTAAATCAAATATTTTTTTAGGGATCAATGAATAAAACATAATTATTATGGATCCATTTCAGTATTCACTTTAAATCTAAATTCTAACTCTTTTTATATCCTTTTTAAACACTACACATACTAGCTGAATCGATTGAGCCATGTTCGTCCGTCTTTCCGTCTGTATGAGACAACAGATCTCAGCTATTTAAAATGCTAGAGACACCAAATTTGGCATGAAGCTTCCTATATATTATAGACAGATCAACATTATGTCAAATGTTTGATGCCATGCCCACCGCCCCCGCTAATCGGTTATTTGCGGTTTTTAAAGAAAGTATTATGAATGGATATTTTTTTCGATATTTCGAAAATGTAGGTAAGAGTCCCCCTATGAATTTTCAAAACCATTTTTTTTTTAATCTATAATCGCGAGTTCTTAATTTTAATCGATAGCGGAGGTCAAAATTAGTACTAAACAATTATATAAATCGATTTTAAACGATACTTAATTTTAAATTATGTCGAAGTGGTCAAAAATGGGACATGTAACACCCTCAACAGGCCTGGTACCCTCATTTTACACTGTTCGTAACTTTCTTAAAAATCAAACAATTTTCACGCGAAATGGCATTTTGTTTATGTTTAAATAATTTAATTGAATGTTTAAAAATTTGTTCGATATTTTGGGAAAAAAAAGGAAAGGGTCCTCCCTATGATTTTTCAAAAAATTTTAAAATGTTTAGGGATGTTATTCAATCTTATAACTTATAATAATAATATCTGCCTAAAGAATTCGATCTTTAAATTCAACGTTGAGATTAAATTTTACTTTTGAAGAGTAAACTTCATTAGCAAACACTTTCCTATAGATATAACGCATAGAATATGTTGCAAAACAAACCTAAGATCTACGATTTCGTCAAGCTAGTTAAGATCATTTTAAAGTGCGCGATAAGCTTTAATTAAACTGAATGACAATAGTAAAAGAAGATTAACAATTCTCATGAATGTTTTGCTTATAAAGAATACGCAAAAGTGCCGGAAAAAAGAAGAAGCAGCAGCAGCCAGATGGCCCACACATAGGTTGAGATATAACAGCACAGATACAGATACATATATACCATATTTATAATATAATATCTTTATATAGTATGTGCTTCATGTGCGTAGTTAACGTTTCCGAGTGCAAGCACGCTGCAAATTTGGCAAATCGCAAAGCTTTTGCAGCTTCTGGTAAGCTTTTGCGCGTGTCTGTGCTTGTTTGTGCATGTGTGCGCCTGTTTCTACGTGTCCGTGTCTGTGCAAATTGAATTCTACTGCGTGTTAGGTGCATTGAACCTATTGTTTGTTTAATTTCCGAGCAATTTCGATATGAGACGCTAAGCAAAAACTGCTGATACCGAAAGAGACAGCACTAGTTGACACAGAAAGAGAGAGAGAGAGAGCGTGAGAGTGTGCGCCTGCGAGAGAGAGAGTAGAGCACTGTGCTCAATGCCAATGCCACGGCCAGGGCCAGGGCCATGGCCACGGCCAATGCCAAAATACTAAAAAGCCCAACAACCCCCGAAAGCCAACACCCTCCTGTCCTATCCGGGGGGTGGGGGAAGGCATATTTAGCCTCGAAAACAAACTTTTGGCTTTCAAGTTCAATGTCGTTGTGCCTGAACCTGCTCGAGTGCGTTGCCTCTTTCTCTGCTCTTTCCCTGCCCCGCTTCTTCGCTTTACGATTATTATTATTATTATAGTATTATTGATGGTGATTGCTCGAGAGAGAAATACATAGATGGAGAAAGATTCTTTCTACATCACGCTTATCATCCTTGGCCAATTTGAATTCTTTCCTCGTTCCGGGAAAACATCGGTCCATAGAGGCAATTAAAAAAGCTTGCAGTATTTCAAACCAGAAACAAAAACAGATTTCATTGGTATCCGAAAAGCAAAGAAACAAATTAATTATCGAGCTGTACCAGAGAGAGATAATTTTGAAATGGGTATTTCCTACGAATTGGCATTATCAACTTGTCGGGGGAGAATTATGCAATGTACAGATTATGCTAATCTGGCAATTTTTATGATGCAATAATGTGCAAGCTCATCGTGATGATATTTTATTTTGAATATTGCACTAAAATTCAATGTATTCCATTAATATTATTATTTATTTATTTTTATTTTATTTTATTTTCGATTTGCCCGACAAAATAATAAAAATTATTTCTAACAATTCGTTGCCCACATTCAGCTACTTGCCCCACTGTAGTCAGCTGTTTGCTTTACAGTCGCGCAGCTGTTAGCTTGGCTTCTCTTTCTCGCGTGCTGCGCAACACGATAAAGTGCAAGCGAAACGAAAGCTCAAAACAAAAACAAACAATATGAGACTCACATGGTGCTGCTACTGCGGCTGCGGCTGCGACTTCTACTGCTGCTGCTGATGCTGCTGCGGCGAATTGCACTCTGTGGCCATTGAGAAATGGCGCAGTTGTTGCTTTTGTTGTTGCTGCTGCCGTTGGGTCTGTCATGGCCGCGAGCGGCGCTCTGTAATGCAGCCAAAAGGCGCGCGCGTTGGTGTTGTAATACATCTTCGCCTGCTGCCTGTTGCTGTTGTTGTAGTTGTAGTGGTTAATGCAACTGTTGTTGTTGTTGTAGTTGTGGCCAGCGTCGAGCATGCGTCTGTGCTGCTTGCGTCGCAGCTCCTGTTCCTGCTCAGTTTTGCGCTTGTAGCCCGTGACAGACGTTGCTGACGCCGTTGGCGTCGCCGTTGTTGCGCTGCGATCTGCACTCAATTGCATTGCTGCGTTGTCGTCGTCGTCGTCGTCGTTGCTGCTGCTGCTGCGCTGCGCTGTTTTCACTTTTATTTTGATTTAATTCGCCGCTGTCGCCCTTAGTTGTCGTTCTTTTTGTTGATTTTTTCTTTTTTTTTGTTGCACGCGCATAGTTTTTCGAATGTCGCTATCTGTCTCTTTCTTGCTTATACTACGTGTTGCACTGACGTCAAATTGCTGCGGCGGCGCGCGCGCTTTTTACGCAGCGAAAATAAAACAAGGCGAATTGCGTGTTGTTGCACTTGCACTTGCACTCGCACTCGGGAAAAAAAAGAGCACACTTCGCTGCCTTTGCCTGTGTGTATATGTGTGCGTGAGTATGTTGTGTGTTTTGTTTTGTGTTTTGTTTCGTTTGAATATTTGTTGTGTGTTGTTTCTTCACTGTGAACTGTGTCGCAGAACTAGCGCAGCTGCCTAAACTTGTTGACCAGCAACAACAAAATAAATGTCTGCGCTGCCTCGGCTTGCGTGTATGATTGAAGCTCAGCATGAACTGGCCGAGAGGCAGCGACGGTCGCGCTGCTGCCAACTGCTCTCTCTCAGTCAGCCACTCTCTCTCGGATGTGCTGCGCCTGTGTGAGCGAATGAACTTGCCAGCTACTGTTGGCAGCGCTGCCTCGACCTCAGTCACTGAGCTACACAGCTTCTGTTTCTCGGCTGCTGCTGCTGCAAGTGTTTTTTTTTCTTGCTGTAATTGTGATGCCGACGTCTGGCGCGCTGCTTGACAAACAAAGAAAACGACAAGCGCTGCTGCCGCCGCTGCTGCTGCTGCTGCGCTGACGCATGTCTCCCTCTGTCGAATTGCGCCTAACCCAATTCGAATGTCGTCATTTTTTCTGCCGATGCTTCTTCTAGCGTTCTGCCTGCTGCCTCTGCTGCTTCTTCCTCTTCTTCTGTTGTGTTTGTGGTCATGGAGCAAGCGGCGAAAAGCTCTTCACCTGCAGCAGCAGACGAGAGCGTTAGCCAAAAGCTTTCGCGCCAAATCAGCTGCACCGTGTGACTCGCACTCTCGGTTTCGCTCTGTTTGTGTACTTTGGCCCGCGGTTATTTAACTTCCGCGCGAGTGACAATGGGCACCATGAGCCACAGCCCATACATTTGTCGCTTCGCTGGGAAATTCTTATGCTAATTTTAATGAATTTTGAATTTTTTTAGCGTATTCTTTATGCTCCGCACTTGGGTAAATAATGCGAGACACGCGTCTTGCCACTGTCTCTGGGGTAATTTCAACAATTTGTTGATACATTGTCGCATTTGTGGAGCAATGGGAATAGGTCAAGATATATGGGTAAGTGCGGAAGAAAGTGAGGAAGGAGTGCACATACAATAATTTAAAATAAAGACTAGGAAAATTAACTGAACCATATAATGCATAGGTCTAGTAAATATGTAGCTTTATGGAAAATTTTAATCATATTGTAATGTCTATTGTACTTCCTATCCCTATTTCCATTCCCTAATATATATGTAAGTGCTACGACGGTGCACAGAATAAAAACTATTGTCATAATAACATATCGATGCTCAATTAGACCTATCGATACATTTAAGCTAGGCCAATTTTTGCAACATTGTTAAGTATTAAAATATTCGCCTAGCTATGCTTTGTCTAAATCTTAATTTGCGTGTAAATAAGTATCTGTATACAACTTACCCACTGTAAATCTCCTATAAAAGTGTTTTGTGCTCTGCTTTGTGTAATAAGTCGTCTGTATTTTATAGTTTTTGTTGTATTCCATTTTAATGTTTTAGAGTTTTTAAATTTCACTTTATTTAAATATTTGTGTATGTAAATTTACATATAATATTTAATTGGTTTGGTCTTTAAACACATTAAGGAGACTAAATAAATACCACATTCACACTTTCACACAAAAACAGTTAATTGTTTGCAAAGTATGGTCATCCTAATGCTGTTAGCACTCTACTTTCACAGCTCACGCACATGAGTGTAAGGCAGACAGATGTTCTGTCCCACACTACCTCTATAAATATGGCTCATAATGCTTGTTTTCTTTTAATATGAAACAAAAGATATATGTATGTATTTCAGAGTGAAAATGAAACAACTAGTTTATTTTTAAAAACAAAAAATTTGAAGTTTTATTTATTTTCAGAGAACCCTGCGAGACAGAAGGACCTTACGGTTCGCGCGCGAGGAGTCAACTATTTTCCGCGCATTCGCGGCTCGCCGCATTTATGCAGCAGGGTCAACAGGTAGGCCGCAGGTCACACTGTGCTTAGAAAGAGATTAAAAACGCATTCTGGCGCTGGCTGTAATAAGCGAAAAGGACCTGATCAGGTAGGGCAAGCGAGATGACGCGACATGCAGACGCATGTCAGGGGAAATTACCTGTGTGTCACATTATTACCTGATTTCAGCATTTATTGCCGCATCGCGAGCCACTGTGCCAGGCGCGACGAACGCGCACTCGCGTGCTCTCCCACTGCCGCTCTCACTTACATACGCTCTCTCTCTCTCTCGTGCGCTCTCTCACTTCTAATGCTGCGGAACTTTGCACGCGAGCTTTGCCTTTTTTGACTCTGCTGCGCGTGCTTACAGAGCGATAAGCTGCGCTGCTCGCTGCATCTTCTGCCTTTTGCTTTGTGCTCGCAATTCTAAACAGAAAGCCATGTGCAGGCGCGCTCGACTCGTGTGCGTGTGTGTGTGCCCGTGCGATTGGGCAGGCCAGAGCCGCGCTCGAGGCAACGCCAGGCACGTTCGATCTTTGTAGCGGACGGCGACATCGACGTCGACGTTGACGCCGCCAGCGACGCTTACAACAGATACGAAATTTGCATGCGCATCGAATGGATACGCAGCTGTCGAAGAGGAACAAAGACAACGATAGATAGGAGAGGCGGACAGGCAGAGCAAGAGGAAGAGGCAGAGAGACGCTGCCAGTTCCAATGCCATTGCCAATTGCGTTTCAATTTCTGACGAGGCGGGGCGGGTTTATCTCTCGACAACAACAACAACAACAATACATGCCCAACTGTTGAGTCATGCTTCGCTCCTCTGCTCTCCTCTCTCTCACACACTACTCTACTTCCACATCCCGAATGGGAGCACACACACACACGCGCGCAGAGGGAGACTCGCACACCCACAGGCATGTGAATATATCAACTTTGCTCAGAATGCAGCTAATTGTGTCAGCGTGTCATGTTTGTCTGCTCGTTCGCAGCCCAAACAACTTCGCAAGCGAATGTAAATAACATAAGGAAGCCAAGCCAATAAACAGCAATAACAAAGCGAACAACAACACAAAAAGAAACGACAATAAACTGCGCGTAAACCAGGCAAATAACTTGACAGCGTCTGCTTTCATGTTCACGGCAAAGTTCACGGCACCTGGCGGCCAGTTGCTCGTAAATATCTTCCCTCTCCTCTCTCTCTCTCTCTCTCTCTCTCTCTCTCTTTCTCTCTTTCTCGCAGGCCTTGTTCCGTTACTCAATCTCGGATGAGTTATGAGAATATAAAGAGAGAGAGAGAGAGAGAGGATAACTCACTTTTGCATTCCTGAGAATTTTGTCACCCGGTCGAATTTCTTTAGAATATTTCAAAAATTGTTGCAATCGATAACGTTTTTTTAAATCGATACCCCAAGTACAGCATCTTCAAGAATTTGCAGTACTTTGTATAAACTATTTCTGCTTTAACTCCAGTTTAATTACAAATAAAATAATAATATAATATACCACAATAAAAATGATTATTATAATAATCGCTAATAATAATATTTTAAATATTTAATTATTATGGTATATTACACAATATTAATTAATATTATAATAATCTTAAAAGATGATCAAATTTCTTCTTAAGAGCGATTGACAAACTCTAAAATAAACCGATTTCAAATCGAATTCTTTAGGAATATTTCGAACTGTTTGCTTGATATAACGAAGGATCCAGAATTGAGATTGATTGAGTAACTGATTCGCAATAATCTATTGAAGGTCGACTCGATAACGATTAACAAATCAAGATATGCATCTGCGTTTCGCTGCGTTACTCCGATGATATATGACAAGCAAATATATGAATAATTCTTTGGGAATGTACTGAGGAGATCTGTGGGTACGATCTGCGAATGTTTTAGGCATTGATTGCATGATATCATTACTATATAAATGTGGATGACGTTTGAGGCTTTTAAGCTTGTAATCGCCTAAAACTGCTTACGATAATAACGCGCGACTTTAAATGAGAATTTGCTGTAATTAAATCTAAATTGGGATCTCTCTCGTTCTTAACGAAATGCAGTTTTAAAATTTCGAAATATGTATGTTTAAGGGAGAATCCTTTGAAATTCTTACCTGTTTTTTTTAAATTTTATTTCTCCGTAGTTTTAAAAATGTTTCCCCAAGTTTCACTAGGGAGAGATAAGACGCGACTCTAGGCACAACTCGGTAGCGATTGCCCTGTTTGTTTTGTTCTCCTGTTTCGCTTCGATTCAGTTCTGTTCTGTTGTGTTTCTTTCTTTCTCCGTTTTGTGGCAGGTCCGCTCGCTAGCGCGTTCGTTTATCAACTAAGCGGAGCCGACGTGAGCTTTTAACGCTGCAAAAAAAAAAAAAGAATCAGAAAAAAAACAAAGAAGCAAAAAAAAAATAAATGAAAAATTGGAAAACATGCTCAAAAAGCGCATGCAAATGAGATAAGGCCTGCAGAGCGGGGGATATGAGAGTGTTTATTTTTGCGGTAGGTCGTAAACTTACAGCGCCCTCCCCAGAGATATACGCGATAATGCCGCCATTTCGTATAGTATTATTGAATGTTCCCTTTTAGAAAACTGCTGAAATCAAAGAACGTTGTTTATTTGAATTTTCGTTTGTCAAAGTTGACAGTTTCTATAGAGATTTCATGTTCCGCTCTGCGATGGAAGACGACGATGAAGTATCGCACTATCGCAAAAGGCTCGAAGGTAACCCTAAGATTGATGTACAGTTAACTTTAAAAAATTTAATAGATTTTTTTATTTAACTTTAAATCTAGAAAAACATTTTTGAAGTTTTACTTATATACATTATGTCAAGTTTTCTTAATTTTTATATCAGTTAATTGAGTATATTATAGTAATCTTTATATATATCACATTTATCGCTTTCAGTCTCTAAGATTTCGATAGACCTTTCGCATCGTAGTAGGCGCTTTTTGCGTTGAAAATGATTTGAGCAGATTCAGCAGAAGGCAGGACGATTGAAAGGAAAACGAAAATCTGTGAAAAGGTGAAGAAATTTCAGAATTAAAATTGTTAACTGGAAATAGCAAGATGAATATGAATATACCATTTAATATTGAGGTGTGTATGGGCAAACTGGAACCCTGAAAAACAATACTAAATGCTATATCTTCTCCCTATGTAGGAACTGGTGAAGGCTTTTATAGCGCAAACATTGTCAGAGAGGTCTCCCCCCATGCGACAGCAGCAGCTGGAGAATAAATCACGGTCGGAGATATTGGACCGGGTGGACGAAGATAAACCCTTCTTTGCCAGCAATTTACTCTATTATCCCGGGTTGCCGCAGCCACAGAACGTGGGTTCCTATCAGTCCTATCGCAACTGGCAGGCGTTCCAGAAGCATGCGCCTCAGCAACAGGCCAAATCAGAGGTGAGTCTAGTCGGGCAGCATTAACCCTGTAATACCCTGTAAAACACATCCCTTCTCGCTGCAGCATCCAGTGAAATCTGCAGCCAAGCGGCAAGAGAAACCTTCGCTGAGGGGAATCATTGAGGAAGAAGTGAGTACGGCTAGATACCCTGTAGATCTAGAGAAACCATCGCTGAGGGGAATCATTGAGGAAGAAGTGAGTACGGCTAGATACCCTGTAGATCTAGAGAAACCATCGCTGAGAGGAATCATTGAGGAAGAAGTGAGTACGGCTAGATACCCTGTAGATCTAGAGAAACCATCGCTGAGGGGAATCATTGAGAAAGAAGTGCGTACGGCTAGATACCCTGTAGATCTAGAGAAGCCATCGCTGAGGGGAAACATTGAGAAAGAAGTGCGTACGGCTAGATACCCTGTAGATCTAGAGAAACCATCGCTGAGGGGAATCATTGAGGAAAAAGTGAGTACGGCTAGTTACCCTGTAGATCTAACCTAGAAAATCGCATAAGGAATTCTCGCTCTCTTTGTAAAGATTGTAATCTATAAGAAAGCTTTGTATTCCATCAGGAATACGCTTCATCTAGATAGATAGTAAACTTTATATTATATAGTATATATATAGTATTCTATATAATACACATATATGTTATTTATAAGCTCCTTTCAGAGCTGAGATCAGTACAGAGATGTCAGATCAAGACCAGCAGAGATCAAGAGATAAAGGAATAACCATAGCGATTCTAGATATAGATAGATATATTGTATATTGTAATTTAAACCTCTCTCTCCCTTCCCCTCCCCCTAGATCGACCCCGTTAGCCGCTTGCAATGGAAGCAGGTTATGGAGCAATGGAACTTGAGAACCCAGAACCGGATGCCGCATCAGGATCCACCGTTGGCGCGTGAGTTACCCCTTCCGCCGTCCGCATGGTTGAACGAACAGAAGCCACCGCTTGATTCGCAAAGGAAACTGGAGCCAACCCTACCGATAACCCCACCGAAACCCAAGCAATGGACCAAATGGAAAACCTCAACGCGAGCGAACAAGAAGCGCCAGCAATATCTACAGAACAATTCGCCGACAACTGGCGAATATCCGAATCTGAAGCTGAATTCGAATCCAAATCTGAAGCTGAATTCGAATCCGAATCTGTAGCTGAATTCGAATCCGAATTTGAATCTGAATCTGAATCTAAATCTGAATCCCTTCAAGAGAAATCTGTCAGTGTCAACATTAGATACAAACGAGAATGAATGAAGTTTGCTTAACTTAATATACCCTAATATACCATATGTGTATGGTATACTATATAGCATACATACTTGTATATATGTAGCACGACATGAAGGTAGTTCGGTCTGCTATGCTGTGTCTGAGGTCGTAAATCGGTTTTATGATCGCATTACCCTCAAGATACGCGCTTTAGTTCAATATAGTATATATTCTTGTATTTTTGCAGGGTAGATCGATATGCAGGCAAAACAAGATGAAGGGAGAGTGAGAAGGAGGCAGACTGAGACTAAGGGAAAGGCCAGAGAGCAAACATAGTTAAGGGTCAAAGAGAAAGAGGGAAAGAAAGATAAGTTTAGGTAAAGTAGAGTAGACGAGGTATTTGCAAAAAAAACATAGTAAGAGAGAGAGAGAGAGGAAGAGCAAGAAGTAGCAAAGAGAGAGAGATAGTAACTGCTATAAAGAGAGGTAGACACAGGCACAGGAAATATCGAGAGATCCGAAAAAACGGCTAGATCAAATCTATCTACCTTTCAAGAAGGGTTTTGAATCTATCTACCTTCCTAAGGGATTTTCCTTTTGAAAATCCATGGAAATGTAAATTACCCTGCTACCTATTTTTATTTTGCGTCTGTATCGAGGGTATCTACGCGTCGACTACAATTGCAGACACTCTCTGCAAATTAGTTCAAGTTTAATGCACTTTTTGCGCAGCAATTACAGTTTTATTGATGCTACCAGTATAGGGGTATATATATATATATATATATATATATATACCTATGTATATAGCTAGAGCACCCCTGGCTGGCTCTATCGATACGCAATCTAGCCGCAATCTGGCGGCATGCCGCACGCCGATATAGCACACGTATATGTACAGTATATATATATTCCATATATATATATATGCCTGATATGTGCTTGTCGATGCCCGATGCGATGCTACTTGAGCTCTGACACACTTCGCACCGCTACGCCTCGATCAGAGTCAATAGAAACAAATAGAAATCGATGTCCGATCGAGTAGCTTAACGCTCAACAATCTATCAATCTTTCAGTCAATCAATCAATCACTTCAGATCGTTCACATTGCTGGCAATATTTGTACAGTTCGGGATCGGCATCTGTGCCAAGTGAAGTAGACATATGTCTAGTATTACTTTTTTATCAGATACCCTTAGAGGAGCTGTCTAATTAATGCCATATAAACTATATGCCTAGGGTTCTTACTGAAATTATCCTACTGAAATTTACCATACTTTATTGAGCCAAGAAATGGAGGCATTATTTAGAGTCATAGCGTAGATTCTACAGATGAGATTGTGAAGTTCCCTCGCCGAGATTATTGACTTTTCTTCCAATTCTTCTGTCGTTTATTACGTAACTTTCTGCCGTCACGTAGTCGCTTGCCATGAGAAGCGCAGAGAAAGGCGCAAACAACTTGCTAAAGAACTGGGATTGCGCATGCAATAACACTCTATATAGTATATATATTTATATATATTTTATGTGCATATCTGATCTACATTGCGGCACGAACTGCTCGTCGGATGACGCAAGCTACAATTGTTATGGCAGAAGAAAAGCGAAATTTCATTGGATAAACAACAACAACAATGGGAAATCGAAATAAAACCATTGTTGAGCGATCCGTAATATCAACAAGTACTCAAGGTCGTCTATGGAAACGCGGATCCTGAAAGTAGGTGCTATCTATATAATTATGAATGCATCGAACTGTATGAAGAATTCCCAGCTGTTTGAGAAAGATTAGAAAGGGGGAATTTACTGCATATATACCATATACGAAATAGTTAGTTCAACTTTCAATCAAAATACCTCACTCGGTCTATCTTAATCCTAGCCCGCTATGTGCTCTTGTATAATACATACTTGAAATACCTCTTTGAGGCCCTTGAAAAAAGAGAATTTTAATTGTAAAATCAATTTAAAAAAAAAACTATAGATGGTTAAGGAACTATTATATCAGTCATATGGGGCAGTAAAAAGGTTCAAGGTGAAGGTATGCAACACATGCAGCGAATTAAATTGTGGGGACTGATAAGTGCGATAGACCGATCTGTATATATAGTAACTATTTCACCACACATATTATAGTATATTCCAGCTAATACTACGTTTATACAATCCAACTATATAGATACATATATAGTATATCGATCGCATGTTATGCAAGCCACATACAAAGTCGATATCTGATCGGATCGAGAGCGTTATTTGCACAACTTGAGCACTTTATGGCACCGATTTATGGGTAAACATTATAATTGAAGTGCGTCTGGCCAGTCGAGGGTATATAGTATACTTATAGTATAGTCTGTAAAAGTAAGAAATAGAGCTTCAGATAAAGTCGGAGCTAGAGGGTATACTTGGGGCATGGATATAGCTATAGCTATAGCTATAGCTGCAGATAGAGCAGGTACTTATACCCATATATATATATACTATATACTATATATAGAGTACCTTTTATCTCTGCCATAGTCGACTATAATTGCCATAGTTGGGACCACGAGGCGTCCCTAATCTTTGATTTATATAGCAGGAGCGACCAACGCGTTCGGTGACAGTACGCAAAGCGACGCTGCCCGGATAGGATATATATATAGAATAGTACCCCGCATCGTACAGATACCCGATCTATAGAACGGCATGAAAGTGGAGCGTGGAGTAGAGAGCGTCGTGGAGCGAAGGAGCGAGGAGAAGCCCGAGAAGCGGCGTGGCCCACCCAAATATCTAAACGAGGAGTTCTTTAAGATCGCCCTCGAGGATGGATTACGTGAGATGCGGATCGATATCAAGCGCATCGTCTTCGCCGAGTCCAGTGGCGGGGGAGGCGAGAACTATTGCAGCAGCATCTATCGAGCCAAGGCCCTCTTCCGGAGGAGCAAGCGGCAGCTGGACGAGGAGCTGGCCCTGATCGTGAAGAGTATCGCCATAACGCCGGCCACACAATTCCTGCAGGAATTGGCTGTCTTTCTGCGCGAGAAGATCTTCTATTTCGATGTGCTGGGCCGCCTGGAGGTGCTCATGGGCGATGGCAGCAAGTTTGGAGCGAAATGCCTGTACACCACACGCGAACCTATGCAGACGATCGTCTTCGATGATCTCACCCAATACGGTTATAAGTTGGCCAGCCGGCAGCATGGCCTCGACGAGGAGCACTGCCTGGTGTTGTTGCGCAAGCTGGGCAAGTTTCATGCCAGCTCCATGGTGCTGTTGGAGAAGGTAAGTCGACTGACCGTGGAGGAGACGGAGGGAGAGGGGGATGGTACTAGGAACCGCTACTCTTAGAATAGAAGGGAAGCAGGAATAATCAGTCTCTACTACGAAAAGGAAAAGGGAGTAGTGGGCAGCGCTACTCATAGATCAAGTGAAAACAAAGGTAACTTGGTAAAGGATCAGTCTCATGATCAGTCTGTCTCTACGTCTGATCTCAGGCATTTCAAGAGCTAGGACAGCCAATATGCTTTTTAAAGGAAGGATAGGAAGGAAACTAAGGCAACTGGTTGAAGGATGCTCACGATCTTTCTGTCTGATCTCAAGGACTTCAAGAGCTAGGACAGCCAATATGCTTTTTATAGGAAAGATAGGAAGGAAACTAAGACAATTGGGTGAATCGGGCTGGCGGAATTCAGGGCCTTCAAGAGCTAGGGCAGCCAATATGCTTTTTATGGGAAGGATAGGAAGGAAACTAAGGCAACTGGGTGATCTCAAGGACTTCAAGAGCTAGGGCAGCCAATATGCTTTTTATGGGAAGGATAGGATATTAGGATAGGATAACTAAGGCAACTGGGTGAAGGATACTCATGATCAGCCTTTCTCTCAAGGACTTCAAGATATATGCTTTTACTCTTAGAGAAAGCATAGGAAGAAAACTAAGTCAACTGGGTGAAGGATTACCCTTGATCGTTCTGTCTGATCTCAGGGACTTCAAGAGCTAGGGCAGCCAATATGCTTTTTATGGGAAGGATAGGATAATAGGATAGGATAACTAAGGCAACTGGGTGAAGGATACTCATGATCAGCCTTTCTCTCAAGGACTTCAAGATATATGCTTTTACTCTTAGAGAAAGCATAGGAAGAAAACTAAGTCAACTGGGTGAAGGATTACCCTTGATCGTTCTGTCTGATCTCAGGGACTTCAAGAGCTAGGGCAGCCAATATGTTTTTTTTTTTAGCGGGAAAAAAGTCAATTTTCAAGCGTAATGATCAAGCTAAAATAGTCAAATTTGGTGTTTACATCAATTAGTAATCCTCAAATGATCTCTGCAAATTTGATGGAAACTTATTCAATATATAACTGCAGTGGCTGCAGATCGCCTGTCGCCTTGGCGCCCTAAAGTATGCAACATAAACAATTTGATAGCCGTTATAGGGTGCTCTACATAGTACTCCCTGCTTGTCTGATTCCCTCTTCCCTCTTCGCCACAGGATCCCAGCGTGCGGGAACACTTCACCAGCGGCATGCTGGATGAGAACTACATCCGGAACAATGAGCGCTTCGTGAGCTTGATGAGCCTGCAGCTGGGCACACTGGTGCAGCTACTGGGCAAGTGGCCGGCCTACGAGGAGTTGGCCAGAAAGTTGCAGCGTCATTGTGACAATCTCCGAGAGAATCTGGTGCGCACCGGGCGACCCATTGGGGGTGAGATAACGGTGCTCAATCATGGCGATCTATGGGTGAACAATTTCATGTACAAATACCACGAGCTGCAACCCAATCGACCCAGCGATGCGATCTTTGTAAGTGAAAGAGATAGAGAGATAGAGAGGCTCTAATCCGCATCTTCTTCTGCAGGTTGACTTCCAGCACAGCTTCTTTGGCAGTCCCGGCTGCGACATCAATTTCTTTCTCAACAGCAGCGTGCAGCTGGACGTGCTTAGGGATCGCCGCGAGCTCCTCATCCGCAGCTACTACGATGCACTGCGTGCGAGTCTGGAGCGGATGCATGCCGCGCATGTACCCAGCTGGGAGGATATACAGCACGAGATCAGAGCCCGCGAGCTATATGGCTTCTTCTCCGCCTACGCCTTCCTGCCCATGGTCACCATGCGCAAGGAGGACTCGCATGACCTCAGCATGGAAGCCCTCTGTGATCGTGACTTTGCAGAGCGCAAGGTGCGCCTCATGTTCACCTCGAATCCGCGCACCATGGAGATACTGCACTACGCCCTGCAGCGCTTCGACGAGTTGGGCATCTTCGACTGATCGAGGCACGAGGATCAGGATCGCTATATGCATCATATATATCGTATTTCTATATGTTTGTTATGTAATTTTCTTCTTTTTTTTTGCTATACATAAGTTTTTGATCGTGTACTTGTAGGGCATGTACATATATACCCTATAAAAGTCTGCTAACTGCACATGGGCTATGCCTGTCTATGCCTTCTAGAACTCCCAGGTGGGCAGCCACTTCAGGCCGTACATGGTCGAGTTGGGTTCATTGGCCAAGGGGCCGCTCATGCCGTAGGCCAGCGGGGAGAAAAGCGCAAAGCTGTAGACGACGCCGGCGAGCAGGGAACCGAGTAGAGCATGC
Organism: Zaprionus tsacasi; assembly: GCA_018904105.1. Taxonomy (NCBI): domain Eukaryota; kingdom Metazoa; phylum Arthropoda; class Insecta; order Diptera; family Drosophilidae; genus Zaprionus; species Zaprionus tsacasi. The sequence continues at coordinate 1,620,946 of JAEIFR010000003.1, read as the reverse complement.
TGCAGCCAGCGGGGCAGGTGACGGATCAGATAGTCGAACATGATGCCTGCAGGGGATTAGAGAGGGGAGTCACATTAGAGATGAGGTTTTTGATATCAATGAGTATTATGAAAACAGTGCACCCTGTATGTGCTATAGACCCTGTACTCGCATACACCCTGTACTTCCATACACCCCTGTATACCCTTTGCAAAGTGTATTTATGTGTCCTTAATACCCTACTTATAGTCTACATATATACCCTACTTACATTGTGTATATCGTGTATACACCTTGTGTACTCTATATGCCGTATAGATACCCTATATATACTTTGTATACTCGAGCTTAACCCCATGTAAAGAGACGGCGCTTAGCGCAAGAGTTTCAAGCGGCAGAATACCCTGCACAAGTGCAAAAGTAACCGCAAAATGTTCCCAATATTTTATCGATTTGTTATGCGAATAAACTATTTCCCCTGCTCCCTTGACTGACTCTCTTGCTCCTCTGCAAACTGTTCCTACATGTTTTAGACTTAAATTAATATGGTATATTCGAGTGGAAACTGTTCCCAGTGTCAGCTTAACTGTAATCAAACTGCAGACTGTGTCCATGTATACTATAATAACTTCCAACTGTTCTCAATGACATCATTAAAGTTCCCAACTGTTCCCAGTTTCCCACTGTAGACATACCCAACCACAAACTGTTCCCAGTACCAGCATTGGCAATAAACTGTTCCCATTGCTAATGGGAACATTCATAACAGCGAAGTGCTCCCACTTTTTCCATCAAACCAGGAAGCCAGCAATAAAGCATTCCCACTATTCCGCCCCATAGATCTTAAATGCAAAATGTACCTACAATCTCGCAGTCCTCTGTCTCTCTCTTCATCTCTCTCTGTCTCTCTTTACTCACCCGTCAGCAGCGAGTTGAAGATCAGCGCCGGAAAGTAATGATGGAAGTAGAGCACACGCCCCATGGCCCAGAAGGGAAGATAGTGAAGCAGCCAACCCACAAATAGCCATGCGGCAGCCTGCAGAGATTCGCGTTGGACAACGGCAACGGCTTCTCCATCCACACCCGACTGTGACTTGGCGGCAGCTGCAACGGAGGTGGCCAACTCGGCGAGACGCTGCTCGGGGCAGCCGGCGGGGCAGCAGCTGCAGATGTCGGTGACAAGTGGCGATGCCGGCGGCGGTTGTGCCTGGCGAGCGGCTGCCAGACCAGCGCGACGCTGCTGGCGTATGGCCTGGCAGAGAAAGACGACGACGAAGAGCAGCAGGAAGACGAGATTGCTCCACCAGATGACAGGATTGCCCAGCAAGTAGATGCGGTAGCTGCTGCCCGAGAAGAACTGACCCTGCGCAGGAGAAGAGAGAGCAGAGGATTAGCAGGCCAGCTTGGGTAACCGAAGTCAGCTGGACTCACCCGATAGTTGATGGGCCACTGCCAGGGACGGCTGGTGATCTCACCCTCTTTGGGTTTCAAGCCGGCATTGCCCTGCAACATGACCGCGTGCGACTCCAAGAAGCGGGCAAAGAAACCGGGCGCGTAGACGCTAAAGTTGACATTGGGCACTGCAAGCAGGAGAGGATTAGAACCTGTCCAGGCACCAATCTATCTGGAGTACTCACACAACTTGTGGCGATTATCCTCGACATTCCACTGGGCGTGCTGATCGCGCAGATTGAGATTGCACGAGACCTCCTGCTGCTCGAATCCCCACTTGGGCAGCTGCTTGCCGCTGGAGGTGAGGGCGCAGTTCTGCAGGTAATGGACGAACAACAGCCGCGAGGTGACCGTGTGCACGGTATCGTTGGGTCGCCCGCCCACAATCATCACACGCCACACATCGTTGGCATCGCCTGCGCCCAGCTGGAGAGGCACAAGTTAGGAAAGATATGAAGGAGTGGGACAGGGGGAAACACTCACTTCGCCGTAGCCGGTGACCTGCAGATGCTTCTTGGTCATGGGTGCCGGTTCGCTGTGCGAGTGTAGATTACGCTTGGTTGCCAAATGCTCCAGCCGGCAGAGATCTCCATGGTGGAGCAACTGCAGCGGCGCCTTGTCCGAGTGTGGCTTGTTGAACGGTTTGATCAGCCAAATGTTGTTCTCGTCCTTGTGCGTGTATGTGGTGACCTGCAAACCCAAGATAGTCACTTCATCCTTCTCCTCCCACTCCTCCTCCTCCTGCGCTCACCTGCTGCTGCCTTGCTCCATTCCCCTTGGGATAGAGATGCGAATGGGAGTGCAGGTAACCCCCGCCAGTCTTGTGATTCTTAATGGTCACCAGGGCCCCATAGGCCACATCCCGTGGCATGCTCGCATTGTACAGCGAGTTGCCCACCAGCCGCGACTGGAAGGCGGAGCTGTAGAAGCCATCGCCATTGCCACTGCGATTGAGCACACGCAGATGGATGTAGAAGAAGAGCGTGTAGAGCAGCACCGGCCACACGATCAGTGTGAGCGCACGGCAGGCGATCTGTTTGAGTGTCTCCACAATCGGTTGCTCCAGATCGCCCAGGATCTGCCACAGCTCGCTGGCCGTGTGCAACCCCACCAGCAGCACCACAAAGAGTCCCACAAACTTCACCGAAATGGTGCACGACAGCATTGTCCCGGTGAAGATCAGCCAAAGCCACCAGCGTGCGCTGTACGAGCCCCCGCGGCAGGTCACCTTCGAGATTTTCACCATGCCCCACACGGAGGCCATCATGAAGAATAGCAGGATGGGATCGAGCAGTATGTACTGGTTCAGTGTTAGCATGCCCACATCTGCAGAGAGAGAGAGAGAGAGAAGATGGGCTAGCTTTGGTCCTGCTCCTTCTGCCGCTCCACTTGGCACTTACCAAAGATCAGATAGGCGGCTGAGAGCAGCGCTGCCTCGTGGGAGCGCGTCAGATCGTACACTGTGTCGAAACCCATGGGCATGATCAGTGCGCCCAGCGTGGTGCAGAACTGCAGAGAGAGAGAGAAGTGGGAGACAGTAAAGAAGCCAGCTTGTGTCCTGGAAGACGCATTTGCTACTCACATAACGCATGCCCTGATAACGCGTCTCATTGTACTTGTCGCCGGGTTTCTCGAAGGGAAACGTTCCATTGTAGCCGGTCAAATAGCCCGAGAGGCCGATCAGCATCTGGCAGGTAGAGAGGAAGGAGAGTGAGTAAATCAGGCTACCCTATAAGATTATATCTATGCCAATAGGAATCCACTTGGAATTACTTCAAATTTTATTCAAAATATGTTTCTTTATATATCTCATATGATAATATGTATACCTATGTACCCTATACCCTATATAAATTGACAGAGCATAAAGACACCTAAATGACCTTTATTCTACACAATATTATTGCCAGACTTTGAGATTGATGATAAATATTAAATACTCTCTCTAAAGAGAGCCTTATTATAACTATGAAAATGAACTTTGATAGTCAAGTCAATTTTGAAAAAGGAAGTACGATATCTAGATCACTTAGGTCAACGTACCTTGCCCAGCGGCGGATGCACATCGAAAAAGAATGTGCGATTGATGTACCAACTGCCCATTTTGCCAAAGTGCGTCTCATCCCAGCTGAAAGCGAGCAAAACGATTATTATCTCCTCCTGCTCCTGCTCGAATTCCCTTTTATCGCTTACCAAATGTGATCAGGTTCGGTTACCTTGTAGAAGCGTGTCGCAAAGGTGATGAGCAAGACGGTGGCCAGCAGAAGCCACCAGCGCCTAAAAGAAAAAAATAATGAACGAACGAACAAAGCAAGAAAAGTCTCTCAACGAGTTCGTTGGCCATTGAAGTCTTTCGTTTTGCGCTGCCTCACTTACCCATTGCCATTGTCGTTGGACTGATTGGGCTCCGTCTTGGACACTTCCTTCGATTTTCGCGTGCACTTGGGTGCCTTAACAACACTTGCCGCCATTTTTCAGTTAAGTTTTCAATAATTTCCCAGTGGAATTTTATAATTTTCCTCAATTCGATATATTTTTCTTTGAGTTTACATTTTAACTGTTGCACACGTCAACAGGCACAGACACGCAGCTCTTAAAGCAGAATGCTTTCTCTTGTGGCATTCTTCCATTCTCCCGCAATCACAACAACCAATGGGTCGCTCTGGGCAAACCGGTCTTGGCCAAGTCTTGAAAATCAGCTGCTGCTTGGCCAACTTAATGCGAAGACGTTGCAAGCTTGCGATTGACAGACACGATCATCGATAACTATCGCTGAGCAGAGATCGTTGCAATCGATTTGCAAAGTGTTGCATACTTTCAAGCGGTGCGTTTCTCAACCAGTGCTACCCAACACTGTTCAGAATAGACGCAAGTCCTGCATACTTTTGAGCGCAGAGATCGTTTCGAATAACGATCTTCTCTATTTCAATTTAATTTTCGAATTTTGAACATTTAAAAAAACTGCTTAGGTCACAAACCTCTGCCAAAAGTAGGTAGTGGATTTTATAAGGTGTGGGCAGAAATGATAATAAAAATCGGAAATAAAAATTTAAAAAATTCCATACAAATTTTATAAAAATAGAGCCAAAGAAATTCGGGTTTCAGGAAAACATCAGAGATAATTTCAAACAGAGAATTCTGCTCAAATACTTCTACTATATAAAGCTTACTCGCTCGCACTCACACAGCGACGCGCGTAATAAGTAAAGCGAAACGTTCCGACGTTGACGTCGACGTCAACTGCTAAATCAGCGCGCCGGCTGCTGCTCGTACATTTGCATTGAAAACGTTGACTTGAATAACTTCTGTGTTATTGGTCCGATCGGATTGTAATTTGGAGAATATGTTCATATGACATTTAGAATTATAAATACCAAACAGAACTTTCTAAGTTTAATACTTTGATTAATAATCGTAAATTACCGATTTGCGGGGGCGGTGGGCGTGGCATAAAACATTTGAAATAAACTTTGTCTGCCTTTTATATATAGGAACCTACATACCAAATTTGGTGTCACTAGCTTCTTTAAAAGCTGAGTTCTGTTGTCTCATACAGACGGACAGGCGGACATGTCTCAATCAACTCGGCTAGTGATCCTGAGCAAGAATATATATACTTTATGGGGTCTGCCACGCCTCCTTATGCTTGTTACATACATTGCACAAAGTTAGTATACCCTTTTTTGACCATTTTCAAGGGTCGAAGGGTATAAAAAAAAACAACTAAATAAATCGTACCGAAACGTTATCACTTTCTGGCTTCCCTGCTCTATCACGCTCCGGCTTGCTTTCCCATTCGAAGGCACACGGGGTCTATGTAAAGAGCACCAGCACAGCATAAATCTCTCGCAGTCTCAACCAAACTATGAAAAGTGTCAGTCGAAAATTTTTGTGATAACATTCGTCTATGGGTTTTTTTTTTTAGGAAAAAAAAAAACCCAAAATGGCATTAAAGCAATTAATTTGTATATTCCTCATTTCTATAGTCTGGACAAGTGCCATCGATGTAGACAGTTTGCAAATTACAATTGGTTCAAGGAATGTGTCAATTAAAATTCCGGGTAAGTTTAAACTAAAAGTCGGGAACGAAAGATATCCTCCCTTTCGTAACATTCACAATAGCAAGCAGGAAGCGCGACTCAATCTAATTGATTATACATTCTACGAGGAGTAAAATAACAGTTCTCAAAATCATCTTACTTTTGCAGACCATCCCAATTTGGGTACCGCTTTCTTTTACATGAAACTCGGCCAGGACTCCTCGTTAGGGTACGCCTTCTCGAAAAATAATGCTAGCTACGATTTGGAGTTCAAGCAAGAACTGGGAAAGGAACTTCAGTTCTATGAGAAAATACGCATTATAGGGATCTTCGACAACAATGGAACCGTGTTGGAAAAAGTGTATGATTTTGAATTCGACAAAGGAACTGCGGTTGACCAGGATTCCTTACAATACGCTCTGTCACCGAGCTCAGAAGAGCCAGGGATTCATGTCGATTCCGGGGGTAAACTCATATTTGAAGAACACTTCGATACACTTGATAGTATGCTTAAATTCCGGAAAGAGGTACGCTCGCGATTGAGGACACCTCATCAGGATTTTGTGGCTTTTGTAGATAATGATAAAACATGTTCTATTAAAAATGGGCTATTAAATTTAACGGCCGTCTGGGTTGATAAAACATATAACGTATTTTCTGTAGTTGGGAAATGCACAGCAAAGAAATCCATAAAGAAACAATGCGGGCCCTCAACGCGAAATCCCATGTGGCCTATTCCTCCAGTCTATTCCGCATTTCTAAGATCTAACGTAAGATTCAGGTATGGGCGCGTTGATATAAATGCTTCACTGCCCGAAGGAGACTATCTTTTTCCATGTAAGTACAATATATCTTAATTATATAACTGTCATCAGGTACTACGCATAATTGCAGATCTTATTCTACAGAGTAACGACACTGAGGATGATTATGCAGACCATCTACGTATTGCATTTTCTCGTGGTAATGATAAATTGTCAGATAGCATAGATAATCAAACATGGGAAAATATGCTTTATGGTGGTGCTTATATATACGATGACAGAAACTCACTCACGCCTTATGAAGTGGGAGTGTCATTTTCTTCAAGTACAAAATTGTCTGATTCATTCCACACTTATTCAATAATCTGGCGTAAGGAAATTATAATTTTCTTAGTCGATAATATTTCATATGGATGGATCACAAATAAGAATATCCTTAAAAAATTTGATAAAGAGGTATGATATTTGTATTGAATGCAGAAGCATAGATCATTTTAATCAATAAATTAATATTATTTTTCTACACATTTACAGCTTTTTCTTGGCCTGGGCCTGACGGTAGGCGGCATATCAAACTTTCCAAATGACAAAATTGTTGGTAAAAGAAAGAGTGTGGATAAATTTATTGAATCGCACGGACGCATAGACAAACCTTGGCCGAAGCCCAGTCTTCTGATTGATTACGTTAAGGTTTTTTCGGAATCACATACAGTATTCGATGAGAATTTTTTAGAAATATAATCTGTCTGATCATATGAATATAATTTACCCGAAGTAATAAAAACAAGACAATCGGTTAGTAACTGCGAAATTAGAAAGGTTTTCAGAATTGTTTTACTGTTATAAGATATATATATAACTCGATTAGCTTTGCGGGAAAAGTGGTCAAAATTCATTTTTATTCCATGAATAACTTAAAGCAGTGTTCGGCAATCTGAATACAAAAAAAAAACTCGTAGCAGGTGATGAAATTGAGGAGCAATTGGATTTCTTAAGGATTCTACTGCTGCGCAGCTGACTCAGCCGCATTGGCCGCTGGCGTGCGATTGGCATCCTCCGGTTTCATGGCAGGGAACAACAGCACTTCCTGCATAGGGGAAACGAGAGAAAAGGGATAAGGCTCTGCATTCAGGATATTCGATAGCTATTGAACTCACCTTAATGTTATTGGAGTCAGTGAGGAACATGGTCAACCGATCGATACCCATGCCCCACCCGCCAGTTGGTGGCAGTCCATACTCAAGCGCCGTGCAGAAGTTCTCATCCACCATCTGGGCCTCATCGTCGCCGGCTGCCTTGTCGCTGGCCTGTTGCTCGAAACGTTCGCGCTGCACCACAGGATCGTTCAACTCAGTGTATGCGTTGCATACTTCCTTCTTGGCCACAAACAGCTCAAAGCGCTCGGTTAGTCCGGGCTCACTGCGATGGTACTTGGCCAGTGGCGACATAATTTGCGGATGATCGCAGATGAAGGTCGGATTGATGCACGTTTCTTCAATGAAGTCACCGACCAGCTTGTCCAATAGACGTGCTGTTGTCCTTGGCGCCGGGCACTCTACTTGATGCTTGGTGCAAAGCTGGGACAGAAATTCGTTGGCCTCGGGAGTGTAGAATTTATCCGCCGAGGGAAACTTGACCTGCAGCTTCTCTTCGAGCGTTTTGATCATCGAGACACGCTTAAAAGGTGGCGTGAAGTCCAACTCTTGCTCTACTCCTTCTGGTCCATCCGGATGATACTTGATCTTATATGAGCCGTGAATGGCTTTAACCATGCCCGATACCATCTGCTCGGTGAGCTCAATAACATCGTGATAGTCGGCATACGCCATGTAGAACTCGCATGTGGTGAACTCGGGATTGTGGGTCAAATCGATGCCCTCGTTACGGAACTGACGCCCGATCTCATAGACACGATCCAGACCACCAACAACGAGCATTTTATGATACAGCTCAGGCGCAATGCGCATAAACAAATCCATTTTGAGGTCATTGTGATGGGTGACAAACGGCTTGGCCGTAGCACCACCGGCAATCATGTTCATCATGGGTGTCTCAATCTCCAAGAAGCCCAGGCGATCCAGGAACTGTCGTACATACGATATAATCTGTAGGGGTAGATGCAGAATGCTTAGTCAAATCCTTATTAATTAAAAGTAATCCCATGTCAACTTACCTTAGCGCGGATCTGGAAGGTTTCACGAACTTTGTTGTTAAGTATCAGATCGAGATAGCGCTGACGGAAACGTGTCTCCTTGTCCTTAAGCCCAAAGTGCAGATGGGGCAACATGTGAAGACACGGCGACAGCAGCTTCAGCTCGGTGGGCATGATGGACAGTTCACCCTTCTTTGTCTTGCCAGGATGGCCCTTGACGCCGATAATGTCGCCACGACGCAGCTTGGCTGTATCCGCTTCGAAGGCAGCCTCGCTTTTGTATGACTTGGCACTGGCCATGACTTGCAGCTTGACACCTTCGCCGCGCAAATCGTAGAAAATGAGCTTGGCTCCGGACTCGCGTATCGCATGGATGCGACCGGCAACACTCAGATCAACTTGTTCGAGCGTTTCACCATCCTTTAGGTCGGCATATTTGGCTATGAAGTTCTCCAGCGAGATGGTCACATTAAACTTGTGTGGATACGGATCATTCTCAGGCGTTTGCTTCAGCTCAGCGACTGCTGCGGAACGCAGTTTAAAGTACTCATTGGGTGAGATCTCCTCCTCTTGTTCGGCGGCTGATTTCTTCTTTTGCCCGGCTTCAGGCACTGCAGCAGCTGCTGCCTGGCGCGTTGCATCTTTCTCAGCCTTCTCCTTAGCCTTCTGCTCGGCTTTCAGGCGGCGCTTCAGCTCACTGAAAACAACAATATGGTCAGTTTTGAAGGGGATAATTATACGGACTTGGAGAGTACCAACACTTTTGTGCGTTTACTTGGCGCCAGCTGCGCTGTGTTCACATGGTAAGAACGAATCGCTGCCGCTGCCGACACTGCGGTTGAACGTTGAAGCACAGCATGTGGTGACAGCAGCATAAGCTGCTTTAATGCACATCGTGCTAGCATTTTTTATGCAATTTTTATTTTATCCAAGTATAATTTCGGTGGACGCAGCTGATGACGAACAGCGAAACAATTCAACTTAACCTCACAGTTGGCGCCTGGTTGGCATCGCAGGCGACACACTCAATAAGTCAACGCAAGTGTTGCACCTTACTTACTTCTTGGACAGTTCACCAGTTGCAGCAGCCATGCCGTTTGGCTTTCTTTGAATTCCGGCTTCGAGTTTAAAGCTGCAAAAGCGACACAAATAAAGATTGCGAATGCGCCACACAGGGAGCGAATTGAAATGAGATAGTGTACAATATATATCGATAGGTGGACAATTTTTACGTTTGCTCAACACTGTTTGCCGTGCGCGTTGCCAACTAGATACACGTGTAACAGTTGTGTCAGCTGTGCGCGCCATGGCAATCTGGCAACCCTATACAGCATAGAACTGAGATCGTGAGCGCCAATATCGCACATATTTGGTGTGTTGCGTGAGCAAACGTGATCAATCGTTTGTTGTTATTTAACTTAACACAGCACTTAACATTCACTAATTACCATTAATATATTATCCGTTATTAAAATAATAATATTATCAATGTTGCACAGTTGTAAATGAACGAGCTTTACTGCATTGCAGTGAAATTACAGTTTAATGATCTTGCCTGTTCGTGACCACGCACACACACTTGTCAAGTGCTCATCTCTAATCAGCAGGTGAAATTGTGCCGGGTTGCACAAAAAGCAAAAAAAAAAAAAACATAGTGTGTGAAAGTAGAACAAAAATGAAATAAACCAAATACACAAGCAAACGTTTCGTCTACACTTATAACAACGTTTTTACGTTTTTATTACTGACGAATAATTCAATTTGTCAAAAATAAAAACTTAAAAAATATATTAAATTATTGTTAACAATAGTGCTCAGTCGAAGTACAAGAACTGCTCTACGCCATGGTGACGGTTGGACTGCTATCTCGCCTACTTGGCGGTACCGGAGGCGGCGGCATATTTGCTGCCAGCAGCGCTTTGGGGAGCAGCAGCGTTTGCATCACATTGTTAGCCCGCATCGCCCGCCCGCGGGTGGCACAGCGCCTGGGCAGCGCACTGAATCCACGTTGCCTGAGTTTCCTGAGCAGCGGGGGTCAGAGGCAGCCCACGTCGAGCCCGTCAGGAGCTGGAGTAACAGCGCTGACGGCACATGCTGTGATTCTCTCGCCACTGCTTGTCACTAAGTACCGCAACTATGCACGGCTTAGCACCAAATCCACCGCAACCTGTCCCAGCACCGCCAACAAGACCGACACCAAATCCTCATCGACCGCCACAGTCAGCAGCTCCAACGAACTGTTCGGTGAAGCTGCAAACATGGGACTCTTCGCAAAGTTCAAGCACATGTACAAACAGTATTGGTACGTCCTCATACCGGTGCATGTGATCACATCGGTCGGCTGGTTTGGCGGCTTCTACTATCTTTCGAAGAGGTGAGTCAATTATGTCAGACGTCTTCGTGTTTATTTTGCTCATATATCATTTCCAGCGGCGTCGATGTACCTGCTCTGCTGCAGTACATGCACCTCAGCGAGACCATCATTGATAAGGTGCGGGGTTCCGACATGGGTCACTATGCCATCGCGTATCTGTGCTACAAGGTGGCCACGCCAGTACGCTATGCGGTCACGCTGGGTAAGCAGTTGCTCACTAGTTGCCCCACTTAAATAAACAATATTCATATCCATATCCATATCCATTGCCTTGCAGGCGGGACAACGGTCTCTATTAAATATCTGGTGCAATGGGGTCACATCAAGCCGATGCCGACAAAGAGCCAATTGATGAAGATGTACGAAGATACTAAGGATAGGCGTGCCAACTCCAAGTCCCACAACAAAGATGAGAATCACAAATGATCGCTGGCCACGGGGGGCGAATCCGTTACCACCACCTGTTGCTGTTGCCGTTCCCGTCGTCGCTTGCCCAAGTGGCGTTCAGTTGGACATTTAAATAGTTCATTGTGTTAAATTGCTTTTACCCCACATGGCAAGTGTTGCGTCTGGAATTTAGCTTTTGTCCAGACGTTTGCCACTGGCCATGCCTGGGCATCAGAATCGCAGTTGAAATCCGTATCGGAAACGGAATAGGGAATGGGAATAGAATCGTAATCGGATCACATCATATATACAAAATTTGATGCAGCTGCCTCTGGAAGTGCAAGACAGATAGGACGAGAAAGATAGGAAAACAAAAACAATTTACAACTTTGCAAACTTTATATATTTTGTAATAACTATATTTGCATAGTTTTTGTTAGTTACGACACCGCATGCCGCATCCAAAGGAGCACCACACACACACATACACTCAAACACTCAATTTCACACACACACTCTACCCGATTGTAGGCAGCATCCATTAGAAAACCAGTGTAGTATATTTTGTTAATGTAATAAAAAAAATGTTATGGAAAGCGAATGACCCCAACTAACTGTGGAACAGTAAAACGAAAACGAAGAATAACACAAAAACTTGTATAATTTTTTAAATTTTAATTATATGAAATGTTGGCTGATCAATCAGCTGGCACCCGAATTGATTTTGCAGATCAGCTGCTGGCTAAGTTATGTAGTTCGAATGGTTTCTCTATGGTTCGACAAAAACAGAACTCTAGCTGTCTCTGCCATCTCCCAGCCATCCGTCTCGTTCTGGCGCTATGGATAGCACTAAATATATCAAGAGCTATGTCGGGCGACACCTTAATAAGAAAATCGTGAGCAGAGCAATAAATGTAATTAACGGCTATAACATAGACTCTTTTATAATTTTAGTTTTAAGAAATGCTGTTATCCATAATGTTATATATAGAATCATGTTCAAACCCAATTAAAACAATAAAAATGATTTAATTAATGTAATCAAAATCTTGCATTTTTAAAAACAATTTTCCAACTAAGAAGTTCTTGATCAACTCTTTCTGCGCTCCTTCCCCCTTGTACTACCATTGAAACTCATTTCTTTCGACTTTGTTTTTGTTTTTTGTATTTCGTTATCTTTTTTGTTTTTTTTTTAAATCATTTTTTGTTGTTGTTTTTGTTTGTAACGTTAGTAAAATATCCAACAATTATAATTGTAACTAATAGTTAAGCCAGAAAAAATATATATAGTAGTAGTTGTTGTTTTTGTTGTTGTTTCTTTTACAAATAAATAAATAATGTGTCTTGTTTTCTTTCATTTTTAGTTCTTCTGTTGCGTGTATGTGTGTGTGTGTGTGTGTATGTTTGTATAGTAATAGTAGTAAGTAGTATGTAGGTAGGTAAGGTGTATCATTGTTGTTGTTGTTATTATTATTGTTGCTGCTGCTGTTGTTACATTATGTACACATTTTACACATTTACTGTCGGTCTCTCTCTATAAATGGGGTGTTCTCGCTATATGTTTGCGTTGTATAATCATTTACATAAATACAATACAATAAATAAATAAATAAATAATATAAAATTAAATAGGCAACAAAAGATATTTAGCAATTATGTTGGTGCGTATGGAAAAGGGGAAGGTCCTTAGCGACGAGAGGGTAAGCAAAAACAATTTTAACTAAAGTACACAAGTATAAAACAATCATAAAAAAAAAAAATATATATATATATATATATATATATTATTTAAATATAGATGCATTTGCATAGTATATGGTATATGTATATAAATATAAATATTAAACAATGTTCTCTCCGTTAAGTAAACCGCACTCGTCCGATACGAGCTGTAAATTTGAGACTAGTTTTGGTTGGTTGGTTGATTGAATTAGATTGGATTGAATTGAGAAGAGACAAACGAACTGAAATCGAAACCTAAAAACATTCAAGGTATTTTTCTCATCTTATTATTCTTCTTTTTTTTCTAGTTGTGGTTGGTGTTCTCTCTCTCGTGGTACGCTCTGTCGTCCATTCTATAATTTGTATTTATTAGCTAGCATCATCATATTTATCATAAGTACGTTTCACAATGCAGCTTTAGTTTGTTGTTTCTTTTAGTTTTTCCACTTGTTTTTCTTTTTTATCCTTAAGTTTTTTATTTTTGTCGTTCTTCACGGCAAATATTTCGTTTCCTTTTTGTTTATAAACTATATATTCATTTGCTAAAAGCTTTCTCTCTTCTTTTTTTTACTAGTCATTTCCCATCTCTTTCACTTTGCATCATGAGAGAGTGTTGCGTGAGTGTTGTGTTTGTTTAGGAGTGTGTGTGTGTGTGTGTGTGTTTGTTTTGGTGTTTATGTTTATAATTATGGAGTAGCGCCCCTTATTTTACCCCCTTTTAATTATTATATACTTTTATTTTTATTATTTTTGTTTGTTTTCTGGTTTTCATATTGAATAATCCGTTCGCCTTTAGTTATTTTTGTTGTTGCTTTGTTTTTATGACATATATACTGATATATATATATATTGCACAATTGATGGTGAATTCTCTTCTAGTTCTTCTTATTTAGATTCGCGATTCCTTAGTATTTGTATTTGTTTTTGCATTTCCCTTTCGCTTTAGCTTCTCATTTTTTGTTTTCTAATTTAGTTTCTTTTTACACACAACCACTTGACACGGCTTTCGGCAAACCAAACTCGACTCCGCTCGTAAGTACGCAACTCGACTCGAATCATCTCAGCTTTATTTATAACGCAATATACAATATACAAGATCAAGCTCAAAACATATTTATATCGGTATATATATATGTCGGTTTTCAATGTATGATGGATTAAAATGGGTATTCCTATAATGCGGACGGGTTCAAAAATTTGGTTCAAGACACTAAGAGAACAGACTATAAATATATATAGATATATATATATATATATACAAATGCATATATATACACATATATGTATATAGATATATGTCAGAGAAATGCAAGACAAAATTTTGTATAAATTACAATTTTGTTGAATTTGTTGCTGGTGTTTTTGCAGAGTTCTAGTTAATTTCGTTTCGTTTTGTTTACTAGCGACTAAAGATGATATCGTTTAGGAGGTTTATATAGCTTTTTTGCTCTTTCTTTCTGGTTGTAGTTGTAGTTGTTGTTGTACCGTTCAAAATGTTTCTAATTCTATCTCTGATCTCATTAGATGATCTCTATTTAGCTTGCCGAAAGCGGTGTTGCACAAATTGTTTGTTTTTCTATCTGTATATGTATATAGCTTTTTTCTATTATTTTCAGTTTTCATCTTCCTGGATTCCTACGTCCTTCGTGGTTTATTTTTTCATTTCAGTTAAAGGTAAGCCATCTTTCTTTTTTTCTTATATACATCATTAGATTCAGCCGTCCAACCGTCATCTCGTGTTACCAATATATAGCTCTTGTTGTATTTTTCTTGTATTTGTGTTTTTCTCTTGCGTTTTTTGTTTTGTGTTGGAACTTGTGTTAAGAGTTAGTTTACGCTTAAATTTAAATTTACGCACGTTGCACAATTGAAAATTCTACGAAACATTTACTAGAGTTGTGTTCATGCTGTTTGTTGTAGTTCCTGTTGTTGTTGCTGTTGTTGTTGCTGCTGCTCCTGCTGCTGGTGCAGATGTTGTTGTTATTGATGTTATTAATTGTCTAGCTGAATGCAGCTTTGCGGATGGTAATCTTTACGCTCGTTCGTAGAATAATATATAGGCACTGGCTGAAACAAGACAGTTCTCAGGTATAGCGTCGCTAACGCTGCAATGAAAGGAGAATTATGAATAGATTGTAAAATATATATAGAAGTGACGATTGATTATGGTACCTGTTATCATTGAACTCATGCCACTTTTGCGAGTTTGGATGCTTACAGAGCGCCACATAGTGTCCACCAGCCGTTGAGCCTGCAATGTGCAAACAGAGAATCAAAGTGAGTTACACAATTTTGTATAAAGGGCATCCAATGGTGCCTACCCATATGATTGGAGACCGCATAGAGCGAATAATGCACATTCGAATTCGCATTGGCGCCATATGATGCCATGTTTAGCTCACGTTCCCCTGTTGGAAACTCAACAATATTCGACAGCTTGCTCCAGCGTGTCTCTGAGAAGCGTTTTAGATCTGCATAAAGAGAGAAGGGCATATTTAGAGACATCTTCGACAATGGTTTGGTTGTTGTTTAGTTATTATGATTATGACTTACGTATCACCAAGTATTTGGGGAAACGCTGTATGGTAAAACTCTTGGTGCATTTTCGGCGTGTCTTGCATTTAGAGCATGTTGGCATTTCATCTCCATCGAGCACCTCCTCGCGTATAAACAGATCCAAGCATGACTCCAGCTTGCAACGTGATGACGACGGCAGCGGCACACTCAAATCCCAGAAGGGGTCAAAGGTAACGCTCGTATTGCCGCACGTCGTGCACTTCAGTGTGCTCTTCAACTGACCAACGAATAGGTCGCGTATTAAGGAGTTCTCATGCCGTGCATACCACTCCCAGGTTAGATCGGCTTTCTTATTGTCACTTTATGAATAATATTGACATAGATAGTTGAATTAGATGACTGATTAACTACGATTTAGCAGGGACTCACCTGAGATTATCATCAATGTTAAGCGTTTCACCCTTGACACCCGAGTTGAGCGCTGAGTGCAGCGAATCAAGAAAGAAACGAAGAAACTCCTGTGCATCCTGTTGATTGTAATCGCTGTACATGCGATGTTTTGTCGAGAAGGCTCGCTTTAGTTCCATTGGGGTCACACTGTGCACATTTGTTGTCCACATTTCCTGTATAAGCTTCGAAAATTCTATTCACCCCCGCAAACCAATTAAATTGATTAATATCAATTGTTGTTTTCATGTTTCGAGTGATTGAAGAACTTACCGTGCAAAATTTGCTGATCCTTTGAGTTTGCCGAGCGTGTGCTGCCATGGTGGGTGCGCAGGAAGCGCGTCAGCTCAGTCGTATGGCTCAGGCATTGGATGACCGAGTTCATGAAGCACGTATTCCCAATGTTTCTCAGACCGCATAGACCTGTAGGTAAGTGCATAGAAAAGTTATTCAATCAATAATTATAATAATACATTAACATATGAATTATAGCTAACTGGGCGTGGCCCAAAAGGCACTCCCCAATTCGGATGGCGTATCGTGAATTTGCCTTCGTCTGGTCCGATTTACAGCCGGCATTATCAAATGGTCTTCCGATCAAGAGAGAGGAATTGTTTGAATGTTAACTGTACAAACATATGTGGCTTATTATGTCAACTGACATACTATATCTAATGATATATGAACAAATACAGACAACAGTCCGAGTATAGCCTACTTACTGATCCCCCAATTAGAACGTTCTATTGTTTAGTGTGGCCTGCCAAGTCACTGACTAACGTCATACACATTTACCATGGCTAACCGATATTTGTATTATATTATTCTTACTTCCTTCTATTTAGCTACAATAATATAGACACTACCCAGGTATTTAAATAATTAAGTAATTTACTATATACATATAATATATGCATAAAAGAGTCCGAGCATAGCCTACCTACTAACTAATGTAAATTAATAATTAATATATTTTATTCCAACTTCTTTATATGTATATACCTTCAATAATATAAGGTGTTGGCTGATACTACCTCGAAATTTAAATCACATTTTTATTTGTCTGTCTGATATGCCAACCAAAATGTTTTGCTTTTTTTTCAAACTATAACTGCTATTTTTTTACCACTGTGGCAACGCCGTAAACTATTGCGCCATCTTGTTTGTTTACAAATTTCAATTGAAATTGATAACTGCATCTTCTACTTACCCTCGAACTTCTCGTCACGTGAACTCTTGTAGCCATCGTCGAGGCTATTATGCTTGTTGATCAGCGACGATGAGCCAATGGAAGAAGATGTGGTGTTACTGCTGCTCCGGATGCTTGTGTCCCGATCACGGTCCCAATAGCGGCTGGACGTTGGCGAGACGGGTGGCAACACTGAGCGACCGCTGCTTGAGGTGGCATTGCGAGTTGCCTAAGCAAAATATGAAATATCGATTAGTATCGCTATTATCGATGACCGATGGTTGGTGAGCGCGCATATTAGAGAAACGCAAATCGATTTACACGATTAGTATTCAAAAGCAGCGAGCGCAAACGAGCGTTAGAAAAGGATGCATGTATATGTGGTGAATTGACTAATTGGTGTGAGTAAATTTGTGTGGGTGAGAGTGAGTGGGCAATTGTGGGTGAGCTGGGTGTGATGGAAGGTTAGAAAACAACAACGAAAACAAAAACAAAAATAAACAGACATGCTGGCAATAATCAAAGCAGACAATACAAACAAATACTAATGTACTTATGTATGTATGTGTGTAAGTATGTTTATAACGAAACATGTAACAAAACTCAACGAAACAAAACGTAACGAGACAACGAGAAGAAAATCGAATATAAATAAATTATATTAAAACTTAATTCACGCAAACAGATCGAATCCTAGGTGGAGGCGGACAGGGGGGGTGTTGGTGGTGGGGGGGTGGTTGGGTATCGCAATGAGACTAAATGAAACGCGAGAAGAGTAATCGATAACCAAAACCAAAACCTAAAACAAGATAAATATAATCAAGAGACGCTGCCTGCGCGAGAAGAAAGAGAGAAGAAACCGAAAACGGGAGAATCGAGACTACAGCAACACAAACACAAAACGATAACTACAATATATATAATTATATTTACAGAATACTGTGCAACGACTGGTGCTGATGACGATTATTTCTGTTAGTTATGATAACGATGATAACAATGAGCAATCGATCGATTCTATTGGAGCTACAACTGAACGAAAGAGAGCGCGATTCGATTTGTCTAGCGAGAGAGAGAGAACAAAGTATAAAACGGAAAGACAATGAGCAAAAGAGAAACTTAAACTGAGAGCGAGAGAGAGAGTGATAGAAACAAAGAGAGAGAAAGAGAGAGAGAGAGAAAAAGAGACAGCAAAGAGCGCCCCCAATTAGATTGGGCGCCACTTACGCTGTCGCTGACCGTGGCAGAGGCTGGAGCAGAGTTCGACGCTGAGGCGACAGCAGTGTAAGCGGCGCCCGATGTGCCATTCTCAGTGTGTTGTTGTTGCTGTTGTTGGAGTTGTTGTTGTTGTTGTTGTTGTTGCTGCTGTTGGTGTTGTCCTGTCTGTTGGTGATGATGATGATGATTTACCTTATGGCCACCGCTGCTGCTCGTTGCTGCCGCGACTGCTCCAGACGTGGATGCTGCACACTGCATGTTGCTTTCGCTGCCGCTGCCGCTTCCGCTGCCGCTGCAGCTTCTGCTGCCGCTTCCGCTGCCGCTGTAGCTTCCGCTGCCGCTTCCGCTGCCGCTTCGGCTGCCGCTTCCGCTGCCGCTTCCGCTGCCGCTGCCGCTTCCGCTGCTGCTGGCCGCCTTCGCCAGCAGACCCTGCGCACTGCGATTTGCCGTCTTCTTGATCACCGGCAGCGCAGCAAGTGTGCTTCCCGCTGCCGCTGCTGTCGATGTTGCTGTCGTGGCTGACATGTTGTTGCTGTTGTTGGCACTGGTGCGATAGCCGGCGCGGGTCAAGGAGCTGCTGTAGCCGGCGGCAAAGCGCGAGTTGTCCATGTCGCTGCCGTAGCGCTGCTGCTGCAGGTTGCTTGCAGAGCCGCTGCCGGCCGAGGTAGTCGCTGCCGCTGCAGCTGAGCCCGATGTTGTTGCTGCTGCTGTTGATGTTGCTGTGCTGCGCAATGCTGCTGCTGCAGACGTCGTTGGTTGTCGCTGCTTCTGCTCGCTGAGACTGTTAAACTTCTCAATGGACGCCTTGATGCTCAGCGAATCGATGCCGTAGCGACGTGCAGCGCTGCCGCTGCCACCGCCGCCGACGTTCTCCCGATCCCGCTCTTTTAGGGCACGCGGCTCGGCGCTGCCGTTGGTGTGCTTGTAGTTGTTGAACTTCTCGTAGTTGGCGGCAAAGTTGCTTGAGCCGATGCCGGAGGCAATGATGGTTGACTTGGGACGCACCGGACGCGGCTTCTCTGCGCTGCTGCTGCCGAGCAGGTGGCTGCGCAGCTGCAGCGGCGGTGTTATGGGCTTAAAGTAGCAGAGATTGCTGCTTGCCTTCTGGCTGGGCTTTTCTGCTGTTGTTGGGCCATCAGCAACAGTTGCTGTTGTTGCTGCTGCTGCTGTTGTTGGCGTTTCGTCGCTGTCTATGTAGGTGATGTCGTCGTGCTGCTGCTGCTGTTGTCGCTGCATGCTGCTGCTGTTGTTGTTGCTGTTGTTGTTGCTGCTGCTGTTGTTGTTACTGTTGCTGTTGCTATTGATGTTGTTGTTGTTGTTGTGGCTGCTGCTGCTATTCATAGCGGTTTTGCTGTAGTTGTTGTTGGACTGCACCAAAAGCGGCTTCAGCTTGCCGCCCGCCAAACGTACTGCAGCTGCTGCTGCTGCCGCCGATGTCGTCGCTGTGGTCAATGTCGCTGCCGCCGTCGACAACTGTTGCTGCTGCTGTATCTGCTGTTGGCTCCTCTTGGCCTGGCCGTGATAATACTTAATATCGATCCTGTGGACGGTTGCGTTACTTGCTCCTCCTATTGCTGCTCTGCTGCCGCTGCCGCTGGCGCCACCGCCGCCGCCGCCGTTGTTGCTGCTGTTGGTGCCGCCGAGGCTGAGACTGTTGTTGGTTCCGTTGCTGTTGCTGCTGCTGCTGTTGCCGTTGCCGCCGGCCGTTTGATTGCCATTGAGCGTCGCCGGTCGACGCATGTCCTTTACTTCGTACCCACTCAGGTTTCCCACTACAGTTCCTGCTGTCCCTCCTCCTCCTCCACCTGCTCCTCCTGATGCTGCTGCTGCTCCTCCGCCTCCCACTGCAGCTGCAAGTCGCTTGCTGTTGTTGTTGTTGTTGTTCCTGTGATCGTCGCCCGTCTTGTTGCGCTTGTGCGACGACTGCTTGCTCTGGCCGGGATTAAAGGTCACCTGGGCATGCGCCAGCTCGCACTCGGCCTTGAGGAAACTGGGATCCTTGAAGCTGGAGACGAGGAAATAACGTTGATTGGCAGCACGCACAGGATTGAAGCCGCCACTGCCACCTGCTCCTCCTCCTCCGGCCGTGCTCTGCTCAACGGTTGAACGTTTGCCGTGGCCGACTCCACCGCTGCCGCTGCTGCTGCTGGCGCCGAATTTGTTGCCGGCACCGCTGCTCGACTTTAAGGATTTGCCGTGACGCAGCGACGTCTGCTGCTGCTGCTGCTGCTGCTGCTGCTGCTGATGGGTTGCACTGCTGTTGCCTTGCTGCGACTGTTGTTGCTGTGGATGCAGCTGCTGCTGCTGCTGTTGTTGTTGTTGTTCGTCTCTTGTCGCCTCGCGTTGTTTCGATGCTGGAATCTTATGGAATCCTCTGGTCTTCTTGATGTCTAACATCATTCAACAGCTCCCGTTATAGAGGTGGCTGCTGCTCCACTATATACAGTGTGTGTATATATAGCGCGGTATATATATATATATATATATTCAATATTTGTGTATATATATTTGTATTATAATATATATATAGTTACGTTCCGTTGTCAACAATTTCTGATTCTGATTTCGATTCCGATTCTGTTTCTGGTGTTACGTTTCAATTTCTAATGCTGACTATGTTCATATATTTTTCTTTTGTTTCTTCTTCTTCCTCTTTTCTTCCTTTTTGTTGTTCTTCTTCTTGTTGTTGCTGTTGCGCTGCACTGTTTCTCTGTTGCTGTAGTCTCGGGTGTTGTTGTTTCGAGGGGGGCGAGGGGGTTAGAATTGGGGCGTGTGTAAAGCTGGAGCTGCTTACCAGAAATCACATGCTCTCTCTCGAAACACAAGCTCTACACACACACACTCGGACCGTTTGCGAGAATACAACAAACTACTAAGTTAAACTGAAATTTAATTCGAAATGTGCGAGCGATGTTTTTGGAAACTTTTTTCGCAGCGCCTGCCTAAATCATAATCACATAATCACAATCAGATAAAGTATAATATGTGCTTATAATCATCATCAACATCATCATCATCATCATCATCATCATATAATTGCTGTGATAATGATTATCGATTATCGTTTATCGAATGCGCCTTGCTTCGTTAGGTTTATCGATAGTAGTTTGGGTTTCTCTGCCTTGGGTTAGTTATGGTTTGTTTTGGTTTCTCTCCTATGTCTCCTATTTGTATTTTGGTTACGTTATTATCGTTATCGCTATCGTTATCGTTATGCTTAAAAGGGGAACTGCAATCTGCAAGAGTTTAGCTAAAAGTATATAGAAATTACATACACATATATAGAATGCAGATCGAGAGATTAAGATGAAATTGCGATTTTGCGTTTGTGTGTGTGTAACGGTTTAGCCACAAAAAACAGAAACTGAAAACAACAAGAACAACAAGAAAACAAAAAAAAACACAAGAACAAGAAGTAGAAAAACTGAAAAACCGAATGAAATCACAAAGGCAAGTTCGACAGAGACGGAGTGAGAGAGAGAGAGGGGGGCAGAGTGGAGAGAGCGAGTCAAACAGAGAGAGAGAGAGAGAGGAAGTTTTATAAATTGTATTAAATATATTTCTATATATGATATATGCCATGAATAATCTATGAATAATCCACAATTTCCTAGCACAAAGGCTTCAGGGGCGGGTAAGGGATGAAGGGGAGCGCGAAGGGATTCAAAATGCATGTATTAATCATTCACACACGCACACACACTCGCACACACATCATGCTTGCGCTTATCGATAGTTAGTTAACATTGTTATCGGCCCACGGGGTGGCAACCCTGCGATAGATCATGCGATTAGTATTTTTGGCAGTTGCTTAGTTTTTGCTTTTGCTTTTGCGCGCTCTTTGCTTTCTTCAGCCTTTTCTTCTTCTTCTTTAGCTTCTTCTGCTTCTGCCTTTACCTTGCTGCGCGCAGCGGCGCTCTCTGCCAGCGTCAGCGTCGCTGTGGCGCTAACATCGCTGTCATTGCCATTGATGACGTCACCCTCAGCCTCAACGTGGACATCGCCTGCGCCATTCAGTGTGTTGCCGCCGCTGCTGCTGCTGCTGCCATTGCTCACAGCAGCAACAGTTGCATCTGCGTCTGTGGTATCAATTGTTGCTGCTGCTGCTGCTAGGGAGCTGGAACTGTCGTAGATGGCATTGCGCTTGGGCGACGTCGACAGCGAAAGGGTTAACCCATTGAGCTTGGCATCCAGCGTCCCATTGCTGCTGCTGCTGCCCGCCGCATCCGCGTGTCCATTCGCCTCCTGCTGCTGCTGCGTGCTGCGTCGCGTGCGATTGCTGCGCAGCGTAAACGTCGCTGTCGGCACATCGCCGCTGCTGTTGCTGCCGCTGAGCGTGTATCTGCCCGAGCCGGTGCGCTGTCGCGATATCGATGATGATGATGATGCAGAGGCTTCGCTTGCTTCTCCAACGCCGCCGCCTGCATCGCTGCTTGTGCTGTAGAGGCGACTGTAGCGACTGCTGCGTGGTCTGTCCAGGGTGACGGTGCAGCTGGTGTCGTTGCTGTCGTTGTTGTTGTAGTTGCTGCTGCTGCTGCGTATGCTGCTGCGCAGGTTGCCGCTGCTGCTGCTGCTGCGCAGGGTGCTGCTGCCGTTGCTGCTGCTGTTGTTGTTGTCGCCCACGTCGACTGCGTCGGATTCATTGAGCGCCGATCTGGAACGTGACAGTTCACAGTTGGGTTTATAGTTGGCCGGACTGTACTTGGAGTACATGTCCAGGGCGGATGTGGCAACAAAATGTTCTAGGGTTTGTGACGATGTGGATGATAAACGTTTCGATGCATTGCCCCCATTGCTTGCCCCACTCTCGGTGGCACCACTGGGCGGCAACTTTTTGGCAGCCAAAGCATCGCGACGCGATGATGCTGTCGATGCGCTGCTGCCGGCGCGACTTGTTGTTGCCAACGGTTTGCTTAGGTCGCCATTCGACGAGGATGTTGCTGAGGAGGAACCTTTGGAACGGCGCGACGACTGGGAGAGTGTCATGTTGTTTCGATTTGTTGTTGTTCGATTTGTTGTTGTTTTTGTGATAGTTGTTGTTGTTGTTGTCGAGACATTTATACAGATTTTGTTGTTGTTGTTGGTGGTGCGATTTGAAGGCGATTGATCGATGATAGACGTGGTTAACGATAACGATAACGATTTGTTTTTTTTTTGTGTGGGCGCAGCAACACAAACCAAAAAAAAAGTTTTAAAACAAAAACAAAAATAAGAACGAAAATGAATGTAGAAATATAATACAAAAATAAACAGAGAGAGACAGAGAGATAGAGCAAACAGCAAAAAAAAAAAAAAAAACAAACCGATAATCCAAAGAGGAAACGGAAAAGGCCAATACAGACAAGGTGGAGGGAAAGAGACACCACACACACACACACACAGTTGCAGCGACAGAGCCCGCCCGAAAGTATGCAATGTGCGTTTTAAGCGCGACTAAAAACGCGCGCGATTAATATGTGAAAGCGAAAAAGGGAGGGAGGCAGAAAAAAGAGAGAGCAGGCGCCATCTTTGAATTGCATCAATCATGTTTATGCTTTTCAAATTATGCTATCGATAACGATAACTTGCGGCAAAGGAAACTCGAGTGCAAAAAATACCAAATTATTCGAGTTGCCAAAATACTGTGGGCAATGTGGGCCACAGAAATCGGTTATCGATAACAAAAGCAACAATTGAGATGGCACATAGTTTATCGTTGCTGTTTTTATTTCTTTTTTCTTTTTTTCATATTCAGCACATGCTTTAAATGGGCCACGATAAATGTATAAATTAAATACACATAGTATGTAATTAAATGAGAGCAAGAAACAGAGATAGAGAGAGAGAGAGAGAGGGGGGACACACGCACACACAGACAGTGCATCATCGCATTTAACTTATTGCGAATTTGAATTTTGATGCCAACAACAACAGCAACAACAACAAAAACAACAACGTTCATGAAGATAGCGCGCACAAGGGCGAGAGCAACATTTTCAGCCTGATTGCCAGCTTGTTGTTGCTGCTGCTGCTGCGGCATGTTGTTGGAGCGTTGCCAACAAGTGGTTCGGCTTGGCCAAAACATTCCATTGCCGTGTCGTCGCGGCGGCATCGTCGGGTGTGTCTATGTTTGTGATAATGACGCATCCGTCGTAGTTGTTACCTTATCGCTGCAACACACTCACGCACACACACTCGCACACACACACACGCACGCACACTTGATGACAAGTTGGCAAATGCAACTTCGAAATGCCGCCAACTGCCACAGTTGAGTGTCAAGAACAACGGTACAAAGGGGGAGGCGGACAGGGACAGGTGAGGTGGCTTTGGCTAATAAAACAAGTGTGTGTATTCTCTCTCTGTGTGTGTGTTGACAGGGCGGGGGCGTGGCATGGGCGTGGGCGTCGGTCATTTCGGCATGCTAATAAACAGATAACCAACTGGGGCGTGCCTGGATGAGGCTATCAAAGAAGCGCAGAGAGTAAAGGTTTACGCAGGGCGGGGGAGCAGGAGGTCAGGTCAGAAGGAGGTTGGAGGGTTGGCCAGGTGAGTTGAAGTTGTATATGTCATGGACGACTCTGGTGACTTTCGGACAATGCACAAACATGAAACACGCGGGCAGCCAAAGCTGATTAAAAATAGTTCACACACACACGCACAGAGAGAGAGAGAGAGAGAGAGAGAGACGCACCTGTACACATGTACAACACAATAAAGAGACATAAAACATACACAATATGCATGGTATGTACACATACTATAGTGGGCTGGCTGTTCCGAATTCCGAATGGTTTCCCAGGGAATAAGTGAGGAAACCATTGGGGAAAACTTATTCAAGTTTTACGAAAGTAATTGCACAAGTTGAATAAACCAGTGGGTACTGTACAGGAATATATATACTATATGGTGCAGAAGAATATTATGGAAACTTGGAACAGTCACAACTTTGTATATAAACAGATTAACACAGTGACATACATATACAGTTACATACATACAGATATATGAATGATATGTAAATATGTATATACATATATGCATGTATCTGATGCATCAGACATTACTTGCTCTTTTAAGCCTAGCCAAATGCTTCGAGAACGTGTGCGTGTGTGTGTGTGTGTGTGTGTGTGTGTGTGTGATGTGTGTGTATGTGTACGTGCTTCAAGCCCAACTTAATTTATCGAAGGTGAAAAGAGAGAGAGAGCGAGAGAGAGAGAGAGAGAGGGGGTCTCTAGACTAAAGTCATGCCCAGCGCATTACAAGAATATGTATGCATGTATGTATATGTGTGTGTATGTGGTGTATATAGAGCACTATATAGAAAGATCTGTAATCAGCCGATTAATTATAGCAGTAATCGTTACGATAGTCCGACTATCGATAGTTGACGTCCTTTGTATTATGGAGAATAATGTCATGAAACTGCAAAACTATCGACTGCGGACAATCGATAGCTTTATCCACAAATTAATCGGAACAAGTTAAGGCGGAGAATTGGTGAACAAGGATTTACGGGGTGTGGTGTGCGGTCTGAATGGGGTCAAAGAGGGTAAGGGTTGGGGTTGGGGCCAGGGCTAGGGCATGGGCCAGGGCAAGGGCAGGGCTGGTGGTTTGTAGGTGGTCCAAGTGTGTCTAAAGTGATTTAATCATCATTTGTAACACTCACTCCGTATCGGCTGAACGATGATGTATCATAGCTGGAACCGCTTGTATACGGCACACTAGTCCGATATCCAGTGCTGCTGGAGACGCCGCTGGGATAGGATGCGGATCCGATGCTATTGCGTTGACTGCTTATCCGCGGCGATGACGCGGTATAGGAGCTGGGGTAGAGACTGCTGCTGTGATGATGATTGTACGCGGATGAGGATGCCGACGAGGAGGACGCTGATGCTGATGATGTGGAGGGCAGGTATTTGGATAGACTACTGCCGCGATGATCGTAGTATGTGCTGCTGCTTGAGTAACGCGAATAACCGTTGCTGCTGGCGGAGCCGCCTACGCTGTTGCTGCCGCTGATGCCGCTGCTGGACGCGCTGCCAGCGCCACTGGACACCGACGATGTGCCGTAGAGACTGCCGCTGCCCGCTGCTGACGTTGACGGTCTACGCGGCGAAATCACACGCATATTAGTGGCAGGCAGCAGCGTTCTACCGCTTCAGTCGGACCAGTTTGCCGTTTTGCCTGACAGTTTCCGTTCAATTGACACACGGTATTTCTCTGTTTCTGTTTCTTCTGCTTCTTCTCTTTCTGTTATTGTTGCTGTTGTTGTTGCTATCACTGCTACTGTTGCTGTTGCTGACTCTTCTCTCCCTCGCTGCTGCTGCTGTTATTGTTGCTGCTGCTGCTGCTGCAATAGTGAGAGTGAAAGTACACACACGTATGAGCACGGATGGCCAGAGAGAGGAGCTTTAAAAATGGCGACGCAAGATGCATGCATGCACTCACTCACCTTGGCTTCGCTGCTTGCACTCTGCTGTTCTCTCTGCGTCTCTCCGCACTCTCTCTCTCTCTCTCTCTCTCTCTGTCACACTCTGCTTGGTTGTTGTTGTTTTTGCTTTCTGCTCTTCGCGTTATGCTGCTTATTTACATAGTTTATAATTTGTTACTATTGCTGTTGCTTATACTATATTGTACATATACATATATGTAAGACCCGTTATTGTTGCAGTGGATAGTAGGCAAACTGTAATGAGAATTGTGAGCGACCTTCGGGTTACAAACATGTGTACTGCGTTTACACATACAAACATACATGCAGGCAGGTACATATGTGTATGTATGTGTGTATTATATAGTAGCCTTGCATGAAAAGTTACAGATTTTTACTAATTCGATGATTTTATCATCGACCTAACGCACCCCGCGTCCCTCAGCCAGATAGAGAGACAGACGGACAGAGAGATGTCACTTGTTTACGGAATAACAAGAACATTCGGCGAAAAATAAGTTACAATTGACGCCAAAAGTTGAGCTGGCGCTGCAGCTGGCGGAAAAAAAAACAACAGCGTGCTGTGCTGTGACTGACTGCCGCCGGGTGGATGTATGCGTGTGCGCGCCAGTGGGGTAACTATGCGGTAACACTGGAGTTGTATATGTATGTGTGTGTGAGTGCGTGTGTGTGCGTGCGTGCGTATGCATATGCGTATAAGACGCCGCCAGGCTGTCTACGGCCCTATACGGCGCGCAATGTCATTGTAACCGAGGAAACCGTTGCTCGTGCTTAGTTCGTAGTGAGCGTAAGTTCGTGTCTGTGTGAGTGGGGTAGGGCGCCACAAACTCTCTCACACACTCACACGAACACACGTAAACAAACAGACAGACGGACAGACACATGGTCACTATCATATCGATCTCTCGTTCATAAATACAACTACTACAGCAGAAATACTACTACATACAACTCATTCAGCTTCACACACACACACACACACACACATTCCAATGCGACTATGCGAGGCAACGATGCCGAAAATCGCGTCAAAAATCGAAATAATTATAATAAAAGCAACAAAATAAAGAAAAAAATTAAGGCGAATCTATTTATAAAAGCGCTTAAAAGCACACACACATATACACATATATACAGCTGGCTGGCGCTGGCGGTCGCCACGTTCCCGTTGCTTGGGCGGTGCGGCGGCAGTAGTAAAACTGCGCTGCTGGTTGCCTGGCCTATAAACGGCATGTGCACAACTGAGATAGCAATATTGATATTGGCGACAGCGACACACTAACACACACACACATGGATACAAGCACGCTCACATACGAGCACACGATGAACACAAACACATACACATGTACATATGTATGCATGCACAGATACGCGGCCAAGCAACGTACGAATTACGCAAAGTGAAATATCTTTCTCAAAAATGGAAAGTGGAAAAGTGATGACTTCGATTGTGAATTTTATTTGAAAACGCGAACAATTTAACATTTGATTATTCAAAAAGTCCAATGCCATTGAAACAACAATAGGCAGTATAGGCATATTTATTTATAATATTCATCATCAGGCACCACCACAACCCACTCACTCACGACGCTCGGGGAAAAAAAAATAAGAATAGAAAAACACTTAATTGGATATCACCGTTACGAACGCACAAACAAAAATATATAATAATTACACTAATGGGGCTGCTCTTTACATGGTAATAACTTATATATTATTGGCTTTTTAATATGCAATTTTTCAGCCCACAGCACGCAGACAGACGAACGAGTACAACAAATACTGTTAGTCTCTAACTAACTATAACATAAATTAATTCTGTTATAATTGCCGCTGTTGCTTTTAACAGCTGTTAGAAGGACTGTTAAAATTTGCTAGAGACCACTAGTTGGAGCCATTTAGATACAGTTATATTTTTAAATTTCGAATCTGACCGTCTTTTTTCCGCACACGTTAGTGTATTGTTTATTTATTTCACCATTTCACATTTACCCCAGTTTGGAAAGAAACTTAAAAAAAAATACAAATTGTATTATTTGTAAAAATCGCAAAATCGAAAACAAATATTAATAAATCTTTTTCAAGACCATGACGTCACGCTAACATTAACAGAAATGTTACTGTAACCAATAAGCAGAGTTGCTTTGGATGTAAATTTCGTATCGATATTCATTGATTTTTAAAGCAATTGTACATCGAATTAATTAATTTGATATTGCCTATCAAGGTAATGATGATTTATTAAGGTTCGTGAAAACATGATAAAATGGTTTGAGCTGAATTCAATTTACATTAAATGGACATAAGGCATTTAAAAGTTTATTGTTATTAAATTACACATCGATATATCGATTCTTGTGTAGTGCTATGAAACACATATATTTAAGTGTTAGTTCACGATTAATTTTACCATGTACATCAAAAGTATATTTTCCCATATTTGTTCAGCTCCAAGCTAATTTGAACGAGTTATTTGGAACAATTCCGCCGTCAGAGCTCCATTCAAAAGCAACTCAGTTCTTGTACATATAATACCATAAGTTCATAATTAATCTGGTCAATATTTCTTTCGTCACCTCGAATAATAATTATCAATTCAAATAATTGTAATGACAAGACTACGTTCTGAAAAAATACTTAAAAATAAAACAACTCAATGTCATGACGTCAAAAAGAACTCGGAGCTTAGCATGATGTTCGTGTCGTTCCTCTGAGCGAACAATCGCAGTGAATGTCAGAACTTGTTCGTTCATATCGTTTATATATACATTTCGAGAGAAAATTGTGTTCAGGTGTGAAAATTTTGTATATTTAAAACTAGTTTAGAACTCAAGCATAATACAACTGGAAAGAGTTTATACAGTGCACCAATAGATGCTTTTGCATTTGCTGTTGAGGGTGCAGTGCGTAAAGCCGTATTTACTTATTTTTATAAACAAAACGCATCAGCCGCAAATTGTCGCGTCGCATTACATTCAGTGTTGCCAACTTTTGGATATGAGAAAAACGGCTAAGTCTCTTAAATTACCTTGTTTTATGTATGAAAATGTTTATTGTTTATGAGACACCAACAGGAAGGGAAATACCTATAACGACAATTGAATATCTAACATATTTCAGAAGTGACCAAGAAGAACCTAAGCCGCTTGAATAACTTATAAACACCGCCGAAGGACTCGCAGACACTAAATAGCAAAATCAACCCGGAAAAGGCTGAGTGGGCAACACTTTAGCTTGCGCCGCCGCCGCCGCCAACGTCGTCATACAAAATGAAGTAAGCAGCAAAGCACCAATAACAACAACAACAATAACCAAATAATGAATACTCACTAAACTAGACGAACGATTTTCAAGCATTTCATTTTCTCTTTTCCTCTGTATTATTTGCAGTAAACCAAAGAACATAGCGATTTTTTGTTAATTTTCCGAAATTTAAGTCGTCGTGTCGTCATTATCATCATCTGCATCCGCATTGTCATTGTCGTAGACGCCAGCACCGACACCAACATATCCATTGCCCGCCCAGGAACTTTGGATAGAAAGAAGTTCGACGTTTCGGATTGATTTTGACTGCAATTAAAAGCTTCGCTGCTGCCTTTCTGCTGCCTTTACCACACTCCTCATTTTCACAGCACACACGAGCACCCACACAACTACAGGTAAGTGTGGCTTGCCGATGTGCTCCTTTATCCCTTTTCTGTAATCGTAAATTGATGTAATCGACACACTTTTCAGTTATGTCATCGACTGCCGGCAAACGCAAGGAGATCTACAAATATCTGGCGCCATGGCCCTTGTACTCCATGAACTGGAGCGTGCGGCCAGACAAACGTTTTCGCCTTGCGCTTGGCAGTTTCATCGAGGAATACAATAATAAAGTGCAAATTATTAGCCTGGACGAAGATACCAGCGAATTTAGTGCTAAAAGGTAAGCATCCAGTAGGGATACCCTTCAGTTGCTCCTCTTATGTATATTCGCTTATTCAACTCTTGTTTTTGTTGCCTTTTTACTCCCTCTGTATAGCACCTTTGACCATCCATATCCGACAACGAAAATCATGTGGATACCAGATTCCAAAGGCATATATCCTGATCTGTTGGCCACCAGTGGTGATTACTTGCGCGTTTGGCGCGCCGGCGAACCAGACACACGTCTCGAATGCGTACTGAACAATAATAAGAACAGTGACTTTTGTGCGCCGCTCACATCATTCGATTGGAACGAGGTCGATCCCAATTTGGTGGGCACATCGTCCATAGACACCACATGCACAATATGGGGCCTAGAGACGGGGCAACCACACGCTCGTGTCTATGTCGCCGGTCATGTTAAGACGCAGCTCATTGCCCACGACAAGGAGGTCTATGATATCGCATTCTCGCGCGCCGGCGGTGGACGTGATATGTTTGCCTCTGTAGGAGCCGATGGCTCAGTGCGCATGTTCGATTTGCGCCACCTGGAGCACTCGACCATTATCTATGAGGTGAGTGGGAAAATAAAGACGAATCCATTTCATAGTTCTTTTATAAAATCGCTTTCCTTACAGGATCCTGCGCATACAGCCCTGCTGCGCTTGGCCTGGAACAAGCAGGATCCCAATTACTTAGCCACAGTTGCCATGGACTCATGCGAAGTTATTATTTTAGATGTTCGTGTTCCTTGTACACCTGTTGCAAGACTGAGCAATCACAGAGCGTGCGTCAACGGTATTGCGTGGGCGCCGCATAGGTAAGACCCACAAAACTATATTTGACGAGGATCTATGCGTAAATACATATTACTGACACATTGCTGATCCGATCTGTTTGCAGTTCCTGTCACATTTGCACTGCCGGTGATGATCACCAAGCACTGATCTGGGATATACAACAAATGCCACGCGCAATCGAGGATCCAATTTTAGCCTATACAGCTGCTGAAGGCGAAGTCAATCAAATACAATGGGGAGCCACGCAACCCGATTGGATAGCCATTTGCTATAACAAAGCGTGCGAAATCCTGCGGGTCTAAGAGTCAATTTATCTTGTCCCATCCCCACCACACGAGCACATCTATAGTCGCAAGCAAACCAGAGTCTGCCTGCGACTTTGGCTGTGCTCCACGTCTAAAAACAAACACAAACATGGCACTCACAGACAAAGATACACCGACACTCACACTTACACACACACACAAAACGCAATGTAGTTGTACGTTTTGTAGGCGCATTTTACATATATATACTCTATGTATATATGTATATGATTTTGCGTTATTCGGATATTGATCCGCAATTGCAACGCCCCGCCGTCGCCATCGTTGTCGTCGCCGTCGCCGTCGCCTCCCCCGCATATGAAACCACATCCCCTTCCTGTCGCAGGAGGATTTAGTTTTTAGTTGTGCTCTCTGCAGGAGCAGCACCATCTTAGCTTAGTTGAACCGATGTTCAATATCTATATATATGTATAGTTACGACATTACTGCATAAGTCTCAAGGTATAACCAAAACATGTATTGCTATTTGTAATTTATTTTTTATTCTGACTCGTTTCGCACTGTGGCGCGCTTAGTTTTATTTATTAAAATCTCTGCATATTACTTATTTCACTTTCTTAATTTGTAAGGTGAGCGTAGTAAGAGGAGAGCAAAGAAGAGAGATAGAGAAAGAAAGAGAGAGCAGACAAAACAAGAACAAAAACAATGTCCTACCTCGTTTTCCATAATTAACGTGTTGTTGTTGTTTGTCTTGTCTTGTTTTGTTACAACAGCAAGAACAACAACAACAATAATAACAACAACAAACCATTGCAACAACTACATACATGCATACACATACACAAACAGAAACATAAACAAATTGTAAAACGCTTTTTCGAAATGTTTTTCGAAGTCGCCTATATTTTTTTTTTCATTGGTTTTTTTTTTTTTTTTTTCTCATATCGTTTCAATCATTCATATTCGTTTTCTATGAGAACCAAAAGCAAAAGCAAATAAGAAAAAACAAAAGCAAAGGACTTAAGCAAACGAAAAACGCAAACGCAAAGCAAAGATAGATAAGCAAAATGCAAAAAAAAAAAAAAAAAAACATACTTGTATTAAGAAAACGATAAACCAAAACAAAAGCGAAAGAACAAACAAAAACAACTGCACAACCACAGCTAAATACAATACATACTATTTAAAATACGACTAAAGCAAAAGCAAAAAAAAAAAACCGAAATATTATATGAGCGAGAGAGAATACAAGATTGTTGCTATCCATTTAAAGAAAAATACAAAAAGAACAAAAAAAAAATAAACAAAAATAAAAAAGACAAGAGAAAACCAAAAAGAAACATAAAATAACGACTGCATACGATTACCATAATTTCATGTAATAAAAAGATGATATTAATGAAAGCAAGCCCGATACGATCGATCCAAAATTATGATCGACCCTCACTCCCGCAGAACAAACTGTAAGCACTGAGTAACGAAAATATTGTACTGTTCCCATATTAAAAAAAAAAAAAAACCAAAAAGAAAAAACAAAACAATTAAGAAATAACATTTTTTACGGCTGCTCTGAGACTGAGACAAAAAACCGAGAATCCAATCCCCCTAGAAGATGATGCTAGAGAAAGAGAGGGACAGATGCCTTTGCTGTTTGCTCACACACACACGGTGATTTTTTTCCGATTGATGAGATAGATATGGTATACGTAATACTGCTCATGAATCTAGATACGATACGATGTGTGCATGTGTGTGTTTAGACATATCTTTTTGATGTCCTTCGTTGCGTTTAAGTACAGTCGTCTCTTCGTTTTCTCTTTTTGTAGAACAACAACAACAACAACAATCAGAATCTTTAAAAACTCGACAAGACTTATCGCTGAACTGAAACAAAAGCAAAACTGCAAAACCGAAACAAAACTGATAACTGAAAACAAAAGCAAATACCGAAAACAAAAGCAAATACAAAATAAAAACAAAAGCCGATAAAACATAAATCAGATCCAAAACCGATACGAATCGAATCGAATCCTTTTTGATACATGTATGTACTGTATAGCTATGAGCAAGCATTATTTGGCAAACGGTTTCCGTAATAAGATATTCTTTATATAATTACACCCACAAAAAAAACACATACACACCCAACCTAACCCATACACACGTAATTATTGTATACCTAAGTGAGGCAATTGAAATTTATGATCCACGTTTGTGTTTTTCCATTTGTTTTGCATTCTATTTCGATTCAGAGAATTAAATCCTAAATTGTAACTATAACATATACAAGATCTATAAATGATATGGTATATATGTATGTAAATATGTATATGCATACGATATGGTATCGGGCTGGGCCAGCGCGAAATGTAATGATGAACTAGGAGTTAGCAGGAAACAGAGACAGAGAGAGAGAGAGAGAGAACGAAAGAAATAGAGCAGTGAGAGATCAGCAAAGCAGCAGAAGAGAAAGCAAAGAATCCCAAAAACAAACACAAAAAACAGAAATTATTTAAATAAACCATTTTTAAATGAACATCAAATGTGCAACTTGTCTCGATTCTTATCCTACACATGTACATATATCAAATCAGATCGGGCAGATCATCCGGAATGCAAATGTTGCTAATGTCCACGGCGCCACGTAGTTCCCGTTCCCCCTTCTCCTTGGTGTCGTTGGTGTGTTTATTAATGTTGGCGCTGTAAAAAGGGAATGATATGATATATGATATGTGAGCAATAGCGCAGAGTCTGCAGCGAGGGATTTGCCTACCTCTTGATTGGACTCGCCTTTGGCTTGAGGGTTAGCAACTCATTGGGCTTGAGCTTCTTAAGCTGTATCAGAAGATGGCCAGTGATCTGGGAACGCTGCACCACCGCCTCATCCGGCTTCACTTCTTCGTTGAAGGCAATCTGAAAGATCTTGCCCTTTACTGTGACCCGCACGTAGTTTGTCTGCACGTCCACATCGATGAGGGATGTGTCCAGATGCCTGTGGGGAAATGATGCAGAAGAAATTCATTAACATTCAGAGTGGGAAGTGTGGGCAGGAAGACGCACTTATAGACTTCCAGCTGCAAGCCGTAGTGGTCTGGCTCGTCCTGGATTTTAAACGGAAGCTTGGCTTGATTCAGATTGTAGGGTCTGCCACAGGGTGCAAATAGTTTTGGATTTCTCTTGATTTTTTCAGTCAGCGGGTTGGGTTTGGATTCGCACTTTGCGCGTCCCTCCTTGTGACGCCTGGCAATCTCGGTGCGTATCTCAGGGCAATGCTCACTCTTCGAGTTCCAAAAGGCCTTGGTGCGCTCATCCTCGTCTTCCATACCGGCGCATTGCTCAGCCAGTGCAGCCTGCTGTTCGGCCACTCGAATGCGCTGCTCATCCCGTGTGATTGCGTGAGCGGTCTGACACTGCACAATGGTGACACGATTCTGGGCAAGCTCACGCTGCGCCTGCAGACGCTCCGAGGGTAAAATATCCGTGCAGTCGAGTCGCTCCAATTGCGGCAATGTGCCCACCACGAAGGCACGATAATTCGGGTAATCCACACACGGGTTGCCGATGAGCACCAGCTCGCGCAGATTGTAGTTGTTCCTCAAGGACTCCACACTGGTTAGTTCACCCACAAAGTTGAGCGTCAGATCGAGCTTGTTCAGCGACTCCAATCCTTCCAGGTTCTCGATACGCTCGATATTATTGACAGCAACATTGAGATACTCGAGGCGCTTCAACTTGTGTAGATTCTCGAGGCGTGCAATCAGATTCGATTGCAGCAA
This sequence comes from Zaprionus tsacasi, assembly GCA_018904105.1. Taxonomy (NCBI): domain Eukaryota; kingdom Metazoa; phylum Arthropoda; class Insecta; order Diptera; family Drosophilidae; genus Zaprionus; species Zaprionus tsacasi. The sequence goes on along the minus strand of JAEIFR010000003.1, from coordinate 1,585,514 downwards.
TAGTATCTTGAGATTGCGACACCAGTTGCCCACATGTTCGATGCGCTCGACATCCTCCTGATGCAACGACAACTCCTCCAAGGTGCTGATCAGCCGCTCATTGTGTTCCGACTTTTTTCGCACCAGATCCTCGGTAACTGCAAGATAATTGAAGATCAAATAGTAAATCTTTCAAATAGGTACGGATTGGTTTAACACTTACTGAATACCATTTTCAGCTGGGGAGAAATGTAAATATATTTTTAAACTCATATATTTCTATGTAAGTATATTTATTCTAGAATAGTTTCAAATTGCGTCTGGCCTAAATCATCAACAAAACAAACAGGGTGCCTGACTGCGTGCCGCTGTGTTGCTAGGTTACTGTTCTACTTGTTATTGTTTTTTCCCCATAATTTGAATTGCAATTCGCATTTGGCGGGCGACTATCGACGTTAACATACCGATTAGCATGGCGGACACGTGTCACCCTGTGCTTATGTTAACATAGTTCGGCAGCGATCGAAACTAACGCAACAGTTTCAATTTAATCGAGTGCGAAAGAACGCGCGAAATATAAATATGCATGTAAGCCATCTAAATTTGGGTCTGATCCATAGCATGTTTATTTATTCTTGCATCGCCTTGGCTCCGCTTCTAGCGAACCTATCGCAATTAACATAAGTACATCGATTAGCATGACGGCAACGTCATCACGTCTACTGTCACCCTTTTCCTTGCTAGATAGACATCGCAAATGAAAGCAAATCTAATCAATTGAATTAATAGTTAGCTGACCAATTAAGCGACCAAATTCAGGGCTGGATTGAGGGAGAGTGAAATGAGCATAACTATAAATTTTATTAAGTATACAATTTTATTTAAAATTATCGTTTTCATAGAGAGATCTCTTTTAGATAATAATAATAAGACCGACTTGCGCATTGATCAACTACCCCGTGAATCCGCTCCTGTGCGCGATGTCCAGAAGTTTTGCGAAACATAGTGAAGCTCGCCAAAATCCATCGCCGTCAGACAGAATCAGACCTCGTAAGCGTAATCAGCAGGTGTAATCGAAATGGCCGATAAGGATGTCGATATACTGCGACAACTCGCCGATAGTGAAGTCGATGAATTGATGCAGTTGTATTTGGAGAAATACGGACCAGAGAATTTCCACTACATATTGTTCTACAACCAACGCAAATGGGATCGACAGCTGGCAGAGGCGGGCATTTCCCCAGACGACGAGGCTCACATTTCGCTGCGCAAGCAATTCTACACACATCGTCAGGGCGATTTTCGGCGCTTTGGAACCTATGTTAGCCTGCACCGAGACATTGTGCAGAGTGTCTCGTTCTTTAGCTGGCAACCGGAGGAACCGGCAGAGCTTTACGCTTGCCTGGAGCAGACGCAGCGCATCGAATGGGGCAGCGGGGCACTGCTGACCAATGTGGATCCAGGCTTTAGCGCACATGTCAAGGCGCTGGCCATGCAGATGGGCGCCGGTGGTATACAGGCGCGGCAGTGCTTCGGCATGGTGCTAGATCACGAGACGGCACTTGGTAAGGTACAGGTGCCCGAACTGCAGTCGGATTTCGAGCTGCGCATCCTGAACGATGAGGATGCAGAGACGGTGCATAGGATCTGGCCAAATAAGGGCGAAGGATCACTGGCCTACATCCGTGCCCTGATCCGACATAATAAAACGCTGGGTGCCTGTCGCAGCGACACGGGCGAACTGCTCGCCTGGATTTTTCAAAACGATTTTTCGGGACTGGGGTAAGTGCTTTCCGCAGGCAGAGTAGGATGCCCAATCATTGATTATCTTCTTTTTGGCAGAATGCTGCAAGTGCTGCCCAAGGCGGAGCGACGTGGCCTGGGTATCCTTCTGGCATCTGCAATGACCAAGAGAATTGCCAAAACCGAGAAGGTGACACTCACCGCTTGGATTGTGTCCACAAACTTTCGCTCTGAGGCGCTGCTTACCAAAATTGGCTACCACAAGGCGATCGTCAACGAGTGGATCAAACTTTTGCCCGCTTAACATTATTTTTCGGCCACGTTTTTTTTTAATGTAATTCTATTTTGTATTGTAATTAAAGGTCTCGGAAAATTTAAACAAATACAGTGCGAGTTGTTGCAGTGCAATAGACTTGGAAAAGATGGATTCTCTTTTTTTGGCACTGCATTCTATATAATCGAAATTCTCATTCCAAATTTAAATCATTTGGTTCTCCCGTATTTATGTATATTATATGTGGTTTAGTTCTTAGTTCTATGCACTCTCTGAAACACACACAGATATTTTTATTTTTGTCTTCAATATATACACGATCAACAATTTTTATTATGCCTTTTTCTTTGCGTTTCGCATTCGTAAATACATATACACATGTAATGCTAAGCCGAATCGAATCGAGTCGAGTCGCAAAATAAAATCAAAGCGGCAAAATTACGGCTATTCTGTTGGGGGGAGTTTGGTCTTATTTCTTTACACACTTATTTACATTGATTTGCCGCTACACATACTCATTCATGCATACATTTATATATATCGATTTATATATAAACTCATTCAATAATTTACAATTAAATTTTACGACAAGGCATGGTGGGGAAAGGGGGAGCAAAAAAAAAGTACTATAAACGACAAGGGAACACACGAAGTGACAGAGACAGAGAGAGAGATAGAGGGAGGTAGAGGGACAGAGGCAGAGAGCAGGTAAATGTGATGGTTGGAGGAAATACTATTCTCTTGAAAACTGTTGGTTCCGATAACAGAGATCGTTATCTTAGTGAAACAGGGAAGGGTGGGGGTGGTTAGGTAGGAGACAAAACTAATACAATTTCTTCTAATTACAAAACTAAACAAATAGCAGGCGTGTCGAGCCACTGCTTGGCATCCCGCTGCCATTCGCTAGCAAACTGTTACTGTTTCCCATCGGCATTGACATTGTCACAGTGGCAGCTCCGTTCCCACTGCCATTGCCCGCGCCACTCCGCGCCGTCTGCATCTTATGCAGACCATTTGCCAGATTGCCATTCATGCGATAATAGGAGGAGGCATCATCTGTGTGCTGCAGCGGCGTGTACTTAATGTGATTGCTTTTCGATACCGTTGGCAGGCCGTCGCGGCCTTTTGTAATCTGCTTGGCACGATTGTAGCAGAGCACACCAATGATGGCCAGCGACATGCCCAGGCAATTGACCCATGTCACCGGATTGCCCAATATCACAAGCGATACGGCAATCACAAAGATGCGTTTCGATGCGCTGGCCACAGCATATGTGAGCGGCGTCACCAGCGAGAGCACGCTGAACGCGATGATGTTTTGCATCCAGTTTAGAACGCCGTCGGTGAAGAGAAGCGCAATGACGCGATAGTCAAGATTTTTCTGTAAGACAAGGCACACAATTACTATCAAATTACGGTCGGTCTCGCATAAGATGATCAGACACTTACAATGGCCGTATGCCGGAACACAGCTAAGCTGTCCATGTACAGCCAGAGGGGCAGGAAAATAAACAACGACAGCTTGCCGAGCAGATGCAGCAGTCGCAGATGATGTATGCCCGTATCCTTGAGCACCTGCAGCATAGATTAAAGAGAAGTCAGTTACCTCAATTGTTTGTGCATCTTACACTTACCTTTTTGGAGAAGATGTTTTGCATGGAGAAGCCCATGGTGGAGATGAGGGCGCTAATCAGGCCAAGCATGTCGAATGAGATTTCTGTGACTGTTGCTATCGCCACGCCAGTTATAATGGGTAGTAGGCTCAGGTACACAAGTGTCGGTTGTTTCTCGCCAAAGAAGAGGCGCGTCAGGACGACGGTAAAAAGCGGCATTGTCGCCTTGACTGTTGGAATGTGTAACAGATGATTAATTAATACATTATTGATGACGTGTGCAGAGCGTCACCCTCGGACTTACTCATTGAGGTTGCCGAGATGATGCCTGACCAATTTACTTACCAGTGTGCGCGTAGGAAACGGGCACTTTCCACAGCGATATGTGCGATGTCACAGAGGCCAATAGCTTGCCAATGGCCAGCGGGACAATCAGACGCATGTAGTAGGAGCGCGGAATCTCCTGGTACTTTCGGATACGCCACAAATTGAAGAACGGCCCGCTGTACAATGTTATGCTGCACAACTGGACCAACGTGACGGTCATCGGAAATGGGAACTCGTTAAGCACCATTTTTCCAATGACATTGTTGCTGGACGAGATGATGTACCAGAAGAGGCACATCAGCAAAACGACTGCAACATGACGAGTTCCAGTCCGCTTGCCGCCCAACATTTTTCCTATGTTTTTCCGACTGTTTTTTGTACTTTTATCTATGCCGTAGCAGGCAGCTTGCTCTGCTTAGTGTCAGCGCCCCCAGTGTCTATCCTTGTGCGCCCTCCAGTCAGCTGGTCGTTTATTTTGCACTTAGTTTATTGCATCGCGCTGTGTTTAAATATTAAATAAATCTACTATGCACGTCGACAATGTCGTCCGTTTGTTTTCTACGTGGACGCGACAGTGTGGCCAAGTGCTGACGGGCACGTGCCAAGTGTTGATAAATGCCGCTCATCTTTCAAATCAAGATATCGGGAAACGTAAGTGGTTGGTGAACAGGGTGACCGCGCTGATATCGATAAAAGTATGCAGTCTCCCGGCCATCATATATATAATAAAATAAACCATTTTATTTTAAAATAAACAAATGAGTATAAAAACGTGAACTAATATTTACATTTCTTCATAGAAGTTGTTAAGGTCATCGAAATTTTTATTTTCGAGCACCCGGTCACACTCACTTTATTTAACTTTGGCGGAATATTGTGAATTTCCCAATACATTAAATGAATTTTAACCGTGAACATAACTTAAACAGTCAAATCCATCGATGGTTTCGAGAACAATATTTTTCACAACTTTTATAAGAAGAAATATTTATAGAAGATAGGAAATTGAACTAATATTTGATTGTCTGTCTGTTTGACCTTTGTCCAAGAGGCAATCACATTTTCAATACTTTAAATGATATTCCATAATATACATTAGGTGGCGAAGTTGCTAGGGGATCAGCTGAAAATGTAAATCGCGACATTAAAGAGACTGTTTATTTTTTTTTCTTTTTAATATATATTTACTTGCACACATTGAATTGGTTTTTCTAATTTTTTTACTTATTTATATTGATTCTAGTAAAAACTGCAATAGCACTAAACGAAAGTGTTCAATACTTAATACAAGTTGTGGAAATATATCAATATACAAATACAAAAAATTATTTAATTAAAAAAAAAAGTACAGAATACTTGAAATTCTTAAATCTAGATAACAGATGCTCGGAGTTTTTTCATTTATTGTTGTGGTTTTCATTAATAACAACTTTGTTTCGAGCCGCGCAACTATTTTTGTTTTTGGAAATAGCGTTTCGGTATATACACATACTTATCGGAACTAAAGACGAACTTAGACAAGTAATAATAAAGATATATATTCATGTGGTTATTTGTATGCTATCGTATCGGTGATGTTCTCCTTCGCTTTTTGGTACATTTCGTTTAGGTTCTCTCGACTTTTCGTTCACCTTTCTCCGGTTGAGCTGAAGATTCACTCCGCCTTCTTCTTCTTGAACTTATTTTTTAGCAGGCCAGGCAGAAGCGATGCACAAGCACAAAGAGTTAACACGCCCATTGAGGTCCAGGAGAATGCCTCACTCGAACTGCTCATCTTCTGCAGCGTCTTGCCCGCCTGGATGGCCATAACCGAGGGCGGAGCAACGCCGCAGAAGGTGCCAAGTGCGAATGTGTGCAGCGGCACCCCAATCACCGGTGATGCCAGGTTGATGAACCAATTGGGCAGGATCGGTGTCATGCGCAGAAAGAGCATATAGTTGAAGAGACTGTCACGGTATTCCTCCACATGCCGCGACCATTCACTAGTCTTCTTTGGCCAGAAGTGTCGGATGAGTCGTCGCCCGACGAGGTTGGAAAGCGTATAGCATAGCGTGGCGCCCAGCGCTGAGCAGAAGCAGATGAGGAACAATGCAATCGGAAATTTGTACAGGAATCCAAGCAAGATTGACAGGAATAATGAACCAGGAATGGCAAATGTTTGTAGGCTATAAGGAAGATTGAGTTAAGGTTAACCATAAACATTTCCATTTCCGTCAGGCTAAAAGAAAGTAAACAGCAAATTAAATCGTATACTGACTGCATGGGACACTACACTGAGTGGGGGCTATAAACAGATTTCAGGTACTCTGGCAATTGGCTGTGTTAGGTTACTATATATTTATAGCCAGACAACACGACAAGTTGACAATGGCACTCGCCCAACCGTACATCCCATCCCTCTACCCACTATTTCTAAATTTCTTTCTTTACAAGCATTAATATAGACATATGTGGGAAGATCAGTTGATCAACAGAAAGTTTAATTGACATATGAATTATGAAAAACATGAGAGGGAATAACTTGACATTATATAATCAAAGCTAAGCAAGCGTTAATCGGAAGGCCAACTTATACAATTTTTGGGAATAGAAAAATACAAACTACCGCATGATTTATGTTTGCTGAGAAATTCATATTAGGGGCATACTACGTAGTATACTTCTGTATAAACTGATCAGCACTTAAGTAGCTGATTAAGCAGATTACACACACACAGACACACACTGTGGCGCACACGTACGCGATATTCGCTGGTTTATAAACGTGCGTTGAATGCCCGGGAACGCAAATCATTTGTGTGAGTGAGACAGCAGCAATAGTGTTGTCGCTCTAGCCTTTTTCCGAATGGGGATTCTATCGGAACTTAAAACTGCAGAACTGCAGAAAACCTTTTTGTATTTCTTTTGTATTTTGATATTTGTGATCAATCTGTCCTAGTTTGCAACACAGAGCACACTATATACATATACTACATGAGTCAATGGAACGTGCCGATATCATGTCCGCAGTTGAGACAGAAATATGAGCCGACTGTGACTGCAAGCTGCACTTGCACACGTCGCCGTCAGCTGTTCAAAGACATCGTCTGTCTCTTTCATTTCTATGGATAAATAAAACACAATACACGCAGAACTTGTTTTGCTTCGTAACGTTGCTTCTCCAGAGTTGGAATTTGTCATATTTGCGATAGAATGTATAGTTTGAATATATTATAGAAATCGACGAGACAGAGTGTACTTGTACGTGTCCGAGTGCGTGTGTGTGTGTGTGCGTGGTGACCTTGAATTCATGTAAATATGTATTTCCAAACAAAACAAACGCGATTTTGATCGTAATTTATCGGGTCAAGGTTATAAGTACGTGGTGACCGTGTTAGGCAAGGTCTGTTATCTAATCTAATTATTCACGTGGCATGGGGATGGATTTGATCTTTTGAAGATCATACTCTTTGAAAAAGGATACAATACATAGGCGACCACAACGCCAAACATAACTTCAAAGTAATACATGTCCTTGTATCGATCGAGGACCTTGGCCAGCATTTTAGCATCTTGAATATCACGTGGTATTTTCAAATGTTGTTTCTCCGACCTGCAATACAATACAAATGCAAAAAATAAAAAGAGTTATGAGAGCGTCTGTGTCGGGTCTGCTGCATCTGTGTGTGAAAGTGCAAAGTGGCGTGATTTGTCAGCATTCGTTTTGCTCTGAAATCAGCACAGGGCAATACACTGCGCAGCGGACAGGACAAACGACTTTTCAAAAATCAACAAGACTTACGCATTCAGCTCGGGAAATATCGCATAAACATAGAACATCGCTACCAAACTGGCAATAAATATAGCAACGACAATGACTAGAGATTTCTTGGTGGCTTTGCGTTCATCCGCTGACATCGCCTGTTTAAGCGGCGTCGCTGGCTGCTGTGGCTGTTGTTGTTGTTGTTGTTGCTGCTGCTGCTGCTGTTGTTGCGAATCTTGTGCATGTGATTCTGTCGGTGGTTTGTGCTTATCATTTTCTAATACTCGCGTGCGCACGTTTTGATCCCTTTCAGCGAATTCTGTTTGAATGAAGAAGACTGCTTATCAGGGACTCAACTCACGTCATGCTTGAACTGTCACTTCACTTACCACTTTCAAGGCTGCTTATCTTGCTGTTAAGTGCAGCGCCGCGGCTACTACTACTGCTCTTGGACGCACACGACATGGTGGACAGATTACGAGAGATTAGTTGGTGGTTTAACACGTTTGATGACTGTGAGTTTTTCAATAGCGCTGCCCGGATACACGTATCTATTTACTAGTTGAGCTTATTTACGCACCAGAAATTGAAGCAGCGAATCTCTGTACACATACAATTTAATCGATTAAAACTGTGAACAAAGGGAACAATTGATCTGACTCCAATTTTGCTAAAACTGCACAATTAATTTACACATTTGTATCCTGAATATTTGAAACACTCAATGTTGTACAATATTAAGTTGCACTTTGCAGCAACTCATGTTTTTCTTTATTATTTATTAATTTGGCAACGAACTGGCCCGACTTTGTGTTTCGCGTAACACTAATCGCGGTGTGACCAAGCACAACCGACGCTAAAATAACTCACGTAAATGCACCGAAAAATACTGCGGAACATTGTATTAAGTGTTGCACTAGTGCTGTAAAACCATCGATAATTACCACCATCAATAACACCGAACTACCGGCGGAAAACTGTATTGTTCAAATAAATTTTAATGTAAATGACACACACATTGTGAGTACATTTCATATTGTTATTTAATTAATTATTAATAATAATTATTATATTTTCGCAGAAAGACCAAAGACTTAAATACCAAATACACGTGAACAGTCAAACAATTACAAATACAGTATTTTTTCGATTTATTTCAGTGTTTTTTTCCGACACAGCCGGTAAGTATGCAACTCAAAATACACTAATCAGAAGATTTTAAATATTGATAGCAGAGCTGCCAACTTTTTGGAAACCAACATGATCTAATGAGAAGCTAAATAAATAAATAGAACTTATTTCCTATATAATTATATAATTGCATTTTCTGTAAATTTGTTAGATAAAACAAGACTAGTTGGTAGCGGGTAGCGTATAATGGTACAACAGGTCGATTTGGGAATGAATTAATTTAATGGAAATTGTATGCAGCAACTATGAGTAGCGAATATAGAATAAAAATTAGTTTTCAATGAAGTCTCAATCCATTCTCTTAGAAACAACCATCATCGGGATAATGAGCTCCCAGAAATGTCTTGCACGACACACAGTAATGGCTTGTGATGTAGCAGCTGGGCGTTAGATATGGGAACAGACAGGTGCAGCAGCACCATCTAATTAGATTGAACAGCGAACTTTAGGTTTCTTGAGACAGATGCGCATTGAAATAACCACTCACCCTATGGTGCACAGCCAGAATGCCCACGAATGTGTGCGGATATTGGGCGAACGCTTCATTCGCGTGTTGCCGTGGTGTCCACAGGCAGGACAAACAAGGGGACAGGAATCGGTACCCAGTTTGGGCTGTGGTGCCAGAACAAAGAAATCTATGAAAACACTGTATCAATTAACTGGAAAATGGCAATATTTGTTTTTAGATCAGAGCAGTTTCTAGTACCCACTGCGGACTAGTGGTACGTTGTGCCCTTGTGGTGCGATGGAGCTTTGCGGCATTGGCTCCTCCGGCGTGAAGACTTCGGGCTCGCTGTCAATGTTGATGCTGTCGGCTTCAGGCATGGAATACGGTCGCTCCAGCCGACTGTTGAAATGTTGCTGCTCCGCTGCGAATGTGCGGCGTCTATCGATTGGCATCTCGGATCGGCTGCAGCTCAGGTAGTCGGACATGCTGGTCTTACTCATGCAGCGCAAAGTGGTTCTACTCACGACTGCGTCTTCGTAGCTGGGCGGCTGCTCCCAGGAAGTTCGCGAGTAACAGGTGTGTAGCGAGCTCGATTGGGGCACTGGTTGACTGGGATCTTGGCCTTGGAAGAGCATGCGGTGCTTCTCTGCAGCCATGTCTGCTTTACGCGTGCTGTCGCTAGTTTGGCTTAGCCAAAACAGTCAGCGTTGCTTTTATGCATCACCTGGCGGCGATCAGAAGACACAAAACAGTTGTCGAGAAGTCTGTGTCCCTCTCTGTGCCCAGCCACGATTCGTACGGTAAATGAATGATAAATAATTAATGCAGTTGCAAAGTAATTCAGTAATTGCAGCACACAGCTCGTCGCTGTTGTCATGTCTCTGAAACATCTGAATTACGTATACGCACTGCTTCGCCAGCCCGAATCCCGAAACTCTTGAGTGAAACAAGCTACCAAAGTAAATGTGGATCTGCTAATGTGATGACATCATCCATAAAAATTTTAATTATTAATTTGATGTTTCTCATCATAGTTTCTATGTTAATCGTCTATCGACTATCGAGGTGGCAAAGAGACGCCATGAAAACGGACTAACGCGTGCAATTAATCGAATCTCATGAATCGACTGCGATTGAATTATCGTTAAATTCGATGAATCTCAAAGCAAAGGCTGCTACATTCCGATTTTGATTTTATTTACGGTATCTCATTAATGTATATTTAACAATTTCGAGCTGTCTGATGCAGTTAATCTCTTAGCCCGCCGACGACCTTGCAACACTTTTCCTGCCACCAGCCAAACGGCAAGTGTCAAGTTATCCGAATTGGAAAAACTGGCAACTGGCAACTGGCAAGTGGCAACTGGTGGCGCTGCAGAAACCCGTTAAAGCGTATCATGGCATCAGACAATGCGGAAGACGCGTCCGTTTGCAAGTTGCCAGCGCCTAATTGTGGGCCGGTGTGCCGTGGCTGCAGCAGCCACTGCCGCGTCCGTTCGACATGTTTCGGAAGACGGAACCGAAAAAACAACAGACAGGCAGCGGCAAGTGGGTATGCTGCACGCAGTGCATACCCCGCCAGTTGGAGCAAACACACTGGGAATACTTGGTTTGGCATCGCTTTTAGCATTGCATCGTTTAAGCGATCCCATATGCCCATTGATATTTGAACTATCTACTAGGTATACAAGCGAAACGCAGCTCAATTTACAGGGTATCGCTGTGGGCCATTGCCGCAGCAGGTTGCTTCGTTAAACTTGAACTTGAAACATGCCCAAAGTGAATGATTGGGCGCATGCAACAATGTGCACAGAATGTGCATTGTTGCGCTTTGTTTTTGCCTCACTTTGCTCCCCTTCCTTGCCTCTAGCCTGCCCCTTCCTCCGTTTCGCTTAGTCTCGCACGCAAGCAGCTTAGCTGCAACTTGTGGCAACTTGTGTGCTTCGGTTCAACTGCTTTTAATGGCAATTGAGGAAAATTGCTGCCTGCTACCCCCGGGCCGCCCCCTTCCTGGCGACGGGCGCTCCTGCTGCAGTCGCTCCTGTCAGCCGGAGTTGGTGGTATAAAAGCCGATCTGCAGGCGTCGCTTACGTTAATCAAAGCGCGTCGCTTGACTGTCGCGGATTGCTACAAAAGTGCAAGTGTTTCGCCACCAACTGCAGCAGCAGCAACAACAACAACAACAGCAACAACCTCAACTACAAGCTATTAGCTATAAACACGCGTGTCGGCAGCCCACAGAAAAAGAGATTAAAATAAAAACCGAACCGAACCCATCCAAAAAAAAAAAAAAAAAAAACGTAACAAGCCCAAGTTGTAGCCAAAGGTGAAGCATTCATTTCATTTTTTGCTCTTTTTTCCATTTTCTGTTTCTGTTTATGTTTTGTTTATGTTTTTTGTTTTGTTTTTGTTTTTGTTATTGTTTTAAGCAAGTGTTGTCTGCGCCTAAGCATGAGCATAATTGTTATAAAACAACAAATTAAAACGCAGCAACAACAAGTGAAAGTGAACTTTTGGGCGAGACTGTTGTCTCGTTCGTGGAATTTTCGTTATGTTGCTTTTGTGGCACTTGTTCAACTTGGCCCCTGCCTCTGCCTCTGTCCCTCCTCTTCCCTCTCCCTTCTTCAGCCTTTTTTCGTGCAGAACGGATTGGGGTGTCGATTGCAAATTGCCCCAATAAAAGCGATTCCCCGAAACACTTAATGAATCTATTTCTATCGTTAATCGATTGCCCATCCCACAGTACTTACTCTCTTTCTGCTTTACATCGACAGCCTCACCCACTTTACTCGCTTCTCGCCTCTCTTCCAGATGCCGCTCCAAGGTCGTCTTCATTGCGCGCTGTTGCTCGTCCAGCTGCTGCCTCTGCCTCTGCTCCAGGCGCTGCCCGTGTCCAGTCCAGAGATTGCCAACAAAGCGGGCAACTCCCCCAACAACATACTGGCCCAGCAGCAACAGCAGCAGCAGCTAAAGAGCACAGCGGGTGGACAAGATGCGCATCTCAACTCACTGAACGCCTTCGCCGGCAACTACGACAATCTGCCCACGACACAGACGCAGCCAGGATCGGAGGCTGGCTTCAAACCTTCGTACAAGATGCCCGAAATGGAGACCAACTTTACGCCCATGCAGGGTGCCAGCCTGGGTGAGGCCACCAGCTTGGCCAGCCTGCCCAGCACGCCCATGCTGATGCAGTATTTGCCCGCACAGACGCTGCAGGATGGCAGCGGCGCGGTGCAGTATCTGCAGCTGATACCAACGCGTCCCATCATTGTACCGATCAGTCCGTATCTCACGGCAGCCGCCACGGGCAACATTCAGGCGGCGGCACCGGGTCCGGCCATTACACCCAACGTTAACGCCGGTGCCCCAGCCGACTATGCTGCACGCGGATCGGGCGTGCAGCTGGGAGCGCTGCCAGCCAACACGGCCGGGCTGACGGGCCTGCACTATGCCGCCGCCGGGCTGCAGGGCTATGCGAATGCCATCTCGCCGGTGGCAGCCTATCGCACGGGCTATCGCATCAATCGAGAGGCCAAGGATAAACCGTTCCCAGGCACCTTCAGTCTCAATCTCAATGAGTATCTGCCGTCGGCCATGGTGGGACACGATGCGGCAGCCACGGGCACAGTAGCTCATCCGCATACCCAGGTGTACATCAGAGCCAGGCCATAGATAGGGATGTAATTACCATCTTATTTCATTGTACTCCAAAGCCAAGTTCGTCGCTTAAGTCTTTTGTTTTTAGCATACATATTAGGTTTCTATTCTTATACCCTTGCAGTGGGTTAATTATTGAACAGGAAGGATATTGAAGGATACATTTTCGACTCTATAAAGTATATATAGTATACATTCTCAATCAGTATCATGTCCGGCTGCCACAAGTCTCTCATTCTACGAGCTGTAAAAAAGTTTAAACAAGCCAGATCGAAATTATATATCGTATATCATTTATTTTTCAAGATATCGCAATCGAACTTTCACATCATTGTAAGATTATATCTACATAGTTTTTCAATATGCCATAACTTCGATACTCCAATTCTAAACTAAAATTCGCTTGAAAGAATAGAAGAAATATTTATCCATCGATAATCTATTAAAACTATGATTTTCAACAAATGATATTGCAGATTCAAAGGAATACCAAAGGAAACATCGCAAAATACTTATAGCATACGCTGCAAGGGTATAAAATCTTTGGCATGCCGAAGGCAATTTTTCTTTCTTTCTTTCAATTTTTTTTTTTTGCTATAAAACATAACTGTTAATTGTCATATCATTATAACATATAAGCTAAATAAAGCGCAAAATCGCAATAATGTGAAATCTGGAAAAATTTACATATTGGTCAAGTCCTAATAACTTATCTTATTGGAATAAAATTTAAAGTTAAAATTGTCTTTTGATTTTGATAACTTACTGTGCTCGCTGAGTTCGTTCATATTTTTTATTAACTGACTCTTGTCATCCCGAGCCATCATTATATCTGTGTGCTCATTAAAAATGAAAAAATAAATATTTATGCTACCGCTAGAAGGGTTTTCGGAACTTGAGACAAATATTTCCATAAGTCAACACCAGCTTCGTATAATATATTGTCTCCAAGTTGTGTGAACTTGTCAAAATATTTATACAACGTATGATAAATATTACCAGGCGGGCGGGTCTATTACAAAACCGACAAATTGGTTAAGAAAACCAAGAAGGAAAATAAACAAACCGAACCAAACAGTTGACAACAAGGTCAGCTCGGACCGCCAGAGCCGCCCAACAGAATGCATTCCCATTGTCTAGCATATTGTTGCTATTATGTTATTTCTACCCCAGAAAGAGGTTTGTGAAAGTTCACAGAAATTTCACGCCCAATCCGGAATGACGCGAATGGGTAATACGCGTACTACCCATGTCTTCTCTGATATTGCTGACATTGCGCGCGTTGGCAACCTTGACGCGGGTTGACGCAACTTCAGTCGAGTAGACCCAATCCCGAGCCCAACTCAAGCTCAAGCCGGGGATCGGCTTCGCTCCATATTCATCTCATTATCACATTCATGTTCACATTCACATTCATTTGCCTAATTGTCGCATTTTGACAAATTCATTTGGCATTATGTATAGTAGATATCTTCGAAGAGCTTTTCACTTACCACTCGATCTTCCGCTCAATTAGAGGCGTTGAAAAGCTTCTTTCACTTGCGGCATTATGTGGAGCAATTCCCCTTTAAAGCGAGTCACAAGTCGCAGGTTGGCAACGAATTTCGGGTACTCTGTACTCTGTGAAGAAGGTTTTTTATTATCACGCTTACGATGCGAAATAAAAGTTGCTAGGATATATATATGAGATAAATGAATAAACCGATTAGCAATTATACTTAAATTTACATGCTTAAGTAAATATATTTTGGGGATAAGGAAATATATTCAAAGATGAAGATAATGTAATAAAATATTTATATTATTTAATAAATATAATTAAGAAGATGAAGAGTAACTGGCGAGATAAATATATACACAGAGAGTTGCGATAGATAGGTAAATAAAAGTAGGTAAAAAGATATCAATGCGGTTAATTGAATTGATAGAAAGACAATAAATAATAAAAATATCTGTAAATAAAGTAGAACATCGTAGCTTAATAAATATAAAGACAGATAATAAAATTGAATTATCCATAGTTGTAAATACTAATATATAATTTTGATATATTTATATAGCACGATTTCAAACAACTATACAAATTGCAGTTAGATGAATATATAACCAAATAACTTAATTAAAGATACATTTATGTACAAATGGAAATACAAATTTGATAGATATGGATAGAGGGATATAAAAGAGATGTATTAAAATAAAAATAAATTAATATTGTAAATACTGAAAGATTATTTTAATCGATAAAAGGTAAAAACAAACCGTAGTTACACAAATATATTTACAGACAAATTGGTGGATTAATTAATATAAATATAGATATATATGGTTAAAGAACTATAGTAAAACATCTAGAAAATAGTCACAACTGTGGCATACCCTAACGTTTTTTTTTTGTAATGGGATGCCCCATGTCCATTTCATGCCGTAATTTACTTTCGAGCACTAATGGCGATGACGACGCCCTGCGGCGTGTTGCACGTCTTGTGGGGCCATCGCACCGGAATATGGGATATGGATGGGTCTGATTAGGCCCACTTGGCGAGTGACTTTTGACTGCTTCGACGAACGAGGGGCGGAAGTGAACGGTTAACGCTCTGACGAGCAGAGGAGCAGCAGCAGCAACATCCACGGTTACATGTGCTCTCCGAGCAACACTTGTACTCGGTTCAATTAATGGTCATGTTTGGGATACTTTGGATGCTTGTCGCAGCAGGTGAGCTCAGTTGGGTGAGTGAAGTGAAGTGTAGGGCTACGGGGGAGGGGATAGGGGGAAGCTGTTATAACGCTTTTAAATGCGTAAATTAGCTTTGATGTCTGATTCGAAACGATTTCAATTTCAATTTGTATCAACCCCTCGGGCTTACCTCTCGACAGGTTCCCCCGTGGCCCCCCTCGGGTTACCCAGTTTGCCCTCCGTAGCTGAAGCTATTTACTTTCCATTTCAATTAATTGCGCGCACTTGGCGCTGATTTCAACAGCTTTTTGTTTTGGTTTCCACTGAAATCCTTCCACCTCATCTGCATCAGCCCAGACATCATCAAACGTAGTGAGTGTGTCTCTCTCTCTCTCTCTCACACTCTGTGTGTCTCTGGGCAGGTGGCAACAATGCGTCCACTTGTTGGCCTGCAGAACAGCGACTGCATGGCTAAGTCTGACGCTCTGGCCAAGTCGCAGGTTGGTATAAAACGCTGCGTTCGCGCTTCGCTCTGTCGCAGTCGCATTTGCTTCGTTGTTCGGTCTCGGTTTCGGTTTTGGTTTCTGTTTCGTTTTCGTTATCGCTTTTTGAGTTTGTTTTTTGTTTGGTTTTTAATATCTTGAATATCTGCATCTGGAGAACGAATCGAGGAGTGTTGGCCAAAAGGAATATCACCGTAGACAGAAGTGAACAAAATTAATACAAATGGTGTGTACACTGAGAGCAAAAATAAATAGAGATGGCAAGAGCGTAGACAACTTTAAAACACAACGGATTATGCTAATGATCATTGAAGTTCATTGAACGCTTATAGTATACACTGAGAAAAATTAAAATACATATACTGCAATCTATTAACGAGCATAATATTACTAAGCAATTAGATAATGATTGCAGATCTAGTTCTCTATAACAAGCACAATTTAATTATTTATTTCGCAACATTTTCAAGAAATAATTACAAAATGTTCAACATTTTTATCTTTGCCTGAGCTTAGCTTAACCCCAATAAGACTATGGATTAGAATCACTCAACAACGAGACTTGTGATGAAGTCAAAAATGTTTGAAAACTCAAACTGAGTTTGAATCTCAAAGCGAAAGAAGTTAATCGCAGGGGGTATATTTATATATATATATATTCATATCTCATGTATATTTCAAGCTCCCAAGCAACTCGTGCTCGTATTCAAAGTCAACTATTAAATACTATCTCTAATTACGCGACAGACAACGATTAAATTATGTTTGACAGCGCTTTAAGCCATTAGCTGCAACTACAGAGTGTGAGAGTGAGAGAGAGAGAGAGAGTGTGTGTGCGAGAGAGAGGGACTGAGACCGCCCGGTAGCAAGTGACAAGCGTGATTGATTAGCAGCGTCCTAGCCATTGCACTTCTTTAGTTGCTGTGCATCTCGCGCAAGTTTGTGCCTTAAGTCTTTTGTTTTTTTTTTTCATTTCATTTCATTCGCGCAGCCTCGAAACGCGAAGCGCGCAAATTACGCACGTTAACGATGCCAATCGTCAGTCCATCAGCAGAGTGTGTCATCAATCAAGCTGCATTTGCATGCCACACAGCTCTAGCTGGAGCTAAGCTCAGCTGACCCAACCGATCATTTCCAAGTCGCCATGGCCGAGCTGCGACTGAGATTGCGCTAAACTGGCGCACGCATCTCACGTGATTGTTGTGACGCGTCCGAATCCGAAAATTGCAACTAGTTTTATAGATTTTTGTTTTTCTGGTTTTGGAGTAGCATCAATTTTTGGTATTACACAAAATGCAATTTTCGATTTTCTTGGCCCGCAAGACGAGCGCAGTTTTCGTTTCAATTTGAGGCTGGCTCTGGCTCTGGCTCTGGCGCTGGCGTTGGAGTTGGCTCCGGCTGTGGCACAGACTCTGAGCCTGATTGGCGAATTGTTGGCAAGTTGAATGTGGCAAGTTGAATGCGGTTCGAATGTTGCAATCAACAGAGTTTTCATTGCGTGTGCGTGTGTCGTGACAAATGGCCGTTAGTTTTGGTATTTTTTTTGTTGGTATATTTTTATTATGGTATTTTTAGAAAGGCAACATCTTATCAGTTGGCTCGCATTGTGGCCTTGTGCCGTTTGCAGTGCCACTTGGCCTGCTGCAGCCACTGAAGCAGCAAGTTCGGCAATTGCCATTTGCATTTGTTCCGCATAGATGGGAATAAAATGAAGGGAGGGATGGGGGGAGGGGGTAGGGGAGTGTTATAAAACGATAAACTCACAGAAAAACTCAATTAAACGCATCACTGGTCGCTAACTGCCACGCCCACGCGCATATACATATTATTTTGGCGAAAGGCGAAAACCTTTCACCGCTGCCAACATAACACTCACTCGCCGCACTCACTCGCAACACTCACAGTATTCGTAACATTTCTTGGGCTCGGACTCTGTAGCCTTGCCCTTCTAATAGCCATGTGAATGCCACCTCTAACACACCCTCTCGCTCTCCCTTTCTCTCGCCTTCTCTGTCTTTCTCTTGTAGCTGCAACTTCCGCTGCTGTGTGCGCTGCTGACTGCGCTGCCT
Source organism: Zaprionus tsacasi (assembly GCA_018904105.1). Lineage (NCBI taxonomy): Eukaryota > Metazoa > Arthropoda > Insecta > Diptera > Drosophilidae > Zaprionus > Zaprionus tsacasi. The sequence goes on along the minus strand of JAEIFR010000003.1, from coordinate 1,567,288 downwards.
GTGATAAGAGCAGCGTTGCCGCCAAGACATGGCGTCTACGACGACGATAGCAGCGCACTGCAACTGAGTCTGGAGGATCTGGAACGCGAGGAGGAGCAAGCGCAGGCACAGCATCATCGCCATCAGCATCATCTCGATCTCAATCGACCGCCGCTGCTGCCCACACACTATGCCTGGCATCCCAGCATCGCAGCCAGCGTGCCGCCCAGCTATGTGCGTGATGCCGCCCAACTGGAGCAGGAGGCGGAGCGACAGCGTCAGCTGCAACAGCTGCAGCAGCTGCAGCAGCAGCATCAGCAGCTGAGCGCGGGTTATGCCTTGCCGGCTCAGCTACCTGCCGGATTGCTGCTCTACGGCGGCCCCGACGCGTAAGTATGCAACAAATACGAATCAAACGAGCTATCCAAGAGCTTTTACAAGCTGAGCTTAAGCTCGCTTCCCCGTTCAATTAAAGCTTCGATAGAGCTTTGTCTATGAATTCACTGAGCTTAAATGGAAGACATTGACTAAGCTTGCGGCTTGAGCTTTATTAGCAACTTGAATCAGTAAAAACTTTTATGCTTTTAATACATATATGGATCACACAGTTGAGCTTTACAGATAAACTTAAAGTTAAGCCTAGCTAGGGGCAATATCAAAGGCTTTTCAGTTGACTTAAAGATACATATACATGTATGCGCCTTATCGTCTATGAATCTAACAATTATAACAGATAAAGATAGTTTTCTATTGACATGTAGGTTATATGATTTTTAGCTTTATTATCACGATCACGCCTTGGGAAATTATATATATATTTTTAATAATATTGTAACTGTACGGGAGATGTCATTAAAATGTCAATTTAAGCAGCCGCAATCATAATCAATTTAAAAATTACAAAAAATTCACAGGTTTTGCAATTGTGTTAATGATATAATAGTTTTAAACATAGTCCATGTGAGATCTGAAAGCTTTGGTTGCAATGTTTCCCAATGTTAATTGACAATGTGAAACCTTTCGCCCAGTTCTTAAACAACTTTATGGTTTCTTTTAGCATAGACTTGAAATATAATAAAAATATATATCCCTTTTTTTACCTTAGTATTAATCTTTAGGAAAGAAAGGACCATTAAATGTGGCTTAACATGTACTGGCAAATTATAGATTTACTTAGCGATGGATAGATTGGTGTCTCCAGCATTCATAACCTATAAAATCTGCTTATTCAAATAGATAAACGTACAAATATATAAACGTACAAAGACAGACAAATGGATATGTGTAAATCGATTTGACTAGGGATTTTCTTCAGTAATAAACTATGTCTATAAGTCGGAGTGCAAGTTTCTCTTGCAGTTCTTAATATATTTATTTATTTATCCAAATATTTTGTTTTAAATTGGTACAACACAAATTGACGCTGTGCTTGATAGGTAAATCAAAAAAAAAAAAAAAAAAAAATCACTAGAAATATACGTGAGGAAAAAAAAAACTTAACAAAATTGTGCGGATAAAACCCCAATCACTGTTTATATAATGCAGCTGCTCATATGAAGTGAATAGATAAACTGTCTTCTTGATAGATAGATGCATAGATGAGTTCCATAAGATATATCTTTAACGGGATTGCAATGGCTTTTCCCAATGTCTCGCTCCCACTTTAATCGCATAGCTGGAAATGGACTCTCATTGCGCTCTGCTACCATAGTCATTAGTTGGCAGGAAAATTGTTGTTGTTGGGGTTGAGGTTGGGGTTTTTCAATCGCCAATTGAGGCGATGAATCGCCTCGTCAACGGATCGAATTGCCTGGCTGAAATGGTGCAAATTGCGGGCTTGGAGAGCGCCCTTTAGAGCCGTTTAGGCCTGGCTAATGCCGGTGCGAGTCTTAGTTAATCTTTGCTAATGGAGTAGCTGTGCTGCCAGTGGAGGGCAGGGGGGCGTGGGCAGACCGGTGGGCGGGTGTTGAAACGCCAGTTTCACTCACGATTGTTGCCGCCGTTGGCTTCCGACAAATGGCAGCAAAGATTGCCATAATAAATCGCTGAGATTAGATAAGCGTAGCTCGTTAGGCTCTATTAAATTGCAACTCATTCGCTCTCTCTCTCTTTCTCTGTCACTCTCCCACTCATCCACTCTCCCACTCTCTTTTTGTGCAGCTCACCCACGCCGGCAACAGTGACAACAACAACGGCAGCCGCCATCAAGTCGGGCCAGCGACTGCTGCAGCCCATTGTGGCCTATGATGATCTGGACCTGCATCTAAATGGTGTGCAGTATCTGAGTGGCAATGCGCTGCCACAGCCGCTGCCCAGACCCGTGCCACGCCCCCTGCGTCCACCATACACCTTTGTGCAGCAGCGTACGAATCCCAGCCCATCTCCGGCCATTCCCTTGGTGCTGCAGCAATCCAAGCAGTTCGCCTATGCCCCGCTGCCGCAGCGCGCCTACGCCGCCGCCCCGCGCATCCCACTGCCCTATCCGCCCAGCTTCATCAGCATCACCACCCGCCGACCCACTGGCTCCGGCTATGCCGCCAGCTATGGCAAACCCTTCCGGCCCTCACAGCCCGATCCGACGCCTGATCTGTTCGCAGGTCGCGAGTCAAAGTCCCTGCTAGACTCCTACATACCCAGCTGGGAGGTGCTGCGTCTGCAGCAGCAGCATCAGCAGCAGCACCAGCAGCCACGTGCAGTGCAGCGACACACGCTGGCCTACTCCGTGCCCGGCCTGCGGCTCTTCAAGCGCGACTCCATGCTGCAAGCAGCACCCGAACGCAGTCGAATCGTCAAGAAATCCCTGCCCCAAGATGCGGGGAAGGAGAAGCTGAACTAGGCCCAGCCCTGAGGGTCTACGGATCTTGTACATACCCATGCATTTCTATAGAAACATAGATTATTTCTTTTTTTTTATTTGTTATATTAATCGAATCTGAATTAATTTATTAAAGCGTACGAACTAATAAAAAGCTACAAAAAATAATAATAATATAATATTTGTTCGAATTATTGGGATGGGGCTTAATATTTTTAATAAAATAGTTTTCTAAAGGAATGTTAGTATATATAATACCGTTAATCTTACAATCTTAACCATTTGTCAAAAGTCATTTCGTTTGGTCTTTCAGTTTGCCAAAGGATCATAGAATTAACTCACTTACTCAAATTTATTAAGTGAATTAATATTTAAAATGTTGTGTAGATCCCAATAGCGAGATATATTTTAAAAATACTGTATATCATATTAAAAATTCTGAAGTCTTGAATTCTTATAAAAGATATGATTTTTTAAATATTAAACTCAATCTTCAACTGCGAATGACTTCTCCTTAGTGACTAACCCATTAATTCCCATATGTTTGCCAAAAAAATCATGCGATCTTAAGTTTTTTTATTTTATTTTACCATCAATTGTTGAAGATCTTTCAGTTTTTATTTTATTATTTTATTTATTTATTTAACGTCAACTAAGAGCAGTCGACTCAAAGATTAAAAAAAGAAAAGGAAATTACAAATATAAATTTAAATTAAAAATAAAAGTATAATTTAAGTTAAAAGTAAATTTGTTAAAACTTTTTTTTTTCTTTTTTTTTAAGTATCCCCAGAGATATATTTCCAGATTGCTTTAAATAATAGAAGGGATTATTTCTCTTCTTTGATGAGGCAAATCTTTGTCCAATGAGCAAACTCACGATTCATTTGCTCTGCTCAAACACGTTGCCCACACTTGCTGTACCCGCACTTGCTGTACCCATACCTTTCTGTACCCACACTTACTGTACCCGCACTTGCTGTACCCGCACTTGCTGTACCCATTCCTTGCTGTACCCACACTTGCTGTACCCACACCTTGCTGCACTTGTACTTGCCTCAACTCAACCCGTTGGCCTCGTAGAGTGCATTCTCGAAAGGTCGCTTCTGCCTGCCAATAGTCACGCGCCAAGTGGAGCCACGACTTCCTGGTAGTCAAGACACTGAGTTACTCCTGGCCAATTCCAATTGGAGGTCGAGTTCACCCACAGACCCATTGACCTGCTGTGTACCTCCCCTCAAAACTAAAACCCAAACCAAGGATAAAAAAAACCGAAAAAGAGAAATCTCGCGCTGTGCATGACTCGGTTGCATTTGCAGTCCATCCGCAAAAGAAAATAGCCAAAAAAAAGACAAAACCACACGAAAATCCGATTATACAAGTGACTTTTAAATTCGCGTTTATGTGCAGCATTAGCGTGTGCCATGTCCACGTCCCACCCAGTCCCGTGTGCCATCATCATCATCAACATCATCCGCTGCTGCTCACATAACACACAGGCCAGGTCCAGGCCAGGCCAGCTTGGCCAGGCGAGGCCATTTAAAGCGAGGCGCAGCCAATGCAATCATGCGACAATCCGAGTGCACTATGTGACTTTGGCTGCTGCTGCTGCTGCTGCTGGTAATGATGCCTCCTCAGCTGCTGATGTAATCGCGTCCATAAAGCAAACATCCCGCAGACATCCAAATGTTTGGATATATACAGTAAATGGTAAACAATTACCAGCCGGCCGCAGCGGCAGTGACTGCACCCAAGACGAAGATGAAGACGACCACATGGTCGCGGCGTCTCACCTCTCCCTCAGCCTTCCCTTCTTCTGCTGCTTCTGAGTAACCCCTTCAATTGCTTACTAAGTCTTCTGCTCAATCTTCTCTGTAATCCCCTGCCAATCCTGTCTTTCCCCCCATCTCCTCATCAGTTTCCAGCTAACTCTTCAATCTTTTAATCTCCTGCTCACTCTTCATCTCCCTCTTTACCACAGCTGTCTCGCTCCCAGTCTACCCCAGTCTTCTCCTCCCCAGTTGTCTCCTCTTCTCGTTGCCCGTCTTCTTTATGGTTTTGCTCCGTCTTCCTCTTCATTTCCTCCCTACTTTCTTCTCCCTTGCCTCACCCCAATCTTCGCACAGTTATGATTTGTGTGGCAGTGTGTTTGTTGAATCGTTTGCTACTCTCAAACTCGGCAACTGCACAATTTATGCAAGTAGGAAGCGTTGCAAAGCCACGACAGCAACAACAACAACAACGGCAGCAACAACTGCAACATCGACTGTGGCATCTCTTGATGAAGTTGCCACCGCCGAGGGCCTAATTGTTGCATTGTCTGTTTTTGCCGCAGTTTGTTTGCCGTCAATTAAATGCGAAAAGAAAAAAAGAAAAAAAAAAAACTGAACGAGAAAAGCAGAGAATGACGTCTCAGTTTCCGCTCAACAGGCTTAGGACCGTGATTATATTGACCTTAACTTTTTTCTGGTCAAACATAACTAACATAACTTTGTTTTGAGCAGAGTATTGTGCTGGGATGATTAGATTAGATTATATCCAAGATCAGATGAAAGTAATTCTCCTATATTAGTCGCAATTTTTAGTATGATTTCTCATAACACATACTTTGATATGAATTCCAACGAGTTTTAAAGACACTTGCAGTATGTGCTGTAGGCGCTGTCTTTATCTTTATGATCTCTGCCAAAACAATATTGAAATCGTGTGATTTCAGCTACGATATCCGATATTTATGCTAATAAATTTCTCTTGGGATATTTCACAATTAATTGAAACTCGATAGCTAATCGATAGCGGGAAAAAAAGATTTGTACACAAATTTTGAGGTTATATTTCGATTATAAGGACAATTCAACAAGAATACAAAAAGGATGTAAAGATATGTTGAAAATTAGAGCAAATTAAAAAAAAAAAATGTGTATATAACAATTTATTGGGAACACCAAAAAATGATAGATTTCCGGACAGTAAAATAATAAAGGACAGATCTGTCCGGAAAAAGGCTGACCTGGCAGCCCTGCTACAGAGATCTGTTATTAGAGAGAGACTCTATAAGAAGATTGTGCCACTAATTGAATTGCAAGCGAACTTTCCTCAAGTGTTGCATAATGCATTGTTATTCTCGCTATCGAAATTGCATCCAACTACCATCTTAGCCGTGGCTAAGTGCAGTGTAAAAAAGCGATGAAGAAGAAACGGGTTTGTTTTTTTTTTGGTAGCCCCAACTACCAACCCATTATCTCAACAAAACCCCATTCATTTGCAGTAAATTGAATTATTTTTTGAAAAGTATTTAACAACGTTCGCCAGGGGACTTAAGAGGGGAATAAATCGCCAACTGATTCCCCAATTTATATGCTAGATATATTCCCCAGTAGCAGGTGCTTAAGACCGCGAGTATTGCGAAACGAAGCGACTGAGTAACGGCTTATTACCCGCAATTAGTGAACAAATACGTTATAAATACGTATAGTCCATGGATATTTTATATATATACAAATTTCGATTTATGCATCTAATGAAAGACAATTATTATTAGTGGTTCCCAAACCAAAAAGAAATCTACAGAGTTTCATTTAATTATGACATAGGTCGCCCCCGGGTGAACTGAACAATTGCTCAGTCCCACATTGAAGCATTGCTTTTTTTTTTCTTGTGTGACCTTGTGCGGCCCAAGGGCTTGCTCCAGATGCTCCACAGTATTTAAATAGAGACACGTCAGCATAATGGAGAACTCACCTTCGGATCGAATCGAATGCAAGTCGATTGTTGTCGTTGTTCAATACGAATATCTCATTCCTTTTTCGGTATTCAAGTTGTTTATTACCCTAGATACACTATGAGGCGGGCTTATCTGGCTAATGTGTAATACGTATATTAAAATATCGATAGATATTGCGATAGTTTCATTACTTTCTAATTCATGCTTGTTTTTATTTAATTTAAAAGATACGCAATATTAATAATCTTAATGTAGATAAACTACTATATCGATATTAATTGCGATAGTTAAGTTTATTTCTGAAATACTTTACCGATAGTTACTATTAATGTAGTTACTTTTTATGTATAAATAAAATTATCGATAGTAATAAGGATAGTTTTATTATGTAGTTACTAGCTATGCATAAATAATATTATCGATATAATAACGATAGTTCTATTGTGTAGTTACTTTTTATGTTTAAATAAAATTATCGATAGTAATAACGATAGCTCTATTGTGATGCTGTATTTAATAGTTAAAAAATAACTTAACTCAGGCTAACTTAGTTGCGATATAATATCAAGTTTTCGATAAAGAAGAGCATTTACTCGTCGCTCTGTCCGACACGCTCTCTCTCCCTCTCTCTCTCTTTCTATCGTTATAGCTTACGGCCATTTGCAACTGCAGGGGCAGAGCCCACGTTAACCTTCTGCTGCCGCTGGGCGCGTAAGCTGCATTATCATTGTCCAGCATTATGATATATCATATTTTATGGGCGCATCTCTTGGCGCATGTAAATAATAATAATAGCGTATAGCATAGTTAATAATAACAACTATATGTGACGTGTGTTTAATAAGTATGCGCTGACCGACTGACATTGTTGCAGCGATGATGACTTGCCTGACAACAAGTGGAGGAGGGGGAGCGACGGGGTGAGTGGGGAGATTGTGCAACAGGGTTGTGTTCCACTGTGATCAACATTTCAATTGCTATCGAGGCGATCAAAGCGAATTTGTAAAAGCGCACAACTAAAATCAAAACAAAAAGAAAAACAACAACAACAACAACAAAATAGAAACACAGATATCCAAATATCAGAAAAATAAAACAACAACAACAATAATAAAAACAAAAACACTTTCAAACAATGCAACCGATTGCGACGTTGGCGCGTGATCATCGTATCTTTACGTATTTCAGTTTTCTCATCTTTCTGCGGTCAAATATTTTTATTGCCATTATCGTTATCGCAGCAGCCAGTTGTAGTTGTAGTTGTTGTTGTTGTAGTTGTTGTCTTCTCTGTTTTAGCTGCTTTTTTTTTCTGGCTGTGTTTTAGCTGGCACTTCATTTTAGGCGATTACAAAACTGCCAAAAAAGTGAGCAAAGTGAACCGTTTGCCTCCACCCGTCGGACGCCTTTTGTTATGCCATTTCTCTTTTCACGCAAGCCCAGCCCCCTTCTCCCCCTCCCTCACCCCCGCCTCTGTCACTTCCTCTGCCTCTGCGAGTTTAATGCGCCAATTAAATTGCGACTACTTGAGGTGGAGCCGCTTGCGAAGATCGCATCGGATCGCATCGGATCGGGATCGTGTGGCGCACACTCAGCCCGGCCTGCCTGCCCGCTGCCCGCTGCCTCTGCAATTGTTTCTATGCAAATTCGCTTTCGATTGGTTCAAGCTTTGTCCGCCGCCTTTGTGTAAGCGTCGCTCTCCCTTCGTGCAATGGGGCACTCATAATAATAAGCATAAAATGTATTCATCTAAAATGAAAGGTCTCCAGATTGAATCTCGTGCTCGCCGCAAAAGTTGCGCCAGTTTTTTTTTTTGATTTTTGGTTTTTTTTTGTTATTTTTTGTTATTTTTATTTTTATGACTTTGAACTTGAACTGGCACAACAATAACAACTATGGTCTTTCTAAAAAGAAATTTCAACAAAAATGAAAGGAATCGCATCTGAAACGCAGCGACAGCTTGATGGTCCATTCATTCGAGAGACTTGTGAATCGTGAATCGTGAATAGACAGCGACAAGGTCATCGGGGATTATGAGTTATTTTTAGCTTCATAAAGATGCAACACGCTACAAGATGACGATGAATGCCCTTTGTGCTGACTGCAGTTCTTGATCGAGTTTCGAAAGATGTCAACAATTATATACTCTATCTTATCGTTATATATAGGGTAGAAGGGAATTAAGCATAGCCTACACAATATAGATTCGATAAATGAGTCACAGTCGAGCCGATATGTGCCCAGATGATCACTAAGATCATAGAGATAATGAGACTAAGGCGGACCAAATTTGGTGTAAATATATCTTAATATTACACATATAGTAAGATTTTTATTAGAATTTGGCTATGCCTCATGAGACTATAGTAAATCGACAAATAAAACATTCAATTGCAGACCTATTAAAAGCTATGTATAATGTTCAATTTGAGTGATAATAATAATATTATATAATATAATAATTATGTGATTTTATCATTCATTTCTCTTTCATTTCATTTTTCAGTTATAAGCCACAAGAACTCTTTGGCTAAAAGAGAAGAAACTGGTAAACAAAATCTGGCTTGGGTCTTGGAATTGCCAGAAATATCTGTAAAACATATAAATATAAATAATAAGACCTTATATTAAATATAAATATAAGAATAAATAAATTAATAATAATAATCTATTTATTTAATACTTTATTAAAATCTAAAAGTCTATGCTGACTAACTAACTGAGTTATGTGGGTAAATAACAAGATATACAATATTGCTTATAACTATCAGTTACATGAATCTATATAGTATAGTATGCTTGGTTCCAGAACTGGTAGTGATCTATTTATAGCTTCAATGCGGATTACAGTGCAGACTTGCTGCAGTTTTAACGATGGCCAACCTACACCTTCAGTCACACACACACACAGAGAGAGAGAGAGAGATAGAGAGAAGCATGTGTGGTGTCATTGCCTGTGAACTCGTCCAACGCTTGTTCCGCACGCTCCCGCCTGGCTGACTGACTGGCCAAGTGACTTGGACGAAGACGCCGCTGCTGCTGCTGCCTCCGCTGCCTCTGCTGCTGCTGCTGATGTTGTTGTCGTGTCGTCTGTCTGTGTTTGCGGGCATAAAAACCAAGCACATCGCCAGCGCCAGCCACAGTTAGTCGCGCGACTTTTGAACGCCTGCACCGAGCGCTGCTCCGTACCGTACCTCATCGCATCGCATTGGATCGTCGCAAATTTCCCACAATTTTCTCTGCAGCATCTGTTTTATTTTTTCTATTTTTTCTGTTCGAGTTACTGTGCCTGGATTACGCCCGAGTCGAGCATTGAAAGTGTGCGCAAAAGTGTTAAATAGAAAACTATAAAATCAGCCGATAAATATCGTATATAGTATAGACTAAATATCTATATAAAATATACGTATTTATTTGTGTGAAAATCGATAATTAAATGTGCATTGTCTGCGACTGCGACTGGGACTGAGCTGACACGCAACACGAGCATCCAGGGGCAACCATGAGATTGGCATTGATACTGGTGAGTAAAGTGGGTGGGGGGGTGCAGCTGGGTGCGCCTTGGGGAACCAGGAAGTGCAACGTATCCCTTGCAGTCAGAAAGGGTGCCATTTGCTCTGCCCTGCCCTGCGGTTTACTTGTCTTCCCCTTTAAGATTCGAAAGAGTTGTTGTTGTTGTTGCTGTTGCTTAGGGGCGTGTTGCTACGCCCACCACACACACATACACATCCGCAACGCTTCCTACTCCTGCTGTGCCGTCATCCGTTTGGCTGCCAAATTAATTTGCATTCCAATTGCAGCAGCCGCCCGAGCCGGCTTAGCAAGCTGCGGAGGAGGCGGGGGGTGGGCGGCGGTCGGCGGCTGGAAATGTGTTTGGGAACGCGCCACGTAATGGCGCACACAGTGGGAGTTGCATGTGCCACAACAAGTTGCATAGCAGCTCGAGGAGCTTCGAGTTCAGTGATCCTCACTCGCTGCAGGAGAAAGAACCCTGACCGACGCTGCAGATACCACGTCTTTTTGTCTTACGTGTTTTTCCAAACTCTTTCAAGTTTCTCACAGTTTTCCCCGTGCTCTGCGAAGCATGCAGCGTCTATCTGCCACACATATCTCGCTTGCTCTCTATATGAATGTGTTGTGCATCCTAAGCCTCCCAACTGGCTTACCCTGTATATCAACTTTTCCCCCCAAGCGCAATGTAAACGAACTGTAAACGAAAGCAGTTCGAAAGATCGCTGATCGCTGAGCGCTTGGCTGACCCCCCTCCCTCCTCTTGTCCATCACGCACCACGTGCCATTGCGGAGTCACCCTCGCCCTCGCCCTCGCCTTCGCTATCGCCCTTGCCCTTGTCCCGTGTCCATGCCTACGTCTATGTCTATAAGCGGCCTCGCTGCAGGCGCTTATCAAAATCTTATGGCTTCGGTCGCGGTGCCATATCTATTCGCTAATTGGCCCCAGCGGAGACAAGACAAGCCAAGCCAAGCCAAGTCGAGCTGAGATCTGTGCGGATTGCTAAAGTATTTACGCAAATGTGATGGGGCGGGGGGTGGCGAGGGGAACTCGTTTGCTGCTGCCGCTGCTGTGGTTGTGTCTTGTCTAGCTGCATGTTATGTAAGAAGAAGAGAAACCCATTACAGCCAAAAGGATCACTTGCAATTGAGCTGTGAAAAGCTTTGGCGCGACTCGCCTCGGCTTAGCTTGGCTTGGCTTGGCTTGGTTCGTCTTGGCTTAGCTCGACTCGACTCGGCTCGAGCCATCTCGACTTGGCTCATTGTTGTTTAATTTACATTTTATTGTTATGTTGTTGTTGCATCATCATCAGCATCAGCATCAGTTCGCGGCAAGCGATTAGTCGCCGCCGCCGTCGACACCGTCGCCGCAGACGGCAGTAACGGTAAAATAGCCTCAGCAGCGGCAGCAGCGCGAACTAATTTGCACGCGTTGCGTGGCACCAGCGACAGCAATTTCTTTGCACTGTTTTTGTTGTTGTTGTTGTCAGTCACGAGACTCACAATATCATTGAATGGAATTTTCAAAAATTGCAAGCGGATTACTTAATCCATACCGGGTAAAGAAAGGGAGGTAGAGGAGCTCTGCGGGTGCGACAATTGCTGCACAATGTTCTGCCTGAGCTGCTCGACAATGCGTCGCGACGCATGCTGCAGAGTGAAAGGCAACAACAACAACATCGGCAATAGCAACAGCAATGGGGGCAACAACAAATGTTTTTAATTAAATTATTACACATGGCTTTTTGCGCTGTTGTTGCCAGCAAAGATAAATCAATGCTAGCCAAGCTGACAGGCCAACAGACGAATATAGAGACAGACAGACAGACAGACAGACAGCCGAACGGACGAGCAGACAGGCAGACAGATAGACAGATGGCGAGACAGCTGGACCGACGCTCAGCCGTAGAGACGCCGCATTTGCTGCTGGACGCATTACATAAAAGCGTTAAAACATAACAACAAAGATCACATAAATTCGCTTGTAAGCGAAACTCGACACAACTTCCTCACACCTCCCTCCCCCTCCCCCCCTACGGTCCTCTTCGCCAACCACAATGTTAACATTTGACAGAAATTATTTCTGCTTTTTTGAGCATTTTTTGCAGGTGCGCCCGTGCAGCAAGTGAACGAAACACTCGGCCAAAAAAGTCTTCCTGCTTAGCACACATACACACACACACATATTCATGCTAACTAACCAACGGTATCCGATGTTGGTGCGCTATTAAATTATCCATCGCGAGAGTCGACTTGACACACTGTCCCAGTTTCGGATTTATCGTCGCTGTAATTGAGTGGCAAAATGCAATTAAAACTCGTCCATTATTGCGGCGTCGTCGCTTGCGTCGTGGCTTGCGTCGTGGCTTGCGTCGTCGCCAGTCGATATGCAAAGTGATGAAATTGTGGGCAGGCCGACAAAACACGGTGCCTGAGGCTGCCTGAGGTGCCTAACTGAGATCAGGGCAGTGCAGCGCCACAGTCGTGCATACTCCTGCTAGGCTGATATGCAATAGGCCACATAACCTCAAACATTGCGGTGCAGAGCTATTCCAATTGAGAGCATAAGCTTAAGCTAGCTGGATACCCTGTAAATTGCGCAACTTTACTATTTAAAACAATCAATAGATCAAAAGGTTTAGGAAACAAATGCGCTAGCAACAAAAGACTTAGGACACAAACTCGATAGCTGCAAATGACTTAGGGCACAAATTTGTTGGGAAAATCAAATGACTTAGGACACAAACTTGATTGCTGGAAATGACTTAGGACACAAACTCGATAGCTGCGAATGATTTAGGATACAAACATAGAAGGCGAAGCACAATGACTTAGGAAAAGCTGGTTGGGAAAATTAAATAACTTAGGACACAAACTCGATTGCTGCAAATGACTTAGGGCACAAACTTGTTGGGAAAATCAAATGACTTAGGACACAAACTCGATTGCTGCAAATGACTTAGGGCACAAACTTGTTGGGAAAATCAAATGACTTAGGACACAAACTTAGAAGGCTCACAAACGATTGAGGCAAATGACTTAGGACACAAACTTAGAAGGCAAAAAACAATGACTTAGGACACAAATTGCTAGATAAATAGTAATGACTTAAGACACAAACATGCTAGGCAAATCGCAATGACTTAAGCGACATACTTGGTATTTTGACCTTAACGTGCCCAAATAAGACACGAAAAACACATGGACCGCGATACAATCAAATGACTTGCTGGGGGGATACGAACATGTTCAATGATATTTCTCCCTCTCCCGGGGGAGCACGAAGCGAGCAGTTTACAAAACACAAAACACAACCCCCCGAACATTCACTTTGCCCATTCAAAATGTCAAATGTTCACCGCTTGTGTGTGTGTGTGTGTTTGTTTATTTGTCCGTTTGTGACTTTATTATTGGCGCTGAAAGCGGCGTTTGCTTTTATTGATTTTTGATGGCTTTGGCTTTTTGTATCGAGACCATTCGATAGCCAAGAGCACAAAAACAAAAGATCTTTTTGGCGCAATCGCTCAGCGAAGCACCGCGCGGTCGTCTCGATTGCGCCTCACCTTGAGCCCAAACGCGGAGTCAAACAAAAGCTGCGGCCAAAACAAAAGCGAAATCCAAATCCAACCAAAGCGGTAGCAGCAGCTGCCTCACGCGTCTCCCAGATCTGCTGCCTCCTACCCCCCCCCCTTTACTGCTTGAAATGATATACATATCTCTAAATTTGCGCATATCCCTCTCTCTCTGGCTTACAGGGCACACTGAGTGCAGCGCTGTGCCTGGCCAGCGCTGTGGGTCAGTCGGAGGCGCCGACAAAGTCCGCTAGCTATCCCAAGAAGGTGACCACCCTGAAGAAGCGACCAACCAAAACGCCCAGCACAGCAGCCACTCTGGCAACCACAACGAAGCCCAGCAAGCCACGCGTCAAAATCGCCAGCAAGGCAACCACATTGGCCACAACAACCACCAAGGCGCCCGCTCTGACGGCGCTGGCCGATGCCAGTTTCAGCAATTTGCCGGCCGACGATCTGGAGTTCATCAAGGAGCTGGACAAGCAGTTCAAGTTGCACGGCAACAAAATCAAAATCAAAGTGGAGCGCGACAATTCCACCAGCAGTGCCGCCAGTGCCGCCGGCGGCAAAACCAACAGCAAACGCACCATCGACGGAGAGCTCGGGTCAGTGACTTCTGCGCAGCGCCAGTTTCGTTTGTTGCACTTCTACCAACCAGTTCGCACACCTGCAGAGCTGCAGAGCTTTCGATTTTGGACTTGGGTGCAGATGGGTTCACTATAGGCCAGCTAATATACTCATGTAGCATGTGGGAGTACTACCTGCATTATCAAAGTATTTCTTGAAATGATGCATGGTCTATTTGTAAAAGGATTGTTGGGAAGGGAACGCAAGGAAGCAGCTATGCTTCGAACAGATTTTCAATTTGATGCCTGCTAACTTAGATTTTCTACAGAGTTATATCCATATCTTAAGATCAGAACTCAGACATTTCATATGTAGTTCTTTAGAGCCTTAACAAACCAACTCCATGTAGACTGTACGGGCAGAGCTCTCAGCCTCATATTAATTTTGTTAGCGCAAAGATATTTATATAATTCGAATTTCATATCATTAGATCTTTTGATTTTAGATCTTTAGATCTTTTTTTCTTTAATTTAACTCTTGGACCTGCAACACCTTATAATTTAATGTATTCAAATCGTCGAATCTTAAGCTCTTTTTGAATATTAAAAATGTAGGTGCCCAAACCTTTAGACAGTTAGATCTTTAACTCCTTAGACTTTGAGTCTTTAAGGCCCCTATAGGGTGACAAATATAAATACTTAATATCTACGTAAGCTGAAGGAAACTAAGAGCTTTTATTCTTCTTATTCCATTATTCCTTTAAGCCTTTAGTTTGCAAGGTTCTGAGAGCTTTGATATCTCTTTAGTTAATCAAATGATTTATTTACTTATTTATGCGCATATAGTACTTAGATGAATAGATCACTAAACCTTTGAAACTGTAAATTCTTAGAACTGCAAACCCTCGAAGTTCTAAAGCCGTTCTAAGTCCCTTAGACATATAGCTCTTTAAGCCGTTAGACGTTTATGTCTATAGATACAAATACCTTTAATTATACTCATAGAGCTTCCATTCGATAATAGCCTTAGTCTAGCAAGACAAGTAGAACAATTATGCCTAATGATCCTCAACTCTTTTGACCTCTTTAAATCTAGAACACAATCTAGAATTAATTGGCTTATGCAAGCGGGGTAACTATGGACTGTTATTCCATTCGCCATTGAAGGCCTTCGCAGTCCATTAATCTGCATAAACATTTCACTCCCGCATTCCGAAATCATATTATAAATGTAAATTTAACAGTATTGCAACTGCATAGCGATAAGGCAGTGGGGCGAACATAAATGGATTCAATATTAATATTCATCTTCGCGATTCGAAGCGAAATGACAAGCTCAATGTCGCCTCAAAGTCAAAAGTGAACGGGAGCAGGTTGCGAACTCCAATCGAAACCGGAACTGACATGGAGAATGTAACAGAAGTAATCATTATCCCTCTCTCTCTCTCTCTCTGCAGCTATGGCTATGCGCATCAGGGTTACGACTACACGCCGCCCAAGTTCATGTTCTATCCGTACTCGCAGCATGATATACCCGCCACAGAGTCACCCGACATCTACACAGGCTACTCGCCGGCGGAGTACGAGTCGCCACGGGAGACAACCCAGCCGCAGCAGCAGGTGACCAGTGTGACCATCGAACCATCCTACTCGTACGAACTGAAGCCGCAAACCAGCTACGAATCGCAGCCCTCGCCCATCGCAGAGCAGCAGCATGTGGTCCATCCGGAGCAGCCGCAAATCGATTTGCCGCAGCCGCAGCCACAGCAACATGAGGCGTCTGCTCCCGCTGAGGATGCTGGCGGCTATCAGGAGCCCGTCATAGTGCTGCGTATACCAGGACCAGCCAAATATGCTGCCCATCTGCAGACGCTGCTCCAGCAATATCTGGAAATACGCGCTGCGCAGTATCTGCAGCTGCTGCAGGAGGCCGAGCAGCGCAAGCAGCAGCAGCACCACCAGCATCTGCAGCAGCAGGAGGAGCAGCTGGCCCCACAGCCCTATGCTACGCCGGAGCAGCATGAGCAGGCGCACTACCATCCCGATGTGAGCTACGCCCATCAGCTGGCCCCAACGCCGCCCCCAGTGCAGTACGGTCCCATCGACAGCGTCTACCACACGTACAAGGGACGCCATCAGCAGCAGGCGCAGTACGAGCAACCCGCTCTGCCGGAGTCATACTACACGCCCAGTGCCTACCAGCCCCAGCCGCAGTTCTACTACGCGCAGCCGGCGCAGCAGGCGGCGGCATATGAGCACGGCTATCAGCCACATGTCTATCTGATTGCCATGGCACCGCAGACGCAGTATGCCGAGCAGGAGCAGCTGCACCAGCAGCAGCCCCAGCAGCAGCCCATCTATGTGCCCGAACATGATGCACCATCGGCGCCGGCAGCGGAGCCAGCCACGGGCCACGAGTTGCCAATCACAGAGAACAATCCACGTCCCACACACACCAAGGTCATCTTCAATTCGGCCAGTCATGGCGGCGGCGACTATGCTGCACCCATGTATGATCTGCCATCCATACAGCAACAGTACCACGAGGCGGCAGAGCAGTCGCATCAGGCAGACAGCAGCTCCGTGCATGTGGCGGATGTGGGCCAGCCGGCGGCGGATGACTATCAGCCGGTGCAGTCGAGTGGCGAATCGATAGCCAGCGTGACACAGCCGCCCTACAACTACCACGCCCACGGACTGAAGATGCCACATCGCCAGCTGCGCCAGGGCAAGCGGGCGGCCAATGCGGAGCAGGCGGCCGACTCTCAGCTCCAGCAGATACGCGAATATGTGCGCGAGAAGCTTGGCGCCGAAATGGGATCTGCGGTGGAGTACAAGACGACGCAGCTGCTCGAGGGCTAGACGAGGTGGTCCGCTTGAATCTATTGTTAATTTTATTGTACTTTAATCCATTGTTCGCCGATAATTGTTGTTGCTATCTCGCAGCTTGGGGGCAGGAGAAAGTGCGAGCTAGAGATATCATTAGTATTTATTCTGTTTTGGAGTCGATCCCCGCGCTGGCTTCAATCCTGCATTTCGAAATTTCAATCAATCATCTTTCATGCACCCCTTTCTATCTATCGTTATCTTATTGTTTATTTTATTTTTTTTCTTCTTGTTGTTGTTATTCTTTCATCTATTTTTTATCAACGTTTTTTTGCTTCGCCTTTTCGCTTACAACAACAAATTGTGTTAAATATGTGCAATAATTAGTGTGTAATGATCTGTGCTTTCGAATGTTTATTTTGCACAAATAAAAGAAATGAAAAATCCGAAGTCTGTTGCGATGCTTGTAATCATCGTGGTCACGGAAAGTGTGTTTTGGGTAGAGTATTTAAGATTTGGAAGATTTGCTAATGCATAAATAAGAATATGCGAGGTTGAATTTACAATTAAATAGCTACTGTATTCATGATCTGATATGGTTACACTTTTGAGCTGCTTATTTGATTGATTATCGAGTTCAACGTCAATTTATCGATTTATCGAGATGCTATGCCACAGAAAATTGTATATTAATTTGATTTAAATAAATCTTTTAGTCAATGAGCACAACATCTATAATCGAAATACTATCGATTTATCGTATATCGATTATCTACAAAACCATTAATACTTTCGATTACATCAACTGTTTGAGGGAAAACAAATTCTTGAATCTTTTAATTAGTTTTTAATTGTTATAAATATTTTAAAATTCCTCAAGTTTAAAATATATGGCTGCTAGTAATCGAATCGAAATACTATCGATTTTTCGATTAACTTTTTTACAAAACCATTTTCGATACATTCGATTATATCAACTGTTTGAGCAAAACAAATTTTTGAATCTTTTAATTAGTTTTTATTTGTTAATAATATGCTGAATTTCCTCAAGTTTAAAAAGTGCTGGAAAATCCAAAAATATTAAATGTATCAATCAAATTATTAAGCAATCGATATAATCGATTGTAAAACGATTTCTTTAATGCACTAATGTGGATATATGAAAGCAGCACAGCTACTGAATAAAAATATATTAAAATATTTATTATATTTATTTTATTATATATGTTCAAGGGTTCCTATACATGAAGGGTTCTCATACATGACAAATAGCAGTTTCGAAACCTTAGCATAGCTCAGCTAAGTCTCTTCTGCAGTATATATTATTGCTTGCCATGTTATCTAGGATAATAATCGCTAAATAAGTCTGCTCCCATTTTCCATTGATGGATCAGTTTGAATTTTAAGGCGCCTCCTAAAAGCATGCAACACTTTTTGCTTAGCTTGCGCTCCTCAAGTTGCAAGTTGCAACTAACAAGGAGACACGAGCCCGTTGGGCGGCTACCGCGCACTTAACACATTTCGATGCGGATGCATTCATTAATCGATCCGCGATCCCGCAATCCGCGATTCGCGATCCGCGTCACTTATGCAATTCGCAGCGCACGGAAGTCACGCATGAAGCCAATAAACAAGCGCACAATAATATCAATTCGTAGTTCGTAATTCGATAATCATGCTGCCTGCTGCCTGCCTCCTGCATTTCTCATTTGAATTTCATCGGTGTTAAACGTTGCCGATTTTAAAATACCAAGCGAAAAGATCCCCCCGAAAAAAAAACGAAAACGAAACGAAAATCAGAGGAAAAACATTTGGAAAACACAACTCAAAACGGTATCACGCAAGTGTACAGGAAAACGCGTCAAGGTGAAACGAAACGCAATTAACGTACAAATCGAATCCGAAATTCAGCTTCATATATGATATCCCATGCGGTTGCACTGGCCAAAGTCATTGGCATTACGAGGATGGATAAAAATCAATTGAGTTAATTCAGTCTATTAAGTATCTGTCGTTAAGTATGCTGCGTTTTGGCACAAATCTTGCGGAAAAATTTCCGAATTATGTGAATTTGAACTAGCAAGATTTATACTTAAACAACTTGTATGAGAAGGTACTGTCGGATCTGTCTATATCGATTATTGTTTGATCAACATTAATACAAATTGCAAGACTCTAACATATTCTACTGTCTTTCTACATCATTTATAAGCTGAGAATGCCCAGTCTACACTGCACTAGGTATTTGCTTTTAGCTTTTATATTTTGCTCAATAAATATAATAATAATATTATTATAAATATTATCATGGCGATAACAAACATATAATGTTCTTTGATTCAAAGGATAAACTTATCATCTCGATCGATCTTCTCACATTAGTTAAGACTTTAAGCCCTTGAATATCCTATTATAAATATATACATATATACTATAAATAGTATTATATATGCATATATATATATTATATATTATATCTTTTTTATATATACGTACTTTACCATAAAACGTATTTTGAATATGTAACAGAAAGAAGTAGGCATATTTGCTTGTCCCATGTTTGTTTGAATGCCTATATCTCAGGAACTATAAGAGTGAGGGCTTTCAAATTTTGTGACAATATGTCTTAATGCTGCAGGCAGCTCAAGTTCCTTTCGAATTTGGATTACGCCCACTACAACTGGCAAAAAAGGAATTGCAAGCTTTATTTCAATCAGAATCGGATTTCTATTGCTTTGGCCCCCTTGAACATCCTTCCTTCTCTGCAGCATTACCTCCTCTTCTTGCCCCAATTCCGCGAGCATTTAAGCAACTTTCACCCAGTTCGTGAGGTGTTTCGTGCTGCCCGCTTAGCCTGTTGCCACATCGTTTAAGCGGACTTGCATAAGGCGGCAATATGCAAGCAAACAATTAGCATAATCAGCTCCCCCCGCTTCCGCTGCCCGCTCCCCGCTGCTGTAATAAACGGTAAATTGTGCCAATTTCTATAATTCATCCCATTCGCATTGAAATGCGGCAGTGGCAACGCGCGCGTCTGCCACACGTTGCAAACATTATGAGAGGCGGAAACGAGCGTCACTTCCAGCAGATCACAGCAGCAGTAGATCAAATCAGATCAGATCAGATCAGATCGGATGGGAGCAGAGCAGACCCCTTCGGGGGTGCCACATGGCACATGCCAAGAGAAGACGAAAGTTTTGCAGGCCCATTGGGGCATTGCGCATTGCTGTCACGTGTGCCATGGCGCGGGCAGCTGGCCAAGATCGGAGACCGCGCCCCGAAAACTAACCAGGTGGCCCAAGGAAGATGCACAACTTTCGATTGGCAACGCGGCTTGTCAAGCTAATTTTGCCATTTAACGCGTTTCCGTCCGTCGCGGCGACACTTTGATGCCACAATGTATCACAGGGTGGGACAAGGAGGGGGAGGGGGGAGAGGCCCCATCAAAATGTACAATGATCTAAACGCTGGCATAACAATGGACCCATAAAACACGGCTAACAACAACAACAGCAACAGCAACAAATTAATAACTAAAACGTAACATTTGCCAACATTGTCCAAGCGTTGCGAACGATGCGGTGCACAGTGCACAGTGGGCCCAGAGCGCTTGAAAACTCAAGTTTTTTTTTTTTTTTATTAAGTGAAGAATCCGTACATTATAAAAAAACGCTAGTAAAATATGTCTCTAACAACTTGAGCTGCTTTTTACTGTCTGCACTTGGCATGTTTGCCCCACTGTGCGCAGTCAGTCAGCGTCTTAAGCAGTCATTGTTGTTTTTGTTGGCTTTGGCCATATAACGCGCATGCATTGCATTCACGTATTCGCATTGGCAAGGTTGTTGATCTTCACATATGGCATGCCCAACTCCCTCCCCCTGCCCCCTCCTGTCCCGCCTCTGGCCAACACCTGCTGCTCCGCTTTCCGTTTGGCCCCAGCCCAGGTATTTATTATTACACTCTGTTATTGCTCAAATTGGGTGAAAAGCGCAGTTAAAGTCTGTTCAAGTGGGCGGCAGCGGGCGTGGCAGACATTTAAGGCTATATATATACATATATATAGATTCTTGTGCGGTATCAGGTGTATGGTATAAAGCTGCGAAATAACTTAACATGCAGATGAAAATTGTGGAAGGCCAAGAAGACTGTTAAACAAATATTATATTATTTATTATTATATTATATTATTTATTATTATTATTATATTATTTTTTTTTTGTGGAACTCTTGTAGGAATGTTATATAATAAACAAATATTATTATATATAATTTTTTTGAAGACCTATAAGACTCTTAAACGAATATTATAAAAGAAAAAGACTGTTGAATTCGTTTATTATATAAATATATACTGCATATTTGTACATAGATATGCTTGATATATTGTTATAACTGTTTTCAAACAATATTTAAAATTTTGCAACAATCTTAGATCCAACACTGCAATTATTAATAATAAAACAAATAGCTTAGATAAATTGAAAATGCCTAATTAATAAATTCCTCAGTTTACAGGATATCTAGCCGTCGTTCACTTCGCCGCTTTTCCTGCTTGGCAAATCGCCGCGTTTCCACTCACTCGTATTATCGCAGTTAAGCGTCAGAATCCTCCATATAATTATGGAAAAAATGAATTAAACTAATACAGACTGTGGTGGAGTGTGGCAAGTGAACCCGGTTCACCCTGTGCAGACTAAGAAATTAATTAGCCAGCTTATTTATATTGGGTCTGCAATCGAAATTGAAATCTTATTTCATTTTCATTTTCTTTTGTTTTTTCTTTTTGTTTTCTTTTCTGTTCGTTTTGAACGCATTCGCAAGTGCAATGAATTTTTTGCCATCAAGCTGCGGTAAAGTGTGTGCTCAGTCTGTCTGATAAATCTGGGATCGTAAATTGTGCGCAGCTCCCATACCGCCCATACCAACCATGCCATGCCAAGCATCCCACTCCCCCGCTCCCCGCTAGCTAATTACTATGCACTTAGTCAGTGACCATGAAGTAACTGAAACCTTAAAGCGCATCTAGATGAAAATGCTGAAAAAAGGCGAGAAAATAGAAAAAAAAAGCGAAGGAAACAAAAAAAAACCTACTCTTGCTGTGGTTGCTGTGGCCACAGAGAGAGAGAGAAAGAGAGAGAGTGGAAGAGAGAGAGAGAGAGAGAGAATGATAGGGAGGCAGTTCAGAGAGCCAGCATGACGATTCTATCTGTATCAGAGGCAGAGCCAGCTAAGCCACAATGCTGGCAATACCCATTAGCCAAATCACTGTCGGGTTGCTGCACACACACACACACACACACACACGCACAGTGTGATTGAACTGCATTTTCACTGTGAATTTATGGTTTGGTTTAATTGGCCCCAGCAAAATGGGGAGTTAGGCGAGAAACCTGTCGTCAACGTATTTGACAATTGATCCCTGTCTGTGTGTGTGTGTGTCTCACATACACGGCGTATACGTTATGGAACTTATCACGCATACGCAGTGCTCTTAATGACCGTTACAATTTGAATGTCCAGCCGGGGCTAAACGCGTTGAAGTTGCCGCCACAATGCACCGTTGCCTCGAAAGCGAATGTCTCCGTAACAGCACATCGTTCTCTCCCCCTCTCTGTCTCTCTCCCCCTCTCTGTCTCTCTCTCTCTCTCTCTCTCTGTCTGTCATGCACACTCTCTTTTGTCTGCTGTCTGTTTCCCCCGTCGCGATGCGATGCGCACAATTCGCCAGTTTTCTTTTGCACTGCACATTCGCATAAATTTTCCGCTGCGCCGGCTGCATCGTTATAAAAGGCACGTCGCGCCAGCACGCCGCTAACAATCCACATCCAGTTACAGACGCGACATGATCTTCGCCATGACAACGCGTCTGCGATCCGCCAGGCAACCCAGCTACCTGTGCCGCGGGCTCTGCCTCCTCGCGACCATGCTTATTGTAAGTAGTGCAGCAGCAGATCAGGACAGATCACAAAGGATTCTCAACGCGCTTCCATCTTTTTTTTTACTGTGCCTTTCCCGCGTTGTTGTGCGTGTGTGTGAGAAGTGCCAGAAGTGAAAAATGTCAAAAATGTGTGAAAAACCTATCCAACACAAATGTGACTTTGAAACAATCGTGTGAGAAGGATTGAACTAGAAATATATATAAAAAACAATATATCAAATCGATCGTATGATCATTTTATGATAAAGTTCAATTTGATAAACTTAAGCTGCCCATCGTTATATAGTCAGTTGTGAGGTGCATTGGCATATTTATATTTAGAGCAAACCGAAATTTATGCAGGATTTTAAGAACCGATTATTTTTTTTATGAGTTATTCGATAAATCGATTGGTTTTTATACTATTGATTATTGTAAATGGAGTTAGCAACAATCTTAGAAATTCAAGATTTAATTATGCTTTAAAATTTGATAAAAGCGATAGAATGAGATGAGAAAATCGAGAATCGATTTACTATAATATTTTGCAACACTATTTAAAACATTTAGACAATCTGGATCTGTAATATAATTAAATGGAAATTAATTCATATACATTATTCTTCAATCTTCTTTTAAACTGAGTATTTTGCATAAAGAAATATATATAGAAATCTGCAATAATATTTATATATTATAATTCTTAAAATCATCTACTAAGGGTATCAAAAAGTCCACACAGCAAAACCTGCAATAATTCAACACAGCAATCGAAAGAAATGAAATAAAAGAGCTTAAGTTAATGTAGATGTTGTGGTACTAACTGAAGTCTAGCTAGACTTTCTTTTTGGGAAATATTTCAGTTATATATTAGCTAAAAACTCTCTAGGCTAGGATCAAAGAGTATTCAAAAATCGGTGCAGCAAAATTCGCAATTAGTGAGACAAGACAAAAATCGAAAGTAATCAAATTAAAAAAGAGCATAGATTGTGGTATAATTTGAAGATCAGCTAGATTATCTTTTCTTTTTTTTTTGTCGGATCGAGCGTGCTGTGATGCAGCCCAGACTGAGCTTGAGCTTGAGGAGCTTTAATAATCGGACAAGTTCAATTACAGACAAATTGCGTGTTCAAAACATTTTCATTTCATGTCGTGGTTGTTAAGATCCCATTCCCATCCCCAGTGCTTTTGGGGCCAATAAACTTGAAGTTAGTCCAATCATCAGAAAGGCGGCGGGGGCGTGGCATCTGGCAGCTGGCCCGGGCGCAACGTCGAAAGCGAAAGCGAATTAAGTTAATTACAGCACAATGCATTTTGTATTTATACATAGAGATATATCACAGATATATCAATGATATCGAACACATATATAGTTAGGTGTGTGTGTGTGTGTGTGTAGCTCGCTTGGCATTCCTGAGACCCAAAACAGCTTAGAGGCTTGTCTCCCAATTACCATTTAATTGCTCCACTGTGCTCCCTCTCCTTCCCACTCTCACCTTCGTTTACTAAACAGTTGCCTTCTCGCTTACTCATTTACAGCTTACACCGCAGCTGACGCTATGCGTGGCACAGTCCCAGCCACGCTTGGGGCGACGTCCCGCCGCAGTAAAGGCCACAGTCGAGGAGACCAGCGAACGCGCCCAGGTGCCCGATCAGCTGGCGCTGGCTGCGGGTCGTGCAGATGGGCAGCCTGGCCAGACTGGGCGTGGCTATCAGCGACGCGGCGCGTTGATGCACACACGCTCGAAGGATCCATCGCCAGGTGAGTGTAATTGTTAGCTGCTGGATCAAACGAAGAGAGCTTTTGCGTAGAGCTTTAAGCAGCTTTGGCATTTTTCAAAGCTTTGTTATGTTAAAAGGAATCAAAACTGCCTGAAGCTGCAACTCAAAAGCGCTTTTGATAAGCCAAAGCTTTTTGATCAATTTGGCAAAGCTTTAATCATAAAAAGCATAAAGGTTTCCACAATAAAAAGCTCTTACAAAAGCTCTAACGATATTATCGAGTTATATCTCTCAAAGCTTTATATAATGCTCGGGAAATGAAAAGGTTCTCGAAGCTTTATTTACTCGATCAAACGAAGAGAGCTTTTGAATAGAGCTTTAAGCAGATTTTAGATTTTTTAAAGCTTTGTGATGTTAAAAGGAATCAAAACCTGCCTGAAGCTGTTACTCAAAAGCGTTTTCGATAACCCAAAGCTTAGCAAAGCTTAGCAAAGCTTTAATCATAAAAAGCGTAAAGCTTTGCACAATGAAAAACTCCAATAATATGAGCGAATCAAAGCCATCAAAGCTTTATACAAAGCTCGATTAATATAAAAGCTCTCGAAGCTCTCTTTGTACCTACTGCGGCTTTACTTTTAGCCCTCACTGTAATCACCTTGCCCTTTCTCCCATAGACTACACCTACGGCCAACTGGAGCTGAACTTGATACGACCCGAGCACGAGACTTCTTCCTTGTCGCCGCACGGAAGCAAGCTGGGCACCTACTACGGCCTCAGCACGTCGTCCGTGGAGTCGGCTGGATCTGCAGCTGCGGCGGATGCGAATCACGAGAAAGCACAAGGCGCACTGGAGGATTCCGAGACGGCGGCCGAGTATGTGGCAAATGCCATGAAGATGGCCTACGGCACAAGGCACAAGGAACAGTCGAAGCCGCAGCAGGCCCAATCCCAATCGCAGTCCGCGCTGCGCACCAGTGGCAGCTCCAGCTCCAGTTCCAGTTCCGGCCGTTTCAGCGACTATAAGCTGGAACAGGATCAGGCCAAGCAGCTGAAGGCGCAGGCACAGGTGCAGGCGCAGGCTGCGCTGCTGGAGGCGCAAATGCAGGCGGCACTGCAGGCACAGCTGGTGGAGCAGCAGGCACTGCTGCTGGCGGAACAACAGCAGCAGCAACAGTTGCAGCAGCAGCAGCAGCAACAACAGCAGCAGCAACAATTGCAGCAGCAGCAGCAACACCAGCAGCAACTGCAACAGCAGCAGCAGCAATTGCAGCAGCAACACCAGCAGCAGCAGCAGCAGCAACAGCAACAACAACATCATCAACTCTCGGCTGATGTCTCCGCTGAGCGTGCAGCAGCCGCACCGGCGCCTGTCTACGAGAAGGAATCGGTGCCGCGCAGCTATGAGATATACGAGACGGCGGCACAGTCCGCATCTGCCTCCGCATCCGCATCGGCTCAGTCGCCACCGGCTGCCACTGGAGGCGCAACTGGCGGCGACATTGAACGTCTGTATCGCACCAAGTATCCCCACTACTCGTCCCACTCGTCGCATCTGTATCGCAATCTGGAGGCGGATGCCGAGGAGAAGGTGCGCGTCTCCGCCTCCACGGAGATACCCAAGGCGGAGATAATGAAGCAGATCGAGAAATCTGTTATCAAATACATGCGCGAACTGGAGGCGGAGGGCAAGATCATAACCACGCCGCAGGAGCTGGCGCCCCCAGCCACAAAGACCTACTACAAGCTGCTCTCCAATGTCGGCAGCAGCGGCCTCTCCAGCAGCCTGGCTGGCATCTCCGGTGACGAGAAGCGCTACAGCGGCAGCACAGTGCGTCCCAAGTACAGTAGTGCGCCATCTAGTGGCCAAAATCGCCAGCAGCAATACCAATCCCAATCCCAGTCGCAGTCCCAATCGCAGTCGCATCATCAGCTCACCAAGGCGTCATCGGGCGTCGGTCACGCCAGCAAGCCGCAACGCTATCAATCCGAGACAGAGACCGCCTATCAGGCACCCGATCTGCCGGCAGATGCACTGGCTCCCAACGTCGAGTTCATCTACAAGATCAAGACGCGGGCGCCACTGCAAACGGCCACGGTGAAGACGGTATCGAAGCCCTACACGCTTCCGCTCAAGAGCAGCGCGGAGCACTTCGATCATGGGGCTGCGCTCAAGAATATCGAGGAGTTCGATCTATCCCATGTGGTGACCACGCCCGAGCGCGAACAGGAGCAGCATGTGACCAGCAAGCCGCAAAAACTGTATTTCAATTCGGAGATCTACCACGACATCAACTCGCTGCCCTACAAGCCCGAGAAGATGCGCGTGGCCAGTCAGTTGCACACAATGCCCCTGGCCTCCGCCTCGGCCTCGGAGCCATATCGCCACAAGCTGAAGAGCAGCGGTGAGTTGCATCCGGACTACAAGGGTTACTCGGGCTACTTTGCGGAGCCGGCTGGCGGCAGCAGCAGCCTGGAGCTGCTGGAGAAGCAACCGTCCAGTTTGCTGGACAGCAGCGAGGCCAGCCAGGAGGAGGGCTACCCGCTGCCGTATCAGTATGTGCTAAAGAAGGAGCCGCTGTCCAGCAAGTACGAGGAGGAGCGCGACAACTGGGAGCAGTCCATGCGACTGGCGCATGCCAAGCCCGCCAGCGGAGGACTCTACAAGTCAGCACCTCTGGCCGGCAGCAGTCCCAGCCTCGACTACGACAGCTACAATCCCAAGTTCAACAACAATCCCGAGGGCTATGGCTATCAGCATACCTACAAGACACAGCTGCATCGTGGAGCCGGAGGCGGTGGAGTCGGATCCGGCAATGGGCAGGCTGTAAAGCGGGGCAAGCGTGGAGGAGCTGCGCATCCGGCAGCTGGTGGCATGGGTGGCCCCGCGTTGTCCGGCAAGAAACTGATACGCACCGGCGGAGTCGCCGGCAAACTGATTAAGGATCTGGAGGCCAATCTGGCGCTGCGACCGCCGCCCAAGAAATAGTCCATTCCATCTAGTTTATTATTATATTATCTTCAAAATCTTGTGTTATTTTCTTCATTTTTTTTTTGTCGATGCTGTACTTAGTTATTTAATTGAATTATTTATTTGCGTTATTCCATGAAGATTCTGTGGAGCAGCATCTGGTCAGATGGCACCAGGTGGCAAATTAACGCTAGAAAAATATCAACAATAAACGAAAATCATGAAAATCTAAAGAACCTTGAGATATTTACTGTACACTGCTTTTAAAAACGGCTAAGCGTTGCAAACTTCTGGCTAAAATTAATATACTCTCTGCAAGGGTATAAAAAGATAGGGTTATGTTTGAAAATATTATTATTATAAATATTATCATATTGATGATTTTTGACAATCTTTAGAAGCATCTTGGACCTTACAAATTTCAATTTCGATTATTTAAACATTTTCGATTTATTCTGCAATTTATTTGAGCAAAAAACAGGTTTAAATTGTCATTCAACTGATAAGACAGAACACCTAACCTCACTTTATAAAATATTTATATATTTTCATCTTACATACATTTGCACAAAGTTAGTATACCCTTTTTTGAACATTTTCATTGGTCGAAGGGTATAAAAAATAGAAAAATGGATTTTCGCGATATTTTGGAAATTTATGTAAGGATCCCCCCTATGAAATGTCTACAAAACATTTTTTTTTATTTTTAAATCACGAGTTTTTAATTTAAATCGATTGCGGAGGTGAAAATTAGTACTAAATAATTCATTAAATCGATTTTAAACGATACTTAATTTTGGGTCAAAAATAAGGTTGAAATGGTCAAAATTGAGACATGTAACACCCTCAACAGGCGTGGTACACTCATTTTACATCGATCGTAACTTTCTTAAAAATCAAACTAATTTCACGCGGAATGACATTTTGTTCATGTCTTAACAACCTTAGTGATTCTACATTTAAAAAATAGCAAACTTTTGGATATTTTAGAAAGAGCCATATGTAGAAGAATAAGTTGTGCAGAATTCTTTGTTTTAAATTATTAGTGTGATTACACGTTTCTAACGGATTTTTTAAATTAGGCGAAAGGTATCTTACTTTCGGGCACTCTCGACTGTAGCTTTACCTACTTGTTTTCATTTATTTTATTTTCGATTACCAAAACTGTTCTCCTTCTATTTTGAGAATACTTTGCTTATGTTTAGGATTTCTTAATTTGTATATCAATTATTAAAAAAAAAATTCGATTTAGTCAGCAATTTCTTTAGCTATGCCAAAATCACTTAATAAAGTCATGATAAGACTTACATCTGACAACAGTTTCCATCCAACCTACTTTAATTAAAAATCATGAGACTTTCATTTTATTTATTTCTTGACCATATTAGGGATAATACATTTCAATAATATTTATAATGATTATTTAAAAATGTTCCATTTGTACTGATATTTATAGATACAAGTTTTTCTTTTTTTCAATTTTCGCTTCATATTTTGATATGATAACAAAATTAAGAAAAGAAAAATAATGAAAAGTAAAAAAAAAATTGGTCGAAAAATTGGTCGAAATAGCGTCCAAGTTGATTTAAAAAATGGAATTTAAAAATCTTTAAAGTTCTTTGTGTATTCTTCCAAAAATAGAGCGTACAAGTATTCCGATAAGTTCAATAATACTCTGGTCGAAACTTTATTTCACATAGAGGAGGAAAAAAAACAAAATCTTATCTACATATTATATATACAAGTACAAGTATATATACGGGCACACTCACACGATGTGATGTGATAAACATTTAAAGTTATTTGGCAAAACGGGAGCGCAATGAAGGGGGCTCAATTGGATCTAGGATAAAGGCGTGACCAACGCCCAGTTCTACTCATGGTGCGAATAGTGCTCGTAGTGCTCAGAATGATGAACTGGCTCCTCGTAGTGTCCGTGCTCATGCAGATGCGACTCGCTGTGATTCTCCAGCACGAGTCCATGGTTATGATTGTGCTCGCTCTTCGGATGCAATATCTTCAGCTTCTGCTTGGTGCCGCCAATCTCGATGGGCTTCTTCACCAGATGCTGATCCTCCTTCTTGATGTACACGGGCACGGCATGGTAATGATGGAATTTGACGCTCTGATGTGACGTTGCGTGTTTGTGATCCACCTCGTGATGCACCTCGGTCTCCTCGTGATCTGGTTCGTATTTGGCGTGCTCCTCGTGCTCATACTCGTGGATTTTCAATGCAGTCGCAGCAACTGCAAACAGCGCCAGGTAGGGAAGCTGCAGGAGGGCACAGGAAAAAAAAGGAAATTAATATCGTAACATGCACATTTATCATGGCATTTCCATGCACAAGAATCGTGAATTATATTTTGCTATAAAGCATATCCTTGGCATCGTTCGGTTTTATTTTTATTTTCTTTATCTCTTTCTTTTTATGCTTACAACAAACTTCAGCATTTTGTTTTGGTTTCGCGTTTTCTCCACACAACACAATCACGAAAAAAATATGAAAATTAAAACTCGAATCTCTTGGTATATATATTATATACTATATACACTATGCGATCGGATATGGTATCCTTCGATTTTTTGCTGCTTGTGAACTCCTTGACGTTGTCGCACCGAATGTGGCTCAGCGTTTGGGACCAGATTCAATTTATACCCGAAAAGCGGCGATGGCGCCGCTGAGCCGACAAACGGCCGAAGCGCAAGTGAAATGTGCAACACGATCAGCAGCGGCGGCAGCAGCGGCAGCGGCGGCAGCAACAACAATCGAGTAAGCGCGGCAACGAACTTCAAAACGGGCAACAAATACAACAGCAAGAGCGAAAACTAAATCCAAATCCCAATCGAAGTCGATGTCGTTAGCTGCGCTGTTGTCGCCAGCTCCATTGTAGTTGCTGCTGCTGCACTGCACGCACACATATGCGTGCTAAACTCGTACAATTAAAAGAAATTATTACGTATACGCCGCGCAGTCGTCACCTGCGACGGCCGTTCGCATTAGTAACTTGTTGTGGCAGCAACACCAACAGAGGCAGCGGCCGAGGCAGAGGCAGAGGCAGTTGCAGGCGGGTTAACCACCGCCGACACAGTCCGCAGCGGCAGCTTTAACCGGTCGAGTGGCTCAGCAAGTGCAAGGTAATTGAGCAAAAAAAACAAATACTATGTATAACATACGATACGATATACATATTATATATCTACAAATTTATAACGGCATTTCCAAGCTACAGCGGTCAGTAAACAAAACAAACAAATGGCGCGTACGAATAATATTTGTAAATCTCCCCCCGCTTTTGTTTTGTTTATCAATCACGCTAATTGGCCGCAAAAGTGACATCGATATCGAAAGCAAAGACATTTATCGAATATACATACATATCGAAAACATGCACATTGAAGGCTTTCCCCGTGCAGATCTTCCTGTTCGCTTGCCATACACCATGGGGAGTTTTGTTGTTGTTGTTGCTGCGATTGTTATTGCATGTGCATGGCGTGTTCTGCCTTGCAACTACCTCGATAACAATTGACGCAAGACTTATCGACTGTGTTTATAGCTTTTGCTTCCTTGTTCATTTATCGAACCGCGCCCAAAAAAATGTAAATGTGAAATTTCTGAGTGCTCCACAAATGGTTGCATGTCTGCCTGCATGGATTTTGATAGATTGACAGCGTTAATTATGATGAAGGGTTGTAGCAACACAGCTCAGCTTGCAACATGCTGCACTCTAGGGCTTGGCAGTGAAAGGTGTGCTTGAATAGATCCACTGTGATGTTGATGGACATTGGGTAACTTTTTTAAAAGTATGTATTCTGCGTACTTTCCCAATCTTCTGTTTATTTGCAAGCCAACACATCTGATATTAGAGGGTCGATTCGATCGGTTTCCTTGTGCTCCAATTACAATTTAAATGCGCATTAAATCAAAAAGCGATTGTAATTAAAATGCAGCACGATTAGATAATCATGCAGTGAATGGTGCGGTTTGGCTCAGGAAGCTCGAAATTGCGAAAATTTCCAAAAATCAAATTGTCGATTTGAGACGAACTTTGAAGCCGCTTTAAAAGTATAAACTGCCTGCCAAATGTTGTTGTACCTGCTTTATTGTTGTCTCGCCTGTTGTTACTGCTGCTGCTGCTGCTTGTGACTCTGCTGCTGCTGCTGTTGTTGAAGTCACTTCATGTGCAATCCGATTGCATATCATTGGGTTAGTATGCTTCCAACGGCAACAACAGCAAACATCACATATTGTATGCGAAAGTAAAAGTTAACTACATGCTCCATACTTTCCCATAAAGTGACGACAAATAATTTGCATAACAAGCCGTTGCCTGTTGCTGAAATATGCGCCTAGCTATAAAAGAAAAACCGATTTAATTAATAATTTGATAAACGGTAAGCCGTTTACATAACAAAAAGCCTCTTCCCATACGGCAGGAAATGGCTTCTATTTACATGAGCATGCGCACAATTTTTAAATTAAAAGCGCCCATAATCTGAGTTTATAATGCTGTCACAATATGTAACTTTACTTCGGAATCAATTTTATTGGATGGATGGAAAATAGAATCTAAACTCAGTATTCAAATTTCACCATCGTATGTGCACTTCGATTTTGCCTCTATGTCAAACAGCAGACCATTCCAATTATACAGTTACTAACCGATTGTTTTATTTTTTATTAATTCTAAAAAATTATATTCAGATGTACAGAAAAATTTAAACGGGAAATTAGAAATTGATTTGGTACAAATATCAAGCAAATTTATATTATAGAAAACTCTTATCAAAACAATCTAAGTTGACACTGAAAACTTTTACGTTATCTATCAAAAGATTGGGTTTCGGCCAAGGTTTGCCGTTTCTACGCGACCAAGCAATTTGAGAAACACCTTTTTATGTTCACCTACAATATTATCATTCGGATAGTTGGATTTTCCAGCTACCGTTAAGCCCAAACAAAGAGACAGCTGTAAGTGGAGAAGTTTTACAGATTAAAATTATCAATGCTTCCGCAATTATTAAAAGTACAGCATATCTCTCTATCAAATTAATTAAGGATATTCTTGTTTGTGATCTATCCATATGGAATATTGTCGACTAAGAAACTTATATGAATAAGTGTGAAATGAATCAGACAATTTTACACTTGACGAAAACGACAGTCTCACTTCATGTGGCGTGAGGGAGTTTCTGTCATCGAATGTATATATAAGCACCACCAGGTTTCATTATTCATGCTATCTGACGATTTCTCATTACCTTGAGCAATACAAGCAATACTGAGGTGGTCTGCTTAATCATCTTCAGTGTGTATAAGAAGATCTGCAACACTCTTAATTAGTACATAATAACAGTTGGAGAAATAAGGCATGTATATCTTAGATCTTAGCTGTTAATAAGAAACACAAAAAAACGAATAATGCTAAATTATTGTTTTATAATTATCAAAAGCGATGTGAAACACTTATTTCCAATGGCACTAGTTTGTTTTTTTTAAGCCCCACTGATTTTTTTTTTTTTTGATTTTAACGACGTTTATTTAAATTTTACGCGTGGTGCTGCCACCTGGTTGACATTTAAACAGTTCTAATGAACATCATCGTGTCACGGTGGTTCGATAACATCGCTGCTTAGGTTCTATCGAACTTGCGCGCCTCACATGAAATGTAACTGTAAACACAATTGCGTATTCTATTTTATTTAATTAAGACATTTGATATGAATTTAGGTGATACGACTCTCAAACCATTGCGCGTACTTGGTGCGGGCTCTTTTGGAAAAATCTTCTTGTGCGTGCAATTTAATGGGCGTCAACAACGCAAAGTATGCGTTAAACGCATCATTTTGAGGAATGCGAGAGACGAGCTGGCTTTAATCAAGGAGGAGGTATGCTGTAGACAAGGCTATTATTGGGATATAGACTAACCGATTGCCATAGATTTACATTCTCTCCCAGCTAAAACATCCGAATATCGTGCAGTTTATACGCTACTTCATCCACTCGGGAACAGTGAACATTGTGATGGAATATGCCGCCAATGGCACCATACGAAATGTTATCCAACAATTTAAGTCTACAGGGGGCCTGGATAAGACGCGACTGTTGCGCTATTTCGGTGACATGATTATGGGTCTGGAATATCTGCACATTCGCCATGTGATACACCGTGATATTAAGCCGGAGAACATACTGCTGGACGGGAATGATCGAATAAAGTTCGCCGACTTTGGCATATCCAATGTATATGCGCCTGGCAAGCAGGTTGCCTGGCACGTTCTCGGCACACCGCTCTATATGGCGCCCGAGGTAATGCGTGGAAGCAAATGTTGCTTTAAATCAGATATCTGGTCACTGGGCCTGGTTCTCTTCGAACTATGCGTTGGCCGCAATCCATTCATGTCTGTGCTCGATGCGAGAGCACACTATGAGCAGAAGCATGTGCACAGTGTCATCAAGTCTATGACACATCCCAGACTGGACTGCCAGCTAATGCGGCACCGCTATGAGCCCATCTGGACGCGCATATGTGAATCAATGATTGTCTACGATCTCGAGAAGCGCATCTGTCTGCCGGATCTGTTTTGCTTGGATCCACAAATAACGCTTCACCTATATAATCAATACTTTGACTACAAATACTAACTAAATGTCATAAAAACTTTTGTGTTTGTCCATGTCAATCACTGTTATATGTCTTTTGTCGTCTGTCTTCTGTGTCCCAACATGAATCGACTCATATAACAACTCTCGCTTTATTACTAGACATAAGAATCTATTTTACATGCTAGAAGCAATAAATCAAATCTTAAGAATGAGCTAACTACGCCTTGCGCTGTTGTATCTTGCGCTTCAGACTCTTGATCAGGGCGTGCTGTTCAAGTTGCTGCTTGGAGCGCTTTTGGTCAGGTTCGCCCGTGTTCTCCTGCTGCTCCACCAACTGCAACTGCTGGCGACGCTTGAGTTTCTCGCCAATCAACTGCTGCATGCCCTTGGTGGCCTTGTAGTTAGAGTGCGTCGGATCGATGTTATACTCGTGCGACTTATAGACGGCCTTGAATCTCGAATCATCCAGATTAACCTGGAAATTATCGTCTTCGTGTGGTTTCGTTTCTGTAGTCTTCGACTTCTTTAGCTGCTTGCGACGTTTACGTTTGCTACTGCTGTTTTCCTGCTCATCCTTTAGGATCTTGTTCAAACTGAAGTGTTGCTTTGGCTTACCCAACTGCTGCTCATCGTCATCGTCCAACAAAAGCTCAAGCTGTGCCTCTGCCTCCGCTTCAGCTTCGTCTGGTTCCGATTTCTTTTGTTTTGACTTTTTCGAATTGGATTTCTTACTTTGCTTTGGTGGCTCGTAATCACCAGTTGCGAACTCCTCGGCAAAATAGGCATCATTCATATCGATTCCGTCGGGTATGGAGTCATCGTCGCTGTCACCATTTTGGGCATCAGGATCAATACCTTTGAGTTCCAGTTGCTTTCGGCGACGCTGCTCCTTGCGTTGTTTGTTTTTCTCGCTGCGCTTCTGCAGCACTTTCTCAATGGGCGTCAGTTTAGATTTATCGATAGTAGATGATTCCGTCGGCTCGCTGACATCTTCAGCACCATTGACATTCCACGACATTTCCATTTCGTAGTTCTTCTCTTTCGACTGCTTCTCCTGAGCATTAATCTCGGCCAACAGATTTTTGTACTTATCAATGCGTTCCTTTTCTTTAAGACGTTTGGTCGACTGCTTCGAGGCTGTCGTAAGACTTGACTTTTCTTTATTTGCCTTCTCTTCATGGATCTCCTGCTCATCCTCCTCGTCGTCGTCTTCTTCAGCACTGCTGTATGCCACGATTTGGCGAAGCTCCTTGTCATTTAATTGATCTACCTTGCCGCTGGACAGCTTATCTCCAAGCTCGCGTCTGTCCAAAGCCGTCTCATCCCAAGTCAGATCCACCTTCGCTTGCTGCAGCGCCGTCGTCGTGAATTGACGAGGCTTATAGTTGCTCGCATCGGGCAATTCGTAGCACTCGTCTGTGGGGCTGTCCTCGTCGAAGCTAGTATCATCCGGTATGAAACGCAAATCGACACGCGTTGCAGAACTCTCGTACTCGATGCCATCGCACTCCTTGTAAACCTTATCAGCCGTGGACACGCTGTCGCACTCTACAACGGCGTAGTAATAACGCAAACGATTCAGTTGATACTGTCGCAGTTTCTCCATGTGATAGTCATCACCCTCCTCGGCATCACTATCCTGTTCGCGCACCAATTCCTCATCGGAATCCAGATTAGAGTCGTCTTCGGCCTTGTTCTGTCCCACAAGTTCGGATGGACCATGCACGTCTTCCTCAGCCATACGCGCCTTACCATACTCGGAGGGGTAGATCTTGACGCTAAGCACACTACCACCGGGCGGTAAAAACGAACTAAGCAACACCATTAAGTCCTGAGCGCGTATGCGATCCCAGTCCATGTTGCACACTGCCAATCGGCGTGTTGATTCTTCTGTACTTTCGGCATCCATATCTAGCTCACCCCACACATGGTCGATCTGAAGTTCTGGTCCATCGCCATCTTCATCACTGCTCTCCTCATCTGACGAGGAGTCAGTCATAAGGCGACCCTCGCCACGAGCATAATCGATATTTGGATTCGTTAACCGCTCCCGGAGATTCTCGGGCACATCGGATTCTTCGTCAGTGTCTACCTGCAGAGCACTGTTCGCCTGGTCGTCGCGTGATATAGCAATTTCCTCGGCACGGCGTTCTTCATCCTCAGTGGTCTCTTTTGTCTTTGCAGACTGTTCATCTTCGTCGGAGCTCTCATTCTCATCAAGCTCGTAGTATTTACGTAAGTCTTCGGCGTTTGATTTGTTCACTGGCCGACCATATTTATCCACGGTATACTTCACTTTAAACTTTTCATCGGTGAACATTCCCTGAAACCGCTTGTCAATCTTCACCTTACGCTGCACCTTCGGGACGCCGCGAAACCGCGGATCCGCTATCAGATGTTGAAAGCGAGCATCCTTCCAAATGCCGTTTGCTTCAGCATTACCCGACTGCTCTTGTGATGACGAAGAGGGCTTTTCCTGTTCCTCAGGATTTGTTTTAACTGGTTTCTTTTTTGCCATTTTATTCAATACAAATTTAAACAAACCAACATATCAACACGTGCATATGGGTATAGACAGCGTATCGATATATTATGACAAGTAAGACATCGATAGAGGGATTTAATAAATTGCCAAATATCGATTCGATAAATCAAACAGCGTTGCCACTTTCATTTAAATTTTAAATTTCAGCTTCAATAAATGTAAAAATATTTATGTTCAAAACCGTCTACGTTAAAACATTACTTCAAGAAATTATTCAGTCTTGATTATTTTTGCATCTATTATTATTCAAAGGTGAATACAAAATTTAAATTATCGCGCCAACGGTCGGGCAGCTCTAGCTTCGTTATCGTAAACAGAGCAACAACAATTGCAACAGAGTATTATCGATGACGAGCTGCGCGAGTTTTATATATATATATGTGTGTATATGTATGAGCAGTGTTTTTATTTAACTTTTTTACGCATTTAAAAGTTGCCGTTGCATTGTTTGTTGGCAGTGCAAGGCACAACTAACATATGCCGTTGCACACACGTGCTGCAAGTGAGCCAAAAGGCGCTAAACAACCGACTACGACTCCTTCTGCTTGCGTGGAATCGTTTTGGATACCATAAACAGAAACAAAAACAGCAACAAACATTGCAACCATTGGATAACAAAATCAGTTTGTGGCTTAGTTTGGACTAGAACAGTTAACAATCAATTTATTTGCGCACAACGATCGAGGAGATATCAATATAATATACCAGCGACAACGACAAAAACAAGAACAACACGACGAAATTGTTAAAGCTGTTGGCGCGGGGTGGCGGACGCAGGGCTGACTACAAATAGAAAAAGTATGAGTAATAACGTGGAAAGTAACGGCAGTAGACGCACCGTTGATTGGCAGCGTTTTGGTCTTGGTGGCGACGATGATGGCGAGATAACCGTGGCTAGCTTTCGCCAGCGCAGCAATAATAACACTGGTGGATTTGTGGATCTGGGCAATGAGTACACTTACGCAGCCGGAGGCCATCATGCGTCTGGCGCCAATGAGATTTTTGCCGGCGAACAGGGGGACAAACCTTGGTAAGGAAATACATTCGTAAGCAATTAATTTAAACTAATTTCCATAGTATAATCCTTGTTATTTTCACTCAACAGGTGGCGTTCGAATTTCTTTATCTCCCAACCGGTGCTATTTGGTACATGGGATGGAGTATTCACCTCTTGTCTGATCAACGTATTCGGCGTAATTGTATTTCTACGCTCCGGATGGATTGTAGCCCAGGCAGGGATTATTAATGCGGTGCTCATAATTTTGTGTACTGTTTTTATTGCCCTGGTCAGTGTGCTCTCCGCAGTTGGCATCTGTGAGCGATGCAGAGTAGAAAGTGGAGGTGTCTATTTTCTCATAGCGCATACGCTGGGATCACGTTTTGGCGGTGCTCTCGGTTTGCTCTACTGCTTTGGCCAGGCGGTTGGCTGTGCCCTGAACGTCATGGGTTTTGGCGAGTCGATGGCCGGCTTGGTGGGACTAGAAGGCAACAAGTGGGCCATACGTGGCTTTGCTACAGCCGCCGTCTTACTGCTGGGTTCCATAAACGTTGCCGGCGTTAAGTGGGTCATTAAACTGCAATTCATTTTGCTGATGATTCTACTCATATCGGCGTTGGATTTCATGGTGGGCAGCTTTATTGGTGAAGATCCCGGTAAGTAATGTCGCTCAAAAATACACGTTGTTGTCGTTTCAACTTTAACTAATTTATAGCTAATGGATTCGATGGTTGGATGAGTTCTAACTTCGTGAACAATCTCTGGCCGAAGTATGAAGATGGATATTCGTGGTTTCGTGTTTTTGGAGTCTTCTTCCCCACCGTTACCGGCGTCTTGTCAGGCATTAACATGAGCGGTGATCTGCGCGCACCTTCTACGGACATTCCAAATGGAACGCTAGCCGCCTTTGGCACCTCGTTAGTATTTCCACTTGGATTACACTTTTCGATGTACTTATTTTCTTTGCCTTTTCTTATGTAGCACATTTTTGTACATGGTGTTTGTGCTGTTCCTGGGCGCCACATGCAAGCGTCAGAATCTATACACTGATTTTATGATCTCTGTGAAGGTGTCTGCAGTACACTTTTTGCTGCTGGCGGGCATCTATGTTTCCAGCATGTCTTCCTGCCTGGGCGCCATGTACGGCACTCCGCGCGTTCTTCAGAGCATTGCCAAGGAGAGTGTTATACCCGGCATTGATGTGTTGGGCAAGGGTGTAAGTGGCTAATGCAACTTTTGTTTGTTTCCTTCGCACTCTAATATTATTGGTGTTTCTCTATATCACAGCGCGGCCCCAACAAAGTTCCGTTGTATGCAATGGCCGTGGTTGCCGTGGTCACCGTCACCTTCATCATTGTGGGTGACATTAACTTTCTAGCACCTATTGTCACGATGCCGTTCTTGATGACATATGCGTGCATAGATTATGCATACTTTGCACTGGCTCAGACATTTGACATTCAGGAACAGCGGGAGGAACGTTTTCGCATACAAGCTTCCAGTCCTAGTTATGAGACACGGCGCTATGGCAGCGTATCGGATGGAGGGAATGACCTGGACCTGCTATTTCCGGATCGTGTGCGCCATAAAAATCTGCAAAGTCCACAGAACTCACCAATGCATCAAGCACACACAGCACCTGCTGTGCCTACCGAGAACATTGTGGATTTCGATGCCCCTACTTCAAGTACATCGGCTGGTCAAGGCGATGTAGCGAATATGTCCGATGGCACCGCTGTCACTGTGGATCAGCCAATGGCACAGGGTGGCAGTGAGCTGGAGAACGAGGAAAACGAACCAATTGCTCCAATTCGTCCGCCTATACATTCCAAGACGAAAAACTGGTACTCGGGATTCTGCAACCGATGGGCTTCATTGTTGGGTGTAAGTAGCACTACTTTTTGTGTCAAGAATTGAAATTCAATAGAATCTTATGCAGGCGATTGCCAAGCTACTGGTCATGTTGCTAGTGAACTGGTACTATGCCTTGACCTGTTTTCTGGTTGTCTTCGTTGTGTGGTTCTATGTAGGCACAGCTAATCCCGCCGTCAAGCCCGGCCTCACAGCAGAGTTTAACTTCTTTGGCTGGCTTAAGAGCGTGATTTTCCGCTGCTTTGGGTATGTTATAGGACAAATTTATTCTATCGTTATGTTTGTAAATTGCAATATCTACCCATCTATCATAGCAAACGCATGCACGAGTACGAACAGATTGTGGTAACACCCTCGTGTCCGGGAGTGGATCTGTCGCCCACTCAGCTGAACGAGCAGAACGAGGACTTCAGACCACGTCCCAATTATCATCACTCTTCTGTGATTGAGGGTCGACTGATAGACGATATCTAGACTTGCGGGCCGTGGGCCGTTGACAGTGGGATCATGGGTTTTATGGGAGGCGTGGCGAGCAATATTTTGAATGCATTTTGCTTAAACTAAACAATATGACTTATAACTTATATATGTATGGATAATGTAAACACTAAGCATAGTAATGTATGTTTAATCCAGCACATGCATTTAGAAGCGATCTTCCCACACACACTCAGAGACCGACCCCAGCGCTTATTATTGCAGCTTTAGCTAATATATAATCGTACTAATAATTTGTATAATTTTAAGATTAATGAATGATTTATCCAGTTGCTTTTAATATCATGTTCCTTCTTGTGTAACGTAATTTTTTGATGTCTTCTAATGGTTTTTTTTTTATTTTCAATTCGTACTTCTATAGAGAGCCTGTAAAATTGTTGCTTACTAGATATGTTTCCGTATGTTCTGTATCGTCTCAAAGCACATACATAGCTAAATTATGGAAACATATGTGATACTGAGATAATAAGTAAAACAATCAAAGACAAAGTAGAGAAAAACCCACAGCCCAAAATGAAATTTTTAAAAACGAAAATTGGGGTGTGTTAGCATTCTATGAAGAAAGTTAATCACAGATGAAATTCATTTAATTGATATACTGTTATGTTGAAACACTCACACAGCGACACACTCACACACTACTGAAATTTATTAGCAACAGATTGTAAGAGCCACAAAATCATAAAAATTCCAGTCCAACTTTTCATAACAGAAATAAATAAGCCACAAACAAAATGAACACTATAAATCATAATCGATTAACATGAATGTCTGCAATATATAAAACTGCATTATATATACCATAT
Organism: Zaprionus tsacasi; assembly: GCA_018904105.1. NCBI lineage: Eukaryota > Metazoa > Arthropoda > Insecta > Diptera > Drosophilidae > Zaprionus > Zaprionus tsacasi. The sequence continues at coordinate 1,526,373 of JAEIFR010000003.1, read as the reverse complement.
TATATAATATACTAAGAGGTATGTAATCAAATGTTGTTTAAGTAAAAGTTCAACTACAAAGGAATGATTGATCAAGTCATTATATGCGATAAGAACAAAATTTCACAAAATTCTTTGAAAAGCGTTGATATTTGAAAAATATACAAAGCATTTTACTTTTGGACGTGCATATATAGTATAAATTTAACATAGTTATAAAAAATGACAGAAAAAACCGCGAAAAAAATAAAAACTATGTATATGTATTAACAATATAAACTAAAAAGTATATTAAAACAGTTTAATAAAGCAAAATACAATTTGTATTATGAGAAATCAAAGACTTGAAATTTTGAAACCGCCAAAATGCAACACGTAGTATTTAGTTATCGATTTTATGTGAAGCAACTAATCGATAACAAATATTTTTGTCTTAGCCCTGGATTACAAGGTTTGCAGCCCTCTAACCTCAAATCATTGGCAATAAAAACAATATACGGTGTTAGTTTTATAAATTTCTCGCTTAAACTGACACCTGCAGGTACATGTGGTTGCTCAATTAGGACCAACCGCTCGCCATGAACACCCTAATGCGTCGGGCACCACAGCTCCACTATTGGCGCACATATTGCATAAAACAATGCGCTGCCGCCGTCACCGGCACAGAAGCTGCAACACCTGCAGCAGCAACTGGGAAAGGTAAGCTGTAAACAATGTTAACCTCCGACAATAATCAACCGATCTTCCACAGGGAAATCCAATTACGATGAGTTCATCGGCAGTCGACACCAGCAGGCGCAACGCAGCATAGTAGTGCAGGTCAGCTCGGAGAAATCATACACCGAATTGTATAACTACTGTAGCCGGTTCGGACGCATCGTGAACGCACAGCATTATTGTGTGCAACACGAGGATGAGTTGCACTACATGCTGTTGGAATTTGCCAGTGCTGGAGAGGCAATAGCTGCCATTGACTCAAGCGCCTTCAATGCCGACCTAAGTGGCAGTAATTCCGCTGGTGGCATACCGGTTCGTTCACCCTTCCTATGGTTCCGAGCAGCAGCCGCGGGTCGGCGCAACCAAGCCAAACTCACAGGCAATCACAAAGCGCCACAACTGGCCGCCATAGACGGCACACGACCACTGGGCCACGATAATCTGCAGAGTCTGTTGCGCAGTGCCGAGAATATTGAGCAACAGTTATTGTTATTGTACGAACACACACGGCTCAATGATCTGGGAATACGCATGCGCTTCCTAGCCGCTCTACAGGTGCAGCAGGCCATCTCGGGAATGTTTCCAGATGCTCAAGCCCAACCATTTGGCAGTTCAGTTAATGGCTTTGGCAAAATGGGCTGTGACTTGGATTTGATTTTGCGTTTCGATCGAGAGATAACCCCAACCAATGGCCAAGATAGTCAACAACGAGAACCTTCGCGACTCATTTACCACACCAAGGAGAACCTCAGCAACGGTCGGTCGCAGACGCAGAGGCAAATGGAATGTTTTGGTGATCTACTTCATCTTTTCCTGCCAGGCGTCTGCCATGTTCGACGCATTCTTCAGGCGCGCGTGCCAATCATCAAATACCACCACGAGCATCTGGACTTGGAGGTGGATCTTTCCATGAGCAACCTGTAAGTAATTATTTCCAACTATCGATCATTTATTTTTCCCATAGACGCTTCTGTTGGAAGAGATCCAAGTAATCAACTATACGGTTGTGGGTGGGCCAAAAGTGGCTTTATTCTCTTTGTTTATTAACGTACTTATTGTTCGAAATGAAATGAAAACTTAGGATCTAAAAAGGCGTGGACATAACTTTTTGCACTTTGCACTTCACCTAGGCGCTTCTAGGCTGTAATCTTAGCTAACGAAGCAGTTGCCAGCTGGAATACTCGTAGGCCTTAGCGTCTGTAGTTGCTGGCTTGCTCCTCCTCCTTTTTGACGGCTTGAACTAGGACAAAACTCATGACCCCACAAACAACATTAAGCATGGTCATAGTCATGGCCAGTCCGACAATCCACGATGTCTTGCCCTCAAAGAACCAGGTCAACTCATCGACGCAACCACTGAAGAAGGCGTTACCACTGACGGTGTCGCGGCATGAGCTGGGCAAGGGCTGGCGCAAATCTAGATAATCCCAGGGTCCACTGGCGCCACAACAGCCGATGTTCTCCTGTATCATGGTCAGCACATAGTTTGAATACGTGTACTCCGATGTGGAAACGAATCTTCGCAGCGTCACATTCAATAGCGGCTGCAGACTCGAGTTGATGGTGCTGTACTGCAGCAGAATGGCCGCTCCAGCGACAGTGCCAACGAATCCAAATATTTGTGTGCCAACAAATACGAACAGTGCCAATGTGTTCTCCATGAGTGCACTGAGGCAGCCCAGAAAGCTGACCGCCATCATGATGATGCTGATGGCAATTAGCACATAGACACCAATATAGAAGGATTGCGCCTCCAATATGCGCAGCCAGTCATTGAAGCCCGGTTCTGCGCGCAGCCAGACAGTCAGGGCAAACAACGCCGTCGAGATCATCCAAGCGACGATGTTGAAGCAGAAGAGCGTGTACTTAACGCAGCCGATTTGTTTCTCCAGCTGCTCGTCGGAGGCGCCATAGCCAATGCCCATCTTGGATGTTCAGGAACTATCAAATAAAAGGAAACAAAATTAGACTATTAAAAATGAATTAGATAGATGGATCATATATAAGGAGGCATCCTCTATAACACCCTTACTCATCTCCATGTTTACCCAACTGAGTCACCCGTCAGTTTGAAAAGCTTCCCTCCCCCTTGGCGCCCTGTATTAATCATACTACTAGCCCCAATACTTTGCTCTCTTTTATGTGCCTGCCGAATGGGTTCGGCCACAGCCCCAAGCAACTTGGCCTTATCAGCGTTGTGTTTAGCAAATAACGTTATCATTAGAGTTGGCTTTATGTGCGTGATTAATACACAAGTTCGTATTGCAACACTTCGCTGGGCAGTTCCATAAAATGTTTCACGTTGAGAAAAACGAGAATTCCAAACAAACAAAATATGAACTATTCCAATTGATTCATTAATTTATTATCAATTAATGATTTTGGCGGTCACTCAGAAGCACTTTCAAGGTTTTCAATATCGAAAAAAAAAGAATCAGAATGTAGAAACATTGCACAATCACTTTCCTATGATAAAATATCATATATTTTACTTTAGGATGCTATAGAACTATATTCACCTTTTCTTCACTTCGAAAAAAAAAAATGTGTGTAGAAAATGATTGAAAACACCGTTAGAGCTTTTCGCTGTTATTCGAAACCGTAGCTCCGTTTGGTTCGTTCGTTGAAATCGTTTTGCCTGCGCTGCAAACGAGCACAATGTGTGGAACCCAACTTTCCATCTAGAGTTCCAATAACAAGAACAACAACAACAAGAGGAACACATACATATGATGACAACATCCCTGCTGTGTACAGTAACTGTAACAGGTTGGAAAGAGACCTCCAGATAAGATAAGATTGCCATGCCGAACGTAGCTTTTGGAGCGCGATAAGATTAGATATGAGCAGGTGCCGATTGCCAAATGGTATGTAACGAAATTCCAAGCCTTACGATGCCAAGTTGTTGTATTGTTGTCCCTTTTGCCCATGCTTGTGGAGCAGGTGAATCAGTTTCGCGACATTCTGTTCTGTGATTCACGATGGGAGACACCGATAGGGAGAGAGAGAGAACCTTAAGCCCGCACTGCACTCTTATCCCACATCCGGTGTGTGTGTGTGTGTGTGAATGGTGTGTGGTCAGTTCTCTGAATGAAACACCTTACGCTTAGTGAGCGTGCCAGACCCTGGGCAAGTGAGTCACTTGGGGCCATTTAATAATGAATAAGGATCTCGATGATACCAATGCTCGAGAGTTTACTTACCCCTTCTCTTGTCTTTCCCTTTCAGCACCGGCTTCTACATGTCCGAGTTGCTGTACATGTTTGGCGAACTGGATCCGCGCGTGCGTCCGCTGACATTCAGTATACGACGCTGGGCGCAGTCGTGTGGCCTGACAAATCCCTCGCCTGGCCGCTGGATAAGCAACTTCTCGCTAAGCTGCCTGGTCATGTATTTCCTGCAACAGCTGCGGCAACCCATACTGCCTGCCATTGGGGCACTGGTGAAGGCAGCCACCGCCTCCGACATACGCGTCACAGAGGACGGCATCAATTGCACCTTTGCACGTGATCTGGATCGCCTAGGCTTTCGCAGTCGCAACACGAGCAGTCTCAGTGAGCTGCTGCTGCAGTTCTTCGAGTTCTATTCCCAGTTCGATTTTCACAATCGCGCAATTTCACTGAACGAGGGACGAACAATGGCCAAGCCGGATCATTCGGCCATGTATATTGTTAATCCGTTGGAACAGCTGCTAAATGTCAGCAAGAACGTGAGCCTCGAGGAGTGCGAACGGTTACGCATAGAGGTGCGTAATGCCGCGTGGATACTGGAGTCGGAGGTGGAGAATACAACGCTAACGGAGAGTGAAAGGCGAGAGCAATCCTGGGGGCTGCTCAATCTTTTCAAACATCCCGAGAAGTCTGTCATACGTCCCAATATGTTCTTCAAGCCTCGCATGGTCGAAGTCAGCGATCTCTTCGAGAAGAGTCAGACGACGACGACAACGACGACGACGACGCCTGTGAACTATAAAAGCGCCACCGTTCGCCAGCAAGTGCAGACTATCAAGGCTGCCGCCCGCAGCGATCTGAAACAATTGCGGGAGTCCAGCACGGCCACGGGGTCAACGCCAGCGCAAACGGGGGCCTCATCCTCGTCTGGGAAAAGCAAACGCAGTAGATGATGAGGATGATGATGCACTGCGGCATTTCAATAGACCTGGCCCTGCTTAGTGTACATAAGTAACTAGAAAGTGTAGCTCTACGACTATTGACCATGGATTTAGTTGATACTGAATGTTGTTCATATTGTTAAGCATTAAGCTGAGAGGCGTACAATAGGTGGATCGATAGTGTTCCTCGGTGCCGGACGACGCAATAGACATTAACTAGTTAATGACGTTAAGTATTGTAGCTGTTTTTTTAATTGATAAAATTTAACAATAAATAAAAAATATAAGTGTTTTGCCCAAAGAAACAGAATATTTGAAATTGATTTGGTTTTAGAAGGATCATATTATTACAATCTAGTAAGAACTCATGTTTCATTTTATAAGTTTTCCCATAGTTTTGTATCCATTGCATATTCCCCCGACTTTCAGTTTGTCCATTGAAATTTGTTTTTATTTTCATAATTGCTCATTTTATTCATCTTGTTGTAATAGTTTTTGTTCATCGTTTTTTTTTTATTTTGTTATCATTACTTCTCCTTTCTATATAATTACGGCAAAAGTCTTCATCGTTAACAACGCGCGCCTCATGCTGCAATTCAAATTTTTCTTTAGTTCCGTTCTCTTTCGCACTCTTTCTCTCACTGTCTATCTCTCTCTCTCTCTCTCTCTCTATCTCTCTTTCGCATTTAACTATTTGTGTAAATGTTTAAAATGCTGCAAGTGAGCACGCGAAATTTTGATTCAACATATGTATGTATGTTGTGTATATAAGTATGTATTTATCCGTATGTATGGTATAACAAAACACTATATACTTATAAGCATGTACTTGGTAAATGGTATATGGTTTCGATTTTGTTTGCGTTTCCTCTCGTGTTTGTCTATAGTTTTTTTCGTATTATTTGTTTAGATACACAAATTTAGATGTACCGCATATTTTTTTAAATAAAATATGCACTTGCAAGTTAATTATGTATTTAATCTGCATCTGTACTTGTCCGCCTGTCTCGCTGTGTGTGTGTGTGTGTGTGTGGGTGTGTGTTGTTTATGCGTTTCTGTACTTTGTAATTAGGTATAACGTGTCACGTATTGCATATGTTATTTGTTTGCATGTTTGTTGTCAGTTTCCTTCTTTGCTTTTTTCTGTTTCCGTTTCAGTTTCCGTTTCCGCTTCCGTTTGCCATACGCTTCTTAAGTATTAAAATAATTTACATACATTTAAAGAAAGATAGAATTGTAAATCCTAGTTAATAGGTACAAAAAGATTGTTTGTCATGCGCCACGTAAGAAACTAAATCGAACGACAAACAAACGTCTAGTAAAATTATTATATATGTATATACATATGCATGTATTTAAGATACACAAACACATGTATATAATTTAAAAAAAAAAACAAACAAGAGTCTCGTTCGATTGGACACTTTATGCTTATGTTGATGTGTGTGGTTGTGTGTATTGGTGTGTGTTCTTGTTGTGGAAGCCAGCCCAAGGAAAACATTGGGTTTTTCACTACATATATAGTCCAAAAAACAAGGCATCCTATCCGTAGAACTCTCTCGCTCGGCGGCTACTAGACAATAATTTCTACAGCATCCTTCAGTTTGGCGGCGGCTCATCTAAACCAAAGCTTCAGACGCAACGCATCCACACCGTTTAGATAGTAACGAAAGAGTCGCTTATCACGCACAAATCCCAAATTCTCATACAGCCGCAACGCTGGCTCATTACGCATTTCCGTTTCTAGCACCACCTCATCGGCATTATCGGCGAGCATGGCCTGCGAATTGAAAGAAATGATGATATGTGATGTGGACAATTAGCTTAGCATATACCCACCTCAATGGCTTTGGTCACCAGCGTAGTGCCGATCTTAAGCTTACGATATTCCTTGCGCACAGCCAGCATCGCAATGTAACCGCGTCGCACATTCATATGCATGTCCAGCTTGCATACGATGGCGCCCACATACTGATTATCGTGCGAGGCTAGGAAGCATAGTTTTGGCCAGTTGTAGATAAAATAGCGGTACGTATATATTGAATATGGCTCGGACAGCTCAGCCTGTATCAGACGCATTATGTCCTGTCAAAGAGAGAGAGAAAATCCAATTGGAATCCCTTCTAGATAATGGAACTAAGGCCCAAGTGGCGGCACTTACATGCATTTGATGCTCGGCTTCGTATTCCTTGTAAACGATCTCATCGGCTGAAATGGCAGGTTCGAGCTGAATCTGTTGTTGGGGCTGTGGTTGTGGCTGCTGTTGTTCCTCCTCTGGTGAAGGCTGCAACGATTTCTGGGGCAACTCCGTGGCAGCTGCGGCAGCAGCAGCTGCAGCTGATGTTGAAGGCGCCTCCTCCTCCTGTGCGCCTGGACTACCTCTTGTTGCGATGGCCATGGCTGTTGTCTTTGTTGTTGTTGCTGATGTGGTTTGTGTGTTGGCAGTGCTGTTACTTGTTGCTACTACGGTGGCTGGTGTTACGCTTTTCATCAGCTGCTCCTCGTTCAACTTGTGCTCAGGGTCAGGCTGTGCAACCGGCAAGGATGCTGTCGCACTCTCCATTGACTTGTTGTTGTTTTTCGCTTTACTACTGCGACTTTTATTGCCACAGGCGCTCCCGCTGCCGCTGCTGCTATTGTTGTTGTTGTTGTTGCTCTTGTTGCGACTGCTGTTGTTCCTTTGCACATTGTTGTTGTTGTTGCTGCTGCTGTTGCTATTGTTGTTGTTATTAATATGATTGTTGTTGTTGATGGCAGCATTCTTATTCACATGTCCGTTCAGGGTGGGCACATCAGCCACCAGCTCAGCCTTCGCCTTTGACTTGGCCTTCTCCTTGGCATGGCCATTGCACAACTGCACCTGCTGCAAGATGCCATTGATTAGCGCAACATCAGAATCAATATCGGCCTGGATGTGTCCATTGGGCTGGTGATTAGCGCATTTAACAGTGGCTTCTGCTGCTCCTTGTGCTTCTGTGGACTCTGCCTCAGATTTTTGTTGTTGTTGCTGCTGATGTTGTGTTTTCTTATTTTTATTTCTGTACTTTTTCTTAGAGACCGCCGCAGTTGTCGCTGCCGTCGCCGTGTCCGCCATGGCCCTACTGCTGATGAAAAGAAAATATTCTATTCAGTTCTAAACAAGAGGACACAGCTGAGTGCGCTGAATGATAGCAACCTGGGGCGGGGGCAGCGAGTACAAAGATTTGATCATAATATGCTGATTACCTGAACCAACTGCTGCTAAAACTTCTCAGCTATCAATGGACACGCTGCTGTCGCTGTCGCCGTTGTTGAGTTAAAGCCCTCGAGTTAGATTCGCCTTTATTTTTGGTTATATTTTCACAGTTGCAAGTTTTTCATTCACACACCCGCAGCACACACACACTCTCACACATAACCACTAGTGACGAGCTATGTTTGTGTACCTGTGACTTATCACAGATACCTATTGGGTAACTTCCAGTCACAGTTCACGTAATGTTACTTCTAAATAATAACGGTTCACATATGTCGTACCATTAGCAAGTTATTTACAAATATAAATTAGTTATTGTTAATTTAGTGATTTACTAGTTGAGAAGCTTTAGTTTGTTGACTGTAAGTCGCCTTATTACAATTGAATGTAGATATGTATTATCCTTGCAATTTAATTTTAATAGAAAAAATCAATTAGTTCTCAAATGTTCATTTTACTTTTGTGTTAGCTTTTCGAATTTTTATTTTGCTAAACTATTCTAAAATTAACTCATTTATTAGTCACTTTAATTCTAATATCATATATAATTCTGTCTTCTCTAGAAGCGCACGCATACACACTCTTTGCTGCTTGTCGCACTTTGTTCCTGTTCCGTATATGGCACTGAATCTAACTTTGCTTTATTCCATATACGCATGCACCACATATATGCATATTCAATTTCTTGTGTGTTTCTCACCTTCTTGCTCCTCTCTTTTGTTTATGGTTTTATCGGTTCGATTTTGTTTTTGTCTCTTAGTTATGAACAAATTCATGCACATAGTCACGAACACATGCAACACAGCGAACAGCTGTGCGCACACATATTGTTGGTGCTGATTATCGATTGTCACTGACAGCATTGTTGGAAATATCGATAGCAGCATTGAAATCTAAAATAAGCCGCCAATTTTTGCATGTTTAAATATGTTCGCATTATCAGTATCAAATAGCGATTTAAATTATTGTAAGCTCGCTTAGAAAAACAAAAAACGCCAATGAGGAGATAATCTCTTTATTTATTTATTGTACACATATAAATAAGTATTCATATTTATAATAATATGTGTATGCGCGAGTTTGGAATGTGCTCAATATTTGTAAGTTTCAATCCCAAAATTAACTATAAGTTTTACTTTATACTTTTCTATTCGACTTTTAAGGTATTTAGTTAACTCTTTTATTGTATTTTTTTAAACATTTTCTCTCTTTACTTCGGAAATTTGTATCGTACATACATATATGTATCATATATCTGTATTTAATCCATGTATGCTCCTCTAAGAACTAACAAATAAGAACAAATCTGCGATCTAAAAAAAAAACTCGAACTGCTTGATTTTAACAATATCTACATATGTTTGTATGTATGTGTGTATATGTTAATATGTAGTATGTATGTATATTATTGACTAGCTCCAAATATGAATATGAATAAGCATCTTTAGTTTTTCTGATCCAATAACTGTCCACTGTAAAGTTTCAATTACAAAATTGTTTAAAAATTTGTTTTTCATATCTGCATAAAATGTTAACATTGTTCTTACATCTTAGGATTTCAGATTTCACCTTGCTACATATTTTTTTTTATCGATAATATAATTATTATTTCATCTGTTTATTCATATTTTGTTACTTTAAATTTCAAATAGTTGTGTTTCCAATTGAGAGAACACATACACATTATAGTGTACATCATACATCATCTGTATATGAGGCAAACGGGCAAAAATTGTCTTTATAGATCGGTTGTTGGTTTTATGGCATATTTGCAAGACTTTTCGAATTAGAATTCTAAAGAAACCTAAGGACATTGGACAACAACTCTACCACAGTACGCGCACATGCAGATAATGATAGCTTTTAATGTATATGTATATGTATGTGAATGGAGACTGTGAGAACACCTATAGCATACCATACCATATCATTCTGGGAGCTAACGGAAGTTGCTACTCAGGCCATTCAGTCATGTTATCGATTCTCGATTTTGGTTTCCAATTTCGCTACCCACTATGCAACAAAAGAGTTGCAGCAAATAGAAGGACAAGATCTCATTTCTTATAAAGCATGCAACATATAACATACAAGGAGGTCTCTACAAATACAATTACGTTAAGAACTTCGTTTACATTTACATCGAGGAATAAATTTTGATGGCACAAAGTTATCGCTTAATAATACCACATACATACATCGAAAATGTACTATATCGTTTAAGCTAAGGCTACCAGAGCTTGCTGTCTATCATTTCGGTCTTAGGAGATTCTCATCCATCCATTCTAATATTTCGTCAAGCTTTTAAAAATAAAAAAAAAAACTTTCAGAACAACATTGATGGCACTGGTATTGGTAAATATATAGGTCTTTTGACTAGAGTACAGTTAGAATTAAAGATACATACATAAATAAAATTTATAAGGTATATACTAAGTATAGACAACGTACATACGTGCTAAGTACAGTTACGGACTTGGGTTCTACCACTAAATATGGACTGAATTTTCCTCGGGTGGAAATCTTTGACAAGGAATACTGAATTTTACTTTGATTTCTATGCTTCTCTCTCTCCTCTGTTCACTTCCTCGACTGCTGTGGGGGGGTTACCAGAATTTCAATAATGACTCCGTGCCGCACGTGGTGCAATGATCCAACAGAATAGCTCAACATCACCGTCTCCCGTTCCCATTCCCTTCGCATATCACCGTGTCGCACCTGCATGCTTAGTTGCCCTCACATTGTGTGGGTGCGGGCCACAGTGCCCCGCCTCCGGGACTAGCTGAAGTAGCTGCGTCATAAGCTTATCAGCGTTGCCTTGCGTTGCGCCTCCAATCGCATCTCCAGCATGGCATAAGGAGGCACACTGATCACCAGCAGCACCACCAGCGCAATTATCTTTGAGGATTCGCAGAGGAAGCCGTGTGCAGCGAACGTTATGCTCAGTCCAAGGAAGCGCAGCGCCTGCAATGGTGCCGTCACATCCGTCACATGGTCGTGCTTTACATGATTCAGCGTGACCAGAGACAGCAGCAGCGTCTCCCACATGCCATTGCAGGCGCCCCACGAAGCGGCTATCACATAGAAGAGCGCGCTGTCATCGCTCGAGGGCTTCCAGCTGGACAATGCGAGCAGCAGACACGAGTGGAAGAAGAAGCCGGCCACTGCAAAATAGGATTGGGATGAGTCGAGGATCTATTTTATTTATGGGAATACTTACGGATGACCACAATGCGCTTGGTGTGCCGCAAGAGCATGCTGAGTGTGCAGGAGACAATAAGCTGCATGAGACCCATGCCGATGAGGGCGCCAGCGATCATCCCAATGCCCAGGGAGCAGGAGACGAAGGCGCGCAGAAAGTCACCCAGCATATAACCTTGTTCGGTGCCCACGAAGTAGGCCATGGGCCCAGCAAAGAGCAGTGTTTCGGTAACATCCTTGGCAGCACGCTCCTGTCGTCCGCCCGTGGCCGACACCTGGCGACCCTGCAGCAGTGACACCAACAGAGCGATCAGCGAGAGGAGCACATACACCCAGAGCAGCGATTGGCCACCAGCACGTGAGCCGCTCTCAATGAAGCCCGCAAAAATGGAGCGCGAATTGTTGCTGCCATCGCTGCCGATGCTGCCGAACCAGGGTAAGGCGGCGGTCTCCTGCAGCGGACACATATCCGCTCCACAGATGCGTTCACCATGCTCGTTGCGATCATAGAAGTCCTCCGACTGCGGCCAGTTGGTCGGCGACGTTGTGTTCCACTCGTTGCCACTCGATGAGCAGCTCCAATCGTTGGCATTGCAGGCCAGCAGCAGCGATGCCAGCAGCGCTCCCAGAATCATGCCCAGATCCTGAGCGGCACGAAACCAACGGGCCAGACGACGCACCTTTTGATCCCGATTGCAGAACATCTTGTGCTCCTCGTGCAGTGCATCCGACGGTGTCTGCGTCAGGGTTTGTGCCGCTCCCAGTGCGCTGCACTCGTGCTGTGAGCAGCTCAAGCGGCCGCCGTAATGGACAATTAGCGCGGACTTGCAGCTGTTCGAGGCGCTGAGCGTGAAGCCCAGCAACAGATATGCCGGCAGCAGGGTGTAGATGGAGGCGTACAGATGCGACAGCAGGAACAGCGTCACGGCCAGGCAGTTGCCCACCAGCAGCGGCGTATAGCCGAAACGTCGTATCAACCGTGTGCTGGGCAGGCTCATGCCAGCAGCCAGCAGGAAGAGTGTGCTCAGCAACAGCGATCCAATGTTGGGTCCGATCTGCAGCCACTGCTCGCGATGATGCCACACCGAGCTGGAGCCCTGCAGCGCCATTACCGGCAGCAGGACGGCGCACATGAGTCCGTGAGCCACGCTCAGGCAGCTGAACTGGCGCCACACCTTCTGGCGCACATGGGCGGGCACCTTGTGGCGACAGTTGCGATTGTTGAGCGTGATAAGGCGACGTATTGAAGTCGCCCCAATGGAACTGTTGATCGACTCCCGACGACGCGATGCGGCCAGTGCGGCTTGCACCTGGTACGACGACACGGGATTGATGCGATGTGAACGTGTCGATATTGGTGAGGGAGAATATGCGGTGAGATGCTGGAATAATAGGAATATGATTAGAAATATTCGTAAGCTTAACCAAGTCGAACTTATTCGATAAGTCGATAAGTCTTAAAACACGTCTTTCATTTAAATTTAAATATAACGAAATGTGAATACCCTTGCGACTCATGGCCTAAGTCTCTCCAAGACTCTCTACAACTCTCTTCAATCATCTAAGTCCCTACTCAAGCAAAAACTATAATAACTTTCATTCAGAGGAGTAACAATAGGTCGATAAATCACGCAGAATGTATGATTTTCAGCACAACTTATCATGCAGATTAAGAATGTATATAGTATGTATATATAAGAGTCCAAATGAATTTTTAAATTCAGTTTATTAATAACAATCTTTACTTTCGACGAGTTAGTTCTACAAAAGCTCTAGATATTTTATTGTAACTCAAAGTCTTTAAATACAGCTTTCTCTTCATACCATTCGAGGCCATTGAAAATAGTCAAAAAAGGGTATACTAACTTTGTTCAAATTTTTTGATGTTTTGTAAATTTAGGTAAGAGTCCACCCTATGATTTTTCAACAAAACATTTTTTTTTAATTTAAAATCGCGAGTTTTTAATTTGAATCGATTGCGTAGGTTAAAAATAGTACTAAACAATTATTTAAATCGGTTTTAAATGATACTTAATTTTGGCTCAAAAATCAGGTTGAAATGGTCAAAAAATGAGACATGTAACACCCTCAACAGGCCCGGTATCTCATTTTACACCGGGCGTAACTTTCTTAAAAATCAAACGATTTTCAAGCTGAATGACATTTTGTTTATGTTTTAACAAAAATGTATTTTTTTTTTAAATTTTTCGATATTAAGGAAATTTAGGTAAGGGTCCCCCTATGATTTTTCAACAAAATATTTTTATTTCTAATTTTAAATCGCGAGTTTTTAAGGGCGAGTAAGCCATATTTAGTAGAATTATTTGAGCAGAATTCTTTGTTTTAAAATATAAGTGTGATTACACGTTTGTAATGGATTTTGGGAATTGGGGGAAGGGTATCTTACTGTCGGGGCGCATTCGACATTATTGTCGGGCCTTACTGACTCATTGTATTAGATTACAATCAAAATGTATAGAAATTCTGAGAAATCCAATGGACAAACATACCAAAATCAGTTCACAATAATTTTTAAATTGCACTTTATGAAGTTGTGATTCGATGTTTTAACTAGAATCTGTAACCAGATAGTTCTGAGTTGATTATAAATTCCTAAAACTGAATATATCCAAATTCTCTTGGAATATTGAGTATAGCATATATGCTAGTATACTTCTGCCTAACCTAAAATTAAATTCTAATTAAATCCTTCATTTTAATCTCATTCCTGATTTCTGTTGAAAGTGCCCCAACAGATTTGCCAGAGCCTGGTATGAGTTCATTTCGTCATAACAGGATTATTGAAGCTTGCACTTTGTATGGGGCATCATTTCTAGGAAATAACGCAAAGGGTCTAAGCTTAAAAACCTAACCTAACGTAGTTGACTTTGATTTTTGATTTCCCATTAACTCGAACAGGTTCCTAACGAAATGAATAGAAAAGCAGGAGACCGAGCATACTTTTCCTCTACTCAAAGGGAGATTAAATTGCATTTCCTGATGACGCAGTTCTCGCTGGTTTCCGAGTGCCTTTGACAAGTCTCTACCGGATTGACGGAAGTCTATTTTAAGATGTTTTCGCCTTAACGGGATTATAGAGCACGCGTATAGTATGAATGAAGTATTTCTTTGACATGACAGCGATTGCTTTTCCGCTCAAAATGAAATTAAATTGCATTTCCGAATGACGCAGTTCACTCCGCATTCCGTGATTCTGTGAAAAGTCGCTACCGGATTGGAGCCGGGTCTATTTTAAGCTTCTTCTTTTCGCCTTGACCAAGCGTGGGAAAGTCAATTAAGCCGTGTCACGAGCAACCAATGGGCCACATCAAGTGTCTTTGTTTGGCCTAATTACGTGCTGTGCCATCGCGTGGGTTAATCCCGTTCCGCGCTTCTTCACTTCTGCGGACGACAAGTGGAACTAGCATCCCAAACACCCTCTCCAAGTCGGAGTTGGATTGAAATAAGTGATAACTGCAGCTGGAATCTCTGGCGGAGACACAATTTGCATTGTGGTTGAAGCGGGTTCTATAAATAAACGATGGCTTGGACTCCTGCACCGGACATGCAAATATTGTCTGCATTCAAACCGCCCTACCACGCACCACACCGTCCTATTGCCCTCCCACACCTCCACTACTTACCTCCATCATTTGCTCATCCCATATATTCTGTGCTCCGCCCGAGCTGCGCGTTCGCGTACGTAGCACGCGATGCCGTGTGGTCAGCGAGTGTCGATGCTGATGATGCTGCTGCTGGGCATGATGGGAATGCTGATGCTGGTGCTGATGTTGGTGTGTGTGCGTGTGGAATGGATGCGGATACTTCTTGCCGGCCAGTCCGAGCATTGCGAAGCCGCTAAGCGTTGTCATTGTCGTTGCCGATGCAGTTGTTGCCGTTCCTGTTGTTGCGGTTGCACTTGTTGCCGTTGCCGTCGTTGCGGTTTCTGGCCCACCCGCTCCTCCTCCTCCTCCGCCTCCACCCGCTGCACCGCCAACTGCTGTGGTGCTTGTGGCTTGACTTTTGGTACCACCGACGCTTAGGTCACCATTGCCGCAACCATTGATGGCCATTGATGGCGTTGTATTGGTTGCCGTCGTCGTCAGACTCAGCGACCCGCCACCAATCCCCAGGCCGGCCATGATGTATGCATTGTAAGAGGATTGCTGCAAGAAGGCAATAAATAGAGCTAGCAATGCGTGTTGGCAATATGCGTGGGACATTATATTATATGTATATAAGAGAGTAACGCGGTGCAGTTAAGGCAACAAAGTAAGGTTAAGTACGACTTGTCGAGGGTTTTAGGGCCTCATAAACTGCTTCTAAGACAATCCTATTTATACTACTTAGAATTTAAATGAGGGTTGCCCATAAAGTATGATATACACAATATGTAAACCCATTCAATGCCAAATCGAAATTATAGGAAAGATATTTAGGGCCCCTTCATGGGGAAAAGAATTCAGGAGATTGTCAAATTGACTTTCAATTTAAATAATTTTGTGTATTTATAAAACAGAGTAAATATATTCTGCACAAAACGATTTTTTTGGAAGCTTTATTGAGCGATCGATCGTACTCACCTTACGCTGCTGCGCAAATATCGATAGACGCTCGCGTTCGCGACTTGTGTCCCTGGCGCGCTGCTCGAGCAGCAGCTCGTACTCCCTGCGCTTCTCCCGTTTGCGTTCAGCTTCTTCAAGCTCGTGCAGATTCGGCAGGCTGCCCATTTTGTAGGCTTGGGGCGAAAATAATATCGTCTGTGATCTCAGTCTTTCGCAAAATTGCGCAGGTTTTTCTCGTCTCTAATTAGTTAAGTTGAACTGGGAACGTTTTAATTTGATTTTGCTGTTTAATTTTAATTAGTTGTGCGTTTTATAGATTTATTAATCTCTCTTATCACCGATTTGAGTCACACTGCCACTACCGATTTGTTGTTCGCTTTTTCAGTTGTACAAGCCGAAAATGTAAAGACGAGTAAAATGCAGCCATGACTCGATTAAATATTTGGCAATGTTTTGTGTGCGTTCGGTTTGGATGCGCGCGATTAACTAAATGCGCCGCCTTGTGCTTTCACTAGTCTCATCGTTGTCATCGCCAGCGTTATCCCCGATGTTATCGCAATCGTTATCGTCGCCGTGCTGCTTGTTGCCTTTGTGGCCATTGCTACCGACGGCGTCGCAGTCTGCATTCTTCGCTTTTATGCATATGCAGCAGCAGCATCCCGTTACCAGTGTGTGCGTGTGTGTGTGTAATGAACTGTAGTATGTGTGTGTGTGTGTATGTATGAAAGTGACTATTGGGCGCATTCCTTTGGCGGGTTCATTGTTCGCTGCCGGCTGCCCATTGCAGCTGCAGCTGCCGCGCAGTCACTGCCGTGAGCCTCGCCTCGATGACGTCGTTAATGATGGAGATATGCACCAGTTGCTCTCAGCCTATCGATATGTTTAATTGCTGCGTCTCCTCTCTGCGTCAAGTGGTTGGCCAGCTAAAAACGTTTCACACACTGTTAATCGAGTGAAGAAGGAAAAAAAAGAATGAATGAATGAGGAGTAAAATCAGAGCACGGCGCAAATGCTGCGTTTTATGTATGCGTTGAGTGTAAATCAAATTTAATACACACACGTACACATCAAAACATACATATACCCATACATTTATTATGTATATGCGTATGTGTGTGTGTGTAGGAGCGTAACGAAGCGCATTGTGTGCAAAGTAGAATAGTTGATGACGCAGAAAGTCGCACAATGCGTTTAAGGCGAGGAGGGAGGGGGGGGAGGTGTAAAATTTATCTGTCCCATTCAAGCGTTACCTTTTCTTGACCTCGCGAAATGTTGACAGGCTGCAAACATGTCGCATACGCACCCACACACACACACACACACAAACATGAATTTCTATGCAAATACGGAGTATACTTATATGGGCCAGTGTCGATGTGTTTCGCGCCCCTCCCATGATTGGCAAGCAGACGAGCAAACACACACACACACACACACACACACAAGCGAGCATGGACAAAGGCGTGCACAAAAAATCATCAGGTGTGTCCATTCTATGTACACACACACGCGCGCCCACTCACACACACACACACACACACAAAGCGGGCGTCTCAACGGATAAGCTTAAGACGCACAATGTAATTGAAGAGCAGGCACACACACGCACACAGAGACACACACACAAAGGTATTTACATGTTCAATTTGAGCTCGGAGCAGAACTTAATTTGCATTTACTGTGTGACTTCAGAAGCTCTCGAAGTGATTTGCAAGTGATTTACCAAGCCTTGTTCGACCTTGTTCGCACTGTGGGCCGTGGCTCAAACCTCAAGGATGCCTGCCAGCGCCCAGCAGCCAGTGAAGCGTAGTTAAGCGATTGCACGCCTCCGTTAACCGGGCGGCCAAGTCGAATAATATATGAATTAACACATACACACACCAACACACACACGCACACACACATGCGTAATAAGGAAAACGTGCTGTAAAGAAAAAAACGTAAAAAAGCCAAACAAAGTACAATGTACACACACACACACACACATACATACACATAATAAGCAGACAAAAATACCGCACAAACACACGGGCGTGCACACACACACGCAACCTCATGTATGTATGTATGTATGCGTAGTTAAATTCACACACACAGACACAGACGCACCTACTCTCAGTGTTTTGTTTTCCTTTTGCACTAATTTATCCACTCCACTATCCACTTGTAAATTGTTGATCGAAAACAAAAAGAAAAAACTATTTGGAGCAACATTTCCGTTTTGCAGAGTTTTTTGTTTCGGTTTTTACTTTTGTTCTCTCTGGTCTCCAATCGCCATTGACAACACACAAGGCTTCGCCACAGCCACAGCCACAGCCAGACGCAAACTCCTCGAAAAGCGCACTGAACCAAAATTGAGCCCACTGCTGCTGCTGCTTCTGCTGCTGCTGTTGCGGCTGCTTCTACTGCCGCTGCTGCTGCTGCTGCTGTTGTCATCTCGGCAAGGCGAGAATGGCCCTCGCCAGTCAGTGACATGCGCACTGATTGATGTTGATGCCATGCCCACTGTTAGTCCCATATACCCTCTAAAGCAGAAGCACCAACACCAACACCAAGCAGCACCCCACCCACCCCATCATCAGCATCAACTTGTGGTTGGATGCCCAGAAAAGCAGCAGCAAAATAGAGCAGACACACAAATGAAAATAGCCTTCGTCCAGTATAATGAAATTAAATCCAAACTAATTATAGTGTTTTGAAAATTTTTAATTAGCTGGGATTTCTAAAACAAAAACCGTATGAATTTTACATAAGGTTTATTAAAAAATGAAAATGTAAACACATCACTTTTGTAAAACTCACATACATATTTAATATACGCAATTTTACTATGGAAACATGAAGAACACTTATCAGCAATCTGTCTAAACTCAAATTAATTCTGCTGTTGATATTTAAATAAACTCAACAACATTTTGAGGGATTTGGGTTCCTGATTCAAAATCTATTTGAAGATTAAATTTGATAAAAATTTGATTTAAAAACCTATTTGAAGATAAAATTTGATTAAGGGTTTTATTCATTTTGTTTAATTTTTTTTTGTTTTTTTATGTTGATTTTTATAGCATATTGTTTTGAAATCATAAAAAAACAATTCGTATTTTATTTTCACCTTTATTGCCCTTGCGAGTCGGAGACGTTTGATGTGGATCACATCCACTTGAAGCATATTTCATATCAATGGCTTAATTCGAATTGCAGTTCAAATCGATTTCAGGCAAATCTCTGGGTAAATTATTATAGAAACAGAGATTTAGGGGCAATAAAGCAAATCCTTCAATCAATTAGTTTTACTTACATTTTTGCGGAAAGAGCGGGCACAAACAGTTTAAAATTCTCGAAATCGATAGCACACTCGGTTGTTATCGATACTATTTTCAATCAGTAACAAAACATACAAAATTCTATATAGTTTAAATGCTTTATTATTTACTCCGGTAATTGTCTAGAAGATGTGCTTTTCCGAAATCGCACGATTTTCAATAAATTTTGTGTATTTTGGATGGTATAAGCAAAAAAAAAATTGGCATTTCACTGTTTTTCTACACTGTTCGATACTTCGAATGTAAATAAAACGACGCATTTTACACCAAACTGTGTATGTGTGTGTGTATTCAACTGACAATTTGCAGAGTGCAGCAAATTATTATTTAAATGTTGCAAATGAAAACCATGAAAACAATTTATAAAAAAGCTATATATTATATATAGGACTAAAATGTAAAAATACAAATATTATTAAGAAAATTAAAGCGCCGTAAGCAAAAAATTTAAAAAAATAAAATCGCGCAGGCTTTTTAGGGGCACCCAACAACATTACCAAATTCCACTAATTCACAAATGGCATACCAAAAATACAATGAAAACGGTTTAAAGAATTTATGGAAGTGTTTACTGGTGGTTATTTTAACATATAATCCAAAAAAGATTATTTTGTTTTCATGGTTTTCATTTTCAACACTTAAATAATAATTTGCTGCACTCTGCAAATTGTCAGTTGAATACACACACACATACACAGTTTGTTGTAAAATTTTGACAAATTTTTGTTTACATATCGAAGTATCGAACAGTGTAGAAAAACAGTGAATTGTCATATGCTTTCGCTTATAACTTCTAAAATACTCAAAATTTCCGTCCTCGGCCATCGGATTCGGGTTAAGGAGCCTCAAATACCCTTATTTGCATCAAAAAAAGAAAAAAGCCCGTCTTCTGGACATTTACCATGGACATTTTCAAACTGAAAACGGTCACACCCAGTAACGTTAGCATTCACAAATCGATAATTTCTCTGCTTTTGACCAAGAAACCGACTTAAGTCGATTTTATTGGTTGCTCTGAAAATTGCAGCAGTAATACCAACGTCGATAGTACCTTTAACAATAATGATATTAACAAGTTCTATAAGGCTCATGGCTCATATCCCTTATAGAGGGGATATTTGTACTTCACTGAGCTGCAGCGTGTATCGAATCTCATAAGCATTAAAATATTTATAATATATCGTAAATGAATAAAATCGATAATACATTTATTTATCTAAAAATGTATCGACTTAGTTATATATACATTAATACATATGTTGCACAGCCCTATTTCAAAACTAACTGTCAAACTACATTGACCTACAATATATTAGTATTTGGAACGTCGAAACATAACTAGAGAAAACATAAAAAATATACAAAAAAATAAAAGGTTTTTACGTTTCTTTTTTTTTAATATATTGTGAAGGGATTCAAAATTATTACGGGATTTAAAACTGGCACTGGCAAAGTTTGTCAGCTTTGCTATACCGTACGAACCGTCGGAATAAACATTATATTTTTTTTAATTTTGGAAAAGTACATATAACTAAATTAAATCAGGTTACAGAATAAATCCCCCAAAACAGAACAGAACAGAACACCAAAACAGCACTGATACCATTTGCTTGCCATAAACCATACGACCCCCCATCTAATCCACCCCAAATTAGCGAAGATGTTGAAAATGCACGATCTCTATGGACAATCGTATGCACATGAGTTCCAGGTGGGTTAACTTCTTTTTTTCCTACTCATCCTCATACTGTTCTTTGCTGGTTATCAATCTTATCTAATCAATTGCAGTTCACGAACCCCGACTCCATCAAGAACGCCGTGAAGCGTTACAATCGGGAACGAGCTGCGGAACGGGACGAATACAAAAGGGATAGGGATACACAGAAAATGAGCAAGATGAGATTCTGCAAGATGCGCTGCAATAACAACGATGTGCTCGGCATGGTAACGTCACGCGATCTGGACGTGGAGACGCAGATGTCGCTAAACGCGGCAGATATGACTGCTGTCCAGCTTGCTGACTTCAACAGTGGCACCAGCGACAACAGCGATAACAGCGGGGACCAAAGCGGCTGCGACGGCGGCGGCGGCGGCGGCTTGAGGTTGAGCAGTGACCAGGAGAACGCGGGTACGCGAGTACGCAGTCGTATGCGTCTGGTCGGGGGCGCCGATAAAAGAATTTCGGGTCGCACCAAGGGCAAAGTGATCCATAGAAGGAAACAAAAGTCATTGAAAGGCAAGAAGCAGCTCTTCAGCCTCGAAGACACCGATCCCTATTGCAAGCAAATTGAGGGGCTGCATCGGGAGGTGTGTGCCGAGTTGAACGTAATGCGGGCTGCACGCTTGGAGCAAGAGTCGTACAGCAAGTTGGGACGCAGCGCTGGAGGCAAAACAAGCAAACTGGCTAGCAATAAGAGGAAAACGACCAACAGAATCGCTAGCATCATCAGCAAGGCGAGGAACAATGTCAATAACAACATCGCGCTCAGCAAAAGGAAGCTGCCGTTTTACTGCAAGCCGCAGGAGAAGATGATGTTTAATGCCCATGCAAATCAAAAGATGACCACGCCTCATATGGATCCCGATAGCATCATGCAGCGCTTGAGACAAGTGCTAAGCGTGGATCAGAAATTGTTTGCTATGCAGACCTCATACCTCGACTACTCCCAGGCGCAGATTCAGTGGGCTGACGTTATACCTTCACCCATACTGCCGCCCCATGGCGAGGAAGCGATGGACTGTCAAGCTCAGAGTCCCAACCCTCAGCGTGAGTGTCCTGAGTGTCCCCAGGTGGCCGACGACTACTATGCGGATGACAGCGACTTGGAGCAGGAGTTCGTCGATCGACCTGCCTACATGCGTTACATTGAGCGTCTGCCGTACAATGGCAGCGAGCAGGAGATTGGCGATGTGGCCAACTGCCAAAAGGGATGCTTTGTCGATCTTGAGCCGCACCCACACTGGATAAGTTGCAAGCGCAGCCTGAAACCAATGCACTATACTTCGCAACGCTCCGAATCGGACACGTCCACACTGTGCGATCCCGAGGAACATCGAGAGATGATGGCGGAGCACCAGCGCAAGCACCAGCCGCAGCCGCGCAAGCACAAGAAGCAGCATGATGAGCAACACCAGCAGGAGGGCAAGCAGCAGTTTAAGCAGCACCAGCACAAGCGGCAACGCCAGCACGAGGATCAGCATCACCAGGACCATCAGCAGCAGCAGCAGCAGCAGCTTCTGCAGGAGCAACAGCAATATCTGCAGGGTAAACTGGAACAGCTGCAGACAAAAAAGGATGAGGCTGGAGAGCAGTTGCCGCCTCCGCGCCATAAACTGAAGGCGATGCCTGCTATGCAGGTTGCCGATGACAAGACTGCCAGGTCGATGCCAAAATCGCCTCGTCCGGTCCGTCACGGTAAATTGCAGGATGCGACGGCGATGCTGACCAACCGACAGCCGGGCGGACGCGACAAACAAGTGCCCCCACCGACGCCGGTCATCACCAATGGCGCCACTGCTTCTGCAGCATCCCCAAATCCAACACCCCCAACAACGACGCCGCGTCGTCGAAAAGCTCGCACTGTGGTGGTCACTCAATCTTTAGAGAATTTAAAATATGAAAAGATGGTTATCTATAACAGGATCTCGATGACCCAGGAGCGCATCATTGGGGCACTGGACAATCTACAGTGCCGATTGCTTAAGTTGCAGATACCCACGTGCAGCAACCAGGAGAAGATGCGGCGGGAGCGCAACGCCTTCGAGTTCTGTGTGAAATTCTCGCGCAACTTTCTGTACCCGCTGCGGGGTCTGATTGATGAAGTGCGCTGCACACCGATGGCCCACTACCACAGTGCCACCTCGAACGAGGCTAGCCAGAAGGTGGCCTGCTCGTACCAGCTGATGTTGAACTCAATTGGCAGCTACAAGCGAAGACTGCGCTACTTTCTGCTGGACAAGGTGCCGCAGAAGCTGAGCGCCCTCATAGAGATGATGTACACCCTGACGAACGTGTGCCTGGACAAGGGCATCTTGGATCGCCAGGATCCGGTCGTCGAGTGCCTGCAGCAGCGTTGCACAAATTTTCTCTCCTTTATTGAGGACATGCAGCAGGAGCGATTTCAGTTGGCACGCGAGACCTATAGACGCCTCCAGAAACGTTCCCATGGCCATGGACGTGGTGAAGGCGTAACGCACGAACGCTACGATCTCAAGATGTTCCTCAACGATTTAAAGCTGTACGAGCCGCGTCTGGTTCCCAAAGATCGCAACGAGAAGCCACGAAGCGAAAAGAATCGCACCGAGAAACCGCCGCGCGTGCGTGTCCCGCGCAAACGCAAAGCTCCCGCACTGTTGACAACGGATCAGGTACCGGCTGCACCGTCCCTGGAGATTGCCAAATTACAAAAGGAATTGACCGATGTGACCACACACATCGAGTGCGTGCATTGTGGCGACTGTCGCAACGACGGGCTGAGCACCGAGGCGGATGAGGAGGTTCCCCCATCCAACCAAAAGGAGCAGTTGTCCAATATTCTTGCGCTGCTGCAGCAGCCGCATCGAGAGCGACGTGAGCTGCACCAGCAACTGCTTGAGGCCATGGAGCATGTGACCAAGTCGCAGGTACGCGAGGTGCTCGACCCCCTAGTCCGCTCCCTTGGCGTTATGATCAACAAGAAGGTGCTGGAATCCAGTGGCGTGAACGAAGCATTCTTTCCTTACTAAGCCTCATATAGCCTAACGAGCTTCCGAACATTAATATATGCATAATTAGTTTTCAATTTCGGGTTTTAGCCACCTAAATTGTTAAGTGTCCTTCCAATGATATCAAATAAACACATGACGAAACTACTGGAGCCCTTAAGATACATATAAGGAGAGAGAGAGGCGCTTCAAGATTAATAGTCATATTTATTTTTCATAAGATATTTTGAGAATAACAATAAAGTTTAGAAAGAGATAACATGATAGTGACAGAAATAGTTTTCTAGATACATTAAAGAGAGAGAGAGATAGAGAGTGCTATGAGCTAGTCAAAGGTTTCCGCTTGCATAACAACTAAATACAATTATATAGTTTAATATTTTAATACGATTAATCGCCGACAAGAAGCGACACTCACTGTGCCCTCTCCCGTTACCGCCGCCTGCCCCAACAGATCCGACAGGTGTCTTCAGACTAAATGCATTTCTCGTGTAGAACGATCAACGAAATTAGACAGATGCAGATGCTCAACGAGGATCGAGTGGCGGCGGATCTGGCGTGTGGGCGAGAGCGAGGAGCGTGTGAGTGATTTTCGCCCACTGCCCGCTGATTGTTAGCTTCGGGACTTGAACATATGATTTCGTTTGCTTAAACTAAGCCAAGAGTTGTGTTATGTTTTCAACTTTTTGTTTAACAATTTGCGAATACTACAAAATACCATAAACATCTATAATATACATCGATGTGTGTGCGTGTGTGTGTGGGTGTTGGAAGTGGGGGCGATTGCTTAGCCAGAGCAGGACGTGCACAGCGGCTTGTTGTCCTCCACGGCAAATGTGCTGGCCACAATGGGCGTGGCGCACTTCTGCAAATAGAAATTACGCAAAAGAGAATAATATTATTATTCAAATCTGTGAGGTGAGTGAGTGAATGAGTGTGTATGCGCACTCACCTTGCACTTGAAGCAGTCGCGATGCCACTTGGCATTCAGTGCAACGATCGCATTCTCCGTTATGGGCTGGCTGCAGCCGGCGCAGCGTGCCGCAAACAGTTGCTCGAAGTCCACGCGACAATAGGGACGACCGTCCCGCTCGTAGAAGGAGGTGCCCACCAATGGCTTCTTGCAGGGGCCGCCGCAAACAAAGCATTCCTCGTGCCACGATTGTTCCATGGCCTTAATGGTGCGCTGCAAGCGAAATTAAATAGGTAAAATGCATAAAAATATGTGAATATTCCAATATGGCTATTTCCCATGCACCTATTGTAATCATGCATCAGCACAATCGCAGCCAATCAATCGTGCACCCACCCCGCCGGGGTGACCTTGTACTATATGTATACACATTTATATACACATATGTAATGTAATAAATGCAATATCCGGGCATAATGAAAACTTGTTGCCGTTGCAGTTGCTCTTTATTTTGGCCTGCGAATTGCGTTGCAATTGACAGTTGCCTTTGAATCTTTGATTTGCCATTCACAGGGCATGCGTGCGTGCGTTGCAACGAGTTGTCAGCTCTTATTTTTCGTCTGGTTGAGCGCCATTTTTAAATGCCCTTATTATTTGCTTATTGTGCATGCGTTGCAACAAGTTGTCAGCTCTAATTTGTGTCTAGGGCTTTCGTTCGGTTGGGCGCCATTTTTGAATGCCCTTATAATTTGCTTTGGACACTTTCCAATTCAAAAGAAAATGTATTTGTTTCAATGCGCTAAACATTTTAGCTTTTTCCTAACCTCACCTAATATTGATCATTTACAAGCTACATTTATATGCATATAGATTTTATTTATCTTCGCAAGCGAACCATAAAATTTCGAACAAATTTAGAACTGTCTACTCAGCTGCTCACTAATTGCCTCATATATGTTATGAGTTATAATTACGAGAGATACTTGATGTCGTCAACTGATTGCGCCAACGGGCACGCGCGGGCTGGATAAACGTGTGGAACCCGGGTCATATAAATAGATATCGTTGCAGCAACTATTTGCCGATAGAGATAATGCACAAACGGCGGCCCCTCATTGTAGTTGTAATAATTGTGCGCAAAATATAATCAGATTTGTGTGCAGTACAAGTTCTATCTATGGGGTATATGTATGTATAGCATATGCCTATAGTTGTTGACAAGACAAATGGCAACGCCATAAAATGACACAATTTATGGCAAACAGACGACGACAAGGACGCCATCCCATGGATATTTGATATGTGAAGAGATCTCTTCCGCATTTTGTACTCACCTCGAGAATGGGCTGCTTGCAGCCAAAGCAGGTGCCCGAGTAGTTCTTCACGAAACAATCGGAGCAGACGGGCTCCCCGCTCTGTATGTTGAAGGTGGCCTCCGTGATGGGGCGCTGGCAGTCCTTGCAGGCGAAGTGCTCCGGGTGCCAGGTCTTGCCCAGGGCGGTGATGATGCGCTGCTGTATGACCTCATTGCATTTGTGACAGATCGATGCCGGCTCCGACTGGGGGAGATACCAAGGGCAAGAAAAACAAAATGAATTAAATTAAATAAAATAGAATGAATTAAAATGGAAATCACGTTGCAAAGGCGTTTGAATGTTTCATAATTTCTACAAATGAATAGCTAAATGACTGGGAGTAAATAACTGAGTGAGTGTATGAATGATGCGAATGAGTATTTGGTTGGTTGGCCCAAAAGAATTCTAGATTCATGTCTATAATCATGCTCTGCCATGTATTCGTAAGCTGCGACAATAACAAAACAAAAAAAAAAAAGATTTGCGTAATTCAATGCGAATTCCAGACCTCAGACCCCCCCCACCGAGCCGAGACCCCAGATCCGAGACCGCAAAGACAAAGAGAAGTAATAATATAATATGTTTTTTAATATTAAAATGATGAGCATCAGCATTTAATCATTCTGATTGCAAATTACGTGTATGAGTGTATACCATATAGAGGCAATGAGTTGACTCTTCCGAGCGGGATGTTCCAGAAGTTCTCGCAACTTAAGCTTAAAATTGCTTGAATATAAATATAAATCAAATGTATACTAAGCAGCAGTTAAAAATAAAATAAATACTATATACTAATTAATACACAGTTAGAAACACAATAAAAACAATTTGATGTGTCATAAAAACGAAACATGTTTCTTGCGCAATATCGTTCTAAATCGCAATCGAGCAATCAATGCGATGTTATTTTTGAAAAAGTGAGAAATTTCTAAATCTTGTTGGGTTAATAAAATACAATATCGAATGGCAATCGTTTTTTTTTGCGTTTTTGCTGCGATTAACATTTAAATAAATTGCCTGACTAAGTGCCACGTTCGATAGTCGAATGCCAATCGTAGATGCGATTGTAATCGTTATCGGCCGGTTGACACGTATTCCACACTGTCCATGGCAGAGCCAAAATTGTAAATTTTTTGTGGAGTGAGAATTGTGACACCATGTGGTTGAGGGGGAGGGGGAGGGGAGTGGGTGATGCCACCCACGCAGCGGCGACACTGGACATAGATGGAGTTGTGGCAATGGCTTCAATGTTGCACCTCGAGTGTTATTGTTGTCGTTGTTGTTGCCGTAGGGTGTTAAAGGTGTCGGTCAGCGATTATCAGCTGATAATAATACATAATAAAAGAGTCAAAGCAGAAAAAGCACAGCCCAAAATGAAAGCAAATAAACAAGGTAAACGAGGCAAACGCGAAACGGCAAACGGCAAACGGTAAATAGTCAACGGCAAACGGTAAATGGCGAATGGACATAAAGGTGAAAAATGGCAGCGGCTCGTAAATTTTGACAGTTTACACGCTGCACTCTTTAAAGTGTTGTTTGCCCATGGTCAGGAAGGTGCGAGAAAGAGAGAGAGAGAGACAGAGAGACAGTGCTTTGTTGTTGCTATACTATTTGCGTGTCCGTGTGTGTGTGCAGATGTAAGTGCGCGTGTGTGGGCGGCGGCGTTCTCCAAATTTAATTTGCTCAAATTAAACGCACATTAATTTTTCGGCTGGCAATTGCGGCCACATTTGTTGTTGTTGCTTTCTCTGTTGCCTCTGTTTCTGTTGCTGTTGCTGCTACATCTGGCGCAAAACTTTAAATAAGCAAGCAAAGCAACAACAACAGCAAAAACAACAACAACAACAATATTAACAACATTTTGCATAGAGCAAAGAGGACGGACGACGTCTCACTTAGATCATCGCTAGAGTTAGAATTGAATTAAACAAATGAGCGCAAATCGAGAATGCGTGAGCGAGACGAAGCGAACGCGTGTGTGTGGGCAAGGGAGAGGGCAACCCTACCATAATAACAGCAGCAACAACAACAATGGCAACAACGACAGCGTTAAATTTAATGAACAATTTGGCGCTTAAAAGTCAACAAACAAAAACAAACAAAGCAACAGGAACGGCGAGAAAAACAACAACAACAACGAAACAAAAGCAACAACACAACAAACGATTAAGTACGTTGATAACCCTGGCAAACCGCACTGTGGATACCCTACCCAAACAGAAAGCATATTAATCAGTTGGGCGTGTGCTCAGCTCTCTCTCTCTTGCGCTTCGTTCAAAAGGATTCTTCGTTAAGTGGCGCTTTGTATGTGTGTGTGCGATCTGTCAATGAGTTGGCAGCGCTGCTGTCATGCTGTTAATCCCATCACTAATTAACCGATAATAAATACGATAAGCCACAGCAGGTAAGCGAGTTGCTGCCCGAGAATATGAGTCAAGAAACAAAAATTAAAACAAAAATTAAAATACACAATAACAAATTCGCTTATGATATAGAGCGAATTATTATAGATTACATAATAAATGCTATTTTACCAGCAAATACCCTGTAAACATTTGTTTTTCTTACTTAATACTTTGAATACATAAAATTGAAAGTGAAAAGAGAAGGAACCAAAGTTTCTTGCAAGCTATAGTTCCTATAAACATTGCCGCACAGTTTCACACTAAGGATAAATCAAAAAAAGTGCAAAAAACAACAAAAACAAACGGCATAAACAAACAATTAAGCTTAATTGTTTTTTTTTTACGAAAAAAAGAAGAATATATAATTTTTGGAAACAAAGTCTCAAAGTTATTTTAAGTGAATTTCGTGTTATTTTTCGGTTCGGAATTGTCTCAAGATCTCGACTCACACACACACACACACACACACACACACAGCATGCAAATTCCAGTCAGGTGAGCTGCGTGTGTGTGTGTGTGTGGTCGCACCCTAATGCAATTTTTATTGCTTTTGCTTTGCTTTGATTTTATTTAATTTTGACTCGTTATCAGTTAATTGCAGTAATCAACGCACTGCCGAGTGTGAACAGAAGCAGCGCGGCAGCAGCAGCAAGAAGAGTGCAGCGTAAGCGTAAACAATTTTACCGGCATAGCTTTTCCCCTTGAAAAATCAACAACAACAACAGCAAGAAAAGCAACAGCAAGAGGAAACCGCAATAAGTCAAAACAATTCGCTTCGATTTTCGTTGAATTTCCATTTTGTAGTTTTGTAGTTTGTGCCGATGCGATAATTAAAATATTGCACACATGAATCATGCCCACTGTGCGCCTCCCACTGTGTGTAGGGCATAAAGCATACAGCTCTCTCTCTCTCTCATTGCTGATGGGGGAGCCCATCAATCAGGCAGGGCTGTCAATCAACGCGGCGTATACGCACGCAACGCGGCCAGCTGACCGAGTGTGGTAATTGGGCCGAATTGGCAGCACTTAGCAGCGATATATATATATACGGGTATATCGGCAGATCGGTAGATCTTTAAAACGATACTCGACACCAGAGAATGAGATACATCAGACATACATAGATATCTATGAATAGATCGGCAGATCTTTCGGATCAGTTCGGCTACCAAGATGCTGCTGGGATTAGCGCAACATATACATTGTATATTTATATATATAAGGATTAGTTAGCTAAGAGGAGCGAAGAGATCATACTCTAAACTCAGAAGAAAAGGCCAAAACCTTTATGAGTTTCAGCTTATCTTATGATTCATATATATTAGTCAGACATTTATTATAATCTTTAATCCCAAAAGATTTTCCAGTTTCAGTCCAGTTTTGGGCGTAGGAAAGTGAATGAAACATTCGGATGGCATCAGTTGGGTAGTTTCAGATCGATCGACTGCCAAATTAAGTATCGGAATGCTGTCGAAAGAGAAGCTGAAGATCACCAAGAATGATGTCAGAGCAAAAGCTTGAGTTGGTTTCGAGTTTACGGTGCGATCATCGTTAGATCTGCAAATAGAAGATCTCTGATCTGATCTTGATGACGTTCATCAGCTCAACGCCGACGCCGACGCCGACACTGACTTCGATTTCGAATTCGAATTCGAGTTGGACTCGTCACTTTTGCTTTCCCAGCTACGACGTGGGGCGTGCTATGTGGGCGTATATGGTGGCCCGACTTGGAGACGGCTTTTTTTTTATTTTTAAGTGTCCCCCCGACACTTGCGAAGCATTTTCAAGTTACGTTTCAAATATTTTTCGTATATTTTTTTTATTTCTGTTTTTTGTTTTTTTCAGATTTTTTTTTTTTTTTTTGGGAAAGTTTCGTGTTCGCCCACAGAGACTATGGCGACTGAAGGAGACACGTTTTTTTTCGTTCGAATTGTTTTTCATTATTTTGTGGCTCGTTTATTTGTTATTCATTTGCGCGCGTGTGTGTGTGAGTGTGTGTGAGTATGCTGTTTTTTTTTTCTTTTAGTATGATAATTAACATGGAGACTAATAAGGCGAGCCAGGCCAAATGGAGGGGCGCTTGGTGCTTGGAGAAAGCGCTTAAAAACTAACAAAAAGACTAAGGAGAGACTCAAGTGAATTATGATCTACTGCTGGATACCCAGGAAAACCTATTGAAATAAATAAATAACCTAAAATAAATAAATAAATAAAATAATTAATAAAAATTGCAGTATTCATTATTATTTGGGATTTTTCTGATTTTATAATACACTTTAGCTACATATAATATTTAAGAACCTTGCTCATAGCTGTAGAGCTTGTAGGGGCTGAGATTAAACTTTTAATGTAGTAAAGATGCTGCAAGTAGGTTAAGATCCCCTGCCAAGGCAGGTCTGAGAATGAAGTTAACTTTTTGACACGAAGTACCTTATCGAAATTCAACAATTACAGGGTATATACAGAACTGTCTTGCTGTGAAACTGACACCAACTTTGGTGTCGCTGGCGGACAATGCGGCGTATACGCAACGCCAGACACAACGGCAACCTGTTTGTCTCCTCTTCTTCTTCTTGTCTGTTTGGCCGCCCACGCACCCTACGAGCCCCGCATGAGCGGACTAGACAGCTGGGCGAACCAACTCGCAAGAGGAGGCACAACTCTGTGTGTGTGTGTGTGTGTGTGTGTGTGCGTGTGAATGAAGATCATAATCCGCTGCTGAGTTCCGTATGGGGGGGATTGCTTTTCAGATTGTTTTGACTAATTTTGATTATTTATTGTCGCTGTCTGCGATTTGCATATGCTCCCAATACACTTACCATTTTGTTGCTTCTTCTTCTTCCTCCTTTTCTTCTTTTACTTTGGTTTTAGTTGAGTTTTTTTTCACTTTAATTTTTAGCAACGAGTAGAAAACTTGAAAAAAAAAAACAAATCAATAATCAAGTCGATATCGTATTGACGCAAGGGATCAAAAAAAAAAGCTTATAAATAGGGGGGCAAAATAGATAGAACGTCTTTTTGGGATCGGAACAAGGAAATTCAATTCATGAGAATAGTTCAATTAATATTGAAGAGTTTGCTGAACTGCGCGGGGTATTTGAATGAAAATTAATTGAATAATGTCTATAAATATATTATACTATATCTGTATAAAATATCAAGAAAAAAAAAGAGCTTGAGATAAAGTTTCAGTAGAGATAGTTTGAAATTGTTTCTTATTTTGGCAAACTCATTGAGCACACCTCGCTAACCCCTCCCACCCCACCACCTGTGAGCGACAAGCGGCGAGGCGACGACTCAAGCGTCAAAACGAGGGAGAGAGAATTCAGAGAGCGAGAGCAGAAAGAACTGAGGCGGCAGTTATTACAACGAGCATATTTCAATAGGAATGAATAGGAATAAATTGTAACAATTTACGTTTTTATTATTTTTTTTTTTGTACAAATTTTAGTTGAGAATAGCGTAAAAAGGACGGAAAAAAGCAAAGTAACAGAACGGAAATAAAGACGCGAAACCTTTTAACCGCTAACCGTTAAATGTGAACCGTTAATTGTGGACCGTGAACCGGGAAAAGTGTAAACCGTGAACCGTAAATCTTACACCGTAGACCGTAAATGTTAGACCGTAAATCTTACACCGTAAACGCGAACCGAACCGAACTAAACCGGCGAACGTCGAGCAAGAAACTGAAACTGAAATCGAAACGCAGCGCGAAAAGCAACGGGCAGCGCCAGCAGCGAAACACTTGAACACTTGAGCAGCGACGCCGACGCTGACGCCAACAGCAGCAGCAAGGCAGCGAAGGCAAATGGACAAGAGTAACGCGCGCAGGCGCCGCAACAGCGCAGCAGAGCCGCTGCCGGCAATGTTGGCGTCGCAGCAGCTGCAGCCTTACGCAAAGCGAACTGCGGCGAAGAGCAAGTGCGCCGGCATGTCGAGCGCAGCGCTGCCCAAAAGCCGAGTGAATTCCGTGCCGGTTATGGTGCAGCCCACCAGCCGCATGGACCACGCCAGGCAGCGGAACAACAACAACAGCAGCAACGTCAACGCTCGCTGGACTGCGAGAAGGGACACGCCAACAGAGCTGGCAGCGAGCACATCGCGGCTTGCAGCGAGCACATCGCGGCTTGCAGCGTCGACCGCTGCACCGACAGCAGTGGCCAATCGCGGCGTGCGCAATCCGCACGCCTCATCCTCCTTGGTGGAGGCGCATCAGCAGCTGGAGCTGATGCTGTCGCACATCGAGCGGAGCACGGAATTCATGGCAGCGACGTCGCGTCGGCGCAAACGGCCGCAACTGAAGCTGGGACCGCGCCTTAAGGATCAGGTGCAGCCTTCGGTGACGCCGAGGGGAACGCCTGCAAGCAGTGCACGACTGCAGCGCATGGAAGGCGGTATGGAAGCCGGCGGAAGTGATGATTTCCTGGCACGAGCAACGGCGGCTGCGGCGGCAGCAGCGGGAGAAGGTGGCCATCAGCCCGTGGAGTATCAGTTGGCCACCACGTTGACCATGGCGGTGGGCACAACAACCACAACCATGTCCGCTTTCGTGGGCAACAAGACGCGCGGAAAGGCGATGGAGCCGGTGGTGCCTCTCGCACAGAATCCACAAATGTTGACGCCGTCAAAGCGCAGGGCGCTGCTGGAGCTGCTGTCGCGGGTGGAGCAGCAAGACCAGAGGGCAATCGATGAGCTGCGCAACGAGGTCAGCGGCGCGGATGGTGATCCCGACGTGGCTGGCGGTATGTGCCGCACGCTCCAGATGCTGTAAGTAGCGCACACACAGACACGCACAAACACGTCGAATGCTTCGGCACAACAACAACAACAACAGTAAGAACAGCCGCCGCAGTAGCAGCAGCAGCACCGACGCCGCCGTCGCCGTGAATTTAAATGATGTCATCGTCGCTCTGAGAGCACGTCAGCTGCGCGCTCTCTCCAGAGTTTTTCGCCTTTGGCATTGCCAGCTCGCTCTCACCTCGCTTCACCTCGCTCGCCACACACCTAACTACGTCGCATTTCAACTCGCTTCGCTTGCTCTCGCTCTCTTTTTCGCTCTCTCTCTCAGCTGTGCTGCTGACGCCATCGGCAGAGCTGTCGGGCTGGAGTTACTCACCCAGCGACGCCGACAGCGACGGCGACTCCATGTTGGCGAATAAAACAGCTGTTGTTGCTGCTGCTGCTGCGCTGCTGTTTGGCTTTTTGTTTTGTTTTTGTTTGTCGCCCTTCGCTGCGATTAGAAGTATTTACTCACACACACACGTAGAGAAAGTGTAGAGTTGCCAGCTGAGATGAGCCTAGCTGTGCCTGCTTAACCCTTACCTCAAAAGTGTTAACCCTTACCGTGCGCGGCAACTGGGAGGTTTCAGGGCATTGCATTGCATTATATACTATATAGTAGGTGTAGTTGTGCTTGATATATGGTCTGGCATCAATCTTCATCAAAGGGGCTTTACGTTCTATTGATTTCCCCCTGAGACAGTTAGACGGAAATGCGTGATATCTACGCAGCACGTCATTGTGATAAGGAATACAGTATAGTATAGTATAGATAATATGTCTACCATACTACAAAAGGCATACTATCTATTTTAATATTTTAAATACTATTCTGGTTCTAAACAAAGGTTCAGAGCAGGCATCAATCAACTGTTTGCAGTTATTAGGGTTGTCCATTTTCATTTAATTATTCCGTAAGGAATCAAGAATCAAGAGCGCAAGTTGAAATATATTAAAGGCTTAGCTCGTATATTTCAAGGTTTTTCAAAGGGAATAATGATTAATTACTGTTTTTTTTTATTATTATTTTATTAAGTGAAGAATTTTGTTTTTTTTTTTTTTTTGATTAATAACTGTAGAAACAAGCTTTAATCTTTGTAGAATTTAATAAAAAAAATAGTTGAAATTCAAATATCTAGAAGATAGTCTACTTTTTGGAGCTTTAAAATATGTAAAATAATTTTTTAAATATTATTTTTTAGTTTATTGTTATTCTAAACTGCCGAACGGAACACCCTACACCTAAAGACAGGTAGAGCAGGGGTAGGGGAGGGCAGGGGAACTATTTGGCAACTGTTTTGCAGTTTGCGGTCGCTTGATACGACACGGAATTCGGAATTCGCGCCGTAATCAAACACCGCACCGTGCGACCGAATAATCGACAACTGTTTGCGATTGAAATTCGCGTTCTTTACTTCGTCTTCTGCCTCTGCTTCTGCTTCGAGATAAAATTTGCAAATTCTAAAAAATAGTTGCAGGCGCACAGAGAGTGAGAGAGAGAGGGAGCGAGTACGATTGCCCTTTAGAATTCACCGATAAGGCGTGGCTCGGCGCGTTGAGTTTGTCATATTTTTTGCTGCTGCGTTTTATATTTGTTTGATCAATAAATTTGCGCTTCGCCCCCAACTAACAATCGCAGTCAGCGTCGTAGCTTGCCTCATCGCCTCAACACCCAAGTGGGCTCACTCCCCACCCCCCACTCCCCATCCCTCCCCTTGCCGCGATTCCCAGTTCGACCTGCCGTGTTTATTAATGAACTCTTTGACGGTTTTGGGGTTCCTGCTGCCTTTTGCTTTGATTGTGTCATGTTATTTGCGTGCAGAAACAGAGGGAGGGGAGGGGAGAGAACGAGGGGAGGGGGCAACCTTAACCCCATGAATCCCAGACCTAGCGGAGTCAGCATACTCTGAAATCGGTTTACTTACTGAAAATTCGCTGAGCAAGCTGATCGAGTCGCCTCTTCCAGTTGCAGAAACATTCGGGGAACTGTGCCAAGTGTGCCATATATATCGATAAGCAGGGCGTTCTATATAAGAAAGTTGGCTGATAACTCGATACTATAAATTGGAACAAGTCAAAGGTCTCTCTCCCTCTCTCTCTCTTTCTATGCACGGCTATGCCAACAGAGAGAGAGAGGGAGGGAGGCAGCTGCTCTCCAGAGATATCGAATGATATATGATATATATATTATGATATAATACTCCCACATGGCATTACTTCATTTCACTGCGAATTAAACTTAATCAAGCGCTGCCCCCGCTCAATTGCAGGGTATTGCGCAGCTTATGCTATTTTCGACATTGACCTTGAGGTCTCAAGGCGGCGTGAGATGCGTGTGCCATGTGCATTTCTCTAGGTGTGGGCAGAGGGGGGCAGGCGGGGATCGGGGGCAGCATTGCGTGCCGGCGGGCCATATGAAACCCAATAGAGACTGTTTGTTTTCGGTTAACCCAGGCGGATAGATAGAAAGGAAAGGGGTGTCTCTCTGTTTTCTGGTCTCTGGTTCATGCGATACTATGACGCCAGCAGCGTGCCAGGCTGATGCAATTAGCCGGCTTCTCGCTGGGCGCTAATCATCCAAATGGGGCAGCGACGTCTTCGATTCGCGCTTTGATTTATTAGCGTCAATTTTAATGTTCGCCTCCTTCCCCTTTCCCCACAGGCCACTCACGCTGAACTCTCTTGATTCACCCTACTGCGAGAGCTACTGGGCAGGAGCGGGTCTGGTGAATGTCAGGGAGCGGCAAAGGTTGGAGGAGCTGATGACGCAACGGTATCGGGATGCTAAGGAGCCGCATTCGCTGGAAGATGAACCCAGGGACGACCTAATGGACGAGGAGATCTATCGCGAGCAGCAGGCGGCCATGTCGCCGGAGCAGCGGGAGCGACAGCAGCAGGCAATGGATGAGCGTGTCGAGCTGGACAAACAGAAGAAGGAGGTGGGCGAGTGGCGGGTTAAGCATAACCAGAGGCGATTGAAGCGCGAGGAGCAGCAGCAGCAGCAGCAGCTGGTGCGGATGCCTGTTCAGCTCAAGAAGCCGAAGATAGCGAAACCAGTGTTCCGTAAGCGATATGTCAACCCACCCATGGAGCCGCTATTGCCACCACTGCCCACTATCAGGGAGACTGTGCACATTGTGCCCAAGCCGAAGCGCTGGCATCAGCAGGAACTGGAGGAACAGGACGCCAAGGGGGACCTGGAGGAGGAACAGTACCACAACGAGAATGAGACCGACTGCAATGACATCTCCGCCGAAGATGAGGCCGAAGATGAGGGCGATGACGATGACGATGACGATGGCAATGGAAATGACAACAATACGCCACACCCTGAAGACGATCCTTCAAGCGCAGTAAATGAGAAGCTCCACGATCTGTTCGTGCAACGTTTGAACTTTCAGGCGCAATGCGGACGCAGCAACCTGTACAACAATTGCCAGCTATTCTCAGAGTAATCTCCATCCTGCCCTCTCTCACTGTCTCCCTCATCTCTAATCTGTCTCCCTCTTCCATCTCTTTCGCAGCATCACCACCACGCTCAGCGAAGAACTGATAAATAGCGTCCACGAGTCACTCGGTCGCAAATTGACGAAGAAGAAGCATTAGCTTCCATCACGGACAACAGCTAATCCATCCAATTCCATTGTACTTTCGATTACCGAAACTTTCAGCAAACCCGACCCATACCCCGACCTCCCCCCAAACCCCTTTCATACAGTATATTCAAATTAAAAAGTGGAAACTAAGCAACGTTTTTCATTTCATTTCATTCGCCTACATCATTTTCATACATTTTCACGAATTTTCGCATTGAAAGTATTTCCCTTTTAGGTGAATTAAAAATACATACTTAATTAAAATGATGGTGATCCTCTGCAAGTGATTAATTTTTTTTTTTTAATTTTATTGAAGGGAAATCTGGGAACCCCATTGTGACCTTATTCCTTATTAATTCAGCCCAGTTAGCTTTATAATTAAAGTGAATAAAAAGTCTAATTTTATGTTGCCAGCCTGAAAGTAGGCAACAGTTTATTCTTCCACCAAAACATTAGCTGAAATTACTGAAAATCTTTTGTTGATATTTGTCAAAAACTTTATTAACACATTTCAAGTGTAAAAATATATATTTATATTTATTAAAAAAAAAGTTGGTTATTTTAATTATTCAAATTCTTGTATAGCATTTGCCTCATTTCATTCGTTTCTCCCCCTCCCGCCTAGAAGTATGATTCAAATTCGCCTTTTTATCGTTTCTTTAATTATACGTTTTTATGCTGTTGATAAACAACATAAATAAATGTCTTTAAGCGGTAGAGCGGAGGGGGGAGGGAGGTGGAAAATTAAATTCAATTTATACAGGTTCTTGGCTTAACTAAGTACTAGTTTATATATAATGTAAATTACTCTTCTATATTACGCACTATGAAACTAAGTGTGGAATATATTGTCGATTGGGCGGGGGGCATGCACAATCGGTTTTAGTTGGTTATTAATTAGTTAGTTAATTGTACTTTATAAACAGCAAATTGCAGCGTCTCTGTGTGTGTGTGTGTATGTGATGTTAGCAGTGGGCTTTTCTTGTCGTATTCAAAATATTCAATTACGAATTCGGTCAAAACTAAAATCTAGTTAGCATATAACTTAATATGTAATTTATGTTTTAATTACAAACTATGTTTAGCGCGATTTGTGTGTGTGTGCGTGTCTATAACTATGCGCGTATGTGTGCGTGCTTGAATGTTAAAAAAAAGTACAATAAATATGTGGCCGAACTAAGGAATTGTACACAAGGCGAGTGGAGTGGAGTAGCCGCCTCACAGCAGATTGGAGCAGCTGGCCTCGGAAGCGGCACAATCCGTGGAGCGTGGCAGGAACTGTATGTGTTGCCAGGTGGCGTTGAATCTGCACCACAACGCAAAATAGACATGGAAAAGAGAGAGATAGATAGATTTGAGTTATTTTGGGCATTCGAGTAGCTTCGCTTCACTCACAGGTAACTCTCGGCCAGCTGACGCTCCACGTGCGGCTTGATGCGTGCATAATCCTTGTCCGCAATCGTTGTGCTGCAATGCTGCTGCATGTAGGCGAGTGTGAACAGTTCGTTCTCGTTGAACGAGCGCAGGCCGGGCACACGCAGGCGCTGGGTAAGACCGAGCGCCTCGTAGGTGACCACCTGATTGATGCCGGCACCCTGTATGGCATTGCCCGCATCTATGGCCGTCACAAAGCTGCTCAGTGCACGTGCCGCAGTGCGGGCCGCACTCAAGGTCACATGGAACGACTTCAGTGCCTCCACAGACAATTGGCGCAGCTCGTGCGCCAAATGTGGCGGCTGTCCGGCCGTCAGGCAATTAATATCCGGCTGGGCATACTGTATCTCCGGCACCGCGTCGCCGATCTCCGTGCTCTGCGCATTGAACTGCAACAGGAACGTGGACAGGCTGTCTATGAGAGTCTCCAGAATGTCCGTACCGATGCGAGCAAAGTTCACGGCGCTGCAAGTGAAGAGAACGTGTGAGTGAGAGCGAGAAACACAAAGAGAGAGAGACAGAGAGAACACCTACACAGGATAGCGATAGTCATAGTAGTTGTTCCGCACCAGCACGCGTGAGATGAGCAGCATATTGAGCTTGTTGGAGTAGACGATGGGCTGCGGATGATCACTCGTGTACATCTCGGACACAATGCTGAGGGAGAGAGAGGGGAGAGAGAGAGAAAGCGAGTTAGTTCCTGTTTAGATTCACCTAAACTGGAGGGAAACAAAATACTCACACATCCAGCATGCTCAGCGTTTTCAACTTGTCCTCCATGCGCGACCTGCGGAATGTCCAGATCGACTCAAGATGCTCGACAAAGTTCAGATTGCTGAGCAGCAGATCGTTGTAGTATTTGCTGATGTAGTCACCCTGATCGAGCACCTCGCTGGGTATGCCAAACTGCAGCCGCATCTCGGACAGCTTTTTGTCCACAAATTGTCTCGCTGCCGGCTGCAGCCAACTGGCCTGCGCCAGCGACTCCTGCAACTGATTGCGCAGGCTATAGAACATCAGCTGCAGGAACTTCTCATTGCCCATAGTCTTATTGAATGCATTATGCCTGTGCCTGAGGCTGCCCTCGAACTGCTGCCTTGCCGGCTGCTGCTGCAGTGCATCCACTGCAAAGGGCACCCAATCACGCACCACCTTGCTGCAAAAGAGCCAGCGCGGATAGCTTGCAGTGCGTCCATAGATGGCGTGATCGAAGTGCTCCGCCAGCGTGCGATACTCCTTGGACAGATGCGGCAGCATTTGACGCGCCAGTGACCAGATGATAAAGTTGTTAATCGGCCTGGCAAATATAAAAACAGATTGATAAATCATGAACAATCGATTTCACCTTCTACTCTCTCTCTCTCTCTCTCTTCTACTCACTTCTTGTCGGTCGTGGAGATCAGCGTGGAGAGCTCACGGAACACCTCGACATCGCGCACCAGCACCTCGGTGTCCTCGCTGATGCGTGTATTGGGAAAGATCGCCTGCAGTGACTCCAGTATGGGCAGCTGTGGCAGAGAAAGCGTATTAGGAGAGTGAAATATTTTCAGTTATATCTATATATATCAGCTAACATATGGTATACAGGGACTTTAATGCATGACATAACTTTCCACTAGTTTTCATTTATATTTTATAACTATAAAAGCAATAATACCCTATAAATTGAGCTTAGATTGTTAGGGATTGAGGAAAGACACATTCCTTATACGAAAATTCATATAATATAATAAAAGCCTATATAATACAGCTTTTTCATCTATCAATAATAATACCATATTTTAACAGTTATACTGATACTCATATTGCCCTATAATTTGAGCTTAGATTGTTAAGGATTGAAAAGACACATTTCTTATACGAAAATGCACATAATATAAAAGCCTATATAATACAGCTATATCATCTATCATAAGGTATATATTTCTAACAATTATAATACCATATTTTAACAGGTATACTATGTTTATAACAATAGGTATTTCTAATAATTATAATAATTTTAATCTTTCCTCAAATATTTAACAATTAAAGCATAAAAGCATAAAAACTTTAGATGAGTTTGGAGTTTCTGAACGGAATATACATATATGTAGAAGTAACCTTGCTACGACTGCATCTCCATCTCTTATGCAATATTTAGCACTTAATCTAATCATTATCACAGCTCTCTCTAATCAAAGTAGCTGCTCCTGCTCCTCCTGCTCCTCGCTCTCCTCAATCACAGTTCGTTTTAGGGGGGAATATCCCCAGTTTTTCTAATTCCGATGCCATCTAATTGCCAGCTAACGGTAATCACGCTGATTAGCCAGAGCAGACACCATAGTACTAAATGGTAAACCAGTTCGTTGCCAACTGGGAACTCGTTCTAGGCTACTGGAAGAGTCACTACTTGAGTTGGCCGCAGATCTTACCGATGGCGCAATAGTTTTCATCTCGGCCAGACGCAGCAGCTTGTTCACCTGACGTTCGCTTCCGCCGCCTGCTGTTGCCTTGGCCGACTCCAGGTGATTGACAATGCGTCGCTCGTAGTGGAAAATGTCATCGGCAAAGAGATCCGCCTCGCGGGAAACGATGCCTGGCAAGGGAGAGGGAAATATGTAGATTTGATTAGATCGAATCGCAGATCACGTGGCTCACATGACTTACCCATATTGATGGCGAAATCTCGCAGCAGCAGCTTGTAGCCGCGCACCACTTCCTCATCCGCATGGGCTGCATAGAAGTATTTGTCGGGCAGGCCAAGCTCACCCTCGTCCAGTGTAATGATGTAGTCATAGGGCATGGTGTAGCTGTTCTCCACGCTCACCCGATAGTAGGGGAAGACCCCGAACCTGGTTTGCAGATGCTTCAGGGCGCTCTTGTAGTCCCAGTTCTGGAGGCGATTCGTGGACGACAATGCTTGCCAGCCACCTGAAAGAAAGAGAGAGAGAGAGAGGGGGAGCAATTAGTCGTATCATGCGGTAATCCAAAGTCTAATCCGGTCTATCGGGGAATGACCCAGGCCTAGACCTAAACCGCAACCCAACCCTACATTCCCCTCCCCACTGACGCAACTGGCGCCTAGCTCGGGTAGACGCTAATGAAATTCCCCCAGAAAGGCAGAGCGTGAAATTTTTGTTTTTTTTTTTTTCTTTTTCTGTTTTCTTTTTCTTCTCTCCCTTTTCTTGTTTTGCCAAAAACTTGTGACAGCTAAAAAAACTGCAAGATTATTATAGATATATCCCTCTCTCTTCCCCCTCCGTCTGATCTCTGGATAAATGTATGTATATATTTCAAGTTATCGATGGATTCAGCTGGGGATTTATATTAATAAAAAAAAGTGTTAAAATGTTTGGCTGCAACGTCTTGAAAATTTCAGAGCGACAACGCCATAAAATAAGGCATTTTCTAGCTACTAAAACGAAGTGGGAATACTCTAAGAAGAGATTGAGAAAATATATAAATTTAGGGCTATTCGAGGTTCTAAAATATTTTATTTTCAATGGGAATATTATGGTTACAAAGGATAAAATGTTAATCAAACACATAACGAATACAAAAGATCTTGGAGATAAGGAAGGAATTGTATATACAAAATCGGCATTGCAAATTATATAATAAATCAAATAGTCTGTAGAATAATCATATAACTTATTTACACAGTTCACATATAACAAATGAATCATTTTGTTTAAATTCTTGCAGGATCGATAAGATTCTAGCTGATTAGCCTTGAGTATCGTATAGTTTATAGTCTTGAGATTTCCATAATTTAATTACAGTTTAATTTCAAAAGATTACCATACTTTGCCTCATGTCAGCAAGGATTTTAAGGCACTTAAAGCAGGCGATAGATATTATAATAGTTGGTATAGTACAGAAAGGGTAAACTGAAGCAGATATACAAGTTTCAGGATTATATTATATGCCTAAATTAAAGTATTGCCAATCGAAACATATCTGGTTCCTTTCACTCAATCTACAGTTCCGGTTCAGTGATATTTGAGCACTTAGAATGGCCATAGAAATTCCTGTAACCGGATTTTAATTTTAATATCATATATCTACACTTTACATAGCCCTAAATCGATCTAAGGCTGCGACAAATCCAGTTCGAGCAGTTACAAAAAATTGGCTTATTGCACCCGGTTTTGGATTGCGATTGCGATGCGTTGCGTTTGGCGACGGCGACGATTGGACACTTTTTTTTTTGTCGATTGTGTCAGCTGTGTTTGCCCAGCGAATTAGCACCTCCCCAATCGGGAGAAAAAACAGTAGGAAAAAAAAGCGAAAAAGCCCAAGCTAGACTACAAATCTAGCCGGATTTTGTTATAGTTTTATGTGTGTTTGATTTGAACGATTTATTGGAAATCAATGCGAGCAGAGAGCTTCAATTAACTTCAATTAAAATCAACTCCCGGAGAGATCTATATAAACCTCGAGCGGTCGGCGATGAACGCATCAATCCAGTGCAGCAGCTCCAGAGCAAAGCATCCCTGGCCATCGAATCCCCGCTCTCTCAATCAGAATGAACAAACTTGTGGTAAGTTGTGTGTGCGAAGCTGGCGAGGATCAGGGCAGAGCATCTCATCTGCTTCGTCTCTTTCTTCTTAGTTCCTGGCCTGCCTGGCTGTGGCAGCTGCACGTCCCGATCTCAGTCGCCAAGCCTATCGTTATGAGATTGGACAGAACGATAATGTGGTCAACACGCCGGTGATCACCACCAGCACCTCGTATCAGCCCACCGCATCGGGCAGCACCTACTTCAACTCGGTTCCCTCTGTGGGTCAGTCCTCCTACACAACCGGCACTGCTGGCTTTGTGCCCTCCACCCAGATCACCTACTCCACAGGCAATGGCAATGGCGTCGGCAGCGGCAGCAGCATCGGCAGCTACCAGAGCAGCAGCTATGGCGAAGGTGGAGTCGTTGTCAACGATAACATCGGCCTGACCGGCATCCATCCGGGACCCACCATCAACTACAAGGAACAGGAGGCGTACATCAGCCATCTGGCCAACTTCCAGCCCGCCCAGGTGACCAAGCACTTCTATCTGCACACCGCACCCGAGGATCATGATGAGCAACAGATCGTGCGCTATGTGAATGTGGGCAGGCCCCAGAAGAACTATCGCGTTGTGTTCATCAATGCACCCGCCTCGACCGCCAGCAAGGCCAAGATCATTGCCAATGTTGCCCCAGTGGAGGACAAGACTGCCATCTATGTGCTCTCCAAGAAATCCAATGCTCTCGATGTCAGCGCCGAGGTGGTCACACAGCGTCCGGTCAACAACAAACCCGAGGTCTTCTTCATCAAGTACAAGACCCCCGAGGAGGCGGCACATGCCCAGCAGACCATTCAGGGTAGGTTCCATCTTGCCTTGCTCCATCCCTTGTGCCAGCAGCAGCTAATCTCCTCCCTCTTTCCCTTCCCTCTTGATAGCCAACTATGATGCTCTCGGCGGCAGCTCACAGCTCAGTGACGAGGGCATTGTCCCAGTCTCTTCGGTCATTGGCAGCCTGGGCGACAATGGCTCCTCCGGTGTGCTCACCGATGGTGTCGGTCACGTCAACATTGTCGGCACTGGCGGCGTTCCACTGGCGGACTCCGCATCCAGCTCC
This sequence comes from Zaprionus tsacasi, assembly GCA_018904105.1. Lineage (NCBI taxonomy): Eukaryota > Metazoa > Arthropoda > Insecta > Diptera > Drosophilidae > Zaprionus > Zaprionus tsacasi. The sequence goes on along the minus strand of JAEIFR010000003.1, from coordinate 1,482,457 downwards.
AACGGCAACGCCATCAGTGTTCAGTACGATGGCAGCAGCTCCAACACTCAGGCCACTCAGATCTCTGAGGGTACCTCGGGTTCCACTCAGGTGGTGGGCAGCGGCATCATCCAGACCAGTTATCTGCCCGCCAAGCCCATCCGTTCGGTTAAGTACTAAGCAGCAGCATGGATCGAATTGGAGATCGAGATCTTCATGCAACATGAACATGAGCAAACATGATCAAACACGCACGCACGCACACTACGATTATTGTATCTGAGTGAATAATAGTTCATTATTATTATTTTCTTCAGAATTTGTTAAATTTACAATTTTGCGATATAATTTCAACATAATTTTTTTTGTCAGCTAATTAATTTTTTTTTTTAATAAAGTTTAAGCACTTCTTAAGGCATTCAAAAAAACATAACCTCAAAGTCTTTGCTTTATATTCAAGAAAAAAAAGAAACATAACCTCAAAGTTTTTGCACAAAACATAACCTCAAAGAACGCAGGGGAATTGCAAAAAGCAAAGGAGAGTATTTTCGTATTTTCTTATTGAAAGAATCGATTAGTTGGGTAGACTCGGTACCAGGCAACCCCTTTCCACTCTACAGACATATGTATGGTATATATAGTATCTCTGTATATTTCTCTAACTATTTGGCAAGCTCTTCATAATTACTGCAGCAGGGGGACTACAATAAATACAGCTATGGATAGACAGATACAGGTACTACGACTACGTCTACAGGCAGCCAAAAAAACGATGGCAAATAAATTAGCGTCTTAAAAAAATAAAAAAAAGAGACAAAATCAAAATACCAAAAATAAACCCGAAAAGAAACTCAAATCAAACGCAGAGCTGGCTGCAAGGTCACCCAACGCGCCAATGCAACGCATTAAAATACCAGAAAGTATTAAATTAAATACAAAAAAAAAAAAGAAGCAAAATATACTAGCATACTGTATTTGCCACGCCCCGTTTCGCCCCCTCTGGTAAATTTATGATCCATGTCTGAGATATTACAAGCAAACGCAGCCGAAGATGATGATGATATCGTCTCTGGTATCGGGTATCGGATATCTCGTATCTCTTATCTGGTATTTTTTTTTTTTTTTTTTTGCTATCTCTCTTTCCATCTAGCTTATGTGGTTTCGGCATACTAATGCGGTTCCCCAGCGATCTTTGCATAAAGATAATCACACCTACTAAATAAACGATACGATCTACGATCCGAAACATTTGTCCCTCGCCTTTTACTGTCAATGTGCATAAAAAGTTACATAAATTTTCAATCTTCTCTTTGAGATCTCTATGGGATTATGTGTGTATATGGATATGGATACGCTATATGCTATGGTATATGGAATATCTATTGGAATGCCTAATTGATAATTATCGTTTTGTTCGCCTTTGTCGCTAATAACTGAATTAGTGGATTAACCGATCACACTCCATCGACGATCGATCGATAGATCGGGCGCAGTCGTCTATCGATGCGTTCATAAATCGCTCACACACACACACACACACACACACAGATAGTTTATATCGATACATTTATCATTTGCTTCCACATTTGGGCAAATTATATTTTATGAGAGCTTATATATTTTTTTTTTTTTATATGGCGACCTCCAAAGGCGCCACCCGGTACCAGGTGAATGTGTCGCATCTATTGGTTTTTCTGCAACACATCATAGATAGATAGAAGGTGACTCATCGTGATATATTTATGGCACTCATTGGTGTCTTTGGTGCTGAGTGGTTTAGGAGGCCACCATAAAAAGGCATTGTTCACAGACGAAGATAGAAGAGGAGGAGATTAAAGACAGAAGACAGTAGACAGTAGATATAATATGCAGAAGAGACCAAAAGTGAACTGATGTTTTATGAACAGCTAATCGATATGACAATAATCATATTGTGATTAGGAAATATCTATCTAGAAATGCAGATTGGTATTATGAGGTATTATAAGTAGACTAGCTTTCGTATTGCTAGAACTGCCCATACATAAGGCAGAACTTTACATTTCAGACAATCTCTATATGTTTAGTAAGGTTAAGACTGCTATAGGAGTTAAGATTCAAGTAAAAGTATTCGAATTTTGAGTTAAATAAATACTCAATAGCTTAATATAATATAAGTACTAAGAAAACCTAATGATAGTCAGGATTTACGAAAGTTTTCTTGACACTCTTTATGTGTAGTGAGGTTAAGACCGATTTATCGCAGCAGATGCAAGTTTTTTTTTTTTTATATATATTTTTTATTAAGTGAAGAATCCGTATATCATAAGCAGTTGAAAGTAAAGAGTTGAGAACTGGTAGTAAAATAAACTTGACTTACATATTATGCATTCTTTGTCTATAGATTTATAGATACGATCGCATATTTGAATATAAACCTCTCTATACCATGTTCAACTTTGATATATAACATGTCGCTTTTGATTTGTATTCAACAAGATCTTGTCATTCATATTGAGTTTCAGTTTCAGTTTCAGTTTGGGTTTGAATTTGAGTTTCGGATGGGTTGAGTATGAAATCATCTTTTAACTGTTTGCGAATTTGCAAGTTAATCGATCAACTCGACTAGGAAAACCCCAAACAAAACGAGTTTAGTCTCAAATGGAGGCCTAAAGGTGCCGTTTAATGCGACTGACTGACTGACTGAATGAGCCTATGAAATTTGCCAAGTCTCTTTAGAAGACAATCTATCTATCCATCTATCTATCTAGCTGGCCGTATCTATTTATAATCAACGCGATTGCTTTCAGTCCGTTTCAGAGGCCAACGCAACAGTCAAGTTCAATGCCAAAGATGGCGCGAAAAAGACGAAGATACAGATACAAAGATACAGATACGCATACAAAGATACAGCTACAAGGTATGGCTAGAGATATAGAAACAGCGCAATCTATTGAGGTTGAGTATACCATGCAAATTGTATAACATGGCTAACCGAGAATCGGCCACGCCCCAAAGATTTAACCAAGCTGAATCAGCTGTGCGCGCATCTGTATCTGTGAGATACATTTGTGAGATACATTTGTGCATTCAAGAGATTTGAATAAATTTTAGGTCAACGTCGCTCGCATCATCATCGCCATCCGCTGCTTGGGCCTACTGCGAGCTTGAATCTTCGAGCTCTTGATTCATGAATCTATTGAATGCGATTTCGTCTCCGATTTACATAAATTACAACAACAACTCTCAGCGCCGGCTCTGCCCTCTGCCAGCGGCATTGGCTGCTGCGACGCTGGAGGCGGGCAGCGCATATAAGTCAAGTGGAGCGGCCAGAAATGCAAGCATTGCCCCAGAGCGATCCAATCCGAACGCGACGCGACATCGACAAGGAATATCGAACACACACACTTACACACAGCAAGGATAAATAGGCCACAATATGCGTAACTCCACTGCAGCTCGACTCCTACTCTCCTGCTCCGCCCTGGCCCTGCTCGCCCTGGCCCAGGCACGTCCTCAATACGGCTACGAGCAACCCCAGATCGGGGATCTGCTGGGCAACGTGGGCGGCGGCGTCAATGGCATCGGCATCGGCAGCCTGGGATTGGCTAATCCCGGTCCGCTGGCAGTGGCACCACATCGTGGCGGCGACAAGTATCTGCCCCCTGCAAGCACCACACAGGCACCGATCATCAACAAGAAGTTCTACCTGGTCTCCGCCCCCGAGGATCACAGCAACGATGGCAAGACCAAGCATCTGGTGCTGGGCAGGCCGCAGAAGAACTACCGCGTGGTGTTCATCAAGGCGCCAGCTGGCGACAATGCCAATGTGAAATACTCCGCCGAATTCGCGCCACAGGAGGAGAAGACTGTCATCTATGTGCTCAGCAAGAAGGACAATGATCTGGATGCCGGAGACATTGCCACGCCGGCACCCACACAGCCCAGCAAGCCGGAGGTGTTCTTCATCAAATACAAGACCGACGAGGAGGCGCACCAGGCCCAGAAGGAGATTCAGGGACAATACGACAAGCTGGGCGGCACCAACGAGTTCCAGGAGGACAACAATGCGCCCATCACTTCCGTCATTGGCAGCCTCGATGGTCTCAATCCCGATGGCAGCTACAACTATCGCCAGATCAATCGTCCATCGGGTCACCCGACGGCGCAGTATCTGCCCAGTGGACTCAAGCGTTAAGCCTGGCCAGAGAGATCCCTGCCACGCCCCCTCCCCTGTCACGCCTCCCAATGTGTTGTTTAGTTTTAAGCGCAATGTTTTTTTGTTTTTTTTTTTATTCTGTCGACTTTTTGTTTTTGTTAAAGAGAAATAATAATTATATTAAAAATAAAATTTATATTTAAAAAAGTAACTAAACTTGACTGTATCGAACGGGTCTATAAGGTAAAAGGTCGCGTAGTTTCCGCGGCCATAAAATGCCATTTAAAAAATTAATAAAAATGCCATAAATAAATTGAGATTTCTTGCTCAAATCGAGTAAAAACCAAATCAAAAAGCGGCGACTCCAAAAGAGATCAGACAGACAGAGAGACAGAGGGAGAAAGAAGGAGGGAGAAGATACTAAAATTCAAATCGATTCAAATCGAACACACTCAACAAAGCTCGCCCCGGCGCCTCAAATAGCTCAAAATTAGCTTAAATGAAGTGAGAAATCAAAATAAGCCCATCAAATTTAATTATAATTGAATCAAACAGCGCATCTTTTTTCTTCTCTTCGACGGATCGTTAAACTGACGCTGCATGACAAAATATCAGGTAGTCAAGGGTGGCCAAGAGGCTATAACTTCAAGCCAGATATACCAGAAATGCATATTTACATAATTATGCATTTTAACTGGGAACGATTGGGCAATTCATTAGCCCTCGAGAGAGACCCTAAAGGGCAGCCAAACAATGGTATACTAGTACGATATGTATATGTTCTTCTTTATTATTTCTTCTTTATAGATCTTTAAAGCAAATTAAATTTATTTCAATAATTAATTTGATTAATTTTTTATTTTTTTTTTATTTTATTTGTTATTTGATGCATTTTTCGTGAGGTTTTATTATTTATGATGATGAGTTTTATAGAAGTTTTTATGTTTTTAGGAAGTCCTATCATGTCTTTCCACCTTTTCATTTTTCAATAATTACAATGCTTCATTTACTGCCTGCTTAAAGATCCTAAATAAATCTTATTATTTATTTTTCCCCTTTCTATAACTTGTGACTTGAATATGCATTTGACTACATACAATATCATATTGTAGTAGGCTCACAACCTTCGTGTCACGTGATCAACATTTCTATCCGATTCGATTCAATTCGATTCGATTCGAGGCAGGCGATTTTTCTTAATAAAATCGATCATAAATCAAATTAGCTGTACCATTTTGCCAAATGCGACATGAAAGTGTGGGAATTACGCGTCAATTTATGCAAATCTAATGCGCAGGCAGCGCGGCCTGAATACCTATCGAAATCGGAATCGAAAAATCGATGTCAAGCGGCGTTGTATAGTATACTGTATATATGTATGTATAGACAGATTAATGTATATTCTCGAAACGTATCGCCGTTTGATATTTTAATTGTCTGCGACTTGTTGACAACGCAGTCGCAGCCAAAACGAATTAATCTACGAATCAGCCACGAGGCTGCGCAGAGCCGAAAATATACATATAGTAGATATAGACATATATAGAGATGAAAATATAACTCACAAGTCTGTGAACCAAGCGCATAGATTAGATCAGAGTGCGCAGAGATCTCTACACAGATCGGCGAGCTAAGCGCAACTCATTAGTCAAAAACGTGCGAGGGCGTTGATGTTGTTGATGTCCAGCATGGACAGAGTCGAGCGAGAGAGATCGAGAGATCTGCAGGGCGATAAATGACAAATGAGCCGACGAAAATGAGGCAAAGAAACCATAACAAGATCTAATTAAGAAATGCAGCGGGCAATAAAAACCAAAAGCCCAAAATAAAAATACCCAAACGCCATTAAAGGAGACGCCTTCGATGCCATCAAAATTTAAAGTTTTTTTTTATGTATTCTTGCAGCGTGTAGTAGATTGATATATGTATGTAGTAGAGCTTATGCAATCAGTCGAAACAGTGTAAATTCAATGATAATAATTGGGTCAAACTAAACTAAATATATTTGAATTAGTTTAGAGTAATGTGTACTATATAAAATACCATGCAAATTCTCTACTTCATATATCTTGCAAAATTTCTTTTTCCACATTTTTGTTGATTACATAAAAACCTTATCTCGAGATCATAGCACTGCTGGAGTGCTGTAACAGTCTCGTTTTTTGACGTTTCCGTTCAACGCGCAATTAATTTGCAAGTTCGTTGCCTAAGTCTTTTGTTTTCTATTTTTTGGCTCACTAATTGGACACAAGAAAGTGTTCTCCCTGCCCACACAGTTCAGTATAAAATGGGGCACAACCATCTCTGTGGCAGCACACACACATTGTGGCATCCACACATCATGTTCAACCACATCGTCGTCGTGGTTTCTCTTGCCCTGCTCGGTTGCAGCGCGGTGAGGTCGCAGGCTGCATCGTTGCCTCTGCCCTTGTCCTTTACACAATCAGCGCCAACGCGTTACTATCTGCCACCGGTGGCCAGTGAGAGTGAGAGAGCCGCACCTCTCATCACCAAGCAGTTCTATACCGTCTCCGCTGCCGAGGATTCACAGGAAGTACAGCCGCGCACAAAGCATCTGCTTGTGGGACGCCCAACGCGCAATTATCGCGTCATCTTTATTAAGGCGCCCAGTGTCAGCAGCGACGCCATCAAGTACACGGCCGAGCTGGCACCGCAGGAGGAACGCACTGTGATCTATGTGCTCAGTCGCAAGCAGCACGAGCTGGAGGCTCAGGACATACAGCCGGCCAAGCAGCCGGAGGCTCCAGCCAAGCCGGACGTGTTCTTCATTCGCTACAAAACCAACGAGGAGGCAGCCGCAGCACAGCGTGAGATACAGACGCAATACGACGAGCTCGGCGGCAACACGGAACATGCCGCACCATTTGTGGCTCCCGTGCAGTCCGTAGTGGGCGCACTAGATGCAGTGGCGCCACAGTCCGCCAGTTCTGCTGGTTCCCTCGAGGGCTATGACTACCAGCGACCCATGGCGCGTGTGTTCTAATGCTTTCGTCCTCTAAAACTGATAAGCAGCTACGAGGAAGAGGAAAACAATTGGAAGAAAAAAAAACCCAACATTATCCACGGCAACTAAACAGAGCAGAAAGAAACTTTGTCATATCTTCAGCGTCATAAAAGATTTGTGAACGCGTAAAGTGATTTTTTTTTCGCGTTTTTTCTACTTTTTTTTCATACTTTTCGCAAACTTTTGTCTTCTACGTATTTTATATCATTTTTATTATTTCACCAAAAGTTGCGGCTAGAGTATTTTGGTATTTTTTGCTGTGCGCGTGTTTTTTTTTTTTTTCTTGCTTAGCAAAGTGCTTTGACCCTGTGCAAAACGAGGCAGATTAGTAGACAAATCCAATGATCCGACGAGATATGTTATAATGATCACACCATACAGTTGGGCATATGCACAAGAAGGGCAGGGCAGGGGTGGGAAATAACGAAGAAGGCAATATACATAAATCTGTAGTATTTTATTTGTTTAATGTATGTTTGAAATTTAATATACAAATATTAGATTTGTTTTTTTTTTATTTAGTTTGTTTTACTTTTAAAATAATTAATAAAATTACAATTTGAAATTGCAAAGCTTTTTCCCAGCTTAGAGTATTTGCAATTCGTTGAGTTTGTATGCCAAACTAGTTGTCGTTTTCAAATTTACATAAATTTTGCAAACCGAAAGAAGCAGACGGCAATGCATCTTCTTTTTTGCTGCTGTCTTTGTTTCAGTGTAGATTTATTTGCATTTGCATTTAATTAATGGCAGCCATATCTGGACATCATCAACTGGGCGACCTTTTTGTGATTGGCAGCACAAGTTGGCAATAGTTGATTGAGACGCAGCACACACGCACACATACAGACAGACAGGAAAGAGATGTTATGCAAGCGATTTCCTTTAGCCTTTCCCCATGTAGGTTTGTGTTCTAAGTCTTTCGTTTGGCCAGCTGCACTTGACCCACTCGCGCATACGTTACGCCTGCTGCGATGCGTGATACACATATTATTATATTATTATTTTTGCCATAGATCGATCGTTACCAAACCCACACACACACACACAGACACACACACTCAATCGGCTTACCATTTCAAGGTGCCCGCGCTTTGCGCATAAATCATAACATTTTAGCCATATAAAATGTGGTCTTAAGTGAAACCAAAAATAAGAAAAAAAAAAACAACTAAACAGGCAGACAGGCAGCAACAAAGCTCTCTCACTGCTGGCCCCCACAGCGCATTCAAATTATGCCAATTATAATGAAATTTTTCAAAAAATAAATAAATAAATACGAAATAAATAAAATGAGACGTTTGGAATTTCTGCTTTTAGCCGACAGAAAAAAATACCAAAAATACAAATGACACAACATAATCGAGTCATCTTTTTGTGTTCAGATGCGTGCCGCCCCAGCGCCCGGTACGGTACAGTGTGCATATCAAATGGAAATGCTTTAATTTATCGATATACGTATGCTCAGAAAGAGGGGAGGGGAGGAGAGAGAGGGGGATATCAAGTGGCTCGATTGCCAAGAGTTTGCCAAAGTCCACGTCAAAGTCATATCTGAAGCGTATGAAGCAACACATATATGGTTTACTCAGGTTAAGGGAGTTTCCTCTCCACTAGACTCTCCCCCTCTTTCTCTCTCTCTCTCTTTTAACTTCTCCCTAACCGGTTGTATATTTATTTTTCGACATACAATTAAATACTTATTAGCAGTGACACATTAGAATACGTCAAATATATAGTAACCCCCCACCACATTCCAATTGCGGAAGTATTGTTTTTCATGCGAATTCTTAAGAAATCATATGCGAAATTAGACAATTTGATAAATTGCATTCATTAGTTAGTAAATACTATTAAAAACAAAATATACATATACTTTGTAGAGATGCCCAATGAATGAGACAGAACGAGATATATGAGAAGACAGAAACAAATGGGAAGAAGTTCTTATGGAGATTGAGACTGAGGAAAATACATATTTGAAGGGATTGATATAGGAGAGAGAGAGAGAGAGAGATATGCAACTGTATCAAATTGGTTAGAGGAAATGGAAAACATATACTTGAATAACTACAGTGTATATGGTTGCATAGTATTGAAATTAGTAGAATACGATCTTATGCATATCGTATTCAATATTATGTATAGTAAATTGTAAATTGTTATACAGTTAAATTTATACAGTAAATTTAATAAGCATTTTATGCGTAAGATATAAGATTTTTTTTTCTAGCTATTAAAATAGCAAAGATCTCTGCGTTCAATCAGTTGAAGAGATAGAGACCAGGGAATAAAAGAGATGCACCCTTCATTGACTTATTTCAATAGTTGCATGTATCTGTGAGACTTTACATACTATACTATATATATATATATATATTATATATATATACTATATATATCTATACTTCAAAAAGTACTTGCCATATGCTGTTAAAACAGTGTAGAAAAAGGACTTTCATATAATCAACAAGTGGGTAGGGCTACAGTCGAACGCCCGACAGTAGGATACCCTTCTCCCAATTTTTAAAATCCGTTACAAACGTGTAACCACACTCATAATTTCAAACAGAAATTCTATTCAAATACTTCTCTACATATAGCTTACTCGCTCGCACTCACACAGCGACGCGCGTAAAGCGTAAAGCGGCGAGACGCAACGTCGAAGTCGACGTCAACTCCAAGCAGCGCGCCGGTTGCTGCTCGTACATTTGTATTGAAAACGTTGACTTGAATAACTCCTGTGTTATTAGTCCGATCGGATTGTAATTTGGTGAATACATTTATATGGTAATAAGCATTATACATACCGAAGCACAACTTTATAAGTTTAATACTTTGCTTAATAATCGTAAATTACCGATTTGCGGGGGCGGTGGGCGTGGCATCAAACATTTGAAATAAACTTTGTCTGCCTATTATATATAGGAACCTCCATACCAAATTTGGTGTCCCTAGCTTTTTTAATAGCTGAGATCTGTTGTCTCATACAGACGGACAGACGGACAGACAGACGGACATGTCTCAATCGACTCGGCTAGTGATCCTGAGCAAGAATATATATACTTTGTGGGGTCTGCCACGCCTCCTTATGCCTGTTACATACATTGCACAAAGTTAGTATACCCTTTTTTGACCATTTTCAATGGTCGAAGGGTATAAAAATGAGAGAACAGAATACTCTATGTTTTTGGCGCATTAGCTAAATTTACGCATGCTAAACTATATACTATAGTTAAACTATAGATTAGTGTGCATTCTACGAGAGTGCGAATAGAGTTCGTTGTGTGCACAAATTAATGAGACAATCAATCGATCAATGCGAAGATCGTTGCTCAAGGAATTGGCAAAATTGCAACGGAAACGAATCGCGATGACTCCAATGATTGACTCTGACTCTGAGTGTATGAGTGAGTGTGTGAACGAATGAATGAATGAGTGAATGAATGATGTGACTGCTGCTATGTTTGATTTGCTGGTGAAGACTTGCAAACTGATCAGGTATGAGCTATGATTTATGGCCAGCAGCAATCAGACAACAGGTCACATTAAAGGAAGCCACAAGAGCAAGCGAGACAGAGAGAGAGAGAGGGTCAGAGGGTCGCAGAGTATGGCCAAATAATTGAGCAATTAATTAAACACGACATTATAGAAGAGGAAAAAAAGGCGAACCACAACAACAACAACAACAACAACAACAACATGGAAATATGATTTTTTTTCTCGGTTTCTGTTTTTTTTTTTTTTTTTTTTTGTTTATCGAATATTGAGTGAGTATTTTGAGGATGGCTCGATCGATCGATGGATCGCTCTGGGGCCCAAATGTCCGACTATAAAAAGGCAAAGAGCAGCGAGGAGCAGCAACAGTTAAGCGACAACTGAAAAGCGACCAAGTCCACAATCAACATGCGTCTCTTTGTGGTAAGAGGATTAGCCCCACATCAAAGGATTAGCATCCTAATCTCTCTCTCTCTCTCCCTTTGCAGACTCTTTGCAGCATTCTCGCCTTGGCACAGGCCAAGCCGCAGGGCTACAACTACGGCAGCGGCGTCTCTGGCACCCTAAGCGGCTCAAGCGGCAGCAGCTTCCTTGGTGCACCAAGTACCAATGCACAGAACGTGGCCACCTACGGTCCACTTGGCGCATTCCAAGGCGCCAGCGTGGGCTCCCTGCTGAGCTCCGGCTCAGGTCACAGTCAGGGTCACAGCGGCTCCAACTATGGCTACGCACCCGCTGGCTCCGCCTCGTACACTCAGGGGGGCAGCAGCAGCAGCGGCGGTCGTCTCTCCTCCAGCTCCAGCTCCGGCTCCGGCTCCGTGTCAGGCTTTGGCTTTGGCGCTGGCTCGGCCAACAACTATGGCAGCAACGCCGGCAACGCGGGCAGCAGCTTCGCTGGCTTTGGTCCCTCACCCAACATTGGATTCGGCGGTCTGGCTGGCTACCAGGCACCCAGCTACCAGCAGCAGCAGGAGGAGGAGCAGCGTGTCGCCTTCGAGGCACCACTGGTCCACAAGCAATTCATCACGGTTGCCGCACCCGAGGAGCATGAGAATCTCGAGCGTGTCAAGCATTTGGTGATTGGTCGCCCCCAGAAGAACTACCGCGTGGTCTTCATCAAGGCGCCCTCATCGAGCAGCGCCAATGTCAAACTGTCGGCCGAGTATGCACCCAAGGAGGAGAAGACTGTCATCTATGTGCTCAGCAAGAAGGATTCCACCCTGGAGGTCAACGATATTGCCACACCGGCACCAACCATTCCCAGCAAGCCGGAGGTCTTCTTCATCAAGTACAAGACCGAAGCGGAGGCCAGTCATGCCCAGCAGCAGATTCAGGGTGAGTTGTGGCTGCCCTAACTGCCTGATCCTCTTCCTAATCCAATCTCCTCCCCACAGCTGAATACGATCGCATCGAGGGTTCCTCGGAGCACACCGATGGCGGCGTGGCTCCAGCTCAGTCTGTCGTTGGCATTCTCGATGCTGGCAACAGCGGCATCAGCTCCGCCTCTGGCATTGGCAGCAACTCAGCTGGACAGGGCCAGGGCCAGGTGCAAGGATTCATTGGTTCCAGCAGCAGTGGCAACATCAATGGCGGCGGCATCATCAACACCGGCAGCAGCGGCACCAGCAGCAGCAGCAGCCTGGGTGGTGGTCACAGCGTCGCCCAGAGTGCCACCTACCTGCCCCCGAGCCACTAGAGGCAGCCCAGCCCAGCAGCTCAATAGCTAAACAACTTTTTTTTTATTTTTTTAATAGTTGCAATAGTTTTCTTTTTTTTTCATGGTGCTCCCCAATAAAATTGCTCAAGCATAAAATGATTATATAATGGAAAATTGTTTCAAATATGAATACGTGATGAAAGTGAAGTGAAATGAAGTGATGAGTGATCGGTTTCTCCTTCAACTCAATTGCAAAACTTGTTTAAAGCTATTTTTTAAAGCTAAATATGACTTTTTCAAGCCAAAAACTATAAATTCACATAAATATATTATTTTTTTTATTTTTAATTTTGTACATATGTATATTATGCACAGAAAACAGTGAAATATTTTAAAATGAGTGATCAATGGTGATTCATATGTATGTAGATATATAGATATTAAATACCTTATCAAAGTTGAATTCTAAATATAAACTAGCTGACACTTGAGACAGTCTTTGAAGCAGTTGATCTTCCTTAAAATAATTCAGTGTTTCTATCGAGCGATCTCGTTTATCTCAAACAAATTCAAATGGAATTTCCAAAAATCAGAAATTATTTTTTTTTATTTTTTAAATTTTACTATGAACTTGAGAAATATTCACAGTTCAAAAATATAATAAAAAAAATTATTTTATTGGAAAATTTTCCAGACAGAGCCCCCATAAAATAAGAAATCGAATCCTTTACATGTGTTCATTATGCAGCTCGTGTTATATCTAAAATTACAGATTATGCGGGTACTCAATCAGAATTATACCTTAACTATGCATTTTGGTATTACTCAGTTCTGCGAAGTAATCTATAGTTCTGAACTCTTATAATGCACAGAACCAAAGAGTAAAAAGTGGTACCCGTATATCCGGTAAACGATCTACAGGATCTCCTTGGAAATATGTGAGTAGTTTGCAGCATAAATAGAGCGATAATAGGGTTTCTTGAACACATTTCTTAGCTGGAAGAACTGTCAAATTTAGTAGTTCAACTTAGAATTATTATATTTCTTGAGATCAATCCAAAAACACTCTAATATACCCCATACGCCACTCCAACCTTATCCCCAACACAAGTGGGAAATCCTAATTATTTTTTAGCTCGAACTTACCCACAGATTTGATGGCCTGCTTGAGCAACAGATCCGATTGACTCTTGTCGAGAGCATCGATATCCCTGCAGTTGCGATAGAGACTACTGATGGTGGCCTCGACCGGGTAGGATCCTTCGGCGGCATTGGGCAGCATCGATATGAAGCGATTCAGTTCGTTGAGTTCTGCGAGAGAGAGAGAGAGAGAGAGACAGCAGGTTAGACAGGGTGCCTAAGATAGATCGATGGATATAGATGCTACTTACCCTGGTACTCATTGTAAGTCTTGTAGTTCCATTCGCCTCGCTTGATCACAAAGTAATCTCCCTCAGTGTATTCGCGGGCAAAGTTACCGCATGCCCAGTCGTAGGTCTCGTGGCAGGCGCTCTTCGAGGTGTTGGCCCAGAGCAACAGTTGGCGACTGCTCTCGACGCACTCGCGCTGCAGGCAGAGGGGGGCGCGCATGTGGAAGGGCACCTCGGGCCAGAAGGCGATCAGCAGGATGATGATCACCAGCAGGACGGCGCACAAGCAGGCGGTGCTCACATAGAGTATGCGACGTTTGCGTGACAGGCTCATCAAAGCATCGAAGGATCGGCGTCCTGGAAGCAGCAAGGCTTTACCAAGATCCACAATAGGATGAAAGCGGATGACGGAGGTGAAGGTGCATGGAATGTTAGCATGATAATGCAAGTTATAGAGAAATATATGTACAGATGATATATGAGTTGTAATCGGTTAATCTGATTAAAGTGCAATCAATGTTATCGTTATCGCAATCGATTGTTACTCTTTTTCTCTCTCTCTCTCTCACTTACCTCTCAGTCCATTTGCCGACGCATGTGTCGAGTTTGGCGTATTCGCACTGGGTGTAACCCCGCCCACCCCTCCAACCTCACTGAGCGCCTCCTTGCGTGCCGCCTCCAGCTCTTTGGGCGTCAATCCAGCATCATCTATATGCAGTTTCTGTTGATTTGTCGTCAACGGCGCCGTCTCACTGCCCTCGATCTGTTGCTTACTCTGCCCATGGCCCAAACTACGATCATCGTCCTGCACTCCGGCATGGAGCTTATAGCTGTGATCGTCAACCTCATCGATGGCGCATATGGTTGGCTTATACTTGCCCTGATTCAGGGCCATTGTGTCTGACCTATGTGGGAGACTGTGGCGGGATCTGTCAATACGCTGCACTAAAACAGGCGCATTTTAAATGAAACTGCAAAATAAAGAAAGACGGAAGCAGCGGAGGGTTAATCAAAATCTATGACAATTCTTACTGATAATACTCAAACGAACAAATGAATAGAGTCAGTCAGTCAGTATGAGTATAATGCATGAGTAGGTGTGAGTCGTTGCTTTTGTTTCTTTATCAACTTGGGGGGAAGCTTAACGTAATGCATGATTATCAAAAGATTACCTTGAGACATGATATACAAGGCACACACACACACACACAGGCACACACACTGTCACTCACTCCCTCGCTTGCGCAATAGAAACCTCTTTTCGAGCATTATGTAGAGCATCGCAGATAAGTGAAAATCGCGCTCAGATAGCGTTATTCACGACTATCAAGATCCGTATCTGTATATATATTTATACTATATACATGTATGTGTATATATAGCGTGCACATTCCTGTCCACATTTGACTTCTTTTCAATTTTAAATTGACAACAATTGCAGGCAATTTGCACGATCTGCGACAGTCTGCAGAGTCGGATATATATATAGATATATATGGATTTAGGCTACTTGAAGATGTGCATAAATTTTAATTGACGATGGCGATGAGTGCAAAAAAGAGAAAATTAAAAATGCGAATGCAACCTCAAATTGTTCTACATTTATCCATAAAACTGATCTACCTTAATTAAGTTACCCCCTCCTCCTATTAGTATTGGATTATAATAGCTGCCACGCCCCTAACTCGACCCCTGCCTCTGCCTCTGCTGCGCTTGGCTGAGCACTTTGCGGTTCTGTTCTGGCGCGCTTAAAATAGTTCACAATTTGTAATTTTATAGCACGATTGTCATATAATCTTTGCCTAGGGTTGCCACCCACATGGATAGGCAGGAAACGCAGAAACTGCAACTGGAGATTGGGGTAATTACGTATATGAAAAAAGGGAATTGGCAGAGAGCAAAGCGACGCACAGTGACGTAGATAGTCAGGGATGCTGTGCGAGAGGGATAAAGAGAGAGTTATAAAGAGATCGTGTAAATCTTAAATTTCAATATTGAGTAGCGTAAATATGCTGAGGTTCATTTAAAATCGAGTTTCAAGCTCTGTCATCCTCTTCCAGTTAGTCACTGTTGGTCAGTGCATTTATTCACATATTGATAAGAAATTTAGTTGGGACATGGATGATGTATCGTTCACTGCAAATCCTGATAAAGACCTTTAGGAATTATTGTGATAAGGGTTGGTCAGTTCAAACGAAAATAACATAGTATATAGCCCGGTAAGACCAAGCTAACCAAGCTAGCCGAAAAGTAACCCAAGGAAACCGAATCACCCGACGTTGCCCGACTATCTTATCGACATGGCGATTATTGCCTTATTCGCGACCACTTTTTAGTCATTGGCACTATGCAATAAAGAATGCCTCCTATCTCAGATGGGATCGCAGTGTGCGTGTGTTTGTGAGGCAATCTGAGATAACTTTTTAGGCCGAGCGAAATAAATGAATAAATTTTGTGAAACAACAACAACATTTGTTACACACTCGAATCTTTCGTTTGTTTATTGTTGTTGTGTTCCCGCGCGACTTTTAATTTATTTATTTAATTAAAAATATTGCATACGTAATATTTCTAGCGATGTGTAGTGGTGGTATTATAGAGTAGCCCTATCAATTAGCAACAATCTCTAGATCCAAGGGCCACTCCAAAGAGCCCTGGCCTGAAACACGCACACTCAACGAGGGACATGAAGCACTTAAGCAATCGAGTATAAGAGATAAGTAAGTTGGTTCCGTTAAAAGTCTAAAGTAAATATGCATATCACATTTTTGTGCACATGTCTCTCTATGTCTAAGTAAATGTACTATGAGTATATACTGAGCTCATCATGTGTGTCAGCATCACTTAGTCCAAAATTTCTTCATAAGCAGTAAAACAACCAGAGAATAATATAACTCAACAATATAACAGATACAGGGTGTAAGAGTTTTATAAAATGGATGCTTGAAGAGTAGTTATTTTTAAACATTCAGTAGATTTTTATTGATCTATCGATACAAGTGCATCTCTAATGTCCTAAGACATTGTACTCCTCTGTTAGCTAGCGCTGTTATTAATTCTGTTATTACTGACACATGCATAACATTGCAATGTTTATGTGATTCGTTGATTTGATTTGCAATTCAGCCGCACAAAAGCTCTTTGATATCCAAGTCATTGACAAGCAGTGGCAGTGTTAATCTTGTTGTTATTGCCCTATTGAAAGCTGCCTGCTACCAGACGCCATTGTAAGCCTTTTTATACCCTTCGACCATTGAAAATGGTCAAAAAAGGGTATACTAACTTTGTGCAATGTATGTAACAGGCATAAGGAGGCGTGGCAGACCCCATAAAGTATATATATTCTTGCTCAGGATCACTAGCCGAGTCGATTGAGCCATGTCCGTCTGTCTGTCCGTCTGTCCGTTGGACAGTCTGTCCGTCTGTATGAGACAACAGATCTCAGCTATTAAAAAAGCTAGAGACACCAAATTTGGTATGGAGGTTCCTATATATAATAGGCAGACAAAGTTTATTTCAAATGTTTGATGCCACGCCCACCGCCCCCGCAAATCGGTAATTTACGATTATTAAGCAAAGTATTAAACTAATAAAGTTCTGCTTTGGTATGTATAAAGCTATATGCCATATGAACATATTCTCTAAATTACAATCCTATCGGATCAATAACACAGGAGTTATTCAAGTCAACGTTTTCAATACAAATGTACGAGCAGCAGCCTGCGCGCTGCTTTCAGTAGTTGACGCCGACGTCGACGTCACTCTTAACGTGCGTCGCTGTGTGAGTGTGAGCGAGAAAGCTATATGTAGTGTAGTTACACGTTTGTAACGGATTATAAAAATTGGGAGAAGGGTATCATACTGTCGGGCGTTCGACTGTAGCCCTACCCACTTGTTTTTATTTATCTCCCTCTCATTGTTGTTGTTCTCTTCTCCTCCTTCTCTCGCTTGACAACGACGAATAAAATCAAACGCATTGACAATTTTCGTTTTGTGATTTTTTGTGGTTTTATTAATTATTAATTAATTAAAATCTCTGCATATGTATTTCCGCATTTTCGAAAATCAATTTTGGCAGTTTCGAAAATAATGAAAAATGCAAATGTCAGTTGATTTTTAATGGGTCGCAGCAGCAAAGCGCACACAGCGATGGGTGACGCAGTCCATCAAAGCCGATGTGCCGCGGCGGCACTTTTATAAATGGGCACACGCTCCAATACGAGTACACACACACACACACACACGCATACAAATGAGGAAATAGAGAAGAAGCCGCCGCGCTGCAGTCCGAAACTGGGCAAAAACAAAGTGTTTCATCGAAATTGCTTATTTCGCATTATGCAAACGGGTTAAAGCCACTCGCCGGCTTCGTCTTCGTCTTCGGTTTCCTGCCTCACCCCCGCCTCCTTCCCCTGCAATGTACGTGCGAAACTCCTCGATTGCTGCGCATATTGTTTCATCCTCCCCCAACACACAAAGCAGAGGAGGGGGTGGTTTTCTTATCGCAGCTGCCGCTGACTTAAGACGCAATTCGAGTCAATTTTGTGGCAGAGGAGGAGCTGGAGCTGCGCCTCCATCTACATATGCAATTTGAGAGCAAGTTTTCAAGTTTCCAAGTTTTCAACTTTAAGCTAAAGTTACAATCTATGTATAAACAGAGACCTCTATTATGACAACTTATATGGCAAATTGAGTTCCTTTATGCACTATTAGTTCCCAAAAAGGTTTCTCTTTATCTTTGAATTTCCCGACAGCCGTTTCGAGTACCCACGCGGCATTCGCTTTCCCGCGCCATAAATGTACGATCATTCATTCATTGTCTAGTATACCATATTTTTATTTAATTATGTCAAATTGCAGGGTTAGACCAAAACAAAAAACCGTCAAAACAGACACCAAATTAGGCACACGCACACACACACACACGCAGAGTTAAATTTTAATTTAATAAGGCTACCCACATATTGATTAACTCATGGGGAGGGATTATTCAATTTGACAGCGTGTCTAATTGGCCGTCAGATTTATTTACGCGCACCTGACTGACGCCCCGTCGAAATCGGAACAATCTATCCGATCCCGATCCCCACCCAGCAATCTATCTGACTCTCATTTGTCATCTGTTGTCATCTAAATTTGATTTGTTTTTGCTTTTTGCTCTTTTTTTTGTTGTTTGCTTCACAATGTTCTTCTTAATTGTTGCTCGCGTCTCTGTTGCTGCTGCTATTGACTTTTAATTTGCTTTAATGGCGCACCAAACATTGTCGTGCATTATCAAAAGTGTGTGTTCTTCAGATACTTGAAACACAGAACAAATATTGTACACATGCATGCGAGTAAGCCGACTCTGAAATACCCTGTAGTAAGTTAAGATCATATGCTCAATTTATCGTTTAAAAACAAACAGAATAAATAATGATTTGCACAATTTATCGATTAATATTGCGAACTTAAGCAGGAGAATACCATTGCTCAAGCCACCCCACCTGCTAATTTAATGTTTATAGGGTATATCCCAATAAAAAATAGACACACTATTGACGTTCGCATTGGGCAGCTCTACCTGCTGATAACCTTGTCAGCCCAGCTTACACAACACCAACACTAACAACAACAACGTTGTTCAAATAAATGTGTCAACAATCTGTTCGGCTAGCTGCAGTTACTATGCAGCGACGCCGACGACAACGTCGACTGCAGCAGCGACGCTGTTCACGCTCAGCTGTGCACAAGGACAAGGCAAAGCACAATTCTCGCAAGCGGCGCGCGATAAGCGTCAAAAAAAAAAAAAAAAAAAAAACATTAAAACACTTTCGATAAATATCGATAGGAGCAGCATAAATCAAAGGCGCAGTACGCAGCATTTATCCGTTTCTGATCTTCAGCTGTCCCTAATTTAATAGTTTTCATTATTTATTGCCTTTTTTTTGATTTGCCACAATTCTGCGGAAATCTAGCAGAAAACGACGCCACCTTTTTGCTGTTAGCTCAAGCGTGAACCAGAAGTTCAATCGCTTAACGGGAAAAGGCGCGGTTAGGCGATACACACATGTTAATATGTACACAGAGGGAGGTGTGTGTGTTGTGCTCGGGCGCAGCCATTATTAAGCACGGTACGCAGCTTGTTTTAGAACAATGGCAAATTGAAGAGACAACAAGAAAAAAGACGACAAACGTGCAGGCAACCGAGAGAATGAAAGAGTGAGAGAGAGAAAAAGACTTGGCAAACGATGCGATGATGCGGGCAAAAACTGTTAGCGTAGAGGGGGAAGCGGCAGTTGACAAGTTCAAGTCGTGCGTGAGCGCCACAATGCGCAAATGCAAAGACAGCAGCGGCAGCAGCAGCCGCGGCAGTTGCACTGCACTTGCACATGCTCAGCGCGAAAAGAGGAGAAACCCAACTAACGGTTATTCAAAGACACAAGCAACGCAAAACGTCGCGATGTTGCGCTCTTTTACGTTCTTGCTATTGTTGTTGTTGTCAGGGATGCGCAAAGATCACACCACGGCACGCACGCACACACATACAAGTACATATACATATCTCAGTTTATGGTTATCGCTTTTTCTTCATCCCTGATCGCCGGCATCGCAGCTGCAGCGACGTCGCTTTACTGCTGTTACGCATTAATTATGGGAATTTTTGAAATTCGGAACTACACGCGGACGCATGTGGACTCTGCACATAATGCACGTGTGTTTGTGTGCGAGAGAGAGTACGATGTGTACGTGGGTGTAGGCAGGCAGCAGGCAACACAGCGAGCGAAAGCAGAATTTCAGCATCCCAAACGATAAAAACGACACGACGCATCGTCTCTGCTGCCGCCGACGACGACGCTGTCAGTGCTACTCGCTCTGCAATGCAGCATTGACATTGGTTCTCGCACTGCTCCTACACTTCTTTTGCTTGCTCTTTCTTTGCCCTCTCCTCGTTGTTGTTGTTTCTGCTGCTGCCGCGACTCAGTTTGGTGACTTGCCGAACCGGTTGTGCCGGCATTTCTCACACACACACACACATACATGCAACGCACACATGCACGAACAAAAAGAGATATTGAGAGAGAGAGACGGGGACACCAACTTTTAAGTACGGCTCCAAAGCGCGCTCTCTTCATGTACTCGCTCCACATTTCTTGATTGCCTTTGTGTGTCTTGCATTCCAAAACACCAACACATACACACATGTACACTCACACACACACACGCACACCTTAACAAGTACACCCATACAGCGGGGCACCTGAAAGCAGAGCTTAAACCTTGTTTGCTTTTACCTTTTGTTGCTGCTATACAAGCGGTTCTCA
This sequence comes from Zaprionus tsacasi, assembly GCA_018904105.1. NCBI lineage: Eukaryota > Metazoa > Arthropoda > Insecta > Diptera > Drosophilidae > Zaprionus > Zaprionus tsacasi. Next base: position 1,461,492 of record JAEIFR010000003.1, on the reverse strand, counting down.
CTCTCGTTTATTTTATTTGGATTGTTAAGAAACTATATCGGCAATCACTTAGCAACATTTAATTAACATATTCACACACGGCGTACTTTAAATACACGCTAAAAAAATAATAATGCGGGTTTTGCTTTTTCGCACACTCAATTGTTGTTGGCTTCGTCTCTCCACATTGAAGCCGCTGCTGCCACAACTTCAGCTTCTTCTCTTCTTCATTCAGATCTCGCTCTCTATGCACTTTCCACGCGACACAAAAAAATAAATAATGCAAATCAACAACAAATTTCAAATTTTGTATGGGTTTTTCAAAAGGAGAAAAACAGTTGCCGTTTTACGCGCACAACAGTAAAACACAATAACAACGACAAACACGAGCGAACGTACGTCCGTTAACTACGCAGCACACGTCGCGCAACGTTGCTTTCTCAATGATTACTAAAAGAGAAATGTAGAACAAAATGAACGCCGCAATTACCGTTCTGTTTGTCGTGTGACGTAGTCGTGTTTCGAATGCAGTTACGCGCTGCTGACGTTGTCGCTCAAGCTGTCATGTTGCGATAATGAACAGCTTAGGCAAATTAATTAAGGGAAGGCAGGAATAAAGAACAATATAAAATTGCATGCCTCTTGGACTGCATAAAACAATAAAACAATTGTTTCGAATAAAAAACGTCTGTTGCTGCAAGTGCGTAGCTTAGTCAGTACACAAACCTCAGCGTCAACGTAAGCGCAACGGTAACGCAGAAATGAGCAATGTTAACGCATTAATCGATAACATTAACAGTGCCAGATTGAGTAGAGCATAGACAGAAGCTAACTAATATGGAACTTGCAACGTATTTTTTGTTCAATTTAATTTTTAAATTTCATTAATACGAGTTCTAGGAAAACAATCTACATAGAGGCTACTCGCATACGACTCCCCTCTGATGGTCGATTTTTTATAAATGTTTACTCTTGCACAGTTAAAAAATTAAAGGTACTAACGAAAAAAATGCTGCGCTTTCGTTTTGATTTTATTTTATTTATTTCACAATTCGATCGTCATTTTATTTTTAATATTATAATAAGAAAATTAAATTTAATACAAAATTAGCGAAGAGTAAACACACATATAAGTACAGTTAATAAATTAAACAATAGCGAGTGGCTACATTCCAACCCACCCAACTTTATTTCGAGAGTACACCGAAAGAAATTGGTCAGCGCTTCTTGCGGTGTAGTGTGGAAATAAATGCATATATTAATCGTAAAGAAAACGCCTTAATTGTTTGTTTAGTATGTACACAAATTCTTTTACAATTACAGGAAAAAACTTCACAAAAAAAAAAAACATTACACATTGTATTATTATTATTATTTCATATAGTTCTGCTTTTTAACACATTTTGGCGTTGCGAACTGTTCCCAACTTGCAAACTTTGAGTTTGGCAAACTAATTCCAAAAAAAATATAATTCAAAATACAACATACTCCTACTCACATACACTCAAGCACACATACACTCACACATTGCCAACAAGTTGAAAACTCGCGTATTTAGTTATATTATTAAATAAGAAACACTTCCGGGAGTAGCACCTAATTACGCCTTCATTAATGCTACAGTGGGCGTGGCAGTATAACATCTCTCTCTCTTTCTCTCTGCGGGCAGCTCGATCGTTGTTTATTGGAAAACGAATATGATTATATTCGATACTCCTTACTTTCAATATTAGCTAACAATCACATCCATACACACATTCGCACTCACACACACAGGCACACTCACACTCGCCTTAAAATTACATAGATGATTCTTTAGTACAGATTAATATAGCACTTTTAACTCCTCCATCGGTTTTGCAAGTTCTGTCTCGTGAAAATCATAAAATTATAAATATAACATCATACAAATTTGATGAAACCTTCGGAAAGTTCTTAATTCGTGACTAGGCAAGTTTTACGTGTTGTTTGTTTTTTTTTCCAGTGTATACAGCAGAAAAACTTTTCATCGCAACATTCTGGTTTCTTCTGTTTTGCGCTGTTCCGTTCTCATGCCGTATTCAAATTTCAAATACGGTGAGCGCGCGCGGTTTGAAACTTGGCTAAGCGTTTTCATTGTTGTTTTTTAGTACATGTTACGTGTGTTACGTTTAGTGCAATGTTAATGTTGTTCGTCTGTTACGCTGTTGCGCTGTCGCTGTTCAGGCTCTAACATGGGCTTTACAGATGCTCATCGCCATGGTAACCGTTGCGCAACGGTTGACGCTCCTGCGAGTGATCCGCTGGACGGTTGCGCTTGAAGAAACCGCACTAAAAGAGTGTAAAAAAAGAGCGAGAGAGAGGTAAGTTAGCTAAGACAGCAACCGGCAGGAAACGGTTACGCAACTTACCTTCCAGAGCAGCAGGATAAGCAGCAGGAGGATTAGTGCGCCCGCACAGGCGGCCAAAACGACCACCCACAGTGGCACCACATCGGGCATCTGTTGAGGCTCCGGCTGCGCCTGATAGAAGATCTCGTATGAGGTCTTTATCTCATCCTTGGGCGTGCCAATGAACGGCAACTGGGTAACCGTGGCCACTGCCTGCGTGGATACATTTAGCGCCACATTGGAGGCCAACTTCTCCATAGTCTTGGCCACCATGCGTGCGCGTATGGCCACGAAGGCGGCGTCCGCATCCTCATAGCCGAGATTCTCCACGTAGCAACGTAGCACGCGGCACTTGACTCCCATGCAGGGTGACGACTCGTTGGAGGCACGCAGCTCCGCATCCGTGGGCAGATTGCGTCGGTAGCGTCGCTGCGATGAGCTCGAACTGGAGCTGCTCCACTGATGCTGACCCTGGCCATGCTGTCCCAATCCCATTGCCTTCTGCTGTTGGTTATCCTCGTCGTAGAAGTCCTCGTTCTCGCGCCCATAGTAGGGTTTGCTGCCGGAACTGTAGACCGTATGGTGCTGCACCACCGGCTGGCTGTAGTGCACCGTGGCGCCGCCACTGCCTCCGCTTCCGCCTCCTGCTCCATTGTACAGCTCGTTATCCACATTGCCGCGATGCAGAGTTCCCAGATCGATGGTGCCCGTGTGGAAGTTGCCGCCTTGTCCGCCATAGATGGACTTGTCTGCACCGTAGCCGCCATTGTAGCCACCTCCGATTCCCGCTCCGCCAGCGCCTGCACCCGCCAGATACAGTTGCTGCTGGCGCTGTTGCTGCTGCTGTTGCTGTGGTGGACGCATCTGGTAGCTGGAGCTGGAGCTGGTGACAACCTTTGGCGCCATCTGTATGTAACCATGTGTGCTGTGCTCGCTTGGTACACCGCCTCCATATGCGCTGGATTGCATGAAGCTGGCATGGCTGCTCTGGTTGATGGTTGCCTCCTGCGGCCCGCTGCCTGCCTGATTGGCACGATCCAAGTGCACATAGGAGGCATCACCGGCGGCATCTTGGGCATCCTCACGCTCTAGCAGCTCCTTCTGCCTTGGGGTCAGGCTGAGTTGGGTTTCATTGCCAACGGGAACACCCACATTGCTGCTGGATTCGTAGCCACGTGATATTTCCAAATGGACACCACCAGTGGATGCTCCACCCGCACCATCTGAAGCAGCCTCACCGCCAGCGCCTGCGATGCTGCTTGCGTCAACTCCTTCCCTCTGGACAGCAGAGTTGCTGATCGCACCCTGTTCCCGCAGAAAGGATTTGCGATGCAGCTTCTCGTTCAGCTGCAGGTTCAGCTCGTTCACCTCGATCTTGTCACAGCGTATATTGCCGCCCGTCTCCGGTTGATCCAGGATGTACATCAGATAGTCGCCCGCCTGCGTCTGATAGGGATAGTAGATGTCAACCACGGCACGCTCGATGAAGGAGCTCTGGTTGTTGCGCAGCTCGTAGATGTGCACCATGTGCGGACCAAGCTCGTCTTCTGTGGTTGCATTCTCGGTGGACTTGTAGTCGGCCGCCTTGTACACCTGGTAGTTGGGCAGCGATGTGCCCTTGATGGTCAGATCTGTCTCCACCCAGATGCCAATGCTCTTGCTGCCCACGTTATCGAACTCGGATCCCTTGCGATCCACATTGGTTGAGTTGGCCACCCAGTAGAACTCGTAGCTGGACGCCTTGGCGTGTTTCTCGGCCGGCACAAAGCTAATGGCGAAGTGGGTCTGTGGAAGGAAAGCGAGTTATCACTTTTGGGATTCCCTAATCCCTAATCGAGCTGCTACTCACCATGTTTCCTCCCTTGAGCGGATTGCCAATGTCGCATTTGATGGTGAAATTGTTGCTGCCATCGGGGGCAGAGCAGGTGATGGGCATGTCGATCTTCTCGCCCAGCTGCTGCAGCTTGGTGAACTGTAGATCCGGTGGCGTCATCATGTAGAATGCTGCCTCAAAGGCATCCTCGTAGTTGTTCTTGATCATCACCTCCAGCGTCAGTGGCTCCGGGGATCCAAATAGATACTTGTTCATGGCACTAGAAGATGGAGTGGATTGGTGAGGAAAGGGAGAGGGGTAAGTCAATCACCCTAGACGGATATTGAAGCTAACTACTCACTTAACCTTCACCGAAAGATCCGGCTCGCAGACATTGTCCGGTCCGCAGTTCTTCTGGATGTTAATCGCATCGCGCAGAATGATCTCACGATTCTGATCGATCACAGGCTCGAGCACCTGGCGACGCACTCGCGAGTTGGACGCCCGATTGCTTTGCAGATTGTAGCGTGTCTCGACCTCGAGCGGGGTCAGCTTGTCCTGGATGCTGTCCTTCAGATAGACCATTTCCTCGTGGCACCACTGTTGGCCCATGTTCAGTTGGATCGTCATGTTGCGGATGTTCTTGCCCTCGTCCTTGAGGAAGAACAAGCGTGGATTACGCGTCTTCTTGGCATCCAGCAGCCAGGACACATCGAAGCCCATCTGACTGGGCAGATTGCGACCGGTGTAGCTCCAGCAGGTCTGTAACGGAACGCAGGGCACCAGCGTGTGATCCCTCTGCAATTGGCATGAGCGATCATCCAGACTGATCAGTTTCGATGCGCTCTCAAATTTCGTTTCCGCATTGACAGCGGCCACGGGGCGCGACTTGAAGATGAACACTTGATCCGAGGCATAGGCACCCACAGCAAGATCGGGATACGAATTGCCATCCATGTCGACGCCGCCGGACAGCGCAAAGCCAAAGGTGCGTGGGTAGGGTGCACCCTCTACCAGCTCCTCGGCGTGTATGGTCTGCGATGGCTTGGCCAGGGGACCTGCTGCGGATCCGTGATAGATGTAGACAACACCACGACCCTCTGGACCATCGTAGGGTGCACCCACTGCGAAATCTCCAAATCCATCGCCGTTAATGTCTCCCAGCGTGCAGAGGGCGAGGCCGAAACGGCCCTTTGTATTGAAACCATCACGAATGTGCTCTCGTGTCCAAGGATTGGCCTGGAAACGACAAATGAAAATCAGGCTAAGTAATCTCTTTGGCTAAAGGAATAAACCCATTCCGGTTCCGGTTCCGGTTATCGAACCTACCATTGCGCCACCTTGTCTCAGTATATAGACACGTCCCACATCGTACTTGCCCTCCACATTGCCCGGTTCAGTGTACATTGGTGCGCCAATGATCAGATCGTCCAGTCCATCGCCATCGACATCGCTGGTGGCCAACGAGTACCCAAAGTATTCACCGATCTGACGTCCAGTCACATTGAATATGTTTGCCATATTCCAGCGATTCACAACGATCTTGCCGGACAGATTGGCGCCGCGTGGCATTCCAATCGCCACATCGTCCTGACCATCGCCATCAAAGTCACCGGAGACCATCGAGTAGCCCAGGTAGGAGTCATCGTTGGCCGATGTCGATTCGGCTGTGTAGAAGACCTGATGCTCGGGTCGGGTCACATCAATGTTCGAATATGAATATGTTTGACCTGTGGAATATGCCGGTTCGTTCAGTGGTTCAGTGCGGTTTAGCGGCGGATCAGCAGCCTTATAGGCGGATGCGTGTGTCTCAGTGTATGTGTGTGTGTGTGTGTGCAAGATGTGTGTGTGTGTGTGTGTGTGTGTAGTTCAAATAGCTACGGATTACTGCGCCATGCTGGATGATAGCAACAACAACAACAACAACAATAATAAAAACAATAAACAACAAGAACAATACAAAGCTTACGATAAATAATTCAACTACTTTTGCTACTTTCTACGATCAAGTTTACGATATTTGCGCTACAGTTCGCACTAAAAGTTAGTAGCCACCGCATGCAAGCCCAGTTGGATTAGTTGGGTAATACCAGGGACAGGAACAGCCAAAACCCATCACTGGCTCCAAGACAAAACAAACGTTCATACGCTGCTTAATTGTTCTCTTAATAAAAGCTACGACGCACTGCAGCCAAGAGAGAGGGAGAGAGAGGCAGAGACACCTACTGCGATAAGGTCTCCGATCTCCGACTTTGCAAATTCTTAATCTACTGGAATATTTTGAAATTTGAATTTAATTTCTTTCACTATCTCACTTATCAGGTATTTTTAGCTGATGATCCGCATTAAGTGGACTCTACTCTCTATCTTGCTTGCAGCGTGCTCGTACGTAGGATTATAAGCTAGATGATATGATATAGTATGTGGTATGACTTTTGCTACCTAGTAATACATGTAGTATGTTATAAGGCTGCAGAATAAGCGATAGTAATGTGCTATATATATATATATATATATACAATATCGTATATTTCGTGAGTCTGTAATGATCGTGACACGTTACTATCGATACATATTTTGCAGCTATATTCACTTTGAGTACAGTTATCGCTTAGCGAGTGATGACTGTACCAGGGTTGGCGGGTTGGGGGGGTTATGTGAACTGACTTAGCAAATACAACAACCAGGGGCAGCCAGGGCCGTAGCAGCTGAGGCATTTCGGGATCGTGACGTTGCGTTTGTGCGGTTCAATTGTCGCGTCCCTCGTGCAGCACTCTCTATATATCAGGGTTAGCGAAGCGATCGATGAGTTGGTACTGATTGTGGGCGTAATACACGTAGGCGTGACGCCCTTTTATAATGTCAGCGAGCACTATCAAATCGAGGCACAGATGGGGCAAAGTTCTAGATCTTTTCGTTACTGGCCCGACTTGATAGCTTCTGCGCATCGTCAGATGAGATTGAGTTATGATATACTGGATTATATATTTATATACCATATTGTATATTCGTAACATTATATCGCACACCATTATGAGTGGGGGGCGGGGGGCATGGCCATTCTCTTAATTTTCTTTTTTTTTAGATTTTGGGTTTAGGCACTTTTTGCTGCTGGGGTTAATAGGGTTGTCGATAGGTTTGGATACAGTTTTGCTGTGTGAGAAGCGTAATTGCGTATTATTATTATTACCTCCAGTGCCGAAGGGCTGATAGAAAGGCGGCTTATATGGAAACACGGCATCGGGCGGTATTGAGTAGGTTTGTCCTTTTTATTGTGTGTTCGGTTTGGTATATTTGGTTCGGGTTGGTTTGGTTGTCGATATTATTTTCAAATTACATGGTAGCAGAAGTTTTTGAGTTCGAGTTGTGAGTTTTAGGTTGGAACAACGGACACAACGGTTCATGGCGTTCGGTACAGAATGCAGGTTGGATAAAGAGAATTTTTTTTTTTTTTTTTTTTTTTTTGTGTTTCAGAATTGCATGCATTTTGCGCCGAGGCATAGACAGAGTGTAAAGAGGAGTAGCAAATAGAAATAGAGAGAGAGAGAGAATAAAAGAGAATACATAATACATATTAATCAAATGAGACAAAAAAACGTCGACTAAATATTTAATTAGGAGAGAACATGACGCATTATACGGTATATATGTAGGTAGAAGAAGGTACTGGTTAAAGTTACGAAATTACGATATTATACGATTACGATAACGCATTACGATAAAGTAAAAGAAATACATATTTAGCTAGAACTAATATATATACAATAATACGATACATACGGTAAATGCAGCTAAAGATCATCGCGATCATTTGTTGGTTTCGGTTAATTTACAATACGATTACAAAACTCAGAGACTGAGACTACACGATAAACTTAATAGATGAGTTAGTTAGTCTCTTCTTGCGGCATCTGCTGTCGAGTTGTGGCAAATGTGATTGTTGTTGTGAGAGGGTTGTCAATATGCTTTAGTTATCCTCAAGTTTTTTTTTTTTTTTTTTTAGAGTCTTATCAGTTAAGGACGACACTAAGCGATAATTAGATTCGATTGGGCAATAGAATTTTGCAGCAACATCAACTCGACAACACGGAGGAGGTACCCAATGCTATCGATATGTATCGCCCTTATCGATAGTTGCATGCACGAGACAATAAACTAACTTAACCTAGACTAAAGATCATATATGTATGTATATAGTATGTATGTAGGTTCTTGGGGAGATTTGCTTAAAGGGGTTAGAGACATGTGAACTGAATTCCCATAGGAGTTCGTTTTCTGTGTGTCTGGGTGTGTGTTTTTTTTTGAAGTGTGAGGTTAGGGACGCTCTTAAGACTAGAGATGCTCGGAATTAAAACACAACTGAAACGGAAACTAAAAATTATAAAACACAAACAAAATTCAATTTGAATACGGGTAGGGAAAAAGGAACAAGGAATATTCTAAAAGCAAAATCAAGACACAAGTTTTGCTACTTCGGAGGGGCTAAGGGGGGTGGGGAGTACTATATATCAAACCAAAAACTACATTACTGCTGGGCAGGGTCGGTTCTCATAGCTGAGGAAAGATACTTAATTAACAAACTAGAGCTAAATACAATGGAACAAGGAGAGAGAGAGAGAGAGGGAAGGGGGAAATACATACAAAATACAATTTCGAATTCTCGTTCTTTATTACTTAAAATCTATATATATGTTGTTTAAACGGTACAGGGTACAGGGTACGACTTTGCGGTACCTCTGCCTGCATGGAAACGTGCACACTTACCTTGCCAGTACCAGCTGCCAGGTGCTCCGATGAACAAGCGCGATCCGTTCTGCAAGAATCGAATAAATCTTGAGATTGCGTTGCGATTGCGATTGACTATGCAAATATTATGCCACGATCGCAGCGAGGTGCCAAATAAACGTGCCCACGCTGCATACCCGAACCAGGCCCCCGAAAATGCTAACCGAACCTTAGCCTACCCAACCCAATCCCGAACCCAACCTAGAATGGGCGTGAGGTATGCCAGAGACGATCCTATTAAGATGAGCTAAGAGAGGTACAGTCAAACAACACTGTGACAAACCTATTTCTATGGAGTACTGCCAAAGAAGGTGGGAATATCTTCCTTTACACCCTGTTCTTGCATATCTCTGCTATTGTTAGTGATATCCCTATCAAATTTGGCATATAGCCACAGCTCGGGTTTATTTGAAATTTCAACTGCCACGCCCCAAACGGGCTATATAATCTCATTTTGGTCTCTCTGCTAAGCATGTGAATTACTGTACTTACCTTGTTGATGGCTGCACTGAAGCCAGCCTGACACGATCCCTGTCGATGGTATCCCCAGTTGTCTGCAAGAGAGAGAGAGAGAGAGGGAGTATGAGTATGTGTGTGTGAGAGAGAGAGATGTCAGTTGCAATTTAGGAATCGGTTTCGCACACGTATTTCGCACTTTTGCCCTTTTATTATGTGCGTAAGCGTATTGTAATGTCCTCATAAAATGCTCCAGTTGTGGGCTGGGATGCAGGAGAAGCAGGGAGGGAGGGAGATGGCAATAATTACCACAGAAATGCCATAAATTGCGCCTGTGATTTGTCAGGCGATGAGGCTGAGACTGAGGCAGGAACAACATAAAAGGATTAGAGCGCGCGTGCGCCCTGTGGCAACAGCGAAGAATTGAGAATTGAGAACTGCGAACTGAGAAGAAGAGCAGACACAAAGAGGCAGGGGGAGGGGAAGAAAGAGAGCCGCTAGAGTAGAGAATGGACATTGAAATGAGAAATACAATAAACAACAGCGGCAGCGGCAGCGTCTGAGTTGGGCAAACAAAAGGCCGCTGAGACAGGCGGCCCAAAGGCCAAGCAGCAGCAACAACAACCACAACAGCAACAACAGCAACAATAGCCACAACAACAACCACAACAAAAGGCAAACTGCGGCCAAAAGTGGCGACCACAAGGCCCCAGGTCCACATCCTTTTGTTTTGCGCTTTTTACCAAATAAAAATCACGCAATGCTCGCAGCAGCAGCGGCAACAACTGCCACAGCGGCAACATGTCGCGCTGCCGACAACTTGCTGCCTTCTCCTCACCTCCCTCCCTTCCCTTCCCTTCTCTTCTCTGTTTTTTGCAGCTCAGCTCGGCTCAGTGCAAAATCAACAGGCAGATCGTGCGTTTGATCAAATTAAACGATAACAATTTGTCTCCGAAGTGTTTCAATTTGAACGTAGCAGCAACAGCAGCAGCAGCAGCAGCATGTTGCTGGCGTGTAGCAAGCTTCTCGCCATAAGTCAACTTTAAAGGCTGAGCTGAGAGACAATACACACACACACACACACACACACACCTTCACTTGGGCTCTGTGTAGTAATTCCCATAATAAAATCGCCCCCGACTTGAATTACAATTAGTCTGCGCATGGCCAGAGAGGGCAGTGGCAGCAGCAGCAGCAGCGCGTAGAAGAAGAAGAAGAAGCAGAAGAAGGCAAAGAGCGAACAGAAGAAGGGAAAGGGAAAGAGCAGGAGAAAGAGTAGAAGTAGGGACAGGAGACAGCGAATTGTACAAATCGAACAAGAAGTCACAATCAAAACTTGCAACTTGCCGGCCAACTGCAACGATTGTTGCTCTCTTGGGCCCTTTTACCTCCCTCTCCCTCCCTCTTTTGTTCATTGTTTTTTTGTTTCGTGTATATTTTATGCGTTTTGCTTGATTCGCCTTAACTATTAGTTTGGTATTTTGTGCGTTAAGTTGGTATTTATTGCTTTCAGTGATGTCGGAATGCGCCTGTGCCTCCGCCTGTGCCTGTACCTGAGCAACTGTTGCTGCTGCTAATCATTTCACAGCAACAACAGCAACAACAGCAGCGACAGCAGCGACAACGACAACATTAATAACGCAACAACAGCAACATGAACAACACCATTGGGTATTGGGTATTGGACCATGCTTACAAGTCTGGCAATGCGTTTGGAATCATTAAATTGTCCCTGCATCGGATTGAATTGCATCGGATTGGATTGCATTGGATTGGATTGAATTGTATTGAATCACACTGCAATGGGGCTGGGGGAACTAGTTTTTAAAGGGGAACTAGTTTTAAAGGCTGTCAAAATAACAAAATTTGTTTATTCGAAAGAACTGATTCACCTGAGCGGAATATGTAAAGTATTTGAAAAAAAAAACACATTGAACTAGTTCAAAAAATGCATGTGCGTGTTTACATAGATTATCGCAGATGCAAAAGGAACTAGTTAAATTTAAATTTACTTCCAAGGGTTCCGAAGGGTTTTTTGCTAAAAACGTGCTTTCATTAGTTCTTAGCACTTGTTTTAGTTCAAAAATTCTGCCAACTGATTCACCTGAGCGGAATATGTAAATAATAAAAAAAAAGCTGTTGAACTAGTTCAGAACATGCATGTGCGTATCTAGCTTCAATTTTTACATGTTCAGGAACTAGCTCGAATTAACTGAAACAATTTGTCGAAAATAAACACTTTTATAGGATACTTTTCTAGTAAAAACCAAACTTTTCATATTCTATAGGAAATTTAGACTGTAAAACTGAAAATTTGTAGCAATAAATTTCCATAGTACTGTATAATAATCGAAGTTCGCTTGGATTATAAAGTTTCCCAGCAATTTGAACTTGCAGATTGGAACCTGCACATATACATATTTACCTTTGAACATATACAAAAACGTATACATACATATGAATATGTATGAATATATCTATGCTAGGTCGTGGCGATGTTTGCCTTCTGCTCTGCTCTGCATCTGCTACGGATGCTAAAAATAATCATTAGAAATAGGCAAGAACTGTGGGCCGTATGACTCGTTGCCGTTCCACATGTCCAGCTACATATATGTTGGGGGTGGGGATGGGTAGCCATCATATACATGCATACATATAGACCATATAGCATAGACACACACAGAGAACATCTGAAAACATGACTAAGCAAACAAATTGGCATTCAGTTCCGAATTAACCGAAAATATCAGCCCTAATGCAGCGCAAAGTGATCTCCAACTATATGGTATACGATATATTATGTAGTCTACATGGGAAAACACTAATAGACATCTTCTTTGTGTCTGCCTGTGTGTGGGATGGGAAGAGATGGGATGGGCCTGCACATATTTGTTGCAAGTCGCCGCCCGTTTGGGCACTATAAATCTCTCATCAAAGGGCGGCCCCGAATCGAGTTAGGTAAGGGGAAAGGGATAAAACCAAATGTTACCTTCTGTTTTGAGTTAAAGAGAAGGCAAAAATAGTGTATGATGACATACGATTATGTCATTTTACCAAATATATATGGTGTATTTTATCTGGTAGTTTAATTCAGAAAGAAATAACATTTACGTTAAATTGAGCAACGTCGCAAGTCAATTAAATATTTCAGCTATCGACTTGTGCATATTATCGATAGTTAATATATTACTATCGATATGATTTCGATAGCAAAACCCAACAGCCACCACCGATAATTGCAGCTCATACACTGCTGCAGTTGTCTTACACACGGCAAGACAAGTTCACACGCGGTGCTTCTCCATCTCCTCCTCCTCCTCCTCCTTCTTCTTCATCTTGTTCTCCCTGCCCACTCTTCTGGTTATTCGATAGCTTAGCTTTGTCCTGGCCTTGGCTCACTCACTTTCAGCGATTGTCTGTCCGCAGTGCGCGTGTTTCTTATCTTTAATTTCATTTTCTTTTTCTTTTTTTTCAAGTTTTTTTTGGTTTTTTCGTTGCGGTTAAAGGGATTCCCTGTCTCGAATTACACGAGTGTGCAAATCACATCAAGTGCAGGCGATAGTTCTCGCTGCACTCAGTCCGATTCTGATTCGGATTTGGATACTGAATTTAAATCTGGGCGACCCACTTACTTGTGCGACACGGCGATACCTCGTGGATATCCTGGAAGTTGTGTGAGGCGAAGCAGGTGCCGACTGGTTCATAGCGCAGCGCCCTCGCCGGCGTCATCGTGTGGAAGACATAGCGGGGTGCACAGGCCTGCAAAGAAGGAAAGATACATTATGAAAGACTGAAACGACTTGGAAATATGCTTCAAATAGTTGCAAAACTGTTTTGATAAGATTAAATTCACAGTTATCGATATTTAGGAGATACCTTAGCGACTGTCGATAACTAGCTATCGAACATATTCATCTTTTGCCAGATTAGTAGATATGCCATAGCTAATTAGCTTTAGTTGGTCAACAATCTGCATTCATTACAAGCTGACTGCCATAACACTCTAAGGACCATCAAACATATTCACTATTTGCTAGACAGCAGATAAAAGATAACTGCTAAGAGACTATCAGATGACTAGGAGACTGGAAGATGCATGCTATAGCACTCAATAACAATAACTATCGACTGAGTTGTAAATATCCATACGAATTTGTACTTTCCGCCTGGGCATACCCCATCTGCATTCTCGAATAGAGAGTATCTCGATAGTTGAGAACATGAGAATTATTTAGCTTCAAAGGCAGCAGCAGCCTGTCTCGCTGTGAAGTTGTGAAAATGCGAAACAATGGCAGCAAGCAGATCATGAAAATGCAGCTAAGCCAAAAATGGCCAAGGCGAATTACGAGATGCAGACAGAATGAGGTAAGCCAAGGCGAGGGCGAGGGCGGGAGCGCACTAGTACGCTACGGTACGATATGGTACTGCAATGTGCTGTGAGGCGATGCGACCCTGGAGCCTGCGTCTCCATCTGCAGCAGCCACCGCTGCTGAGCATTGGCTCAGTCAGCCTGTCTGTCAGTTAGCCTGGCTGTCTGTCTGTTTGTCTCTCTATCTGTCTGCCTGTCTGTCCGTCTGTCTGTCCGTATATATAGTTTTATAATGTATAAATGGTTGGCAGTTGGACATAAAACACGCACGCTGCCTCAGCTACAGCCTCCGCCTCCGGCGCTGGCTCTACTTGGGCCTCTGGCCCATGCCAAATATGGCTGGCATGCTGCAGTTGGCCCGGCCCGGCCCGGCCCGGCCCGTCCCGGCTCGGATCGGATCGGATCGTAGTGGCATTGTTTGATGCCCGCTCTGTGGCACATATGCCTGCAATTACTTTTACAAATTTATACATATTGTGCCTTTTATGGCATTACCAGTGGCAGGATTGCGCAGCAAGCAGCGAGCTGCAGCTCTATTGACTTGCTCCTTCCCCGGCCCCACCTGTCTCCTCTCTGTCTCTCTCTCTGCCTTCCTCTTCAAGCACTTTGTGGCGCACACCTCTCTGTCACTGGCAATGACGCGGCATGGCCAAAACTGCATGCTGATCGCATCATCGCAGCTCCAAACCAAACCGCACAGATTCGAGGCGAGGCCACGCCCCACCTCATTCAAATATCCATTGAAATCGGAAATCTATGCGCTCGCATTATGCAAGCGACGACTGCGAATCACAGCCAGACTCAGACTCAGAGCCAGAGCCAGACACAATGCCAGAGTCCAGTCTCGACCAGGGAGGCAAATCTATCTATTTCAAAGTTAGAAAAATATATTGAGGGCCTTTAAGCAGACAGAACTTGATGAGTTAGTTATCAATCTTTATAGGGGAGTTTATAAAGATGACTTTCAGTTTTCAAAAGTACAAAAATATATAAATGAAAGACTGATTCCAACGGCAGATTTTGTGTTAGATATAACACTCTAATATATACATATAAGCTATCGAACGTATACACCTTTTGCTAGACTAGGATACAGAAGATAACTGCTAAGAGACTACCAGATGATTAGCAGACTAGAAGATGCATGCTATAACACTCGGATACGAATTGTACTTTGTGCTACGAGCTACATAATTTCTTAATAAGAAAAGAGAACTGATTCACATGTTAATTATGAACAGATTCAATTGCAAATTATTTGAGAAAATGCGTTGAATAAGTTCACACAATCTTTACATGTTCGGGAATTAGTTCAATTTAAAAGATAAAACAATATGTCGAAAATCGACAGTTTCAGGAGTAATATATTACAAATTACTGACTATACGGTATTTGTTTATTATAGAAAGTTCAACTTGCTTATTATATAAAACATGGGGTTGTTTAGAAGAGTTGAATCTATTTTAATAATATCCCTTGTATCCCTACAGTCTTTACTTTTTGCTGTTTCACTGCAACCCTGGCACATATCTGCATATTCACGTTCATATCTTTGTCTTTAGCCTCTCAGGTGCACTCAATGCGGCCATAAAATCAAAATAAAGACAATCAGCAGTGGACTCGCTCGCCAGACGATTCCGACTCCAGTTCCAGTTCCACATGCCCCCATTGAACAATTCAATTGAATTCATAATGTGCAAAGGCCAGTTTTCTCTCTCTATCTCTCTCTGCTTCTCATGCTCCTTCTTGCTCCGTCCTGGGCAGGGCCCACCAGGCGGGCAATAAGTTAAGAGCGTTTTCCTATTAAAAACTTTATTATCGGCAGGTCGACGAGGAGTCGCCGCATTGCTAGTTCGTTTTTCGCCTTCATAGATAGTTCGATATGCAAACGGACGCGCCCCACGTTGGGCGCCCGAGCGTTGCTCCATCATTCAAATGATCCAATGATGCTTTATTATGCACTCTTGGAGTGAGTGAGAGAGAGTTGTAGGGGCGTGGGGGCACTCATAACATATTTCCAATGATTTTTATTTGCATTCACAATTTTTGTTTTATTTTTATTTTTTTTTCTGTTTTTTTGCTTCGCCTTTTTTGCCTTTTGCCCAAGTTGGGCACGTAGCGCATACCGCATGGAGGCCAGCGATAAATTTTTGAGACATTAAACTGCACTTTCCGAGCGAGGCATGGCCCTCCAGTTACCGTTCTCCTTGTTGTTGCAACGACCAGGCCAACAGGCAACTGGCAACAGGCAACTGGCAGAGTCAAAAGTCAACACGCTTGACATGCTCGACATGCTGAATGCAAAATTCAGCAAGGATCGCAGCGATCGCAACGTATAAGCTGGAAGATGGTATGCCGGAGCTGGGGCCAGGCCAGGCAACTGGCTCCCATGGACCATTCGACCATTCGCCCCAGCCATATTTGAGTTCAATAGCGCCTTGGCCAATTCTACAGAGATCGTGTCGATGATCATGTCGCAATCGCAACAACGAAAAGCGAAACGAGACCGCACGACATGCGGCACATGCCCCACAGCCGACGCCGACGCCGCCGCAGCATGTTCGCAGTCGACACCACACCCCGTGCCCCCGCCCCTGCCCCTACTAATTCCCCCATCTCCATCCAATTCGATTCGCCAATCGCCAATTGTCTATCGGCCTCACAATGATGTCATCTCGCGATCGGGTTAACTTAAGATGCCACGCCGCAGCAACTGTTAATTTTTGTGAGCGAGACCGCGAGAGAGAGAGAGAGAGAGAGCGAGAGATCTTAAATTAAATAAACTTCAATGTCGCATCAATCGAATTGCTCCAGTTGCCAGTTTAAAGCTAAGAATCAATTGAAAGTTTGCATTTCCCTCTATTAGATGATCTAGTTCTTTAAGAAACTATTTGGGCTGCGCTGCTACACTATATATAAGTAATATACTCACTTGAGCTATAGGTTTTTTTTTAAATCCTTGTGAGTTAAATTTCTTATAATAAAAATTGAACTTTAAATAATCTTCTAAATTTTATCTTTTCTTTAAAGTAAATACCCAAATATTTTTATTATTTTGGTTAAGGAGTTTGAATAATATAAATTGATATAATAATTTAAAATTATGTTAAATTTAATAATATAATAGAAACTTTGATAAGCTTGAAATTTCAATGCCAAATCAATTTCAAGCTGAAATCCCAGAGATAATGATATGGTACGACAGCGAGAAAATTGAGAAAATTGTTGATATAATGCACAACATCGCTAGAACATGGTATCATATGTATGTAATCTTGATCGTCTACTTTGAAAAACAAAAAGAAAGAAATTTATTCGAGCTAGAACTCGCTCTCTCTCTCTCTATCCCGCGCTTTAAGTCTGCCCCAAATACACCCACAGATTCTAAAGTTAATACGCTGCTTTTGTTGTTATTGTTATTGTTGTTGTTGGGGGTCTGCCTGGCGATGATGTAGTTCTCCTCTGTAGCGCACTTGGCGCAGACATAAATCGATGATGGCCTCTTAATGGCGATTTGAAGGCCAGGTCAGCTCCGGCCTGGCCCGGCCCGGGCGCGAGCGCGTGGCGGAAGTGACCTGGACGTGGCCATCGATGGTCAAGTCAACACAAAAGCCAGGAACAACAAAAACAACAGCAAACAACAACAACAACAACTGCAGCAACAAATTGCGAGGGATTGTGGCCATCAATGTTAACGGTTTCCTTTGGTTGCGTCTTGCTTGCTTACCAAATCAAATGGGCCAAATCAAAGTTAATTGAGAACTAAAGTAAAAATCAAATGCCCCTCCCCCCACTCCTTCTCTCCCCGTCTCTGTCTCACCTGATGGGTGGGTGGTTGCTTTGGCTAACTTGGCCAACAACGAACGCCAACGCAATTAACCAAAGTTGCGACTTGCGGGCGCACCTTAAACAGAGCACATTGTGGCTCACTGCGAGTGCGAGTTTGTGTGTGTCTGTGTGTGTGTATATACGTGTCTGTGTGTGTGGCTTACTTGACGCAATCCCAAGAAAAAGCCACGTTAACGTGCGACCACAAAAGATGACAACAAAATCAAAACGCATTCAGAACAACAACAACAGCGACGACAATAGACAAGACAAGACAAGTAAAACAGGGCTAGGGGTATGCACGACGGCTGCATGCCCTATTGAAATTAACAGCATGCATCAAAGACACCCTAACCTAGATATATGTATGTATAATTTCAAGAGATTCCCTCCTCATAAATGCTTAAATAATTAAATAATTTAAAACAATTTTAAATATATAAAACTAATAATTTAATTACTTATAAATTAAAAAAAATACATTTTAATATTTTTACTTTTAGTTTAAATTATACTTTTTTTTTTTAATTAAAATTTTTTTTTTGTAATTTCCTTTCCTTTTTTTTAGGCTTTGAGTCGACTGCTCTTAGTTGACGTAAAATAAATAAATAAGCAACTGGAATTAAAATAATCTTTTCAAATCTAATATCATATCATATTACAGGGTATTGTGCTGCTAGCTTGGCACTGAACACGTAACGGCACTGCACACCCACTGCAGTTGACATCAAAAGGCAGACAGAGACGAAAAAGAACAAGAAGAAGAAGGAGGGGGAGAAGGAAAAAGAAGAAATCGAAAAAACACGCAGCGTTGTAATAAAAATGAAAATGTCATTTCAGATTTTCATTTTCTTCTGCTTCCCACGGAAAGTTTCGCTTTTCAATATCAGTTCAGGCCGCCCACCACCTGTTTGGGCTTTTTTTTTTCCTGACCCCTTCCCCTCTCTGGGTGCCCTCTTCCGGTATATTATTTAGGAGAATAATGTATTTTTTATATTATTTATTAATTTATATGTTTATTTTAACCTTAAAAAATTCAAAATTAAAGGAAAATATATATGTTATAGTTTATATAGTTTTATAGTATTACAAAGCCAGGCCTTTTATCATCTAACTATGAAAAATTGCGAGAATAAACATTAAAGAACGACCGTCAAATGGGATAACCCCGATAAGAAAAATCGAGCAGCTTAACGAGCCTGCATGATGATGCCATCGCAGCCGTCCGAACGCGCTAACATATTCCAGGTGCACTCAGTCAGTCCGTCAGTGGGTCAGTCAGTGGGTCAGGGTGGTGCGCTGGAAAATGAGAGTCTCGTTCTGTCGGGGTACCTCATTAACTTGACGATAAAAAATTCAATTTCAATTTTCGCGCGTGGGCTGTGTGTGTCAACTTTTACGATGCACTGTACACTGGGCGAGTTGGTCAAGAACAAAGAATTCTAGTGAGCTATTGCCGTCGGGATGGATGAACTAGCTCATGGTTAAGACAGATTGAGAGATAAGAAGAGCTTTTGAATCTTGTTTCTTTCTCTTTCTATTGCTCTATTTTTTTAAGCTGTAGATACTTGATACATAATATGTACTATATCTATTATACCTTTCTTTCTAATTGTACATTTTTTTTCAAGATATTGCAAATTACATCACACTATATCATTCTGTTGCTGTAGTTTTATTATTTGTCGTGGTAGAACTATTATATCTTTCTCATAAACAGAATTCTGGATGACATATTGCATATAAAATCATACTATATCATTAGAAATATAACCTTAACAAATACCTGCTATAAATAGACATAATTTATGTTCATAACACTCTCATTCTATCTCATACTGTAGATCTACTATAATATCTATAATACCTTATATCTTACCACCTCATACAATTATCTTTCTAATTGTACATTTTTTTCAAGATATTGCATATTACATCACATTATATATTTTTTTTGCTGTAGTTTCATTATTATATCTTTCTAATAAACAGAATTCTCGCTGACATATTGCATATAAAATCATACTATATCATTATAAATACAACCTTAACATATAAATGCTATAAATAGACATGATTTATGCATAATACTCTCATTCTATCTCATACTGTAGATCTACTATGATATATAATATGTAAATCTATTAGACTTTATATCATTCAAATTGTAAGTTTTTTTCGAGATTTTACAGATTACATTACATTATATCATTTTTTGCAGTAGTTTCATTTTTTGTCGAGGGTTCTACTATTATATCTTTCTAATAAACAGAAATCTCGATGATATGATGCATATAAAATCATACCATATCATTAGAAATACAATCTTAAAAAATATCCGCTATAAATAGACATAATTTATGTTTATAATATTCTCATTCTACTCACCACAATTATATCGCTATCCCGTCCGGTTGCCACAGTCGCTCCGAGCCATTGATACGACTTACGATCGATGACCTGATGGTCAGAGTTGCGATTGTTACCTATTTGGGGAAAGGGTTAACGATTAGAATAGATCTTTTGAAAATAAACCGTAAAAGCGAATAAAATAAAACCATAAGAGAATGAGAGAAAACGACACGCAAATAAAGAGGAGAACGTATAGTAAGAAGAAGAAACTCACAAAATTGGACGGAAATAAAAATTTGCTGAAATTAATATGTATTCTAAAGTGGGAAGAGGGACAGGGCAAGGGGTGGGGGGGGGTTTAATGGAGACCTGAGAAATGCGTAAAGAAAAACAAAGCCGACAAAGCAAACTAATTAAAGTGCCCCCAACGAGGCACTTGACAAATATCGTGTGTATATATATGTGTATGTATTCTATATAGAATGGCATAATGCCCACTTCCGCTGGGATGTCGCCGGATGATTTATTATGATACAAAATGCTAAGAGGGTAGTGCCGCTTAGGGGTGGGTAAAGGTGGTGTGCCTGTAGAACAGGGTCACCCTAATAGGGTGTGCATAGTTGATTGAAGTGCTTTCGCTATTGAATGATGATTGAATGTGTCTGCAGTAGGGCTGTGATTGATCCGTGATCTAAGGATGATTGAATGACAGCATCTGCTAATGAATGTCAGCCGATTGAAGTGAATGATTGAATGATGGAGGTGCGATTGATAGACAGATATCTTCAAGTGATTAATACGATATATTTACTTTGTACGATATACTCGAGAATGATTTCAGTTACGTTTCTTATGAATAGACAGGTGATTCGTTTGCAATCTATGAATGAATGACTAATGCCGTGATGAATCAGATGAATCGCATCATTGACTAATTATGGTACGAACTGATTGATGATGATGCTGAACCAACCTGCGAGCCGAATGAAGCACGTGTTGTTTCCTTTTCGATTTGCAATTTATAAGTTTTGAATGGGTTTTATTATGTGGTTCGTTTAGTATATGGCAAGCGATACATAGCTCGATCGAAAGGAAATGGAGAAGGCTTCGTCCCTAAGAGATTAGTCAGCCCCAGCCCAAGCAACCAACCCAGCACTTAGTCGGGGCCAATTTATGCATCTCACTCAGCTCAGATCTCAGATCTCTGTTCTCTGATCTCTGCTCCTCCCTCTGCTGTGATGGGGGGCAATTGGGCACGCGTCAGCAATTTGAGGTGTTGGCAGCGGCACCAGCCACCATCGGAGAACTACCAGGAGAAGGAACAGCAGCAGCAGCAGCCCCAGAGCAGCCGCAAAATGAAATTGCATATTTATGGCGGCAGGTAATGCGTCTGTCATATGCAAAGCAATGGGGGAGGGTGTGCACGACTAGCAGCTACCCTGCAGAAATTTAGCAAGTTCAGGATCGCAGCACTTGCTTGCAGAAAGATCACTAAGGCATCTCTGGAATTCTACCTCAAACACATTTCTTTTTATTTTTTTTTTCTTTTTCTATTTATTTTTTCTTTTTATTTTTTCTTTCTTTTTTTTTTCTTTTTTCTTTTCCTTTTCTTTTTCTTTTTCTTTTCTTTTTTCTTTTTTTCTTTTTTTTTCTTTTTTTTTTCTTTTCTTTTTCTTTTTCTTTTCTTTTTCTTTTTCTTTTTCTTTTTTTTTTTTTTTCTTTTTATTTTTATTTTTTTCTTTTTCTTTTTCTTTTTCTTGAAATTAACAGGGTATTCGCATTTCATGCCTGCACAAACGAAACACTCCATACTTGGAGAGAGAGAGAGAGAGAGAGAGAGTGTGCCATCATCATCTACGTAATGATCATAATCATCGCCATCGCCATCGTCATCGTCGACAAAGCGCATAATTTTTATTTGCGCATCCGTTGCAACAAATCGCCCAGACGGAGGGCGGGACATGGACAGGGGCAGGGGATGTGACTCGGCCCGTGGCAAGAGACTACAAGATACTACAGAGTGAAGGTGGGTGGGGTCGGCTGTCGCATGTCTGCAGTTGCGGACACGGGCGCGAGGAGGGCGGGAGGACCTTGAAAATGGGCCTCATGTTTATTTTAAAGGCCGCCTGCCTGCCTGTTTATCATTTCCGTTTGCGCTTCAGGAAGTTCCATGTGCGAAGAAATGGCAAACGGGGAACAGAGAAATCTCACTAAGAAAACAATAATAATACTTGATAATAATAATAAAAATAATAAGGTAATAATAAACGGCAGCTCGATGCATGAGTTTCTGCTACGCTGCTTTGCATATTCGCATTGCTTTTTGCATTCACATTCTGCATACTAAACGTGTGAAAAGTAGCAAGTGATGCACTGCAAATACTCTACAATTTTTGAGTTTATCAAGCGAAAGGGGCAGTCTAAGCTCACTCATATACGAAATTTCATAGCTCTACCTGCAGTATTAAGAGAGATCTAAGTGTTTATAAACATAGATAAACGTAGAAATAAAGTATTTGTGTTTTTTTTTGCACACTGATATACCCAACCGCACAGCTTTTACAGGGTATCGAAAGGCTACGCATGCGTGTGAGCCATAAATAACTAATTGCATTTTACGCTTCTTCCCACTGGCGCCAATACAAAAGACACTGAGACGGGGACTACGATGGAGACTGAAGAGTGGAGAGTGGAGTGAAGGGAGACGCAGAGTGAGACCGAGAGTGCGACTGGGATTGGAGCTGGGTTGAGCTTGAATTCGATGGAGGGAGAAAAAAACACCAACTGATGAACCTATGAGCAGTACATACCTTTCGAATCGAATGGAACGAGTCGACATTGGTTGTCGCCATCCATGGTGCATCTGAAGACGGCGCCAGCTTCGGTCACCTGTTCCTGATAGTTCGATGTATCGAATTTGGGGGCGCCCACGACCAAGCTGAAATTAGATAAAATTAAGAAGTTGATAATGAGATTAAGTTATCTAATAGTTATCGATGTTTTTTAAACATAAGATTTATTTATAGTATATATGCATTTATTTCAAGCTAATAGTTATCGATGTTTTTCTGAAATTCAAGGGATCTTTCAAGAACCTAAACATAAGGTTTTTTTATGGTTTATTTAATTTATTTCAAACTTATAGTTATGTTTTGCTGAAAGAAATATTTCCAGAACCCAAACATATTATATTAAAATTAATATATTAAGCATCATATATTTATCGATGTTATCTGGTATTTCAAGCAATTTAAAGAGATCGTTCAAGATCCTAAACAAAAGGTTTATTTATGATATATATCTATTTATTTCAAGCTAATAGTTATCGATATTTTGTTAAAGAAATATTTGCAGAATCCGAACATATTATATTAGAATTAATATATATAAATCAGATTTATTTTTGCTAAATCTCGTATATATATTTCAAGTTTCCATAGGTATAAACATAAGTTAAACGTTTCGATAAACTATCGATACATTTACCAACATATCGAGCAACTTTAAGCAGCTAAGTTAAGATCAAAGTAAAGTACTGACCTCAGGCTAGAATCGAGCACCCATTCAAGCGGCCATTAGCAGGCTTCATTCACTGCATTCATTCACTCACTCACTCACTGATTGAGTGCCGTAGAAATACATGAATACATGTTCGTGCGGGAGAACTCCACCCCCTCCCCCTCCCAGTTCACCCTGGGATCGCCCCGGATTCGCATTGCACGCATCTGTGCGGATTTTGGTTTGCTTCTTCATCTACTCCAATTCAATTCTCTCCTCCTTCTCACCTCCCCCTCTCTCTTCCTCTTCCTGCTTTAGTTTTGCTTCAGTCAAACGTCAAATTGTTGCATGTGGGCTCTGGCTGGGCAGGGGCGGATCAGGGGACTGAACGGGTGCGGGGCGGAGGGGTTGAGCCTGGCCCAGGGCCGTTTTTAATCAACTCTCAAGTGTTTGATTTGCCGTTGCGGCCGCCAGTTGTTCGGTATTTATTTTCACTTTTATTATTCTCAATTTTAATGAAGGCCCATTTACTGCACCCCAGAGCAACTGCCTCAACAACAACAACAACGACGACGACGATGACGGCGGCCCTTCAATGGTTTTCGCCGCGCTTCCGCAATGAATGCTAATGACAGCTGTCAATGTGCGTGCCATGATGTACTACTACGTCTAGCTCTACCCTAGCTACAACTCAACTCACTGAACTACCGATCTCGTCCCTCCCTCATACGCCCAATCTGTCGGCTGGGCCAGGCATCCCATCAAGACCCTCAACGCAGTAACTGGCTACCAGTTTCGCATCTACAAACTATACTATCTTGCAAATCCCTTGTGATTTACTATACCTATTCTATATAATCTTTCTTGTATTTCTTTTTTATTTCAATTATATAGAAATATCTTAGTAAAGGAAATTAAATTATTATTATAAAAGATATTTTTTGTATACCATTTTCTGAAAATTGTAAAACATTCATCCAACATTAGTTACAAAATATCTCTAGTAATTCATTCATCTTTGTATTAGTTCTAGTAATCTATAACTTTATTATATTATTCCATTTTAAAGTGTAGGTATAAGTTTTTCTTTGAATACTATAGTATTTTCTAAAAATTGTGAAACATCTAGTGATTCATTCCTCTTGATATTATTTCTAGAAATCTATTAGTTCTTTTGAATTTGTTAAAATATTCTACTTTATAATTTATTTTTTAATATCAACATTCTTTCAACAATTATTCATTCTGAATATATAATTATTTTGAATCTATTAAGTTGTTAATTTCAGCTAACACATTCGGCCAAGTTTTGTCACTATTTCGTTAGTTAATCAGCATCTCGAATCGACCTTATGGTCGCTGAGATCATGGCAAGCCATTAAATCATCGTTTGATTACTCTAACTGAATATAATTAATAACGATTTATGAGTGTACACTGTACAGCGTAACAGGTTCCCCCACTACTTTTCGACACCATCAGCAATACGGGGGAACTCTTTCTCTCTCTCATCCGAGACTAAGGCCGAAACAATCTCAATTGCTTACTGTACGCCTCCGGTCATGTATGTCTGTATATAAGTCTGCATCATGAATTCCCTGAATTTCAGTCTGTAGTGAGGAACCTCTTCCATGATGCAAATCATTTGGCATTCTGTATGAGTAATAATATTAATAATACAAATTGAAATGCACAAGAAATCAATTTAGGGAATTTAAATTTATGAACAATTATCAGATTCCGAAGGAAAAGAAAACTGAAGCATTATGCTACGATTTTCATATATTTCTTTAGTTTTGCACTACGGAATATAAA
The DNA here is from genome assembly GCA_018904105.1 of Zaprionus tsacasi. Classification (NCBI taxonomy): domain Eukaryota; kingdom Metazoa; phylum Arthropoda; class Insecta; order Diptera; family Drosophilidae; genus Zaprionus; species Zaprionus tsacasi. The sequence goes on along the minus strand of JAEIFR010000003.1, from coordinate 1,436,228 downwards.
TATAATAGGATCACATTTTCATATATATTAAATAAGAAAATAATCCAGGTTTCCCCTGTTTTTTTTTTTAATTCAAGAAAAATCAACATCTTGCGCGTATTTCGAAGATCTCTCTCTGTGCATACATATATCATATCATATCATCTGTCTTCCCATATAGTGCATAATAAAATATCATCATAAATTGCTGTGATACTTGGCCTTACGACGACAATGTTTATACGACTGTTGGGGGACTTGAGGGGGCTGGCGTAATTTTCAAATTAAGCAGCACGCGTCAGCGTTGTCTGTGCAATGAACCAAAACCATAAACACACACAGATACACACTCACACACACACCCATGTGTGTGTAGACAATGCGCCTTATATGTAGAGCTCAATGCACAACACAAGCCAACACAACGTAATCAAAATCAATGCGCCTCAATTAAAAATGGGCAACACACGAGGCAGCATCTAAAATGAAGCAACATAACGAATAAGGAATACCCTACAACAACAATTTTTGTGTTTCCATAACCAAATATACTCAAATTGGGCTGCAGATAATTTTTTTTTTTTTTTTTTGCCAAAATATTAAGCTGATTTTGATAAAGTTCAGTATTAAAGTATTATAATTAATTGAGGCTAAGATAATAATATAGGGCTTTAATTATTTAAAGATATGTGAACACATCTGAGCTATTGTATATTCACATTTAATTTATAGATCTGATTGATATTCATTTCAACATCAGATTGATCAATCTATGAGTCAGAAAAAAAAAAAAATAAATAATACATAAATACCAAATTTATGTTAGATATAGATATATTTATATATAGATCTGCATAATTATATTATTATTTATTTTTTTTTTTTTTGTTGAGGTATTTTTTCATTTTCCCAATGTAATTTCCATGGTTCTGTCGATCAGTGGACAACTTAGCTATATAGTTGATATACCTTCACGTTTTGGCAGAGTATTCGATGACAAAAGGCATCGATAAATAATGCAGAACAGCGTGCAAGGCGCCAAATAACAAATAGGCCTAAAAGCAAACAAAAAAAAACAAAAAAGAAAAACACGTTGGAAAATTGGAAAAGCGCGAGCGAGAACACGAGCGCGCGCGTGTCTGAAAATGTGAAATACAAAAGAAAAGAAACAAAACATGGAAAAGTGGAAAATTCGTTTCGATTGTTTTAGGCTTAGCCGACTTGGGCAATGTCTCAATTACAAATGGACAAAATGGGCCTCAAGGCCGCCGACGTTGCGATCGATTGCTCGATCCATCGATCGACATGGAAATGGAAATGGAAGGCGGGGCGAGGCGTGGCGGGATGCATTACAAATTGAACAATTTTCCGCACACATGGTCAGCTACCTCACGCGCCCTCTCTATGTGTGTGTGTGTGTGTGGGAGGGAAATTTAAGACGAAGCCATAAGGAAAAGCAATTTAGCTGGAACTGCAAAGGAGACAACAAAGTGAAGAAGCAGCAGAAGGAAAGGAGAAGGAGGAGATGGAGATGGAGAAACCTTTAGCCGCATCGCGCATTGAATTCGAAATCGACTTCGATTGGTTACCCGCCCGGTACGGTTAGGTTATGTTCCATGGTTCCTTGGTTCCTTAGTTCGGTTCGGTTCGGTTCTTTGGTTCTGCGTCGCGTGCAGCAGCCGCAATAAAAATTATGTTAAAAATAAACTGCAGTTGCGCTCCCTCTCGCTCCCCCTTCTCTCTCTCTCTCTCTAAGCAGTGCTACCTTCTGGCAGCTACAGGGTAGCAGGGGAAGGGGGAAGAGGGCAAAACACATGCACAACATCCGTTTCGCAGGACAGCACGGGCCGACACTGCAGTCAAGAGGATGGAGAAGGAGAGCAAGAGACAAGAGAGAGAGAGAGAGAGAGAGAGAGGGAGAGAGTGTGTGTGGGTGCTGAGTGCGTGTGTGAAGCTGCGCATGCTTCCTGCTCTCGGATTCCCTTGGATTCCCTCGCTCTGCCTGGCTGCCTGTCAGGGGCAAACTGTGAATGAAAACCACATGCACAGTGGGTGCCAACTGTGTGCGACCAGGGCCACACGGCACACAGTGTGTGCATTCATTAATCAAACTAAACTCAGTCTGGGCACACTAATCTTACGCTCAAATGCAATTTATTATCTTACACAAGTATTTTCGCTGTTCCCGAGATTACAGACAAATTCCTCTAGACAATCTAGACTATATGCACTGTATATGTATCGTTTATTTTCATTTATTTTAAATTATATTTAGAACTTAAGTTCTTCCTAAGGTTATTGTCTTATTTTTTTTACTTAAAAAGATCATTTATTATCATCAGCACATTATATTAATGTATTATCTAATTCGGGTGCATTATCGGGTGCAGTTTCTTGTAGTCTATTATATTAATAAACATACAATTCATTTATTATCATCTATTTCATTTATGCATTCATTATTATCTATTCTGATCTATTGTGTCAATTTTGTTAAATTTCATTTGCGAATCGATTATATTCATTTATTTTTCCTAAAAGATCACTAAATAAACATTTCATTCCATATTAGTATTATCTGATTCTTTATGGTTATTTTCCTGCCTTTTAAGAGGCACTTTATAAGGGTGTTTATTTATTACATAAATACTCAGTTCATTTATTATAATAACATCATTATTATAAAATTATTATATATATGCGTATTTACTTGACTTTATCATTTATTAATTTATGATATATATCATTTATTATTTTATTTATTTTCTAATCAATTTTCTCCACTTGCAAATCGATTATTTTCCATGCTACACAAATATTTACTTAGTTTGGCCTTACTCCCGATCACATTTACTTTTAGCACCCACTGTGTCGAGGCAAACGTAAATATCGTAAACGGGGTAAGCCCCGTATAGTACCACGGGGTGTGCATATATGGGCTATATATGTACATACATATGTATTTAATTTCTCAAAATCGCAAAGTCATTTAACAGTCAGTCAAAGCGGACAGGCAGGCCGAGAGAGCCGGAGTGAGGTTAGGGTACGAGGCACGAGGGTCCGGGGCACTCAAGGGTTTCTCGAGGGCGTTTCGGCGCTAAACATGTGTGCGCCTCATTTTTGCTGCCTTCCTCCCTCCCCTCCCTCCCTCTCTTCGTCTCTGACTCTTTGTCTCACGCCAGTCTGGGAAAAAAAAGTAACTGTTCACACGTGACGGACGACGCGAAACGCTGCGCCGGCGCTGAATGCGGCTGCCCACAGTGCGCGTCGTTTGTGTGCGGCCAGAGAGCGAGTCTGTCTCTCTCGCTCTCTCTCTCTGTGTTTTTCCAACACCTTTTTTACACATTGACACTTCCGTACAAATGACTCGCACACAGGATGCGCCTTCCCTGGCCCGTCCCAAGTCCGTTCCAGGTTCGCCCTTTCAGAGGCACACACGCTGCCCACATCTTTTCGCTGCCATTGGATCGGATCTTTATCTTTATCGCCGCCACTCGACTCCGCAATCAAGCGGCAATTAAACGACAGACAGAAGGGAGAGAGAGAGAGAGAGCAGGAGGCAAATGCCAAAGTGTACAAAAGTACAGTAAATATTTGAAATCAATTACATTTTATTGTCTACGGCTGCCTCTGTCTCTGCCTCTGTCTCTGTCTCTTTCTCTGCTGCTGTTTGCCATTTCATAACCACAACAAAGCGACGGACGACGCAGACCGCAACATCAGCAGCAGCAACAGCAACAGCAGCAGCAGCAGCAGCAGCTGCCCATTGTGACTAGGGGGATCGGGTCCATTTATAGGACAGAGAGAACGGAGCAGCCGCAGAACGAGGTTAATGAGTAAACGAACAGGAAATTTGTGCACTTCCGCAAGCGACAAGTGACGCACTGTACTACTAAATCAAATATAGATATATACCAAAAAACATATATGATACTGAACTGATTAAAATTGAGGCACAGAATCGAAGCAGCAGCGACACACAAACATATCTCTCAAATTTCAGCAAAATCTATAGTAGGTTAAGGGATCTAAAATTGGTAAATGTGCTACAAGTCACTACTAAATCAAATATATATAATATACATAACAGAATCGAAGCAGCAGCAACACACAAACATATCTCTCAAATTTCAGCTAAATCTATAGTAAATTAAAGGTTCTCAAATTGGTAAATGTGCTACAAGTTACTTTTATAGCTCTACAAACTAACGGTAACTGAACTGTATTTAAAAATACTTTAAAAAGTTTTTTCAATCAGTTATAGCAAGTTATAGCGATTTTTATATTGAAATTAGGTATTTCGCAGATCTTCTGTATGCAACTGATCAAATTTGAAGAGCAGAATTGAAGCATTTTGCAAGAACAAACATTTTCGTAAAATTTTAGAGATATACATAGTAAGTTAAGGGATCTAAAATTCGACAATAAGGTACAACTCGCTTTTATAGCGCTACTAATTGCTTTATGCTAATGAAAATTGACTTGTAGTTCGATCTATATCTGAAAGTACTTTAAACTGTTGTTTTGAACTACTTAGGCTGTCATTTAAGGTTAATATAGCGATTTTTATATTGAAATTATTTCAAAAATTTCCATAACATTTTTATATTATAATATAACAGTTGAACTTATTGAGATTATTGCTTATTGAGAGTTAAGTTGAAGGTATTTAATCGCTCTCGTTCTGTAACTTCTCTCTCGCTCTCTCTCTCACTTCTGTTTCACCTTCTCTCTCGCTCTTAAGCTAACCCGTCCTTGCCGTAAGCAACGTGGGCAACATCCATGGGGGCATCATCATCCTCTATCTATGCGAACTGGGCCAGGCTAATGAGCTGCACCTCGGCCGGCTGCACGGGCGGCTGCTCTGGTGTCTATAAGGAAACCTGTGCCACATGTGGCAAGGCTAACGGTCGCCGCAGCAGCCGCTGCCGTTGCCGTTGCTGTCGCTGTCGCTGATGACTTATTTGGCCAATTGGGTGAAGCGGACTCGAGTTGGCCAACCTTGTGCCAAACACTTGACCGTAAATAGCGCACGCACAGCGCAAAACTGTGTCAGCTGCAGATGCCAGGGGCGGGGGAGGTAGAGGGGGAGGGGGTCGCTCTGTTTTTGCTCGCCTCGCACCAAAGAAGAAGAAGAAGATGCGTATTAATTGCCGCCAGGGCAAACCACATTGGCCACATTGGTTTGCCTTATTAACAATAACCACAACTAGTTACCGACAATGCCATAAGCCGACCCCCCCCCCCCTATGTTCCCATGCTACAACTGTTGCTGCTAATGTATCTGTATCTGTAAATGTATCTGTATCTGTATCTGCTGTGAAGCAGCAAATGGAGTCAGGTAATTTTCAGCTTTTAGTGCACTTCAGACGTGACTGTGAAACGCAACTGAGTGTGGGAGGAGGAGGAGGAGGAGCGGAACAGAGAGGGGAGAGCGAGAGAGGCAGAGAGATAGAGATCGAGAGCCAGAGAAAGAGAGAGACTGGGGTCTGCCCTTCGCATCACTCAACAAACTTAAGCTCAGCAAACACAGACACAAATAAAGATGTGTTAATTTCAAGACAAACCCCAGAGAGAGACCCCGAGACCCCGACAGACCCCAACAGACCCCGAGACAACAAAAACTGCTTTAGTTTTTGAGCATGCCCCGTGTTATCGTAAAGAACTTCGGGTATCTACGACTTAATTGTATGAAGTATACAAAATCTACATAGAGTAAAAGTGTCTCTTTGCAGATTCGGAAATATATTTATACTATATTATGTAGAGTAAAGAAAGATTACAATATACATATCACTAAAATTGTATTTAGAAATTTGGAAATATGACTCAAATGCGTAAAGATCTTGAATTATACAAAAAAAAAATATATATATTATATAAAATCTTTATACATATTTGGAAATTATAAAATATGCCTCGAATGCGTTAAGATCTAAAATTATACAAGACATTATACAAAACAACCCATTTCAGATATATTTACCATATATAAAGCAAGGAAAGAAAATGAACATATCTTTCTACATATTTGGAAATTATGAAATACTCGTATGATTCAAATGCGGAAAGAGCTTGAATTATACAAGAGTTTATAAAAAACAACCTATTTCAGACCTATTTAATATATACTCGTATAAAGCAAAGAAAGAAACTGAACAAATCTTTGTACATATTTGGAAATTATTATGACATAAATAACTGTGAAAAGAACTTGCATTATACACTTGATTGTACTTTGTGCAGCCTATTACGTATACCGGAAATCATGCAATAATACAAAAACTTTTTTGATATGACTCTTGAAATAAATTAGAATAACCACAATGAAACAATTTCTGTACATATATTATTATATATTATTATTATAATGTGTATGTATGAGGTTTCCTAATGTTTATTTAACATAGTATTATTATTTTTAGATTATTTTCTCCTCTGATGATGCAGAAAGTTCCAATAATACTTGCAGTATGTACAGAAAAATTATGAAATAGCAGCAAGTTATTTTATACGAGTATTTAGTTGCTATGGATTTCGTAATTCTGGTAGTTTTAGCTGTATCGGTAGTTCCAGCAACATCCATAGTATCACAAGGTGTTTTTTTTTGCTATCTCTATCTTTAGCATATCATTATGGCCAGTCGTAGCTGTATTTCTAGGTCGAGCTGTATCTGTATCTCCAACTATATATACTATATGTATGTATCATATCTTTAACTTTATCTATATCTTCAACTACATTTATATCTTCTGCATTTGTATATGTAACTGTATCTCAGGTGTATACTATATCTTTGTTATTCTTAACTGTAGCTGTATCTCAGCTCTATTTCATTCCTAATTATATCTGTATTCAGCTACATCTGTCTCTCTAGCTAGACTGTATCTGTATCTACTGCTAGACTTTATCTTTATCTCAGGTATGTACTATATATTGATCTTTAACTGTAGTTGTATTTTATTTCTGTGGCTGTATCCATAACTGCATCTTCTGTATCTCCAATTATATATCTATAACTGTATCTATCGCTCTAGCTGAACTGTATCTGTAACTTTAATTGTATCTCAGTCATTGCAGTAGCTGTATCTATATCTGTAACTGTATCTCCTACTATATATCGTTCTGGAACTTCATCTGTACTCCCTACAGTATCTATGCTATCATATACCCAACTTTATCTATATCTCCTACTATATATCTATCTCCAACTATATCTAAATGTGTCGCTCCAGCTGGACTGTATCTGCATCTGTAACTGTAACTGTATCTCCTACTATATATCTCTGCAACGTCATCTGTATCTCTTCTATATCTATACTAGATATGATATACCCAACTCTATCTGTATCTTCTACTATATATCTTTATCCAACTATATCTGTATCTGTCGCTCCAGCTGGACTGTATCTGCATCTACAGCTCGACTATATCTCTGCATCTCAAGTATGCAAGTATATGGAGTAGCTTGGAGAAGGTCTCCAGGTCTCGTACGCTCTCTCTCTGGGCGCTTTGTTTATCGACGTCTGTTTATTGAATTGTAAACACATTCGAGTATTAACCATGCTGCATTTAAATAACTTTTCTGCTCTTCTTCTTCTTCTTCTTCTTCTTCTTGTAGTTGTAAAAAGCATCTGCTATATTTGAGTGCACTTAAGTCGATCGACCAAGTCGTCGTCATCTGTGTGATCTGTGATCTGTTGCGGCAAGTTTCCCAAATAGTGTTTCGCTCATGTATCTAACAGATACACTTGGCTTGTATCTGCAGCCAGCATGGATAAGAAGAAGCAGAAGAAACAAAAAACCTGTCTACCTACTGACTGATCTGACTCAAGATCGTTTCCATTTCGGAACTTACAGAATTGCCAAATAAACAACTTGCCCAAACACACATTTTTCATTTCGATTCTTTTGCGTTTATTTTCGAACTCAAGGCTGACGTCATAGGTGAAATATGTATTATATACAGATATATATGTATTTCATATACGCTGCCATTGGGGCTGATTGAGCAGTTCGCTCTCCAAATGCGAGATAAACTCTCTGGAAATTCTCAAACGTGCGAATATGTACGAAACTGCGATCGTCAAGTGATTAAAGAGGCCATCGTATAGGGGCTAATTGCTGTGCCTAGATCTATCTTAAGTATGGGTTATCTTTCAGGGAAGCTTATAAGATAAGTTCTGCGAAATTTAAGAGCATATTTTCAAAGAATTAAGAACAAGTTCTCTTGCGTTTGAAATATATATATATAATATGTTCCAAATACGATAATTACTAATTAAAGAGCTTATCAAAATGTTTTAATTAATATGCCTAGAGTAGTATCAACAAGCATCGGTTTGGTGTCGTTCTTTATTCAACGTCATAAAAAAAAAAAAAAAAAAAAAACTTGAGAATGGATTAGGGAGCAAGATTTCTCAAATTGGAGAATGGAATCAGAGGTAGTCTAGGCGTTTCTTCACCATAGCAGAGTATCCCCCCATGCAGCCAGCTGGCTATATTACAGGGTATACCGCATACTATATACAATGAACAATGAAAGCGAAGATGCTGCTGCTGCTGCTGCTGCGCCTTATCGTCGCCTTCTGCATACACGTTCCAAGCACGTTGATAACTCCAGCTTCGGCGAATCTCGCAGTCTTTCTATCAGTCGACTTGGCTGTGTTGTATCTGTCTGTGTGGATGAGCTGGACTTAGTGCTCTGTGGTGCCTGTGCAGAGTGTGCTGCTCTACTCTATCAATGGCTCGTATCTCTCTCTCTCTCTCTCTCTCTCTCTGTCTTCTTTGGCGCAAAGTGAACGTGCGAAAAGTCGACTGAGATGCTTAGCATCTGGATGGATGACTCTAGCTTCGGGTTCAGCTTGATTAACACGCTGCCAGGCAGGCGGAGCCGTTGACGAACTTTCCAAAGGGTTCAATAGGCTATCGGTTCGGTTGGGGCCAGGGCAGGCGAAGGCATGAGAAAGAAACCAGCAGAAAGGCAAAGCAAAGCAGGCAGCAGGAGGAGGAGGAGGAGGAGGAGGAGGAGGAGGAGGGGGGAGGAGGAGGAGGAGGAGGAGGAGGAGGAGGAGGAGGGAGGAGGAGGAGGAGGAGGAGGAGGAGGAGGAGGAGGAGTAGGAGGAGGAGGAGGAGGAGGAGGAGGAAGAGGAAGAGGAAGAGCAGCCCCAATCCAGCCATGAGAAACTCTGGATCAGCATAGCGCGCTGCCCATTTGCCATGGGTCAGCTGCAGTGGCCCAATAAAGGTTCCGGTTCACACTCCACACACACACTCGCACACGCAGTCGTGTGTGTGTGTGTCTTTATGTATATTTAGTGCAATAGGACACGCTGTCGCTCATAAATTGTGATTGGGGCTGCGAGAGAATTGAAATTGATGGCATTCTGGGATCGTTCCGATCGATATGCTGTTGACACAAGACACCCAGCCATGCCTTATAGACTAGACTAGTCCCCATTTCCCTCCTGCCTGTAGTTCCTTTTCCTCACTCCAGTGTGTAGTTTCGTGTTGATTTAAGTAGCAAAAAGTCGAGGAGGTGCAGCTTGCTCCCTTGAGATTATTTCCAGCTATAAATGTCTATTTGCGCCCCAGACTTTGCTACTATAAAAACACTACTTTTATGGCATTTTATAGCATTAAGTTGAGCTGTTGCTATACGAATTTGTGGCATTATCTTTCGATGCTCAAATAAAAATGTATAAAAATCGCATCCGATTCCGGCATATCTGTCCAGCTATGGCTCATCGGAACGGACGAAGGACGGAGTTATCGGATCGCTGCTGCTGCTGCTGCTGCGGGTTCACTTGGGATTTCGTTTGGGATTGTTGCCCTGCGAGAGCAGCGCAGCAACAGAAGTTACAATGATAAGAACAGATCGAGTTGTCGCTTATCACGCGGCTCGATGATGCACGAGGCAAACCCCAAAAAAAACAAGAAAGCAAGGCTACCTTCGGCTTGCCGAAGGTTTTATACCCTTGCAGTTATACTAAATATAAAATAAATTTGGATTGCTGCCGGTTTCCGTGGTATTAATTAAACAATTATAACAGTACATCGAATGACCAAATTTTGATATGGATGTGATAAGCCTGATAGCTATATCTTGAAAAATAAACAAAATTGGATGATATGTAACATGACAGCCTTACAATGCATCGGTCCGATCTTGCCCGTTCAGTTTTATTTAAAGAGGGCAGAAATAAGAGTCTTGTGAGCCAAGTTTCATGAAGATAGCTCAAGAACTGGGGGACTAATTTGCGTTGCAGACGGATTGACTAATTGTTCCGATAACAGCTATAGAATATAAACGTCAGAGATATTTAAATGGCAAAACTAAGGGCGGGTTACTGTTCAACATTAAAAAGTATTGATAATGTGCTATATTTCCAAGAACAAAACAGGTTTGCATACAAAAACCCTAAATTCAGCCGATTGTTCCTATGGCAGCTATATGTTATAGCGGTCCGATTTTGATACAATTTTGACAGCACATTAGGAACGTAATAAGAATAAGATTTGCCAAATCTTGTTGCAATATCTTGAAAAACAACGAAAATCGGCCGATAGTTTCTATGACAGCTATACGATATATCGGTCCGATCTGGCTCGTTCCGACTTATTTACAGCGCGCAGCAATAAGAAGCTTGTATGCCAAGTTTCATGAAGATAGCTCGAAAACTGAGGGACTAGTTTGCGTTGCAACAGACGGACGGACGGACGGACGGACGGACAGACGGACATCCATTTTTGGACTCCTCTGTTTATGCTGATTCAGAATATATATACTTTATAGGGTCGGAGATGTCTCCTAAGGTGCGTTGCAAACTTCTGGCTAAAATTAATATACCCTCTGCAAGGGTATAAAAATGAATATGCTTTTTTAAGGCAGTACACGATGCGTGTACACTTTCCCTCTCACTTCAACTCCCTATCTCTCCCTCTCTCTTTCTCACAAACACACACACACACACACTCAGTGAGCTCTTAGTGACTTTAAGATACTTTTGTCATGCCTCATTGCTTCCGCCTCAGTTTGACATTGAATTCTACTTCTTTCTCACTGTGTGTGTGCGTGTGTGTCTCTGTGTGTGTGTGCATATGTCACTGTCACTCCGCCAGCTCGTTTTGTCTATACTATATCGGGTGTCAGAAGGTCGTTTGCTTGAGTTACTCCAAGAGTTACTTCTTTGCCACAGTCGTAGATCGTTAAAACCGATTGAGAATTCGAAGCAATGTTTCCGATAAACCCTTAAATAAGCCTAACTATTATGTTATGCTTAATTAAAGACAGCTCAGCCTCAATTGAAGATGAGTAAATGTTATAACACAAAATCATATATAATATTTATTAGTTTTTTTTTTTTTTTTTTTAGTTTTAATGATTAAATAACTTATATGTGTATTTAGCCTCGTAAGTAAATTTTCGTATAAAATTACGCTACTTATAATTATTATATACAACAACTATTAAAGTTCTAGCCTTTAAGCTGTGGCTGTAATTAAATTACAAACAAATAACGGAAAGATACTACGAGTATTGTCACAGCTCTAGTTTGTATAGTGTATCTAGGATCCAGACGGTACAAAAATAGATAAACATAATTAAAAAACAACTTGTTTGATTTTCCTGATCAATAATATACAGACTATATACAGTTTCGAAGATATTAAAAAGTCTTAGCCTCTAAACAATCTATTATCAGCAAGTATATTTTCAATTTGATAATATATTTTCTGTAAATCCTAGAGATATGATTATATTGAAAACAATACTAATTTAAAAACCCAAGAATATACGTTTTTTATCAATATTATTGCCATCCTGAGAAGAATCCATTTAATTCTTTCACATTTAACTAACTGACACGAAATTAAGTTTCACTGTATATATTGTATATTAAACTATTATAATTTCTATTGTTATATCGTATTTTCGACTCACTCAAACTTAAATAGATAAATAATAAAATTAATTAATTTAATTTATTACATATTTATTTTATATGCATGTAGTCTGTTTTTAGCGTGTCTCTACTGTACGCTGAGATAAGGTACGCAGATTTATGCAGCTGACTGTGTTAGAGGTGAGTTTGACTGAAGAAATGGGGTGAGTTTTGGTTTGGGGGGCAGCTGGTGGGTTTTCAAGAGGTAGGGAGGGGGGATACTTACGAGTTGCCATTGTAGGGGTCGCGTCCCTTGTGCAGTGATATGCTGAATCCGAACATGGAGTTCGCTGAATTGCGGTACCGCACGTAGCTGGGCAGATCGATGTTGTAGGCGTCTATGCTGTGCGGCAGCGGCAGCAGCGTTAGCAGCATCAGCAGCGCTGCCAACGGCAGCAGCAACACTTCGCTGCACCTCATCTTGTTTCCGTTCTCGCAGTTGTTGTTGCTGTCTCACTTATACACACACACACACACTCTGGGCAGACGTGTTGTTATTCCTTTAGTTGTTCTATTTATTTTTGTTGCTTTTATTTTGTTTTTTGTCACTTTTATTGCATTTTCGTTGTCGTTGTTGTTGTCGGTGTCACTTGCAGCTCGAACTGTTGCATTGGATGGGGAGTTAAACGTTGCAAATCTCGCATATGGTCAGATTCCCCCACACACACACACACATGCGCCCACGCCCTCGCTCACACACACACACACACACACACTACTAGGCCAGTTTTATTTATTTTATGATCTCAAGTTGTCGCTGTCACTGTCGTCGTCGTTGCTGTTGTTTTTGTTTTTGTTGGCTTTAGCCTTGGCCGACATGATTTCGAAACAAATTTGTGAGAGAGCGAGAGAGAGAGAAACGCTCAGCTCAGCGAAATTCAAAAGCAGCGACAGACGGACACACACACACCGACACACACACATATTCGCTGGCATAGACAACGCTTTGTGCGCCAAATCAAGTTTGTTAGCAGGAGGAGATTTTATTTTATTTTACTTTAGTTGTTTTTTTGATCATTTTTGGCATTCTTGTTTTTGTTTGTTTCGTTTCGTCGCGTATTCTTTGCTTTGCTTTGTTTGTTTATGCGCGCTCGACTTTTGTTTCTCTCTTGTTGCCTAATATTCTTTTCGACTCTCTCTCTCTCTCTCTCTCGCACACAGCATCTCCGTCTGCTTACGTAACACGCACGCACGCACACATTGGCAAACAGGTTGCTGAAAAAACAACAAGGATTTTGGGGTGTGGGGAGTGTGGGGAGAGAGAGAGAGCACACTGTGATCGCCCTTTAGCGCGGACATAAACCACGCAGCCAGCATCCCAAATTCAGCAAATTCACATGCAATTTGCGCGCCATGTGGGCGGCGTTGGCGTCGACGTTAGCGTTGGCGACGACGACAGCGTTGGCGTTGCCCATTAGCTCTATTGGCGCAGGTAACAAGTGGGCAATATGCACATGCTGCATACGTATGTGTGTGTGTGTGTGTGTGTGAGTGTGGGCGCCAGAGCGACAATTTCAAAACTCATTGATAGGCTGCCTGCCATTCATTGAATCGCGTCGCGTTGCGTCGCGTCGCTCACAGCTGCAACAAAGGCAGTGCAGTGGCAGCGACAGCGACAGCGGCAGCGGCAGCGGCAGCGACACATACATGAAATATTAAATTGCGGTGCGCTGACGGAGTTGCCATATGGCCAACGCGACATTCGATTTAGTTAAAAATTAACATACACACACATGCACACATACTCGCACACAATGCAAAGAGAGTAGAAATGTGTTTAATATGCTACGCCATGCGCCATGTTGCGTGCTGGAGAGAGGTGAAGGTGGCGCTCTAAAAGGTTTGTGACCGCGCTAATAAAACCGTTAAATCGTAAAAGTGCTTGCAAAATTTCTTGCCTGCTGCTTTCTTCCAACCAAAAAAATAAAAAAAAAACACGGTGTAACAACGTCAGAGTAGACTAAAATAATACTATATGTGTATATATACACACACGATCGGTTGTCTAAAAATAAATGTGACTGCCCGAGAGAGACTGAGAAGAGAGAGTGAGAGGCGCGCACGAGATTCTAGAATGAGAATGAGAATGAGGGCCAGGCCAGGCCAGATGCTAGATGCCAAAGATATACATATACCATATATACTAGATACATATACACCTCTCTCTCTCTCTCTCTCTGCATTAGTCAGAGACTATTTTAATAAGTAGCATCGCTTGAATTGCAGCCGAACGTGGCTGCTTGATCTGTACTCGTAGTATAAATAATACTCATACTCGTAATACTCGTAATGCAGCCCAATAACCGAACAGCTGAGACAACAAATTTTTTAACTCAAAAAAAATACACACACACAGCAGTAATTAACAGATAGATAGCTGTGTGTGTGTGTGTGAAGGTTAAACAATTTTAGAATGATTTTCGAGTTGTCAATTAATCTTGGCGCTCTCGTCATTTGCAATAACTTTGTTTTTTTTTTTTTTTGTTCAACATTTCATAACATTTCCACAGCGAAAAAAAGGCAAAATAAATTATAAAATAAATACTAATAAAAGTAAATAAAAAATGTTTTTGAGCGCGCCGCACGTCGTGTTTTTTTTTTAATTTACTACGATTTCAGTTGTTTCGATATTTATGCGTGTTACTATTGTTTATTGTTTATTTTCATTATTTATTATTATTTTTTATTATTTATTATTATTTTTATTATTCATTATTATTTTTATTATTTATTTTTATTTTTACTACTTTCTGCTCGTGTGCAACGCCTTGAACAACGACTGAACGAAAACTATTAGAAGCAGCGGCAACTTGGGCAAGTCTCGTATATATATCTGGCAGATATATTTGTACATATACATATATGGCCCAGCAGCAGCAGCAGCAGCAGCGGCGGTATCTCTCTATCTGTCTATCTCGGCCTGTTTTCGTTGTAGTTGTAGCCGAGCAGTACCTGTAGAGCGTCACCTACGAGAGAGCGCACAACAACAACCACAACAGCAACAACAACAGCAACAACAGCAACAACAACAGCAGCAACATTGATAGCAAAAGGCAAAGTTTCATTAACTGGCAGATTGCTGCCTTGTTGTTGTTGCTGTTGCTGTTGTTGCTGTTGTTGCTGTTGCTCCTATTGCGCTGTTTCAGCTTCTAACGTTGTTTTGTTTTTTAGTGTGTTTATACCCTTGCAGAGGGTATATTAATTATGGACATCTTCGATCTATAAACTATATATATTCTGAATCAGCATCAAGAGGTGAATTCATATAGCTTATTTCCCTCTAGTCTCTCAGTTATAGAGCTAACCTAATGCAACTTGTTAAACATGATTCCTATTGCTGCAGGCTGTATATAAGTCGGAACAAGCCAAATCGGAATAATATATCGTAAAGCTGTTATGCTTTTGTTACTTTTCAATTACTATTTTTTTTTTTATTTATTTTTTTTTTTTATTATTTTTTTATTATTTTTTTTTATTATTTTTTTATTTACCCTACGGAACAAAAAAGAAGCTTTGCTTTGAAAATCTATACTCTTTAATGATTTATTTGATATTAAAGACTTTAAATGTGAAATCTCTGCAAGGGTATTAAAACTTCGGCATGCCGAAAGTAGCTTTTCCTTTTTCTTGTTTTTATATCATATGGGCTGCTGTGTGGGCCGTGTTGCCGTTGCTGCTGCTGCTGCTGCTGTGAGTAGGCAGCATAGATCTTTTTTAAATGTATATTTTACGTCTAACAAAAGTGTGGTCACCTCAAAGATCTTTGTTAATGTGTCATCTGCTCAAAGATGATGCACGATATTTATAATTTATACGAGCGGATATAATATACTATAAAATATTCTACAAACATATGTATATACATATCTGTATATAGCGCAGTGTAACGCCCACAGCTGTTGTGCGAAAATTGTGGGAAATTTTGAAATTTGTACGAACTGGAAATCGAAATTGAAATTGAAACTGAAACTGGAAATTGAAATTGAAATCGAATTGAATGCGATGGAGTCAATCGGGTTGCGGGTTCTATGACTTGCGTTACGCATACGCAGTGTGGGCGCCAAATTGTTTATAGAGAGTCGGATACGAACTGCATCTGCAAACGTAAACAGACTAAATTAACCAAGAGGGAGGGAGAGGAGAGAGAGAGAGAGAGAGGGGCGATGTAACGTGCACCCACAGTTTGTGTATGTTTGCATAGGAATGCGATATATCTTGGGGAGTTGTGGGGGTGGCGTTGTATATAGTCTGTATAATCGGTTGCAACGCGAGCGCGACGCGCGATCTTCGCCGCACGAGACGGCGACAGTGGCAGCGGCAGCAGCAGCAGCAGCAGCTTCGGCGGCAGCTTTGACATTTCAAATGGCGAATTGCGAATTGAGAACAGCTGCTGCTGCCGCTGCTGCTGCTGCTGCTAATGTTGACGTTGCAGAGAAAAATATAATTGATTGTAATGCGGTCGTTCAGATTGTAATTTAGATGAACTCTATGTTTATTATCAACATTTCTTGCGAACTCTCATTCGGACACTTAAGACACAGACACAGTCACAGAAGACACGCACACAGTAAAAAAAATACACAAAACACATACTGCTTTAAATTGCATTTAACTTGAATGCAAACAGTTTTCGATTTTGGCTCAAATTGTTCGTAACGGTCGGTTTTCGTTTTGGCTCAAAACCAAAAATAGTACCGAGCGCGCGCGCAAACAGAACTGTCCGGTTTCGCTTTACGCGACTGAATAAAGTAAGGGGAAGAAAAAAACACAGACATAGTGTTCATAGTTGGCGGTCTTCAGCTGGCAATGTAGCACAGCTGACTTGATTCCGGAGATGTGGCAGCACCAGAAAGAAAATCGTAACATTACATTAATATATCGATTATTGAGAGGGTAACTTAACACGGCTTTGTATGTTTCGCTATAAATTAAAATATATTTAAAAATAATGGAAACACAGCTTTCAATTAAATAATTAATGTTTCAAATAATGACAATCTCTATATAATTTGCTGTTAAGTAACAGTTCAATTCATTTTGCAACTACTGTGCTGCCACACTGTCTCAATGGCTCAATTGACACTGTTAACTTGAGCAGTTATTTTGATTCAAGCAGCTGTGCACATTAAAAATTCATGTATCACATCCCACTTTCTTTACACTGTTTTTGATTAGTATTTCCTTCGTCAAATGAATTAGTTTGTTTAGTTTACCGCTTGCGGAACTCAGCCAAGATAGCCGTAAGCAAAAACTGTTCCCAGTCAAATTTAAGCGGCACACTGTTATTGACGCCGTAACAGCGCAATGCATGTGCGCCTGTGCATGTGTGTGTGTGTAATCATGCACAGCTGTTCTCTCTAGTCAGTTGTTCTAGTCAAATTGCTTTAAGTGGACTTTGTTTGTTAGTCCTTTATTAAACAAGCACAGGAGCACAAGCAAAACAACAAGCACGCATCAGCAGCAGTTGCACTCAAACAAGGTCAGCGCGGAGTAGACAAAAGGCAAACACAAATCTAAAAAAAAAAAAACAAGTGTTAAAAGGAAAAACCAAGTGAATTGAAATGGAACAACAAAAGGAGGCGGACAACAATGTGAAGCCAATTCGCAAGGAGATTCTCAATCCTGGCAACAAGTACATCGAGTTAACGCCAGGCACCAGGGTAAGTCGCGCTCATACACACACACACACACACCCACGCAAGATGCAACCCGAGAGGCAACAGTTGTGCTGCAGCCCATGCAATTCCAGCCAGAAACTAGGCCAAGGACAGCCCCGGGCCTGGCAACAACTGCAACTTGCAGCAGCAGCAGCAGCAGCTTCAAGCCCGAAGGGGGGGTGGTGGTTGGTCCAAAGGGCTGCGCAATATCTATCCTAATGACGCACTTTCATTAACAGGTAAAGTTCCATTTCCAAACGCGACGGGCCAACGATACGCGCATTATCGATGATAGCCGAAAATTGGATAAGCCGATGGAGCTGGTGCTGGGCAAGAAGTTCAAGCTAGAAGTCTGGGAAGTGATTGTGCAGAAAATGTCGCTTAACGAGGTTGCCAAGTTCACTGTGCACAAGATGGTAAGTCTCTCCTGCCCTGCCCTTCCCTCCCCACCCTTTTCCCACCCAAACACTCCCCCTGCATTCCCAGCAATATTCCAATTGGAAATGTAGGTGAATTGGAGCAATGGAAGCCAACACAGCTTGATCAAAGCAAACATTTCCAGCGACCTGATGAGACCTTCAAGTTGTTTTCCACACTAATTCGATATATGTAGTTCGCGGCAAACCGACAACTGTTGCGGTTAGACATGTTTGATAAGAAAATAGAACTCGAAGAAACTCACTACGGAATTCTTTTTGAAACTTTAAGCTACTTCCTCCACATAGTAATCGGTGCTGGGAATATCCTTGAACTGCAACTGGAAGGGATTAAGCTGCCTGGGCAGCTCTTCCAGTTTGTTGGCTCCTTCGACTCTGACATCACGTCGTATCCCTTCCAGCTCCAGTTGACAACCTATTAATGTGTTTTTTCGTTTAACCTGATTTCCAGCTTTGCGTGCAGTACCCCTTCATCTCGAAGACACTGCGGGACATTGGCAAGAAGCCGGAGGAGCGTCGCCACTGCTGCGGAATGACCCTGCAAAACGAGGGCATGGGCTATTTGGATCTCGACGAATTGCTACAGCATCCCGTCGATCTGGAGTTTATTATCGAGCTGATCTCCATCGAGTTACCTGAGCAGTACGAGAAGGAACGCTGGCAGATGTCCGACGATGAGAAGATTCAGGCCACGAACACGCTGCGCGAGAATGGCAATCGTCACTACAAGCTACAGGAGTATGGCAAGGCGGAAATTTGCTATCGCGATGCTGTCGGCATGGTCGAGCAACTGATGCTCAAGGAGAAGCCACATGGTGCCGAGTGGAAGGAATTGGGTGACATCAAGGCACCGCTGCTGCTCAACTATGCCCAGTGCCGTCTCATTGCGGGCGACTACTATGCCGTGATTGAGCACTGCAACGAGGTGCTCACCCTCGATCCACGCAATGTGAAGGCGCTCTTCCGGCGTGCCAAGGCGCATGCTGGCGCCTGGAATCCTTTGCAGGCACGACGCGACTTCCTCGATGCACTCGCACTGGATGCATCCCTGAAGGCGACCGTCGCACGTGAACTGAAGGCGATCGATCAGCAGCAGCATGAGCGCAACGTGCAGGATCGCATTCACATGCAGAAGCTCTTCTAGAATATAAGTTGTGCTAACGTCATGCTCATGTTGCTCGTCTATTGGAGCAACTATGCGCAACGTTAACAGTTAGCCGACGCCTTTCTCTTCTGGGTGAGAGGCAGTCTCATTTTTACGGTGACCGAACTGGGCACTGCGATGTTTGTCGTCGTCTCGTTGCTATCGAATCAGCTGTCCCTCAGTCAATCATACTATCAGACCCTAATCTTGGCCCTCAAAGGACTACGACAGCGACGACGACGACGACAACAACGATGCCAGCGGAAGCAGCAGGAGCAGCGCGAACGAATGGGCAGACGTAGGCAGGCAAGAGCAGGCGGAGTAGCTGCAGCTGGAGCACGAAGAAGAGAGGCGGCGCGTTAGCCCACAATGAAAAAAAGAAACCCATATTCCATATCCCTAGCCTTATATCTGACTTTAGTCTTTCGTATGCCGTCTCGTTCTACATACATATGGTGTGTCTTTTAACTCTGATCTTGCTCTGCTCTTCTAATCCAACAACACACGGAAACGGAAATGAATCCCATGTCCAAAGCTGAAAGAATGCATTTGTTTTTGTTTATGTTTTTACTCATCGCGAACGGTTTCGATAAGACTCACCAAAAATTATCCGAATCGATGCACACACAACATATGATAATGATATAGTACTTGAGTACGCTATACTATATAGCCTGTATGTTAGATAATGGAGGCGACTTGCCTCCACATTGTAATTGTATTTGTAACTGTAACTAATGTTTGTATATTGTTGTATACTATATGTGGTATCTAGTTCTATGTAGCCTGGTAAGCTCTAGCCAATTGAATATATACATATACTATATTATATACACTCTATATATACTGTATACATATATATATGTATGTCTAATAAATATGCTTAGATGTTGTCTACAGTTCAAATATGAGTTTTTTAATATCGTAGGGATCGATTCCAGATTTATATGATAAAAATTTATATATAACACGATCATCTGCAGACCCCCACAAAACTCCAGGATTAACACGAGCAATTAGCTAAATATATATTATAGATAGAAGTAATTTACACAATAAATACATGGATAGAGTTGTTATAAGTTGCGAGTTGGACTAAGATAACAAATGAAGCATCTGTGGAAGTGACCAGTGCTCAATCTCCTCACCTCAGTGGAATGATTACAGACGCCACAGGCGGCTACTGTTCCCGCCGGCGGCACCCTCTGCCTCCCCGCGCAGCTTATTGTCATCGGTACGCCAAACGAAGGGATCCAGGCGATCCTCGTCGTCGAGGAAATTATTGATGGCCTCCAGGCTTGCGATGTTCTCGTGCAGCAGCGAATTGCAGCGGCTCAGCTGCTGCGAGACGCTGCGAATCCTGGCAAATTGCTCAGCATACGAAGCGTAGGTCTTTTGCATGTCCACAAAACTGGCAAAGAGTGTGGTTATCGAGTTGCTGACCACTTTGGTGCGCTCCACCAGATGGTTCTGTTCGATGGCCACATGATTGGCGCACAGATTTAGATGTGTCTGCATGCGTCCGCATATGTTCAGCAGGTGCTGCGAGTGTAGCCGCTCGAGAATCTCAGTGTCGCGCGTGTAGGTCGCTGAGCTGATTGATTCACGGAGAACGGGCAGAAATTGCGGTATATTACGCAGACGGTGCAAGTCAGGGTCGATGTCATCAAGCGTATCACGTGCTCCTGGCTTGACGATCACAATGTTGTGACTGGACGCCGTCGACTGGGGTCGTTTCGGCTTGACAACCGATGGCAGCCCTCCGGGATGGGACTTCCGATTCGCCGATCGACTGGCGCTGCTCTGCTGCAGCATGTGTGCAGGCCTGTTGCGTATTTTTGGCGAATCCCCGATAGGCCGATCTGTGTACGAGACATAGGGCAGATCCGAGCACACGCTCAACGGTGGCGAAGGCGGACGACTCAGCTCGGAGCTGGTCGGTGAGGCAGTGTCCGAAATGATTTGTTTGCTAGCGATCACAATACTTGCTGGACCATTGCCAACGCCTGCAGGCAGCTGCTGTTGTTGTCGCTGTTGCCCAGAGGCGCCGCTGCCACCACGTCGTTTGCTGGTGGCAGCTGCAGCAGCCAGAGCCATGGCGTTGCCATCGCTCATACGCACTCCAGAAGCCTGACCCAGTGCCAGGGCCGTGGGGTCACGCCTCTCGAAGATCTCATGGCCATCGGCCTCGACGCGCTGCTGCGAGTGCTCGGCACCCATTGCGCTGCCGATGACCCTTATTGATTTTATGCCACCAACTGAGCGCAGCTCTCTCTGTGCTCTGCTCAGCGCCTGCTGCTATGCGATGCCTTAGCGTTACCTCTCACTCGGCTAAAAGTTTGTTCAGTTTTTACTTTTGAAATTCGCATGCATTTCTTTTGTAAGTTGCAATTTGTTTCGTTTTTTTTTTTGTTATTTTGTTGTTATTGTTCCCTTGATACTGTGAAAATATCGATAACTGTTGCGCTGGACTGAGAACAGTGCTGATGTTGCTGTGCATTAGCAAGGTGGCAACGCTATGCAGTTATTTGTTCATCCCTGAAAGCTGTTGCTCTGTGGCGGGAAGTCAAAAACGATACGATTGGCATAAGTAATGCCAAAAACTCCTGACAAACGTTCCAGCTGTCATTGATAGATAATTAAACAAAATGGCGGGCAATACAGTGTCAGGTCCGAAATCTTCTCTCACTTTCTTTTCAATCGAACGCGGTCGAATGCGGTCAAGCGATGCGCGTGTTAATCCGAATAAATAAACGAATTGATGAGAATTGCCTTAATAGACCGAAACTAACAGAAACTAACAGTTAATTAAACATCGTACTATTTATAATATAATAATATAACCTTTTAATTTATAATATAATAATATAACCTTCAAAACCTACACATGTTTTTTGCAGATTAATTAATTTGGAGAGTATTATTCTCTATGAATTCCCCGCAACTTCAACAACAATATCCACTCTCCTACGCGACAATGCAGCCCATCTACACGCAGGCGCAGCAGAATATGCAGCTGTGCGGCAACATGACCTACATGTACCCCATTCAGCAGCCAGTGCATCCGCTTTCGCAACCGCAGCAATTTAACCCATATCTCGTGCAATGCAGCTACCTATTGCCCCCGGCCTTCTGTGGCCATGGACATAGCTTCATGTATCAATATCCCCAGCAGCAGCAGTTGCAACCGTCAGCGCTGCCTTTTTTCAACCAAGTGCCTTATGCACCACCGACGCCCGGGCTGGTAACGATTCCGGCGGCAACACAACCGATGCCACCACTGCCGCAGCCGATGATGCCGGTTCAAGCGCAACCGTTGAATTCCGCTTGCAATGCGCAACTGCAACCGCAGAGCATTTACCCTTTATCGCAGCCAGTGATGCCGCAGACCCCAGCAAATAGTAACGTTTTGCCAAATCCATTGGAGAGCAGCGCTAGCGCAAATACGGCAGCCAAGCCGGACGAGGGGGAAGAAAGTAAAAAACATGTTTTTCTGCGCGGCGCACTCTACAATACCGACTTCCTGAAGTCGCCGACTCAGCAGGATTCCTCAAATTCGCTGCCCTTGAAGAATGACAAGTTGCAGGCGAACGTTACCGACGAGGACCCCTACGATCCCATGGATGAAGTGAGTAGTAGTCGAGTGTAGTGTTTTTTCTCTTTCACCATCTCTCTCTCTCTCTCTCTCTCGAAAGGCTCTGCCCAGCATCTATGGCATTCGCTTCTACAATCCAAACTTTGGTCCCGAAGGCGCCATACCGAAGAAGCCATATATTCGCAAGAAGATCGAAACCAAGCACAGCCACGCAGTACCTTTTACGAAGCCACCAGATTCGTTTGCCCATGGCTTGCCGCAGTATCATGGCATTTATCCGCTGGTGCCGCTGCATCGCGTGGCCAATGCCGACAACTATGGCTACCAGTCAATTGGCGTAAATCAGGATGCCTTACCGGCTGGAGAGTACTCGAGCGGCGAGCTGGATTACAATATACCCGGCGACTTGGGTTCCAAATGCCTAAGCATGTCCATGTCGCCCAACTCGAAGGCCAAGCAGCAGCGTCGCCAGGGACGCAATCGCAACCGCGGCTTCACCCAATCCTTTGGCATTGTTGCCCCCGTCAAACGGAATAATCAGAGTGCCAAGGATAATATGGTCGCTGCCAAGAATGTACTCTCGCTGTTCGACACCAAGCCGCTCATGAAGAAAAATGAGTGGACCATGAGCAATACGGACATGGGAGAGCAGGCCGACACAGAGTGCAATGGTGTCTCACAAGCCATGCATACCCTCGATCATGATCTGTTCAAATGAATGCATGGCTTATTTTTTTACTCTTACTTTAGTTATTTATTCGCTCGTTTTACAAATCTTTTGTAAATTAATTATACTTATTTATTTATTATTAATGATTCCCCTTTTAATAATCAAATAAACGTAGAGTAATTATTTGATATATTCCTGAACTGAACTGTCTACAACTATATATGGTTTTAAATGTCATGACCCTCTTCCAATTTCCATTTAAATCAAGTTAACAAACCCAACCCAGTAGTTGGCTGTTATACTATATGAGGGGGTTCATTCATTACATCAGCCATTTCTGTTCCGCTTCTTATCAGCCACGTTAGCTAGATAAATTATATTTGCCATACATTATATTTGCACCTGACTGACTACCCAACATGACATAAAACATCAACGTATTTGACTTCTTTTTATTTAATTATATTAGCAGGAAAGTTCCTTAAAAAGGGATAGAGGGGGGAAAAAAAACAATGTTTTTGAAAAACAAATTGTAGGAAAAACTGAAAACAAAACAAACAGCTCTCTCTCTCTCTCGCTCACTCTCTCTTAACTGCGTATTAAAAGAATAGCGTGCCACATTTTGCTCATCCATTCTTATCCGGGTACTCTGCGTTGGGAACGTGGAATCGCAACAGCCGGGATTGCGATTACTAATGTGTCTGTGTATGTATGCGTGTTTGGAAGGAGTAGTCTGTAGCTGGGTGCTCGACCACTTCATATATCCATTTGTAAGGTGTTTCTATATAGACTATAACTATGGCTTTTTGTGTGGGGTAGCGCGTCGGCTTAACGGCTCTTAACGACCCAAAATGCTGCGTGACCATTGCTTGACCATTGGCTTGGTCTTCGCCTGCTCGATGCGCTCAGCCTCTTGCATTTGCTCCGCCAGCTTGCGCTGATTCTCCCTGAACTGATTGATGGGATCCTCGAACTGGCGATAATAGTGCAGCACTTCGCGCACATCATCGACATCGTTTTGCGCAATTACTGTGACAGGAGATGGAAAATAATTTTTGGGTAACATTCAATCGACGCTCTAACTTGGTGGGTTGACTCACTCTTAAGGAAGGCTATCAAGTCGAGTAGCTGGGTGTCATCATCGTTTCCGTGCCAGCGCGCAATGCCGAACGTGTTGTCTGGATGCATCTTCGTGGCATTGTTATCCCAGTCTATAACAATAACCTGCAAAGGGAGAAGTATCCGGGGATTAAGATCTCACTATCTCTTTCTCTATTCCTTTCTCTTGTGTTTTTCACTTACGCGTCTCAGATCGCGATTCAGGTTGTCCAGATTTTTGACATGATGACCGTCTACAAAATGCGTTGCATCGCGGACCAAGCGATACATAATGTAACCGTTGGGATCGAGTGCATCCAATATGGGGAACACGGTCATTCCCTGCTCGGCCGTGAATACGACAATTTCAAAGTGTTTGGCACACTCCTGCAAGAAATAATCGACGCCAGGACGCTTCTTGAAACGCCAACCGGTTTGATATGTCCAATCGGGATGAACGAGCACATCCTTCATTTCCAAGACAAGTGTATACCGTGGCTGTATATACGGATGCTTGAGCGGATCTGGAAGAAGCTTCTCGCGCGATGGTTCCTGAATCATTTTCTGATAGTAGTGCAACGATTTCCACATGCGCTGCAAATACTGCTGCGCCAGTGGCTTATTTGAGAACTCATCCTCGATCGGTTGACCGTCGGAATCCACCTCGGGCTTGCCGAACTCATAGATACCCCAGAGACCGCAGGCCACGCCACCACCGCCGAAAATTGCAAAACTGTAAACAAAATATCCCATTAAGTAAAGTCAACATGGTATTGGCTCCCGGCCAGCAAAAGCTTACCCCAGTTTCATACGCTTCCAGGCGCGTTCATTCTCCTTAGCCTCATCCTCCTCTCGCTTTTTGCGCTCCTGCTCCGCATTGCTGTCTGCGTCCGGAGATGTTTGTGGAAAGAGTTTTGAGAGCAGTGGTGCAGATGCCGACTCGGATGTGACTGGAGGTTGCTCTTCTGTGCAAAGTTTTTTTGTTGGCCAGTGTTGAGTAATCGATTAACGGCAATTGGTACCCAACTGGGAACAGGCTATACTCACTGGCGCTGCTGTAGGATCTGCTACAATTGCTGTTGCTGCTCCCCAACCACCTGGCGGCCGACTGTGAAGTGCTTGTGTGTTTTGGCGCAGCCACAGACAGCGCTCGGCAGTGCAAAGACGCCGGCGACAACGACGACGACGACTGATTACCCAATGCAAATGTGCGCCGAAATTGGTTAACAAACTGGTGTAGGGAAGCACGTGGCGCATTCAGTCGGATTAACTGAAAGACTGGCGTTGCTGGTGCCATACTCATGTTTTACGTTATTTTAAGTGCTGGGCACAAGTTGCATTTATTTTCCACTTGCAGAAATATATATTTTTCTTTGCTTCAAACCACAGCCAGATCGAAGGCCCCCGCTTCACCTAAGACTCAACCGGCATGGCAGAGAAAATACATTCTGGTCACACTGGCTGATAATCAGCTGACTCTGTTATTACTAAAATATTCTGGCAACGCTGTGTCAATAGAGCTGAACGAAAAAAAAAAATTGTGTGTAAACACACAAGCCAAGGGGCCAAACAAAAACAACAATATCGTTAACGACAACGCGCATTGCAGCTAACATGTCCATTGCCGGAGACAGGGAATCGCCTGAGCATGAGACCGCAGCAGCGCAGCTGTGTCGTGTGTGCAATGTAGAGTCCGTGGAAGCCATGTCTCTCTACAAGATTCAAATCGTTGCCGGTGAACTGACAACGCTGGCAGCGGTGCTCAGCGATTGCGCCAATTTGCAGGTGCTCGAGGAGGAGCAGTTTCTACCCGATCATATGTGTAACCGTTGTGTCGAACTGCTGGCGCAAATGTATGAATTTAAAAGGATTGCTTTGCAAACAGATCTCTTGCTACGAAAGCGTTACGCAAGGACTCAAAGGATCAAGTCAAGATCTCGCTCCCACTCCCGTTCCCAATCGTGCGAGAAATCCGAGGCACAAGTGAAACCAGAAATGGAACTCGATACACACGGAAGCATAGAGATAAGCGGGACAGATGAGTTTGTTTATGTGCTAGAGGAAACCGATTCGTTGGACAACATTGTGTCCTCTCATGAGGATAAGGAGTCGGTGCTTGAGGAAGTTCCTGAGGATCAATTGCATTTCGCGAGCAATGAACCCAATGTTGAAATCTTTGAGGTCGATTATGACATGGACCTTGCTGATGAATGTGATCAAGAGCACACCGAAGTGGAGGATGGAGAGGAGGAAGAAGAAGAAGAAGAGGAAAAGGAACAACTAAAAACAATTAAAGTGCGTGCCCCACAGCGTCGCAAATCTCTTAATCCCGCACTACAATGCCAGGTAGGAAACATCGCGTTTATGTTTGCATTATAATTTATAAACTTATTTATCTCTCAATCATTTGCAGATTTGCGGCAAGCAGCTGAGCACTAGTAACTCCTTTAAGTACCACATGCAGCTGCACGGAGATAAACGACCATTTGTGTGCACCACCTGTAACGAATCCTTTAAGACACGCAACGCCTACGATGGCCACATAACGCTGCACAATCCCAACAACCCAAACAAGTGTAAGACATGCGGCAAGACCTATCGGCAAGCCTCATCGTTGCGCTCCCACCTGCTCAGCCACACCGGCGTCAAGCCCTTCACCTGCGATATCTGCGGCAAGGGCTTGACACAGAAGTCGGGCTACAAGAAGCACATGCTCACACACACCGGGGAGAAGCCGCACAGCTGTGACACCTGCGGTCGCACTTTCCGTTACTCAAGCAATTTGATTGCCCACAAACGATCCCACACACGCAAAAGTCCCGACAATCTCAACCAATATGTCGGTCAAAAGCCAACATGATTGTGAATCATGTTGCCAGAGCTGCCCAAACCTTGTGTACAATAGTAGCATATAGCCTAATCTTCTCCAGCAGTGGAGTGGAAGTTGGGAGAACTGTTCAAGGGACACTGCAATCCGAGAAGCTGCATTTAATGTTAAGGAAAACCAGAATATAAGTTTAGATTAATAATATATATGTACATTAATGTACATATATATCATTTTATATAGAAATCAGATGATTTGTCTGCAGATTGTGCTGCTGGTTACGGCACACAGCACCCGTGTACATGTTTTTCTTAACATTATCAAGACACATCACTCTTTTAAGTTGTTACTCTTGGCATCGTTACTAGACTGTAACTTGACCATCTTCCTCATCCCATTTCACGCTAGTCAAAAGGAGCAAATAAACTGATAAAACAATTTCTACACATAATGTTTCGCTTAATTTACGATTTACTCCGCATTTCAACTCAATATATAAGTTTTAGTCTTATATGTATACATTATTATAGTCGATGGTCTGATTGGATTTAAAAATAAACATATTTAGGTTTTATTTGTTATTTATATTTCAATACAACTAATTACAGCCATGTGTAAATAAAAAAAAATTTAATTTGTATTAAAATGGTTTCTATGCTGCCATCAGCTTTACTTCGTATTGCCTTAAGATCCCACTCCATTTACATATCCTTTAACGTCGCCGAAGACACAACTTGGGCTATAAACCTTCTTACAACTACATATTGTAAAATCGTTGTGTATCAAACATATGTATTTTTATTTATATAGATCCATAGAACTTTTAACAATTCAATCGAAAGTTGAAACCTGACAAATTGGGCGCATTTCTAGTCGTGCTCTGTCATACATCTCATGCCTAGTCTATATCCTATAGAGATGGTCAGTCAAACGGTATGTAATTGCCACTCCTGTGAAACTATCGACATGCTTTTATCATATATTACAAAAGCATTGATACCAGGTCTTAAGATTATCATTTATTGTGGAACTTGTGCCACAAAGTGCATTGCAGATTGCTTGATAAATGCCTTAAGTATTAATATAATATTATTTTTCATTAACTTCCGACTATTATCTGTGTGTTTTTGTAATGACTTTAGAGCACCACAACCACCTTGGAGTTGGAAACCTGCTGATCAGTCACATCAGGCATATGCATGGCTGAACGACGGCCGGCCGCCACCATAGTCAAGTGCTCGGAGCGTGTGCCGCCACTGCCAGCGACGACACTGCCCGAGTTAGTGCTCATTGTGTTGCTGGTGGTGGTGACTGGAGCCTCCTTGTTGTGTACCCGTAGATGGCTATTAAGGCGCTTTTTGGTGGGGAACGCTTTCATGCACTTATCGCATTTAAAGGGCTTTTCGCCCGAATGCAGGCGTACATGGGCATTCAGATTGCTGGTAAAGGTGAAGGCACGCCCGCAGATGTGGCACTTGTGCGGCTTCTCGCCAGAATGAACCAACATATGCTTCTTGTAGCCGGACTTCTGGGACAGGCCAACACCACAGATTTCGCAGGTGAACGCCTTTTCACCCGTATGACTTATCTTGTGCTGGCGCAACGATGACGAGTCATAGTATGCTTTGTCGCATAAATCACAGGCATATGGTCGCTCGCCGGTGTGCGTCAGTTTGTGTCGGCGCAAATGATCGAAGGCGGCATAGCTGCGGCCGCACTGATCACATTTGTATGGTTTATCCTCAGCATGGGTACGCATGTGCGCCGCCAGGCTAGAAGTGGTGCGATAGAAGCGTGCACAGACTACACACTGATGCGGCTTGGAGTTCGTATGGGTTAACATGTGCTCCCTATAGTTGCGCAAGTGCTTCAGCTTTTTGCCGCACATCTCACACGAGTACAGCTTTTCGTCCACGTGGGAGCGCATGTGCTGGTTGAGGCGGCACTGTTGCCGAAAAGCCTTGTTACAGACGTGGCATACATGCGGCAGAACTTCGCCACCAGGTCCAGCTACAACTTGGGTCGATGTCGCGCCGTCCAGTGAATCTTCATTGAGAAAGTCGTCGCCCTCCTCACTATCGCCAGTCATCTAAATTTAAATAAACAGAGACAGTTGTTATTTTGAGTTCCAAATGAACCTGGTCGACAAAACTTACTAAATGTTCGGTGCGTTCCATGTCTAGTATGTCATCGGCTTCCACTTCGCCAATCACTTCGTCCATGCCTTGGTCGCTGGACATCATGACCATGTGATCTTCGAGCATGTGTATTTCCATCTGTTCGGTAACTGTTTCAAGATGCGGCGTGTCCATAACCTCGATGTCGTCATCATCCTCCACCTGTGAATCGTATTCACTTTTGATGGTTACATACTCGATATCTGCCGGTTGAAATTCACTAAGTGTCTCAAGAGTCTCCTCCGTCTCGGTATCAGCATCAGCTTCGCACTCTGCTTCCGTATCGGCCACATCTTCCACGACGAATTCCTCATGATCCGGTTCCTGTTCACTGTACGCCTCGACTAGAGCTCCGACATCATGTGGCCCTGAACTTGGTTTAGATGCCGAGTCACATTCACTTTCGGTTAGTTCCCCGCCAAGCAGCTCGATCATCACATATTCCTGATTGTTATCGGTACTGGCATCCGAGCTGCTGGCGTTCGGGTTAGGATTCGCATTCGCATTGCTCTCGACTTCTTCGAGCCCTAGTCGTAACAGCTCATCCGAATCAATAACCATTCGCTTGAAATTAAATGCCTGCTCCAGTAATTGCAGACAGTGCAGGCAAATGTGCTGTGGCATCAACGCCCCGTCCTGTGGCTCGAAAGATAAGTTCGAACAGTAGTTGAGCATACTGGCGAGCGTGGTGCTGCCCTCCGGTCCGATTTCAATCTCATCTTGCAGCGACTTGTATTGTTTACATGCACGCGTGCATGTGCGGCAATTGAGCACCACGCCTGGTTTGCTGCTGCCGCTCATACTTTTCGCTTTGTTTTCGTTGTTGTGTCACTTTTTATTTTGATTCGATCGTTTATTTATTTATCCCCTTGTAATGAAAGTGCTTGTTTACAAATTGCCGATCTAAGCGCCGATTTTAATGCGCAACTTCTTTTCGATTTGCCATTCGCGTGTACTGTTGCCTTGAGTTGAAAAAAAAAACACGAAATGCGAATTCTATATCGGCGTATGCACAGTCACACACTTTCGTTGACGTTCGCTTCAAAATGGCGTCGCTTGTCGCAAGCGCATAAAAGAAGAAGAAGAACATGACAAACAGTGCTGGGTAACGGCGCATTATTTAACAGACTATTTAAATATAAAAGTGCAAGCATAGTCGCATACGTTAATTTTATCAGTTTATTGATATTTTCACAGCATGACATATGACTGACTTACTATTATTCACAGTATAAAGGAATGATCATGATGATGATTAAAGCTAGTGATGAGCTCATCCTGCGGTGAAATTTTACTTTTAGATTGTGGCAATTGTCTTGAGGATAAAGTTAAAGAACCATAGGATGCAACTAAAGGTTTTCCCGTATGCAATGGTTTGATATCCGAAGGTCTAGCACTCGGAGAAATCGACTTGCGTTGGCTAGAGAGAAAATACGAGCTATAAACGTAATAAAGATAATATACCATAATTTTAGTCTTTACCGGCGCTGCGCCTCCTTTCTCTTCATTTCTCGGCGACGCTGGACTATGTGTTGCAAACGATTATCAAGCTGTTTTCGCTCCGTGCGACAACGATGGAATTCCATATAATGCTTAGTACAGATTTTTTCTGCCAACTGTAAATCCTTATCTAATTTTTGAGTCTCTTTTTCCTTCAAAAACAATAAAAACATTTTCAATTACACATATTATCAGGTGCGACAACATAGCTGTACCTTCTTTTCTATGTGCCCCTCCAGACTTTTGTAGTTTTCTGTCTGAAACTTGTACACCCGATCGTATGGTAGTCCGTCAATCCAGGGCTCTGGATGAAACATATCCTTTAGACTGGTCGGCAATGTGTTGTCCACTTGTCGTCCTCGCACACGCTTGCGACAGATGGGACACATAAAGACAGGTGCGTCGACAGGTGTGTGGCCCAAGGTGGCCGTTACACATTTCTCGCAAACAACATGTTGGCAGGCTAACATGAAAAACATATTTTTCTTATCAATAAACAGCACGTAGCAGCAATTGCAGTGTATCCACATTTTTTTTGCAGTGTCCATGTCAATAGACTTCGCTAATTTGTCTGCGGCACTCATAATTACGTTTAATTTGAATTAGTTTTTAAAATAGATCTGAAGATTTAAGGCAAACAGAAAACAACATAACAGTTACAGCATTATTCTGCCATTCACAGCGCTCATATATTAATTGTGATTGGCAGAAATCAGCTGTTAGGTAGCCACTACAAACTACGCTTAGGTTGAGAGCACGCAGCTCATCAATTTTAATGTAGATTTCTTTTTTTGTTTTGCGAGCAAGAGCGTAATTTAAATATTGTTGACATAAATTAATACACTGCCTGTGGCTTTTCAACTTTGCCAACTTGTGACTAACATAAATAAATGCATAGCGTGGATTTGTTTTTGTACCATACCTTTTTAAGTTGAGCTTGGTTTTTGTTCGAAAATGTTTGCAGTCATCAAACGAATTTTTAACTATCGATTGGCAACGATCTTAATTCTAGTCGCCGTGCTTATTAAGCTGTATGAAAAGGAACTCATTGGACACATTTATCACTATTTGGACAATGAGAATGGTGGGCGTGTTGCGGTCCAGTTCGCAGAAGCCGATGCGCTCACCGATACGCCTGGCACACTCTTCACACCTGAGCAGCTAGCCACGTTCAACGGAGAGAAGGGTGCATCTATTTATCTGGCGCTGCTTGGCACAGTCTTCGATGTAACCCGCGGCCTGAAACATTACGGACCCGGATGCAGTTACAATTTCTTTGTCGGTCGCGATGCCTCAGTTTCCTTTGTAAACGGCCAATTTGAGCATTACGATCCGGATACGGCGGATGATGTACTTAGTCTGAAGTCCAGTGATCTACTTGAGCTGGCGAAGTGGCAGCAATTTTATGAGAAAGAGTATGAGTACAAAGGCAAATTGATTGGGCGATTCTACGACGATAGTGGCAAGTCCACTAGTTACCATCGCAAATACCTGGCGATGTTGGATCAGGCTCAAACAGACAAGGCTCAAGTCGATGAGCTGCGTAACAGATATCCTGGCTGTAACATTGAATGGTCTGAAGCGACGGGCACACGGGTTTGGTGCACGACAACCAGCGGTGACGGCAAGGAGCGTGCCTGGTCGGGGTATCCTCGCAAGCTGTACAGTCGTGACAAAAAGAAGTTTCATTGCGCCTGCGTTCCCGAAGCGGAACTTAGTGATCCCATGTTCAAATCCTACGAGGACTGCGCAGCCCGCTCGCATGAATGTTTCTACCGTGTCTGAGTTTTTTTGTAACAAAAACCAAATAATGTAAATGTTTGTATAAAAAATACGTATATAGACAACTGTTTGCCTTGACTTTAATTCTGACTTGTTATTTTAAGCTTTCAAAATTATTTAAATATTATTCTAAATAAATAACGGAAATTAGTGTATCTAGAAAAATATTATTTTTCAGCATTTCGTGCTTTCAAATTACGTGGCAACCTTTTCAAAGTTATTTTCAACTCGATAAAAGCTAATCGATAGTCAACATATGATTGACAATTACAAAAGGCAGGAAAACTAGGAAAAAAAAACAGAAGACACCAACTTTCGAAATTCCATTAAGGATTTACAATTCAAAAACAAAATTATAAGTGAAATTACAATCGCAAAAAGATTTTCGCTCCAGTTTATTCACTCTACGACTGCTTCTAGTAAGTATATAAACAGTGTGACCAACATCCTAGCTCGGATCGCGAATAATTGCGCGTTTGTTTTCAGAGCTTTATGATATAATGTCGCGTACGTTGAGTCGTTTGTTTGGGCACTGTTTAATTAGCACTGTCTACGTGAGGCCCTTGCAGGTAAATACTACATTTGTGGGTGTGCTGAGTGTTAAGCCTCTGCAGGTTGCTTGCGGAGGCTGCATTGCTGCCTACTCAAAACGAAATGGTTCCCCACCAGATGCAGGTGAACCGTTTAAGACGGTGTCCAAGTCGCGTCGCGTCGACGATGGTAAGTATTTCTTGCCACCTCACTGAAGTTCGTCTAACAATAATGCGTTCCCATTTTATTTCCATGGTCAGACGATCTCAACAGCCTCGAGGGCGAACCCAATTGGGAATTGACCTCCAAACGTCACAATCGTTTTTATTTACCAAATGCTACAGGGCCAGCATGGCAGGGAGACACATCGACAGTGGGCCTGATGGAGCCACTAGCTCAACTAGTCAATTTCTTTAAGGACCCCAACGTAGATAAGTCACGTTTAGAATTCTCATGCTGCCAGTGCCCTATGCTCATACGCGACTCTATATTTGAGCTATTCCCAGTACGCGCCGTCGGCCAACGAGATTATGCTATAACATTGCTAACACTGCGCTATGAGGGCGACATAGAACAAGGTGCCGCCAAGGTAAGTTGTTTCTCCCCCTTGCTGTGGTCTAGTAAGAGATTCCATTTAATTTGATCATCATTTGCAGTTTGTGTTAGCCGCTCGGGAGATAAGCGATCGTTTAATGTCACTGGGCTATTGGGCGGATTTCTTAAATCCGTTCAGTGGCCGTCCATACTTTTTTCCTAGAGACGGTTCAATATTGTACAAGCAGGACTCTCGTTTCCGTGGAGTAAATATGCGCTTATCCAATTTGAACGACTGCGTCCTTATTGCTGCCGAAGAGAACGATAGTACTTGCTTCTCTGGAACCATATTCTGTACAGCGCCAAACAACTATACACAGCTGGTGGAACTGCTAGCGCCGGCTGAGTATAAAATGAGAATCGAGGATAAGCCTCAATGACGCCGGCACACATTAAATGCACTACTGCAATAGTACTATATTATTTACTAGTACAATTTAAAGTGCAACTAACTATCAGTAAAAATAGCGTCACACATGCCATGGATGTGTCGAATATCACGATAATCACAGAACGAGGAGATGTCTTAGCCGTTTAGTGATGATACTGTGTTAATTGTCAACTAATTGTTTTGGACTTTTCGCATGCATTCTGCATCTAAGTTTGTTACATACTTTAAATTAAATCCTACACGTATAAATGTTTGTATATATGTTTTTTTTTTATTTTTATATATATATTCATATATATATATATATAAGCTGTTGTATGAAAATAACATAAAAACTAATATCATTTGTCCTAAGTGATGGCAACCTGATTGCAATGTCTTTCGATATCCTTGAGGCGATTGATCAGCGACTGCAGCTCCTCGGCATTGCACACGAACTCCACAATGGTCATACGTTCTCCACTGCTCTGACGATAGTGTCCCAGATTGATGATGAAATGCGGAGCACCTGTACTACAATCCGATGTCGAGGATTTCACATCGCAAACGATGCGCCACTGTACGTCTGTGATATGTGGAAAACTGTGACCCAACTGCAGCTGACGCAGCACCAACTCCTTTCGATTGTCATCGTAGACGCGCGTTAGCTCATCTATTGCACCCGGATGCACGCTGATTGCCTCCAGTTGTTGGCGCAGCGTCACACCGTCCCATCCGTGTTTTGTAGCTACGGCATAGAGAGTGACAACGGCATATTCGCTTTGTTTAGCGCTGGCAGCGTTTGTTGCATATATTTCGGGCACTGGTGCAATAACTGTTAAAATTTCAAAGAATGTATAGAGAGACACAAACATGTATTGTGGGTTATAATCATACTTGCATCTGGATGGAGCGTCAATTTCAGTGAATTAGCAATTAGCGTTTTGCTAATGGCCGTTGTCAGCGTTGAGCCTAGATTCTTAAGTCCGGCCACAACAGTTGCCGAGAGCAATCCATTGTTGATATCTGTTATTGGATTCACTGTGGACGAAGATTGCATCGCGGTGGCCATCAACAAAGTCGCTGCTTACTTTTGTTGTGGCAAAAAAGTCGACAAAACAATAATAATATCAAACAGCTGATTCCAGTGTTCGCCATTCACAGTGCGCTGCAACTGTTAAGTTAACAGTGCGTTAGCAGAGTGGTTCAAAAGACTCGATAGTGCAGTGATTATCGATAAAACGTGAACCAGTAATTTGATAACAAGTAAGGCGCAAAGTGAGTTTGAATGGAATTTATTTAATTGAATTTAATAGTTTTCATTTTACAAACATCTACGAATATTTTATTTATTGACTTGGATTCAGGGCATGTGTGTAAACCGTCTTTTCCTCGACGCCGCGTTTGATGACATGTGGAATCTGCTTGGGCTCCATGCTGTGAATGGTAATAAAACATATAACAAAATTGCAATACGAATTAAAAATGTATTGTTTCTCCAACATACCGAATGCAATCGATGATGGGACAGACGGACACACACAGTGTGCAACCGGTGCAGTCGTCGTTGACGTGTGGCAAGTGCGTGTCCTTGTCGAATTCGATCGCCTGATAGCCAGAGTCGGCGCACGTCATGTAACACTTGCCGCAGTTGATGCACATGTCCTGCATAGGGCGCAGAGATAGAATGGATGAGCAAGTGAAAGGGATCCTACCCAGCAAGTTAACTTACGTCATTGATGAGGGCCACCTTCTGTTGCTTGTTGTCCAGACTCTTGTAGGCACCGATGCGCGGCAGTGCGGCTCCAATGACCTCAGCCACTTTGGGCGCGGGCTTGGCATCACCAGTGGGGGCCACCGAGCTGGTCGCCTCCCGTTCGGCATCCCAGAATGCACCCTGCTTTTTGCGCAGATCGGCCAGCTTAATATCGCGTTGCTTCTGGTAGGGACCAAAGAAGCCCAGTGTCTTGTTGCCACTGCCCGTGAGATGGACGACAGCTTTGCCCTTCTGATGCACTGGCGTCGGCGGCGATTGGCCATCCCAGAAGGCGCCATTGACTGGCGGCGGATTGGCCTTCAGATAGAGCAGAGCCTTCAGGCTGGTGCAGTAATCCTCGATGAGAGTGAAGTCTTGATTTTGCACGGAGGAGCAGATCTGCAGCACTGTTGCGCCAGCCTGGATGAACTGGAGAGCCACCTCACCGGAATCAATGCCGCCAATGCCCAAGATGGCAAAGTCTGGCACCTTCTTTGCAATCTCTGAGACGGCACGCAGTCCAATTGGACGCGTAGCATTGCCAGAGACGCCACCGTAGGTGGTGCGCTGCTCCTTGCCAATTGCCGGCCAAGCTGTGGCGTCTGCCTTGAGGCTCATCAGACCTTGCACCGTATTAATGGCAGAGCCACCATCGGCGCCACCTCGCTTCGCGGCCTCCGCAATGGACACGATGTTTGTGATGTTCGGGGTCAGCTTAATGAAGAACGGCACCTTGACAACGGCACGCACCCAGCGCGAGATGTCCTCAACTAGCTTGGGATCCTGGCCACAAGCCAGACCCATACCGCTCTCCCCCATGCCGTGCGGACACGACAGATTCAGCTCGAGAGCATCGGCACCGGATTGCTCAGCTCTGGTCGCCAGCTCCGTCCAGTCGTCCTTGTTGTAGCTGCACATGATGCTGGCAATGATGATCTTCTCGGGAAAATCGCGTTTCAGCTCGCCAATCGAACGCAGCCAGTACTCGGCGCGCTTCTCGGAGATCAGCTCGATGTTAAGGAAGCATCCCTGCTGGGGTCCATACTTGTAGCCCGAGGTGGTGCCGCGCACAATGCGTGGCGAGACGTTTGTGACCAGATCCTTGTCCAGGCCAAAGGTCTTGGTGACCACGAATCCCCAGCCCTGCTCGAAGGCGCGTCGTATCATGGCCGCGCTGGTAGTGGGCGGAGCAGAGGCGAGACCGAAGGGATTCTCGAACTTCAGGCCGCACATCTCGACGGAGAGGTCCACATTGTCGATATCGGTGTAGAAAAGTGGCAGGGCAGCTGGGGTGTTCAGCGGCAGGCCCTGCAGCTGGCAATGAATGCTCCAGGCGGCCACCTTGCCATCGTTAACGGACTCCACCGTCGTGTTGGCCACACCAGCAAGATCACCACCCAGAAAGACCTGGGGTAGGCTGCTCTGCAGCGTTACACGATCCACCACGGGCAACTCGTTGCGGAACTGGAGGGGAGCCAGTGCATCGCGCACCTCTGCATCCTGCAGGCCCGATCCGAATGCCGAAATGATGAAGTTCGCCTTCAATCTGACTGTCTGATCCTCATCCTCAACCCATTCGTCATTCTCGTTTTGCTCCGTGCGACAGAACTCCATGCCGCTGATCTTGCCATCATTGAGCAGCACCTTGCGTGGACTCAGGTATGGCATGAGCTCGCAGCGTTCCTCACGTGCCAAATCAACCTCCTCGGGCACAGCACGAATGCCTGTGGTGCCCTTGCGGAAGACGACAAAGACACGTCGTGCTCCACAACGCAGCGCCGATGTGGCACAATCGAAGGCAGTGTCACCGGCTCCGAGGACAATCACATTGCCATAGAGCTTGGG
The DNA here is from genome assembly GCA_018904105.1 of Zaprionus tsacasi. Taxonomy (NCBI): domain Eukaryota; kingdom Metazoa; phylum Arthropoda; class Insecta; order Diptera; family Drosophilidae; genus Zaprionus; species Zaprionus tsacasi. The sequence continues at coordinate 1,398,321 of JAEIFR010000003.1, read as the reverse complement.
CAGCGCTTGGGCCGACTTGCAGGCGCATAGACCGGGCTTGGAGCCGTCTGAGACCTGTGGCAGGAAGTTCTTCGAGGTGTAGAAACCCGACTCGGTGTTCAGTCCCGCAAACATGGGATCCAGCTTTGGCTCGGGCAGACCAATGCCCACGAAGACAGCATCGTGGCCGGCGGTGAGCAATCCCTGCAAGCAAAGGAGGAGGAGGAGGAGGAGGAAAGGCAGCTTAAAGAATGCTGGAATGGAATGGAAGAGCCACTGGCACTTACATTGATGGTCAGATCCTTGGTGCTCAGTGCACGATTCAGCTCGAACTTAACGCCCAGATCCTTGACCAGCTCGATCTCGAAATTGACCACGTCGATGGGCAGACGATACTGTGGAATCTCAGCGGCACTAAGGCCACCCAGATAGCTGCGACGCTCATACACGGTCACATTGTCGTACCCCAGTCGGGCAAGGAATGTGGCACAGGAGAGCGAGGCGGGTCCGCCGCCCAGCAAAGCAATCTTCTTGTGCGGCTGCACCAGCGGCTTGGTGTGCGGCGAACGCCTCTGCCGGACACCCATCTGCTTGAACACCTCGGTGGCGAACTGCTGCAGGCCGCCAATATTGATGGGACCCGCCTCGGAGGCCTGCAGATTGCAACCGCCCACACAGAGATCGCTGGTGGGACAGACCATGCCGCAGGTCAATCCCAGTGGATTGTCCGAGAAGATTGCCTTGGCGGCACCATAGAAATTCTTGTTGGCAATGCTCGTGATGAAGCTCTTGATGTCTAGCTGCGTGGGGCAGGACTTCTGGCACGGCGCATCGGCGCATTTCAAGCAGCGAGCCGCCTCCTCGAGTGCTCCGCGCTCCGATAGTGTCGTGTGCTTGATGTCCTCGAAGTTGTTGCTCAGCGAGCCGCAGGGTGCGCTCATGTGATCCGCATTGCGTTTCCAGTGTTTCTTGTTCTGCTTCGTTTGATTGGTGGGCACGACACTGCACTGGGTCTTCACGCGCGGATTGAGGGCCAAGAGATCCTGCTCGGAAGGGGGAGAATGGATTATCTTGCTGGCATGAGAATTGAGTGTACACTGAGAGAAACGCTGAGATTGCGCAGGCAATCTATATATGTATTTATCGATTACACATAGGAAAATATGATGTTGCCAACCCGGAAAGAACGAAAGACGAGCCTAGAGGTTGCAATATTTAGTTTTTTTTCTAGAAAATATATATTCCAACTTCCGGAAAGAACTCGAAAAATGATTCTAAGACCTGTATTGTGATTAGATAAGATTCCTAGAGGTTGCACATATCTTTATTGCAATTTCTGTAGATTTGTAATCATTTATTTCTTCTTCTAGACAAATATCAAGTATTTCCAGAGAGAACTCTCGCAGTTAATTACATTTCTCTCAGTGTACTCTTTGGGTATTGTGATTAGATAAGATCCCTAGAGGTTGCACATATCTTTATTGCAATTTCTGTAGATTTGTAATCATTTTTTGTTTCTAGACAATGTTATATTTCAAGTATTTCCAGAGAGAACTCTCGCTGTTAATTAAAATGTGTGTATTTAATTTCTCTCAGTGTACTCTTTGGGTATTGTTATTAGATAAGATCCCTAGAGGTTGCACATATCTTTATTGCAATTTCTGTATATTTGTAATCATTTTATTCTTCTTCTAGACAAATATCAAATATTTCCATAGAGAACTCTCGCAGTTAATTAAATTTCTCTCAGTGTACTCTTTGGGTATTGCGCGAACCTACCTCAATATCGGGCGTGTCTTTGCTCAACAAGGCCGGTGGACTCATATCGTGTTGCGTAACTCTGGAACAGCTGCAAAATGAGAAAAGTGTGAGACGTGTAAGTGGACTGTCCGGCGGCACTGTATGCTCGTATTCCTATCTAATGTTGTATTTTTTATTTTTATACTACGTTCTGTATGCTGTGCTGCGTTTAAAATGGAGCAAATCTAATCTCGTTGGGGGGACCTTAGAAATTTCGTGTCGGGGTACCTTATCAAGCGGGCGTGGTCCGATGCCGATGGCGAACACTTGCGGCGATAGATAGATTAGCCCGTCTCGTGGCCTGCCAACCGATTGTTGTATCTATGTGTTTTATATAGAACTAGCTATCTCATCTACTCTGTGTGTGTGTGTGTGTGTGTGTGTATACAGTACCCCCATATGTTCTCATCGAGAGTCAAGGTTAAAATGAGACTGTGTGTGTGTGTGTGTGGCGCCACGTCTTTGCTAGAGGCCGTTTTCCCAATCTACAAAGACCTAGACCCCCCATAGGAATTGACAGTATCATGTGTGAGATAGTGGTACTACCATTATCTCATTAGTTTCAGATTAAAAATAAAATAAATAAGGAGAAACTCAACGACGACTCCCAAATCATATTGTGTTTTTCTGCGCTGCCTTTTCTTCTTTTAAATTTCCTTTAAGTTTTCTAATCTTGAGTAATAACAAGTGGGTAAGGCTACAGTCGACTGAAAGATACCCTTTTCCCATACTCATGATTTCTGACAGAGAATTCTGCACAACTTATTCTAATATATATGGAGAAAGCTAGTAATTCTTTACTTTGCTTAATAATCGCAAATTATCGATTTGCGGGGGTAGTGGGCGTGGCATGAAATATTTGATATAAACTCGATCTGCCTATGATATACAGGAACATTCATACCAAATTTGGTGTCTCTAACTCTTTTAATAGCTGAGATCTGTGTGCTCATACAATCATGGAACATGGCTCAATCGACTCGGCTAGTGATCCTGAGCAAGACAATATATATACTTTATGGGGTCCGCCACGCCTCCTTATGCCTGTTACATACATAAACTTAATATACCCTTTTTTGACTATTTTCAATGATCGAAGGGTATAAGAAAAAAATAACAGGGTATATCCAAAGTCTATCGTCTAGTACGCTCATTGGTTTTTGTTCTCACTGTTATCTCTGCTTTTCGTTTCGTCTCTCACTGGATATTACGACATTACTAGTTTGGCAAAGGTCATGGAAATTAGAGAACCTCTTGGCGAGCAAGAGAGAGAGAGAGAGAGAGAGAGAGGGAGAGATAACATGACAAACATTTTGAAGCGTGTAATACGCCGGTTTTCGAGGCTACGAATTTATTATTATAAGAGGAAATGCGCATTATAAATTGACCTGACAACGGGCCTTCGTCGTATTATCAATTTACACGATTATCTAGTAGTAGCACAGACCCCTCCCAGAACTATGTACTACTCATGCATTTATATACATTGTTGGTCATTTTTATTATAGCAGTTATTCCACGTGCCGTTCCATGTTTATCAAAACAAACAAGTGGGATTAGGACGCAAGACGGACGAGAAGGGATCGGGGGAGGCGTACGACATAGTGTTATTTTTTTGATGAATGCAATCAGAGGCAGATACAGCTAGACCCGAGCACCAAGTACCGAGTGCCGTTTTTGGAATTGAGTTTATTAGTTCCCGATTGCGATTGCGACATCGTTCCACAAAATAGAACCATATTATGCTAATGTGATTATTAAATAGATGTTTATATAGACTGTATATTTGCGTATTGACCGGTTCGAAATAGACTCAGCTGCTCTATAAACATAGTCACAGATAAGCTACGCATATGTACATACGAACGCTCTACATACATACGTACATATATGTATGTATGTCTATTTGTCTATGTGATCTTGTTGATCAGCTCGGATCGAGAGCTGTATCTGAGCCACAGTTTCGTTTCGCATTTGCGCGTACAAACCTTTTGGTGGGGTGATATTTTTGTGGTTCTACTTCTTCTTCCGAAACGACACTTGCACTTCAGGAAACCGTTGTAGAACTTTTTCAGTTAAAAAACAAAAAAAAAAAAGAATTAAGCAGAAAAACGTATCGAACAGAATTCGGTCTTCACACTGGAAACGCACAATTCTAAATGATTTTCGCCCATGGCACTGTTTGTTTAAGAAGCATTTTGAGAACGACGCTTCACACACACACTCACACACACACACCGCACACACACACAAAGCACAATGGGTGTGGTGAGCTGTTTTCGTGTTGTATTTGTAAATTGCGATCGCGTACTTTTTGTTTTGTCTCCTACTTCCCACACCATCACCTCTCGTGAGTGAGCTTTTCCAGTGTGGAAAGCTTGCCAAAAAGCTCGAGTCGAAAAGCGCAAAACAACCGTTAAACTGGTAACTGAACGATCGTTATTTGCTGATCTGGCAACGCCAAGAATATCGCTCGAATGATCGATTTTACTGTCAAGAGGAAATTTTCACTGATTTTCGCATATATTATTTTCTAGAAGACATTTCTGCATTAACCGATGCATATATTATATACATATATAGTATATTATATATAGACATATATATAGCACAACAATGTGGACAGTTTCTGCATACACTGTAGCTGTTTTAATGATTAGCTCTCTGCCCACATCATCCAAGAACTGATTGTAAATGCCAAAATTTTACGATTGTCATTTATCACTCTAAGAGAGAGAGAGAGAAAGAGGGAGACAGAGCAAACGGCAATAATAATTCCCAGTTTATTTGTACTCTGCACTAGATCAAAAATAGTAATGCCCCCCTGCCCAAACCTTTCCGAAAATCAGCGAATTTATTGCATTCAATTTTGAATTTGGCAATTGGATTGGTTCATTAAAAAGGCATAAATTACACCAGATGCGGATGGATCGATCCGTTTGCCGTGGGGAAGGGGAACTGGAAGTGAGCAGTGCTGCGAGAGAGAGATGGGGGTACGCTGCCCATTTGTTATTGTTTTTATATTCAGTTTGGCAGCAACCACGTGGTAAATAAATTACAGCGCAATTGAAAAGTGAATGGAAATGGAGATGGGGATGAGAGTAGAACGGGAAGCACAAACGATCGATTAAGTGGCTATCGAAATGAAATACTGCAACTATTTCCGTTTCCGGCAGCATTTCGAAGACCTTCGGGGTGTACCTTGAAAGGGGCGCCCACTGCAGTTGCAGAAGAAACTATATTTCTATACAAATCTTAAATTGTGAACTCATCTTTCGACTTAAAATCTCATCCAAAATGTTATCGAATATTAAAAGAGAAAGAATTATTTGTTTCTTTTCAAAAATACTATAATACAATTTTTATTTGTATTTATTTTTTTAAAGTCAATTTAAAAGAGTAATTCCAATCTATAGATTTTATTATTACCTTGATTATTATTTTATATTATTATTTCTTTGCATATGCTATCCTTAATTGTTTCAAGTACAGTAATTATAATATTCAAAGCATACTTAGCCTCTATTCGGATTGGATTATGGTAGTTTAGAGAGCAAAAAAGATATAGGAATCAATTAATCAGCTCACTCAAGAATCTCCCCACTTTCCCTGTCCCACCTCAGCCTGACAACATTTTTTATTTGGTATTTCGCAAAGTATTATGCTAGAGATCGGTGCTAAAAGCAATTTGTGATTAGGCAGCATGTGCGACAAATTGAGGGAGTGAGTTCTTTCGTTTGTTTTTTTTTTTCTCGCCTAGCGACAGATTCGCCCCAAGAAAAGACAAGAATCCTACAGATAATGATGATGTTCTGATCAAAAGATGTGGAGATATACACATTCCTGTACGGAATGAACTGGCTGTCGTATATACTACTACCCAGTCTGCAGTCAGCGGATCGTCATTCTATATGCGGCATAATTTATTGAGATTTTTATTATAGTTTTATTTACGATTCTGAAGCTCTCAAATTTGTTTAGCTCCCGTGATTCTTCCATTCTTGTTGTTATTTTTATTATTGTTGTTGTTCTTATACCAAATATTTATGGCAGTTTATTGTTTTTGTGTGCGAAGATTTTGTTGTGATTATAAGGCATATATCATCATGCATATTTTAATTGCCAGAGCAATATATTATCGTACTGTTGACAGGAAATAAGACAGGCTTGCTGCAAGATCAAGATCCCTTACTGCCTGCCTAACTTGTCATTCCAACTTGTCCTGATAATATGATAGATATATATAAAAAAAAAATGACAGAAAGTCAGTTACTTTTTTCAGAAAGAGATAGTTGAGCATATGTCATAGCTCCGTGATAAAGTGAATAAATAAATCTGTTAGATTGAAAATATTGAAAACATATTTCCTCTATATAACTCATATCTATTGATCTCTAAAGAGACTACTCTCCACTTGCGATAGTAAGTGCGATAGTTCTGCGTCAAATAAGCACCGATCGTTAATCTCTGCATGCAACCATGAAATTCCCGCATAATTGACCATATCATCCAATCTTCCCTGACAAATTCCGATGTGCATAAAAAAAGTATGCGAGGCGGCGAAGCGACAATCTGCTCGATGTGCGATTTTACATAGTTTACATGGTCGTCTAGTCGCCTGGTCTATGTAGAGGACACAGGTCTATGTAGGTATGGTATAAATAATGGTATATTAATAAACCGGACCCGGCCTGTCCACCTCCCTTCCCTTCCCTGCTCACACTGGCCACAGGCGTCGCTGTCGGGGAACCCAAAATAGATGCGACCGCCAACTTTAACGGCCTGCAACTTTTTATGACAAATAAAACAATATGAAAATCCCGAAATGCGAGAAATTGAAAATGTAAAAATTAACATTTGCGAAAAAAAAACAAAAAAAAAAACATGAGATTATCTATGACATTCAGAGGATTTTTATCGAAAACAGATTTTCTTTTTAAATAATCTATAAGTCAGTTCCTTTCGGCAAATATGATTAATGCTATGAAAGCTATCTTTTCACTACTTAACTGTTTTGTAGTTAATTTAAGAGGTATACATATGTACAGATTTAGATAGTTTATACTACAGCTTATACTTTTATTTATTTAAAGTCGATTGAAAGTTAAAAAAAAAAAAAAAAAAAATAATAATATTAAATTGAACATTAATTTGAGAATAAAATTACCTTCAATGAATGAAAATTAAAAATATAAAAAAAGTTAAACTGTTAATCTAATAGTTTTTATGGGAGCTATGCGACATTTCAACCCGTATTTTATCATTTTGACTTTTTAAAAAGTGTTTTAAAAAATTCCCTATTGGTTTTCTTCTTTCGCGTACTTACCTCCCCCTTCAACATGGTTATACAGGGTATGCCATATGCGGCAACAAGCAATAAAACTATAACCAAAGATAAAAGAAACACTTTTGCTGACATTGGGATTAGGAAACGTTTTGACAAATGGCTGCCTTAAGCCCCCTGAAAATGCGATAACGATTCGCGAGGGAAATCAAGCGAAAATCGCAGATGAAATAAATATAATGGATGAAGAGAATAAAGAATACGCAGAGAGTTTAGTATGTAAATACACTGTAGATATGTTTGTATATATTTTTAATTGATTATAAATAAATACAGATACAAATACGAGACGAGACGAGGAGAAAGGAAACAAAAACAAAAACGGAAACGGAAACAGTTACAGATATAGAAAACATTACGATGAATAAGATTCACGACACGCAAACGGAAGCTGAAGTTAGGGATGCGCATGTGGCCGGCCCACTTAGGCTTTCTCCTCGGTTGGCGCCGCTACCGCTGCCGCTGCAGCGTCTCCTTCCGCCAGTGCCAGTGCAGCGAGCAGCTTATCGGCCTCGGCGGCCTTTGCCTCCAGCTCGGTGAGCTGACGCTGTTTTTCGGCCTGCTCCTGCAGCTTCTTGGCGCGACGCTGCTCCTCATCTTGCAACTGCTTCTCCAGCTGTGTGCGCAGCAGGGAATCACCCATGCCCAGCTTGTCCATGATCTGCACAATGTCACGACTGTAGCGCAGCCGAGTGGAGGCCACCAGCTCGTCGTTGCAATCCTCGCGTCCCTGTGCCAGCCGAGACAGCACCGACATCTTGGCATCGATCACCACGTAGTTGCTGCTGGGTATGAAGCTGTCGCTCTTCTCGTTCAGATAATGCACCAGGGTGCGCAACGAATTCGAGTTGGCCTTGGCGTTGATGGCTCCGCTGGCGAAGTCCTGGGACTTCATCATCTGCGCATGCGTCGACTTCTGCTTGCACACCAGGCAATTCCAGTTCGGATGTGGCAAGCCCGTGATTTCCGGCACTACCAGGCCGGAGCAGTTAGTGTCGCGACAATACAGTCCCGATATGAAGGCGCCTTTCTCCTGCAGAAAGAGAGTGAGTGAGAGAGAGAGAGAGAGAGAGATTAAAGATTGTAGAAGCGGAGGGGGAGGGGCTGAAGCGGATTAGTATATTGAAAAGTGGCATTCAAGCGATTCAGATTCGCACATTTCTAACATTCTTTGCGCTATAAATACCCTCCCAAAATGAAAAAAAAAAAAACATATACTCATCCACCACTTAGTTATATCTACATGTATCCAAATATTTATACAGATATATACAGATATGTTATACGTATAGGCAATTTATATATGCACGCTTCTATGCAGATCATAAATAAATTGACACATAAAAAACATGATGCTTATTAACGTACAAAGTCGAGTGTCGAGTCGATGGGTGGCATGGATGGCATGGGGCATGGAGGAGATCGCGCCACTACGACGGATTGACAAATCCAAGAGCTTTAGCTCGATCATGCCCCCGTTGTTTCCAAGGTTAGACACGTCATCGTTTTTGGTTAATTCCAATTTGCTCGCTCTTCGAGGTCTTCGAATATTTCTGTGCTAATTTGCAAGCCATAAATTTTGGCAAAAAGTACGACAGTAATAAATTAATCGAACACAATCTGTGAGTTATGAGCGTTGAGTACATTGCTGCAAATATCTACTTAAAAGTGATTTTCTGTTGATTTATTCACTAGAAAGTCATTAAATGTGAATTTTAGCCTATTTATCGACTAACGAGCTCTGAAATTGCATCTCTATACATATTTTACTTGATAAGCAAACGTATTTAAAATATGTATGTTTATCGAGCGCCTGAACAAATCGATAACTTTTAACATAGCTGGCATCTATCGCTGTGACACTTGCCGGCCCTTTGGATCGTATTTAACGAAAGTTCACTGAACTAAATGAACTTGAGACACTTCCACAAGTTGCTACCCCTCCCCCACCGCCTGTTTCGTTTGTGCGCCGCCCACACGCAAGCTGTGCGTTTGTGTTGATAAATGATGTACTTAAGCGCCATGATGAAGATTTTGGCAATTATTTCGGTCATTCTTGAAAGCATTAAATAGTTTTTATTATCGGCCGGGCCACTTTGTAATACACGCTGAATGTCAGATGGATTTGAAGAGTGGACGTGCCTATACATATGTACATATTTATCCCTGGCTATGGCCATGGCCAAGAGAAAGATATTTTCACACACACTGCCACACTGCGTATGGCAAAACATACGAAATGCCAATAAAAAAATTAAAAGTCATAAAACGCGCGACACACAACAAGGCGAGGGCCGTCCCCGAGCGATTGTGTGTGTGTGTGACTAAGGAGGGGGGACAGCATCAGATCAGAATGATATCTAAAAATCAAAATCAAATCAACATCAGTCCGAGGGATATATGTATGTGCTCTCGTGTTTGTGTATGTGTGTGTGCAGCATAAATAGATTCAGAAAAACAGAGAACAAGCGCATTTTGGAGGCATGCGAAATTTGTTGAGAAATATTCACGCGAATTAAAAGCTTTTTTGGAATGGAAATACATATTTATTTGTGATTTAATTGAATTGCTTGAGCTGTTAAAAATAAACACTCGCACACACCAATACATATGTTTGTTTTGCTTTCGCTTTGTGTGTGTGTTTGTTCTGTTCTGTTGGCCACTTGTTGCGCCTGGAAGCTGAATAAATTTATGGCCTGGCCAACAAAAACAATAACAACAGCGCATTTACAGTAATAACAAGAATAACAACAGCAGCAGCGTCGTCGTCGTCGTCGCTGTTGTGTGTTTAATTGCTTTCGGATGAATCGCGATGGGCACAGGAAATCCTTAATGTGCATTCGCTTTGTTTGCATCGCACCCATCGCTGTGAATGGCAGAAGGAAGCGCAGGCAAGGCAGAAGAAAAAATAACTAACTAATAGTACTTTGTCTTTGATGGATCGATTTGAGGCTCGCTTGAAATAATGTGCCGAATTTATGTACATATATATCTACGAGTATGTATGTGTATGTGTGTGTGTGTGATGTTCCACATTTTGCCATTGTGATTCCCGTAGTTCGCGCCGTGTGCGAATGCGAATCACAAACAAAACAAACAAAACACACCACACTCACACACACGCACACACACAAGCTTGCACGCTTGTAGACACACGCAGCATGTAGTTGAACAAGTGGTGAGTAGTTTATGCAGCTGTTCGATCAATCATCGCATTCGATTGCTGCCTGCCCAGCGTGATGGAGTGGGCCAGCAAGGCGGCAGTGTACGGAAGTGGAAGCGAGAGCGTGTGAACGGCTGCATGGATGGGTGGCTGGTATGTGGTGAGGTGGGGTGTGGTGTGGTGAGGTGAATAGCTGATGCATCAAGTCAAAGCAGTGTGTTGGGTAGGGGGCGGGGGAGAAAAACAATTGTTGTTGCAATTGCAATTTGCGTTAAAGCGAGCAACAAACGAGCGCATAAACAATTTCACAAGATGCAGCTGGAGTCGCTGGCCGAATACCCTGTAAAAGGTTAATTAACCCAAATTGCATTTCCATATGCTATATATAATACTCAACAATGTTCCAGATCGTTTTGGAATTTCAAATGTTAGCCGATAAACCCAAAAATAAAATAATACACAATCGATTTAATTAATCGAAGAAAATACTATTGAATTTCGCATTGAAACAAGCGTAAATAATACCAAACTGATAAGTCGCAGTTCTACATGAATAAAGTATGCCAAAGTCGTTGGAATTTCAAGGATACTCGTATTGTTGGCCGATAAACCGATATAAGGCATTGCAGAATCTTATTTTCAGCTAATAACATTAGCTAAGTATTTAGGAAATCTAATAAAATACTATTCAATTAGTCGCAACAACTGATAAGTCGCAGTTCTACATCTATAAAGCATTCCATTTAATTTGGAATCTCAAGGATACACGTTTTGTTCTACTCATCACTTTATAGATCTCCCTAGATCGCCTCATTCTACTGTAATCAGTCTCGCATTGATCGCGATCGATCGATTGATCGATTACTCACCGTAGAGTCAGAGCAACGTGGACACTTGCAAGTGAATCCCTTCTTCATCTTCAGGAAGAGATGTCGCGCAATGTTGCCGGTGAAGAGCTTCGTGTAGGTCGTGGTGATCTCCTCGCCCTCGACAATATCAACGGCGGCGCGAACGATCATGTTGTTGGTCTTCTCGTCGAAGGTGTAGTACGAGTTGGGAATGCAGTCGTGATTCATGACACCGAAGAGCGGATAGAGGGCGCGATAGTTGAACTCCTGGTTGTCGGTGGTGCGATCGTTGGTCTTGTCGAATCCATTGGTGCGCAGCACGGCGACGGTGCGATTCATGATCTCGATCAGCTTCTTGTCGGTGGGGAAGTTCTTGAAGCATTTGGCTGCATTGCGCACCTCGGTGCGATGATTGTTATCCAGATTGGCCTGCAGGCAATAGATCAGATCGCGTTGATCTTTCGTCAAATTGATGGCACGCGCCACGCACAGCAGGCGTATGATCACCGAGTTGGCCACATCGGGCTCGTTGGGCCCCCACGCCTTAAACATGTCGCAGTCGGTCTTGTGCTGCTTCTTCTTGGCGCACAGGCTGCACACGGGCAGGCCGCAGCCCTGGCGGCACATGAAGCGCGTGTCGGGCAGCACCTTGAAGCAGACGCTGCACGAGTTCAGCGAATCCTCCTCGTGCGCAGCCAGGCCGATCAGCAGGGGACTGTCCGTGAAGATGATCTCGCCGCGCTTCAAATTGCGTGTGGCCATAACGCCGCGGCCGGCGATCTTCGACACGCCCACCTCCCAGGCGGGATCCTTATCCTTGAACGGCGCCAGATGCAGATCCAGCAGCTCCGACGTGCGTTTCGGGCAGATCATGGTCGCGATCGAAAAGGGAACACTCGGCACACTCGTTAGCTAGTAGATCAGCTCGAAACACAATCACAAAAACCGAAAAAAAAAAATAAAATGTCTAAGGAAGCGTATGGAGAATCCTCTCAAGCTACAGTGTCAGTTTCACGATCGAAATTCGCGTAATTCCACTCCAAGATCGATCCTCGTTTATTATTTATCTCTTCACTTTGCTTGTTCTTTTCTTTTCTTTTCGCTTTGTTTTTCTTTTCTCTTTTTTTTTAACTGGGCGCGTATTTCGCGGCTGCCGTTTGCAAACTGTCGCCGTTTTCCAGCTTTACATGATTTTTATGTCGGAAAATGTCGGAAAATGTTTCGCAGAATAGCCGAAAATTCATTTGGCATCATTCGGTTGCGGCCACACGAAACGTTGCGAACGGCGATCGTCGATCGGGCGAGCTGAGGCGCGGCGCATTGGGGGCCCATTTGAGAATTGCTCATAATGAGGTAGAGCATGATCTTGATCGCGGGGATGATCGTGGTAAAGATCAAACAGCAGAGTGTAAGGAAACCACTTATGGGATCCTGCAGGGAATGTGAATCAAGAGATTCATGATTGAGAGATCTTAAATTTGAATTTTGCTTAAAAAATAAGACATAATTCTACGCATTTCCGAAGTATTTACTTTATTCATGTATTTTTGTTCATGTTCTCAAACAAGCTCTGAAATTTTTGATCAACATTTTTTTTTATCTCTCGGAAAAAAAGTTGACTTTAGTTTCTACAGAGTTATCGTTGGAACTGCAATTGCAATTCTATATATAGTACTATATCTTTCGATTTACTACTGCAACTACTCAAACTGCCCCCTGTCACTATCACGAGTCGAACGAGTGCAAAACGCTTTAGCGGATCGAAGGGATCGGAGGATGGAATGATAGCATGGGTTAGGGGGGCTGGGAGAGTGAGCTCTACGTAGATAGCGGAGCGTGAAAGTGCAGCTACACCTACGCCCCAGTCTCATGTTGTGTTCCTACCAACCCCACGCCTCCGGGGCTGCCACCCCCCTCCCCTTTCATCGTCACACTCAGGCAAAAAAGCAAAGCGGATTACAAGAGATCTGGCAAGATTAACGGGGCCACAATCCATGGCTGACAGCGACAGTCTGCGACGGCTGCGAGTGTCTATTGCGGGATGGATTGCTCCACACACGGCACACACAGTTGTCCCTCTCTCTCTCTTGCCCTCCCATCCGTCTGTGTGGGCAGGCCATGGATCGGGCCAAGTCCCGAGTTCGAGTCCGAGATCGGTTGAATGCCTGCATGCAAGTTGAACGGACCAGCCAGTGCACCATCCCTACCCTCCCTTCCCTTCCCTCTGCTGCCCACTCCCCCGCTGTCCTAGCCACATCGGGAGCGAAGGCATCGTCACGGATTTGTGCAATTTTGACAGGCCGCTGGAGTTGCGCCAAAAATGTCGCTGCGATTGGAGACAGGGTGGCAGGGCAACAGGGTGTCACGGCGGCCCATGCTCCTGTTCCCCAGGGAGCGGGGGCGGCTGCGGCTGAGGCAGTGCAGCGGTGCGGAAAAGCTCTTAAATCGCTTGACATTCCTGCTCTGAAATGTTTGTTCCTCTTGTTCACGCTGATGCGATCGGCAATTAATCGTCGCAGTCTGCCCAGCACAAGATATACACGATATATAGATATATACTAAGTGTACTTGCTCTATATGTCTGCCTGTATATCCGACATGGGTTCGTTTGTTTGCGCCTGCCCTGCCCTGCCCTGCTCTGTCCGTGTGCTCTGTATAATGTCGGGTCTGATAGATAGACGACGTGCCATACTAACTTACCTATAATTATTGCAGCGCATTCGAGTGGGACAGCTCCCCAGGAAGCTTCAACACCGACACCGACCAAGCTAATCTATTTCTGCTGCCGCCGCCGGTACTGCTAATACACTGTGCGAAACGGGGTGAGCAGCGCAGGGCAAGAGTAAACATTGTATGCATTATGATGTCTATAGTATATACTATATGTACATATGTATGTGTGCAATATTATGATCTTATTCATTTATTTGTCTCTTGTATTTTGTGTCGCATTTTTTTGAAAAACCTTTTTTGCATCGCAATCAAAACTATTTTTCGAAATTTATTTCAATTAAATTTCCGCTATAATTATCACCTGATTAAGCTCTATGTTCGCATTATATTTACAATAAATTACTTAATTATTTATTTGATTAGAGCTGTGTCTATGTGTATGTGTTAGATTACTTGGGTGTTGATATTGTACACAGGTCGAAATCACCATTATTTATGTATGAAATCGTAAATAAATTAAATAGAAACTCTTCAAGCATGTCAGTTACAGTTTATAGAAATCTAACAGCTATTTAGTTGCTATAAAAAAAAAAACTTGATTTATTTTTAAAATATCGCAAGGAACTTTATCACTTTAATTTGTGTAGCGTCCCATTTGTCATAGAGACATTTGAACAAAATCAAATTAAAAATTAATTTAGATGATTTATGTACTTACAAAAAAAAAAAACTAATATATGTAGTACCGTTTTTTTTCTTTCTTTTTTTTAATCCTTCATACCTTACAGATTGTTTTGCAATGTAAAAACCACGATCAATACCTTTTGTTTTGTATATATTGTAGGAAGAAATATTAATAAATGTGCCTTAATATAAATTCTGAAAAATTTTAAAATTAAATTATTTTACATTTTTATACCCAAAAAAAAAAATTTGCAGATTTCGACCAGTGTGCAGTGTTAATTCACATACTTATGTGTACCTACATACATATATATTTCTAAAATTGATAAGATTTCTTTAGTGGAATATTTTAAATAATAAAATACAATTCTATGTAAATTAATATAAATATTAGGGTTATCTTGGAGGTTATCCTACATAGTCATAGTTATTTCTTACCTAAAACACAATTAGACTTTGACTTTGTTTGACAAGCCCAATGTTTTTTTTTTTTATTTTGATTAAGTAGGGCATTACTTAGAAAAAAAAGCTTTTGATATGTTTGGAGTGTGATAAGCTTGGACAGATGGCGCTATAAATGGGGCCTGGACAAGCTGAGCTCTCATTCAGTACATATGCGTGTCCGTAAGTTAAACATGTTCGTCGCCAAGCTGTTGTTCGTGTGTGCCGCCGTTGCCCTTGTGGCTGCCAATCCTCAGGGCCTTGGAGCACCGAGAGAACTATCCCCAGAGGAGTTAGGCAACTCCTTAGAAATCTTAAATTCATCGCTGAGGAAGCTCGCCGCCGGCGATGGACCCAACTACACGTAAGTTAAAACCAAAGTGTTCTACCTACTACCTACAAACTGAAGATCTACGATATTATATCAATACACAGAGTTGTTTCCTTGAAGTCGGCATCCACCCAGGTCGTTGCCGGCTCACTGGACAAGTTCGTTGCGGAGCTGTCCAATGCTAGTGGTGAAAAGAAGATTTGCGAGATTGAGATTTGGAGTCAATCCTGGAATAAAAAAGATGGTGTCCAGGTGACTTTCAAATGCCCCGATGAGCCCACGTTGGTCAAGAAACACGCTCCTTAATATGTAGTAAACGTATTGATTTATTCAATAAATATAATCAAAGAAAACTGAAGAAGGATCTTGAGTTTCTACAGTTACAAATCTGTGGCAGGATATATTCAGGATATATTCCTGCAATATATACAATAACTGATGACGCATTGCTCACGGCTGCAAGAAACCAATACTATATTGGGATAGGTAATGGTGTGTTTCGTAAAGTTGATGCTCTATATTTTTGGGAGCAGAGCGATTAGTGATTCAAGGATCTTTATGAAATATGTACATATACATGTACATAAATATGTATGTACATATGTAGTACATGTTGTATGAACACATATGTGCAGTAGGGGAACAAAAGTTTTCATTCAGTAATTCTTATCAAGAGCAAAACAAAGCTCTGTCCACACTGAACTTCCCCCCTAATACGGCCGACAAATATGATTATACACAATGTCCGCTTGATACGTGCATAACTGCCGCAATGCTGTGAAGAGAAGGGTCAAACGCGCAACGTACAACACAAATACATGCACACATTTATACAAACACATACACCTACTCCCTAAGAGCTTTGATTAGTGTAAAAGAACGAGCCAAGCAGAGACTTACTTCATTTCCTAAAGCTCTCTCTCTCTCTGTCTTACTCCCACTCCCACTGACCATCTTGCAAAGGCATAAGCATATGCAGGTGCATGCATGTATTTGTGTGCTTGCACGCTCAGTTAGCTAATACGCTCGTTGACTTATTTTGACGAACTTAACGAAGGGAAGAGCGCTCGTGCTCGCGCTCACACAACGAAGAATGCCATTGTTATGGGACGTTGCCACACTGTGGGCATTTTTTGGCATTGCGGCAAATGCAAAAGGAAAAGCAACAACAACAAGCGGAAATCTCTTTTGTCAGCTGACGCAGCTGCCTTATTAAGCAATGTGTGTGATTAGCTGGTAATTGGTATATAAATTAATATATGTATCATTAATAATACTAGTCTACTAGTGAGGTGTAAAATCTACTTAATGTGTACATAAAAACGGGATCCACATGACCATACCCACCAAAAAAAAAAAAAAAAAAAAAACAAACGACTCACGCGCACTTTTTAGCTAGCGGCAGGCGGGCGGTGTCTCGGGCAGCAAATTGGCTAAAAATGTTGCCAATGCGCAAGATTTCCGCTGCCAACAACAGCAGCGGCAGCAGCAGCAGCAGTATCGGCAGCAACAACGACTGCAACTGGCGTAACAAAAACAACTTTAATTTAATAAATATAAATGAAATAAATGCCAAGCAAATCAAGCGAGAGCGACTCGTGTGTGTACGCTCAGTTCTTGTTCAACTGTTAATATTAATTGCGATTGCCAGAGGAGGAGAAGCCGTAATGTTGTAATGAGATTGCCAAATGCCAAATACCCTGCACGAGTAGAGCAGCAGCAGCAGCAACAACAACAACAACCGCCGCTGCTGCTGCTGCTGCTGCTGCTGCAAGCAGTGCAAATTGTTGGCGCTTTCACGCGCTTGCTTAACGCGCCGCTGGCAACTGAGAATTTGGCGCCAACGCCAACGCCATTGCCATCGCCATGTAACCGTCCACGTCAAATATTGTCGCCCTAATAACGTTGCCACCCTGTTCCCACCTCGCACCAGCACACCCGCACACGTACTCCAGCCCTGGCCTATCCTGATGCTGCAGCTGCTGCTATTGCTGACTCTCTCGCACACACGCTCCAATTGGTCACACTTGCGCCCAGAGCAGCGTCAGCGGCTTCCGCTGTGGGGTACAAAAAAAAGCTAAAAAAACATAAAACAAGCTGCAATGAAGCACACTCGACTGTTGAATACCCTGTAATCGTTCAATGGGACTTGCTACTGCTTTCTTACATAGACTTTAGAGCATATGAAATACTTAGCTGATCAAGAAAATATATGTAGTATAGCATAGTTAAAAGTGACATATTTTTCTTAGCATATTAGCACATATTCTGCAACACCAAGTTGTGTAGGGTATACAAAACATACGCAAATATTAAAAGCAACACAAACACAATCAACATACATACTTGCCACACCACACACACACACACACAGACAAGCAAATGTCGCGTGGGCCGCATGCAACAAATTGCTGTAAATGCCCAAAGACAACAAGTGCGCGTGTTGACAGGTAAATTACCTCGACTAGAGCATACTCTGTAAGCCCTGGGTATAGTTATATATTAAATTTATTTATTTATATCAATAGTTCTTACACATTACATTTCAATGTTATTAAATATCGACTCATTGAATTATCGACTTACCTGTTACCTGCTGAGTATTTCATTCAATTAATTAACTCCTCGATAAATTAATTGATAATAAGTCAAATAAGTGCTACCACCGCAACCTCTAGCTAGGCATGCCCCACCTGCCGTGTGCAAACATGTATGACAGCATATCTTTACCATGTGGATGCATTCGTATGTTTTAAAACTAAAATAATATTTTTCAATTTATTACACAAATATCTATGAAAATTTGCTGAAAATGTGCAGGCAGGCAGGCGGCTTGGCTCGTTCGTTCGTTCGTTCGTTTTCTCGCCATGTTGCTGTTTTAATTTTCAGAGTCAATTAAAATTTGTTAATTTTACTTATAATTTTAAGGTAGGAAAATGCGATGCGACCCACAGCGAAAAGCGATGAGCGCAGTGAAAGCAAAAAAAAAAACTGCAATTAAAATATTTGCGCGACTTTGTCACGACGACGACGGCGTCAGTTGATGGCGGCAAATTTGGCGTTGAGTTGACATGCTCACACCGCACCCAGTTCCCCTACGCACCATACCCGGTACAGTCAACCTGAGGAAATTACACTCAAAGATCGAGCGAAGATCGGATCGCGTGATCGGATCACAGCAGAGCACAGCAATCTGTTGAATGAGCTTTTCATCTGGCTGTTAGGGGGTTGACAGGGGGTCTTTAAAATGGGTTTACTCGTTTAGTTATATAATCAATTTATAGTACTCTTATTCCGGTTATGGGCTGATAACTGTACTGTAGCGCAGAAGACCTTGAAATTATCGATAATTGACACATATCGTATGTATAGAGTGTCCTTCATGCCGACTGCAAGCGGCGATTGCCAATCGCTGCGAGATCTATCGATATTCTTCTTCTTCGTCTTCATCATCGATTTCAATTGGGAGGGGGCGACGATGCCAAACTTCGTTTATCTCAATGTCAAATGTGCTCAAGATGTGAACATGGAAATTTTCAAAGAGCAAGTCTTGTCCTTCCACCCCTCAACCGTTGCATGCTGATCATGTCCAGATGCCAGCACCCCCTCTCCGAGGAGGAGAAGGAGATTTGCTAAATTTCTATTTGATTCTAAACACTTACATAAAACGCAATCAATTTTATTGCGCTCGTTTCGCTTGCCTGTCCAATTGAATCCAATTTGATTTGCTATTCGATTTGTGATCTTCGAAGAGAAGAAGAAGATTATACGAGGGTCGTGTGATAAGTCCGTGACTTTTTGAATAAAATATATTTTTTTCGTCAAAGAAGCGTTTTATTTCTCAACATAATCTCCTTTTAGCTCTATACATTTAGTCCAGCGTTTTTCCAATTTTTTTATTCCTTCCAAATAATAGGTTTTCTCAAGGCCCTCAAAATAGTCGTTTGTTTCTGTGATGACCTCTTCATTTGACCCGAATCTCTTACCGCCGAGCCATTTCTTCATGTTTGGAAACAAAAAATAGTCACAGGGGCTAAATCTGGAGAATATGCTGGATGGGGTAGCAGTTCGTAGCCCAATTTATGAAATTTTGCCATGCTGACTACACACGTGTGCACCCGTGCATTGTCCTGATGGAACAGCACTTTTTTTTCGCCAAATGCGGTCGTTTCTGCTTCAAATCAATATCGAATCTGTCCAAAAGCTCTGAATAATATTCGCCGGTGATCGTTTTACCCTTTTCAAGGTAATCGATGTAATGATACCTTGTGCATCCCAAAAACTGTGGCCATGACCTTGTTGGCCGACAGACCCACCTTGGCCTTCTTTGGTGCACGTTCACCCGGAGAAACCCACTGTCTTGATTGTTCTTTGGTCTCTGGTGTGGTGTGGTGGATCCATGTTTCGTCTACGGTAACGAAACGGCGCAAAAATTCGTTTGGATTGCGGTTGAACATCGCCAAACACTCCTTTGAAATGGTCACACGGTTGCGCTTATGGTCGTGTGTGAGCAATCGCGGCACCCATCGCGCGGAAAGCTTTTTCATGTCCAAATATTCATGTAAAATGTGATGTACCCGTTCAGTTGAGATGCCTACAGCCTCAGCTACCTCACGCACTTTCATTCTCCGATCATCCAATATCATTCCATGGATTTTGTCGACGATTTCTGGCATGACGACCTCTTTTGGGCGACCTGAACGTTCGGCATCACTTGTACTGGTACGACCACAACGGAACTCAGTAAACCATTTCTTAACCATTGAAATTGATGGTGCAGAGTCCCCATAATATTTATCAAGTCTTTCCTTGGTTTCGGTGATGGATTTTTACGCAAAAAAATAATGCTTAATTAGCACACGAAATTCACTTTTTTCCATTTTCGTTAAAATTCACGAGATCGTCTGCTTTCAATGCCTATAAAACGCAAACCAAAAAACGCAGCTTTCTCAAAATTTTACAGTCAGCTGTTAATCGATAACTGCTGACAGGAGCAGTGTTGTATTTAGAGCAGGTGCGCGGCAAATACAAAAAGTCACGGACTTATCAAACGACCCTCGTACATAGTATATATGTATGTATGCCTATACTTAAATATAAAATATTCGAAAAAGAAGGAGAAGGAGAAAGAGAAGGCGCCCAGAAGGAGGCAAAGTTGTTTACAAGCAAATGGCGAGCGTGGAATCTTTGGGGAAAATGTTGCCGCTGCGTTCCATATTGCACATGATCTATATAGATGATCGGCGCGAAATACAGATTGTATCCAAGAATATACTACATACACTTATGCCACACAGTTCTCCTCCGCCCCCTCCCCCCACGCAGTCGCGACGCATCCGTTAACATAAAACAGATGACGAACCGCAGCTGCGACTGCCAATCCAATCATCCATCCCATCCCATCCCATACGATTTACGTTGCCCACCCCAACCCCGACTGGATACGAATATCGCATAACTTGCTTGTAAGGGTCCCCCATAGCTGACGTAATACCATTATCTTTCCCACGTAACTTGCTAATGCACCTTGTACTCACTTACTTTATTATATTACTTAGTCACTTGACTTACATAAGGTACTTCACTAGTTAGTAGAGCACACGGTAATTGTTTATCTTAATTTACTATACTCTACACTCTCGCTTAATCTTGCTCTTGATAAGGAAATTTATCGTTCCATGATGCCCTCACACAGCTTCGTCGGGCTGCACTTGCAGTGCAGTTGAATCGCTCTACCCAAGATGATCATAATACGAACGTTGACCATACTTTTATCTTTATCGGTAAGCTGATTCCTCAGTAGATCTTCTAGAATTTCCTACATATATTTATAAACTGACGATAATACATAATGCGTGCGATTCATATGCAATTAATTTACATTTATTTAAGAAAGACTCTAGGAAGATTTTCGACCTGCAACTTAGCTTGCAACTTAGATTATATCAATAACTAACCAATTTATTATACTACTAAAAACCAGTTTTAGCAGCTTGCAGCCCTAATTGTTATTTAGAATTATTTTACTAAAAATAGTCTGTAGATAACAAGTCGAGTTACGCGACTGTTAACTGCCCTGCATAGTTGCATAATTCATTTACGTATAAGCAACTCTTTGATTATTATCGACAATCGATAAATGTGTTTCGATTCGCCCTGCCAGTGCCTAACTGCTGTAATTGCGCTGCCAACAAGGTCGCCCCGTTCGCAGACGTTTCTCGCCGCACGCGAAACTTGCTATCGCCAGGAGCGCATAACTACGCCGCAGCGCATCGCCCTGGAGCGACAACAGTACGAGAACTCGCCGGCTGTGCGAGGTTATGTGCACTGCTTCTGGACCCGACTACAGCTCTGGCATGACGGCGTCGGCTTTGATGCGCTGCGCATTGTGAACGCTTTTGGGGGAACACAACATGTGAACACCGAGCAGGTTGTGCCTGTCATTGTCAAGTGCAACGCGCTGGAAAAACGCCGCAACGCGCACAACAATCGGGACTGGTGCTACGGCGCCTTTAACTGTGTTCTGGGCACCTCGGTGGGCGATTGGTATCGCCGGCACATGGAGGACGTTATTAATGGCAACGCTTAGCCGTGTTCCAAATCCATGTTCAGCATGTAGCATGTTTTTCTTTTCCAAATAAATAAATATTGCAGCAATTTTTGCTTTCTTTTGTCCACTGTTATTTTTGACAGCGTTAGCAGAGTCAACTGCGCAGTCGATAACACACTGTCTGTCACAGGCAGGATGCATTTCGATTTGAGGGCTCTCAATCGCTCGCCCGTGCGATAACCTAACGAATTTCTCTCTCTCTCTTTTCTCTATTCTATTATATTTTATATGTTAAGCATGTTTTTCTATTCAAATTAAATAAAT
The DNA here is from genome assembly GCA_018904105.1 of Zaprionus tsacasi. NCBI lineage: Eukaryota > Metazoa > Arthropoda > Insecta > Diptera > Drosophilidae > Zaprionus > Zaprionus tsacasi. Next base: position 1,376,184 of record JAEIFR010000003.1, on the reverse strand, counting down.
ATTGCAGACATTTTTGCTTTCTTTTGCCCACTGTTATTTTTGACAGCGTTAGCAGAGTCAACTGCGCAATCGATAACAAACTGTCTGTCACAGGCAGCATTCATTTCGATTTGAGAGTTCTCAATCGCTCGCCCGTGCGATAACCTAACGAATCTCTCTGTCTCTCTTTTTTCTATTCTGTTATATTTTATAAGTTTACCGCAAATTCAATTCTTTTCCTTGCAACAGCAAACATAAGGAAGTTGACCGGCATTCAATTGTTGATATTCGACTGGAACTGCGCCTCCTGCTGTAACTGCAATTGCGACTTCAGCCATTTTTTGTTGCAAGCAGAATTGTTGTTGCACGATTTTTTTATTTTTTGACTGAATTGACGTTCATGTACTTGTAAGTGACAGTAGAACTGGGCAACAAAATTCAACAATTTTAAACAGAAAGCTTTGACGAACGAATCTTAAAATCGGCTAAAATGGAAAACGGAAACATACGGGACTTTGGAAAGACTAAGGAGGACCCAATTGACTCGATATCAAACGAAGGCAGCACATCGCGCGCATTAAAGAAAAACAAGAAGGATTCAAGTTCTGCATCCGATATTATTGTCGTTGCAGCTGCAGCCGCAGCCGCAGTCAATAACTCAACTGGCAATAGCGCAACCGGGTCAACCATTGGCGGTGGCGTCATCAACGGCATGGGCCCAGATTCGCAGCTGGGCGGCGATGCCATGCATGGAAAAAAGAATTATCAGCAGCAGATTGATGAGCAGCAGCAGGGCGAATCGGGGCAAGGCATTCAGCAGCCGGTGCAGGGTAACGGCGAAGCGGTCGCAGCCTCTAACAGTGATGCCAACAGACAGAATCCAGTAATGCAGGCAAAGCGCAAGGGCTGCGATAAGTGTGGCAAGAAATTTGGTATTACCGGCGGATATTCATGTCGTTGCGGCGGAACATTTTGCGCCTTTCATCGCTATAGCGATCGTCACGATTGCAATTTTGATTATCGTGAAATGGGCGCCGATCAAATACGTCGCGAGAATCCGCTAGTTGTGCCGGAGAAATTGCGCAAGTTCTAGTTGGGGCGGATGGATGGAATGATGGTGTACGCACATGTATGTACGCCCTCATGCACATGCAATGCGTCTCTTTTTCGTGCAGTTATTGTTATTTTTTGTTTATATTTTTTTTTTGGCATGAGCTTAGCTAAAAACTGCACACACATTCACAAAACACGCAAAAACGTTACAAAAATTAAGTAATTACTCACTCAATAAATCGTAACAGAAACAATCAAATGCACAATGATTAGGGAACACAAAATGTAAAATAAATTTTACTAATGTATGTGAATAGCAAGTAATTAGTAAAACATTAACTTTTTTCGTACCACTGAAAATGCTTTTATTTCGTAACGTAATAATTCAAATTTTATGGCGCCATCTGTTGGGAAACGCGCACAGCTTGTCAACAAATTATCGGTTTTTGCGCACTCGGTGTAGTTCCAGTGAATTGTTCAACTGAACTTGTTTGAGTCATTTCATTGTCATTTACAACTGTGGATCCTTCTATTTCGTGATTAAACTATTATTTATTACAGTTAGCATTTATTCGGTATAATTGTATATTAATTATAAAGAGTTGAATTATTACGATACACAGTTTCTAGTTTCGCGCACTTAACAGAGCTATGCCACTTAACAGACAATGTTAAGCGCAGCTGTAAACTTTTTTCTCAACGAAACATGTTTCGTTCAGTCGACAACTCTAATAATTGCAGAATAAACGACGCCACATAAACATAATAAACAATAAACAACAACATCAACAAAAAATCAAGAAAGGAGTGTAACAAGAGCGTCTAAAAAAGCGCGGGAACAGTGCGGGCAAAGTGTCCAGTAACTACATGGAGATGGAGAAGAAGGCCAAGGAGCAATTGCGGCGCTACAAGAAGTCGCGGCATGCGGCCCATTCGAGCAGCGACAGTTCCAGCACAGACACGGACAGCGGCAGCAGCTCGTACAGCAGCTCCGACTCGGAGCGCGATCATCATGGTGCCCATGGGCATCCGCATCCGCATCAGCGTGCCGCAGAGCGTCATCATCGCAAAAAGAAGAGTTCTAGACGGGCGGGTAGCTCGTCGGGCGACGAGAGACGCAAGCGGGACAAGCGCGATCGCGAGCGGGATCGCGACCGAGATCACGAGCAAAAGAAGCTGGTGGCCAAGAGAAATCACATTAAGCGTAAGCTGAAGGAGGCACGTCTCAAAAAGCGAGCAGCTGCAGCGCTCAGTGGACACGGGCATCGCGCTCTCTCGCCCGCTACCCAGGCCAAGCTAAAGAAACTGGCGGAGCGCAAACATTTGCGTGCGGCCAGCAAGGAGCAGCGCGAAAGGGAACGCGAGAAGCTGCGTAGTGTCCATCGGGAACGAGAGCGTGAGCGCGAACGAGACCATCATCGATTGGGTAGCAGCCGGTCGCCAACAGGTGCGTCGAGCACTACCACAACCACCAAAATACGCATCCATCAGGATGTGGTGGCCAAGCGTCAGAAGAGTCCTGGACCCGTTTCTGGCTCTGGTCTGGGCACCAACGGGGCACCCACAGCGCGCATGCATCATCAGTTGATGTCGCGCGAAAAGATCATCATACAGACACGGACACGAGGTCGCACGCCATCACTGGAACGTGAGCGCGAGCGTGAACGGGAGCGAGAGCGCATCGAACGGGAGCGGGAGCGTGAGCGAGAGCGTGTGGAACGCGAGCACGAGCGACAGCGGCACGAGCACAAGCTGCAACGACACGATGATCTCTCGCTGCGCGAACGCGAACGAGATCGACGCGAACGTGAACGTGAGCGTGCCGAACGAGAGGCAGCAAGGGACAAGGAGCGCGCCGAGGCATTGGCTCGCTGTCAGGAGCGGCAACGGGAACGCGAGCGTTTGGCTCGCGAAAAGATGCGTCGCCAGGCGGAGGAGGAAGAGGGTGGCAAGAAGCCGTATGGCGCGGCCGGTGTGCGGGATCTTGACATGGCCATGCCCTATGGCGGGCGCGAGCGTTCGCTGGAGGCTGTCGAGCGTACCGGACGTCATGTGCGTGACAAGCGCGAACTGGAGGCCTACGAGCGCGAGCAGGAGTTCATTGAGGCCGAGCGGCATGGACTGCTCGACGAGATGCGACGCTATGGTGCTCAGCGACGCCGTGAGCTCAGTCCCCTGGCCGAGAACTATCCGCAGCGTCTGCGAGATCCACGTGACATCTACTCCGAGGTGGAGCGTGAGCGGTAAGTGATATCATCTCCTAAATGGTAGTATTTGGATGCACTCGAACTCGGTTGTAGTCTATCAGAGAGTTCCATGTGAATTGGGACAATCTTTCTAACAGCTAGTTCTCCTCTAGGAGCCCATCTATCTGCCAGTTATCTGTATATTAATTCCTCCCCTAACTGATTCAACCTTCGCTTGCAGCGCCTACAAGCGAGCCTACCTGGACGCGCGCTACTCACGGGAGCGCGAGGCGTGGCTGGACACACGTGACATGCGCGATTATCGCGAAATGGACGCGGAGGATGCACTCTATGTGGACGAGCGGGCGCGCATAATGCGTGAACGTGAGCGGGAGCGGGAAAGGGAACGCGAGAGGCTGACTGCACGCGGAGATTATCGAGCCGAATGGGAACGCGACTGGGATGAAGATAACGCCAATGGCGCTGGTGGCGGCGGAGGTGGAGGTGGTGGCGTTGGTGGTGGTGGTGGTGGTGCCAGCGGCAATGGGACACCAGGACGTGCCAGCGGATTTGTAGGTGGTCCTAAGCGCCCAAAACCGCCGCCACAGCAGTCGACGCAGCAGCAGCAGCATCATTCCGCCTCAGAACCGGATTGGGATGCTGACGAGCGCGAGGATTGCGTCGGTGGTGGAGGTGGAGGCGGCAACGGTGTAGTCGTTGTTGAAGTCAAAAACGAGCCCGCCTGGCTGGAGCACGATCAGCGCGATAAGCCACGTGCCTGGCAACAATCCAACAGTGACTGGCGCGACAACGACGAGCCGGCGAACTTCGGGCGCAGCAATGGCGGCAGCGGCGGTGGCGGAGGTGGAGGTGAACCACAAGGTTCGTCCCATCATCCACCATCCTCTTCGCCGCATCATCATGTGCATCCGCGTGGCGAACGCGGCGGCGGACGTGGCTTCCGACGTGGCGGTGGCGGTGGACATGGTCATGAGCACGGAGAGCGTGGCTACAGATCACATCCACCACCATTGATGACACTGCCCGTGCAGCCGCCAGGTGGCTATCATGGTGGTGCCAGCTCACGTGGTTTCCCACACAAACGTTTGCCCTACGGCGGCGGTGGAGGCGGCTTTCTAAAGAAACATCCACATATGCCATCAACAACAACATCAGCAGCAGCCGGAGCAGGAAATGGCACTGGCGGAGCAACTGCATCTGCGGCCCAGTCTGGACAACAGCAACATACGCCCGCAAAGCCAAGCAATGCTGCCGCCCAGGCAAGCGCTGTGGCAGCGGCAACGACAGCTGTGGCAGCTGCCAAGGCGGCGGCACAAAGCGCCGCCAATGCCACAACTAATCCGGGTATTCTCGCCCAGGTTAGTAAGCTGCCGAACATCAAACAGGAGGAGGCCTCCGAGGATTCAACAAGCACACCCGAACTGATGACCAGCTCCAATGGCGGCGATTCGGCGACAGAGCATAGCACCTCCGCGCTAGATACGTCGCTGCGTCATCTGAAAGAGGAGCCCAAGCCCAACGGCGAGCTGAGCGAGATTAGTGACAGCGACGACGATATACTTAACAAGACAGACAAGGTGAAGCCCAAGTGTGAGCTGCAGCTGGAGGGAGCATTGGCTGGCACCCAGGAAGTGTCCACAGATGCACTCTCTACCAGCGAGGAGACAATCAAATTGGAGCCACAAACACCGGCGTCGTCATCATCGTCGACAACATCTGCAGCAGCTGCTGCACAGGCTGGTGGTGCGGCCGCGGCGGGCACAACGTCACAGGTGGCCATCAAGAACGAGGATGTGGATGAGGTGCTGGACTTCGAGGAGATATCTGACGGCGAGCTGGAGGAGGATGCGCGGCACAAGGGTAAGAGCAACAGCAAGTGGACAGCAAAAGTTCCGACTGATTGAAGGCATTCGCTTTGCAGGAATTGGCGACGCACTCGGCGTAGACTGGCAGGGATTGATAGCCGAGACGCGGCAGCAGGCAATGGATCATGCAGCCATCCAGGGACGCGACCGCGACACATCGGCCAAACAGCGCTGGCAGCCGCATCGAGTGCTTCTCGACATGGGCATCAGTTTTGGCATGGCGGGCACAGAGTACGCACAGCGTGTGCTCGCGGAGGCGCGTCAGCAGCTGCTGCTGGAGGAGAAAGAAAAGGAGCAGCAGTTACTGTTGCTGCAGGAGCAACAGAAGGAGGAGCAACAAAAGGAACAGTTGCAAACGCAACAGCCGGAGGTGCAGACGGAGCAGCAGCAGCAGCAGGGGGGACAGATGAAAAACGAATCTGAACGCCAAGATAGCAAACAGAATCTGATCAAGCCATTTCCGCCGCACGACTATCGTGAACTGTTCGACAGCGAGCACCTGGAGCCGCTGGCTTGCGTCCAGCTGGGCCTGCGCACCAGAGCCATCGATCGTCAACGTATGGTGGGCAATGTATGCGGTCCCGGCAGTCGTGCACTGAGTGCTCGTCAGGATTTGCGGCTACGCCGTCAGCTCTGCGGGCTGCCTGCACGCGAATGCGATTTCCCACGCAACGTGCCCATTGTCAGTGAGGGATTGCGCTCGCTGGCCATGCACATGTTCCAGCGCACACTCGACGTCAAATGAGATCCGATAGCTCGGCAGGGGATCGAGCAGCTTAGCTATAGACTTGACATACAGATCTACATGCAGTGTCCGAGTGGACGCGACGCGGGCAACAACGACAATGGAGGAGATAGCGACTACTATGATAAGCATTCTACCAATTAAGGCTGCAGCGATGATGCCAGTTGAAGTTGGAGAAAAAGATTACCTTAACTATATACGTGATTCCAAAATTATTCTAGCTAACGCAGCACTCACTAAGCTGAAATTAATCCCATATTTCAATTGTACCATATTTACCAAGTATGATCCATCAACTACTCAAGAATAAACATACTGATGTATTGTAAACTTAAGATTAACCACGAATCGGAGAGAGACAGACAGAGAGAGTAGAGTGAGACATAGAGAGAGAGAGAGAGAGAGAGATACGTAATTTAATTTCGAAATTTATTTGTACCATGCCGGAGCACACGATCGATCGATCTACGCCTCGATGCGCGCCTTGATCCAGTCAACGAAGCTGTAGACGCGGGCATAGCCATCGGGATTGGCGGAACCACAGCCGCCATAGACAAAGCCGGCAATGCCGACAATCTCATTGTTATAGTGCGCCGGGCCGCCAGAGTCGCCGTTACAGGCGCCATTGTTGACCTCATGGATGAGGCACAGTATGTTGGGATAGCCATATTGGATGCGGTTCTGGCACTCATCGCGCGACAGCGACTTGAGCGTGTTCCATTGCAGATAACGTGGCAGATCACCGCCATGGGTGAGACGACCCCAGCCGGAGATGATGATATCGACATCATCGGGAGTATTCTGCTTGGGCAGAGCGATTGCCTGAATACTGTCAGAGTATATGAAGGGCGTCTCCAGGCGCAGCAGTGCGATATCGTTAAGGAAATTGCCATAATCCTCGTGCACAATCACCTCGACCACTTGATTGATGATGCCGCCGCTGAAGCGATCATTGGAACCGGCACGTACATTCAGATCCTTGGCAGCATAAACCTGCAGGGCACCGCTGCTGTCTGTTGTCGTGACGCAGTGCGCCGCCGTCAGCACCCAGCTACGTGCCACAATGGATCCGCCACAGTTATGCGATCCACGATTACGCAACGAGATCTGATGGGGAAACTGCGCATAGCTGGCATCGACACCACCCACCACACGACCATCGATATTGGGCGCAGCCCAACAGGAGCTAGAAGCCACCAGGATCAGAGCGGGCACAAGTAACACGCTGGACAACATTGTCGACAGAACTGAAACACCTCAAGAGCGGATTGAGCAATTTTATAGCAACACGCGGATCGATCATGGAATCGTTCGAAGGGGAACGTAACTTAAGGATTACAATGATATGGTTAGCTAATATATTACGGTCAACTCTCTCAAGTTCAATCTTATCTATTGGCATTATCTGCCTTCTCGGGGCTTTATCAATGGAGAAACTATCATCGAGAACGAAGCACGTTTGGAGGTTCCTCTCTGGCCAGTTGGCCCGGTTGTCACCTGCGGCTTAGCAAGTTTTATGGCAACGGAGTGAGGGCAGCTAGCTAGGCTGATGGTCATCTTTCGATTTAAGAATGATATATAAATTTAGTTTATACGAAATAGATAAAGCCCAACGAGTGACTCGCATCTTGAGGTTCTTGAGTATACATATTCATACATATATATTGTACTAGTACTGCCTTCTCTCGCTTTACTCGATAATAACAGATATTTATATATGTATATTATAACAATTTAATAATATATAAGATATATATTATATATATAACTGTAAAATAAACTAATAGCATATTTTCGAATTGATTTTATTGATTTCACAACATTATTATATATGTATATATATATAGATTATATTATTGCAATATTTATACGATAAGCACGCTTAAAAACTAAAGTTGACAAATATGAACTGCGATCGTAAGTTGCGGGGCGAACAGAAATATATACTTAAAACATTTTCTAGAAATTGAAATAATGTTTAAAATTTGAAAATATTTAAAACTTTAAGCGGAATGTTTGAACATAGGATGATAAAATCCTGACTAACAGTATAACAACTATAACTGTAAACGAAATAAACAAAAAGAGTTTACAATATTGATCTTAAAACGAATCGCACAAACCAAACGAACGAACGACAAAAAAATACTGTATATATAGATGCGCGAATGGAATGGTGGGGAGGGAGGGGGGTTTACAATCGGGTTTTAAGTAGTAAAGCTATATAGTTTGGATCATTTATAAATATAACATTAAAGTACATTTAACGCACTTTCACGGGATACGCGTTGGGTTCAGTACAATCTAGCCAGGAAGAAGTTTCTGCATCTCATCCTCCTCCCTACTCCTGCTCCTTCTCCTCCTTTGTCGATGATTCGCCTAGACGCTATACAGGGTGCTGTTGTCCTCCTCGACGGCCACAGCCTGCACGATAAAGCGTCGACGATCTGCAAAATCGCTGGGAGTCGATGGCTATCGAGGGATGTGAAAGAGAGAGTGAGAGATTAATACACATGTTTCTCTATATATAGGAAATACTTCAAAGCAGTTATAAGATTAGTGTGAAACTGAGTTAGTTGCGTAATGTAGCGGGGGAATGAAGAATTGGGGTAAATGGGGATATATACCCAAGCACATGCAATAGGGGGATCGATAGAGGATTATAACGTAAACGTAAAACGTGACAATACTCACACAATGCAACATGAAACAATCTTGTTGTTTTCTTTCTGTCTGGCCTCAACTCAGCTAGTATAAGTTACATTTCCTAAGACTATATACCATCATATATGGTAGTTTCACTATGTACATATATATTTTTATTTCTCATACATTTCCCGAACTCCTTCATTCGTTACCAATTTATATCACAAAGCAAGTTTTATGTTATGTTTTAAGTAACGTTTCTTTTTTTTTTTGATATGATCAATTGAAATCTTAAGTCTTCAAATAAAGCTGCCTAAGACAACAACAACAAACTGCATTAGTGTGTTGTGTGTGTGTGTGTTATTAGTGTTTGTGTGTGTTTTCTAGTTATAATACTCGAGACTTTTGATCTAAAATGAAACATAAAAGAAAACAAGAAAAGTAATAAACAACAGTTTCAAGGGAAACGGGACAAGTGCGGACAGATGGGACGAACTGACTGGAGAACTATACAAATACATATAGGCTAGGTCGGTATATCGTCTGGGTAAATATGGATTTGAAATATTCGGAACTTAGATTTGGAATTTAGAAATTTAACTCAAAAATACTAATACTAATAGTAGGAAATATGAAAACATTTATGTTTTAGATCATTTAAATATAATATGTAATGATTTAAATCTAATAAAAACCAAATAAAATTGGACTCCAATTGGTATTTTTAGATATTGTCATAAAGCTATTCGGTTTGCAAGGACAACCACAACCAGCAGGCAGACGCAACTGTACCACAACCAGAACCAGGAGGACAACTACAATAAACTAGATCAAAACTGTTTAGGACGTCGTAAACCGAAACCGTAACCGAAACCAGATCGGGGGTCGAGAATTGGAATTGGGCTGGACTCAATCGCCACTCACATCGGTGCACTTGCACTGCGTCTCATCGAAGACGGTGCCGGTGGTGCAGCTCTGATTGTAGCGGCAGGCGCAGGTGCAGTTGGCATCGTCCCAGTACTTGTGCTCCGACTGCTCCAGGCACTTGTCGCGTGCATCTGTGTTCTGGCACTCGCAGCGACAGAGATCCTTGCGGTACTCCTGATACACATTGCAATCCTCGGCCTTGATGCGGCAATCGCACTTGCACTCCAAGTGCTGCTCCACACTGACAATGGCCGAGCTGCGTTTGCTGGTCGCCCCAAAGCGTTCCGTCTTGCGCACTCGCAACTGCAGCGTCTCCACCTTGGTGGGCTGGCACGAGATCAGTGTCGATCCGCAGCAGCCGTTGCAGCGATTGATGCGCGTGCAGGCGGGTGAGTAGTACACGGTGCCCGCTGTCTGCTCCCCACCCTGTGCCTCCGTCAGTGGCTTCAGCTCCACAATAGTGGGTTGTGGCGAACAGCTTGCTGGCGTTGCATTGCGTATGGCAGCTGGAAGGTGAAGATGGAAACGGGATAAGTAATGGATAAGTCATTGGGTTCCAATGAGGAGCAGGAGTTGCACTTACCACGTGACACGCTGCGCTTGAAGTTCTCTGCAAATAGAAACTTTGATTAGACCAAGGCAACAAAACAAAGAACTCTCTCTTCACTTACCCTTCGAAGAAGGCTCACCAGATCCTTCGGTGTCGCCATACTCGCTTGTCACATTGCTCAGTTCGTGTGAGAGCTGTTCAAGAAGAAAGAGAGAGAGGGAAAACATTAGTAAAGAAAAAAGTAAAGTAAAGTAAATCCAGGAAAAATCTTAGATATCCTAAGATCTATCTAACTGCTCTGATAGATCGTAAAGCTGTGCAGTACAGCATATATTCTTAAATAATAATAAAGATAAAAGATAAATGTTTTTTTTATATAGTTGGGATCTACAATCTTAAGCAATAAATAAAGATTAAGGAGGACAGCAACTCTTGCAAAGGAAATAGAAAAAAATTTAGCTGATAGTGGGAATTTCAATATTATTTATAAGGGAATAAACATAATTATTTGTAAGAATTTATAAGAAAAACATCATATTATGTGAATTTAGAAAGAATCTTACGTAGATTCATATATTTATATTTGAAATCTTCTGTTCTAACAATTGGATAAGCTCTATTAAGGTAATATAATAAAGTTAAGTGAGTTTAGCTTGAAAACAGGCAGCAGGTTCTTTTGCTGTTTCCCCCTCTCTCTTTTCTTTCGTGTCTCAAAAACAGCTGTGCAAAGCAAGAAAAACAGAGAAAACTTAACAATCAAAACAGTTGACAAAACAGGGAATAGAAGGAGAATGGAGAACACGGAACTGAGGAGAATGTAGAAAGAACTACTACAATCTCTCTCTCTCTCTCTCCCTCTCTTTCTCTCTATTGACTTTGGCTCGAATGCGATAGAGATTAGTCATTTTGGACTTGTATTACAATGTGTAGCTGGAATTTTGTAGAAACACGCGCGGCGCATAGAAATGTTTGAATATTCTTTGGGCCAGGTGAGTCAATTAGAGAGATCCCTGGGCGACACATGCCTCTCTCTCTCTCTCTCTCTCTCTCTCTCTATCACACACATATGTGTGTGTTGTATTATTTATTGGCCGATTGACCAATTGACACGTCCCCGTTGACGGCATTGACGTCGTTTCAGTTGGCCATGATTCACCCCGATGGCGCCGCAGTCGTAGCCACAGACGCAGCCGCAGCCGGTTGCCATTTAGTGGCTAACTAATTAAGCTGGATTTATAAATAGTATATATATATATATAGTAGTATAAGCTACGTTTAGTATGACGTTGATAAAGTTCAGGGACGCCAGAGAAAGCCGAGAAAAGATTAATTACAATTTGTTTTGTATACCCTAAGCGAGGGTACACGGGCTGCAATCGTTGCTAATCCCTCTTAACCTTCCCATATATTACTATATAGTATGAATATATACTGAAGTCAAAGATAAAGTATCATCTGTACTGCGATGATCTTGATTCTTTGCTTTGATTATCAGTCAATGTTCTTTCTTTTAGTAAGCTGTTCTTAAACTTAAGATTATTATATCATACTTAATGTATGATGTACTATATGTTACAATTGGTATGAAATTGTAAAATCGTCAAGAATTTGAATTTCCTCTAAATTTCGATCTCTTAACTCTATTCCGAGTTTATTAACTGTACAATCTTGCAATTCTTAACTCTTTTCAGCTCCTATGTTCATATAGATATAGATATATTGAGTCAATAGATTGCATTTTATCAATTGGGGGTAGTCATCGTTGCACTTGGCCAAGAAAGAATTGTGTACATAGAGTTCTTTATTGTGTGTTTAGCCTGACGCAGTTGTTCCAGGAAAAGCGGAAGCGGCAGCCATATTTGTTTTTCTAACTGTTTCTGCAGTTGCTATCAATATATTGTTTTCTATTTTTCTATCTTTTCTTTATCTGTTTCTTCCCTTCGTAGTTTACACAAGTTTTGTGGCTCATGCCAAATAACAATAATAATAATATCGTTTTAGCCAGGCAATTTCCACTGCCTCTTTCAAATGTGGGCGGCGGGGTGGAGGTGGGCGAGGGGGAGGTGTACATTATCTTTTAATTGACGTCGTTGCCAGAGCAAATAGAGAAGAAGCGCATGAGTAACGCCTAATTAAGGCATAATTCCAGCTATTTGCTTTGGCATCAAGTCGGCCATTATCAATGCCAGGTTGGCAGTAGCGGCAGGGGGAGGGGAGTGGGATGTGGCACGAAATTGGGTGGGGAGGGGCAGCAGACGGCGCCGCTGTCCATTCGCAGTGCGCCTTCTCTTATCAAAGAGCAAACTGTCAACAGTCAAATGAGTGGGGAGTGGGAGGGGGTGGGGGAGGGGGAGGCAGCTGGAGCAGCAGAAACAGAGACTGAGGCTGTCACTGGCAACTGCAACTGCAACTGCAACTGGGACTGGGTCTCTGCCTCTGCCTCTGGCTCTGACCCAAATATGCAACGCCTCAACGGCGCCGAGTCTATGTTAACCGAGTGTGGGCTGGGGGGGGGGGGTAGGTACTGCTGCAACTCACCGTGACAGGCTCAACGGACACAGCTGCTGCGCCTTGGCAGCAGCTCGTCACCTCTGCTCGCTCTGCTGCTGCTGCTGCATCGTTTGCCTCACGCTGCGCACGCACCTTGCCCTGCGTCTCGCTGCCGCCCACTGCTGCTGTGTAGTATAGACGCGACTGCGCAGTCGCTGCATTGGCTGTGGCCAAGCAGCTGATCAAGCAGAGCAGCAGCAGCGACAATGTGGCGAATTGCATCACAAGCAGGTGATGTCTTCGCTGCAAGTTGTTGTTGCTGTTGTTGCTGTTGCTGCTATTGCTGCTGCTGCAGCTGCGTGTTGTGTGCTGGGTTTGTGTCATTGCTAAGCTGCTTGCGGGCTGTTATACTGGATCTTTGGTAATGTTGATGATGTTGTTTGAGTTGGCGGGGGTTGTGAACTCTGCAAGTGCGCTGTTAACACAAGCACGCGCTGTTAACTAACGGCGTTCGCTGTTAATGCTGCCTGCAAGAGAGAAGAGAGAGAATGAATAAAGAGAGTATTAGTTACAGGGCAAAGTGAGAGAGAACGTGAGATGAAGTTGAGCTTCTTTCTATTTGCTCTTCAAGTTTTTCCAACTCTTTTCTGATTTACGGCCCAAAATTTATGGCAAGTGTGAGATGAGACGTCACTGGAGATTTGTCTACTTTCTTCCTCTGCTGCTGATGCTTCTGAAGATTCTAATTCTGATTTATTTATGGAGAGTCTGCTGTCTCCCCTCACTGTCAGCCAAGCTACCCACCCACCCAAGCGACGAATTGGGGTCAGTTTCTTGAAAATGACAAAACCTTTTTATTTATGGTTAACTTGACATTGATACAAAAGTAAACAACGAGTGCAGCGTTATCAAAATTACACACGGCATACCCCCTTACGTGTGTGTGTGCTATGCGTCAGGCATATCAATCGGAATATCATCAAAACCGACGATTGCATGACAATCAAAACATAACGAAAACGCACACTTACCTGCTCGACTCGTACATACCCCGCATACCTCTACAGAGAGGCAGGTGCTCACGTACGATATGTCGAGTAATGTCTTTAAGTGCGCAATAATAAATAACAAATCACTAATTACTATAATTGAATTAATTCCTATAATCGTCGCCATTAAATAAAAAAGTTTCCCGTGGATTTGTCTGCCATCTTAATGGGTTCCAGTTTGCTAATGCAAATTTTAGTGAATAATAACAAACAAGATGAGTTAGAAAAAACTTGCTCGATCTATCCTCCTCTTGCAGCCAGTTCCGGTGCAGGGTATTACTCAATTGCTTTCGGCTGGCTATGAATGAACAATGTTTGTTTTCTTGGCTCGTAAATCAGCTGACCAAGAGGGTCTCCTTCTCCTTCTTCTTATCGACGGCATTTTATAATCATCATCAGTCCCGATAATGTTACGCGTTTCTTTTGTTTCATTTGCCAGGAAACGGTGGAAGGAGGCAGGCAAACAACGTAGTACAAATACAATCACAAGCCCTGAATAACTTTAGTATCTTCAAGGTGCCGAAGATTAAATACCCTTGGATTGTGACGCCACACAGCTATATGGCGCCCTCTCCTTATCTAATCCCTCCCTAGTTGTTGACTTAATAAATAGTAATTATTTATTTTATTTATTAAATACAAAGAAATTCTTTTCAGATGATCAATTCTGTTTCCTGGATTTTATTTGCATTTCGTATAAATTCCTGACTTGGAGAAAGTAATAAACGTAAATTCTTTTAAAGTTTTTCGAATAAAAGCTGCAAAGTTTAACCAGAAAATGGCTAAATATAAAATCCAGTGAATTTCGTTCATAGATATCAACCTTATCGAGGGTATTTCAAGAAAACTTGCAGGAACAATGCACTGTACGATTTTTAATTAAATTGCATATGTATATGTATGTATGTTTCTTCTCACATGTGTGTGTGTGTGTGTGTGTGTGAACGAATTGCGATGCATAAATATGAAAATTCTTATTATAGGTCAGTGAGCGCGTTTCACTTTCAGCTGCTGCTGCTGCTGCTGCTGATGTCGCTGCTGTTGATTGCCGATAATGCTCGCGTATAGGAGGCAGGCAGAAACAAAAACATTGCACACGCTGATAGCGAGCAGCTCAAGGCAGTTTATCAGCTAAGCAGCAGCAGCAGCGGCAACAAAGCGCTGCAATTCATTCATAAATTGCAGCAATACGCATATGTGTGTGTGTGTGCGCAAAATGGCCCCCCACAAGGGGTGATCGCTTAAAAAGCTCGCGCGAGCCAAAGAATGCCACGCACAATAATAAAAGAAAGAGAAAGAATGATCATATGCGACGCAGAGATACCCTGGAGATACCCTGTCACATAAATTTGCACAAATTGAATATACCCGGCAATACGTAGTATGCATGTAGTGGGTGTTGAAAGCCGAAAAACACCAGAAGTGAAAAACACACACACACACACACTTGTGTGTAAGAGGCGCGCCAGTGTGGGTGTGTATTGCGTGCATTGCTTAGTTGTCTCTCTTCTCTCTATCTCTCTCTCTTTGCCTGCTCTCCCTGCTATGCTGCCTTGTTTAAAAATAGCTTAAGCTCTGCTGCTGCTGCAGCCGCTGCTCAGCCGCAAAGCTAACGGACACGGATTAACTTAAAACACAATGCACACACACACACACATGCACAGAATTACATTCGTCTTCTTTCTGCAAACAAAAACAGTTATAATTATTGTCCGTTAGCAGAGGCGCACGCGTACAAGTGTTTATTTTGACAAAACAACAACAACACACCGCGTGCACAACAGACTTTCTTCCCCTTCTCTGCTGTCTATCTCTCTTCACTCGCCTAACTCCCTCTCTCTGCGCCATTGAGCAAACAAATGCTGATTGATATGACAAAGCCCAAGTTATGTTGGTTGTTGTTGCTGCCTGTTTTTGTTCGCTGTTTCGTCTGTCGCCAACGCACACCTGCATGATTCATCATGAGGAGCAAGCAAAAGAGCGAGGAGAGAGGGTCGCGTATTGCAAGAGCTTTCGCTGTTAACGCGCTGCACACCGATCCCTGATGCTGCTGTTGCTGCTGCTGCTGTTAGCATGACTCAAGGCTGCTGCTGTAAAGGAGGACAGCCGTCGTCGCAGGCGCATGCATGCATATGCAATCGCTGTCTCTTTTGTCTTTTGCTTTCGCAATGCTCCTCCAACTAGACAAAAGGTACGTGCACATGCTTGTCAGTATACACACGTACACGTACACGTACAGGTTTGTATGTGCCAGTGTACAGGTCTGTCTGCAAGTATGTATGTATGTATGTAACTGACGACGCGGTTATCATGCTGCGCATTCCAATTCCGTTGCCTATGACGCTGCTGCTGCTGTTGCTGCTGCTGCTACTGCCACTAGTGTTGCTCTGTCTGCGTACAGATTACAAATTAAGCACGTTTTAATTAATTTCTTGTCGCCGGCCGCCAATCACTGCTGCCGTTGACACCGCCGCTGCTGCTGCTGCTGCGGTTAAACGCGTCGCCGGAACAGCGACATCGCTTCAAGGTGCGTCATGATACTGTTGTCAGGTAAGAAGAGAGACGCCTCGAGCGCCAAATTTATCGCCAATTCGCAGGAGTGCCGGTCGCAGCTTCAATTAAGCGACATTTTCGCCGTCACAGCTGCGCAGACTTCGCCGCGGCAGCAGCAGCAGCAACAACAACAACGACGACGGACAGAGTAGGAGGAGGCAGAGAGATAAACTGCAATGTCTGCTGCATGCGCAGAGCGCAGGCAAAAAGGCAAATCAATTACAATTATGAAAACAAGTAGACGCTGCTTGAGTGTGCGCAGTGAACGACCAAGCGCTACCCTGTACTGCGGGAAATGATCATCATTACGATTGTACATTTTTACACTTTTGCAGGGTATTTCAACAGGCGCATGCCTGGCTGCCTTCTCTATCGGTGGGCAGAATAAATAACAACATGTCTGCCACATCTCTCAGGCGTGGCTGAGGTAGAGTGAGAGGAGCGGAACGGGGCGGGCTACATTGTTGCGGCATTTTCACAAGATAAATTTATGGATTCGATGATGTCGCGTCCCCCCAAGGGACTCGTAGTAAGTACTAAAGAAAGAACTAAGTGGGTGACCGGTCTCCAGGAAAACATTTTGCTGCAAGGGGGGTAGGGGGGGTTGGGCTGCAAAATAAGATAAGAGGCGTGACCGCAGCGAGTGAGTGAGAGTGCATATTTATTTCTATGTAACTCTCTCTCTACCAAACGGGAGAATCCAAGAACTCAGACAGAACTCGATTAGAGAACGATGTGAATGACATTCAGAGGAAAGCTCGCTGTGTTTTCAGGTGCAAGCTGGTTTTTTTTTTTTTTTTTAATTTCAATAACTGGTTAAGCGATATTTTTCTGATTCCCACATTTGTTTTGATCGCGTTTTAGAGAACTTTGGCTAACACAGCAGCACACCTTAGCAAAAAGGTATTACAGGTTTTTCCTCTGCTCGAAACTCAATTCAAATTATCGAATAATAGAAAACTATTCAAACTGCAATTCATTCACATTCGCATTCACAGTGTGCGCGTTTTGCTAATTCAATTTGCACGTTAGGCGCGGTTTGGGCCCATAAATAAAATGAAAACATTTCGTTGAGTTTATTTTTTAACCACGTTTAGACACACTCACACACACACACAGTCTCACACACACACGCACAAGGGTTATTCAAGCGCAACACTGTGCACGGGGTTTTTTTTTTTTATTTTTTTTTTTTATTCACGGCAATCATCATCGGAGAGTCCAGATCGTCAACAATCAACACGCGATGAGTGGACTGATAAAAAAAAAACTCTGTTCTCGATTCGACTAACTTAAACAATACATTGCAGAACAAAAAAAAGCTCTTTTTTTTGGCCCAAATGAAAAACATTGACAAAAACACAGAAAAAAAAATTAAAACAATAAACACAATCAAAACAAATACAAAAACGCCAACGAAATGAGAAAAAATACAACGTTAAGAGCGACAAAATAAAAAACAATAGCAACAAGTTGTTGGCATTTTGAGGGTCGCGCGAGATTGCTGCTACTTGTTTTATTTTTCAACATTTTCTGAGTTCGGCTTGATTTGTTGTTGTTTTTTTTTTGTTTGAAATGCACTTACGCGACCTTTAAGGTGATCACACTTCTTGCTTGGTACAGAACAAATTGCAAACACACGCGCAGCTAACGGGTTAATACAAAAAAAAGAAAGAACACACGTAGTTTAATCGGTTTTTTACGTTACTTCGCGCTCGGCGGTGTCGGCGATGTTTCGTTCAAAACTGTCGTCTGTGTGGGCCAAGTGCGCGACTTTAAATGATAATAACGTTTTTATTTTATTCGCCGCGCTGCTGCTGACGCTGTTTGTGTTACGCTCTCAGACGTGCTCAGTGCGTAACGGAGCTCGCTCTCACCGGGCTGGCTGCTGTGCGATCAAGTCGTCGTCTCTCACTCTCTTTACAGCTACTGTTAATGTTAACCATTAAGAGAGAGCGTGGGTGCAGCAGGTGCGCTGTTAATTTACAGAAACTATTGCAAGCAGTTGAGAGCCTGCGCTATCAGCATCTGCTAATGCACTGTTAGCCAAAAAACAAGCAGTGCATTCATTTATTTCGAGTAACGGATTTATTTCAGATTTATTTTGAAATTTTAGAAAGAACTGTCAATTTTAAGTTGTTAAAGGGATATATAGTTAAATTTAAAACGGTAATTATTTGTAAACAAGCCGGAGGTAGTCGGTTTTTCCGACCCCCATGTTTACGCCTTACACAACACCCTAAAGTAGGCAATGAAATTTGAAAATCAAGAGATTTTTCAGCTCCACCCGTAGGACTTGGAGCTAAAGGCGGAAGGGATTATAAAAGCTGACAACCTTTAAATAATAATACTTAACTACTCAAGTAAAAACTTAACTTATAAATAATGATATACCATGTCACGTGGGATTCACCTGTTCGTGGACTGCGGGATGCTTCAGCTGGAGGTGCCGTGTTAGATCTATGGACCGAAAGAATTGCCCATTGCACAGGCTGCAGATGTGCTTGACGTGACCCCTTTCGGATAGCATGTGCTCCGTTAGATGGCAAACTTGTGCAAAGGATTTACCGCAGTCGACACAGACGTGGGATCGTTCCAGATGCTGGCTCCTCATATGCTTTAGCAGGTGATCTGCTGTGGTGAAATCCGCTCGACACAATTCACAGATGTGCGCGCGCAACAGGACATGCTGACGCTGCAGGTGGACACGTATTGCCTCGCGATTCTTATGCGATTTGCCGCAGAAGATGCAGTCTAGTGGATTACGCTGATGCGACTGTTCGATGTGCTTCAGCAGGCTGATGCTGCCGGTGAAACCGTTTGCGCAAATGGGGCAAACATAGGCGCTTGCCTTGGGCTTGGGATCGGCTATGCATGACTCCTTGTCTAGGTCCATGGGCCAACCGAATGTTAGATCATCGTCCCAGTCAACAGTGGGCAGCAGCTCATCGATGTTCTCCTCGAGCATCTCGAGATCCTCTGTGTCATCCACAATGCTGCCATCGCTCTGACGCAGTCGGTGCTCGCTCTCGGCATGCGCCACCAGGCCATCCATCGTGCTAAAGGCCTTGGCATCGTTGCAGTTGTCCGCGCACATGGCACAGTAGAACAACGAGTGCTCGCCATGCCAGGAGACGACATGCTTGTATAGGAAAATCGGTGTGCTGTAGCGCTTGCCCGCCGTGCCGCACTGCAGGCACATAAAGCGTCCGTCCACGTGCTTGCGCTGAATGTGCCGCAGCAAGAGCTGCTCATCCCCGTACAGCGTCAGGCAGTACCTGCACATATGCAACTGGGCGACGCGGGTGTGGCAATGCTGTTCGTGCGCCCGGCAAGCCAAGAAGCGCGGAAAGGGCACCAGGCACATTCGACAATGATAGAGCCGTGTTGCCGGACGTTTCCTTAAGCTGGAGTCATATTCCTGGTCATCCTGGCCATCGGTTTCAAACTCCATAGGTCGCTTTGGTAATATTAATTTTAATTCCATTGCGCGCACATCTGTTTTTGCCGCCGTAAACACAAACAATCTCCATTGTAACTTATCGATATCGCACAGTTTCCTTTATCGATACCACAGCCGTTGACTCTCGAACCAGATTATACTGAAATAATAATCATCGATTGCGAGTAGATGGAAAACTTTGCATGGCTTTATTTATTTAGTCGATTTACATTAATAATGTTTGCTACCATTTTTATATATATTAAAGTGGTTTTAAGCTTTATGTGTACTCAGATCATATAACAGTTTTATCAGCTGAAATTGTTTAATCTTTTCTAGTGTGACCAGGTCCTACAGTGTTCAACCAATGTATCGATTAGTGTGTTCGAAAAATCAATGGACAGAATCAGACAGATATGCAATTGACCTGGACTCGATTCCAAATTTTCAAACTTGATATCTTTGGTGTCTTGTGTCAAAAGACTTAAATTGATAGAACTCACTAAAGTGGTAAACTTAATAATTAGTTAGAATATAATCCATTTATTGCTAACATCGATTCTCGGCAAAAAGAATCGATGTTTGATCCAGACAAAAAAAATCGGTTAAGTCGTTTTAGAATCGAATCGTTATCCAACTCTAGTATGCAACTGCAATACTTGCATTTCTGTTAAATGCACACTTATCGATACTATTTGATGCACCCATAATTTCATGTATAATTGTAAATATTTATGCATTAAAAAAAATAATGATACATGCGTAATTAATTATTGTTAAATCTAGAGTGAATGTTTTTTTATTCCAGCTATCCAAATTATCAAAACAATGTTAACTTATTCTGTTAAACACAGCTGCACTTTTCGCTCAATTGAACTACCTTCGCTGATACGCATTCTCTGAGCGAACTTCATTTGAACAAAACAATAGAAGTGACGTCATCGTAAATTAAAATTGTCTATTCCATTCATTAAATTTGAGCAGTTGCATATCATTAATTTTAGATCTGGAATAAGTAGTATTTAATAAAACCAATGTAATGAATTCCCACTTTCAAATTTTGGATTAATGAAATATCAGGCTTCGATTCGAATGTTAACCGACTTGATGGAACTACTTCATCATAATTGCTATTTTTAACAGAACGCGAACAGAATCACATACTGTTAACACAGCTGCAATGAAATTAGTAGTGTTGCATTTTGCATACCCAAAAAAAATGCCAACCTTAAAATAAGTTGGCTTTGCGTTTTTGTATTTCGATTTCGATAAAGGCGAATACATTTTGTGACTCCGTTCCCGTACCCATAATCCCCCTGCCCGTCCGTCAGCAAAGTAATTGGACTCGAAGATGAGCGACGCATGCGAACGCGAGCAGCGCAGCGAAAAGTGCGCCTCGCCGAAAACTGCATCAGGTACGCCGTCGATGACGTTGGCGTCAACAGCCTTGGAATCGCAAACACACAGTACTGCAGCAGGACAGCAGCAGGAAAAATTATCCATGGCAAGTGGCGGCACCAGTGGCAGCGGACCATCATCAACAGGCCCATCTGCTGCAGGACGGCAGCAGCAACAACAACACCAGCAGCAGCAAAAGCAGCTCCACCACGAGAGCGACATGCGTGAGCTGCGCGAGATTAAGCAGTTGCTGTGGGGCGACAGTGTGCGCGAAGATGTATTCAAGCGTTGGTCTCAAGGTAAGTACTCGCTGTTGCACCACCCACACCACCATCATGGCCAGCACCATCCAAAATACTTGGTGCGCGCGCTTTTCAATATACATACCTATTGAGTGGGAGTGCGCGCCTGTATGTGGGTGTGTGCGTGCATGTGTGTGTGTGTGTGTGTGTGTGTATGTATGTGCGTGCAATGCATGCATATTCCCTGCATCTGTATGCGATTCTGTACCCACTGTGCTCATCTCTGTATGCGTGTGTGTGTGTGTGTAAATGTTTTTCTTGTAGGCTTTGATTTTAGTGATGTGGAGCCGTCGGCTTTGGTGCAAAAACAGGGCGGTCCTTGTGCTGTGATAGCGCCCGTTCAGGCGTATTTGCTTAAGATAATTATCATGGACATGCCAGGCACTCAATTAACCAAGGTAAGCATCTGTTCCGTTCCGTCCCACCCTATCCATCCCACACACACATTTCCCCTGCCTCCCACCCAACCCCATGCTCGGGTAGCTACAATATTATTTCAATTTACCCTCATTGTCAGCTACCCATTGAAAAGTGCCAGAGCCTGTTGATTGAGGCACTGTGCAACATACTGAAGAATTGCCGTGCGCCGCGCTATAAAATTGTCACATTGCAACGGCGTTCAACCAAAGAGCGACGCCTCACACCGCCCACTGATGCAGGTGCTGTCGAAGCTGCCGTCGAGGCGGAGGAGGTGGTGCCAACTGGAGCTGGAGCTGGAGCTGGAGCTGAAACTGGGACAGGAATTGAGGCTGCTGCCGTTGCTGTTGCTAGCGCCGTCGGTGGAGCTGGTGAAACCGAGTCGGATGCAGCTGCAACATTGGAAAATCGTTTGGGCATGCTGGAGCTAACACCAGATCAGTTTCATGAGCGCCTCCACACTCTGCACTTCAAACACATTGGCGATGTGGCACGTTATTACATGGAAAACTATCAACAGCTCTCAAAGACATATGGCGTGCTGTTGTTTATGTATTCGGTATTCCTAACCAAGGGCACAGAGAAGGTGACATCCGATATATCGGACACATCGGAGCCGCTCATACACAGCACATATGGCTATGGAGCACAGTCGCTGATCAATCTGATGCTAACAGGCCGCGCTGTCGCTCATGTCTGGGATAATGAGCAGGACGTTGGCGGCCTCAAGCTGCGCGGCATTTGCGAGCAAAGTGACATTGGATTCATCACCTTGATGGAACAGATGCGTTACTGTACGGTCGGTTCGTTTTTCAAGAATCCACGCTACCCGGTCTGGGTAATGGGCTCCGATACGCATTTAACAGGTGCGTCATTCAATTCCAATTCATGTCAACTGTTCAATGTAATGATACACTTTCTCTACCTCCCTCCCTGTGTCTTTGTTTTCCAGTTTTGTTTAGCAACGAAAAGAGGCTCGTCTCGCCAGAGACACCATCGGAGACGGGACGCCGTATCTTCAAGTCATATGATCCGGAGGGCAATAACTTTATATCGAGTACATTGTTGCGGGATGTGTTGGCCACATTGAATCTGGTCAGCGAGCCAGCATAGTAAGTTGTCTTCTAATGGCATCTCATGATATCTCTCCTAGCATGCGAGACTAACTATCTTCTCATATTATCCCGTGCACAACAGTGTCAGCTTAATGATGAAGCGTTTGGACCCAGAGAATCTCGGCATTATATTACTTAATGCTTTCATGGACGAGTTCTTCCCACTGGAACGCCGCTCCACGCCGGACACATTTGAGTTGATGCACTACAATGGCATACCGGGTTCCAATGAAAACAATAAGGTAAGGTCTTTGAAGGGTCTCTCCTATCTTCTTCATTTATGAAGAATATATAAGAGTATATTTTTTTTTTGTTTTTTTTAAATTAAGCGTTGAAACCATACATTCTAAATAGCATCTTAACAACACATATCAAAAACCAATTTTAAAGAACCAAACCTCTCGCGAGGATTACTAAAGAGTATAATATGAAATAAAGTAGGAAAGTAGCAAAGGAAATTGAAAATTATATATACGTATAGGATTACGGCAAACATGGAAAATAGTTACAATATCATGTTAAAATTAAGTTTATAAGGCTTAAAGTTTTCAAATAGATAATCATCTCTAAATTTACTTAAAATATTTGCTCTGTTCGATTTCATTGGACTGATTTAAAGTAAATAATCATGCAAAGAAAAGTAGAAGAAATAAATAATATCTCTAGCAAATCCTTTGTATAATCAACATGAGTTAGGGAGTATGTCTAGTGAATTAGAATAAACACGGATATGTAGTTGATATTAGTTTTTGGAATGACACGTAACTGTGATAAGAAGCATTATATACCATACTAATTCATCTCCCTTTTATACAGGTGCGTTACTACAGCGGATCCGCCATATTACTGGAGGGCGATCTCAAGTCGATATGCACCTCAAACCCGATGGTGACTTGCCTGCAGACCAAGTGGCCCAACATCGAGATCAACTGGCATGATGCGCATTCGCCCTCATTGAATTGACGTCCTCAATGGAAGCGATAAAACAGAAATTGAAAAAGCGAAAAAGAAAAAAAATACACAAAACAAGAAGAAGAAAAAAACTACAAAAGAGAAAACATAAAAAGAAATACAAAAAAAAGGAAAAAAGGTAGCGGCAATCCGTTTGTCATGCACATCTTTATTTCAAACACCTTTCAATTGTTTCTTAATAATTTATTGAAAAACGTTTTAAAAACAACCAAAAAAAATGCAAACAAACATGATGAAAACAAAAAAAATTTAAAAATGCTACATACAAGAACAAAGGAAAAAGAAAAAAAAAAGAGCAAGAAACTAACACAACTTAAAAAAACACACACTCACAACACATACACACACCAACAACACACACACACACACACACCAACAACAACAAATATATATGCATAGGAGAAGAACTATGCAAATATTTTGATTTAGCAACAATTGAAAGCGAAAAAAAAATAAAAAAAAAAATAAGATAATAACAGCATTATGCATGATGTGAAAACGTATTAAAACTGTAATTATCGTTTGCCATTGTAATAATAATTAAGAGCCAGGAAATTATTATTGTCTACATTAATCCCGCAGCTGCGAAAACAGAACAAACTGCAACAAAACAAAAAAAAAAGAAATAAAAACAAACTCCAAATTGATGTAAAGAGCGCATAAACAGAGCACATACCGATACAGAATACAGATACATCTAACCGACTACATACTCACACACTCACACACACACACACACACACACACACACACCACACTCACAAAACACACTGAACAAAAATTTTTGTTTATGGCCTTTTAACAAATTAATTGTAGTGTTTAAAACAATTAAATAAAATTTAAAAACAAAAAAATCCAAATTGAATTCGCATTGAAATGAACAGGAAACAAAATGTTGCATGAGATAGACAAGAACGGCAATAGCAAATCAAGTGGGTTAGAATGAAATGGACGATGCAGCAATAGCTGGAAAAATTTGTAGAGGAATTTATACGGTCTTTAAAAAAACTTAAAATCTTTCTAAACAAAAAAACAAAGGATTTAATAAACTTACAGTTGAAATACCGCCATGTCTCACAGATTGAGTGGGTCTTCTCGCAAAGAAGATAGAAATAATATACCGAATATAGTCCGTGATACAATTCATTAGGTGGGGTCTTCAATCTATTATTTGTTTTCTTCAATGGGCTTGCCTAAAATAGAAGCTGGCAATCCAAATTGAATGAATAGAAAATCAGGAACCGTAACGAGTATAGTTTTTAATAAAGAAAATAAATAACACCCTACGTATCCCTTCCGTGTATACCAGATCAAAAGCGCATTTTTTTATTTTAGTTTTTTTTGTTGCTTTTATTTTATTGTTTCTTGAGTATATACATAATATTAAATTTGGTTTTTAAAGACCCTGCACCAAAATTACGGCGTTTTTTCGAAAGCATTTCCGGTAGAGACATACATGTGTACGTATGCGTGTGTGAGTGAGACTTCTAGACAAGCTAGCGATATCAAGTTGGTAGTATTAAGGCGCTACAGATTGAAATTTGGTGTAATTATTTGTATTTAAGATACTTCATCGTATATCAATTATAGATTATTATTACTAGCATTTTGTAGATGCTATATTACTGTTGGGTGTTGTTTGGCATAATATTATGTATACTATGTACTAATACTACATAATTTTAAAGTCTGATGCAATATTTGATGTTGACTCGGCTTTTAATCGTGTGTTTTGCTCATATTGTTGTTGTTGTTTCTTGATGTTGATCTTGTCTTTTGAATATGCTTTCGGGTATCTTAGAGCTGGGCGCAGGGTCTCTTCATCTAGGCAAGCAGTATTTCCCGCTTGTATTACGAAAAAAAAAGTGTTAATGTAAGTATAGCTGTGTGGGTTCAACCTTCCTACAGGTTGGTTCAGCTAGGTAAAAGATTAGATCCACAATCGGCTTTTGTAAGTAAGAAGCAACGTGGATTTTTCTTATGAGAACATAGAATTTTATCATTTAGTTTAAATTTAAGTTATAATTGTATTTGTAATGTTTTGTTTCTGTTCTTTTGTTTTTTTTTTTTTTTTTTACTCATTTTGTTTGATTTTATTCAAATTTAGTTAGTTAACGAAGCGACCGAATCTAGCGCGCACGGAAAGCCACAATGCATATATTCTGTATCCCTGTATATAGCATGTTTATCTGCTCCTGCAGCATATGATAATCTCGCCGAGCTGCGCGACCGGCGTTTTCTACTTCTCCTCGCACCATTCGTTCTCCTTGCGCACTTGCTCCTCCTCGGCTGGAGTGAAATCTTTCTTGATGTTGAACGTCTTGCGAATGTCCTCGGGTGTCTTGTCCTTGATCATGTTGGCCACAGTCTTGCAGGTCAGCTCAAGCAAACCCTTGATATCCAAATAGTTGGCCGCCAGTATCAGTTCGAAGAGTGTGCCCTGATCAACTTTGAGGAAATCAGCATCCCACGATGTTATGTCGTCGGTGCGCTTCTCCTTGCTCTCATCATCCTCCGTCGGCTGCGGATCGTCCTTGTGATAGTTTGCCCAGGTGAGAACTTTTCTCAAAATTGTTGAATTCACATTGGGCAAGGGCACAATAGCGTTCTCCTCATCTTCCATGCCACAATCCTCCAACATGGTGCGGATAGTTCCCGAACACTTGGCGATTTGTATATCAGTATCAAAAGTCTGCTCATCAGACGACTGCAACCTGATGGTCGGCATATTGATGGATCTGCAAGAAAAAAATAACAACGTAAATTATCAAAAATCACACGAAAAACATTGACGGCACATAACATTGACATGACTGTGCCTGTCTATATGTATGTGTAATGCAATGAGCAATAAATGTGGGTAAATTATTAACAAATATATCGATATGCAATTGCATATATATATAAAAGCAGCACCTAGGCATATAACTGACTTGATAAACCCTACAAAATACTGTAGAATTGTAAAATTCACAAAAAAACAACAACAATTTGGCGGCACATAACATTTGCACGACTGTGTGCCTGAGTGTGTGTGTATGTTGTCATGTGCGTGTGCAAGTGCGTGTAGTGTGAGTACTCAGCACAGTGCGCACATACAATATATCATATGTAGGAGGGTTCTTTATTAACGCAAATATATGTGTGTATATATGCACCTTGGCTATTACTTAGGGAATAACTCTACGAAATAGAAAATCCTCTACTAACTTTGATCGACTTGTTAACAAACACGTATACACTCAGGTTTGTTTTTCTTTGTATTGGGAACATGAAATGCTTTTCTCATTTGTATTCGACGACAATGGCGTCTCGACGATTTCATTTCGTTTGCCTATGAAATATTTTTTTATATTACGCATGCTTACCACAGCTACTGATAAACTCTAAGACTGAAAGTTTATGCGAATAAGTTGAACCTTTCGGTCAATGCCAGGTCACTTAAAAAATTCTGATCGAGACTCTTTTTGTTGATCTGCTGAAATGCAGCAAACCTTACACTAAAAAATTTAATTTGTAATGTTTCCGTGAAGTGAAAAATACGCGACTAAAAACCAGACTTGCTGTGGCCGATATCAAGTAATCGATAAGTTTAAAAATACTGACATGGCTGCAAAATGTTGCAACAGTTAATAATTTGAATTGACAAATTACATTATTGTATTTTCTTTATAAACTAGATGCTATAATCACTTATATCTTATATCTATCAACATTTTTATGACCATTTTATTCAAAAATAATAAATACAACTGTCAAAATAAAATTGTGTGTTTGCGGTAATGTTAAGATTTTGATGTGTATACGACGTAGTCGGTGGAAAAATAGTCATTTAAAATGAAGTAATAAAATCATAACATTTAACTACTTTTGTAAAATATTTTCGTATCATAATCCAAATTTTAAACTAAAGTTCTCGAGTTCATCAGCTTTTGAATGTATCGATACATTCTTGTCATTGTTGACGTGTGGGAATTATTGGCTAAAAAATACTAGAAGATTGAACTATTCTCTCTGTTACCTTACATTAATAGATTTTTCTGTTAATAGCAGTACTTCCAACTGGTAAATAACATGCCGTTTTTGTTGCTCTCAGTTTTTGTCAACACTGCGTCGTTCCTTGTCCTCGCTCAGTGAATATATTTTTTTTAAATCGGTTTTATACTTCGTACGCATTTGCTGGCAATGCGGTAATAGTTGTTGCGTTTTAATAATAAGATCGCCAATATACATTCATGACCGTATGAGTACATAAAAAACAACAAGCAGCAGACGACAACAACAACAACAACAGAAATTGAGTGCGCGAGTGTCAACATACACAGTTGTTTTTTGCATTTCAATTTGCATAGATTATTTGTAGTTGTTTTTTTTTGAAAGTTAAAAAGTTTTAATTGGAAGCAGAGCGACAACAAAAGCCAGAACTAAGTGGATTAAGGGCAAACCCAAAGGCAAATCAAAATCAACAGGTAAATACCAACAATAAGATGAGACTTACACATACATACGAGTATGTACTTATGCATGTATGTACAGTTATATACATGTTTGCATGCGTATACGCTCGTGTGTGCGTGTGTGTGTGTGTAGATAAGTTGCTTGACATATACGTATGTACATACATATGTAAATATGTATTATTTTCCAAGTGTGTCGGGTGAGCATCACAGTTATTAAAAATGTCTGTCGCAGACTTTAACAACAACAACGGCGAATACAATAACATTACGCCGGCAGTGACAGCGACAGCGAAGCGACAACAAAAACAAAAACAACAACTGTAACTGTCACAGTGACTGCAAGCAATTTTATTGCGCTTCAACATATATAGAAGAATTTGGTGCCGAAGGTGTAAAATGCAACCGAATGGCAATAGGGCGGCATATGCACATATGTATAAAAAAGTTTTCCCTTCCAAATGCTAATCACACACGAATCCCTGTGCTATACGCCTGTGCGAAGGTCAGCTCTCTGTATGGGTGACCCTGCACTTGCCGCTAAATTATTGATTTGCTTAGAGAGAGAGCAGAAACCAACAGCAGCGGCAAAAAACAGCTGTCGCACATCACATTCATCGTAATACCCTGTAGACATGAATATGATGAGCGGAGCCAACAACAACAGCAACAATATTTAATTATGAAATGAAATGAAATTTTGTGCTCATTTGGTGCTGTTATTCAGCTGCTGTCAATCGATTCATTCGCAGCTGCAGTTTCGCATTTAACAGCGCAGTTACAGAGCATAAGCCGGCCTGGCTGTGTGGCCTCTTCTTCTTCTAGGCATTTGAACTGGGTTAGAGTTATTTGGTCGATTGATGGCATTGTTGCTGTTGCTACTGCTGGCGTTGTTCCTGTTGCTTCCTCCCATCATAACGCACACCTCATGCGGATGAGGTCATTGCGGAGCCGACCGACCTGGCAATTTGCATGTCACCTCCAGGTCTCAAGTTCTATTCTTGGCTGACACTCTACAGTAGTTCTCTCACTTCCAATCCCACTTCCACTCTCTCTCTCTCTCTCTTCCTCTCTTTGCCTGTCCTTCTAGTTTGTTTTATTTTCGTTTACACGGCTATTGCAACATTGATCTATCTGATAAGGTCTATCATAGTATTTACGCGCGCACTTAAGTAATTACACGCTCACATATACCAATCGAGTGGAGACATGGAAAAGCCGGTTGGGTGGTGGGTGATGGGGTGGGGAATACACTGGACTGGAGAATGTCTCCCATTTCGGCATGATAAGCGTACGTGCGGTCGGTCTTATCACACGCTTTCGCGTTACTCTTCTAAATCGCCCCTGGCTGATCCATCAATCAGGTTGGAAAACACATGACCTCAGAGCTCTGACGTATCCAGTTAACTCTCAAGTGGTCTGCACTTCAATTCACTCCTGTCTCCATATACACGAGCCCTAATCTCTGCACGAACATTATGTATGATGATGATATACAATATATAGTACACATATCTAGTGTGATATCAAAGCCTGGAGTCGATGATATGGCTGCATTTGCGATAAAAACACATAATATGCCAAAAATGGAACTGGAATTATTGAGGTACGAGAGAGTGGAATAATATGCAGGTCCATTATGCGTGGACATTGTACCGATCGAACTGTCGAGTAATCGTCAAGTGTGTAAGCATTCGATAGCGCACAGTACAATCGGATCAGTAGTGGAAGTATATATAATTAAATAGTTTGTTGGACGGACTGATTTAAAAGGAACTTGAGAATTATCATCAATGTGTCAGGTAAATATTGCATGTATTTACATAATTTCAAGAATGTGGCGAAACTGAACTTTGTTTTTTGTATTTCCAGAGTGAGTAATACAAAGAGCGAGAGAGAGTGAGTGGAAATTTACTGAGAGATAGAGAGAGTGGAAAGACGATGTAAACATGATAATAAATAGAAATGATATCTTGGCGGAAATCGGAGCTACTCCTATGGCAAAATGCCATGCAACTATCCAGAGATACTACGATACTGCTATGCGAATTTACCGTTCGAAGGTTCCACGTGACGCACGTGGAGACAGGCGCGCCGCGGCGACTCCATAATCATCTGGGCCTTGCAGTTTCTCTAGATGCCGAACAGAAGATAAGATACGCTGGCAGCCAACAGCCGACACACCCACAAAATAGAGAAACCTATCAGGAGGGAGACAGACTGCGATACAAGCATATATCTAAATTATATATAGACTAGCATACTTCCCGACCAGTTCGCATTAGGCTAAAACATCGAACCGCAGAGTCGACGTCTTGGCTTATCGCACACACAATTCCCCTATACCTCAGTATCAGTATCTGTCGTAAAGCCGGCGTCGGCCATCGGCTGGCTATATATATATATATGCACATATGTATAGTATAGATACTTATAGTACATATTTACCTGGGGCCCGATAACGTCTCTGAGTGGGCAATTTTCGGGGGATTGTATAAGTGTCAATTAAAATCGCATTTTGCTTTACGCCCCATCATATCAGTTGATCCACATGCACAGTCTATGTCTATATATATATATATATATGTGCATGGCATGCCCATAATCTTCAGGTGCTATAATCTTCAAGTGCTATGTTTTATGGCCAGCACTTGTTAATAATTACTATATAGTTACTCCTTCTGCCCGCCCCGAACACTTGTTAATTAATGCGATTCCTTAAAGTTTGACAAATAATTTCTTCATATGTGTATACGCTGGAAAAGTCGAGTTTACTAGTGCATGGGAAACGTCAGGGTTATCTGCGATTTAAGACTTTTTATTATGATCCATAAAATGTTTATACGAATGTGTATATTATTTTAATATTAGAGGGTAAGCTTTATGGCATAATAAGTGCTGCTCTCTCTCTAATCACTTTAAACGTGTTTTCTTCTGTAAACCAGCTGATTTCCGCTAGATCTTAGATCATAGCAGATTATAGTACTCTAACATTGTATAACATATTTATAATATTAGTCTTAAATCAGCATAAGTTACATACTATATACTAGGTTATATTTGTGTACTGTTTTATTATAGCGAATCTTAATCATAAATTCCAAAATCAAATTGTGAATTAACTGTAAAAATTGCAAGGAACTTATCGCTTATCGCAATCACGATGTGGCACCGCATAAACGCAGTCTACGTGATTGACTGATAAACGGAAAGCCGCCAATTTGTGTTCTATATCACAATGGGGCGACAAAACAAAGAACTTTTTTTAATTTCACGAGTCCGAGAAGAGTTCTGCCAGCCAGACAGCCTGCTCCTCCTTCGTCTTCGCCTTCCCGCCATCAATTGAGCCATAAAACAACTTGGAAGCACGCGACCATCCAATGCTTGTGGTCGGTTCGTCCCATCAATCTGTCAATTGTCGCTAATGAAACATGCACGAAGCGGCAATTAGATAACGAATCGATATCAACTGCAATTGTCCTGCTTGCAGCAGAAGATCCCCGCATGGAGGTGCAAACAAGACAAATTAGAGGTCAAATTGAGGTTTAGCTGAATATTTAAAAACGCACTACGTGAACTTTGAACTGCAGAGTGGAGGCGTAACAAGGCAGTGGGTGGGGGAGGGAGTGGCTGTTGGTATGGGTGGGGTGGGTTATGAAAATGTTTACACGCAGCTCGCTGCACGCATTTTAATTTCTTGAGGCGCTGAGCAAACAAGACATCAGGGAAGTGTCCGGGGAGGAGGAGATGGTTGCATTGCTATCAGGTGTCGATTTCAATGGTAAACAATTGGACGAAGCTGTTGCTCCCCAGGCTGATGACATGGTCACGCAATCCATTCACCCGGATACGCTTTCACCTTCACCTTCACCTTTGCCTTCGCTTTGCAACTTTCAATTACCAATTTGAAAAATTTCATCATATCCTTCCTCCTTTCTTTCCATCCATTGCAGTTAACCCTTGAGGCAAGGACAGGGCGCAGCGCTAATCGAACGGACGGCACCCAAAGCAGGAGCCGTCACATTTCCTTACACACGCCGGCGTCGAGAGGAACAGTCGCCATCACGACGTCGCCGCCGCAAGCGCCACCTCTGTCAGCCGAGCACTTGGACGACGCCAGCGCTGACGATCGCGGGCGTGTCTACAAGCTGAGGAAGAAGAAATATCTAAACGACGTCCACATCACATAGGCAGACGGGAAGAAGATCGATAATTGGAGTCAGGAGAGCAGCCAGGAGCAGAACAGATTGGTCGGAAGCAGCTGAAGCCACGAGGAGGAGATCACGCGCAGCGTAGATAGCGTAGCTTAGCATATAATATATAGTATGCCCGTGCAGTCGCCCATTGAGATAAGCAATCGTGCCATCGAGCATATTGATGATGTGGATCCGCTCGAATACCATGGCCATTGGGAACCAGTTGGTGTGGCCCGTGTCCAGAACACCGGCACCTCGGCCATGGTCACCTTTAGCAAACGCAAACAGCAGCCCTACATCATTGGCGGCGCTCTGGACACCAATATGTATGTGTTCGAACAGTTGCACTTCCATTGGTCCGACTCGGACGAGTCGGGATGCGAGCATACGCTGGAGGGCATGAAGTACTCGATGGAGGCGCATGCTGTCCACTACAATGCCAAGTATAAGGACTTTGCCGAGGCCAAGAACAAGCCGGATGGACTTGCTGTTGTCGCATTCTTTATCCAGGCATGTGGCGACAAGGATTGTCCCGAGTTCAAGAAGATCACCGAGGGTATACGAATTGTCCAAAAGATACACACGAGTGCATCGCTCGACTCAGGTGAGTAGCCATTTATCGAAGTATGCAACTTGGATACATATTTATCTTTTCCACTTGTTTAGACTGTCTGTCCTGGATAGGCCTGCAGGAGCTGAGCAAACACTACTACACATACAAGGGTTCGCTAACAACGGCACCATATTTCGAGAGCGTCACATGGATTATCTATCGCACGCCCATCTATGTGTCGCGCGGTCAGGTGAGAGATGCCTGTGCCTCAGGGCATGCCAAGAAAGCATTTATTAATTTGATTATTTTTAACTTTTTAGGTTAGCGTATTTCGCAATCTACAATCGTGCCCCCAAGACAGGTCCAAGAAGATAGTGAACAATTATCGCGAGATTCAAAGACCACACAAGGATCCGGAGATCTTCTTTGCCCGCAACACGAACACCAAGTCCAAATTATGATGTGCTTACCCCAGATCGATCTATCTATCCACCACATACTCTCTCCTCTCTCGCTCGGTTCGCTGGTTCTGGCTATATATCAATTTGTTTCTATCTTATACTACTTACTACTCAGTGTCCAATGTAAATCCTCCTGTAATCCTAGAATTCTACGGTTGTCGATAAGCTCTTGTTAATTGCCTCATGTACATAGCTACTACACATAATGCGTACTCTATATATATATATATATATTCTATGTATAACTATAAAAACATGCGTATATATAAATATATATATTATATATATATACACCAATATTTATATGTATGTAGATATCGAGTCAGAACACGCGGTTGCCTTGCATTGAATGTTTCTCGGAAATGTTTAATAATAGCTATTTAAAAAGTCCTTAAAACAAACAAAAAAAAACCATGTAAAAAGCGTTTTAAACTAGGTAAACCATTTTTGTATGCTAAATTCAATATCGAAATGATGATTAATTACAACTATATTGCCTGCATGTGCGTCCGTATATCGGGTATACTATATATATATATATGGAGAGATTTTTCTATAGTATAGTATAGTATATGCAAGTAAAGCTTTGCTTTGTTTGTTTGCTTGGGCGTGGTCACTTCCAAACGTTCAATATTGCTCGAGCAGCAACGGCACCAAGTGTTCTACGAACCATTCCCGTGAGATGGCCAGGTGATCTCCTTCGACGCTAAGAAACTGCAGCTTCTTATTCAAATCCATCTGCTCCAGACCGAGCTGTAGGCAAACAATGTATAGATATATATAACAAAATATATATATAACAAATCGTTATCTCTTACATTTTTGTAGAGTTTGCTCTGTTTAAGCGGCAATATGCGCTGATCCTGCCCAGGCTCGTAGAACTCAAACCACTGCGACTCCTTGGGCTGCACAATGGTGTCGTTAAGGAACTTGACCATGACAAATCTGCAATGGCAATGAACATATATACATATAGGATCATGTTCAATTTCCTATCGTATTTCCAGCTTACTTCTTTAACTTGTTCAGGTTTTCTGCGTAGCCCTCGTTGACGTACACCTCGTTGTTGATGTCGGCTAGGAAGGTGCTCTTAAGCCTGTAGGTATTCTCATGCAACGGGTCGTGCCAATAGGTGGCCTGCACCAGGGCATCTTGGACCCTTCTGCAAGCATAATGAATGACTAAGCCAACCAGCAAAGCAGTGTATGATATGTGGGTGCACTTACTTCTCGTAGGCGGCATAGTTGAGCATTTTGGTGATGTACTCGCAGCTGCTGACACTCAGCGTGGGACACTTGGGCAGCCCGAAGACGCCTTGATGCTGTCCGCCCAGGGTGATGAGCGTGCGCATGGGAGGATTGGGGCAGCGCTGGGCCACTGCGCGACTAGCGAAGAAATGAAATTTAAGTTATTCCACTTGGCAGATAACTCTGCCTCATTGCATACATACAGAAATTGGCCGCCCTGGGAGAAGCCGATGGCATTGTAGCCATTGGTTAGCTGCTCATCCTTAGCCAACTGCTTGCACACATAGTCGATCTGCTTGTTGGGATGGATGAAGAAGCCGCTCTCGTAGTCCAGCACAATGTTGCTGCCAATCTCCAGGGAGCGCACATAGGTGCCATTGGTGTGCTCCTCGATAAGCTTCTTAATTGAGCCTAGGCTAAAGGGCAAACAACAAGTGTCGCCCATGCCGTGCCAGAGTACAACGGGCAGCACTGCATTGTTTATTTGTTCCTTTCCCCTCACGTTGTCGTTGTCGTCATCCGGCTGCTCTGTGCAATGACAGAGATAAACACAGCACAGCAAGTAAAGCGCATAAATAAGACGCATTTCGTCGATGTATTCTACTTGAACTTAGCTTCTATTATTGTTGTTCTTGGCACCGGTCACTCATTATATTTATATTTACCTTTGTGATCGCTCTAGAGTTGACACAGTTTGCACAGTGCCTACCCACTTGGCATTCACCCGGATTGAAAATACTGTCGAAGTTATCGATAATAATGAAAATGTTAATTTTAACAGTGCGCCAAATTGACGTTTACAGCGCAGCATTTTAAAATTCAAAAGAAGTTGAAATAATAATTTCAAATATTTCGCAATCCATTTCATATCTTTGGGTTTATTTCAGTTTGATGCATCAAGTACATGAGCTCCGCATAAATACTTAATTATCTACTACTTGTTGCAGGATGCCTCTCCTAGGGGCATTGTCCCTCGTGCAGCACGCACCAATGGGGGATCACAGCATCTGGACGGATGCCGCGAGCAATGAGACGTTCCCGATAGCGATAGAAGCGAGGCTCGGCCATTTTTGACGATGATTTGGGATTCGACCAGAGGCGCTCAGCAGCGGCACCAGCTCTGGGCCACACACGAGCCTCTGCAGAAGGAGAAGAAGAAGAATAAGATGGGAGTGGCAGAGGCGGAGAGCGTACAATACTTACCCAGTGAGTTCTGATCCACATATTCGCTCCACATGCAGACCTCGCCGCCGAGCACCTGACGCACATTTCCAGTGGCGGCCTGACCCAAAGGCAGCACATTATCGTAGACCTTCCGCCAGTTGTAGTATCTGGTGTTGCCCCAGAAGCCATGATCTAGGTACCAGGCATCCTTGGTAGAGATGAGTAGGCGATAACCGCGCTTCAGCAGCTCTCGATTGAGAACATTCTGTGCCGCCACCCAGGTCTGAATAATGAATCGTTCCTTGGGCAGCAACTGTTCGATATGCTGGGGATCAGTGAGTCGACTGGACCACAGGATCACCGACTTCGGCGCACTGACACTGGGATACATGCGCTGATTGATGTCATCCCAGGCCTCCAAGTTGCGTTGATGGAATCTCGACCAGAGTCGCAGGAAGCTTGCCTCGCTCAGATCCATACCACGTGTGCGCATCTCGTTGGTTATTTCCTCGGTGTGGTTCCAGCACGGTATGTACACCTCGTCACCACCCATGTGTATGGTCTCTTCGGGCGCACCCACCTCGGCAACATCCTCGAGAATTTCCTTGAGCACTGCGTACATGTGCTCGTTTAGGGGATTCAATTGACCACAGGGTGGCTGCACGCAAAAGTTGCGCCACGGCGATTGGTTCAGGCAAACGGACATGTTGCCCATTCCCGCAGCCGGACCCCATTGCCATCCGTTGCCCGCATGCGATGGTCCGTCAATCTCCAGCATGATACGAATGCCCCGCAGCCGCGCGTACTTAACCAGATTGATGGCATCCGCCCTGGAATAGGTCATCCCACTGGAGTAGGCACCATAGCGCTGCATCTCCGGCACACGGGTGATCTCCAGCGGAAAACTATGTGTATCCACTACATGCCAGTGGAGCACGTTCAGCTTGGAGGCCGCCATGGCATCCAGTGTATTGCGTATTTGTCGCAGCGGCAGGAAATTTCGAGCAGTGTCCAGGAGCAGCCCGCGATGCGGATAGGCAGGCGCATCGCTGATGCGTGCCGCACTCACCAGGAGCAGCCCGTTGGAGTGGCTGCCCGTGACCAGGTTACTCAACGTTTCGAAGGCATGTCTGGCACCGTACACTGTCTCCGCCTTGATGTCCACAAACGTGGCTGTCTCCGTGGTGCGCACCACCATCATGTAGCTCTCATCAGTGTTCCAGTCCAGCACCAGGCTGCTTCCAGTGACCGTCGCCTTGACCAGGATCTCCTTGCTGCCATCGCCCAGAGTGCAGTTGCGTATGCACTCCTTGAGGAGGTTGCTCACGAAGAGACGATTGGTTTCGCGTAAGAACTGTGTGGTCACTGCATTGGGAGCAACCACATTGAAGCGCACCTTCCAAGGATCGAAGTGGACGCGCTCGTGGGACAGACTGGTCTCGCCGCTGGGCATGGGCCAGATGGAGCCGTATTTGCCGCACGAGAGACGGCAGTCGCGTTGGCTCTCGAAGCGTACAGCCGTCTGGCCGCCAGCGGCATGGGGCACCTGTGGTGGCACTTCTCCCTCATGCAGGCAGAGATCAGTTGCATCACAGATCCATTTGCTAAAAAGGAACCGGAGGAGGTGATCATGAGAGTTCAGTTTGTTAGGGGTATTCTTTTGGTTGAAGTGGGCATTACCCAAGAGATATGCTTCAATAAGATTCTGCTTGTGGTTTTGATGGGAAATACCGTCTTGGGAGTCCCATATCCCGCAGAGGGGTTCACCTGCAGAGTTTGGTAGCGCATGGAAAGGAAGTTCTTGCAAATTAGCGAATTTGCAAAGCAAATCATATGCGGAAATGTTTTAATTTATGTAAGTATGCTCACATACTAATCAGCTAAACGAAAGTACTATAACCACAGGGTTCAGGAAACTATCATAATATATGCAAATGTGAGGTGAAATTCGCCCGGAAACTTATATAGCTGGTAAATCTGTGCGCGTAGATTCTAAATATTGTATCTTTGTTTGATTCATTACGAGACTATGGCTAATTTTTTCTAATTGACGCATCGGGGTTTCTTCAGAAATGATCCCTAATATTAGTCCATAGAGTTTCCAAGCTAACAGAAAACTCCTTGCAGCCGCACTGTCAGTGACTCCTTAACAGCTGTTAAGTAGCCTGCAAAAGGGCTGTCGATGATCCCTTAACAGCTGTTAAGTAGCCTGCCACAGGGCTGTCAGTGATCCTTTAACAGCTGTTAAATTTAAAACAAACCTGCTACTGTTGTTGCTGCCGCTGCCACTTTTGGCTTCGCTGCTGTCGTCGGCGGCCGCCACTGAGTGCGCTGCTGCTGCGCAACACAGCAACAGAGCGCAGCAAGTGTAACGGTTAAACTGCATGCTGAAATGGGTCGCGCTTGGCCGTTTGCCCTGCTTGCAGTAATGTTTTGATTAAGCGTCGTGCGAGCCAAGCAAGAGTCCAATCAAATTGAGTTCAATTGAATCGTATAAAAGCAAAACAAGAAAACAAAAAAAAAAAATGAACACAAAATACAGGAAAAAAAAATTTCAACGTCTTTTGCCGTTTTCTTTCTTTGCCGTTCCGTATGAATGCCGCATGCAGCGTGAGCGGCGCATGCAGATGGGCGCAGCACTAAAACCGAACTGAAACTAAATTAAATAAATGCTGAAAAGGCTAGCTTATCGGCTGCGCAGCTGACTGAGCTTCTTTAGTATGTGCGCGCGTGTGTGTGTGAGTGGGACTCACCACAGTAACAGTCACAGCAGCGGCGGCAGCGACAGCGGCGCACTGACGCTGTACGCTGACGGCGTTGAAGCGTTGCGCATGGCAATCGGGCGGGATAGAGCGAAATAATGTTAATGTCAAGCAGTTATTGCTGTATTTGCCATTTTTAACTAATTGTTGCAGTAACCCTTTCCCTGTTTATACCTTATAAGCTCTCCTATACTTATTTATAAGGTATAAAGAAATAAACATTCCCTTATACTAATTATGTGTTTTATAACTTTATACGGACAAATAATTAAAATGTTGTGACAGCTGCGGTACAAACTTACCCAAAAATGTACCAACTGTGCTTCTTGCTCTTGTACTCTGCACAGTTCTATAGGCTGAGTTTGAGGTTACGCGCAGGGCAGCGGAGCAGCGCTGCAGTTGTCAACTGGCAAGCTGTACGA
Organism: Zaprionus tsacasi; assembly: GCA_018904105.1. Taxonomy (NCBI): domain Eukaryota; kingdom Metazoa; phylum Arthropoda; class Insecta; order Diptera; family Drosophilidae; genus Zaprionus; species Zaprionus tsacasi. The sequence continues at coordinate 1,337,212 of JAEIFR010000003.1, read as the reverse complement.
TGTGTAGGGAGGGGTGGGGCGACCCGATTACATTTAACAGCAGCAAAACAAAGCTCCAGGCTTGGGTCTGAACACACTAAGCGTATGCTGGAGTTTTGAGTACACTTTACATTCAGTGAGGCCAACTTAGCCGTTTCCCCGCTTGATCATATGCGGAATGATTTTAAAATAACGGCTAGCGGGAATTCAGAAATTTCCAACATTTGTATATGAAATTCATCTATAGATTATAATCGTTAATTTCAAAATAAATGGATACATTTAAACTTTAAGGTTCTGTAATTTTAGCTCTTATTTTCAAGAATCAATTTTAAGAGAGAGAACTATTCAATTGTAATATGTATTTATTCTTCAATACTTTAACACTTTATTTGTTGTTCTTGAGGTTTTCTGGAAATGAGAGAAAAGCGCATCGAGAGCCAACAAATCAAGCGAAAATGTTAAGTGAATAATTTGCACATGCATACAAAGGAGCAAGTTCTGCATGTTTTCCTTTGGCGCTTTCTCTGATATGGGTAAAATATTCCATTTATATGGTATGCTTGATTTAGCATTAATTTTGTGAAAGTCGAACGCTTCTAGTTTTTTAAATTTTTATATATTAAATTTGCAAAATGCCATACATAATACAGATTGCACATAGAAAAAACCCAATATCGCATTTACAGATTTACACACGCCCCTAATTTAAATGTAGATTGTAGATTATAATAATAAAAAAACCTACACCTCATTGAAAAGCATTTTAGTGAATAGATACGTATTTGTATGCATAATAGCTTATATAATTTAGTATGGTTCATTCAGGAACAGTATTTTATCGATCTTATCTTATTATTGGGATTGGTAAAGAAAACAGTACGCATAATAGTAGAACGATTTTGCCTATCGAGCTTGTTTGTACTCCGTGAATTGCATAACTATACCAATAGGGTTAGCTGTGTTCAAGATAGATAGATAGATATCAAAATATTTTGTGTATAATTATTTTTGATAGAAATACATTCTATTTATAATATATTTGTTTAACATAAACTATCTACAATATAGCTGCAATTTAGTAATTCTTTTTGCCTGACACTTAAAAAGTGCGTGGTATCTGCTAGTTGCGTCACTTAATTTAATGCATTCTTATGTGATTTATTTTTGTTTTCAATTTCATGTGTTTTTTGCGGGAATCACCCGCATATTTTACACCCTCGTCCATTATGCAAGCTCCGAAAGAATAAGTTGAGAGCAAATTAAAAAAGCACAAAACTGAAATGTGAACTCATGTGTGTATGTGTGTGTGGTGTGTGTGTGCGGGCATTGTTGATTATTATTTTTATTGTATTCGGCATTTACACACACACACACACATACTCTCACACATACATAGTTCGCTTTTCATTATTATTTCTTTTTATTATTATTTTATGTTTTTCAATTTCATTTCAATTTCATGTGCGCCTTTTGTGCGCTTTCAAATGAATTATGCGAAGCGCCGCCTTGGTCCATTGTTGCCGCATTTCTCTCTCTCTCTCTCTCTGTGTGTGTGTGAGTGGGTGTGCGTATGTGTGCGGTATGTAGAATTATAATAATTAAAAAATGTGCAAGGAAAAAGCATTGTGCAGGAAGGGGGCGAACTCTGTTGATGATAGCACAACCAACGAGTATTGCGAGTAGTCTAAAGTAATCAGAGATATAGTACTTATTAATAATATACTTCTGTCCGGAAGTCAAAACTCACGAACTGAGTAGCTAAGGGCCAAATCTATTGGTAATTAATTGATCTACCCTTAAGATCATATATTAATGTGCAAATAATGAATCCTATACATAATTCACTGAAGAAATCAGGCAGGTAGTTAGTTATAAATGAAATCGAGTTAATTTATTTTTATTAATTTGTTTAAGCTCAAAGTAAAATGAAAAGAATAATTAATTAATTAATTAATAATTACTTATAAATTAATTTAAAATTAAAAGTAAGATTAACCATAAAGGAAATCAAAAATGTATTTATAATTAAATTTTTTTAAATTAAGGACGGAAAGATCCCTTATTTAGATTAAGTTTAGTTAAGGAATTGCAAAGTCTATGATATGATTATTTAAAATCCCAATTTAAAATCATGTGTCAAAATTTCTCTCTTTAAATAAAGACGAACATCATTTAAATTGAAATTATCGTGACTCACGCCGCTCATCTCTTCCTCACGTTCCCATCTCTAGGCGCCACACACATGTTGCAAGCGTGCTATGAGTTTTTCTCAAGCGTTACTCTCTCTTGCCGGACATGCCAAGGAATTCTAGGAATGGGGGGGGTCGGTAGGCGGATGGGAGGGGAGGCGTGGCTCAATGACTACGACTCCAGTGAGGAGCAGTAGGACAATGCAGATGCGAATGCAGCGCTTCGTCGCTGATTATGACGTTGATTACATTGCGGGCGCGCTCATCTCTTCTCTCTCTCACGCTCCCATGTCTGTCTGTCTGTCTGTCTGTCTGTCTGTCTGTCAGTCTGTCTGTCTGTCAGTCCATCTGCCCGTCAGTTTGTCAGTCAGCCGCTGCTTAGAACAATGCGAGATTAAAAACTGTAACAAATTACAAGCAAAACGGCAAATAAATTACAAAATAGAAAGAGCGAAAGACAGAGAGAGAGAGAGAGAGAGAGAGAGAGAACAAAGAGTGAACGCAAAAAGTTGCCATGTGTTGGAAAAAAGGGAACGAGCTGCACTCCATGCACACAGTCCACAAGGCAGAAGGAGTTCAGCGTCCGGAATACCTCATATGAGTACGTCCCTCTCACTCTCTCTCTCGCTGTCTCGCTCTCTCTCTCTCTGCTCTGCAAGTGATTCTCCATTAGCGTGTAAAATGTGCAATGTTGCGGTGGCTCATGGCGAAGTTGATTAAGTTAATTAGCAGCAGAAAATTAATTTAGAGCACAACTAAAAGAAGGAGGAGACAGGGGAAGGCGCAATTGAAGTGGAATTGGAGTAGAAAGATCACAACTCTGTACTACTACGATTGTGTGCTACAGCTGTGCGATGGCTTTGCTTCTCTGCACACTGTTCTACTATTGCGTGCTACAGCTTTGGTATCTGTGTGCAACTGTGCTACTGTGCTACTGATGTAACTACAAACTGAAACCGTAATATAATTTTGTTATACCATAATTGCAGTTTTATTGTACTTTAGCTATAGTATAACTTTAGTATAACTGTACTTTGACTGCATAATAACTGTACTACATCTGTAATTGATTTCCTTTTGTTTAAATCTACTTTATTATCATTATTTATTTTTTATTTTACTCTACACATTTTTTTCACTTCATCCTTAACTTTCTTTCCTAGAAATCTTCCACGCAGTATTTCCTGCACTTTTTACTGTTTTTTCTCCTTTTTCTTTCAACACTCTCCTTTCCTCTATTTTTCTATTTTATTTCTTAAACTTTCCTTCTTCTATTTCTCTTTTATCTACTTTTTTTTTTCTTCATCCTTTCCCAGAAATCTTTCTCGCAATATTAACTGCACTTTTTACTGTTTTTCTACTACTTATGCTTTTCTTTTAAACCGAACTCTTTCTTTCAACACTTTTCTTTCCTTAATTTTTTTTATTTTATTGTTTATAATTTCTTTTTTCTATTTCTCTTTTATCTACAATTTATATTCTCTAATATTTTTAGTTTTTTACTCTCTTAACAATATTTGTTTTACTTGCTATTTTCTTACTACTTTCTCCTACTCTTTCTATACTTCCCATTCTCATGCTCGCCTCACTCATCTTAAGCTCTTTTAACTACATTTTCTCCTACTCTTTCTCTTCTCTTCTCCTCTCTACCTTATTCCTTCTGCATCGTGATTCGCTGTGCGCTGCAAATGAAGTGAAAATGAACTGGTCGGAATCGGTGGAGCGTTCTGCTCTATTCTCTTCTCTTCTCTTTCCTTCTCTTCTGTTCTGCTTTATTATTGTTTTCAATTCCCGCTGAAGGTGAAGGGGGAGGGGGGAGTGGTCTGAGGGGCTGCTGCTATCGGTCAGCAACGATGGCGATGGGGTCGGGTCGCGCTGCACATGTCGCACTGCACGAGCCGCAAACAATGCAAATTGCATGAGTGAATGAATGAATGAATGAGTGAATAAGCGAATGAGTGAGTGGGTGGGTGAGTGAGTGAATGCCATTTTGCATTTGATTTCAATGCCTGCTCAGTTCTTCTTCTTGTTGTTGTTGTTGTCTTTGTACAGTGCCTGCAATCGCATTCGCATTCGCATTGAATTTCTCTTTTGATTAAATCAAATGCATAAAATGTTTTCAATTCAATACGAAGAGCGCACAAGAGAGAGACAGAGATAGTGAGAGAGAGAGAGACAGAAACTGAAAGCTGAATCAGATTCAGAATCGGAATCAGAATCGGCATCAGAATCGGCTTCAGCGACCACGCTTAACTTTTTTTTTAATTTGTGCTCAGTTCGTTTTATACCCTGTACAGCAGCTGGGCTGTGTGTGGGGTATGATGGTGTGGTGTGTAGAGAACTTTACGAATTTTTACATAGTGTTTGTATGTTATGCAAGGTTTTCCCCTATCTATCACTTCCTCTTTCAACTAGTTGTGCTGCAAGTGCAGGGTATCTTCAAGTCGTACACACACGCTCATACACATTTCTGTGCCACATTTCAAAAGTGTGTTACATCGCATTTCAGCTATTTAAATCTCAAGTGCAGGGTGTCTTCAAGTCGAGCATACTCATGCAAAAGTTTCTCTCATGTTTTTTATGCTCACATATGCCACACACATGTGTGTGTGTGTGTGTGTGTGTGTGCTTGTGTGGGCCTCTAGTTTTTTAATTAATTGCACTAACATTTGCCCCCCTCCCCCTCCCCGCAGACATACACATGACTTGTCCCTCCCCCTGGACTTGTCCCTGAATTCGCCCTTGTCGAGCTTTTGCCCCGGCTTTGTTTTAATTAAATTCGCTTCTTTCTTTTTCTTTTTTTTTTTGTTTTTTCTTTTTTTGTTTTATTTTTTGTTTTTCTGATTTCATTATCAAACCAAATGTTGCTCAAGTTCAAGGCGATTACCCTCCCTCCGACCTACACGGTTCACCCCTTTCCTGTCCATCTAATGAATGGGATAATTTGACTGAATTTATAGCAAGGTGTCGAGAGAACTGACTGAAGGTGAGAGTGTAAAAAGCAAAGCCAATATAAACATTATAAATAACATTTCTTATCTAATCTAAAGTATACTGTAGCGCAACTAACCTCACTTAACTTAAACCAACTGAATATCTATACAATATACTATATATTTCATCTAATTCCTACACTATTTTGTATATTATAGAAACTATCAATAAATATAGGGGGAACTCAATAGAGAGACAGATAAGTCTGTTATTCTCCCCGTAATTACTGTGTATAAAACTTTTATACACGTTTTGCCACTTCTTTCCTACTTTATTAGCATGTTCAATCGTGTCTAGAGAGATAACCTAGCTAGAACATTCCTTAGCACCTTCCCTGCTTCAATTCAATCTATTTCTGTTCTCATTGAGTGTAATCTATCTAAACTTAGAAACAATCCCTATGTGATATGAGAAAGGAAAAATACATTCATTAGCAATATGAGTTGTTGCAGATATTGGAAGAATCAAGATGGAACTATGTATGTAGTTCACTAAGTGATTTCAAAATTGGTTTCGTCTCTGATAAATTCAAGAAAAATAACTTTGATATGAGCATGCTCCGTCTCTTTCCTTCGCACACAATTTTTGGCATAAGTTCATAAAACTTTTTTAGTTTTTCCTATTAAATATACTATGTCGTTTTGCTTCTGCTTGTTCACAGTGAGTTAGAATTGTTTTATGGGGGAATTATTTATTTATTATTTTATTATAATAACTATATCTTATTTCTTAGTTTTCTATTAATTTAAAGATATATGACAGATATAGTATTTAGTTACATTATTATGGAACAACCACCTTCTAAAAGGAATTTGAGAACTTATGAGCTTTTAAATAATTTTGAATACCTTGATTAGTCTACGTTTAATACGTATTTATTTGAATTTTGGAATTTTCTAATATAATTTTGTATTTGATTTTACTGTATAATAATTATCTCTCTATTGAGGTTAATTGGAAGTGGCCAAAAAGTGGGAAAACCATTACGATTACTATAAAAACAAAGTGACTTTCATACTGATATAATGAAACAGAGAGTATATAAATATCAACGTTTTTTTTTTTGTTTTCTAATGAATTTCAAGATTGAAGGTCGTAATATCCAATGAATATAGCTAAAACTCTTTTCGTAGCTCAATTGCGAAGGATTTTTCTAATAGGTTAATAGAAAACAGATTTAAATCAATTTATTAAATTTAGGAGGTTGTTCCCTCTAATGATATGTTATGGTATAAAAACTTTTATGAATTTCCAAATTAAATACAATATATATTTTGTTGCTCTCTTTTATATCTGTATATTTTTATTATTCAGACTACTTATCAGACTATATACATAATATTATATATACTAGATTCACAGTAAAATTTTCAATTATATCTATAGCACCTGATGCAAAATTGTGTTGCACAATCCTTTCACTAATTGCGGCATGTCAGAAAACTGTCGTCGTTTGCCGAGAGATCTGTCAAGGATAATAAACAGTTTGGACAGCTGTATATATAGAGGGGGATATGTCGGAAGGGGAAGGGGTGTGGGAAAGGCAGCGCAGCTCTGATTACATATTATGATTTCATTTGGCAACAGCGGCAACTGCAGCTCAGGCAAGGAAATAACAACAACAACATAGCAACAGTTCGAGCTGGGGAAGGAAGAGGGGGAGGGGAAAGGGGCAGGAAGAAACCTTGCCAGCTGCAAGCCGAGCCTCGTTGTTGTTGTTGTTGTGGGCACCGGCTGGGGCTGCCAACTAGCGGCAACTTGACTGCCTTCTCCTCCCACTGCATCCTGCTCACACTACCTCTCTCTCTGTCTCTCTCTATATCTCTTTCTCTATCTCTCTGTCTGTTGCTGTGTATGTGTTTTTATGCCCTTTGTGCAGCTGATTCTCTTATCTGCAACATTCGATTCGTAACACCAAAGGCGAAGACTATAAAAACGAGTTGGCAGCTCGCTGCGATACGATTTATGGAACACAAAATAAAACGACAAATTTTCGCCTATTTATAGCACAAATTTTGGGCTAAAAGCAATTCTATTTACGCTGAATTTGAGATAATTAAAGTATTATATAGCATACAATGCGGGGCATCGCGTTTTTTGCTTGTCTATATAGCATATTTATGGGGATTCAAGCTTTAGGTTCTTTAGTACACTTTTTGCATTAATTTTCTTATAATTAAATATATTTTTATATTTCGTATTATATTATTCAATATTATAATCGTATTTCTTGCAATTCAAATACTTTTTTCAGGACAGCAGCCGAATGCTGCAAAGTACCTTGGAGATTTTCCCGTATACCTTAATAAACATTAAAAAAAAAAAAAAAAAACTTTTTCGGAGATTATTTGCGACAGCAAGTGGAACAAGACTTCTATTTCTTGAGCTGTTTTTAGAGATTAACTTAAGATCTTTTGCAATTTGTTTACAGACATAAGAACAATTAAAACAAATCAAAAATACCTGAATAAAAAATATAAAAGATAAAAATATTTATCTCATGTATGATTTATATAATATTCAATTTAATTTATTAAATCAAACTTAAACGTACTCATATACAAAATAGTTTACCAGCTTTTGCGAGAGAAAGAATTCCAGATAGATTTTATAATAATAAGGAAAAAAGCAATATAATAATGTAGAATACCATATCAGAAATGACTTATTAATTAAATTATAAGTAGTCTTGGAGAAGAAGCAACCATAGATGCTCATTAGGTTATAGAACAATTTGTAATCTGATCCCTAATGAAATAAACAAATATAATAAAAAGAAAAAAAAACTATATACATATCATTCTCTGAAGGAGCATATTTAGCTGCCGCATTTGTTAGTCGCCTGTTTCGTTTCCCTCTCTCACTCTCTCTCTCTCTGCCTTTCTCTCGTGCCGACTCTTTCTAATTTGCAGCTGTCTTGCTCTCTCTCTCTCTCGTTCTCTCTCTGACTGTGTCTCTGTCGCGCTGCTTGTCGCAAGGCGCCAACGTAATCAGGATAACAAATGAGATCCTTGTCGACAGTTGTTGCCTGCTTTTGTGTCAGTGGCATCATCATCATCACAATGAAAGCCAGCTAGAGAGAGACAGAGAGAGATAGAGAGGGAGGTGAAGCTAGAGCAAGGGGGGGGGGCTTCTGTCAACGCTCGACGCTGTCGGCATCTTTTCGCCTGACGCTCTACATTGTTATTGTTATTATTTTTGCTGCCGCCTTTATGCAATGTTTTGATTAATTTTTGCCGCAGCACACGCCCCCTCCCCCCTCCTCCTACCCAGTCTGCTCCTCGCACTACCTAAACAAGCCTAGCAGTCTCTCCCAACCTCCCCTCAGCCTCATCTCTTCGTGCATTTGCCTGACTGCATTCGACTGGGGATAGAGGCTGGCCAAGGGGAGCGTGAGGGGGGATAAACCTCTCCTCTCTCTCTCTCTCTCTCTCTCTCGTTTCTGCCTTGTTTTGTTTAGTAGTTTTATGACTCGCTTTCGGTAAACAATGCAGATAGAACCGTGTGCATTGTCTCGGCCCATGGTAATAATGCTCGGTTACTTCTCCTCCCCCCTCCCCCTCCCCCCTGCTACAAAGGGGTGCAGCAAAGACGTTGCCACATTGAGATTTAATAAATCAACATGGCGGCGCAGCTGAAGGAAAGAGAGAGAGAGAGGGAGAGGGCAGGGCTGCGGTTTTCCATTTTGCAAATCAATTTTGTAAATTATAACGCATTTTGCACAGTTTTCTCTGCATTCATACATACCCTGCATACGAAGAGCGATGGGTATGCTGTGTTTTCAAGGCTAACTTTCTTAAGGATTAATAACTTCTAGCTCGTTCTTTTCAAAATGTTCGTACTTGACCAGCTACAATCTCTGAATTAACCAGAGTTATCAACCTCAAATTTGACCTGTAGTTATCTTTAATCTCTATGCAGGTGAAGCAGTTTTCCTACTTCAAATGCCACGCCCACAACTTGTAAAAAATGCAAAAAAAAATATAAAAAATAAAAAAAGAAAATATAAAAAAATATATATGTTTTAATAAATTATGGAAAATAAATCCATATAGAATGTATCTTTAAAATGCAACTTAAGAACACGCCCATATTATTTACAGGGTATTTCACACTCGTATACCCTGCACTTTTGCTTTCTTTACTTATTTTCTCTTGCATTTCTCAACGGAATCCACAACGAACTCTCAACCAGGCCAACACGCAGAGAGAGAGAGAGAGAGAGAAAGAGACTCACGCACACTCGTATCAATTATATTGATTGCATTTGCATTGCGGCAACTCTTCCCTCCCCTCCCCCGTACCCCGTCGAAGGGCATAATGAAAATGCATTTTGTTGCAATTTTGATTGAGTTGCGATATTTGCGTTTTATTGGCCCAAAATGCCCAAAGAGATTGTTCGTCCAGGCGTGTATGGATGATGCCTTTTTCGAACTGTAAACGGGAGGGAATAACGGATAATTTGATTACTACACTCACGAATCTAAGGGGTTAAGAGGGGAAGTAGAGAGAGAGAGAGAGAGAGAGAGAGAGAGAGAGAGAGAGAGAGCGAGAACCTATCAGATTAATATTCATTCGCTCATTAGTCGATTAATTAATTAATCGAGTAGTGATCGGGCTGGGAATATGGTGTGTTATACGAAAATTGGAGTATTTAAAAAAGGGTATACTTTTACATAAAGTATATATATTCTTGCTCAGGATCACCAGCCTAGTCGATTATGTCCGTCTGTTTTTTTGAGATAACAGATAACAGACATGAAAAATTGTCTTTTTTTTTTTATATTTTTCGATAATTTAGATATTTAGGCAGGGGCCCCTTTATGATTTTTCAACAATATTGTTTTTTTATACCCTTGCAGAGGGTATATTAATTTTAGCCAGAAGTTTGCAACGCACCTTAGGAGCCATCTCGGACCCTATAAAGTATATATATTCTGAATCAGCATAAACAGAGGAGTCCAAAAATGGATCCGTCCGTCCGTCCGTCCGTCCGTCCGTCCGTCCGTCCGTCCGTCTGTTGCAACGCAAACTAGTCCCTCAGTTTTTGAGCTATCTTCATGAAACTTGGCATATAAGCTTCTTATTGCTGTAGACTGTAAATAAGTCGGAACGAGCCAGATCGGACCGATATATCGTATAGCTGTCATAGAAACTATCGGCCGATTTTTGTTGTTTTTCAAGATATTGCAACAAGAAATCAGTCCCCCAGTTATTGAGCTATCTTCATTAAACTTGGCTTACAAGATTCTTATTTCTGCCCTCTTTAAATAAGTCGGAAAGGGTAAGATCGGACCGATATATCGTATAGCTGTTATGGAGCCTATCGTCCGATTTACGTTATATTTCAAGATATAGCTATCAGGCTTACCACATCCAAATCAAAGTTTGGTCATTCGATGTACTGTTATAATTGTTTAATTAATACCACGGAAACCGGCAGCAATCCAAATTTATACTATATATTTAGTATAACTGCAAGGGTATAAAACCTTCGGCAAGCCGAAGGTAACCTTGCTTTCTTGTTTTTTTTTTATTTGGCCACGTCTGTAAATAAGGGAAAGCTTGAAACAGCCACAATAATAACTTCGATTTTATTGAATTACTAATTGCATGATCTCATCATTTTCTCATATTCTTCAATTTTCCCAGTATTTTTTCTTAATTTGTTTTCTGTTTAAGTTTATTCTCTTTGTTTTAAATACTAATAATATAGGGTTTTAAACATATTTCTTCAATTTTTTCCATTTATCTACATATATCATTATTTTACGCCTTGGTTCAGTACTATACTTTTCCTACTTCTTCTTGTTGTTCTATATCTCTATATTTTTATCTCTTATTTTATTTATTTATTTATTTTTTTTTTTAAGAATAAAGATAGATTAAGTATCCTATCTTAGAAATAGACATATACGTATATACATATATGTGGTCTAGCCAGGAATGTTAGATTCTCACATTGCTCGCTCTCACCCTCCTTTCTCTCTCTCTTTCTCCTTCTTTGCTTTCGCCTTTGTTAATGCATCAAGGGACACGAAAGCGAAGTCGAACATGATTTCGGATGGCGAAAAATCAACAATGAAATTTGCGTTTGATGCTGCTGATAGAGCGCTGCCAGGGGCGGCCTGTCCAGAGGGGCGGAGTGAGGCGAGGCAAGGCGAGGGGGCGTGGCTAAAGACGGTGGTTAATTGGAATTTTTAATTATGATTTGTCATTGCGCAGGAGAAAAAAAAACAATAGCAAAACACAGTGCAATATGAAGGGGGCGGAGCGGGGCAGGGCGAGGTGAAGGACAACAGAGTGGGCAGGAGAAAAGGGGCGTGGTAGGGAGAAGGAAGGAGGGAGAAGGAAGGAGGGAGAAGGGAGGAGCTTAGCTGGCAATTTTGTTAGCCAAGGCAAGAACGCATTACGCTCGAAACTAGGACGAAGAAAATACAGAGAGAGAGAGGGAGGGAGAGAGGGAAAATGCAAAAATAGTCGGAAAATTTTGTTGCAGCATTTTGTAATCATTTTAATTGCCCCAATAATGCGGCAGCGTGGGCGAAGGGAAATCCGTTCCTCCACATGCAGCTCTCCCTACAGTCACCCCATACCTTACTCTCCCATCTGCCCACCCCCCCCGGTTCGGGCGAACCTCAACCGACGCGCTACGCCCCTGGACGGGGCCGCACTTTATGGAAATCATTAAGTTAATTACATTTTTTGCACGCGCCGAATGCAATGCTAAAACAACAGCAATAAAGGCAGAGACAGAGAGGGAGAGAGAGAGAGAGAGAGTGAGACAGGTGCAGCAGCAACACGAACAGACACGAACGAACACGTCAAAATTATAATCAGCGCCACACAAAAGCACACGGCGCGCCACCAGTTAGCTCGCTCTTTCTCTCTCCCACACTCTCTCTCTCGCTCTCCTTTCTAGCTGTGTCTTTTCTGCCGCTGTGTGTGTGTGTGTGAGAGAGAGAGGAAGAGAGGAGGCTGCTGCAGTGAGGGCACAACAAACTACGTTGGCGCCTGCAACACAACAACAACAAAAAGCAGCACGACTTGTGGCATACCCTTTAAAAATGTAATCAAGACAATTTCAATTTCAATTGTGATCTAAGCGGCATGACTGGCAGATACCCTGTAAGCTGCAAGAAAAGAAAAAAAGAGATATGTAGTTAGAATAAAATAAAATACACTCATATTGAGCTGCTCGACCAGTGACATACCGTGTAAAGTGTGTCAGAGTTCTAATGAAATGGGAAATTAATTACAGTTCATAATGCACGACTGACAATTACCCTGTAAAGAACACAAGCTGAGTGAAAACAAGAAAAACAAACAGGGTATCAAAAATATTACTCAAGACCTTCACCCGTCGATTGCCTACATGTATCCCCCCCTGGAGCATGCCTACAGGGTATTTCTGTTTCTAGCAAAGAGAGGGAGAAAAGTGAAAACACACAACATGAGAAATATTTTCATAATACTAATTGCATCGTCACAATGTCATTTTCAGCCGTAGAATGAGAGGCTGGAACAGCAGGAAGAGGAAGAGAAGGAGAAGGAGGAGGACGAAGAGGAAGAAGGGCAAAGAGAGACGCCTATGGCGGCTGTCTGTCAGGACAACGAGCTGAGCTGAGCAGGCTGAGATGAAACTGAATTTATGCTAAAATGCAGCCAAGCAAAAGAAATCATGATGATAATGATGATAATGATGATGATGGTGATAAGGAGGACAAGAACAGAGCGCAAGGACTCGTCCTGCCAGGCAGCTGACTGACTGCGGCGCCACAAAAGAAAATGAGTTGAAAAAAGTAATTAAAAAAGGAAGGAAAAAAGGAAGAAGCGCAGGAAGATACACAAGCGAAGAAAGTGGACGAGCATAGCCGAAGTGGGTGATGCGCTACGCGAGTCTGCAAAGAATGCGGCGAACATTGAGATCCATTAGGACCTTATCAATATATAATAATAGGTACGAACGTCTGGAACATTTGATCGATGTCTGGTCCAACAGACAAAGATTATACAGTAGACAGATACCCTGCAGGCAAAGATTATAGATTAGACGGATCCGTTAACCACACTCATAACTCGCACACTCGTACCGAACATTTGTACCGAAAACGTTGACTCGAATGTCCGATCGGTTTGTAATTTGGAGGATATGTTCATATTGCATTAAGCTTTATATATACCGAAGCAGAGCTTTATAAGTTCAATACTTTGCTTAATAATCGCAAATTGCCGATTTGCGGGTGCCGTATGCGTGGCTTCAAACATTTGAAATATGCTTGATCTGCCTATGACATATAGGAACCTCCATACCAAATTTGGTATCTCTAGCTTTTTTAATAGCTGAGATCTGCGTGCTCATACAGACGGACAGACAATCGATTCGGATAAAGATCCCTATCAAGAATATATATTATACATTTTCATAAAGTTAATCTATCCTTTTTTGACTACTTTCAATGATCGAAGACTATAACTAACAAATAAGAGGGAAAATAAACGAAAATTGACAAAAAAGGAAGATAATGTAGAGAGAAGAAAGTCTAGAGAGGGACGGCATGATGAGACCGAGTCACACTACTGCTGCCTTCCAAGCAGTTGCATAAGACGCACAGTGTGTAGCGCAGCGAAATGGCGAAGAAGGAGGGAGAGGGAGAGAGAGAGAGAAGAAGAGAAGTGAGGGTCGGGAAGAAATGCAAATGCATTAACACAGCGCAACAATGTGGGCAAATGTTAACATTGAGCGCTAATTTGCCACATGCCACATGCCACATGCAGCACGCTGCTTGCCACATGCCGTTGCAACGCCAGCCAGAAGAAGAACCCGCAGATTCCCCTTGACTCACCCACGAGACAGATGACCCCCGACGACCCTGAAGCGAAATAGAGAGATATGTGTGATATGATGTATACTCAGATCAAGGGGAATTCTATAAGCTATTCACATATATATGCATGTAGATATAGTATATTTTGTATATTTATATATTATGATATATTTTGAGATCTGTTTTGAAAAAAAACTACATCTGTATTTACAAATACCCGTACGTGCTCCAAATATTAAGTATACGCTCATGTGATATTTTATAGTATATACAAAAATGTATAACAGAACAGTGTTACCATATCTGAAAAATATAATTTGTGAGTAAAAGAGATTCGTACACACTTTCTTTTAGTAATAGTTCCAAAAAAGGTGTGTATACACTTATTACTTTGGCCAGCAGTATACAGAAACTAAATATAACGGTTCTACTATTATATATACTGTCTGTTATAACAGCAGAAGATCAGCTTGCGGTCTTCTTATACACATCTACGACGCTTTAATTCTTCGCAGCGCATTAAATAACGCCCCAAAGTATGCAATGGCAGTTGTGCTGGCTAGCCGCCATTTTGTTTGTAGCTCTGTCTGTGTGTGTGTGTGTGTTGCACGTGTTGCAAACATATTTAATCAAAATGCAGCGACAACAACAACAACAACAACAACAACGGAGCAGCAGCTAAAATAAATAATTAACAGGGGAGTGCGAGCGAGACAGAGACAGCAAGAGCGCAACAAAGTAGCACACACACACAGCGGCACTTGTGGCAAGTGAAAGACCAATCAGCGCGACAAAACAATGGACACACACACACACACACAGAGAAAGAGAGAGAGAAGCAGGGAGAGAGAAAAATATAAACACAGATTAGCAACAACAGCAGAAAGCAGGAGTAGGGGTAGGGGTAGCAGCGTAGCAGCAGAGGCAGAGACAGGGGAAGCGGCAGCAGGCGAAAGCAGACGAAGCTCAGGTGAAACGCGTTGCCTAATGAATTCCAGCTGCAACAAAGGCAGCGGCAGCAGCAACAACAACAACGACAGCAGCATCAAATTACAAAATTAAAAATGGCGAGCCGTGGGCGAAGCAGCAAAAGGTAGAGTGAGTGCGAGAGCGAGAGCGAGAGCAGCAGGAGCAGTGGAAGGGGAAGGGGAAGCAGAAGACAAAAGACAACAACATGAAATCATTTTCATAATTTCAATGAGACGCTGTCAACGCTGACGTTCATCTCGTTGGTCAACCCTCACACACACACACACACTAACAGACAGACAGACACGCACACACACACAGAGAGCGAGACTGTCAGCTGAGCTCGTTTATGATTGGCTTCGGCGCAAAAGAAGCAAATGAAATAAAACAACAACACACACATACAAACACATACACACACACACACACACACACACACGAGCATAATGCAACCCAAGCCGAGCAGAGTTGCCAGAGGGGTGGCAGAACGTGCAGAGAGATGGGAATATGAGAGTGGGTATGGGGAGGGGGGTAACTGTTGCTGCCACGCCTATGCCTCAGTATTAATAAATAAATATAATTTTAGCGCAAGCGCAGGCAAACAGAAGCAACGGCAATAACAACGCGAGCAGCAACAGCAGCAGCAACAAAGCAGCAGGCGAAACAATGCAATGCAAATGAGAAAATTACATCCCTTCATTTGTTTGTCTCACACATACACACACACAGTTAGACACAGGCTCACACACAGACATGAGCAGGCTGCATGTGTTGGCTGCATTGTTGTTATTGTTGCCGTCGCTCGTTGCTGTGAGGCTGCTTCAGCTGTGGTGGCAACCTCATTTTAAAGCTCCTTTGCTCGCTCACTCGCTCGCTCTCGCTGTCATTCTTTCTCTCACGTGTGCGTGTGCCAGTAAACGGGGTGTTGCCGTATTGTTTAGCTGCCGACGCTAGTGTCGTTGCTGCTGCGCTGCTGCTGCTGCTGGCAGCACTAAGTGATTTGAATTTCATTTTTCACAGGTGCATCGCACACACACACACATATATACATGTACGCAGAGGAGTAAAACAACCCACGACAGTGGAGCTGTAGCTATTGAAACATATGTAAATAAATAAATATTCATTATAGTTATAATAATAAATAAATAAATATTTATTATATTTATAATAATAAATAAATAAATCATATTATTATATTTATGAGCAGTAATGAATATAATACACATATTATTATTTATATAAATATATGATTGGCAATCTGTTAATTGGTATATTATTATGTTAATTTCCCCAATTAATTTAAATAATTCCAATTTTTTTAAATATTTAATTAATTTATGTATGGTTTTCTAGTGCATATTTATTGCTTCGTCCCACAAATAAATATTTGCATTAATCTTTTTATGCAATTAGTGTAAAAGAAATTGCCTACTTTGCGGCGCAGCGTGTTCCACTGTGCGACGCAATGCTCACCACAGGCCGCCTCGCAAAAGGAAACAACGCTTATAAGGTTTTTGTGCTTGTGCCGTAATTTAACGAAGTCAAAACGAGAAAACAATAAAAGCCGAGGCAGCCAACACAGCACAGCGCAGCAGCAGCAGCCGAAGTTGCAGTCGCAGTCGAGCATGTGTGTGCGTGTACGTGTGTATGTGTACTACTTAGCAGCATATTATTGTGTGTTATATTTGTTTATGTTCGTTCACAACGAACGAATGAGCGAATGAGCGAACGCAGCGCACGGAGGCTGCGCGCGCTCCTTACCACCTGCCGCTCTAAGTGGTCGCCGATGAGAGCGAGATGGCGAGATGGCGTGCGGCGAATTCGTCAACCGAGTGAGCAGGCAGCACGAGAGCACGTAGAAGCTTGCAATTTTTTTTAACAGTTGCAGGACATGTTAATGAAATATGCAATGTAAACGTAACGATGTTAGTTCGAATTACATGCGACCGCCTAAAAGCACGCTGCAATTTTTGTAATTACTTAATTTAAATAATTATTAATTAGCCGCAAATATATTTGTGCGTTTTGCACGCGGCCATAGGCAGGCGCAGCCAGCAGCAAACTCACACACACATACACAGGCAGTCTCACGAACGCACACATACACAGTAGCAGCGGCAGTGGCAGTGGCTGCGCTGCCTGCGCCTGCATAAAAGCCACAGGATGCTGCCTGCACTTCCGCAGTCGCTGGGCAAACGTGCAGCCCGCAGGTCGCTATCGTTAAAACCAAATTCATTTTTTTTCGCGAGTTCAAATTTTTTTCAAAACAATTTCAATTTTTGTCATTGTGCATGTGTCTGTGTGTGTGTTTCTGTGAAATCGAATCAAAAATAAATTCATAATTATTAATTAAATTTATAATTAATCTCGAAACTGATGGCCGGACCGTTTATATCGCCGCTACCGGGCGATCTTCTCACGGAGTACATGTTCGGTCGTCGTCGACAGCGACGCAATCGCACCACATTCACGCCACAGCAGCTGCAGGAACTGGAGGCGCTCTTCCAGAAGACCCACTATCCCGATGTCTTTTTGCGCGAGGAGGTCGCCCTGCGCATCAGTCTCAGTGAGGCACGCGTCCAGGTGAATCACAGCGGCGAGTGGCACGAAGAATGTATGTAGAGAGAGAGAGAGGGAAAAAGGTAGAGAGAGAGGCCCTCTAAAGCTATACCAAAATATAGTTAAGATCAGCTATGGGTTATATTAGGTTGTAGAGCAGTTAAAGTCTGTGAAATTAGTAAAGAAATTTCCAATTTAAATCGAGCATGTTTCGCAGATATTTTAATGATTTTTTGACATTATCTGAAAAGAATGGATACTATAATACAGCTTAAAAGTCATGTAAAATATATATTTCATTATTATATTTGCATAAATCAAAGGTTTTCCATTGAGTTTTATTTTTAGAATGAGTTTTCAAAGAAATTTATGTAATAAAAGTGTTAGAGTCTAGACTAGATTAATTAAAATCATGATAAATTAATTAAATGAACTCTTTTGCGCTCCAAAAAGTATGCTATAAGAAAACTAAACCTCTTCAGACGGATTGAGCTTAATATTATTATTAATTGATTATAAAAAAATAGAATGAAAAGAAAGAAAGAATGGAAGAAAAGCAAGAGGAAAAAAAGAATATAAAGAAAATTATGAAAATAATTTCATTGCCCATAAGGCGATAGCTTCTCCCACCACTTGCTCATCCCGTTCCTTGTTTCGTCTTGCAGGTTTGGTTTCAGAACCGACGCGCCAAGTGGCGCAAGCAGGCGCGACTGCAGTTGCTGCAGGATGCCTGGCGGATGCGCTGCCTCAGCCTGGGCACACCGCCAGTGTTGGCCGGTGGCGGCGCTGCTGGTGGTTCTAGTCGTGCCACAAACGGAGCACACGGCAGCTCCAGCTCCAATCAGTTGCCCGAGAATCTCTCGGCAAGCAGCTCCACGCCCGGCAAGGAGCCACTCGATGTGTCGGGGGTCAATGAGTTGCCGCTGAGCAATGGCCAAAGCGCTGCCAACTTTACCATGATGCATCCGGCATTCCAGCAGCACCAACAGCAGCAGCAGCCGCCGTCGTCGTCGCACACACAATCGGAGCACGATAAGTTGTCGAAAACTTACACAGAATTGAAGCTGTACAAGGAACCGACGGCGCACGGCGTTTCTCAATTGGATTTGGGAGGCATGGCCGCCCTGGCGCCCACCTCCGATGAGGGATCCGATGGTTCGGACTCGGAGGAGATTGACCTGACCTCGGGCTCTGCCTGCATTGATTTCTCACACAAGCAACAGCAGCAGCAACAACAGCAGCAGCAGGCAGCATCGCTGGCGGTTGCTCAGCCGCCGCAGGGCTCCAATGGCGTGCACTAGGCCCGATATTGTGTCTGGGATTATCTATGAGTGTGATGGCAGTGTGCATTTCTGTCTACTTATTTGTTCTTCGTTTTTTTATTCACTTTTTTTTGTTTTGATTTACAAAATACAAACGCTATTTAAACAGTAGAAAACCAAACAGTTTCAAATTCAAATTTAAAGAGTGCGCTCACACGTTTGCGATTTCGATGACCGATTATTTGTTATGCTGTTAACAGCACTTGTAAGGTTAACAGCAAACATTGTTAACAGCGGCAACTCAGTGTGACCGTGAGCGGTAAGTTTTGCTTTTAAAGGTTTATTTGACGTACAATTGCACTAGCTTTAGGCACAGAAAAATATTATATTTAACAGAAAATAATTTGAATTGGGAAATAATATTAAACTTGAACAATTTGAAACAATTTAGCAAAATGTTAACATCGATAACTTTGCGCGTATGTTAACAAAAAATACCAAAACAATTCGGGGCGAATGACAGTTTGTTGGCAACTCTGTCGCCGTTTTTGAAACTTTTTCCTAACGGAAAATTACAGTGCGCGATAGAATTATTCGTACTTCGAATATATTTATTATTTATTCTAATGAAATATTCATTTATTTCTTTTGTAATTTACAGGGCATTTCTTCGCCAAGCAGTAGTTAAAAATACTAATTACAAAGCTGCTGCGAATTCGCTCTCTCTCTCTCTCTCTCTCTCTCTCTCTCCTCCGTTCTCCCTGCGCGACTGTTTGAATTGCGGGTCGAGTTGATTTAGGTCTTTCTGCAAGTGTTATGTCAACTGTTTGTTTAGAATGTGTGTATTATTATCTGCATTATACATACTACTCGGCAACTGCGATAAGACAGGCGAAAAACAGCTTTGTTAGATTGAAAATAGAACTGCCAGATAAAAAGTGAAGAATGCAACAAACTCAAGCAAATTATATATATTTATTTGTAAATGTGTTTGTCATTCTTTTAATTGGGTCGATATTGCTGGGAAATACATACAAACATACTGCATACATAAATATGCCAATATTTTACGTATTTCTTTCGGATACATGTTCAATTCCTTCTTATCCACATCATCAAAGAGATATATTATAAGTTCGAGAAGCGATAAAGATAAAGGCAGAGAAAGGGAGAAAAAAAATATATCTCGTACAGTCCCTTTCTTCATCTCTGATTCTCTCTTTTCAATGAATTATTGTGTCTTTAATCTTTATTCCCTTTCCTTATGCATAATATTTCCCTTTCCGCCGGCGGGCATAGAGTTTTACAGCGAATTTGATTGCTTGATTCGCGCTGCCTCGTCCGACGCCCCTGATAAACGTGGACGTGGATGACGGTGACGACGATAAGCTCTGTACCGGATAAGCCCGACCGACCGACCGACCGACCGACCGACCAAGCGACCCGAATTGCAGCGCACACACACTAACACACACGCACGCACACGCACATACTTTCATATGCATATGTGGTACGTGCGCACTTGATTGCAGTGTGCCCGGCTTTACTGACAGTCTTCATCTCCGTCTCCATCTCCATCTGCGTCTTCTTCTTTTACTTTGCAGTCTTTTTTCGGTCTGTCTCCCTCTCTCTCTCAGTCTGCTGAGCTGGTCCCGTCAAGGCTGATGCGGCGGCACCGATTGCCAGCCGAAGATGCCGTTAAGCCTACACCTGAATTTTCGATTGGCCCGACCGGTCGATTCTCGATTGGCAACTTGCCTTCGCCCCAGCCCACAGTGTCCAACAAAGAATTACGAACCAACGACATGCCCAACTTATCCCTGAAAGTATTTAATATCAGCAGGAAACTATAAACAAAAATAAATAAAGGTATGCAGGTATCTATTTTGCATTTATTGGCAGCCCAGTTAGAACTCATGATTCATATTTTATTGTTATATTGTATTTACGTGTAAATACAGTCAAAGCTATCTCTTCTAGCGAAATGGGGTTATCTGCCTCAAAAGAACTCAACAAACTCAAGGAAAGTTTGCTTTGATTGCTGGGAAAAATAATAATAAAAATCAAGTGAGTGAGCGGACAAGCCCAGCGAATAAAATAGCCTGATTGCGCTAATCTATCGATAAAAAGATTATGTTAATGTTAATTGTTATCGAAGCGCGCTGTCTAAGCACATAAATCACACTTGAGTGCAAGGAAATGCACACTAGACAGCGGCAGAGAGAGTGGAGAGAGAGAGAGATGTTTGTAAGTGCGATAAAAACGCAATGCTGCTGCACAGTGCTGGCGCATCCTCAATACGCTCACGCACACGCACACACACTAGTATGCACGTACACGCACACATTGGCACACGCGAGCGCAGCAGTGGCCAAACACACATTTTGTCAACGTCGCAGTCGACGTCGCTGCCCGCGCACTTTCAACTCTGAAACTGAAACTGAAAATAAAACCAAATGCGGTGGCGGCGCCGTCGCCGTTGCCGTTGCTGCGTCGCAGTCGTTCTCACTGCCGGCTGTCGCGCTCTAACTCTATCTCTCTCACTGTGCACAAGTATTGCCTGTGCTGCTGTCGCTCTGCTCCCCACTT
Organism: Zaprionus tsacasi; assembly: GCA_018904105.1. Classification (NCBI taxonomy): domain Eukaryota; kingdom Metazoa; phylum Arthropoda; class Insecta; order Diptera; family Drosophilidae; genus Zaprionus; species Zaprionus tsacasi. The sequence goes on along the minus strand of JAEIFR010000003.1, from coordinate 1,315,837 downwards.
GCGCTGCGCTGTGCTACGAGTTTGCCGGCTAGCGACAGCCGGCTGCTGCTGCGCTGCGCTGCTCGCTTCGTTTTCTGTCGTTCTGCTTTGTGCTGCGCCGCGGCTTGGCCGCGCTGCTTCTGCGTCAGGCACTTCGTTGGAGTTACACGCGCTACCGGCCCGCATTCGTGAGCAACATTTCGTGCGAGTCGGACGGAGTCGGACACTCCGATTGAAAGCATTTGCCTTTAGCCTGCCTGTGCCTTGTTTGCCTTTGTGGCCCCTTTGTTTCTCGTCTGCTTTAAATTACATTTTTTATACATTTTTTTTCCCGTTCCTGTTCTTAACACGTAACCTCGCGCGCTTTGTGTGTTCTCTTTTGTGTGCCCACTTGCCAAAAAAAACGCATAAAACAAAACCCCAAGCGGCCAAAAAAAAAGAAGAAACAGGAGAAATTCATTGAACTCTCTCACTTGAGTTGCAGCAGCATCAGTAGCGGCGGCAGCGACCCAGCAACAACAAGAGCATCAGCAGCAGCGCAGCAGCAGCAGCATCCCAGTCAGCCAGCAACATGTCAGACGGCATTGAAGTTGAACAAATCGTCGAGAGCAAGCCAAAAAGGGTGAGAGAGACACTTTTACACATGCATTCCGAGCTCTTTATACTTATGTGTATGTGTGTGGGTAAAGACGAGCGAAAAGAATTAGACTCGTAGAAGATGTGACAAAGGGGCAGCCGCCAAACAGCAGAGGGCTGGCAGCGGAGAGAGAAAGAGAGCGGCAGAGAGCGAGGCGCAGGCAGAGCGCAAGAACTGCGAGCGAAGAAGACGCGCTGAAAGTTGAAGCCGCAATCCCAAAGTCAAGTGTGCGTCTGTCCCTGCCTGTATCTCTCTCTCTCTCTCCCTGTCTGTGTGCGTGTGTGCGAGAGTGTGCGTGTGCAAGTGTTGGACTTTAAATAACTGTGACTCCACTCCACTCCACTCAACTCCACACTCTACTCAGAAGAACCGGCCGCCAGGGCCAGGGCCAGGGCCAATAGCCAGCCTCGGTCGGCCTCGCTTCCTCGCCAGACAATAAAACAGACCCAGCAGCAGCAGCAAGGGGAGAAGGAAGCGAAGAGAGTGGAGTGCAAGAGATAAAAATGGATTTTGTATGCGGGGGAGGCAGCGCAGCAGTAGCAGCAGCAGCAGCATGCGCGCAAGGGTTGAGTATTCGGGGCAGCGACGCCGCCGCATGACGCTGCATATCAAGTTCAAGCACAGCGCAGCAACGGTTAAACGCTGCTCCATATACACACACACACACGCACGCACATGCACATGCATGTATAGAATATATGTCTGTATGCAGGCGAGATTGTATATCTACCATACATATATCTTATCGAGCGAGCAACTGTTGTGGTTTGGCGCTATCAATGCCAAAACCCCAGACAAGGTAGTACAGTGATATCTGCCTAAGGCATACACAACACTTCCCCCACCAACAACAAGGGCAAGGACCGCTTCGATATGAATCGATTCGATTCGATAGTGTGTGTGTTGTCGAAAAAGTCATCGAGTTCAACAATTCGATTGATTCACATTGACTCATTGAGCAGCGGCAGCAGCTGCACATGCAGGCAGGCAGGCAGATCGTGACTCAAGACTTAATCACACACAGAGTTTTCCATTTGTTTGCCAGCTATGTATATATACTATAGGTTATACAAATATGTATGTATGTATATATGTTCAGGCTAAATCGGCTGTTGCAACGCACCATTTACGGCTTCAGCTCAATCAATAAGTCAGCTTGAGCCATGAAAATTGAAACGAAATGCGAAATGCGTTCAAGCGGCAGCAACAACAACAACAACAATAACAATATAATAAATAAAAATAATAACAACAACAGCAACAATCGATATCAATGCCAACAAATAATACATATTAAATATCGTGTCTGCCCCTCAAATCATGGACACAAACAAATTGCGGCGAATTCTGTTTGCGCGCCAACTAACTGTGATTTGCCTGCGAGAGAGATAGAGAGAGAGCAAGGAAAGCAGAGAGAGTCATAAATAGAGAGAGGGGGGTGGGGGTGTCGTCAGGTGTAGCTACAGTTTGCAGGCGCAGCCAACTTAATAATGCGCTGGGTTTAGCGCGTGCTTATTAAGTTGGCTGCGCTTCCTGATGCGCCAGTTTTGGTTAGCGATTTGTTTTCAGTGTTTGCAATGAGTCACACACACACACACATACACGTACACACAACAACATGACGAGTTCCTTTGTGTGCTCGTTCGACTAAAAAAAAAAACAAAAACTCGGTAAAGCTCAAGAATTATTAATACAATCCGCAAGTGAAACAACGAATGTGCGCGGCTACAAAATAAAAGGAAAAACACTGATACAACCACCCCTCCCCCTTCCCTAACCAGTGCTGCCCTGCCCAGCCCGCCAGCCTGCTCGCATTTGGCCTCGTCTGCCTTAGTGCTGCCTTCTCCTTTGACTTCGGCGTTGCGTCGCGTCGCGCAAGGCAAATGATTCATGCAGCAGTTGCAGTTGCATTTTTTGTGCTGTGTAAATATACCCTGCAGTGGGAGCAGGGCTGGCGAGGGGTGTATCCACTAGCATAAGGTCTACTAAAATCAATCTAGTTGCTATTTGTAAGTTATCCTGGATTTATTACATGGCATAGAGCTACGAAATTTGAGATACATATTCTAGAGTATCCTTGCAGGGTATCTGTCTGTCTAGTCACTACCCCCGACTGCTTTAATTGCCTTATTTTTCTCGCACACATTTGGAAAAATGTTTTCGAACGCGCTGGCAAATAATAAATATGCGCTAAACAAACCGAAACAGATGTCTTTCCCTCCGCCAGCCGAGTCAACGACAGTTGATCCACCCGGCCACCCGATCAGGCGACGACCACAGTGCGTTGCCGACCGCAGTATACCCTACCCTTCGCCCTCACCCGCACCCGCATCCGCAGCCAAGCCCAAAGCCAGCGACAAGCGTTATGAGGGTGTTGCGATCGTTTAGTAGTTTGGGAAGGTTCTATCTGATATCGAATACCTTCTTAACGCACACCCAACCTCACACACACACACACACAACCCCAATATCGCACACACACAGAGTAATTAATATAATTGTCAGTGTTATCGACGTTTATCACTGACAGATATGATAGTTCCGTGTACAAACTAATTGCAAAGGAATTTACGGATAAGCGAACGAGAATTTCAAACATTACTGAAAAAATAATAACCTCTTCAAAAAGAAGATATAATAAATAAAAAAAAATAAAAAATGGGGAAATGTACATATATAAAAAATAAAACTACTTGGTATGCAGTCCAGCTAAACATCAACATAAACATAACCTCACACTGCCAGGCTGCCTGTGCCCGTTTCCGGCATTCGTACATTACTCATAATCGATAAATGTTCAATCGAATACGGGAAATAAATCAAGTAAACTTTGGTTTCTTAATGTTTTCGAACCTTGACAAAAATAAATCGTACTGTGAGTCACACGCACACACACACACACTCCCTCAGAGGCAACACTTGTCACAGCCACGCCCCCAACAACTGGTTGAAATTGCTTTTCATTATTTTCCCCTCGAAATGGAATTGTTTCATTGAACTGTTTGGACTCTTATCTGAAAAACACTTAGTAAACAAGAAGGAAAACTAGTATATAATGCGATGGGATTAGATTCATTCATGCAGGCGTGCACAAACTTACAGCACACACTATAAATATGGTATGTAATATGGTATATATGATATACAGCCTGAAGTTCTGCTTAACTGCAAAAATTTCGTTTAAATCACCGGCGAAACAAATTGCTGACAATGAGAGAGAGAGAGAGAGAGCTGAAAAATATATATATATATGTATAGCTGATATAAAGTGTGTACCATTGCAGTGTCTGACAGTTGATTATATAATATATATTTCATGTGTTTTTTGAACTCAACAAATTGTTAATTAAAGTGAGAAAATATTATTTTTTTTTATTAAAGTGAGAAAACAATTTTTTTTTTTTTAATTAAAGTGAGAATATATGCTGCTCAACCAGCAGTTACCCTGCATAGCTAAAGGACATTATTATAATGAAGTGTTTTATATAATATAATCCCCTTCTTCAACTGATCTCTGCAATCTGTTGAATCACCCTGTGTCTACTCCAACTCTCAGTTGGATCAGGCCATACTCGGCTAATTACATGAGATTAGATAAAGTTAACGCACCATTCTTGGGGTCATATCAAGTGTACAGATACATCACTACCATATATGGTATGGTCTATCTCTGGAGGGGCAGGCCTGCGCTTTATCATCGATCTATCGCTTTAACGGGACACGCTATACATACAGCTCGGCTTCAGTTTGGAAGTTTAATTGGAAAACATTCCCTCGAGGGGGACTACAAACTACAGTTGTGGCATTGCTCAATTTGCCCGAGACTAATTACCGTGAAGTCAGAGAAGAAGAAGAAGGAGAAGTGGGAAAAGAAGAGAAGAGATTTGGAGTCAGATTCGGATTCGGAGGAAAGGCGAGAAGAACAAACAAGTGTCGTCGTCGTCGTTGTCGACGGTTGTAAATCAATTTCGATATGTCGACGTCGTCGTGCGAGGCTTATCTGGAGAATAGTAGAGAATTGTGAATTGTGAGATTACGCATTGCGTCAATACTGCACCCGCTAAGCGCACCCCCTTTCGGGGCACCCCCTTTTTCTTACCACGCCCCTGCAGGCAATCATCTGGCAGAAATGCGGGAACGCTTTTTTTTTTTTTTTTTTTTTGTATCATTAAGTCGACAAAAATGCCGTTATGATATAACCCAAAAGTGCCATATATGGTAATAATATTATGATGATGTCGGGGCTTCTTTATACAGCTCTAACTCTATTTCCATTTCTCATACGCGGCCGACGAAATTTGCAAATTGGCCAAGTCGCACAAATTGCCGCAAAACGGTTAAATTTCGCCTCGTTTCTCTACGTGAGCCGTTCTTCGTTTGCGGCCGTTTTTCTGCTATATTCTCGCTCTTCCCCTCTCTCTTTCTCTCTTGACATTTGGCACCATTCGCAACGCAACGCAATTCTTGAGTGCCCGAAGAATTCTTCGCATGCTCCCGGTTTTTAGTTTTTTTTTTTTTTTTTTTTTTTTTTTTTTTTAGTTAATTAATTCAGCGCGTCGTGAAAGTCATCGCTTAAATAATTTTGTAGTTCTCTTGGAGTCTTTCTTTCTTGTCTAATTGCTGTTGCGTCTTCAGTTCAGTTCGGTTATTTCGCTTTTCAGAGCTTTTCGCTTTTCTAATTGATTTTTCTCACAACTCTCGGGCTACAAAATCGGTCAATGAACGCATTACAAAGATAGACGAAGAGCAGCCCCCGCCCCTGCTTCCCCCCAAACATCCACCTTCGCCTTGCCCTCATGGCGACAGTTTCGTTACTCTCTCTCTCTCTCTCTCCCTCTTTCTTCGTCTCTTCCGTAAGCAGCTGAAAGCAACCCAAATAAAATACATATATAGATCATCATTCATCTCGCGTTCGACTCAACTCCGAGTCCGACTGTCGTCTGTCGCACAACAACAGAAATTTATCTTCAACCATTTCTCGTTTTCAGTTTTTTTTTTCTTTTTCAGTTTTCCGTTTTTCGTTCTCTCCGTTTTCCGTTTTTTTTTCCGTTTCATTTTCTGTTGCTGATTGAAAATTGTGCTGTCTAAATTGTTTCAAATGGAGCAGAGAAGATCGGAGAAGAGCGGAGCACACATAAATCTCCATTGCAGTCGGCCAGATCAGATCAGTCTCAAAATACATTCGAAAGTGTTGCCCCCGCACTCCACTTGTCGAAAGTCGAGCTAGATAGAGTCCGCAAACACATCTATTGGAAAACTGATGCATATTTCATTTTCCGCTCAAATTAATGATGATATGCTGGTCTCTGTCTCATCTCAATTGCCTTGGGCGGGTTCCCTATAAATTGTTTCTGCGCTGCACTTCGATTAACTTCTTGATTGAGTTCGACTCTATGCAGTGTATTATGGCTGATTCACAATATATGGAAATGTTTCAGAGATTATAACATTGTGCCCGCATATGATTTTGCACTGATTATGGTTTGTTATTGTTTTTTTTTATGGAACTGAAGCTTAGTTGCCTAGAAAACTATGGGTATAGTAAACATTTCTGGTTTTATGCGTGTAAAACTAAATTTAGAATCCGTATTTTATTATTTCCCATAATATGGGTGCTTGCATTTGATTTTGATTCATATTTTTAAAAATCCTTTAAGGGATCGTTGATTTTGATGGTTATTTTTGTCCTGTGAATTTCAGGTTTCCCTGTAGAATATGTTGTCGAAACGATATATCGTTATTTGGTTGCAACTTCAACTTAATAAATAAATATGAATATGCATGTGCTTATAAGAAAGAAACTGTGGAAACTGTCGCAAGATAAAAAAAACTCAGATAAAACTTTATCGATTTAAATCGACTAAATCGATATACAGATATTAGAATCGAATTGGAGGAAAACAGTCTGGAAATGGTATAGGAATTTACTTAGATTGAAGTCTTCGAGCTACCTAGACTATTATATCAGCTGAAGGTGGTAGGTTTTAGTTTTTAACCATTTTATATTATGTATGGTATTGCATGGACCACTTGATTATACATTCATTGTCTCAACGTCCAAAAAAAAAAAATATGTAGTAAGCAAAATTGGAAAATGTAGAGAATTCCCTGTGAGTTTTAATAAATTAAGGCACAAAATATAAATAATAATATACTATATAGAGTTGATTGAAATATTGATTTCTCTAGGGAATTCCCTGTGAGTTTTAATAAGTTAAGGCACAAAACATAATTAATAATATACTATATAGAGTTTATTGAATCGAATGAATTCTCTAGAGATTTTCCTGAGAGTTTTAATAAGTTAAGGCACAAAATATAATTAATAATATATTATATATAGTTGATTGAATTGCACTTTCAAGGAAATTCGAAACGGAGGGAGAAAGATACAAAAAAAAAGGCAGGCAACAATTAGTAATAATTTATGCAACAAATTGAAGAGTTTTCGTTGTGCAAAATGCATTTATTGCTTCGACTCTGATTATTGTTGCTAACATTGTTGTTATTGTTATTGTTATTGTTGTTATATTCGGTTTGTTTATTATTTTGGCTCATGGCACGGAAACGACAACGAAAGCAAAATCAAAATCAAAATCGAAAGTATCTGAGAGGCGGCCGCGTGTATCTGACGGATACATGGCGCTGCCTCAATGCGCATGCATTAAGCATGGACACGGAACTGCAGCAGAGTGGGCGCTGTGGGCGGGGCCGCTACGTCACTTCCGGCTAAGCAAAAAGATTGTCGGCATCAAGCTGTGTGCATGTCATAGATACATTTATACATCCTATTGATATATTTACTGACCAGAGCTCTCTCTCTGTCTCTTGCAGATGCCACAGGCGACGTCACTGGACAAGGACGCAATCCGTGAGGCTTACGAGGATGTGCGTTCGGATCTCACAGACACGGAGTGGGCGGTATTCAAGTTCGATGGCCCCCAGATCATTGTCCACGAACGTGGCCAGTGCTTCGAGGAGTTCCGCCAGCAATTCGGGGACTCAGAGCGTGCCTTCGGCTACATTCGCATCCAGATGGGCGACGAGATGTCCAAGCGCAAGAAGTTCATTTTCCTCACCTGGATCGGTCAGGAGGTTGGCGTCATACAGCGCGCCAAAATGTCTACCGACAAGGCCATCATCAAGGACGTACTGAATGTGAGTGTGACCATCTCTCTCTCTCTCTTGAGTCTTATTTAACTGTCTCTCCCTCTCGCTCTTCCCCGCAGAACTTCGCCGTGGAACTGCAGGCTGGCGTGGAGGCCGAACTGGACATCGAGCTGTTCCGCGAGGCGTTGAATCGTGCTGGCGGCGCCAACTACGGCACCGGCATCCGGGACAACTGAGACAGCCCCCGTGGCAGGCCTCGCTCGAGGGCAATCTTCAAGTTCTTCAAGCTCCTTCTTCGCCTTCTTTCCCCCAATATTTTGTGTGCAACCAAGCAACCCTATTCAATTGCTGACCTAACTCTGCGACGTTTTTTTTTACTTAATTATTATGAATTAATTTTATGCGATCTTTAAATATTTACTGTACATTTTATGTAATATGTAATGAAACAATTAAACAAGAAACAAGTAAAAAACCAAGCCCAAAAGCGTTTTTCCCTGCATTATATCTATAATATATTATAGTGTACTATTATAGATGTAAGGAATAATGTATTAGGTCGGTATATTCTTATATACAGCTGTGTTCAGGATAAAAACAGTCCGTATTATCTCCATGTTGTAAAAAATCCACTTGATTTCTTCACATTATTCTACATATTTTATATACTGCTCTATCCATATTACAGCTACAATGTCCTATTCCATCTTCTTCTAATTATTTTTTGCATTATTCGTCTTTTATCTCAATTAAAATAGAAATTGAAAAATAGAAAATTTGGAAATATTAAAATTTATACTGTTTTTGACAAGAATTCAGGTCGGTATTGTTTCTTGGGGCAAAATTTAGGCCATGCCAAGAAGTCAAAGACTTTCAGAATCGTAAATAAAAGTTACAAAACTATAAAATTAAATCGCATATATAATTTAGAATTTTCTTGTTTAATTTTATTGAGTGTGAATACAAAATGTATTAAAATCAAATTTAAACTGAGCAAGGGGTTGGCATGGAAGATATATAGAAGGTATACATTTTTAAAAAAGTTAAATTGAATTGTTTGATGCAGAATCAATCTAGAAGCCAAATAATAGATATAAAGTCCTCTCTCGAGAAAATTTTATGATTTTTGACAAAGTTTTCATACTAGAGGCTCTATAGAAGGTACTAAAATAGAGGAAGAGGTTAGCATGGAAGACATACATATGTATGTATAAAAGGTCGTAATTTCTGATAAGTTAAGTTAATTGACGAAGTTTTTCATACTAGAGACTCTAAAGGGTACTGAAATCAAGCAAAAGGTTGACATAATAAACATATGAAAGGTCGAAATTTTTGAAAACGTTAATTCAATATTTGTTGATTAATCTTGAGGCCAAATAATGGATAAAAGGTTCTCTCCCAAAGAAATCTGATGATTTTTGACGAAGTTATTCATACTCGATGCTCTATGGGATTTACGGTGACCAAAGTAAAAATATCAACAATATCAAGAAAAAAATATTACGATATTAATATATCGTTTTCATAAAAATATCTACATATTAATATTTAAATACATATTCTTCATCCCTAATATTAAAGCAGGACGGACGGCGAGGAACGGAGACGAACGACGACGGAGAGGAGAGGACGGAGACGGAAGAGACATCCATTTGACGTTATGCGATAGAAATATATATTTATAGTTTTTTTATTTTTTTTTTTATATTTTTTAATTTTATTTATATTTTTTTTTCTATAGAAAAAATATTATTATATTATTATTTTTTTTTTTTTAAAAAAATTTTATATTTTAATTTTAAAATATATTTTTTTCTCCCTTATTAAAATGTGAATGACTTATAAAATGAATATTATTGATTTATTATTATATCTTTATTTTTCATTTTAATCCCAAAAAAAAAAGCTTATTGGGTGGGAAATAGCAACTTAACAGTCTGTTAAACTAACATAGGTGATGGACAGTTGACAGTTGAAATCTTCGAAAATGCTTGCTGGGTAACGTTTACAGCTCCGCCTTGAGGCGCGACTTCTGCACAGGGCCATGCCTGAAAGTATGCTACGGTTTTATGAGTTGCCTCTCATTCCACTTGCTGCGCTGCGTATTATGTCATGCCGCAAAGTATGCAACACTTTCTGGACTCGACCAGACCAGACCAAAAGCTTTAATTGCTGTCAAATCCCCTAGAAGGACATGCGTAGGCACTCCTCACTGTCTCTCTCCCTCAGTCTCTCTCTCTCCCTCTCATTTTTTCGAATGTAAAACATATTCCTGGTAATTCATTGTGCATAAGGCAACTTGGTTTTATTAGGCTTTTATCTGATGACAATGTTTGCTCTAATTTAATTTGACAACAATAAATTTAACATACGTCGACTAAAGCATACCCTGTGAAAAAGTTTGCATGCTGCAGCGAGCTCATCATTTCTATTATAAAAAGTAAAGGGTATCCATGTGTCGCCTGACTGCCTTTATGGGCATGTGTCGATGCGGAAGTGTGTGTGTGTGTGTGCTGCGGTACCTTCTAGCTGTTGCGTCACTTACCACCCTCAAGTTGAAGCGCCACTCAGCGAGATTATTTATGAACTAACGCAAAGCACACATACATACATACATATGTTATGTATGTAGTATGTGTGTGTGTGGCAGCATATGCCGTCACAAAGCACGCAACAAGTAAAAGTAGCATCAGGAAGCAAATGTCTCGCAACATGAGCATGAGTGTGTGTGTGTGTACTCTACACGCGCACACGTATGTATGTATGTATGAATGTACATAGTATGTATGCCTGCATGTGTGTGGGTGCACGCCTAAAAATCCTAGCGGGGCATGTGTTGTGAATTTTGTATTCTCTCATTATCGATTCTTTATTAAACGCAACCGGGCGCCAGGGCGACCCGCCTGCCTGTGCGCCCTGTAAAGGGGGAGCTAAATTGTCTGACAGACACACACGCACACAAACAATATACACAGATACACACGCACACAGACACAAAGGCAACAACAAATCGAGCGAGTGTGCCATTTTCATTTTCAATGTTCATTTCCATTTCGGACACTCAATGTCGCCGTCTCTGTCGCATTTGTTGCTGTTGTTGTTGTCGCTTTCGTTTGATGTTTGTTTTTGGCAATAAAAAAATGAAAAATAAATAAATCAAACGCCAACAAATCGGGGAATCTTCTTGCTTGCAGTGTATAGCAAATTCGTATTCGTCATTCACTTTACATTCCAACCCCTTCCCCTTCCCAATTTACCTGCCAGTCTATTATGCTTGTTACTTTTCGTTCGCTCTTCTTATAGGACACTCGATACAATCTGGCAACACTGGCAAAACTCTCGCACCAAAAAAATGAGAGCGCAAGATCTGCAGGCGCAGCAACAGCAACAACAGTAGCAGCAACGCGCAACAAGTTACGATTCAGCGGAAGCTAGTGACGTAGGAGCTAAAGAGAGCGAGAGAGAGAGAGAGAGTGTGTACTAGACTGAGCGTTGTTGCTGGTTTTGTTTTCCTTTTTTTTGCGTAAGAGAGCGAGCGAGCAGCAGCAGCTGACAGAGAACGCGTTTGCGCAACTGAGTCAGTGGATAAATGGAGTGAAAACAATGTGATGAAAGCAAGCGGTAGGCACAATGCAACGCGCTGCTGCTGCACCAGTCCAGCCATGGCCAAGACAAAGCACACACAGACACAAATACGTGTTTGCATGTGTGTGCCATTGTATATGCACTTGCGGTGCATGTGTGCAAACCTAAACAAAGAAAGCAACGAAGAGAAGAGTTGGCAGACGCGTAATTAGCCAGGCAGCAAAAAGTCAACGCCGCCGCTGCTTTGCGCTCTTCAGTCGCCGTTGGCGTTACTGCTGCTGCTTGTTGTTGTTGTTGTTTTATTTCGCTGCCGCTGTTTGGGGTTGCAGTGCGTTGGAGGAGCAGCAACAGCAGGCGCTCTCAGCATTAGAACGCGATCATGACACAAGCAAAAACAAGAACAACAACAACAACTGCGAACTCAGTTCAGCTCAGCTGAGCTCAACTCAATACCGAAGCAGGCTGGCTGGCAGAGGGCCCCAAGCACAAGCACAAACACGCTCTCAGTAAACGCGCGCTCTCACGTGCTCGCGCTCTGGCTCTGTCTCTCGCGTGCGGGCTAGCCAGGCTGGCCAGGCGAACGGCGTACGGCAACGACGACGACGTCAACGGCGCGGCGACGGCGATGGCAAACGGCAGCGGCCGTCAGTCAGTGTCGACGGCGGGCAGTCAGTATCGATTGAACAGTCGCGCGTAACACATCGAACCGATGCGGAGAGCCCGGCCAGGCCCCCACACCCCCGTTTGTAATAAATAGCGTTGCACGAAGCGACAGCGCTGGCAAACGTTGAGAATACGCTGAGAACGACGGAGGCAGCAACGTGTTAGAGAGAGGCAATAGAACAACAGCAGCAACAACAAAGTCAAGCACCAACAGCAACAGCAACAACAACACAGCCAGAACAGCTGGAAAATACGGCAAAAGTTGACAACGAAAACGAACGAGCCTAAGCAAAGAGAGAGGGGGAGAAGAAGTAAAGAGAACACACAAAAATAAATATTTAAATTTTATACAATTTTCGTACACATTTTGCGCGATTTTTTTTTTTCGGTTTCGCTTTTTGTGTTGTTTTCCTACGCGTTTCTACACGCCAAGACGTGCCTTGTAACTGAATATTTTGAAAAAATCAAAAAAAAAAAAAAAACGTAACGCACTTTTTGATAGAAGGCAAATAGGAAATCTCCTGCGAACACGAACAAAAGAGAAAAGAGAAGAAAAAAATCGCGAAACAAAACCAAAAGCAACAACAACGCGAATTAAATAAATAATAAAAAGCTGAACAACATTTACAAGAAGAACAAGAAGGAAGCAACGTTGCGAATCCTCGAGATTTGTTGTTAACAAACAACGCCGCCAACCACAAAGTAAATAAAAATAAATTATCAACTACAAAAAAAAAAAAAAAACAAAAAACAACCTTGGCAGCAGTTAGAAAACAAAAACAAATACAACAAAAGCGACAGCCACGAAAAGAACAAGAAAAGCGACAGCGTTAAGAACTTTGACAAAAAAATTTTTAAAGCGCCGCAAATTCTTCAACTTTTTTCCTGTTCGTTTTCTTATTGCGTTGCTCTTGTTTCGTTTTTTTTTTTGTTGAGTTCTTGTTTTAGTTTTTTTTTTATTTTTTGTTAATCGTATTTCTTATTGTTCTTGTGTGCGTGTTCCCGTTGTCTGCGACGCAGCGTCAAAATAAAAATAAAACAACAAAATCTACTGAAATACAAGAAAACACAAAATAAAACATAGAAGAATAAGAAGAAGAGGAGAAAGAAGAAGAAGCAGCAGAAGCAGGAAAAATACACCCACCGCCCTCGTCGCATCGCGTCGCTCCACTATCCAAAAATTCTCCAATCCCAACGCGACGTTTGAAAATCAAAACAAAAACGAAAATAAAAGGCAAAGAGAGGGAGCAGAAGAGCAGCAGCGTGATAAATATCCACACTCACACACACACACACTCTCGCCTGGCATACATGTGCAGCATATAAAGACGATTCTCGATTCTCCGTTCTCCATTCTCGGCTATATGCACTATATGCACATTTGACACCAAAGCGGAGAAGCAGCGAAAAGAACAAAAACAAACGAGAAACGCAGCAGCAGCAGCAGAGGCAGCGGCAACAAAGGCAACTAAAACAGACTAAAACAATTAAAGAAGAAGCAAAAGGAGAGCGTGAGCTAGCAGAGAAGAGAAGAGAAGAGCAGAGGAAGAATGACGACAAAACAACCAAGAAAAGTCGCACCCGATGGCGGCTGGGGTTGGGTCGCCTGTTTCGGCGTCAGCTTGGTCAATGTAAGTTAACAAAAAAATAATAATAATAAAAAAAAACCATATATTCCCCTTATAAAGTAAGTGTAAATGATCGGTCTATACGTATAGTGTATCTCTTATCAATATTCGATATTATTTTGCGATTTATAGTTCCAAAAACGAAAAAAGAAAACAAAAAAAAACGAATGTGTCCCTTTTAAAAAAAAAACCCATTGTAAGTGTAAAGGATCTATTCAGACTATATATGTACGTATGAAGAAGCCTTTGTTAGAATTATGGTATAACTTCAGACTATACGTATAGTGTAGATATTATACTATATATGTGTTAGTTTAGCCATTGTAACTATAAGAGATCTCTCCAGGCTATGTCCCCTTCTTATTACTCCAATGTCACGCTATATATCACCCTGTACATCCTCTATCGGAACCCAGTAAGCCTGAAACCTCGCCTCGCCCCAAGTTGGCATAGGTTAGTTCCGCTCGCCTATGTATGTAGTATCCGTTTCTGGTATTATTCACTTAGTTAACTTGTTTACGATAAGACTGAGTGTACACCATGACGATTATATCGTATGTACATACCATAGTAATGTGGGTCTATTGTAATACTATTCCAGTTCTTATCGTACTACTATTATGTATAACAGGGTGTGAAAAGAATTACCATTACAATGTTCTAGGGGTAGTATTTGAATATTTGTTGATATTACCGAGAGATCCTAATGGGAAATTACTTATTATACGATCCCCCCCTGTGGATGTGTAACACTTTTATTGATCCAATAAACATATAAGTGAGCTGCAATATGTGGCAATATTAAAAGTCCATCCATATACAAATCGTATGGCCTAGCCTTGTCTGTCATCGGTTTCCCCGAACGATATATACATATGTAGATCGATCGATCGATCGATCGGGGCACTGTGTGAATTGACATTTGAAACACACCCAATCGATACAAATGGACTCATTTATTCATTCCTGACGCATGGCTTCTGTTGATCGATATAATCTAATTGTGATATATAACCCCCCCCCCCAAATTCGTATGGAATGCGATGGTATATAAAACTGTATTTGGATTCTACTTTTATGTTATGTTCTGAGTAGGATACTCGGTTGGCATCTTATGCTGCCCAGTATAGATAGAACCTATTACAGGGTATATACTAGTCGTAACTGCCTTGCATATTGCATTGTTTATAGCTATAGAACTCGATGGTATCTGACACATTTAAGCAGCGCAGCGAAACGCTAGCAAATTGCGCCCGACATTGCACAGTAAAATAAGGAGAACGAGGAGGAGGAGGAGAAGAAGGAAAAACAGAAAACAGAGAGAACAGAGCGAAAAGAAAGAGATAGAGCTAGAATAGTGTGAACAATATTGAACTGTAACCTTGACCACGTTCCGTGGCTAGAGATCCCCATAGTCAGTTCTTCTTCTTTATCTCTTTCCTTTCTAGATTTCCCAATTTATCGTCCATACTAACTAACTATTTATGAGGTTAAGTTTTTCCAATCGGAAATCTACTAATTGCCCGGTAACAGCAGCAGCAGCAGCCATACTAGATAAGATAACTGTGGCTTTACGATGCTACTAGCATGATTGGGTCGCACGACCCACCTATGTATACCCTAAAAACTAACACTTCCATTTATTCCTCATCTTTTTTTTTTGGGAGGGGGGTAATAGAAATGCGCAAATTAATATTAAAAAAAATAAAGATCATAAAACTTAATTGATGTCAAACTCTGTAGCCCCACATAAAGCAATAACAAAGTTATTTGTATTTGCATATTTGATGGGCGTAATACTACTGCCAGTATCAGAGAGCGAGAGAGGAAGCAAACAAAAGCAAAAAAACAAAAAAACATTCACAGATTATCAATAGCAACATCAGCGCGATGAATAATCGCCTGAAGGTGTCGTTGATAGCGCGAATCAGTCGATTATATGACCGACTAACAGTGGCACACACTAATCGCACTGCTTTTCACCCCATCCCCCTCCCTCCCCCTTTTCTACCCTATCCCTTCAAGGTGCATCGCACCTCTCTGTAATCGCTTTTAAATCATTTACGAGGCAAATTAGCCAATCAGCCCTACGATAGTTATGCAACCCAAGTAAATCCATAACTAAATCTAGTGACACTATGTACATAATATTATACCATATAGTCACACTTACATAAGCCCCAAAAGAGCTCCGATTTCCATACCGAAATTATGCATAACTGGCAAAGCCGGTGGGTTCTTAACTCGTTTCGTAAACCTGACAATAATATTTGCTCAAACGATCGTGGATTATGTAATACGCATCCAATTTTCAGACTGTTTATAGAACTTATCGAGCAGGTCGAACGGCAAAGCAAATAATGTTCTTCCAATATTTGCCCAGACGTAAGAAAATCATCCCTAGAACTGCAGAAACTTTATCTATGGCAACAGACTTCTGTAGGGAACCCATAAAACCCATATCGTATAATATAATCAAAGTCTCAGCTGGCTACCCTTGAAAAGCAGACGCTATACTCTACATATATACTCGAATTTTTTTGGGGGCTATGGTAAACCCGATAAGCCTGGGGAAAACGTTTGGATCGCTTCGGTTTCGGTTTCGGTTTCGATTTCGATTATTTTTTTGGCCAGTGCGCAAATCGCAAATTGAAAAGCGAATTGCATCATTTTGCATGCCAAACAAAAGAGAATGGATACATACATATATCAGATATATATGTGTATGTGGTATATATAATATTAAATACACGATGTACAAACGATATTTACAAATGTTTCTCCCTCTCTGAGCTCATCGCTCAATTGCCGCTTTCAGGCGGAACAAAGCGGCGTCGCGTTGCGTCGCCTCGATTTCCAATGGATACGCCAACGATCTGTGTGGCTTATCGGTCAGAAGAGGAAGGAGTGTGCATTATAATGGATCAGCAGAGGTATATGCTATCTCCCTCTCTCTCTTTCGTTCACTATCTTTCCTGTGCTCAAACAATTGATAAATTTTCGAGCAATAAAAAAAAAAGAAAATAAGTTTTTGTTGGACTTTGCTCGCCTTGTCTGGGTCTATGTACCTGTTTGCCCCCGTCTACCCCTAGTCTTCTGCTGCTCTCTGCTTCTTCTTCTTTCTCCTGCTGCCATATCGTTGTGTCCGTCCGTCCGTCTGTTTACCCATAAATTATATCGATGCTTTGGACTCGCAACTTCTAGTTGTCCCTTTGCCAGTCCCTCTTCCTCTTTCTCTGTTGACAATTTGCTTGCTGCCTCTCCTCCTTCCCCCTCCCCCCCACTCACCTCTTTTACAGGCCACCCCCCCAACACGTTGTGTCGTTGTTGCGCCAATTGAGCAGAATCAAAGCAACTTGGCAAATATCGTCATTGATTTGCCTTCTGCCTTTTTTTTCTGTTTACTCTTTCGTACTCTTCTACCTCGCTCTGTTTGTCTTCCCACTATTATGCTCGGTTGTGCTCTTATCAGCGACTCACCGATTAGCACCTTGGCACATTGTCTGTGCCCGCAGTGAAACGGACAATGACGACAATGATACCCGATAGTCGATAGGCGATAGACGATAGTCGATGGGAGAGCCAGAGCTTTCGAATTGGAATCCAAAACGGTCTATTGAACTTGCAAGCCAATTAGCACACTTGCCATAATTATTTATAGCACACAGTTTCCCTCGATGATGTCACAAGCTAAAAAAAAGAAGGGATTTACGAGCTGAGAACTGGAATAAAAAGATTGTCAAATATGCGAGATTTGTAGAGCATACTGAGAGTATCCATAAATTACTGAGTTTTACTGAAATTAAGATATCCGGGGTATAGCTTGCCTTTGATTTGATTTACATTTTCTATATTCTTTCTTCTAATTAGACAAATTGAGGAACCTCAAGATATTCCACTTAGTATAAACCATATAATCTCAAGATATTCCACTTAGTATCATCCGTATAATCTGTGCAATTTGCTGTAAATGAATGCAAAACGAATCAGAAATTTCAATTTGCATTTTGTTGGCATAATAATCCAATTTTCAGAGTACTCTCGTTTACATTTATCTTTAGCATAACTCTATTTATACCATCTAGCACGTCTCTAAACAAATCCTTTTTATTTTGTATGCAAACGTCAAGTTTTCGTGCCTCAAAAGATCCATTAGGGCCTTATCAATATATATATAATAATACTACAATATGTTGTAGGTGCGAACGTCTGGCACATTTGATCGATGTCAGGTCCAACAGTCAAAGATTATAGAGTCAATCCAAAAATAGTTTCTATCGCCAGGGTTTTGCAAGCGTGTGTATAGACGCAGAGATACGCTGTAAATTTGCTTTGAGATGGGCACAATCTGTATTAAAGTGGATTGCGCAATGATTTCGCTATATGGATTGTTTTCTCTTCGTTTATAGGATTTTATGTTTATCGATTAATCGGTTATAATTAATAGTATCGTAGTTTAGGTTAAAAAATATGAGAAAAACGATTATTGCATAGCTCGAAGATTGAATAATATTTTCATCGATTGTGCTTTTGAGAGGTTTTCAAGATTTTATGCTTATCGATTAATCAATTATAATCGTCATTTAGTTGCAAAACCACGAGGAAAGCGATTTTTTATTACTCAATAATTTTAGATTGTTGATATCGTAGATTGCATAATGTTTTCGCTATATCGAATGTTTTCATTTAGTATAGATTGCTTTTTAGAAATTTTTAGGATTTTATTTTTATCGATTAATCGATTTTAATTAATGGTAATATTAGTTTAAAATATGAGAAGATAATTATTAAACTTCGATTTAGATATGATTTTGTTGAATTAGTTAGTTCTCAACTTGGCCTATGCTACCCTCATGTAGTTTGCTTGGTCTCGCCAGGGTATACTTGTTTATCCCACAGGCCAGAATGGTAAACAACATGCAGATAGATAGGTTGGTGGATAGCATCGCAAGTGAATGCTAAAATCGAGACAAATCGCCTCCTTTTCTTGGCCAAAAAAAAAATAAATCGACTGAATATCGTGTTAATTGAATGAAATGTAAACTAAACAAGGATACGCAGGGGCAGAGGTGGGGAGTGTGTGATAAGGCGAGGCGACACTTTGCATTTAGCTGTGGCTATTTAACGCGATATTCCAACGCCTAATCCACAACTCACGCCCCAGACACGCTGTCGTTTATGGGGCCAGTTTGCAGCAGCTCGCTAAGTTGGCCAACAACTGCTGCCAGCACGTGCACAGCGGCCCACTCTCTCTCTCTCTCGCTCTCTCTATATTTTCTCTCTCTCTCTCTTTCTCTGTTGCCAACTGCAATGAGTTTCAATCAATGTCAATAGTCACTGCACACAGCCAGCCGGCCGTGGCGCTGCTGCTGCTGCCAATCAGGTTTTCAGCTCCAGCCAGAACAAGTTGAGTAGTAGAGCAGCAATAGGCGCGCGACAACATAGATACCCTATAACTCTGGCCTTTATGCAGTGATTGCACTGAAACTTACTCCTTGATTATAAAAGAGCTCAAACTATGCGCCTGCCAAATATGATAGGGTTAGCTTTTAAACTCTGCAAATAAACGAATATCATTTGCAATCTTTAGTATAGCAGAAAATTGAAAATCTCATAAGCTATATAAGGTTAAAAGCAAAGCACAGGCCAAATTTCATAAAGCCACTGCTTATGTTAGCTGAGATCTGAAAGTTGAAAGATAAATGTGGCATGCTTTCTATTGACTGCCTGCCTGTTACAGGGTATTATAAGAAACAATAGTAGCTGCGGCAGCTGATGTTCTACGTTGATCACGTGACTTTGTTGCAAGTGTTGTTGTTGTTCCTGTGCTCGTTGTTGTTGTTGTTGTTGTTGTTGCATTACGCTTCCTGCTGCTGCTGCTGCTGCCCCAAAACTTGTTTGCAGCCCAAGCTGATCGACTGACGATCGCTTACAATTGTTGTGCGAGTGTGTGTGTGTGTGTATCTGGATAAATCACATGATTGCGATCATGCGCAGCCCGAGTGAGCGCCTACTCCCCGAACCACCCCCTGCCCCTTCTCCCCTCTCTCTCTCTCTGTCTCTGTCAACCCCGCCTCATCCGCTCAAGCGTTCAATTTAACTCGAGTTCAGTTCGATTTGGCTGCTGCGGCTGCTGTTGTTGTTGTTGTTGTTGCTTTTTCTTTTTATGGTCAACTGGCGACATTTTAATTGAAATGTTTGACAACAGCAGCAACAACGACAGCAGCAGCAACAACAGCAGCAGCTGAGGCATCAGGCGGACCAGTCACAAGTCGCATTCCTCGTTCCCCGTTCCTCGTTACCCGTTACCCAGTCACATTTTCGCTAGTGAAATGTACTTCACAGTTAATTGCTTCAATTGCCGTCACACACACACACACACACCACATCACAAATTCAATTCAAATGTATTTACCATCGATCTTCAGAGGCAGCCGCATAGGGAACCCTCTATATGTATATATTCCATTATAAACCATATTGGTTGCCCTTAAACAAAAAAAAAAAGAAAAGAAAAACAAAAACACAAAGGAAAAAGAGAACAAGAGAAAAACAAAAACAAAACAGAAAAAAAAAAACGAACCCAAACCGAAACCGAAACTGAAACCGATATATAATGCTCGGAGATATCTCTGGCCTCGGGTCGCTCAAGTTTAAGGCCGTTTTTATATAGTATATCATATATACCACACAGTGAGAGGGAGAGATATCGGAACAAGCTCGTAAGAATGTGTAAATTTGCTTTTAATTATGAATAAGTTCGCGGGAAAGCATTAAATATTGAAGTGATCCCGAGACTGACCCGAACCCGAACTCCCCACACACACACACACAAAAGCCAATGAACCGCGATGAATGTTTTGTTATTGTAAATTCAAACAAGGTTCTTTCAAGGAAAGAAGCTAAATATTTTGAATATTGAGATATTTCTTATACGAAATTAATAAGGAAAAATTTTAAGAAAAGTTAGAAATAAATAGGTTTGTTTTGGGTTTATTTTTAATTTATTCGAAACTTGGAAAGTACAGCAAAAGACTCAAGG
This sequence comes from Zaprionus tsacasi, assembly GCA_018904105.1. Taxonomy (NCBI): domain Eukaryota; kingdom Metazoa; phylum Arthropoda; class Insecta; order Diptera; family Drosophilidae; genus Zaprionus; species Zaprionus tsacasi. Next base: position 1,295,193 of record JAEIFR010000003.1, on the reverse strand, counting down.
AAGAGTTTCTTTCTTAAAGCACAAGTAGAGCATGTCACAGGTCTGAGAAAAATCATCTAACATTATATAATACTAAAGAATATTATTATTTAAGATCAATTTCGAAAATGGAAATTACTGTACGGAATCAAAAGAGAGTACTTTTATAACTTCCGGCAAAAAGAGTTCTCAGATCAGCTAGTTATAGTATATATATGGTATAGCTATAGTTTTGTAATGTACACGTATAATAATATATCATAAATGTGTATATTGTATAACTATGGCCACATGACTCTCTCAATGGGGTGACTAGGTCTCAGTGTCTCATCCTATTGTGAATCAATGGGTCCCAGCCCTAGGAGAACATGGGTTCGAGACGTGAACTTGAACGAACCAACTGTAAGGTGACTAAGTTTTTCGTAATCTTGATGAACATCGCTATCTGCAGATAGAGAAATTATAAAATTAATTCCAATTTAAGTGTACCGATTCCAGAGATACTTCCACCGTGACAATCAATCTTTGAGTAAGTTCGAGTGCGTGAAGTGCGGGGGAAATCGTATTATATCATCAAGAATTGAGTTTGGGTAATACCAAAGATACTGCCATTAAATATGTACCTGCACATCTGAAGTATGTATTGATATTTTTAGTTTTCGTTGACACGACTCGTTTTGTAATTCTATTTTCGATAGTCCAAAGACTATATATGTATGTGCGATATATATATACATATATAAGTATCTAAAGACAGGTGTAATTATAGCTAAATGCGCCACATCGAACGAACCCTTAACTCAATGGGCCATGGCACACGCCGCACTCTCTCTCTCTCTTTGTCTCTAACTCTCTCTCTCTCTCTCTCTCTCTCCCACGATTGTGGCGTGTGTCTCCACCTTAGAGTGACCGAATGTCGGTCTTATCGCAGTTTTGAGTGATGATACGACAGAAAAATAACAAAAAAATTAAATTCCACGTTTTGAAGGGCAGTGGCGTGTCAAGGGGGCGGCCAGCTACTGAGTTTCCTGGAAATATATGGACTATACTTCTATAGATACAAAATAACTTAAAAAGCATAAAAAATGCCACGCAAAAGTTAATGGGAAATCGATAGAAAGCGACAGCAACAACAACGGAAAGAAACTAACGATGACGATGACAAAGAGAGAGAGAGAGAGAGAACAAGAGAGAGAGAGAGAGAAGGTTGCTTGATTTACGTTTATGATGATGATGATTCGAGGACTTTCGCATTGTACCCTTTTGCCTACGCTCCCCTACGATAGCACGCAGCGACGTCATCGTTCGCCTCTGCCTGTGCACAACGTCATCGTGGGGCGTCGGGGGACTCGGGTTCTTAACGATAGCGACTGTCGCAACTGTCTGGCACAACTAATACCCCCCATATCTTGGGCAAGACACTGCCTTGGTAATTGGAAACAAGAGACCGCGACCTGATAAGTCTAAAAAAAAACATTCCGAAGATCCCGTTCCCGTTCCCGATCACGACGCGTTCTCATGCACGCGTACGCCCTCTCTGCCTTCGCTTCTCTGCACATCCCGAAATCACAAAAAAAGTAAAGCGTACTTATCGAAGTGACCCGCAACGTCGTCACTCGTACACGTGATCACACACACACTATATAGACATACATATATATAGACAGACTTACTTGGCATTTGAATAGAGACGAATAATTTAAATCTCAATCGAATTCCATTAAGGCAGACGATAGTTTTCAAAAACTTTTCAATCAAAGCAATTGAAAATACACGAGAGCATTGATGCTTCCGTGATTGCTGTTATCGATAACACTGCTCAACGAGTACTTCAGTAATTGAGTCGATAATTAAGCGATAATTCTGAACCGATATATATTAACTTTTTAATCGAAGCAATTAAAAATGCAAGAGAGTATTGATGGTGCCTGTTATCGATAACACTGCTTCAGTGAGCTCTTGAGTAATTGAGTCGATAACTAATCGATAAATAATAATAGCATGTTTTTTACATGTCGCGAAAAGTTTCCACAAAAGCGCGATAACAGACCCACAACTAATGCAGTTGAGAAAGGTTTGAGTAGAATGAGAGAGTGAGTTAGAGAGAGAGAGAGTGGGAGAGGAAGGGAGCGCTAAGTATATAAGGGTTAGGCACCGATGCGTCAGCCTTATGCATAATACAATAACGCGTCACATAACACCCAAGCTGACCGCACCGATTTAAGATAATCTCACCGGAACTGCCAGGGTTGAAAAGTAACGGGAAACAAGACTGAAGAAAAGGCAGATAGTTTTTTCAAATGTATATCAAGATAAAGTCTAGAATGTTATCTACCTATATATCTACCCAATGCTTAACTAAACTTACAGGGTATAACAAATTGCTCAAAAACCGAAAGTGCTGGCCACAAGGCGAGTGTGATAAAACGCGGGACACTTTCAGTACTATATACCGCCATACCGTATACCATATATCACATACCGTATATACCATATAAAAAGTATATATCTGTAGACTATATACCACGTGCAGCCGTATTTTTAAGTGGGTCAACAGCGAATGTAATGGGGAGAAATGGGTCGAAATTGCAGTGTGGGCGATGGGACAACGTGCCTGGCGCGATACCGTTAAGTAATATCGTCCATATAGCAGCATATACCTGCATAGATGCATGTATACAGCTGGAATACATGGCTAAATGTCCGGGTAGAACCTTAGCTATAGCTAGTATACCTGTTTTTATAGATTGCGAACATCCGAATGTCACGTTAATTTCACGCAAAAAGCAACACATACGACACGACACGACACAACCGACTGTAAATTAGATTGGAAAATATTGCACAAATGTTTACGAATCATAAAAACGTTGACTTGTGCACAATTCCCTATTCCAAATGACCCCACCCCATCCCCCCTCTGAGCCCCTGCTTTCTCACACCTTTCTCAACTTTTCTCACCTCGTCGCAAAAAAAAAAAAAAAAAACAGGGCCAATAATAATAAATATAAATCAAAAGCTGATTTACTATAGAGCCCCTTGTCGCTTAGAAAACCCCGTTTGAAAACCCCTAGTACCTCCCTCCCCTTGCTGATTATCGGGTTTACCTATTCCATTTCTCTATTTATTGTTTGCCTTTTGCTGTTTTTCGCTAAAAACCCATCGAAAAATAGCAAAGCAAATAGAGAAAACAAAACAGAATCAAACCAAAATCACATATGTTTTTACTATATATATATCCATATACTATATAAGAAGTAGCTATATGTGATTATAGTAAAGAACTACGTGTGGGGGAGGGGGGTGGTCAGGTAATATAAATACAATACTATGATGTAATTTCGAAAAGTAATTAAAGAGATTTCGCGCCCTGAACACGGAACGGGAATGATAAGAGAAAAAGAGAGAGAGAGAGAGAGGAATGATATAGAAGAAGAGACTGAGAGAACAAACAAGCACACACAATACTAATTTGATCTGAACCCAATCGAAATGGCAATGATAAGATTGGATATACTACAAATATAAAAAAGAGAACCAAAAAACAATCCAAATATATACTGTATATATATATGGCTAATTTGATGTGATTTGTGCTTGATATTATATGGGCAAATAAGATCATAAAATTCGAAGTACAAACAAATTGAAAACGGAACTTGAACTGGGCCAATTGGAGAATTGAGATCGTTGGCAAGATAAGCGTCGACAGCTATAAAAAAATAACAGATCGTATATTAAAGAATTTATTACGTATAATCTGAAACAAATCAGCGAATTTTTTCAGTGCGATAACCGAAGGGTACAACAAGGGGGGCGGGGGGAGAATGACAAATAGAGAACAACGAATCATGTGGGGGTTGTCAACACACGAACGAAATCAAAGTGCGAACAATTATCATACTGTAGAAACCCCCCTAGGCAACCCAATCAACCTATTGTAGTGTCGAGAGCGTTTTGGGCTCTAGTTCTACTACCATACTAGCATACCATATGTGTAGGTAGTATCATTAGGAGAGCGCGTGTTTTGGGCTCTGTTTACCTCGTTCCCGGTTTCAATTATGATTGCTGATAATTCAATTATCAAGCAATTAACATTTTAAATGAAGCGCCCATAAAACATCTAGCTAGAGTGATTGCGAATACAGGGAGGGTCGACGGGAAAGGGGAAGGGGACGGGGTCGGAACGACTTAAGTGAAATGAAAAGCGATATAGACGAATACGACAAATCAATAACAGCACAATCAATAATATAATCGTGTTGCAAAGGCACAAATAAAGCACTTCAAGAATCATCAATATCATCGCTATCATCATCATCATCATCATCATCATCATCATCATCATCATCATCATCATCATCATCATCATCATCATCATCATCATCGTCATCATCATTATCCTCAATATCATCATCAACATCGCCGTCAATAACAAGAACAATAGCAACAGTTTTTCGAGTATCCGCTTAAGGTTATAAACGATAAGAGCGACCAAATAAAACCCAACAACCACAAGCAATCGATATGTTAGACATGAGATACTTGTGAAAATATATATTATTCAGATGGTGGAAATCGTTTGGGAAATCTTAAGTTTCATTTGTTTTACGAATGTAGGACAAACTGGCGATAAGGCGAAGGATTGGGAACTACTAACAAGATGATATATGTACATATTGTGTATTAAGAACAAGTGGGTAGGGCTACAGTCGAACGCCCGACAGTAGGATACCCTTCTCCCAATTATAAAAATCCGTTACAAACGTGTAACCACACTCATAATTTCAAACAGAAATTTTGCACAAATACTTCTACTACATATAGCTTTCTCGCTCACACTCACACAGCGACACACGTTAAGAGTGACGTCGACGTCGCCGTCAACTGCTAAAGTAGCGCGCAGGCTGCTGCTCGTACATTTGTACTGAAAACGTTGACTTGAATAACTTCTGTGTTATTGGTCCGATCAAATTGTAATTTGGAGAATATGTTCGTATGATATATAGCTTTATACATACCAAAGCAGAACTATATATAAGTTTATAAGTTTAATAGTTTGCTCAATAATCGTAAATTTATATGTTCAATACTTTGCTTAACAATCACAAATTACCGATTTGCGGGGGCGGTGGGCGTGGCACCAAACATTTGAAATAAACTTCACCTGCTTGGAAAATATAAGAACCTCCATGCCAAATTTGGAGTCTCTAGCTCTTTTAATAGCTGAGATCCGTTGTCTCAAACAAACAGACGGACAGACGGACAGACAAAAGACGGACATGGCTCAATCGACTCGGCTAGTGATCCTGAGTAAGAATATATATACTTTATGGGGTCTGCCACGCCTCCTTATGCCTGTTACATACATTTCACAAAGTTAGTATACCCTTTTTTGACCATTTTTATACCCTTCGACCATTGAAAATGGTCAAAAAAATAGCTAAACAACTTTGTGCAATGTATAATACAGGCAAAGGAGGCTCAGACCCCATAAAGTATAATTTCTTGCTCGGATCACTACCGAGTCGATTTTCATGCCAGCCCGTCTGTTCTGTCCGTCTCTCCGTCTGTCCTGCTGTCCGCTCCGTCTGTCTGTTTGAGACAACGGATCTTAGCTATTAAAAGAGCTAGAGACACCAAATTTGGCATGGAGGTTCCCATATTCAAGCAGATGAAGTTTATTTCAAATGTTTGATGCCACGCCCACCGCCCCGCAAATCGGTAATTTGTGATTATTAAGCAAAGTATTCAACTTATAAAGTTCTGCTTTGGTATGTATAATGGTAAATGTCATATGAACATATTCTCCAAATTACAATCCGATCGGACCAATAACACAGGAGTTATTCTAGTCAACGTTTTCAATACAAATGTACGAGCAGCAGCCTCGCGCTGCTTTGAGCAATTGACGTCGACGTCGACGTTGCGTCGTGTCGCTTTACTCTTACGCGTCGCTGTATGTGCGAGCGAGTAAGCTATATGTAGTGTAGTTACACATTTATAACAGATTTAGAAAATTGGGAGAAGGGTATCTTACTGTCGAGCGCTCGACTGTAGCCATATCCACTTGTCAATGGTCGAAGGGTATAAAAAGGAGCTTAAAGAGAAATTAGCTAAAACAGCGTTATTTCGAACCCCTTCTATAATCACGAAACCCAAAGTATTGCTCTTTTATTCTCAAGATTTCCTATAGGTTTTCTGAAAATTTCATAAGAAACGCATCGCATCACTACACGATATTATAATATTTCATGTACAGCACAGAATTTCAATGTTATAACTCAATGGGTCTCTGGCCGAGCTCGCTCTTGACTGAGGTAGGGGGTTGCAGGAGAAGAGAGGAGAGGAGGGGAGGGTCTTGAATATAAAGCTCTCTTGTCAACAATTGAATACAAATGATTTGGCCGCCTAATGCTGCCTGCCAGCCCAACTGGTTGATGGTTCAGGGTCTTGATGGTTTGATTGGGTTGGTTGGTTTGGTTACCATGCCGCCGCCCTTCAGATCCCGTCATATGCCCTCGGAAATCATTGGGCTCTCGCATGAAACGCCACGGAGGCCGAGGCGGGATTAGAGCTTGCCCACACACGCTGTCAACCTCAAGTGTATTGAGATATCGCATTGATACTACTTACATTTATGTTAGTTATGGAGGTACTACACCTGGTCGGTCTTATCAGTCGCATTGTGATAATGACGATGACGTCGCCAGCCCCATCCAACTGCCGATTCCCATTTTAGCTGTTTATGATTTGTTTGGCATGTGTATCTGTTACGTAGCTTACCCGATAAATCACGTACTCTCCGTACTATCCCATTATCCCTTAGTAAATTTCGTTGCCACTGTATATAAGTGTTATAAACGGGAACCATAAATAAGTCTGTTGAACGATGGGATGATCTATTGGTTTCATAATTAAGCATGTGCTGCTCTGCTCTGTAATCCTTATAGACATTGTAAAATCTTATATATATATATATATATATACATATATACATATATTATAATATTGTTTTTTAAAAGGGAAAAGCGAATCACAAAATATAATTATTTCGCTGTATTATATGATATGATGGCTTTACCACATTAAATTGCATCATAATCGTCTTTCTGATCGAAGATACGATCGCTTCTAAATCAAATTATAAAATACAGGACTAACTTTGCTTGAAAAAGTCATGAAATAATGTTTTAAAAACTCTAAAGAATATATCCGATCGTATTTATTGTATAGTATGCTATACAATTAACCTAAGTAAATCTTAACGATGAGATCACATTGTTGCTTTAGAGCTACTGCAGATAAAGCTTCCGATCTTATTCAATAAATCAATAAAATATGAAGGATACATACATGAAGCTGTTAAGGGATAATCGTACAGATCTAATTGGAATTTAAATTGAATCCTAAAAGTATATTTAGTCTACATATGTAATAGAGTGAAAAACTCTAAAGAAGCAGATCCTTCCGATCTTATTCAATAAATCAATACATACATGATACATGAAACTCTCATAGGATAATCTTAATTTTAAATTTTAAATTTAATCCTAAAGCTATATTTGATCTATGTAATAGAGTGAAAAACTCTTAAGTTATCCGAGTTCAGCATGAATCAACAAAATCTATTCAAAAGTATAATTAGTATTATACAATATAGCCTAAGTAACAGGAATCACTTTAGAGATGAGATCCCTTTTAATAATCTGCAAATCTCTTCCCTCCTCTTCCTGCAGCTGGCAACCCGCTCCATTGAACCCTCGTTCGGCCTGCTCTTTGGCGATACCCTACGCGATCTGAAGGTGGGCACAACTGGCGCCGCTGTGATCATTAGTACGATGGATGTGTGCATGAACTTCTCGGGTCTGTTTGTGGGGCCATTGCTCAAGGAATTCTCATACCGTAAGGTGGCCATAGCCGGCTCCCTGCTCTGCGGTCTGGGTCTGGCGCTGACATCACCTGCGACGACCATGGCGCATATTCTGAGCACATACAGCGTGATCAATGGCATCGGCGTAGGACTCTCGACTTCGGCTGCTTTCGTGGCGCTCAATCATTACTTCAAGCATAAGCGTGGCCAGGCGGTGGGTCTGTCCATGGCGGGCACGGCGATGGGGATGTTGATAATGCCGCAACTGGTGCGCATATTGCTCGAGAGCTATGGCTTTCGGGGGGCGGTGCTGTTGCTGGCGGGCGTGGCACTGAATGCGACGGTGGGTTCGGTGCTGCTGCAGCCCGTCAAGTGGCACATGAAGGAGGAGTTCGATGACGAGGAACTGATGTGTATATCGGCGCTGCCAACGCCACAGCCGCAGCTAACGACAACTGCGCCCACATTGACAGCCGGAGGAGCTGGGGCAGGCGCAGGCGCAGCTGGTGCACCCGACTTCAAGGTGATCAAGGAGGACGGCAACGAGGAGGATGCACTGCCCGAACTGAATACGCTGCTCTTCAACAAACACAATCCGATGCGCAAGAACTACTCCGAAATGGCCATGAATACCATGAACGGCTCCAGGCTGGGTCTGACCAAGCGTCCCACCTTCCCGCGCATCATGTCCCTGGCGGGCGTGCAGTCGGCCGATGTGGGCAGTCCCAGTGGCGGTTACTCCTCGCAGGAGATCAATGCGACCCAGTTGCGTTGCCGCAAGGCATCGGTGACCTCGAACCTTTCGTACATGGACTTCACTGGCTCCATACTGCAGGTGCATCTGAACACCGGCGACGATGAGTTCGAGCAGAACGATCGACAGCTGCGCCGTGTGGGCACCGCCACCGGGAGCATACTGGGCGGACATCGTGATAGCTTCATCAAGATGAAACCCACCGAGCTGGAGAAGCAACAAACCGAATTGGCCGACGAGGAGGCCAAGAAGAAGAAACCGAATTTCTGGCGACGCTTTGCTGATCTACTGGACATTGCCATGCTCAAGGACAAGATGTTCCTCAATCTACTGTTCGGTCTGTCGATCTTCTATGTTGCCGAAATGAACTTCAAGATGGTTACGCCCTTCTTCTTTGCCAATCTTGGCTACTCCAAGGCGGATGTGGCCTACTGTTTGTCCATCACGGCCATCACGGATATCGCAGCGCGTATTGTGCTGCCACCACTGTTCGATCGCACCACCATCAAGAAGCGCACCATCTTTCTGGTCTCGATCATCTTTGTGGCAATCACACGTTCCAGTGAGTGGAGGCGACATGGTTCCCATTGGGATTGATAACTAATTTCGACTTTCTCTCTTTGCAGTCATGGCGGAGCAGACGGAGTGGACGCAGCTGATGTTGTGGCTCTCGATTTGTGGCTTCTTTCGCGGCTCCGCATTGAGTAACTTCACCCTGACCGTCTCCGAGTACTGTTCGCTGGAGAAGCTGCCCTCGGCCTTTGGTTGGCATCTAGTGGGCAAGGCGCTATTTGTCGTCAGCTTTGGCCCCTTGATTGGTGAGCTGCCTCTCTCTCTCTCTTCCACAAGCAGTCTCTAATCTGTTTCTCTCGCTCTCTCAGGTCTCATTCGCGACGTGACCGACAGTTACCCGATCTGCATTCACACGCAGAGTGTCTGCATCCTGATCTGCGCCCTGGCCTGGAGCATCGAGTACCTTGTGGAGTTCCTGAACTCACGTCGTCGCACTGCGGACGCTGCTCAGGTGGCACAGGATGCTCCAACGACGACAACAGCGACGCCGGCAGCGGCACAGGATGTCAAGCTGTAGATGCTGATGATGATGGGCCAAAGATCAAGCGAGGATTCAGCAAGAAATCGAGCGATAAACAAGCATATAACATATATAACTCATACGCTACTTAATACTTAACTAGGCACACGCTGGGGGCGTGTCACTGAAGGCGGAGCAAGGGAAGGAAAGGGAGAGAGAGAGAGAAAGAGAGAGTACCCAAACTTTCTTTCTCTTGCCTCTCCGTTTGCCTTTAACTTAAGAGAGAAAAGAGAATCGCCAGTTTTACTTTAATCTATAGACGATTACACATAATCGTTTCCAATATATTCTAATATATCTCTCTCCCTTGCTCCCCGTCTCCTGTCTCTCTCTTTCTATTATTTCTATTTCTGTTTGAATGAACTTGTATGTGATAGTTCAAAGATAGTCGATAAGTTAGTTGATAGTTAACAATGCAAATACACAGAGAGAAATACAAACAAAAAAAAAAAACAAACAAAAGAAAATCGATAATTCGATAAGCCACAATATCGATATGCGTACGAGACCTTAAGCAACGATCCGTACCGTAACGAACCCTACCTAACCTAAACCTAAAGTGTAACTGGAATTGAATTTGATAGATTGAATTTCCTCGTTGTACCGATTTGATAGTTCTATATACAGACAAACACACTATAAGTATATATAGCATATATAGGGAAGAACAAGCCAAGAATTGAGGTCGAACTGCTTAATTTATTGAAATGCCAACGCATAGGGATACCCCTTGAAAGAGACAGCGATAGAAAAAAAAAACAAACCCACCAGAGAGGCGAGAAAAACTTCGCAAAAATCGTCGTATATTATCGGATATATACAAACTACTACTACTATATGGAAGAAGAGTTGGGGAAAAAGAACAGAAATTTTGCCAATCAAAGCCAGACTATAACTATATACATATACAAATATATATACACCTATATACAAATGTACTTGTATACGATGTTTTCGGCATGGGGATTTTTTGGGGCAATTTTTTTAAATGATCGATAATGAACGAAAAGCAATAGAAAAACGTTGCTAAAAGTAGATGCCATGACCAAATAATAAATAAAAAAAATAAACAAAAAAAAACAGGGTATTTTAAGAGCCAGCAAAACTAACAAGCATATGCGTAATGGGTATACTAAACCACACACACACACTCCGACACCCTGTATGTAGTATGTTAGCATGCGACCAATCCTTATAGATACTACCTACCACGTCGAGTAATGTACTTAAGATGGAACATTTTGAACATTTTGTGTGTGGTCTACAGATCAGAAGTTGTTTTTTTTTTTGAATTTGATATAACTGATATATATGACATACATATAGTATGGTGTATCTAGAGTTATATATATATATATATATATACTACCTTATACAATATATACACATAATTCTAATTATAACTGTATTTAGATAACGATGTAATCTTTTCGATGCGCATTGCCGATATTGTAGCCTTATATGTATATGTATGTTAGATATATGTGCGTATGTATGTATGTATATACACCCCCTCTATAGAGATGCATACACATAAATGATATATTATCAAATTGAAATAAAGTGATATAAAAAAAAACAAATTTGCGTTTATTTACCCGTACGTATATGGGTATACGATAGCGATAGCGATAAGTGATAATAATAAATTTGAAACAATTAGATGAATAAATAGACGGCCACACAGGGAGCTGCATAAATATTTGCGTTATCAACGAGACATTATGATATTCTCCAGTTGGTATAGGAGTAGACAGTAGATGGACATTAGCTAAGGTCAGGCTTGCTGAAACTACAACCATCTCAGAGATCGGCAGTGACGTCTTGAGATCGTAAAACAAAAACCTCAAAACGGAAAAGATAAAAAAAAGAAAAAACTGAAGCATTTCCTGTGAACCAATGATGCGTCCATTGAGCAATTCTTATCTTGAGTTTCTACAGACAACAATGATGTCTCAGATAGTATAGTACATACGTGTAGTGATAGTGCCTGCTGATAAGGCTTACAAGATATACGTGTAATTTACATGCAGCTCGTAAATGTGTTGGTAATGCGTGAAGAATAAATATAGTTTTCTATAAATTTTCTGAAGCCAAGTAGCACCTGCAGCTTGACTACAGGGACAAGCAGTAAATCTCACGGGGATTAGGTTTTGGTTCGTGAGTGATTTGAGGTTGGGTTGTAGGTGAGAGCGCTCCTAGCAATGGCAGGTTGAGGGAGCAGGGGGTAGGGACGAGAGATGATGCCTATGATGACATCTCGAAATGGGGCTCGGCACGGAAGCAGCACCATTTGCATGGTACTTGTTTACGCACTTTATCTGGCCCCCGGATTTGGATAGTTAAATAGAAATGATCATAAAAGCGAAGAGTGACAGTAGTCAGCTAATGCCTGGAGATATGGCCAAGATTCTGCTCGAATCAGTCACTTAGCGCGCAACGTTCGAGCTGCCAAGATGACGGCCACAAGAGCAGCAGTAGCATCGGTTCCCAAAGGCAAATCCTATCGACTGGAGCCACCCGACGGCGGCTGGGGCATCCTGGTGTGCATCGGCATGGCGCTGCCTTTTGTAGGTATTATCTATCCATAGTATATACAATATATACATATATTCCCATCGCTGCAGATCAGCGGACTGTCGGCATTGCCCTCGTTCGGCCTGGTCTTTGGTGACTTGCTGAAGAGCATCGGCGCCGAGTCGAGCGCCATTGCCATCATCACCAGCACCTTCTTCTGTGCCACAAGCTTTGCTGGTCTCTTCTCCGGTTCGCTGTTCCGTCGTTTTGGCTTGCGGCGTGTTGGATTAGCTGGAGGATTCCTCTACTTGCTGGGCTCATCCCTTCAGATCTTTGTGCAGTCGACGCTGCATTTGATCATCGCTTTTAGTTTGTTTCAGGGCTTCGGCTTTGGGCTCATCCTGCCCACCTCGTATACCTCGTTCAACAATTACTTCGTGAAGAATCGTGTGATGTGGATGGGTTTCGCGCAGGCATTGATTGGCCTGGGATCGATGCTGTATCCCATCTGTATGCAGAAATTGATGGAATGGTATGGCTTCCGTGGCTGCATGCTAATCTTAGCCAGCATTAATGCACATGCCGTGCTGGGCATGCAGCTCATGCATCCTGTCGAGTGGCATATGCGACGTGTGCCCATTGAAAAGGAGCAGCAGCCCAACGACGAGGAGCAGCATCATCAGCCGGAGGAGGAGGCGCTGCCGTTACAGCCTAAGTTGCCGGTTGTGCAGGTGCACGTGCAGCCAGAGACTCCGCTGATGCCCATACCCGAGATGGAGTTTACGCAGATTCCCTCGACAATTGTGCACGTCACCGACTCCCTGCCCGTCTCACATCTTGGCTCGCGTCGTGTCTCACATGTCGAGGGGGAGCACAGCCTACGACTGATCTCCAGTCGCGCCTCAAGCATCACCAGTCTGGGCAACTGGACAGGTGCCGTGGTGGTCACCGATGCATCACCCCAAATGATGCACAGCCTGCAAGCATCTAGGCGTCCCTCCATTGTCAGCGGATCACCCATCGCATCGGGCAACAGCATCAGCAATGGAAATGGCATCAGCTCACCCATTGTGGTCGAACGTAATCTTTTGGCCACCATTGTTGATTTCCTTGACCTGACGCTGCTCAAGCAGCCCGTCTATGTGAACATTGTGATGGGCATAACCTTTGCACTCTACTCGGACGTTGCCTTCTTCACCATGCAGCCGTCGTATCTTTTCGAACTCGGCTACTCCAAGGTGAGTTACGCCCACTTTTTCAGGCACTTTTTCGGTATCATGATGGATCATCTGAGAAAAGTTGATAATAAGCACGTGGCTGGTGATAGTTTTGGTCTGCAATAATCTAATCTTGGCCAAAATCAAGGCAGATTTACTTTTGCAAACAAAGCGCGGCAGTTGAAGTTACATGTATCGAAATGATTTTGTTATCGTTATTGTTATTGCTATCGTTTTTCAGGCCGATACCGCCAGCATTATTGCTATCGGAGCCACAGCTGATCTGTTCTCCCGCATCTTTCTGGCAGTTACAGCAATCTTCATTCAGGTGCCAGCACGCTACATTTACCTGGGCGGAGCGCTTTTTACGGTTTTCGTGAGATTCGGTAAGACATGCAAAGATCTTCTACTCTCTCCATACATTTAATAATATCATAAATAATGCTCGCAGCTGTCGATGGCGTCGTGGATTTCATGGGCATGGCCTGCATTACGGCCGTGCTGGGTTTTCTGCGCACCTGGATACATGTGCCGCTGCCCTTGGTGCTGGCCGATTATTTGCCTAGTGAGCGGTAAATTATTAATCTGGGGAAGATAAGCCTCTCCTTTCATCCGCAGTTACTTCTTGTTTTCCAGCTTTGCCAGTGGCTACGGACTGTTTATGTTTACCCAGGGCAATGCTTTCTTTTTGATTGGACCTGTAATCGGATATATTCGCGATCGTACGCGAGATTACATATTAGTCTTTCACATCTTGAATGTATTTATGGCACTCTGCGCAGTACCCTGGTTAATTGAGGTTTTATTTGTCAAATTTCGTCGACGCAGCAAAATCGAAAGGAATAATGTGGGCGAACAGAGCAATGGTAACGGTACACTGGAACATTAAAAAAAAGTATTACATAGTATGTACAAACTTAATAAAAATCTGCAGCTTAAAAATGCTTTTATTTTTGTATTTGAAATTGTAACAGAAACGCTGTAACTGTCGGTTGGGACAAATATCGAGAATTGTCAACAAACACAGCTGATTAACAGTGAGACCAAAGCCGTGGAACTTTTCAGTGTGAAAATATGGGTGGTTACACTGGTCATTTTGGCTAGCAAAATGTGTGGAAATCGGAAGCTATTGAAACTTAAATAAGCCAAAAAAATTATTACCTATTATTTTCAATATACTGCCTGTCTAGTTACTATACTGTATACTGTCTAGTTCTATAATAATCAGTTTTCAAATCTTAGCGCCACACTAACCACAATACTGTCATACATTTTATTAAGAAGAAATTTAAGTCAATTAAACATATCAGAAAAATAGACTTGCCGATACATCGGAATGAAAATTTGTTCGAGAAAATACCAGAAATATCGGCTATTGTGAATATCGATATATTCAAGTGCGATAAGCAGTGTAACAACTCTACACAGCAGTTTATAAAGCAAAGCAAGCAGCATAAGTCGTACAGTTAAATTCTCGTAAATAACTAACTAACTTGTGATTTTCGACAACTAAATAAATATATTAAAAATATATTAAACAAAATGGTACGCCGTGGACGTTCTGCAAGCCCCCCACCATCAGCAAGACGGTAAGTTGTATATTCATTTTGCATCAGCAAAACGTAAGAGGTTTCCAATTGGACAATGATAACGGAATAGCGACGTAAAAAAACGTATGCGTGGGTTGCAACATAAACTTGTTTTTTGCAATGCAAATTGTTGCAAAAAGCCAAAGAGTTTTTTTTGTTTGTTGTGCAGTACGGCTTAGTTAATGTGAACGAAACTATGTGAAATGTTTTAAGACTTCTGGAAAATTCGTTGCCGCAACTCATTACGTAACCTTAAAACAGATAAACACGGAAAACGACAGAGATGGACGGTGTGCAACGTGCAAAGTTCAAGCGCGTGGCAACGACAACAATCACAACAACAATGACAACAGCAACAACAACACGCAATACTAGATATTTATATATATAAATATATGTTTCTTGTTTTTGTCTTGCAGCAGCGCACCTGCGCCCGCACCAGCACCGGTTGCACGTGCCGCACCACCACCAGTGCCCGCCGCAGCACCCCCGAGCGCTGTTGGCATGCCGGCGGCACCGCAGCAGCCATCGATGTTCCAGCAGATGGCTGCAACCGCTGGAGGTGTGGCTGTTGGCTCAGCCATTGGACACACTGTCGGTCACGGTCTGACATCGATGTTCAGCGGCTCTGGCGATAAGGAGGCAGCAGCGCCAGCTGCCGCCGCCCCCGCCCCCCAGCAACAGCAGCCCTATTACGCACAGTCGGCTCAGCCCAATGAACCACAGGGCGCCTGCGCCTGGGAGATTAAACAGTTCCTACAGTGCGCACAAGGTCAATCCGATTTGTCACTGTGCGAGGGTTTCAATGAGGCGCTGCGACAGTGCAAAGTGCAGCATCATCTGCAGTAGAAGGGAGGAAGAGAGGAGTGCAGAGCGAAGACAACAATAAGCGAGTAGCAAGAACAGCAACAACAACAATAACACGGGCAAAGGCAAACACAATTTCCCCCTATTCTCGACAAAATGGCGAACAAGCTAAGCTGTTGTTATTCTATTCTCTTTGTTCTTTTCATTAGTTTTACACACACATACACATATATATTGAATATGTAATTGTTAATGAGACAACAAATTGTTTAATTTAGTGAAATTGTTCAAATAGAAATTCAAGCGACGGCGTTACGGCAGCGCAACTCCAAACGATACCTATGCAATGCTGTCTGCGACGTCGCAAAAAAAAAAAACAAAAACAAACCAAAAAAAAAGTATTTTTTATTTGTGGTATTTTATGGGGAAATTATATGTGGTAAATTTGTCTAGAGTTGTGAAATATTAAAATGTTCCATCTCTTGGACAATTGCCATCACACACACACCAATGCATGTGTGTGCCTTCTTTATATGTTTATTAATTTTTCGTGAATCACGTGAGTCGGCATGACCTTGCAACTTGCGACGCAGTGCGTCTTAAAATAGATCGCCCTGATTCATTTCGGCTGATTCAAAAAGGGCTGATTGATTGTGCGATGGCACCAGGTGAGGAGGCGGGGTATGGGCTGATCAACAAACATCGCGTGCGACGCCATATTTGTTGTTGTTATTGTTTCCTTTTGTTTTCGTTCGCTGCGCCAATTGCGGCCTGCTTTGGCGAAATGGTACCGTTTAAATAGAATTAATTATGATAAACATGTTTACGAACCGCAATAGAATGCAATACATATGCATGTGTGTGTGTGTGTGTGTGCTGATTCAGTAACAGTTATCTCGCTCGCACTTGTGCGAGATCTATGTTAACTTTCGATAATCGTTTTCGCTTTTAATCTGCGTCGGAAAACATCCGAGTCTAATCAGAACCGTAACAATACGTATTGAAATAGGTTTGGGAAAACTACTACATATAGTATTTCCTTTTATCATCGTTTTCGAAATAAATGTTCTTGCTCATACTGAGTTTTCTCGAAATGTTCTTAACTGAAAAAAATCATGAATTTTCGCAAGCTAATGAAATTAAATAAAAATGCACTATTGCTTACTATATAAAGATATACAGCAAAATATTTGTTCATCTTATGTTTAAATCAGGTTTAGAAAGTTGCAAAAAAATAAAAGAACACTCATCAAATCTGCAATAATCGTAGTATAAGAAAACGAACAGTTCTCTCGATTTCTTACCCACTTTTGATACAAATTTCTGATACATCTTTTTTGCAAATTATAAAAAAGAACACGGCAAATCAATCTGATCCATCTGAATCGGAAAAAATAATATAAAATGGTTTTTTCTCTAGCCACTTTCTCTAATCTTCTACTTATTCTACTTATTCTTCATCTACATTATCTCTTCTAGTCGACATCATCTCTCTCATCTTCATCGAGCTCACTGGCAGCAAGCAACATATTGAGTCGCTGATGCAACTGTTCCTTGTGGCGCATCTCCTGCTGCTTTGTTAGCTTCGGTGCCATCGATATGCGGCGCATATGAACCGGTTGCAGACTCTGATTCCGTATCAACGGATGTGTGAAGAGAATCGGATTCTCAAGTTGTTTCACAAACTGCTGATTATGCAGCTTACTGCGACTCTCTATACCGTGCGACATGATCTTAAATGTCGGTGATTTGTTGCCATATTCGATATCCCTCGAACGTTCCTTAATGGTCGGAGGTCTCTTGCTCAACAGATCACCCAGCAGCCATTTAATATTATCATGTTCACTCTTTGGCTCTGGAGCAGCTACTGCTGGTGCAGCTGCCGCGGTTGCCGCTGCCGCGGTTGCCGCTGCTACGGCTGCTGCTACTTCTGTATTTTTACTCTTCCTCTTGGGAAACTCAAACTTTCTCTGCATTGGCGGCGGCTTCCTTTTCGGAGTGTACTTGCTGAACTCTTGTGGTTTGAATGAGTGTTTTCTGGGTGCCTCATAGCGATTTGGTTTGTCGGTCCAACGTTTGCGGGCCCATTTCTGTTTAGGCTTTACATATTGTTGATCGAATTGCCAATTGCGCAAGACCGAACTCTGTTTGCCCCATGTACGAGCTGTGCTGGTCTTGGCGTCCATACGTTTCTCTGGCTGACTGATGCTGGCCAAGCCGAGTGTATTCCCCTCCTCGGGTAATTTTTGCGACAATATCGGTGCCTTCAATTTGGGTCTGGGCACCAAGCTGGGCTGCTTCAGAATTGGCCGGATTTTGGGCAACGTTTTCCTCAGTTTGCCAGGAAACTCATTTAATTCGCGATTCTTAACCTGAACTCTCTCCCGACTGCTCATGGGCACACGATTACCCGTTGTATAGCACCTGCGCAACCCAATGCCCGTCCAGCCATTGTTGATGGGCATTAGGATGGCCCTGTGGCTGCTGCTGGTGGTAGGGGTGGTGGTGGTGGTGGTGTTGGTGTTGGGGGGGAAGGACGAGTGCCTTCTGTAGGTGTCCAACAACATTCTGGGATAATAACGTGACGGCACTGGCATCCGGACTAGCCCACAGCGTCGTCGTCCGTCCACAAAGCTTAAGCAAGACGGATGACGATAGTGTGCGGCCAGGAACATGTTGCGGGCCAAACGATTGCGAACCGCCGACCATGCGGACTTCAGACCTGAATTCGTTTCCGGTAATGTTTTGGCGCATTCGGCTTTCAGTGTCTTGACCAGGGCGCGGCACCATGTTCGCAAGTGCCTGAAGGCTGTCATAGAAAAGGAAAGTCAGGATACCATATACATATATATATATATATATATATATATATATATATATGTATGGATATATATATATTTGGCTACCATACTCACTTGGCTGACCACGCAGCGCTCTTACACTGGGCAAAGAATACATTTTCAAATTGTTCTCGGGGGGTTTCGGATTTGCGAGGTATGCAAATGGAATGAAATATGGATAGGGCTATTTATGTTTTATCTGCACGGTAATTTTTTGTATAACGTTAAATTTATTATATACTTATATACTGTACTGCAATACCTATTTTTTTTTCTTTTTTTTTTTGTATCTGTTAACCGCTTACAGATAATTTAGAACATGCTCTTAGAGGCGTACTGGGACTATCTTTCAACTGGTAAAATTTTGTAAGTTCTCTAGAAAAAATAAAGTTTATTGTTGTCGGTTCAAAACTTTCTTCAAAATGTGATTTTGACTAGTACAACTGGCATTGAAGTAAACTTGTATACAACTTAAAAGTCAAAGGCAAGTAAACAGCTAAGGAATTTGTTGTTTATCAATACTTTTCAGTTTATCGTTATCGATAACAATATTCTTTCTTTTCTTTTAAGCTCTCTTTCAGCGGCAAATAATGTTTTGCATGACGATGCGCTGCATTGGCACAGCATACTTTGCAGCATTTGTTGCTCAGTGTATCGTTATCGATAACAATATTCTTCCTTTTCTTTTGAGCTCGCTTCGAGCGGCCATTAAAGTGTTACATAACGCTACGCTACGTCGGCACTGCATTCCTTTCCGCATTTGCTCAGCCTATCGATATCGATAACAATATTGTTTATGACTTCTTGTGAAAATATATTCAAATTTAATGCAATGCAATTTAAATTTTTTAGTTAATAATTATTTCCTACGACAAGGCGTCTCATTCTAAAGGAGACGCCTGCCCTGTGGGATGCACTGACCAGACCGACCGCAGATACTCTTTCAAAGCCAGCTATCTCATCCAATCTGCAGCGCATCCTGGCCATAATTACACGCTGACCACGCCCAAAACTTTTTTTGAATTTTTGACTAATTTACTTTTATTAAATATAGAAGAACGACATAGACAACATGCGCTGTGATGCGATCAGAGAAACTTCTTGGCACGCTGCAATATCTGCTGGCGTCGCTGCTCGCTGGTCTGACTATGATGGATGAGGCGGGCCGTGCGATCCAAGAGATCGGCGCATTCGTCCGCATGGGCGTGCAGCCGCTGACGCTTCGGTATGGGCGGCATGGTGGGTAAATTCTCGACTTGCTGCTGCTGCTCCTGCTGTTGCTGCTCATGCTGCTGCTGGTGTTGCTTCTGCAGCTGCTGCTCCTCCTCCTGCATGGCAGCCAGCGCTGTGCGATCGAATCGTTGCATGCTCTGCTCCAACTTATTGAAATCGCTGAGTGTCCTGCGCTCCATGCGCTTCTGCTGACACTTGTCCAGCACAGACTGTGCCTGCAGCAGCACCTGCTCGTAGCTCAACTCTGAATCCGGCAACAGTTGTTGCTGCTGCTCCTTGGTCCTTGCCTCCTCCTGCTGCTGCTGCTCCTTCTCCTCCTCCTGCTGTGACTGCTGTAACTGCGCATCAATCTCGGCCGGCTGCCACTCATAGTACCAATGCGTCTCGAAGAGTTCGTGCAACGTGTGGCGCCTGTAGACAATGGCGCTGGGCATGTGCTCCGCTTGGCAACGCAGCACAAACTGCAGTCGCTCCTTGGCAAAGATTTCGACAATATCCAAATAGTTGATGTCATCCATATGCTGCTGCAGCTCCAGCGTCTGTATGGCACGCAGGACGACAGCATCGATCAGCGACTCCTGCTGACACAGTTGGCCATAGTTGAGCAGCCACTCGCAGATGGCCTGCTTGTCCTCTGGCAGTGGCTGCATCTGCGGCAGCTTGATCTGCTCCAGCAGTTGTACAATCCTGGCACGCTGCTCTCGGGTTTGCCAGCCGGGCACAAAGTATTCCAGGCGATTGGGCAGCACAGCTTGCGCTGCAAGTGGTTCCACATAGGCGCTCAGCTCGCGCGGCAATTGCGGACAATCCTCAAGAGATTCACCGGCCACCTGCTGCAAACGACGTACTGCCTCATTATAGAGATTGGCACAAAATTGCGGTGAACTGCGACAATGTTGTCCGATCGTTGCATCCCGCTTAGCCGCCTGTTTCAAGCGCTGGAACAGCTCCTCGCCCAACTGTGACCACAGCCAGTCACGCAGCTCCCGCTGGTGCAATGTGCCGCGACTGCGATGCGGCTGCTTGGCCAGAAAAGGCACCGCATGCTGCAGCAACGAGACGAGCTGCTGCCTCTGTCGGCTCTGCGTCGGTTTGTTGCATTTGAAGATGTAATACGCGCGCCACTTGCCGTCCAGCTGCAGCTGCTCCACCAGCGTAGTATGTTGCTTCTCCTCCTCCTGCTGCACAATGAGTGCCACATAGCTGCAGTCACTGTGCCGCTGAAGATGCTGCAGACGTTGCTGTGCCTCCTGCAATCGTTGACCATCCACATAGCAGACAATACCATCCGCATTGGCCAGACGCTGTTGCATAATCCTCTCGTGCTCCTGCAATCCCTTCAGCTTGTGCACGCACAGTGCGACGCCATGCGAAAGGCCATTGATGTACCCATCCTCTGGGCTGGGCTTGTTAGTTCCATGTGCTGTCGTTGTCAATGGTTGCTGCAGTAGTCCACGATCCAGGGCATGCTCCATGACATTGCCACTACTGGCATCCGGCAGTGACAACAGCAGCTTGAAGAAGCGACGTGCTCCTGGCGTCGGTTGCTGCTTCTGCAGGGCGCGTGCGAGCAACTCCCACAGATCCAGCTTCAGCCAACACTGATCCTCCATGCCGGCCAGCAAGCGGCTATAATTACATGGTTCACCCTGACGATAGCGTCGCATCAGGCGCAACGGTTGCTCCGCTGTCTTCATGTTCACCAATTGCTCACTACAATCGACGCCAAAGCTGAGCGGCAGGCAGGCGAACAGTGCATCCTTGTGCTGCTGCACGCGGCGATAGCTGCGCCAGCGTCGCCAGTAATGACGCATCAGTCCCAGTTCATAGTCGGCACGCAGCATTTGCTGCTGCACAAGCTCCTTTAGCTGCTGCTCCAGCAAGGTCTCGTACAGCTGCTGCGCATTGCGATGCAGCTGAAATTCCTGCATGCAAATCTCTTCCAGCTGCTCGTCCAGCAATTGCCGCAGTAGTTGCTGACCACGTGCCTTTCGCTGCTCCTCCTGCTGCTGCTGCTCTCTTTGCTGGCGATGACGTTCTGCCGCCGCTGCGGCTGCTTCTGCTTTTGCTGCCTCCACTTTTGCGGCTTCTGCCGCTGCTGCTGCCTCCTTTTGCTTTCGCATTTCCTGCTCCTTGGCCAACTGCTGTTCCAGCTGTCGCTGCTGACGCGCACGTTCCGCCTGCTCTGCCTTTAGTTTCTTCAGTTCCAGCAGCTCCAGTTCACGTTGTTTGGCCTGCGCAATTGCCTGCTGCAGTGCAGCCAATTTTGCCTCCTCTGCGGCTTTGTGCTGGCGATGTTGCTCGGCAGCTGCTCCTGTTGCCGTCGAGGAGGCTGCAATTGGCCAGCCACTGGGTTGTGCCTGTGGTCGCACACTGCCAAAGCTGAAGCCCTCGCCGGAGCCGAGGCTGCTGCTGCTTGGCTTCGACTGAAAGATGTTGCCACTGAAGCTGGATGCTGCATCCTGTTGCTGTGCCACGGGCAGATTAAAGCTGAAGCCTTTACCAACGTTGTTCGCTGGTGTTGCTGCCGCAGCTGGTTGGAGCAGTGTGGGAGGTGGCGTTGTTGACTTGTGCTTGGGTGAAATGGGCGCCGAGAAGAGCGGCACCTTGAAGAGATTATCCTTTGCTGTGTTGGTCAGCTGTGTGGCTGCTGTATCGACCGATACTGCTGCAGCTGCTGCTTCTCCTCCTTCTCCAGTGGTTTCATCGTCCAGTTCGTTGCTGTTGGGTAACTGATCTCTGGCTGTCCAGGCGCTGCTCTTCAGATAGCCAGAGTCATTGAAGCTGTTGTGTGGTCGATGATTCCGATACACGGACTTGGGTGGCAGCTGATCACCGCAGATGCATTCGCCAACGCTCTGCTGGCGCTTGGACTCAACCAGCTAAGCAATGGAAAAGGAAGGAAGCAGGAAGAAGATTACTCCAATTAGAGCGAGACGGATATATATATATCAACTCATGCTTACCTCATATTGCCGCCGCAGCTTGTAATGCTCTGGCGGATGAATACGTATGGAAGTGTAGAATACGCGACCCGATTCGTCTACCCTCAGATCGCACAGCTCGAGGAACTCATCCGCCTCCTCGTCGCTGGGAAAGACTAGCATCTGGCGTATATATGCCACTGGCAGCGAGGAGTATTCATATTTGCGTGGCGCACGATACGCGGAGAGCAGTCGCTGCAGTCCGAGGACACGCAGGCGCGTAAAGTAACCCACCAGGATGCAGGCCTCCAGATAGGTGGTCTCCTCGTCGCGCAGCAGCTGAAAGAAGCGCACAAAGTTCGTGTCCTGCAGTGCCAAATAAAATTGAATGGCCCGACGCACTTGCGCACAACTCTGCAGCTCTGCCGGCAGCTGGCCAATGTCCCACAGGAAGTTCGCATCGGCCAGATTGAGCAGCACTATGTAGCCACGGAATTCCGCCTCGCGGGGACACTGCACACCCTTCAGACGCAGATCATGGTACATGTACTTGAGTGTTTGCAGGCATTTGGTCAGATTCTCTGCATTGATTTTCGTATCAAAGACGCTGGGGTCCTCGGCCACCAGGCGGGCGGCACAGTGTATGTGAAAGCGGGCACACTGCTCGACCAGCTTGACGGCGCCCAGGGAGCACAGCTCCTGCTGTGTGATCTCTTTGCGTATGGAGCGTGTGCGATCCCAGACGAAATGAAACCAATCGCCCAGATGCGCCTCCTCCTGCTCACATATGTCCATAATCTCATGCATTAGATAGCTCATGGTCATATGCAGCGCCGCCTCGTTGCGCAGCTCGTGCGGCAATGGTGTCTCCTGATCCGCGCTGCTGCGCGAGTACTGCTTCAGTGCCAGCTCGTGGCAGATCAACTGTTCATCGGTGTCCGGCTGCAGCTCATAGACGGCCACCTGACGCTGAAACTCGCGCAGCACACGCTCCTTCTCCGGACACATATCCTGGCAGTGGCCCTGCAATCCCTTCGAATCGGCCGGACCGCGTCGCTGGTTCAGGCGCATCAGTTTGTCGCGTGCATCGAGCACGCGGTACTTCTCTTCGCTCGTATACGCTGGACGACGCATCACAGTCTCCAGCTCCTTAAATTGTCCCGGTGCACGCTGCCGTTCGCGTTCCTTTTCGCGCTCTTTTTCCCGCTCAGCACTGCTGCCGCCGCTGGCTGCGGGTGCTGCGCTGCCATTGGCATTGGTTGCTCTGCCGCTGCCGCTGCCGTTGCTGGCGCCAAATGTTGGTGGCCCCTTCAGGGCTCCGGCATATGAAGTGGGTTTGCTGCCAGCATATTCGGAACGCCAACCGGCACTGAGCGCACTCAGCTCGGCCTGCACATCGGGATCAACCCATTCCTCAGTCTTTTGAGCCGGCGCTGTCTCAATTTCGGCATAGGACATATCGAACTGATGTCCATTGTAAATGCTTCCCTCGCGCAGTGCCAGCGCCGCTTCCTCCTCGTTGGCATAGCTAACTGTGCAGGTCATGCGACGCGGTCGCAGCACAAAGTTAACCAAATTTCCAAACCGGCTAAAATGTGTGCGTGCCACAAATTTGTCGAGAAATAGTTCCGGTATATTCGTGCATCTGCAATAAATTTGTAAATTACACACGCACACACACACGAACAACGAATCACTTACAGCAAAGTCTTGTAATTGTAACCAGCGGCTGAGCGAACTTCAGCCATTTCGCTAAAAAATTACAATGTTTAAATTAGAGATGTTGATAATGTATCAAAATATCAATATATCGATATATTTTTATGGAAACGATAAATTTATATCGTAACATTTTTTTCTTGGTAATATCAAAATACGTTATTTTTTTAAATATATTATATTTTTGTAAACGGGAAATAACTGGTCGAATATAAAACAGCGAATTTTAGAATGTCACAGGAAAGAGCCAGTTATGCGATAAATTAATTAAAATGAGCGGTAATTATATAAATAATTTTGGCTTCATAAACAAAAACCACGATGCATATATAAAATGCAATCAACAATCTTATACGAAGCATTTCCAGCTTTAGAACGGATGTCTTCCGCATTAAAATGTGTAGCTTGCGACTGACATCCACATTAAAAATATATATTATGTTTGACTAACATAAATTTTTTATTGAAGTTGTTTTTTAAACATGTAATGAATATGTATATAAACAAAATATCGTAAATATGGGATATATCTATATTTTTATATGATATTTATCAATAGCATTTTTAATATATGCTTAAAAATCATTGATATATTAAAAAATATTCGACATCCATAGTTTAAATCCGCAATGTTTTCATTATATCTATGTTCAGTATTTCGCAGCCTGCAGGTATTTTTCAGTTACGCTGCTGCAGTCACATTGAAAATTTGTTGTTATTTCTCAAATATTTTGGTAGAAATCTATCGATTTTACATTCGATAGCCAAGAGGAGAGTTGGTAACACCTTGGTAAAACTGGTTCCGACACCGCGCATAAAAACGCCGGAATAATGCGTGATAATATCCTTACTTTAAGTTATTAGTTAGTAGCTACTTAAATTACAAATAAATATAAATTTTAGCCGTGACATGAATACATATTTTTGAATATCTTGATGTGTTTTAGAAGGATAATTAACAACTTATTGGTCAATTATGTGTATCTAGTAAAAGTGGTACTTTTTCGATATTCTAAAATGTTTAATATTTTTCAACGATATAAAAAACGATATGTTTTGAAAACTTAACTAATCAAATTTGAAATTCACGTTTTGAATATAATGAGTCGATATAACGGCTAATATGCTATCGATATTTTTGGAATGCAATACAAAAAAAAAAAACATCGAATCAACCAAACGTTGGAAATGTTGGAATTTATCAATCGATACATCGATACTTTCAGACATCGCTAGTTGTTGTTGGCATTCGACGCAAAGACAGCGTTCGCACCGCAGCGCGATGTTCAACGCTAAAGAATCTGATTTTTGTTTGTTTTTTTTTTTTTTGTTTTTGAAATAACACGTTAAGACCCAACTAAATGATAATTGTGTAGAATCGTGAACGAATCAAGTGCAAATACGAATTAACAGTAGGCGCAAAACATAACAATTCGGAATCATAAAATAAAGAAGCAAAACGACGCTAAAACGCACAGAAAGCGAAGATAACCACGAAACGACGTTGCGAACAACGAAAAGTGATCGAACGGAATATGTGTGCCAGCACAGTTGGTTAAAAGAGACAAATTAACTATAAATAAAAGCTCGAATCGCGAATCAAGCGCGTACATTTTTTATAACAACAACAAAATCGCAACTGCAATTACAGTTGCAGTTGCAGTTTTCGGGGTGCAGCAGCAGCAGCAGCAGCTTGTGTTATTGTTGCTGTCTAACGTGTTTTTGCGTTTGGTTACGACGTTTCCGATGATCTTGGCCTGTTGTTGGCCAGTGTATGTGTTTTTTTATTTATACGAGTGTGCGCCGCGATGTTGTTGTTATTGTAACTCGTTTTGTATGACGACTGCGCGTGTGATTCATGCCAAACAAAAGCAATAGCAACAGCAACAACAAACGGCTACGACTGCGGCTACATCGGCAACAATAACAGTTACAGCAGCAGCAGCAGCAGCAGAGGCAGAGCAAATGCAGTGAAATATGCTAAATAAATAAACACAACAAAAGTGAAAAACATATAGAAGGCAAATAGCAAAAAGGCAAAAAGAGACTGAGCGAGTGCATCTATCCTGCTGCATTGAGGAGAGTGCGAGAGATAAACTCGATAACACAAAATAGAATAATACCAAGCGGCGCTCTCTCACACGCGCGCACGCACACAAGCGCAGGCGTACACGCACACGCACACGCCATAGTTCTCCTGACTATTGGTGGTAGGTGAAAAAGAAAAAAAAACCTATTTTTTGTTCTCTCGTCGTGTGTACAGCTGCTGTCAAGTGCGCAGCCGCAACCGCCGCAGCAGCAGCAGCAAAGTCCTTTAAGCCATCTCGCTCGCACCAATGCGGCAAAGGTAGCTAGACGAATAGCTCACGCACTCATACACATGCATACACGTGCAGGCACGCAGCCATACAAACACACAAGCACACACACACAGGCATACACTCGCGAGGCATATGCAGCTGCTTGGAATACGTTGAGGAGCAGCGCGAAGATGATGCCAAAGCCAAATGCCAAACAACAGCAACAAAAACAACAGCAACAGCAACAGCAACGTGTATTGCACACAGACAAGCATAAAATGTACGAATAACTAAATAAAACAAAACACAACGACAAAAAGTAAAAAAAATAATACAACTACACGACTAACAGAAGTAGTGGAAGAAGTAGAAGTAAATGTAGAAGTGGAAGGCGAATTACACATTCCGCCGCCATTCAAGTGCATTATTAATATAATTAATAATTAAATTGTGAATAGAAATCTAAAAGAGAACAACAACAAACAGAGTAAAAATGAAGGTTACCGTTTGCTTTGGCGATGTTCGTATTTTGGTACCCTGCGGCTCGGGCGAGCTCCTTGTCAGGGATTTGATCAGCGAGGCCACGCGACGCTACAAAAAGGCAGCCGGCAAGGTAAGTGCATATACTTGTCCCCCTCTCTCCCTCCCCCAAACGTACTTACAGCTCACCTCAGCTCGTCACTAGTGCCGACACCTTCCCACATTGTATTATAATTATTCCCCCTATTTGTTGGTCTCTGTTCTTGTGTTGTTGTTGGTTTTTTGTTTTGTTTTGTGCTGGCCAAGCGGAAATGCTGCACTTGAGCGTCAGATGCGCTTATAATTAAACACAGAACCGACCAAATATTAAAAACATAAAAAAAAGGAAACCCAACCCGAACCTGAACCCAAAAGTAGAACGAACCAACAAAATTGCATGTCTGTGTGTGTGTGAGTGTGTGTTATCGCCCCATTGGAATATAGAGGGAATGAAGGAATACAGGGGAGACAAACACATAGTAGGATGAACAGATCGGAATGCGTGCGCGTCGTCTAGGTAAAATATTTGAATAATGATAAGGCGGGTCCAATAAAAAAAAAAAAAAACAACAAAAATGAAGCAAAGAAACGTAACGAAATGAAATGAAGGCAAGCAAATGAATTCAAATATAAACAGAGAGGGGGAGAGAGGGAGTTAGAGTTGGAGAGAGCATCGTTGTTGTCGCAACGACGAAGATTAAATACCCTTGAAATGAGTGACAAATGAGTTTGTCCACTGCCGCACAGTGGATCAACCCACGCCAAAGATGCCACAAACAGATTAAATATAATAAATGACTTTGTGTGTGTGTGTGTAAGCTGCGCGTATTACCTTGTTCATATACCCTTTTCAAGGGGAATTTCTCTCGCACCTTGTATACCCTGCATTGGTGATGAGTAGGGCTGCCAATAAAAGCTGTTTTTGGCGGAAAGCTATGCAAAAAAGCTAAACAATTATTTTCAAGTAAACAACGTCAATTATCTGTTGGAAAAAGGTTAAAAAAACTAATATGTCAACACTTTGTAAAAAATAATAAAACACAAAAAAATCATTTTCAAAAATTTAATTGAAAATATATTATACTTGTATTAAAGTGAAAAATGTAAAACTAGCAATTTTTAGTAGTAAAATTTAGGTACATTTAAAACCAAAAAAAAACAGTTTAATTTTGTACAAAAATTTAAAAGGGCCAAAAGTTTCGCCCACACACATACACATGCTTGCATAAAAAGGGAGCACTATGTATACCCTGTAAAAAGGGTATGCAACGAAACGAAACGAAGACAAATATGTAAATGCTTGAGAAATGATAACAACAACAAACAGAATCGAAAAGAAAGATTGGGGAGAGAAAGACAGAGAGCACAGAATACGAATAATAATAATGAAAAAAGGTAAATAAATACCTTAAAAACCAAAAAAAAAAAAAAAACAGAAGGAGATTGAAAGAAGAGCAAGGGGGGGCTGTGGTGCATTTTGAACTCATTTGAACCCTCGCTATAGGGTTGGGGGAGAACAACAAATTAAGGGACTCAGTCTCAGCGACAGGTACAACGTTGTAAGCAGCCCGAGAAGAAGAAGAAGACAAAGAAGAAGCAGAAGAAGACGAATATGATATGGGATCAGATAGTGGGTTAAGGGTTCCGCGCTTGCATGCAGGTGGGGGGAGGGGGATATATTCCCAGCAGCAACAGCGCCTTGTAATTAATCAAGAAAGTCACGAGGGAGGGGATCTCTAGAGGAAGGGCGGGGCAGATACAGAAATCAAATCAATTTTAGAAAGATCATAATGATGTTGTATGTAGCTAGCTGACTATGGCTGACGCTGATTAAGTCATTATACATTTATTTTTTTTCGGGCGTTTGGAATTTCCAGTCGCAAGATCTACATATCTATCTGTATCCATCTTGATATGACTGTGCAACGTGAGAATGGGGCAGCGATAACTTGCGGGTGGCTATGCCGTCTCTCACTCTCAATTGTGCGAAATTGGAAACTGTGTCAGCTGAAAAACAAAAAAAAAAAAAAGAAATAAAACCCAGAGAATTTACAAATACAACGGGGTAGGGTAGTGGGGAGAACTCGCTTTCCATTTCGCGATCACGTGTGTCTGTCTGCTAGAGAGAGAGAGAAAGAAAGAGCAACCCAGACCCAGACCCAGTCTCGGTATCACAGTCAGTCTCTAAGAGTGAAGCCTCTGCTCTGCTCTGCTGGCAACTTGCTAATTATGCAATTTAATGCTTCAACGGCGCACAAATTGCAACATCAGCAAAAAAAAAAACATCAAGCTGCAACAACAACAGCAGCAGCAACAACAACAACAGCAGCAGCAGCGTGAAGAAGCGACTCTGATTTCAAATTCTCTTGTGCACATGAAATAATGATAATAGACCCGGCTAGCAACAGTCTCCCCTTCGCATCTCCCCCCAGCTTTTTTTTTGCTGTCTTGGAATTTGGTACACAACACTTTCTATACGAAGCAGCAGATCAATCCAATAGCACATAAAGTGGGTCAGTTGCATTCAGCAGACATTCCACAGAAATTTTCGGTTTGTGCAGCATTCGCGCATATTAGAAATGCAACTAATTACTTGCCACTTGCCACCTGCCAACCTCGCTACTTGCAAATTTTTTGCAGCTCAACTCACTGTTACGAAACCAGAAAATATATGAGAAACAGATGAAAGACTTAAATGGAAAAAGAAAATGAGGAAAAACAAGAAAGCAAGGCTACCTTCGGCTTGCCGAAGGTTTTATACCCTTGCAGTTGTACACAGCTATATGTAATAGTACTCAGATTTTCATAAAATTGCAACAGGTACCTTCATTAGGCCGATCGTTGATCGTTATAAGTTATAAAACTTCGATTTTGATGAAACTTTATTATTAAGGACATACTTAGATTTGGATGTGGTAAGCCTGATAGCTATATCTTGAAATATAACGAAAATCGACCGATAGGCTCCATGACAGCTGTACGATATATCAGTCCGATCTGGCCCGTTCCGACTTATTTAATGAAGGCAGAATTAAGAAGCTTGTGAGCCAACTTTTATGAAGATAGCTCAATAACTGGGGGACTAATTTGCGTTGCAACAGACAGACGAACTGACTGATTGTTCCTATAACAGCTATAGAATATAAACGTCTGAGATATTTAAATGGAAAAACTAAGGGCGGGTTACTGTATAACATTAAAAAGTATTGATAATGTGCGGTATTTCCAAGAACAAAGCAGGTTTGCATACAAAAACCCTAATTTCAGCCGATTGTTCCTATGGCAGCTATATGTTATAGTGGTCCGATTTTGATACAATTTTGACAGCACATTAGGAACGTAATAAGAATAAGATTTGCCAAACTTGAAAAACAACAAAAATCGGCCGATAGTTTATATGACAGCTATACGATATATCGGTCCGATCTGGCTCGTTCCGACTTATTTACAGCGCGCAGCAATAAGAAGCTTGTATGCCAAGTTTCATGAAAATAGCTCAAAAACTGAGAGACTAGTTTGCGTTGCAACAGACGGACGGACGGACGGACGGACGGACGGACGGACAGACGGACATCCATTTTTGGACTCCTCTGTTTATGCTGATTCAGAATATATATACTTTATAGGGTCGGAGATGTCTCCTAAGGTGCGTTGCAAACTTCTGGCTAAAATTAATATACCCTCTGCAAGGGTATAAATATGACTAAGAAATATAAAAAAAAAGATATCTGGTCTGGCATGTAAAGGAGACCATGAATATACATATAAATGCAAAAGTTTAAAAAGATAAATATACAGGAATAAAATGTATGTATTTTTGTAAATCTTAAAAAATTATAAGAAGTTTCTCATAAGCAGATAGAGTGTTAGGAATTCGAAAGCCTCGTTTTGAATTGTTTTCTCGAATGAAATGGTCACTCTAAAATATGTTAATAGAGAAAAATCATGTAAAAGCCTATAGATCTCCTACATTTATTGAAATGGCCACCTTAATGTACTGATTTCACTTATTAATGTCTTATGCATCTGGCAAATAGACTTTTTACTTATAGGAAATGGTTACCCTAAAACTTTTCAATATAATAAAATCATAATAAATCTATAAAGTCCTATAATTGATAGGAACGGTCACTCAAATGTTCTCATTTAATTCTTTGTTATTCCATTTGTATGGGCTTTCTTTGAATTATTTCAAATAATATACAGTAATATAAAGAGTACAATTTTGAAACTCTTAGGTTTTTCTTTTCTTTAAAAATTCTAAACAATTCCAAAGTTTAAGGAATCAATCTTTTTTGCGATTTAAGCGCAGTATAGTATATTTAATGGGTTCTATTTGATATAGGGTACTCTGATATTGTGCAGAAAACAACGGTTAAACAACTGTCCTTATCTAAATAAATTGCAATGTCTGTTTAATCAATTCAATTCAATTTTATTCTTTCCCATTCCCTTTTCTCCATTTCTCTCTCTCTCTCTCTTTCTGTCTCTTCTGTTTGCTGTTCGGTTTTGGTGGGCGTTTTTATCGCCTTATCGCAAGCGCCCAAATGCCAAATGTGCTGCCGCTGCTGCTGCTGCTTTGGCTGCCCCAACTGGGGCGATTGACCAACTCTGAAAACTGGGCGTGGCATTTTGCTCATTTGTTTGCCTCGTCTCGTTTCTTCTGTTTTGTCTCCCTTTTGCTCGTTGTTTGTTTTCATTTTGCCATGGCAGTCGGAAGACAGAAGACAGAAGACACTGCTGAAGAGAAGAGACCAAGAGATCGGGAGACCAAGAGATCGGGAGACAGACCGGGAGACCGGCGGCAGCTGAAAGATTCATTGAGCATTCTGTTGTCGTTGTCTCGTTGTTGTCGCTGCTGCCAGAACCGGTTTAAGCCTCAATTTGTAAATTATTCAGTCGTGAAAAAAGGCAACAGAAACAACAGAACAACAACAAAAATGCGAATCATAAAAAAGAGACAAAAAAGAAAAGGAGAAAAACAAAAACATAAAGACAGACACAGCAAATCGAGCGTCGCGATGCTGGCGCAAAAATTGTTTTGCTGTTGAAAATTTGAAATTTTTGGCGCATTTAAAGTTTTGTCTCTAATTGGGCCTCACACTCCTCAATTAGATTGTAGCCCGGCACCTGAGTAATAGTACCACCTGTACAGTGAAAACTGGAAAACTCGCCCAATGCAATCGTTCAATGCAAATGCCTTTGGCAGTTTCAAGTATTTTCATAGAAGGAGATCAAGTTCGAGTGCAGTTCGACTCAGACATGTATCTATGCTCGATTATATATCATTGTATTTGAACAATTTTGTCATAGATGAGAACCTACACAGGTACACAGGTACATACATATCATATATAACCGGAAATCTAAACTGGTTTCAGCTGCAAAATGCAAACCTAGACGGAACATTGAATGAATAAAAAAACAAAACAAAAAAAAAAACACTCATATTTACATGGTATACTGCAATACCGTGTATTAATAATTATGAATATAACTTCTAGTTTAATTAAACCCCGCAAATTGTATAAATCGAATTCCAGTTTCAGCTGACACAACTTGTATATTTGATTTATGCCTTGGCAACAGCTCGATAAAGTTTCTTTAAAGTCCCCAGCAATGTCATAATAACCCACGAAGAGTATTAAAGTCTAGAGAAATATTTGCGAATTTCAGTTCATATGACATTTCTATAGGTCAACATATTTAATAATGTTTTCCAAATAAAAATGGTCACTCTTCAACATTGCGAGTGTTTAAATTCTCAAAATTTTTTAAATGGTCGCCTTAATTTAACCATGTTTAGAGAAAATGCAATTTATATGGAACTTATTTGAATCTACAAGTTGATTCAGTGTTTTCCTAATAAAAATGGTCACTCTAAAGCGTTTGGATTGATAAATTAATAGAAAAAGTCTATACACTTCTTCAACTTAGTTATAATATAAACCTAATATAAATAAATAGCACTCTTTGAGTACTTATATGACATATAGCCAATCTAGTTCTTGAAAAATCGTCTTAGTTTCACTCTGGAATGGTCACCCTAAAACATTTACATTGAGAAAATCACGACAAATCAAATATACAATGAACATGCTCAATAATTTCAAAGTTTTCCTTAAAGATCTCCTTCAAAACGGTCACCCTACTGGCTAAGCTCTTTGTCGAATTGATGTCAATGAAATATGTATTGTGGAGATGAGTAATACCCAGATTAAAACCTAGTATTTTCTAACCCTTTGCAAAAAGTTCTCTTCAAGGCTTTCTTCGCTAACGTTAACCTCAAAATTCCAAAGTGTTTTGGGCTTAGAATGCAAGCCAATTATAACTATGGTTCTAATACCATAATGGTCTACCATTTAAGACGCTACCTACCTCCCTACCTCCCTCCCTCCCCCTCTTTCTCATTGCAATACAGAATGGGAACACAAAAGAAATATGCATATACAAAGAGTTCGATTAGGCTGATCGAAGCTGAGATATGCTGTAATTTATATTATATTTTATTAATGTTTTTAATTCTCTTTTTTGGGGACTGCAGAATGAGCTTAGCTAGAGTTGTATAATTTTTGGCTAGATTCCTTAAATTCCTTTAGTTTTTTCATATACTTTTATAGGGTATAAAAAATCAATTGCGCTTTAGTATTTTGCGCCCACCTTGACAGGCAGCTTTGGTAGTACGTAGTTGGTAAACTCACGAGGGTTGCCAGCGTTGTTTGACACTTGGCTTCGTGTGTGTGTGTTGTCATGACAACAACCACAACATATGGCATATATATTATATATACCTGTATATAGCTGTATATATAAATCGAATAAACTTATAGACGACTGCGTCATTGTGAGTTGTTAACAGGCCTCCAATATCCACAATTATCGTAGGTTACTTCATGTATCGCTTGTATTTATAGTCATGTATATATATTTATACTATATATATGTGTGTGTCTATAAAGAGCAATTGCATTGTGGGGGCTGCTTTAGGTTGATTCAGCTCGTTCAGACCAAATTAGGCGCGAAATTCAATTGAATTACTTGTCTTAGTCAGCTTATCTCAGTCTCTCACCCTGCTTACTTCTCTTTTATTTTGGGCTACTTTGTAATTGAATGTAATTCCCAAATGTCAATTGTTCCACGCCCACGTTCAAGTTGCTCGCCCACACCAGAGAGAGAGAGAGAGAGTTATGTTTTTTTGCTGCAGTTTGAATTGAGAAAGAATCGAAAACGAAATTGAATTCTTATCAACAATGTAATAAAATTAACAATTTTCATTACTTTTTCCGTATTCCTCGAACGTTTCGTATTTCATTGTGGTTATATAGATATATGTTCATCGTATATATGTCTGCAGAGTGCCAGATGTGTGCGTGTTGCATTTTTATAGGAATTTTATGAAAGCATCTGGTAGATATTTCACAATAGAAATAAAAGCACAGACACTTGTCCATATATATATATTTTTATATAGATTAGTATTATATATATGCTTGTATAGCTTTGATTGGCTTAGGGATCTATGAAAGAATGCATAGCAAGCTGTATTAGGCAACTATAGCAGCGTTTTTCTCACGTAATGCCATATTTATTGATTTTGTGTCTGTATGAACATCTATATCTCATATATTCCAAGAGCTAGAACTATCAAAGTTTGTAATAATATTTATATGCATTGTGAGTGTGTTTTAGAATTTCGACACGCCCACTAGCGCCCACATAAAATGTTTAAAATCAATTAGTAAGCGTTACTTGTAGGCTAAATTGTGTTTATTCTTAGCAATATTGATTTAAGTTCGGTAAAACAAATTTCCCTTAGATATTCGTAGTATCTGCTATAGGGTATTTATTTTAGAGCGACACGCCGACACAGTTGACCCCATTAAAGTATTGTTAACTTCAAAGTCGGGTAGTTAGGCGGCTGGGAGGAGTTAGTATGAGGGGGTATGCATCTATTTGCATGTCGAGCCACACGACCTCACGACTTGTGCGCTTGTAAGCAGGAGGAGAGGGAGCAGGAGTGGCAGCAGGAGTGTCGGAGGTGTTGCAGCAGAGGCCTAAGTTCTTAAAAAACGTTCCACGGTTTTTTTTTGGGGGCATCATCATCGGGGAACGCGTGTACAATTACAATGGTTTTATTGCCACACTAATTGAGTATCTATTTTGGTCACGCACGTGTGTTGCCTTGTCTTGCCTCCCTCTCCTCTTCCTTTCCTCCTCCTACCTTTTTCTGGTTTTGTTTGCTGCAGGATTCCCGACTCTATATGGGCCTGATACATTAATTAAACGTACTTCCTGCCCAGAGAGAGAGAGAGAGAGAGACAGGGAGAGGGAGAACCACAAACTGCTGCACCCTGCACACCCTGCAACCTTTGCGTGTCTGACAGCGATTGTTGTTGCTGTCGCGTGCAGCGTGCAACCACCGCAACAGCAACAGCAACATCAGCGGCAGCAACTGCAGCA
This sequence comes from Zaprionus tsacasi, assembly GCA_018904105.1. Lineage (NCBI taxonomy): Eukaryota > Metazoa > Arthropoda > Insecta > Diptera > Drosophilidae > Zaprionus > Zaprionus tsacasi. Next base: position 1,259,369 of record JAEIFR010000003.1, on the reverse strand, counting down.
ATGCGTTGCCCGGGCAATACACATCATTAAAATATAACAAAAAGCTAAAATTGTTGGTAGAAAAAAAAAACAATATATATGTTATTTGACAATCGAAACGCAACGAAAGCAATGGCGCCCTGGCACGCCCCGACAGCGCTTCTAACCCCCCGCCCACCTCACTCACTCACTCACTCACTCACTCACTCACTCACTCACTCACTCTCTGACGCACCCATTTTAATAATAACAATAGCAGCAGCAACAACAACTGCATTATTATTATTATTTATCTTTCATTTCATTTCATACGCATCATTCTAATTAATTTGTTATGCTTCGCTCTTTCCTTTTTTTTTGGGCTTAATCAATTGACTCGACGAGGTTCAAGGTGAATATCTAATGTAATACCATTTCCACCTTCCCCTGCCTCAACCTTACCATCTTCTCTGCACTGCACTCCACTTCTCTTCGTTCTTCTCTCGTCTTTCTTTTCGCTCCACGCATCGCTGGCTCTCTCGACCTCAGCGGGGGCTTCCAGGGCGTTGTTGGGTTTGCGCTCCATTGATGCGACTTGGTTTGGGTCAAGTGCATAACTCGTGACCGGAATGTCAATTCCATAGAGAGAAGGTCAAGTTCGTATCTCCGCAGAAGAAGAAGAAAAGTAGAAAGACACTATTTCAAGTGCTTTTCTAGGAAAGTGAGCGGAAAACGAAGAAGAATCATAAAGAACAAAGATGTGTGTGTGTAGAATATAGATCAGTAAAAAAAGACTTTCTTTAGCTCTTCATGTTGGTTAGGTCATTAAACATCGTAGCTTATTTATTTATTTTGTTTAATATTCCTTTGTTACTCAGGAAACTTGATATATTTTTTGTATTCAGGTAATAATGGCAAAAATTAATCTTCCAGTATTACTATTACGCCTTAAGGCACTACCATGCTTACAAGTTTTGTTACCAAATTTGATAGCTCTAGCTTTTATAGTCTCGAAGATATAGGGGTTTATATAAAAGAACAGACAGACAGACATATGGAGAGACGAGCAGACAGACAGACAGACATACAAGGCTACATTGATTCGCCTATTTGTTTATGAGCTTTAAAATGTATATTTTTGCCTGAAAAACTGAATAAGCCTATTATATGATGAATCATAATAATTATCTTTAATATCTGTTGCCTGTCTCTGTGAATCTTTCTCGTCAAATCAGTTTAAAATGAGCATAAACTCTTGAGTTCCGCATTTCCGTTTTGTTTCTTTTTTGTTTTTGTTCCCAATTCGCGGAATTCGATCTAGCTTAAAGAAGAAGAATGACAGATTAGGTACCTCCTCCTCTCTCGCTGCTCCTCCTTATACAGTACCATGTAGGCCCAAAGTATTTTTACGCCTTTGCATATCAGAACAAAGTCGTTACAATTTTTTTTTTATTTTATTTTATTATTTTTTTTGGGTTTCGTTTTTGTCTTTTATCGTCGAAACGTGCGCGACGTTGCGATTGAATTGCTCCAGCTTCGATGTGGCCAACGTTTTGCAAGCCGAGGGTTTTGGATTTCGTTGTGGAATGCATTCGCTGTGGTTCAGCGAGAGAGAGAGAGAGAGGAGAGAAGGAGAGAGAGAAAGAGAGAGAAGCATTGCTTATGACGTTGACGCTGATCGTCGTGATGATGTCCCGCGTGTAGCTTGTCAGTTGTTCCAAACTACGGTATATTGACCCAGCGTACCCTTTTGCCCTACCCACTTCCCCCTCTCTTTCTCTCTCCCTCTCTCTCTCTCTCTGACTGTCGTCATATCTGTCGCTTGCGATCGGGCAGCGTCAAGCAAGCGTTATAGCGCGTACCGCTCCGCATAGCGTGCCAATTTCGCGCTTACTCATGCAGCCGGTACTCAGAAGAAGAAGAAGAACGCAATAACTACCCGGTATTGAGGTATAACCCGTACGTGCCATAACCAAACCATACCAAAGTGCACGGAACTGAAATGAACAGAACCGAGCCAAAGCGCACAGTTTCACGCCCACAACACACACCCTCTCTCCCTTATAGAGAGGGTAGCAAAGCAGGAAATACCAAACTGACGTGTCAATTTTCCCTGAGATGAAATAAAAAGTAAACATCTTGATAAGAGATAAGTAGTCCCCCGAATGATTCAGAAAAACAGTTAAGAAACCTCATGAAATATGTTTATTTAGGCTTTGCTAGTGTGTGTGTGATTAACGGTAAAGGTGCCACCTCTAATGAGCTGCGAAAGTAATTCGCATACTATATCTTATGAGTGATTCAGGTAAAAAAAAATAAAAAAAATTTAAAACTTTCAACTGTTTTTACTACTCCAAGAACTACAAAGCTAATTGGATTGTACAGGTTTTGCTTTGTATGATATATGCACGCCGCATTACTTATATAACCTAATCTATACAGTTGGATATGAGGAAAATGATTCATAGCAAAAGCAAACGGTTTTTAAAGGAAAAACTATTGTGAAATAAACATTTTTTGGTTTGTTCGATGTGGAATCAGTTGAAATTGCAATAAGTATTTAGAATAAAAAATAAGTAAATGATTAATAAATAGAGCAAATAATAATAAAAAATAGATATATAAAAAAAATTTATATATAAAATAAAAACCTAATAAAACTGAGTGTAATAATCTGTAAAAAAAATAATAAAACAAAATAATAAATAAATAAATAAATAATAAATAATAAAAAAAAATAAATAATAAATAAATAATAAATAAATAATAAATAAATAATAAATAAATAATATATAAATAATATATAAATAATATATAAATAATAAATAAATTATAAATAAATAATAAATAAATAGTAAATAAATAAAATATAAAATAATAAATAAATAGAAAAAATACTTATAAGTGCTGCAAGTAGTCTATAAAGCAGCAACAACTTTAAAGACCTACTAGGTCTTAAATATATATTAAATATATGTACATGATAGCTAATCAAATGAAAGAAAAAAATGTTTAATAGATATGCGGAATATGTAAATAGGAAGACTTATGTTGCAGCACAGCATCCAGAATTGCGGGTACGTTGACTCACGATTACACATAATAAGCAATTTATATACAAATATACATATATGGTACTCGTACGGCGATCGTATAGGTATTTATCCAGGTGTTTCCTCTAAAACGTGAAATTTAACGCATGAATCATTCGTTAAGCGGCAACAACAACGGCGACAACGTCGGTCCCCATGGTAGTTGGCACAGCTCGCTCTCTCAAGCTTGGAGTGGGAGTTTGAACAGAGAGAGAGAGAGAGAGAGAGCGATTGAGCATGTGAGCGAAAGGGAAACGCGCGATAGCATTCGCCAGTGTTGCTAAACGACGCGTTGTTGCGGCAAAGAATGTTGAAGGCCACAAAAGGTCGTAAAATGTTCGCGACGGCGACGGCGAGAGAGTTTAAGTTCCACTTTGGCGTCGTCTTACATTAATTTTATATGCTCTTTTATTACAATTTATGTTTTTATAAACTTGTATGAACTCTCTGCTGCTGGGAGGCAGGAGGTGGAGGATGAGGAGATGTCAGTTTAAAAGTTTTGTGTACCCTGTAATGGTATACTCTGAAGTGTTGTACCCTGTACTGTTGCTGCGATGAAAAACTTTGTGCTGCTATTTTTTTTTGTTTTATTTTGATGTATTTATTTATGTTTTTATTTTTATTTTTATTTATTTATATGTTATTATTTTTACTATATTAAATTAAAAATAATCTTATCTATTTTATTAGTTTACTTTTCTTAATATTTTGCTTCTCTAATTATCTTATTAATTGATTTGTATTTTGTTTTGTGATTTTTTTTTATTATTTTATTTATTTAATGTTATTTATTAATGTTAATTCTTTAATGTATTATTTATTATTATTTTATTTTATTTCTATTAGTTTTGCCCCATTCCATTTCATTTAATTGATAAATATATTGTCTTAAATTCGCTTCATAACCATATTTTGTATCTATGATATATGACTACACAGCGTAATATAATATTATTATATCATTTCCGAACTTGAACTTGTTGTCTCCGCTCTCACTCAGGGTATCAGTTATTCGAGTCGACATCGATATTTGCAATACATATGATATATACACATATTATATTGTGTATTCCTTTTGCTTTGATATTGTTTATCACGTTGCGTTTTCGCAGCGTTGTTCGCGGTCTCCATTCGCTCCGTTTATGTTTATTTGTTTATTTTTTTTTGCGCTGTCTTTTTATTTTTGCGTAGGCGCTGCACGTGCGAGCGACAACAACAACAACAACAGCAGCAGAAGCAGCAGCGGCAGCGGCAGCGGCAGCGGCAGCGGCAACAAGAACAGGGCTCAGTCCATGGCACGCCCATGTGGCCCATGTGTGCTATGGGCAATTGCGCAGCTACATTGCTATTTGTCTTGCTTCAGTCTGTCCGTCTCTCTGTCCGACCGCACGCCCCTCTGTGCATGCTTAATTAATTAAATAAATACGCAGGCGAAATAAATAAATAAATAATTGACATTTTTGTGGTATGCGCAGAACAAAAGACTCAAGCGACAAACTTGACGGTTGCGGCACCCTGAAAATATTTGTCGCACACAAGGCGTGGCAACTCTACGACGGGCTGCCTTCGTTCCAATTGAATGCGGCACACACACACACCTACACTCAAGACGCACACACACGGCTGCATATAGACACCCACAAGAGCAACGCCTGCGACTTTCTGGCCTTGAAATTCCCACTGTGCAATCAAAGTAACCTTAACATAACCCAAAAACAATTACACTCTGCAAAAGTTTGACTGCGGTCCAAGTAACAAAATAATCGCTTGGAGAGTTCAGATACATATATTATATAGGCAGGTGAAATGTAGTTAAGCTTAAATACAGCACAGCGACTACTTGTTACTCTACCCAACTATAACTATACCTAAACATAACTTAACCTACTTTTAACTATGAAATCCATACCTATGCCCTCTATAGCTGTCGATCACTAAGGATATAGAACTTATTTATATATGTTTGATAAATCTCTGCCTTTAAAGACTTATCTACATAATATAGCTTTATCGATCTATAAGGCCATTATATTTTTATGACCTATCAGCGAATTGCTCCCGAGTCAAAAATAATCTATAAAAATAAATGTAGGCGTGGTAAAGAAAAAATGCTATGGGAATCTGTTGGCTTCTTTTTGGTTTTTTTTTATTTTTTTTTTAGGGTTGACCTGCTGACCCCACATTTTGCCAGCTTTTAATTTCACTTCCAACGAAAGCAGCGAGAAAAACAAACAAAGAAAATTCAAAAAGAAAAAAAAAATAAAAAAAAAAAGAAATAAATAAAAGCAGAAATTAATTGCTTATATAGAAACAATTTCTTTTTCCGCCAAGCGACAACCATAAACTGAAACAGTTGTCATCATTGTTGTAGTTTTTTTTTTTTTTTTTTTTATATAAACATTATGGTTGTTGTTGTTGTTGCTGTTGCCGGTTGCGTATGCGTTTAAAGCGATTTCATATGTTTTATTTTCAAGTTTGATGTTGTTTCTTTTAATTTCGCTGTCGTTGTGTCTCTGCTTTGTGCTTATGTTTATTGTTATTTATGTTTTTGCTTTATGTTGTGCTGGGATTATGCTGGGCTTTTAGTTAGGTAGTAGTAGTAGGGTTGCCAGGTCGTTGTCTCTGTCACTGTGTGATATAATACACCAGCACTTATGACACTCTCTCGACGACGACGACGACGACGAATCGTATTTCCCATATTCGATTAGCAAAGAAACCCTATAGGAAAAGTTGAGTTGCGCTTGGGAAAAGTTGATTGCGCTGTCGAAGTTTGTCAGTTCCACGAATTTACCTGCCTCTCTCTCTCTCTCTTTCTGTGTCTTCCTCTGTCTATTGTCGCTTCATTCCATTGAAGTCCCGAGCCATAAAACAAGTCGATCCTTCGCTCTCTCTCTCTCTTTCTCTCTGCCCATATAAACATCTTCCCCTAATTTCTTTTTAATGAACTGTCGCCCGTCATTCACGGGGATCTTTTATGTGCGTGTTCTTGGAACAGATAACCAGCTAGAAAGAGAGAGAGCGAGAGAGAGAGGAAAATGATCAATGATTGGCATTACATGCTCGTAATCGTATTTGGGTTTTTTCTTTTCTTTATTACTGCCTGCCTCAACCTCTCAGTCTCTATCTAGCACGTCTCTCTCTCTCTGTGAAGAATTAATTGTTCGCCAAGAAAAGCAATTGAAATTCAAGTGGCAGTTGTCATCCTTTGTTAAAGGTTTTGTAAAAGGTTTTTCTACTGAAGGGTTCAGGTATTTAGCATGTTTTTAACGCTTTCTACGCACTACAGTGAGTACTCTATGCGGGAGATAAAAGCTTTTAAAGGAATATATAAATATAAAGATAGAAAAGAGAATTTTTTGTTTTGTTCAGATCTCTATCAATACAAAAGCTAGAGCTCTGAAATATCATATATGCCTGCTCTGAGGCTTATTGTGCATGTTCATGCGTAAGTCAGTGATTATACCTGTTTATTTTTGCTGAGATCTCGGGAACTACAAAAGTTGAAGTGTTGAAATTATGTATGTAGCTTCTCTTAGCCTTATTGTATGTGCTGAGGTGTGTCTTAGTTTTATACATGTTGTGGTTGGCAAAATAAAAATGTATTTTACTCAAAAGTGGCTTAAATAAGTTAAACTAGTATAATTTCGTTAAGATCTCTGAAACTACAAGAGTTGAAGTTATGAAATTTCCTGTGTACCTTCTCTTAGGCTTATTTTATAGACTCATTAATTATACTTGTTTATTTTTGCTCAGATCTCGGGAACTACAAGAGTTGCAACTCTAAAATTTCGTATGTAACTTTCATTGAGGCCTTTTTATATAGCAAACTATAAATCAGTTTCTTATACCGAGTACATACTGTAATACATATACAATTACATATCTGTTGAGACTTAAATCGCTCTTTTACTGTGCTCATTCTGCACTTTTGTCATATCGTTTACGTTTCTCTGGGGTTCTTAAGACGTTCATTGTGAAAAAAGACAATATCGCATATTGTTTTGGATCTTATAGAGTGGCGCTCGCTGGGGATCGTCCTCATTCTCTTTCTCTCTCTCTCTCTCTCTCTCTCTCTCTCTCTCTCTCTCTCTTTTCTCCTTATACAAAAGGTGTTTTCTTTGTTCTGTGTGGACTGGAAACTGATTTCGAATCCGGTTACCAACATTTAATACCTGTGTGTAAGTATGTATGTATGTGTATATGTGTGTGTGTGTGCGTGTGTGTATTATAATAATAATCATGATAATTATTTGCGTTGCGTTTGTTTTATTTGTTGTTTCCATTTCACAAAACAAAGATGAGATGGGGAAGCTGTATGTGGGGCTCTATTGTTGATTGAAGGCTTGATTGATCTCCCTCCCCATTGATTGATTGATTGATTGATTGACAGACCGCGCGCTGGTTTGCCTTGAAAAAACGCACGCGTTTCCGTCGTTTCCTCACTCGCTCAGCTGTTGCCATCACTTTCACTTGCCATCTCTCTCTCTCTCTTTCTCTCTCGCTTTGCATAACTTCCTTCTCTGTTTGCCCCTTTGGGGTTGCCTGCAGCATTTTGCAATGAACTCGTCTTGACCCCTGGCGGGGCTGTGGGAGCAGGGTTGTCGCTGGAGTTGCGGAAATTAATAAAAAAAAAACAAAAAAAATGCGATTGCGCAACTTTTGATTGCTCACCTCGTGCTGTTGTTGTCTTAGATAGTTGTATTAGTTGTTGTTGTTGTTGTGCTCTCTGTGGGTCAGCAGCACGCTTCATCGCGCAGCAACAACAACAACAACAACGATAACAACAAATAGAACAGTGGCACAGTGGACATGACTTGCCAAAAAAAAAAAACCATCTTGGGAAGTTCCGAAAACCCTTCTACTTCTTGAAGAATCTCTACTGATCGAGCTGATTCATGCTTTGCATAAAAGAGTACAATATAAAACTCGAGTATTTAAATGTAGCTAAAAAAGTGCATATAAATAAACCACTAAACTGTGAGAAATGGGTATAACTTGGCTTACGTTTTTTTTTCTTTTGATTTTTTGCGATTTTTATACCCTTGCAGAGGGTATATTAATTTTAGCCAGAAGTTTGCAACGCACCTTGGGAGACATCTCCGACCCTATAAAGTATATATATTTTGAATCAGCATAAACAGAGGAGTCCAAAAATGGATGTCCGTCTGTCCGTCCGTCTGTCCGTCCGTCCGTCCGTCCGTCCGTCCGTCCGTCCGTCCGTCCGTCTGTTGCAACGCAAACTAGTCTCTCACTTTTTGAGCTATCTTCATGAAACTTGGCATACAAGCTTCTTATTGCTGCGCGCTGTAAATAAGTCGGAACGAGCCAGATCGGACCGATATATCGTATAGCTGTCATAGAAACTATCGGCCGATTTTTGTTGTTTTTCAAGATATTGCAACAAGATTTGGCAAATCTTATTCTTATTACGTTCCTAATGTGCTGTCAAAATTGTATCAAAATCGGACCACTATAACATATAGCTGCCATAGGAACAATCGGCTGAAATTAGGGTTTTTGTATGCAAACCTGTTTTGTTCTTGGAAATACCGCACATTATCAATACTTTTTAATGTTATACAGTAACCCGCCCTTAGTTTTTCCATTTAAATATCTCAGACGTTTATATTCTATAGCTGTTATAGGAACAATCAGTCAGTCCGTCTGTCTCTTGCAACGCAAATTAGTCCCCCAGTTATTGAGCTATCTTCATAAAAGTTGGCTCACAAGCTTCTTATTTCTGCCTTCATAAAATAAGTCGGAACGGGCCAGATCGGACTGATATATCATACAGCTGTCATGGAGCCTATCGGTCGATTTTCGTTATATTTCAAGATATAGCTATCAGGCTTACCACATCCAAATCTAAGTATGTCCTTAATAATAAAGTTTCATCAAAATCGAAGTTTTATAACTTATAACGATCAACGATCGGCCTAATGAAGGTACCTGTTGCAATCTTATGAAAATCTGAGTACTATTACATATAGCTGTGTACAACTGCAAGGGTATAAAACCTTCGGCAAGCCGAAGGTAGCCTTGCTTTCTTGTTTTTTTTTTGTTTAGTTTTATGTATTTTTAAATTTTTCATGTGCAGCTAGAGTGAATTTAGTTAGTATTATATTATATACACATAATATCCTTTATAATAGTATGTATTAATTTTAAAACTACTTTAAAGTTTACTACAATAACGCCTAATTATATAAATGCATTTAGCATATAATTTATTTATACTTTTATTAAATATAATTCTGGGAAAATTTCAAAGATTTGCCATGCTATGAAAATGCTGTAAATCAATAGAGAAAATTGTTGTTGTGATTGCAGGAAAATCACATATGCTTCGTCTCTGTGTGTGTGTAGAGAGTGTTACTAGCCAGGGGCTAGCTGACTAGGGGGGAGGGGCTATCCCAACTGCTCTATGTGCAACCAAAAGCTAGCTCCTCCTGCTGCTCCACCTTCTTCTCCTCCTGCTGTGAGGAGGTTTTGCCTGTTGCCTCTTGCCACGTCTCATTTCACTCGACGCTCGTTGTGTTGCCTTGTTTGGCTTCCTTTTGTTGTTGCTAATGTTGTTGTTGTTGTTGTTGCTGCTGTTGCACGCCTAAGTGGATTTGTTGTCGCTGCGTGCGTTCGCCTTCCATGCGCTTTATTAGCCACACCGTGCACCAGTTGGCGGCGTCTCTTGTGGCGTGTTTCGCGTTACATTTTCATGGCAACAGACAGAGAGACAGACAGACAGAGAGACAATGAGACAGACAGAGAGACAGTCGGGCAGAGAGACAAATAGACAGACAGACAGTCGGACTGATAGACAGAAAAATGTTTTCTAATGTCAAAGACACGATCAATTACAAGCGGCTTAGTCGGCGGCTCGTGACGTCGCCGTCTCGTATCGTCGCTCTATGTGGGAGTGGAGTTAGGAGTGGGGGGGGAGGGAGTAGCGTATCTTTCTCCGTCTTGAACCAACTCCAAGTGAGTGAACCATATTGATTTGACAGGCCTTAGGCCTGGGGGAAACGTGATAAGCATTGGCTATAAAATTCCATGGAAAAATTGTATTGGAATTTCCAGAAATTGAATTTCTTGTATAATGAACGCAAGTAACCCCCATGAAAACTCATATATCTCAGGATCTCTTGAATTTTTGCACATCATGCGTACAGTGTGTACACATCATGTGCAGTTTTTAATGCACTTTTCTCACTTAGGAGGCATGTGTAAAATATAGTTGGGCTTATATAATATAATGAAACGTAGCTGAGATAGAGTAGCGGAAATTCGACTTAGTTATAGTTAATTATTTTAGCTAACGGTGTAGCTAATTTCAGCTAGATTCAAGCTACTATATCATGAACTTAACCTATCAGCCTATTAGTGTTTTAAGTGTGTTTGTGTGTGTGTGTTTTGTACCCATCCAGACTTACACCAGATTATGTAGACCTAAAAGATAATCTCAGTCTAATTGCACGATACGTTGATGAATTTGGAGCGCGTAAACCAGTTGTGAATTACAAGTGCAGTGTGTGAAACGACAATACTTAATGCCTTTGTCTCTCTCGCACTCTTTCCCTGTACGGTGCAACGTTGCGTTGGGATGTCTGACTAAATGTATTTGTAAATATCTTTATATATCTCTAAACTTTTCTATATGCTTATCTATACATGGATATATTTTTATATATATCTCTCTATATAACTGTATATTTGTTTATTCGATAAATCACTCCTTCTATCGCTTTAAAGATCTCCTTATATAATTTTTTCTATCTTTATCTTCTTATAGAATTTTCTATAGATCTCTCTGAATCTCTGTATACATCTTCCCAAAGTTATGTGTATAGATCTCTCCATATATCTTTCTATATACATATCTCTCTATAGATCCCTATATATACATCTATCTCTTCATCTAGCTGTCTATATATATCATATCTATTTTCATGTATATATTTCAATATATACATTCATACCTCTCTATATATCGCTTTGCTTACATAAAACTCTGAAAAATTTCCAACATCATTTGCAGAGAATGTTTACCTGTTTCATAGTAACTTGTTCCCTCTAGCTAGATAGGCATTACGTTTTCCCAATACCTACCCCAATAATACCCTAAAAAAAAAAAAAAAAAAACATTGATTACACGCACATAATTGACATACATTTCTCTCTATCTCTTTCTCTTTGCAGGTAAGCAGCAATTTCTGTTTTTTTCTTCTTCTCTTTTGTAACTGATAAGCGACGATGAAATTGGACTGATAAGAAGAAGCAGGTAACGTAAAGGAGGAGGAGGGGGGAACGGGAATGGGGCATGACCTGAAATAAGGTAATAAATACAACGAGAGGGCCAATAAATAAATCGATGAATTTGACAAATGAAGCGTGTGGCCGACCCCAGCTGACGCATATCACCATCGCTTGCCTGCCACATGCCACCAGCGGCGGGTGCAGCAGCAAAGGATCCCGACGCATTTTTGAGTCAGTTTTGCCCCACTTTGCTTGGCCACACTATCGATTCATATCTGTTTCTCTTTCTTTCTGTTTCGTTGTCTCGTCTCGCTATCTTATCGTTGCATGTGTTGCAATTCAAAACAAATATTTGGGTAAATGGGCCAGCAACAGCAACTACCTAGCTACAACAACAAGTGACAAACTAATAAATAATTTATATAGTAGTTTTATAGCTTTTTTTTCTCGATTTGTTTTCATTGCGCGCGCTGCTTCCGCTTTTCTCACTCAGCACGTACAGCAACCACAGGTAGCAAGTGTGTGTGTTGGGTTGTAAAACATGCTTCAGCCAAGACACGCACCCGCAAGCATATACATTTGCAGTGGCGCCAACGTGCCACAGATGGCGCCAGTCAAAAGCTGCGCGCACGTTTCCGTGTTTATATCGCGAACTTTTCACGATTGTAAGCTCTACGTGTGAACTAGTTTCTTATGGTAAAATGTTTATTTTTTAGATAAAACTTAATGGCTTAAAAAATACAATCAAAATATTATTATATCTATTGTGCTATTAAAGCAAATCTTAATAAGTTATCTCCATTAGAAAACTATTCCTTGATATAAAGAATAAATTAAAAACAAATTGAAATACCTTATAGATACCAGCAAATTTAGGGATCTATAAGAATTTCTAAATTCTATTAGAAATTAATATTAAAATCATAAAGTTGCTAAAGTTTTATATGGGTTACTTACTTTATAAAGAAGATTGCATTGGGTACGGGGTTTTTTTCAGTTAGTAAGTAGACAAGGTTAAATCAGAATTTAGTATTCCCTTTTCAGCAGACATTATAATAATAGATTATTATTATTTTTGCCATATATATAGTATAGATAATTTGGTTTTAATGGTCCAATTGTCTAAGCGATTGTACTAACCCATTTACTGATATCAACTTTAGACACATGAGTGTATAATATGATATATGTGGGTATATGGTATAGTACGTGTGTATCTGTAGTTAGCTGGGGAATTTTGTTATTTATTTATTCTTTTTTTTTGTTAAATCTGAACAATAACAAAGTTATCTATGCCATAGATAGTTGAGAGTTGGGATTGGGGTTTGGATGGGCATATTCATTGAAGTGGGTCTATAGTGCTGATATAGTCTAATTCGATGTGATTAACTGATTAGGGCTGAGTGGAAAAGCCAAATGGAAAAGTGTTGTTGTTGCAGCACTCGTTATGAGTGCGAAGGGGTACTCATTGTATTCACACTGTATTCGCAATGAGAGCAAAAACAAAAAAAAAACAATTCTTCACAAGCAGCTCACGGCGCATGTTTGCAATTGTTGAGATGTTGGGTGTGAGTGGCGACATCTGGCGGTGGCGAGCAGAGCTTGCAACACTTCGTTTTTTTTTTTGTGAGGCTGATGATGATGCGACGGCGACCTTGAGGCCGTTGGATGTCAAAGCGCAGCAGAGCGCAACGTGGGCACGTGTTGCGGCAGAGTGTGAGAGATAGAGAAATTGAGAGGGAAGGAGTGATAATAGGAGAGAGAGGAAGAGGGCTGTGCTAACTATGCCAAAAACGGAACCCAAATCGAAACAACAACAAAAAAAAAAGCCAAAATTAGGTGAAATGGTGAATGAACTTGCCCGCCTTTTGTTTTAGTTTAGGCCAAGTGAGAGAAATATGGGGAGAGGGGGAGAGAGAGGAAGAGAGAGAGACGCCTCTAAGCGTCAAGTGGACCAGTCAAACCGCTTGGGCAGCGCTCAAACACGCGACTCCAAAACGAGATCAGGCAAAAACCGCCATAGAAATAATGTACACAAATGAACAGCTGAGCTGAGCCAGAGACCGAGAGAGAAAGAGAGAGAGGTAGCTTATGTTTTTTTGGACATCCAACACTATGAAAAACATTTTCATTTAGACCGCAAAGTTTGGCGTAATTGATGTGATAAATTGCAGAGAAAAAGAGCTAAACTTACCATGTGATAGACTAATGCAATACCCTATATTGCTGTTGAAAAAAGCTGCATATATGTACTAGAAGTATATAGTACTACAAATTTATTTTACTCATATATTTCCGATGTATCGATCAACTATATTATCGATTATACATAGTCGATTTTTTTATTTATAATATATTTAAATTTAATAAAGGCAGTTAGAACGTTGATACTTTTTATTTTTGTTGCTCTTCCCTGGCATCCCCATTGTAGAGTTGTACAGGGTATTTTGCGGCCCATTAAGTTATGGATTGAGCTGAATTCGCCAAGCTTCGCATTTGAAGTTGTCGGTTATTTCGTTTTTTTATACCCTTGCAGAGGGTATATTAATTTTAGCCAGAAGTTTGCAACGCACCTTAGGAGACATCTCCGACCCTATAAAGTATATATATTTTGAATCAGCATAAACAAAGGAGTCCAAAAATGGATGTCCGTCCGTCCGTCCGTCCGTCCGTCTGTTGCAACGCAAACTAGTCTCTCAGTTTTTGAGATATCTTCATGAAACTTGGCATACAAGCTTCTTATTGCTGCGCGCTGTAAATAAGTCGGAACGAGCCAGATCGGACCGATATATCGTATAGCTGTCATAGAAACTATCGGCCGATTTTTGTTGTTTTTCAAGATATTGCAACAAGATTTGGCAAATCTTATTCTTATTACGTTCCTAATGTGCTGTCAAAATTGTATCAAAATCGGACCACTATAACATATAGCTGCCATAGGAACAATCGGCTGAAATTAGGGTTTTTGTATGCAAACCTGTTTTGTTCTTGGAAATACAGCACATTATCAATACTTTTTAATGTTATACAGTAACCCGTCCTTAGTTTTTTCATTTAAATATCTCAGACGTTTATATTCTATAGCTGTTATAGGAACAATCAGTCAGTCCGTCTGTCTGTTGTAACGCAAATTAGTCCCACAGTTATTGAGCTATCTTCATAAAAGTTGGCTCACAAGCTTCTTAATTCTGCCTTCATTAAATAAGTCGGAACGGGCCAGATTGGACTGATATATCGAACAGCTGTCATGGAGCCTATCGGTCGATTTTCTTTATATTTCAAGATATAGCTATCAGGCTTACCACATCCAAATCTAAGTATGTCCTTAATAATAAAGTTTCATCAAAATCGAAGTTTTATAACTTATAACGATCAACGATCGGCCTAATTAAGGTACCTGTTGCAATTTTATGAAAATCTGAGTACTATTACATATAGCTGTGTACAACTGCAAGGGTATAAAACCTTCGGCAAGCCGAAGGTAGCCTTGCTTTCTTGTTTTTCAGTCTTTTTTCTATTTTGCTCATTAGTTTGCTTTGTTGATTGTTCACTGGGTGCACTAGCGCGCGCTCTCTCTCTCTTTTTCTCTCTCCCTCTCTCTCTCTCCTTTTCTCTCTCTCCTTCTGTCTTTTTGTATGTTGACAGACACGAGAGTTTTTGTTGTCTTTTAATAATGTCGAACGGAAGTCTTTGTGCGCTTTTAATGAGACTTGGCACAATCAAATTAACGGTTATTCGCTTTGGTATGGCGAAAAAAACAGAGAGAGAGAGAAAAAAAAAACAACAGCTGATCGCCATAGTTGTAGAGCCACTCTCAGCTGCAGTTTGAGAGTCACTTTGGGGGTTGGGTCACTCAACTTGGGTGCGGGAAAAAGAGAGAGAAGAGAGGGAAGGCAGGAAGAGAAGGAGACACGCATCCTGCCTAGAGAATACTCTATGAATAATGAGTGTGTGAGTGAGTATTGGGAATGCACTCACAATTAAAACGAATAAAACAAAGTAACTTCCCGTTACGAAAAAACAAATTGAATACATGTCTGAATAGTTGAATAGTTACGAATAAATATGGCTAGATTCATGTGGCTGCACTGTGAATGCAGTCGGTTTTTGGTTTCTCTATCTGTCTCTCTCTTTCTCGCTCATTAATTATGCCAGCGATGCGATGGAAAATGCAAAAAAGGAAGCGCTTTCCAGTTCGTTTAATTTTATTACGTTTTTCAGGCTAGAATTCATTTACCAACAACAACTACAACAACTAGATAAACTATTACAACAACAAGGCCAATTCAGTTTACCCTCTCTCTCTCTCTCTTACTGGCTCTCTCTTTCTCCCTCTTTGGGGGAAGTTGGCAAAGGAAGCGCAACATTGTTTTTTTTTATGCAACGTTCTTGGCAATTATGCAACATCCCCTTTGCCCCCTGCCTGCTGCTACGCCCATGCGCCGCCGCCCCCGGCAATTGTCCGCATTGCTCTCTCTCCTCTCTCTCTCTGTGTGCGTGTGTGTACTCACCTGTTGCCACCTGTTGCTGCACCATCGCCATCCTGCGATCGCCAGCAGCAGATTTGCATTGCTTCTGCTTCTTCTTCTTCTTCTTCTCTTTGCCTTAGCTATTTTATGAGCTGCTAAAGCAGCAGCGCCATGCCATGATTGGCAAGCCAAAAAGGAGAAGGTACATCGACTAACTCAACTCGTTTGGCATTAGTGGAGGATATTTTGAGAGTGTTTGAGTATAGAGGAAGTTTTATTTATTTTTGATATTTATTTTCGAATAATTTATTATTCATATCTTTATTTATTTGTTTTTGTTATTATTTATTTAGTTTATTATTAATTATTTTTTTTTAATTATAATTTATTTATATTTTTTTATTATTCGTTTTATCTTTTATTTATTTATTTTTGGGTCTTAATTTTAATTTTTAATTTTGTTCATTTAATTTTTTTATAATTTATTTATAATAACATATTTTTGTTTATTTTTCATTTTATCTGTTATTTATTGGTTTAAATTTTAATTTTTAACTTTATTTATTTAATTTTTTTGTATTATTTATTTTTGTTTTATTCATATATATTTAGTATTACTATTTATTTTCATGTTTATATTTTATTTATTCATTATGTATTTTTCTGTTTATTAAGTTGTTTTTGGTATTTCATTATTTTTGAGAATTTGTAGAGCATTCGTCTCGACGGCTTGCCTACTCGTCTGCGCTGCTTTTGATTGTTATGCTGCTATGGTGTTGGTTAATGTTTTTGTAGTTGTTGCTGCTGCTGCTGCTACTGCTGTTTGCTCTTTCGCCGTTTCGCCGCCGTTTTTTGCTGCTTTGTTCTGTGTGCTTATTTGCGTTACGCTTGACAAACTGCTGTCCGGCTCCGGCTTTATCTAGCCGGCCATCTATATATCTATCTATGTATCTCTACCATATGTATCTATGCTTTAGCAGCGCATTCAGCTGTTTTAGCTGTGGTCACTTTTCCGTTGTCGTTGTTGTTGCCTCCCCTTTTGTTGTTGTTGCCTGTTTCCTTGCTTGCACTCTCAGCTGAGGTTTGAGAGCATCACTGACTGCTGCACTGTTTGACATGCACTGCTGCGCTCGCCTGCCTGCACTTGTTTTGTTGGGCGCGCGCGCGCTCTCGCTCTCGTTGAGTTACTCTCTCAGCGCGCCGGCGTTTGCTGCGCTTGTACGAATGCTCTCTCACTGTTGCGGGCACTCTCTCACGTTGCGGCACAAACTCTCTCTCTCTATCTCTAACTCTGCAGCGCTCTCTCGCTGTGTTGTAGTTCACCTGTTCGTCGCTGCACGATCACGTCGCGGCGCGTCGCGTCGCTTTGTTTGTGCTGTGGGCTGACTTTGGCTTCAGTTTTAAAACGAAACGCGAGCGCAGCGCACACTTTGCACATTGCTCGCCCGCTCGCTCGTTCGCTACGCCGTCGTCGTTGCGTTGTCGTCGCGTCGCTGTTCGCGCAATTCGTACGTACTTCAGCTGCGGCTGCTGCTGTTGTTGTTGTTGTTTTTTATTTGTTTTGTTGTTGCTGCTGCTGCGTTTTGCGCTGGTTACGCATTTATTTTGTGTGTGTGTTTTTTTTGTTTTTCTTCTCTTTTTGTTGACAGTTTGATTTAGTTTTTAGTGGTTGTTTAACTAAATAAACACAAGTGCGCGTCATTGTTGTTGCCAAAAATTTCAAGTGCAAAACAAACGAAAAAATTCAATACTACAAAAAAATAAAGATTATTTTATACCACGCCCCCTTTGTTTTGCTAAAAAATCAAATCAACTTTGAGTGTATTTCTTTAATAATTTTGTAACTCTCTTATCGTGCAGATAAATCCCCCCTTTATCTATTTATTTTTTTTTTTACTTAAAATGCAGATTATTTTATGCAGATAATGCGAATTCTTGGCTAATTATATGGCTTGTATATATGGCGTATACCCTGCACTCTGTTGTTTCTTCCTGCTTTTGCCTTTATCTACGCCTTCTCCTCCTCCTACTCCTCCCCCTCCTCCTCTTTTGCTTCTTATTCAACTTCTTAGTGTGTTTAGCTTCCCATGACGCGACTGCAGCAGGAAATGCTGAAAAGAAGTCACAGTGTTGTGGGAGACGATATAGAGAGAGGGAGAGGGATGAACGAAAGGAAGAATTTCAAGTGCCGTCGCCGTCGCCATCAGGTTCTCAGGCATTATCATTATTATTTCTTTATTCTTTTTTGGTTTTTCTTTTTATTTTATTTTAACGTCGTCGCCGATGGCTTCTTTGCTGCGTGTTCTCTACCTACCCCAAGAAGGTAGTGCAAACTGGCAAGGATATATTGCCTTTAGAGAGAGAGAGAGAGAGAGAGAGAGAGAGAGAGAGAGAGAGAGAGAGAGAGAGAGAGAGAGAGAGAGACATCAAATGCAGCGCCTGTGTGTGTGTGTTTTCAATTAAACGCGACATTCGGCTAATAAATCTATTTGGGTCTCGGATTACGCAGCTGCATAGAGACAGAGACAGGGAGAAGGAGTGGGAGAGGCAGGTACAGTGGGACAGGGACAGGCTGCAGTGGCAGCCTTGAGAACTGTTGGCCAAAGCGACTTTCACTAGTCAGGAATGCAATGTTGTAGTTCTTGTTCTTGTTCTTTTTTTCTTGTTCTTATTCTTGTTCTCGTTGTTGTTGTAGTTGTAGCTGGCCTTGAAGGCGTAACGCAGCTTTAAATCGCTGCTTGACCCACTGTGCAACTGCTCATAAAAATACCATATATATATATATATATATATAAGATTGTTGTAGATCGATGTATAGTAATCTATTGATCTCTAGACACAACATGAACATTGTCACTTTAATTACATTTTAGCCAAGTTTGTAGATCCTTGAACAAAGATATATAGATGGCACATGGAATACATATACAGTTGAGATTAAAGCTGGGAAATTCCTAAAATTTTAAGACTAGAATTCATTACGAAAATACCTCACACATACTTCGAGTTACTATTGAGTTCTAAATACTTGGATAATTTTGGTATAATTGAAGAAAAACACAAAATAAACGACTTGAGATCGAAAATACCAATTTTTTTGTAAAACTTAATACTTATCAATATGAAAATTGGACTAGAAAATGTTTTCTTTTTATTAAATTGATAAAATTCTTTAATAATAGAAATATAACAATAATAAACGATCTGAAAATTGTTTCTTAGTTTAATTGACTAAAAATGAGTGGAAAATATACTCATATTTATGATTCACTATACAAACTAACGCACTTCCGTTAAAATTGATAAAGTGGGTTAAAATCAATATGAACTTCGATCGATAAACTGTTTTTTAGTTAAAGGAACAAAAATAAAGGGAAAATATACCACGCATAGGCGTCATATTTCTGAGAAAACTATAGCAAATACTTGGAAAGAATTCCCCAGACACAACGAGAACATACTACACAAATTGAGAGATTCATACAATCAAATTCGTTAAAGAAATTTATTTAATACTATAACAGAAATACGTCGTATATGCTCTCTTTTAGAGTTTGGTTGTCATACAGGGTATACTAAGACGCCAGTGAGGTTGTTTATTTTCGGCACTTTGTCGGTGTTTACTTAATCTAATCTAATTTTGCAGTTGGGTCCTTCGTAGATAAAATACCCAACGTTGACTAAGTGGATTGATAAAATATTTGTGCCTTATGTCACAGATATTTTCAATAGACTGAGTGTGAGTGCGTATGTGAGTGTATATTCATAATCAAAATAGAGTAGGTAAAATACCAAAAAAAGAAAAAAAAAAAAAAGAAACGGGTGTTCTGAAAGCCTTTAAGATTGCGAGCAAAGCAGGCGATAAATGAATAATTAATCGTTCAAGTGAGTAGTAGGTGAATTAGATTGTGAATATCTGGTTGAATGCACTCATTTCGTACATGGTTATTTATGATGTTTCTTGCGAATGATGATGAAAGTCAGCCAAGAGAACGAGTACCATATAAGTGCAATTTGTTCGTTTGGGTGCATTCATGAGTATATGTTCATAAATTATGTATGTAAATTGATTTGTAAAATGAATTGCATGTCATGCCAGTGAATTATTCAATTCGAATACGCATATGAATACTTTGAATGTGGATTGAATGCATTCATTAGATAGTTTTAAATTGAGGGATGCACCAAAAAATGATTAATGTTTTTATAATGAATGAATAGAGTACCCAAAATGTTTTTATTCACTTATGAATACTGTCAATATTTTGAATGTTGTGAATACTTTGAGTGCTACTACGTGTTTGCATTAAAATTAATTAAATGAATGCCTGAAAACACTTTTGAATATTGTGAATACTTTGAATAATGTGAATATTACTGCATTTTTGACATAAAAGAGCTTTATGAGTCAAGTAAATGCTTGAAAGCACTTTTGAATACTTTGAATACACAATGAATGCACATGAATAATGTATGAATAAAACTTTGCCTGCTTGAATCAATATAATTCGTTTATGAGCTTTAAATAAGCCATAAATCATGCACAACTTTGAGTGCATTCACTTCAAATTGCACTCGAGCACTTGAGCAACAAACGAATAAAATGAATAAACACTCGAAGCAAACATTTGGCTATTTCTCTGACGCCCCTCGTTGGGCCCACGCTCTTAATAAGTTTAAGGGGGCGGGGTGGGGGCGCCTGCCTAATCGACGATTAATCTTGCGACCAAAATGTCAACTCTTGTCAACAGCTGAGCGAGAGAGAGAGTGGAGTAGGAGTGAGAGAGAGAGAGCGGCAGCAGCTCCTGCGAGGTGAGGAGTGTCACCGAGTGAAAGTGACAGTGAACTCAATTGACCCGTTGCGCTAACTTCCGTATACCCTGTAAACAGGTTACAACACCCACCACACTGAGCTTGTTTCTCTCTTACTCTTTCTCCCTCTCTCTCTCTCTTTCGCTCTCCTTCTCTCGCTGTACGCCTTAATTCTACACTTTAAGCCAGAGCTAAGCGATGATTATTCATAGTCATATCTTGGCCCCACAATGAGTGTGCATAAATCGCTGATCTTATGTCGACAGCTCTCGAGATAGTTATATACTGTTTACAAGCATTAATTATATTTAAACTACCTGTATATGGCTATAGGTTGTCATAAAGTGTGCGCAGTATAGTAAACTCTGCTTAGTGAATAACTCGAATGTAAAATATGAAAACTAAATTGGGATGAGATTGAATGTGATTTCTACCAGAAATACTAAGAAAAATAATTAATTTATGAACATAAGGCTGTATTCAATTGAAAAGTATGCAAAAAAAAAGCTAAAACATAATTTTCAAGTGTAAAAAAAGCTAAAATGCATTAATGTTTTGGGAAATCATTTATAAAGAATTCAATAAAAAAAAAATCTTGACATATTGCAAAGAAATGTGCACGCAAAATAGCTTTAATAAATGCCAGATTTGACGGGAAAAGAGCGAAAAACGTACAAAAAATTCAGAACATTATAAAAAAAAAACAAAAAATCAAAAAACTGATATTATAATGAATAAGAATAAAAAAGCATCAATATTTTTGAAAATGATCAAGAAACATGCAATGTTTGTATAATTCATAGACCAAGGTTCCTAATATAAACTAAAAAGAAAAATGCTAGAAAAAAAGTTCAGAATCTTTTGGCATACAAAATCTTATTCAAGTTTCTTTTACATTTTCCCATAGCAGCAGGGTATACGTTAGTCGTTGCATTGCAATAGTTTCTCATTTACAAAAGGGCGCACAGATGTTGTTGTTTTTTAGCTTTAATTTTATTGTTGTTGTCGTTTCACTTTCGACTTGTGGGCACAACACAGCATCTGAAATTATAATTGGCCGCCGTTTCTTAACTGTTTTTCTTGTCTGTTTTGGTAGCGTGGTGTGTGTGATGTATGCTGTGTTTGCTGTGTGTCTGCTGTGTGTGTGTTGTGCTTATGTTTATGCGGCAATTAAGCCGCACAGGCCTCACAACATTTAAATCAATTAAATGTGTGTTACTCAATCGATGTGCGGAGGTTCAATCAACTCGTGTTTTTGGTAGCTGCGCAGGTAGCGAACCGGTTCAAAAGGCAGAAACGTCTCACTCACAGCTGTCTCTCTCTCTCTCTCTCTCTTCCCGGCTAAAAGGCATTCTCCAAACATTACACACACACACTCGTGTATCTTGCTAGCGTTTTTCGGCAATCGCAATTACGATCCAAAGTTTGTTGTAAGCCGCTTTTGTGTTGTACTTTTATTTGATTTCTTTTGCTATTCCCTCTCCCTTTCCCGCTCTATCCGCTCTCTAAGTGCACTTTATGAGGCTTCACTTTAATGACGGCGCATGACAAAGAAAGTTATTTGTGTGGTAGTACTTACTGTGTTATTACAACTACTATTTCTGCCTCCCCCTGCCCTCTGCCTGCCTGCCTCAGCTCAGTCGACACACGAAACGAGTGAGATACTACGTAATCAGATAAGAAGGGTAAGAAAGAAAGAAAGAAAGAAAAGAAATTTGTCAATCGTCTCATTAGGCAAACAAAACGTTGCGCCATCTCCCCAGACATTCAGTCAATCTATCAATCTAACAATTTAGCGATCTGTTATGCCCAACAAATCTTGCGATTGCTTCAATTGAGCACTTAATTCTCTCTCTTTCTTTCTCTCGCGTAATACAGTAGCAAATCGGAGTATAATAAATGAGATTTGTGAATAAATATATTGCAGTAATAAATTAATAAATGAAAAATAAAAAGTTTTTTAGGGAACTCATAATATTTAAATAACTTTGTTGTTTATTATATGATCATAGCTAAATAGACAGATATCATTTGAGTGCTCATAAAAAATGTATACACTGAAAGTGACAAATCTAGCTTGAAATTAGCGCTTGCTATGGGTTTTTTTTTAACATTTTACGTGGGCGGCAGGGGGCGTGGCTAAATTATAAAATACCCTGCAATGCACAAGAGTGTTTTAATCAAATTTATTGGTTGTAACTCTTATAGTCTTTGTGATCTGGGAGCTTATGTAGATGGATAGACAGACAGACAGACGGGGAAACGGATAAGCAGGAAAACATTAATAGGGTCTCTTCTACTGCCTTTAAGTCATATTTTATATCCTAAAATCTTAGTTAAATTTAAGAAGTACTCAGTAAAACCATCTGAAGCTTTTAAGCCTTAAAAAATACCCTGTAAATTGTTGCAGATGCGAGAGAGAGAGAGAGAGAGAGAGAGAGAGAGAGAAAAGCCTTTACTACACTTGCCATAAACATAATTGCATTAACTTTTATGATGTCTTTGTACGTTTATAGCCAAAGCTTTTCATTAATAAAAAAAGAGAAGAAAGAAAATCATATTTTCTCTCTACAGAGAAAGCTTCACTAAGTAGATCGGTAGATTGTTTAATGAAATCTAACGAAGAACTGTGACGGTGGCGGTACGAGGTGGAGGCGGTACCTGGAAGCTTGGCTCATTGATCGATTTGTGTGATGGTTTGTGTCGGTCAGAAACTTGTTTAGTCATCCGTCAGATCTAGCGGGAAAACAGCTACATTTTGTTTAGTGCACTGGCTGGGTGATTAGCTGCCAAAGTGGTTTACAAGTTCTTTCTCTCTCTCTCTCTCCCCGGTCTCTGTCCATGCCATATGGCACCCGGTACCGCGCACTGAGACCCTCTTCATAAAGACTGTCTGTGGCAATTAAGTGCGCACTTTCATATGAAAGCAAAGCAAACGGCGGGAAAAGCAGAGCGATTACTTGATGAGGCCCCGCTGAAGGTAGTCGAACCTAACCTCTAACTCTAAGCCCCCCTATATCTCCGCCCTCTCCCTCAGTTTTATGGGAAGCAAAAGCTCCCTTTTTTTTTGTTTTTGCTCTGATCGCAATTTCTTACGTGCTTGTTGCTCTTTTCTTTTTTCTTTAGCATTTTCACCGCTCGGAAAAATGTTTAATTGACATTTTCCATATAGACTAGACACATTGTAGACTCCGAGGGGAGGGGGGAGGGTATTATATGATTCTCACGATTTGTGCATTGCGAATAATGATGGAAAATCGCATCGAGTTCACTTCGGTTCGCATCGGTTCGCCTCGGTTTGGGTTCGGTTGAGTTGAGTTGAGTTATATGGTTTGATCACGTTTCTATATGCCTGATTTCCCCACTTATTATTAAAGTAAATTCCAAATTGTTAGTTTAGTAATGTAATGATCGTTACTTAGATACCCTTTAGTTACCCACGACAATGGGAGTATAGTAGAAACACTGTGCATTTCACAAGATAGATGAGATATGGTTTGGTATAAGGGTTAAGATTAGCTCAATGTATTGTCATTGTTCTGTTATTGTTTCTCTTGTCAATGAGAGCGACCTCGAGGCGCGTTATTGTTTTCCATGAGTATATGGTGTGGGGTGGGGGGATGGTAGAGGGGGAACCAAAAACAAATGCCAAGGTTGTATAAAGATAAGAGTGTCCCCTCTGACTAAGTTAAGTTGCGCAAAATCACACACGATCGATCGATTCTCAACCCCAAACACTCGACCGATAATGAAAACGAAAGACGCAACTTTCATAAATCTTTGAGAAAGTATACGAAATTAATCGATTTGGACTGTAATATCGTTGTATTGTTTTTTTTTTTTTTTGCAGGCAGATAAGGTATACGAAGCTTCGTATATTTGCCAGTCAAAATAAATAAAGCAAATCAACAAGGAATTTGCCGTTGTTAGTCAGCACCCTGTACGATGAACGTCATGTGTTCTCAGCGGTTTCTCGAACGGTATCGAGGCGGGGTACGAAAGGCCCTCCCTCCTTATCGATATCGTCTGCTAATTGCAAGCGTAAACATATATTTAACTCTCGTTAATCAGATGCAAATCATCTGTACACGAATGAAGATCGATTCGAGAGGGTTGTTATGCTAGATCACTGAAGAGATGAGGATGAGGAGAGAGGGAGAGAGAGAGCTAGCCAGATAAAGAGTGTATGTGGCTCCTTTTACTTGGCCTCTCACATACGAGGGCGGATTTCTAAATTGATTAGAAGCACATTCATACGAAGCTCATTTCATTAACTGAATTGATGAATTTCGAAGAAAAGTGTGTGCATAAACTGCAAAATCATGTTTTCGCTTGCACACGAAATTAGACTTTGAATAAAGCCTGAAAACATAAAAAATATTATTAAATACACTTTTATAGCGTTTATGCGTAGCTTCACTTCAGGAATTGAGTAAAAAATGGTGTACATACATATCAAATTCGTGTATTTAATGAAGAATACATTTTGAGCATGAATTCAGTTACAATGCATGAAATATTGTAGCGCAGCCAACTTAACTCAGTTTAATTAGGTGGTAATACTGTGCATAAAATGTACAATCATTTGTGACTACACTTAACAACAAAGTTTATTTTTATATCTTACATATTAAAGAAGCTGTCTTTTTTTTTGAAAAAATAGGATTAACAATTTATTTAACTCTGTATAACGTATAAACTGCTAATGTGATATCATGATTTCATTTATTTTTGTAAAAATGGGCTCCATTTTTGATTTAAAGTATTCAAGTATTTATGAAAAACGAAATATTTGTTATATTTTATAATATTTATCCTGTCAGTATTCTCAACTTGTGCTGACTTTTCTTTAAAACTTACCTCAACTCATGTGGCAACCCTCGTGCTCACATTCGCATTCACAATCGCAATCGCAGTCGCAGTCGCACTCATATATATTCACTCGCAGCTAACTATAACGTTTTTCGAATCAACAAACAACAAACGTGGTCGTTGCATGCCTTTTGCTACACTTCATTATGTCTGTCTGTGTCGTGTCGTGTGTGTGTGTGTGTTGCATGTGCCCCTCCACCTCCTCCTCCTCCTCCCTCCCCCTTTGCATAATGACAACATGTAATTTGGCCTTTCTTTTCGCTGCGGCTTGCATATTTCTTGGCCGTCTTGTGCTGCCTCGGCGTCTTGGCTTGTTAGGTCTGATTGCAAATTATGGATAGAGCCACACAAAGAGCTGTGGAGGAGGTAGAGAGAGAGAGAGGAATAGTTCGCAGGAGTTGCCACAAGGGCGTGTGGGCGTGGCGTATGTTGCATGCGCCTGTTTCTCTCTTTATTTGCCCCATTATCTCTTTATAAGGCTGGCAGACAGTGCGAGTTTGAGTCTTTATGCTAATCTCGAGTACTCGATTCTTTTTTTTTCATATTTATATTTTACTGCTACCTTGCGTTTGCAATTTTTAATTAATTTTTCCCCGCCTGCCAGCCGTACCATAAAAGGGTACTCTCAGGGTCTTACCACCCCCTGCCTCCCTGCTCCAGTGAATCCATTGTCAGTTCATTATAATATTCATGGCGATTCATTTGGTTATAATGCTGCGCTTTCTATGCACGAAGCGTAGAATTGTCGAGCAATGTGAAAGAGCGGGGAATGGTAGGGGGAATGTATAGGGTTGCCAAGTAGTGCTGTGCAAAAAAAAAATAATCGATTTATTACATTTGTCAAATCAAAACTATCGATACCATCGATTAAAACAGATCTTTATAAATATTGTTCAATCTAGGCGGAAACTCTTTTAAACAGTATTTAAAAATCATAAAATAAATCGATAAATTGCTAAAATTGCTAAATCATCAATATAATCGATTGTAGTCTGATTTTGAGTATATGATTAGTATTTCCTAGCAACTTGACTTGTATTTTCAGTGTGACTAAAGATCGATATTCAATTCGATTCGAACTGATAATGATTGAATATGATGTTCAAAT
This sequence comes from Zaprionus tsacasi, assembly GCA_018904105.1. Lineage (NCBI taxonomy): Eukaryota > Metazoa > Arthropoda > Insecta > Diptera > Drosophilidae > Zaprionus > Zaprionus tsacasi. Next base: position 1,232,805 of record JAEIFR010000003.1, on the reverse strand, counting down.
TCACTTGCAAATCGTTTTCAATTCGTTTCCATTGAATGAATGTTCATGATGTTGTTTGACATTCCGAATTAGTTGAGTAAACAAATCGAACTTGAGTTCGAATTCATTGAATAATGTGGTGAATATTGTGAATGAGCACAGATGACTAAACTCATGTCTATTGCGAACTTTTTTGTGTGGGAAAACGTTTGTTAATTGACATTGTACCTTATTTAAAGCCATAAGAAAGTAATCAGTTTCAAATACCCTGGATATGTACAGATTGCAATGAAATGTGCACATGATATAGCAAATATATGGAAGAAGTACTGGGAGAAGTTTAACAAAGAAATTTTGGAAAACTATTCTAAGAAAATTAAGAAAAAAACTTGAGTTTTTCCTTAATAAATTGCTTAATTAGTGTAATTTTACATCGACTTGAACTCGAATTGGGCAAATAATAATAACATTGGGTGTGTGAGTATTGAGTTGGGTGTGTGTGCGTGTAATATTTACCTTAATTGGCACCGTTTTTTTTTTCCTTACATATTTCATTACCTTCTGTTTACGTCGAAAATTTCTGTTAAGCAAATAAATCGCAAGCGCCGTCGCCATGAGTTGTATGAGGTGTGGATAGGGGGTAGCGGGTACTCTTCATGCCTCAGTGCCCTTCTCAGTCTCAGTGGGTCTGTTCAGCTCTCGAAATGTCTCTATTGTATACTTTAGAGTAGTAGCATCAGCTGCGTCGACGTCAGGCGTCACCTTTGTTACAGGTGTGTCTGAACAGGTGCATAATCAATGTGAATTTGTGTGCGAAATGAGTTCAAGTTGTTGACTTTTTTCTAGCCATATTCCCTCTCTTCCTCTCAATTGTCAGTGAAAATATATATGCTATATAGATACTTATTATAGACCTAAATGGGGAAAAAATTAAACAACGATAAGGCTAAATGCAAGCGTACTTTAGATTGAGATTGTTATTGAATATTATTATTATTATTATCTGTCTGCCTCCCTGTCTCCCAGTCTGCCTCTCTGTCTGTCGTGTCTCTTCATCGACATAAATCCCTATATCTTAAAGACTATATGAGTTAGAGCCATTAAATGTTGTAAGAACAATTGTGGGTATTGCGGAGTCTTAAGGTGTGTTTTATAATTTTGCCACGCCCCTGTTGCGACTATAAAACGTTAAAAATCGTTTAACAAGCTCAATTTCAAAGCTTAAACTTTCGTTTTTGTTCTGTACACTAATGATAAGCATCTAAATGATATCTAAAAATTTCAATTGCATAATAAACTTGGAAGATATTAATAACTTGAATATCCATTACGGTTTCTACTTGCGACTTATGTTACGTTGAGTACATTCTGTATATCTTAATTATATAAACCTACAGTGTTTATATTATATGACTATTTATTTCATATTTGATAAACTGGGAAATTTCACATGCTTAAATTCGATCTGAAAAAATAATTAAATCGCAGAAAGAGGGAGAAAGAGACCTGAGACATTTAGGGGGAAGTATATTTGAGGAATTTTTGTTTGTGCAGTTGTTGACGCAGTTTAAGAATTTCGCAGTTATCTGGATACTCTGTGCATTGCAGACCACTGAGCTGGAATAGCTGAGTGTGCAGTTTACATTGATAAGGGGCCAATTGATATGATTGCATCATCGATATGAAAATGAAAAGAAAAGAAAAGCGTGCGCGTGTGCTATAATAAAATAAAAAAAAAAAAAAAAAACAAAAGCAACAGCAGCAAATAAATGATATAGGAAATAATTATGAGTGTGGCAACTAATAGTCCATAATATTCCCGAACGTGTTTAGAGTCCTGCAAAATGTGCTACAATGTGAAGCCAAATGATATGAGACTTTTGCTACAGTGTGAAAACGACTAACAAACTCGTAACTTACCAATACGATTAAATGAATAAGTGAATAAGTGAATAACTAAAGCATTATACAATACCAAAGATAATACAGAGAGAGAAAGACAGAGAGAGATTGAAAGAGTGAGAGAGAGCATGTTCGACGTGCCGCCAAAGTGTCCGGCGCTGGCAAACAAATTGAGCGGCCTCTTTGGGTGGCGTCATACCTATAAGGTGGCTGCCAAGCATGAGGGTATACCCCATGGTACCCTGCACAAATCATACTCGCTGACGCTGCCCAAGCGACCTCCCTCGCCGAGCTATACCTGCGTGAAGGTAAACCCCAAAAAAAAAAAACTACTATACTCTCTGAAATCATGTTGAGTCGTATATCGTATACAAATTTGTAATTTTGATAAGTTACGCCCCCCTACACTCCCACACACACACACACACACTCGTATGCAAATGCGATCGTTGTCGCATAATTTCCATTGACAAATGACCATAAAGAAACAATCAATGATTGAGATATGACGGGGAAACATAAAAAAAAAAAAAAAAAAAAAAAAACAGCACGCACAGTGGGTGCAGTGTGTGAAGTTTTGCTCAAATATAATATACTAAAATCATTAAATTAAATAAATAAATAAATTTTAATATATAGTTAATGATATCAATTAAAAAATAAAAAATAAGATAACTGAATGAACGTTGTTTATAAAGTAACAAATTGTTTTTTATAGCAGATCTAAAAGTGTTATCTGGATGTTAAATAGAGTGCTTCGTTATTTTTGCAGTTATTTTATGATAAACCTGATAGAAATATATTATAACTAAAGAAACAATATAAATATGTAGAGAAGATATATTAAGTATGGAAAAAGGGTTCATAGATAACTTATAATTTCTAAAAATAATTTTTAATATTCAGTAAGAATCACTAGAGACTGGATCATATCATACGATATAAATACTTACAACAGATTATTTCTTGTTTTGCCCTTCTGTTATTATAGTATAATGCACTATATTGGATACCATACAAATTTCTTTTGATAAAAATGAAAAACCTAATTGAAAATCAACGGAATCAAAACCCGCTGATTGACCCATAAATCCAAGAACGACAACAACAACAAAAGAACAAATAACAATGCGCATTGGTCAAAAGCGAAACAGGCAGAAAGAGAGAAAGAGAGGTGGAGGGAAAGGTGGGAAGAGAGGTTAGAAAAAAAAACGAAAACTAGAAAACAACCTTCCAAATTGTTGCGCCAAGTTGACGTTCCAGTTCTCCAATTCTCCAGTTCAGTTCAGGGAGCGAAGCTTACGCTTCGCTGATTCCGCGACTGGTTTTGGGGCCAATGATGCAATTGTTGTTGTTGTTGTTGTTGTTGTTGTTGTTGCTGCTGTTAACTGTTGTTGTTGGCCAGTTTTCGGCATTTGGCATTTGTGCGCTGGAATTCAATGGAGAATGCCAACCATGCCGCCATCCATGCTCGATTCGTCGCTCATTTCGTTGCCCACTGCAGTTTTTGGCTTTGTTTTTATACCCTTCGACCATTGAAAATGGTCAAAAGAGGGTATACTAACTTTGTGCAACAGGCATAACCCATAAAGTATATATATTCTTGCTCAGGATTACTAGCCGAGTCGATTGAGCCATGTTCGTCTGTCTGTTCGTCTGTCTATCTGTATGTCTGTCTGTCTGTTTGAGTCAACGGATCTCAGCTATTAAAAGAGCTAGACACTTCAAATTTGGTATGAATGTTCCTATATATCATAGGCAGGTCAAGTTTATATCAAATGTATGATGTCTGAAATCACATGAACTTAATTGGGAGAAGGGTATCTTACTGTCGGGCGCGCTCGACTGTAGCCTTACCCACTTGTTTTATTTTTTTGGAGGCTGGAGGTCGTTTTCCATCCCACTCCTCTAGCTCTCTACGTATCTTCTGTCTGCATTGACTCATTGACTAAGTCAACTCCTAATGGAGTTTCCCATGCCTCGACTCGGCACAACCAATTGGGCAATTGTTTTCTGTAGGCCCCGGAAGAGTCACAGAGAGTGCGACGCCTTTTTGGAACGACGCGCTTTTCCTTGGAATCTTTGAGGCTTTTGTTAACAAAACTTCCGCACTGAAAATTGAAAACAGCGAAAGTAATTGTTTTGCATGCAACATATACATAGGTAAAGCTCAGTCGAAATTGTTGCATGCTTGAAGAGGGAAATGTACTATATATAGATGTTGAAATGAACCATTAGGAGGAACTAGTGAAGATCTTTATTTAAATATCTTTAGTTTATACATAAAAAAAACTGCATGAGTTTGTATTTGTAGAATCTGAGTTTATTAAAATAACTAATAAATGGAACTAGTTCCATAACATATTTATTTATTATGCTCTGAATGCAGTAACGATACTGCATCCAGAGCATAATAAATACGGAGAATATGAATAATAAACTATGTCTAAAAGAAATGCTCATTAAGTTATCAATAAGTATAGGATTTATCGTTATAACTAGTTACTAAGTTTTATACTCAGAACTAGTTCGCAGCTGAACATCATCATTCAGAAGAAGTTCTACAATTAACTACAAGCTATAAAGATCTAACTAAATGCTTTAACTCTGAGTTTAATAATAATAAACTAAGATGAGCTAGTTCACAAACTTTACCAGTTCATAAACGAACTAGTTACTTTATAGAATAAGTTCTGTTATCCTCCAAGCGGAGTTTCCTAATTGCTAAGATTATATGAACTAGTTCTCAGATTAACTAAAACTCCCACTAAATTTGATTCTCTTCCTCTTCTTTGTTGCTTTACAGGAAGCAGGCTCCTGGGTGGCCGTCCATCATCTGCAGACACAGTCGGGCATACTCGATCCCGATGATTATGTACGCGACGTGGCCGACGATCGCGAACAGATACTGGCACATTTTGAGGATTCTGGACCCGATCCTGGCGTGCCGCAGGGCGGTGGCGATGGTGCCTCGGGTAGCTCATCCGTTGGCACCGGTTCGCCGGATATCTTCAGGGATCCAACCAACACAGAGGCACCCACACGGGATCTATCGACGCCACACATCGAGGTGACCAGCACCACATCTGGCCCGCTGGCCGGCTTGGGTGTTGGTCTCATGGTGCGTCGCAGCAGCGATCCCAATTTGCTGGCATCGCTCAAGGCGGAGGGCAGCAACAAGCGTTGGTCAGCGGCGGCTCCGCATTATGCTGGCGGAGATTCACCGGAACGTCTGTTGCTTGACAAGGCTAGCGGGCAGCTATCGCCGCAATGGGAGGAGGAGGATGATGCTGCGGCGCAGCTCAAAGAGCAACTGCAGCAGGTGCCGGCACAACATCCCGGTGCGGCTGCTGCTGCTCATCAGCCATTTGCACGCTCCGGCAGGCTATCGATGCAGTTTCTGGGCGATGGCAATGGCTACAAGTGGATGGAGGCAGCGGAGAAGCTGCAGCAGCATCAACAGCAGCCTCCCACCCTGCCCACATCGCTGCCGAACAGCGCCTACTCCAGCAAATCCCTGCCACGCGAGAGCAAACGCAAGGAGCCATTGGGGCAGGCATATGAATCCATTCGGGAAAAGGATGGCGAGATGCTGCTGATCATCAATGAGTATGGCAGTCCGTTGGGTCTGACCGCGATGCCGGACAAGGAACATGGCGGCGGCTTGCTGGTGCAGCACGTGGAGCCGGGTAGTCGGGCAGAACGTGGACGTTTGCGTCGAGAGGATCGCATACTGGAGATCAATGGTATCAAGCTGGTCGGGTTGAGTGAGTCACAGGTGCAGGAGCAACTGCGTCGTGCACTGGAATCCTCAGAGCTGCGTGTACGTGTCATACGCGGGGATCAACAGCAGCGTCGCCAGCAGCAGCAGCGTCGAGATTCCAAGGTAGCTGAAATGGTCGAGGTGGCCACCGTGTCGCCCACCCGCAAGCCACATGCTGCACCCGTGGGCACATCCCTGCAGGTGGCCAATACACGCAAGCTGGGACGCAAGATTGAGATACTGCTCAAGAAGGGACCCAATGGACTGGGCTTCTCGGTGACCACACGAGATAATCCCGCCGGCGGACACTGCCCCATCTATATTAAGAACATATTGCCACGTGGAGCAGCCATCGAGGATGGGCGCCTCAAACCAGGTGATCGTCTCCTTGAAGTAGATGGCACGCCCATGACGGGCAAGACACAAACCGATGTGGTTGCCATATTGCGTGGCATGCCAGCTGGTGCCACAGTGCGGATTGTGGTCTCACGGCAACAGAAACCCGCGGAGGTGCCAGTGGAGGCAAGTCCCGTAAGTACATGCATGCGCTTCCTGGCGAGATCCGTGACTAACTTTCTCTTTCTCTCTTGATGTTTGCAGGTTGAACCCCTGGAGAATGCGGTGGCACCAGCGGCAGCGCCTGCTAGCATTCCATCTGCACCCATTCCTGTGCAGAAATCGAGCAGCGCACGCTCGCTCTTCCAGCAGCATCAGCAGCAGGCGCAGCTCAATGAATCTCAGCACTTTATCGACGCAGGCAGCGAGTCGGCAGCGTCCAATGTAAGTGGAACAACAACTTGATGCGAGCTTGATCCTAATGCCTTCTTCTTTTATCCACCAACAGGACAGCCTGCCGCCCAGCAGCAGCAGCTGGCATTCACGGGAGGAGCTGACACTGCATATACCTGTGCACGACACCGAGAAGGCCGGTCTCGGAGTCAGTGTGAAGGGCAAGACGTGCTCCAATCTGAATAGCTCCACAGCGAGTGGGAATAGCAACAGTATGAAGCACGATGGCGATTTGGGCATCTTTGTGAAGAATGTCATCCATGGTGGAGCCGCATCGCGTGATGGGCGTCTGCGTATGAACGATCAATTGCTGAGTGTCAACGGGGTCTCGTTGCGTGGCCAGAACAATGCCGAGGCCATGGAGACACTGCGTCGGGCGATGGTCAATAATCCTGGCAAACATCCGGGCACCATAACCCTGCTAGTTGGACGTAAAATTCTGCGATCCGCTAGTTCCAGTGACATTTTGGAGCACAGCCATAGCCACAGTCATAGTAATAGCAGTGGCAGTGGAAGCGGCAGTGGCAGTGGCAGTGGCAATGGTAGCAACAATAGCCATAGCCACAACAACAACATTAACAACAGCAGCTCCAATGCCAGCGACAACTCTGGCGCCACGGTCATTTATCTGAGTCCGGAGAAGCGTGAACCACGCGGAGGCAACGGGAATGGAGCCGGCAGCGCTGGCAGCGACATGAATAGGTAAATTGCTATGGGATTGCAAAAGGAGCAAGGCAGGTGGAGGGCAGAACATAGCTAGCAGGGCATAGACTCATATTGAACCATCTTGGGAATTGTGTATTTACTTATTTGTATTATGTTTCTTTCAGATGGAGCAATCCCGTTTTGGATCGTCTAACCGGAGGCATTTGCTCCTCAAACTCAGCGCAGTCAACACAGCAACATCAGCTGCAGCAGCAGCAACAGTCGCAGCCATCGCAGGTGCAATCGCAGCAACGCCGCCTGCCACCGCCTCCACTGGGTGGAAATAATAATGCAGGATTGCGCAATGAGAGCTACTACATGGCCACCAATGATAACTGGTCGCCGGCGCAGCTGCACTTGCTCAACGGGCACGGCAATACGGCGCTGCTCATCGAGGACGATGCGGAACCCATGTCGCCGTAAGTGCAGATGAGCTTGGCAATCCCTGTAATCCAGACTTATGTTTATGTTTTTCCTCCTCCCTTGCAGCACTCTGCCGGTGCGAGGACACGATGGTCAACACTGCAACGCGAGCAGCGCAAACATATCGCAAGCCGTCAGCGCCGGCATGGGACAAGTTGGGGTCGCCACACCGCCAGTGGGTGGTGGCAACTTCGATGCGACATACTCATCACAATTGAGTCTGGAGACAAACAATTCGGGAGTGGAGCATTTCTCGCGAGATGCTCTCGGCAGACGCAGCATCTCGGAGAAGCATCATGCGGCACTGGATGCACGCGAAACGGGCACATATCAACGGAATAAGAAGCTGCGCGAGGAGCGTGAACGAGAGCGTCGCATACAGCTGACCAAGTCGGCTGTCTATGGCGGTTCCATTGAATCGCTGACGGCGCGCATAGCCAGTGCCAATGCACAGATGGCAGCAGCTGCCGCAGGGTATAAGCACGCCAAGACCAGCTCACATATTGAGCAGCAACAGAAACTGCTCGCCGCTGAGGCTGAGGCACGTGATCAGTTGGGCGATTTGGGACCATCGTTGGGTCTGAAGAAGTCATCGTCACTGGAATCACTGCAGACCATGGTGCAGGAGCTGCAGATGTCCGATGAGCCGCGTGCACATCATGCGCTGCGTGCGCCCCGTGGACGTGGACGTGAGGATAGTCTGCGTGCGGCTGTGGTCAGTGAACCGGATGCGAACAGTGAGTCCCGTGTAGCAGCCGTCTCCATAGATGCATCTAATCAACAACTTTCGCTCTTTGTAGAACCGCGCAAGACCTGGCTGCTGGAGGAGGGCGATCACGAGGGCGGCTTTGCCTCGCAGCGCAACGGGCCCTTCCAGAGCTCGCTTAATGATGGCAAACATGGCAGCAAGTCACGTGCCAAGAAGCCCAGCATATTGCGCGGCATTGGACACATGTTTCGCTTTGGCAAGAATCGCAAGGATGGCGTAGTGCCTGTGGATAGCTATGCCACATCTTCGATTGTCTCCTCAGCGCAGGCGGCCACATCGCAGCAACAGCAGCAACAACAACAACAGCAGCAGCTGCAGCAACAACAACAACAACAGATTCCTGCTGCCGCCTTGGCCGCTTTGGATCGCAATGGCAAACCGCCTGCTTATCAACCCCCACCACCATTGCCAGCACCAAATGCAACTGGAGTCGGTGGAGGAGTTGGCACAGCTGGACAGCAGCTCAATGGCGTAGGAGGAGGAGGAGGAGGAACAGGAGCAGGGGGTGGTACGCTTCAGAATGGCATCCATCAGAATGATATATTCAATCATCGCTATCAGCATTATGCGAACTATGAAGATCTGCATCAGCATCAGATTAGGTGAGAGGCGGCTTACATACATCAATTCTTCACACTCACTCACTCCCACACACACACACACACACATGCACAAATCACTCACATATCAAGATATTGTATAATATAAGAAACCAACTTCCACGAGGTGCTGGCTAACAACGTGAACTAACTAACATGGGGTGTAAGCAAGGATCTAACTGATTTATAGTCTTAAGGTTTGTAAACCAAGGGATTATCTAGGGGCAGAAGAGATCTAACTGATCTATAGATTTATGGCTGTGACACTCAGGGTTATCTGTAAGAACTGAAGTAGTTATTTATAATTTTATTCTATGTTGATATTAATGTAATATTGTCGCAGAAATGGCATATTCACTGCCCTATTGTAGATCTAATTGATCGATAGAGTTATTGTTGTAAAACTTGGGATTATGTAGAAAAATATGTGATCTAACTGATTTATTGGTATAATTTTATAACACTCAGGGTTATTTTGATAGAAGAGGCATATTTAAAATCGAAGAACTGTAAAAGTAAGTCGATTAAACGGAGATTTAATTTATTTAAAGAGTTAAGGTTAGAAAACAAGAGATTAACCAGAAAAAGGAGAGATCTAACTAATCTATAGAGTTAAAGTGAGCGTTATTTTGAGAAAGTTTGGCAGTTTTATAATATTGTTTTAATAAGGCAGTTTTAAATTTAGAAATAATCAATTTATTTGAAAAGCCCCACGCTGTTTACAGAATATCAGTATTTTTATGAAATTGAAAATTGAAAAGGAATTCTTATGGGTTTTCTATAAATATTAGCAGAAAGATCTCCAAATATATATGTATGTGTATAGAACTCAGTTGTTCAGTTAGTTATGTGTTAATTTTTTGTGAATGTGTTACGTTTTGTATCTGGGTTTTGATTTTTTTTTTGTTTTTATTATATTAACCCGTCACTGTGTCTCATGTTTCTTTCTCTTTCTACTCTGTGTATCATCACCGTATGTCTGTATCTCTCTAACTTGTTCACACACTACTCACACACGACAACCACAACAACCACAACCACCTCATGCATTGCACATTAACCAACACTGGCAATACGACAGCGATGATGAAGTCAGCCAAGAGACGCTCTCCGAGTCGACGCTCGAATGCATGCGACAGCAGGTGATCAGGCAGCGCATCAAGGTCGAGGCCGAAAGGTAACACACACAGACACACACACACTCGCACACACACACACACACACACTGCGCTTGTTTTTATGCTATGGTTGATGGTGTATTAGTTGGTATTATGTAGTTTACATATTTCATGTGGATCTGTGGATCTGCACTTGGGCTTGTCACACAAACACTCAATGATTCATACACTCAGTCACTTCCACTCACACTCATTTGTATTATATGCTTTCTTGGAATTTGCAGTCGACGCCATCAGCATTACCATTCGCAGCGCAGCGCACGTTCCCAGGACGTCAGCATGCATTCATCTTCGAGCCAACATCAGCAGCAACAGCAGCCCCCTCTGCCGCTGCCTCCACAGCAGCAGAACGGCGGCGGCGGCGGTGGTGCACTGCGTCCGGTGAGCAGCTACTACGAATACGACACGGTCCAGCAGCGTGTGGGCAGCATCAAGCATAGCCATGGTCACAATCACAATCACAATCACGCCCACAGCCATGGACACACACTGGGACATGGTCTGCACAATGGCAACACGTCCGCATCGCCGATAAGTGTCAGCGTAGCCGCCGCCGCAGCCGCCGCACAGCCACACTGGAAGGCGGCCGCCCTCAATGGTTTCTCGCCGGCATCGCTCAACAGCAGCGCACGCAGTCGCGGTCCATTTGTCACCCAGGTGACCATACGCGAACAGACTGGCATGCCGCCCCAGCAGCAGCAGCCCACATATCAGACGGTGCAGAAGGCGCAGTCGCAGTATGGCAGCGCAGCCGCCGGTGCACAGCCACATGCGTCCAAGGTGTGACTATAGGTGCTGGCGCATGCGCGCGCCACACGTGACGTCCTCGTCGAGGGGCAGCACAACAGTCGCCGCCACCTGCACTCGGAGCTGAGCGAGGTCGAGGTCTTCTACTATGCCACCGAGTGCTGAGATGAGACGAGACGAGGACGACGCGCGTGCGGCGCAAGCAGCCGGCAAAAGCAATTAAAAAACACACACACACACATAACAATAATAATAATAATACACATTTGAAATACATTCGACAAGGGGTCACCCACTCACACACACACAAACACACTGAAACAGACAGTCTAAGTTAAGTTCATAAAAAGTAAATTAAACGAAATGAAAGTATTCCATGTAAAGCGCAGGAAAATAATGTTTATTTAAGTGGAAAAACAAAACCAATGTGCGCTTAGTTTAAGTCGAAGTTTGTTTGTATTAATCGCCTAGTTTAAGTCAAAGATCATCTTAATAATAATGTATACCATATAGAACTCTCTCAAGTCGGAGAACAGTGTAAATGTGTATATGGTATATGTAGATTGATATGATCTTTGACTTTGGTTTAGGCGATTAATACATATACATATATATACATATTTTTTTTGGCATAGCTTTAAAGCAGTCGCAGCCAGTCGCCATTTTCTTGTGAGAAAAAGAGAAGAGAAAACGGAGAAAAACTTAAGAATCCGCTATAATTATTTTTTTTTTAAACAAACAATTTGTATTAAGAGCTAAATTTATGAATAGCAACATCTAAGTTAGAGTTTAGGTAAAAAGCTGGGAGCTTAAATACATATATCATATATAAAGACGCGACTTCAGATTAAGATCGTACATACATTTACATATACATATATATGGCATACACACATGTGCCCGATTATCTCTATATATATATATATATATTATACATTGTAATATTTTGTGTATTATTTAGTATTTTTTGTATATTGCAGAATTACGTTGCGAATTAAACAATTTAAGTTTCCATATCTAAATCGATAAACATGTTTGCTTATAAAGAGAAGGGGAACTCGGGATTGTTTTTGGGTCTGTGGTAACGATTTATTCTTTATAATTCTGCAGTTAGATACACAGATTGTGTATCCAACTACCTATGCCAAGGTAAATTGATACACAAAATGTGTACCTCGATACCAGCCTGAATACGATATATATATTTATATAAAAACATATGCATATCTGTTGATAGTCTATTAGATTCGAATGGTCTCCTAAACCATCTTTGAAACACTTCGAGATCTACGTTTCCGTTTTCTGTTCAACGCCGCCTTCTTTTTATTTGGCTTTGGCGGAGGGAGGCTGGGTGGACTGGATGCAGTATGATCTGGTAATGTCTGGTGCCACAGACGCTTCAGTTTCAACACAGCTGACGGGGTTCGGGTCGGGGGCTTGAGTTCTAGGGCTGTCTCCATGTCAGCCGTGGCGTCACCATGACCTGACCATGGTTGCTTGAGCACCACGATGGGTGTCAGCTGGGTGAAGTTCTTAAGCGCTTCCTCGCTGGGTATCTTGTCCCATAGTTCGCTGTGGAGAGTTGAGGGATAGAAGAGAAAGTTCGATAGGCAATCAATCGATAGCTATAGTCACTCAACTCACTTGGGCATTCCTGTCGGCGGCAGCACCACGTCCAGCACATTGTCCAACAGTTTCGTCTTTAGTGTGCAATCGTTCTTGGTGGTCGAGTGCATCGATGGCGATGTGTTGATTTCGATAAGCCACGGCTTCAGATTGTTATCGATAATGATGTCATAGCCGTAGACCTCGAAACAGTGCGGATCGTTGGCAATAACGGGTGCCACAGCGTCCAGAGAGTGCCTGATGATTTCATGAATGCGTCGCGAGACCAGCTTGGAGACGCCCGCGCCCCGAATACTGTCCAGATACAGCCATAGGTTCTGTGTAGACCATTTGCAGCCATGTATGGTATTAAACTCTTTCTGCAGAAAGGGTTTTTATAGGGTATTAGCAATCCAATCTGGTGACAGGCCTGCGTTACTTACATTATTCTTCTGTATGCTCACATTGGTGAGATGCATAAACACATTGTCGAGCTCCGTCTGATCGTATCGCTGGGTACAAAAACGACAGAATCCCTCCTTAAATAGATACGCTTTTATCGGGCTGTACGAGGTGACCAATACGAATAGTCGCAAATCGAACTTCTTGCCGCCAATCAATAGCGGATTATCAATATACTTGGATACAACAAAATTATCGCGATGGAAATGCGGATATATGGTCCGCTCATCGTATGCGAATCTCTTGAGCTTGGACAGCTCATTGATCAAATAAATGCCCACACCCTGTGACTTATCCGAGGGCTTTACAATCCACGTACTCGCCGGATTCTTTTTGAAATGCTCGACAAACAGATTGTAATCGGAGGGCAGCACAAAGGTCATCGGTATGATGTCCAGGTGCCTATAGCGAGTGCCTCCCACCCCCAGTTTCGTTTCCAATGGCCATGTCTCGGCCAGTGCGTTACCCTTTCGCTCCAAGTCCTTTCGGTACCGCTTGATATTCATGGCCAAACGATCTTTGCGTGCCAGTTCAAGCGAATTGGGAAAATGATTGATTATTCTAGGGAAAGCGAAAGAGTTAAGTTATCGATATATCGTTTTGTATCGATTACTCACTGATCAGAACGCATACGATAGGGATGATCAACACCAAAGATATAGCGACAATTATTGGCACCAGCCCAATACAGATTCCACTCCCCCTCAAAGGCGGGCACCTTCTGCCAGCCGCGCTTCTCGAAGTTACACATCAGCGCCGTCTTATCGAGATCTGTGCTATAGAAGACGCGGCTACGTTGCTTACGTGGCCAGGGACGTTCGCGCGATACCAGGCCGAAGAGCTGCATCGGCTTTAGCATGCAGTTGCTGTCCTTGGCAATGGGTTCTTTGCCCATGTTCGTAATACTATTATTACATATGTTACAATTATCATTGCTACTATTGTTGTTATTGTTATTATTATTGTTATTGTTATTGTTATTATTATTTTTGCTGTTCTCGTGGTCATTGTTGATATTACTCTGATTCTGATTGTTGCTAATGTTGTCGCCTTCATTGTTATTGTTATCGCTGCAGATAGTTTTGCTGCCTTTTTTCGATCGTCTGATACGTTTTTTCATATTTTTTTCGGTTATATATAGATAATTTACACGTCCGAATTTAGAATTTAGCACAGATTATATGCCAAAAAAAAAAAACATTAAATTTATATCATCTGCGGAGAATTTATAAACATAATCTCTCAGACTAGATGAAAAAGAAATCGATGTTGAAAGCAAACAAGCCTACTACAGTCTGTGAGTAGTGAAATATCTGTTTGGTTCCTATATCTGGGTGGGATTTCATGATTATTTACATCAATTTGCGACTTTTGATTGTTTTGTCTGTATTGTTTCATATCAGTTGCTTAGATAAAGACACCAAAAGTCAAAAAATGAGTATATTATAATGTTGAATTAATTCAGACTTAGATTATAATCAATCAGTATATATATAAAAAATTTGGTTGCGATCGGATAAATACTTAGTTTTTTTTATCATTGAGAGATTGTGAACAAAGAGGTCTTAGACTTTTAAAGTATACTTATGTTGTGTGTAAGGAATGGAATAAGAATGAGAATACTGAAACTCTAAAATAGGTATACTATATATATATAAAATAAAAGGAATTGAATGAAATTGAAAGATCACGTTGAAAGATCATATTAAATAAATATATTCAATGATATATATATGTTTTCGGCAACTAATTGAACAAATTGGTTTTATTTTTTTTAAGGGGGAACAAAGCGAGTGTTGTCTCCAGTTGCATATATGGTAATCGGGCACACGATCCCGATCTACAGCTGTAGATCAGTCTGTTAACTGATCACTTATCGTACCGAGATCATTGTTGGGCATTTCCTCAATAGAAATGGAAAGTGTTAATTCCCCTTAACGCCCATTCACAATTACAATCGTCGCATTCTACGGGTTTGAGGTTCCGGTTGGAGTTACGTTTTGTTGGGGGAGTTCTAAGTTTGTAAGCCACAAGTGAGCAAACTTTGACTTTGAAATCGTTTTTTTTTTTTTTTTTTTTTTGGAGCGTACTGAGGTTACTTGACCAAGTTAGTTGGCTTGCTCATCCAGGCAATTCACACGTTTCACAGCGTGTGGGGGGGAGAGGGGGGATGAGTGCTCTATGGACAGAACAATCGGGGTGCATTGTGTGTGCCCCGAGAGGAGTTGAGTATAAAAACGCCATGATAGTCAATGGAGTTCAACAGTCAGCGGGCAACAGGTGAACAACGACCACGAGAACAGCTTGAAAATAGCCAGAAAAAATAGCCAAACTATCGCATCTGGATAACCCTATACACATTCACCATCATGAAAATCTTTCTGGGATTGCTGCCTGTGGTTTTGTTGGTGGTTCTGGCGACGCCGGGTGAGGCCACGTTCGGCAAATTGGGCCTGGTGATTGGCGGAGTAACTGGCGGCGTCGGTGGCGGTGGCGGTGGCTTTGGTGGCGCCTATCCCTATAGCGCCGGTGGCTATGGCGGTGGTTATGGCGCTGGCTATGGCGGCAGCTATGGCGGTGGCTATGGATCAGGCTACGGCACAGGCTATGGCTATGGCAATGAGAATGTGGTGAAGGTAATCAAGGTCTCGGTGCTGCCATCAAGCGGAGGCTATACCGGTGGCTATGGAGGCGGCTATGGAGCTGGCTATGGAGCTGGCTATGGCGGTGGCTATGCCAGTGGTGGCTTCGTGGGCGCAGCACCTGCCATTTCCACGTCGGCTGTCGTCACGCCGGTGGTCACATCGGTGGCCACGCCCGTCATAGCCGGAGGAGGTGCTGGCTATGTGGGCGGCGCATTGGTGGTGCCGGCATTGGTGGTGTCGGACTTGGTGGTGCTGGCATTGGTGTTCCACTGCCCGCTTCGTATGGCTTTGGAGCTGGCTATGGTGCCGGTGGTGGCTTTGGATTAGGCTTCGGTGGGCCTGCTGCCTTGGGCGCTGGCGGATGGTGCTAGCCACACAGCGGATGACAACGAATCGAATATGTTTTTTTTTTGTATCAATTTAATAAGAATAAAAAATTATGTAATATTAGTAGCAATAAAAAGGAAAATAATAAATGAATTTTATGCCCAAACTGTGATTCAAATTTATGCCTAAATTGTATATCAAAATATATATGCACAGTGGGAGCTAATGCAGTGTGGTTGCTTTGTTTGCATTTGGTAGTTCTGAGTCAACATTTTATACCAAAGTTTTATACCTAAATTTATGCCTACATTGTATACCAATATATGTGCATAGTTATTACAGCATGGTTATTATATTTACATTTCCAATTATGCCAACATTTTATACCAAAGTTGTAGATCTATATTTTATACCAAAATGTGTGCAAAGTTGAAGCTTAGACAACACATTTGAATAGTTGACAATCCGAAAGAGACTCTATTTTCTACTTACATTTATGCCTATATTTTATACCTAAACTTATGCCTAATTGGTAGCTTGTGTGAGAAATTTGCATAGTTAGAAATTCCCAAAAATCGAATTGGTGTGAAAAGACGTACATATTATGCATACATATTTATACCTAATCGGGGGAACTTTTCCGCCTTTTTTCAGTGCTTGAAACTCACTTGAAGCATGACTAAAAATAAACCACGAGATCTTATAAATCTCCCCGATTTGTTGACACTTATTTCGGTTACTCGCACAGTGGAATTTCGTCAAGTATTACCAAATCGCTGAGCCAACAACACGTTCAACTCAACACACAAGATGTGCCACAATACGTTGACCTTCGCCAAGTGTAGAGTAGAAGCACGGAACTATGGAGGAAGAGGGGAGGGGGGAGGGTGAGGGGGATGGGTTGTACAGCAATGAAATTGAGAGTAGACGTAGGCGAGTCATCCGTGAGGAGGAGGGGGAGGCAGCTAGGCAGCTAGGTAGCGAGCACTGTGGACACATTCATTTAGCTCACAATAGTCAAATGGTAATGAGGTGCCAAAATGGCATAACCACAGCTACAGCTACAGCTACAGCTACATCTACAGCCTCATCCACAGCCCAAGCCCAAGACGACTCCAGTAAGCCCAATACGAACCTAAAACTAACCCAGCACGAACCCACAGCGAGTGGCCCAAGAATGTTGTACGCCAGTTGGCTACAAATTGAGTGCAGTCGACGGGTCTGGACTATGGAGAAACCTGAAATCGGTAGGGGAAATGTGTAAATTAGCTGTGATTTCATATTTGCCAAGTTCAGCGAATGACAAAACCAGCAAACCGAAGCGAGTTAACAAAGGTACAGCCCCATCAAGTAGATGCGATAGTTTTTGGGAAGCGATAGTTTGGATTTTCCAGTGCAATTTATGACATAGATTAAGCTCTTTGCTAGCTAATTTATTGATGATGCAGCGATAGCATATGCTATTGTAGATTATATATATTTTATATATAATATTTTATATATAATATATATTTTAATACTTTCTCATCTCTAGATAATTTATCGATAGTGTGAAGAAATTATATATTATACTATCGCAGATCAGAGCAAACTACCTTGTAGATTTTGTATATGTGATATTTATATTTATAGCCATTTAAGGAATATAATTAATTTAAAATAAGTTTGTTTTTAGCTAAACAATCGATAGTCAAGCGATAGTACGTACTATCGTTGACTATACCTTACTTTATTGTAGATTCTTTATATATTTTGTATACACATTTTTTCATTACAAACTGATTACACAGGGAAATATATGTGTCTGTAGGTCAAAATCATATAGTTCCCAGATATAACACTATATATTTTTTCTTCAGGCATCAGCCTCGAAAAGAGTGAAGAACAGCCCATGTGCCGTGCTAATTTCTTTGGATTACACGCCTATCGGAATTCATTCAAATTCTGAATACTTGCAGCTTTATTCCAACTCCATACAGGGTCTACACTAGGCAAACCCAATCGACTGGCTTTTGTGTTTCATTCTATGCTAATCTATTACCATATTTAGCTATGCCAAACCTTATCTAGACTATCTGTAACAGATGCCAAACAAACAAATAAACAAAAAAAGTCGAAAAAAACCTGTTGCAGATCGTAAAAAATTATGAAAATGCCCGCCGGTATTTATTGTAAAAAATCATATATGGGTTTCATTCTTTGGTTGAAATTTGCATACACGCTTCGCGCCAGGGTGGAACATAATCTGAGGTATATATTGTGAAACCTGTGTGTGTGTGTGTGCAGATCAAACAAGTGTGTGTTCCCAAAAATGGAACGCGCCCTTTGCGATGCGTCGCGATGCGGACGTGGCGACGTGGTTTCTCGACCTGACTCGACCAGGTTTGAGTCGAGTTTAGTTTGAGTTTAGCCAAGTTGACTTGGGATCTGTTTGCATAGCACTTCCATCCCGCATCCCCGATTCGTACTCTCCATTTGTCTAGGCATTATCCATGATTGAGCGGTAGCTACGTGTAGTCATGCACAAGATCTCAAGACTCAATGAATGGCAATTCGAATACGAATACGAATACGAATAGGTTGGCCGTCCCTCTCCCATCCATGATGCTCGCGATTATATATGTAGTTTATACTATATATACGCTATATAGACGGATAACTGCGCAACGGCGACATGTGCCATATATGTATTCTGCACTGGGCAAAATTTGACAGCGTTTCGTGGTCAAGGGAAGTTCCTAATCGAGTGTGAAATTTGTTCAGTATATTGTATTTCACAACACTTTTATTATATTCAAAGTTTATTAAATGACGAATACGAAAATACGAATTTATATAGCAACATTTTATGGTATTGGAAAAAAACACTGTTATATCGCATATACTCGTAAACTGGCATAACACGCATTTCGATGGCCGTACACTGTAGAACACTTTATCCAAAATATTTATTTATTTTTAATTTTATATATAATATATAACCTTTAGCTCTTAATAAAAATGCGATATACATTTAATATATAATTTCTGTATTTTCTGTCAGTGTACCCAGATTTTAGTTATGACTTGCACGTCGTTCTGCATATAATGAGTTGAATACGATCTACTCGTTATATATTCCCCTCAATTTGTCATGCTGATGTCAGAGGTTATGTATTTCTATTGCCTATTTTTATTGCAGTGTAACGATCAATTGGTAATAACCAGGAAAACTTGGGTGACATATTTATGGCCAATCTTAATGCATGGGCTGGGCCATTTCTCTCAGTGTATGACACAAGAAAAAAGGAGAAAAAACGAACAACATTTTTAAACAATTGAAACCACTTAAAGTGCATGTTCCACCCCACTCAATTTGAATTTCTTGCAGTGTAGCGAGATTTTTTGGGAATTACCTGTGGTGCTTCTTGCGAATCGTTTTGACGGCTGACGGAACACTGGGTTTGTTTGCCCAGAGAGGTGAGAAAATATCTCTAAGTAGTTGGTTAGAAATTGAGGGACAGGCTTAGAGATAGAGGGAGAGAGGAAGTGAGGTATCGAGTGAGAGGGAGAGAGGGAGACAGTCCGACCGAGGGACAGATGCAGCCAGTGCTGTCAACTTTGAGAAAAAAGTTATATAAAAAAGCCAACACAATTATTTACCAAAAAAAAAGCTAAAATAATTATAGGAAAAAAAGGAAAAAGCTAAAATTACAAGAAATACAAATTAAACTGAATCAATGAATTTGTGAATTTATTATAATAGAATTTTATGTAAATTTCATAGTATATTTTGACAGTTTCGATAAAAAACTTAAGGAAAAGCGTAATAAACTAACTTATTTCTTACAAATTCTCTAGAACAGCAAGCCTTTAAATAATTGACGGAATAAAACGTAAGTATGGAATTCTAATATATATTATATATATTTTGATTAAATTATTGATAGAAAATAACCAAATTTTAGGTAAATATTTTAGAAAAATGTTTTGTCAAATTCGAAAAAAAGCGGAATAAGACTAGCTACTCTCTTCAAAACACTCTAGCTTTTCAGTTACACAAAATTCTTAGTTTTTCATCTGTTTGCCTTTAAAAAGCTATATAAGACGTGGCAAAATATAATAAGAACTGTATCAATTTGTTTAGATGTTGCGGTTAAAAATATGGAATTTATGTAAAATTTCAAGGAAAATGTTCCATAGGAGGGAAAACATTTAAATTGAAATTATAAAGAATTTCAGAATTTTCGCTTTTAAATTTCTTCCCGCTATTTCCTATAAAAAAAGCTACATTTGACGGGGGAAACAGCGGAAACGACAGCACTGTCTGAGGCGAAATGTTACACGGATGAATGACTAGATAAATACACAGGTATGTGCGGTGTTTAGAGAGATAGATATATAGATAGAGAGATAGATGGATGAATGGATGGATGGGACAGGTGGACAGATGGACTGGCTGGCAAAAGCTGGGTAGCTGGGGACGCGCCTTAGTTTTTGGCGCTGTGGTGTGGCCCATAAGTAACTCTTTATGAATTAAGCAAACAGCTTGACGAGCGCCAAAGTGTCGCTGCCGCTGCCGGCGTCGACGTTGATCGGGTCCAGCGGTAAGCATAAGATTCATGCATATTATTAGAACACACACACACACACACACACTGGCACACAGAGACTGAGCTGCGCTGCCGACGACGCCGGCTGCTGCGTTGCCCTATAAATTTGTGCGTGGCGGCGTTTGGGGACATCAGTTGAGTTTTGCCCCCATCCGGCAGCACACGCATCCCGCCCACCTATCCCAGTAAAAGAGAGAAAGAGATATACCAAGAGAAAGAGACAGAGAGATGAAACTGTTCGCTTGTGTTGTTGTTGCCCTTCTGGCGCTCAGTGCGCCCGCCCAGGCTCTGCTTGGCGCCAAGCTGGCTCTGCTCAAGGCCATCGGCGGCGGTGGCCTCATCGGTGGTGGTAGCGGTGGCGGCGGCGGCGGCGGTGGCATCATCACCGGTGGTGGTGGTGGCGGTGGATACGGCAGCGGCGGCTACAACGGTGGATACAACCAGGGATACTACAATGGCGGCGGTGGCTACGGAGGCGGTGGCTTCGGAGGCGGCAGCTATGGAGGTGGCAGCTATGGTGGCGGCAGCTACGGCGGCGGCAGCTATGGCGGCGGTAGCTACGGCGGCGGCAGCTACGGCGGCGGCAGCTACGGCGGCGGCGAGCAAGTCATCAAGGTCATCAAGGTGGTTGAGCAGCAGCCCGTGACTTATGGTCGCTCCAGCAGTGGCGGCTATGGCGGCGGCAGCTACGGCGGCAGCTATGGCGGTGGCAGCAGCTATGCCAGCTCCAGTGCCAGCAGCTACGCTAGCTCCGGCGCCGTGTCGACTCCTGCTGTGACCTACAGCGCTCCTGCTCCTGCACCAGTGACCTACTCCGTGCCCGCACCTGCTCCAGCACCAATTACCTACTCCGTGCCCGCACCTGCTCCTGCACCAGTGACCTACTCCGTGCCCGCACCTGCTCCTGCACCAGTTACCTACTCGGTGCCCGCTCCTGCTCCTCGTCCAGTCACCTACTCCGTGCCCGCTCCAGCTCCTGTTCCAGCAGTAACCTACTCCGCGCCTGCTCCTGCTCCAGTTCCTGCAGTTACCTACTCGGTGCCTGCTCCTGCTCCTGCCCCGCTTCCTGCAGTTACCTACTCCGCTCCTGCTCCACTGCCCGCTCCACAGCCGGTGCGTTACCAATCGCCTCCAGCGCAGCAATACGTGAAGACCATCAAGGTGATCGTGGATGCGGACAACAGCGGTGTCAGCCATGTGCCCAGCCCCGTTTACGGAGTACCCAACTCTGGTGGATCCAGCTGGAACAACGGTGGTGGCAGCTGGAACAACGGTGTCTCAAGCTGGAACAACGGTGGCTCCAGCTGGAACAACGGCGGCGGCTCTGGCTGGAACAATGGCTGGAAGAGCGGTGGCATCTGGGAGAAACTGACTGCGGGCTGCTAAGGCTGATCGCCATCGAACTCAACCTAACCTCAATCGCTGCCCAGTGTCATACGATACGATATTGTTACCTACTACTTACGATCCTGCGATCCTACGATCCTACGATCTTAGCTCCGATCTAATCCAAACTCCACTCTATCTTTGTAAAGTGTATTTTTTTTGTTTTTTTGTATAGTTCTAAATACATCATCGAATACTTTTGCCTAAACTCGATGCCTTTCATTTCTAGACAAAATCTTGAATAGATCCTATTGAGTGATCTCTGTGATCAGTTGCCAATTACTTCGACCTTATGCGATTGCATAATCGAGAACTTGAAACGATTTCGTTGTGCTTAGTTTCGGTTAGTTTTCTGGGGTTTTTTTTTTGGTTTTTTTTGGCCCTGGAGCGGGTTCATTGTGTGTTCTATAGAGAGACTACAGTTATCACCTAACTGCTAACTGTAATCGACCGCGAATGCTAACGAAGCTGACGTCGCCCCTTGCTGTCGCTGTCCATGGCGAAAACTTGATTTTTCGGATCGAGCCTAATACGATCTTTCCACTGTTCAATGGGAAACGTTTGTTTTCAAATCCATAAAAAAAAACGATCATCGGAATCTATTAACATGTTTTCTATAGCCTGTAGGTTCTCTCTCTAAACACGTGCCTGGAAAAAGTTCAGTATCATCAGTATATCTTTCATAGATCGATTCAATATTATGATTATTTAAAATAGGACCTTCAGCTTGATAGATCAACTCAGAGCGGGATAAGTTGAATGTAAATCAAATAGGTATTTCCTAATTCGAAATCTGGGTGTGACATATAAACCTGATCTGCGTTCGATATCATGTTAATTTCGATGCCTTAGCTCGTGTATTAGTTAAGATCTGTAAGCATTTCGTAGACAAACAGATGAGCTATGAAACAGACTATGGGCGTGGTTCAATTGACGCAACTAATAGAGGAAGAACAGTTTGCTATATCTTCCAAAATAAGTTCTCCTACAAGTTATACTCATCGTTCTTTATAGATCTATAATCACAATGTAAACAATCAAAACAATTTTTTTTTATATTAACGTAATTATATTAACGTAACGTATTGATCAGCTTCGAGAGATTGTATCTGCCGATAAACGGCCTATATCTCTTCTTGAGACTCATATTGTTAGACTTGGGTTCCCCCTTGTGACGCTTGCTCTTTACTTCGTCAACATCTTTGGACTTTCTCTTCATGCCTTTGGAGCCGATTAATAGTTTCTGCATATATTCGCAATCCATCTTGAAAGGTACTATATAGATAGAGATATATATTTGTGTGGGATTTTTTCTAAATAACCGATTACATTCGAATTAAATTTAGAGAGGTTTTCGTTTAGTTGTGTTGTGAATCGTTACGCATTGTGATTTTTAATGAGTTCAGTACTCGAGCTGAGGCTACTTTGATTTCTTCGATTCGATATATGTGACAGGTCTGAGTCAAAACTGTAGTATATATTTTAAATAGAAAACCAAATTTGTTTAAAATCGAAATCGATAATATCGATAGTTTCATGACTTGTACAATACATCGATTTATTTTATACTCTTAACTCAAGGAAGGGTATTGAAGCCGGCAGAAGCAGGCATCCCAGAGCCCCATATACATATATATATTTATATATATATATATATTCATGAACAGTATCGAAGGATTTATATTGATTATGCGCACATCCTTAATGAGCTGCCACATCATTGATTCGCTGGGCTGAGCTAACATACGCATCAAGCAGAGTACACCCGTCATGGCACTGCCTACAGGGTATCACAGCTTTGCTTACCCAATGAAGCCATGTGCCATGATTTTATCTAGAATTCTCACGCCGTCAAGCGTTACCTTAAGAAGTTCCAAGATGTCATCGCCAGCCCCCGATGAGCGTTCATCCAAGACGGCCTGACATCCGGTCCTATATGGTCTTATAAATAACATTGCCAGCTGCTTGTGTGGCTGCATTAGTTGCACTGCCTCAGAATGGGCAAACACGGTGGATACTTGATGGCACTTATGCTCACTCTCGCCATCTTGGCCAGGGGAGGAGAGTCTAAGCCACCCCCACAGCAGCAGCAGCACGAGGAGAAGCGTCTGGCAAACGGTGCGTATGCGCAATGTGTGTGTGGTGGTGGGGGGGGTGTAAAGATTCCACTTAATCGCATTTCTCTTGCAGATCTCGTTGGTCCCTGGATACACATTAGTTCCACCGTCTTGCAACTGGTGCCTGCTGCAGATGAGCAGACCCACCTGTTGCTGCCACCACCTGCGGCACAGGAGGCAGGACATGCTCAACCAGGTTCGATTTACTTCCCTGTATCGCATATACATCGATTGGAGGGGCTGCTGCCACTGGGCGAGTCCCGGCACAGCGAGGTGAGCGACAATCTCGACCTGCCGCGATCGGTGAAGTCACATGGTCGCTAGAGTCTCCTCCCACAGCGATATACTCCATGGTCTCGTGTAGTTGATAAACTTATGTGATTTATTGGAGGCAAATACAATATACATATATATGATATGTCTGTCTCTATAGCGAGAGAGGATCGCTTGGGCAGTAAAAAAAAAACAATAGAAATTAGCTAGGGATTCACAGTCTCAGTGCAGTTCGGTGTGATGGTGTGGCTGCTCGAGCAGATGCAGCTGATGCTCCAGCTCGAGCTGCTGCTCCACATGCTGCTCCTCCAGCTGATGCTCCAACTGTTGCTGCTCGTGCTCCAGCCGATCCTTGAACTCGTACAGTGTGCTGTACGAGAAGGCACCCTTGCCATGATCGATGCCCGGCACAGGCGACTCGCCATGGTGTTCCTCCAGATGCTGTGGCTCATAGTGCTGCTCGTGATGCTCACTGGCCTCCGCGTACTCCACGCCAGCATCGCTGCCGCTGCTGCTGCTGCCGTAATCGGCCGGGAATGTATCCTCGCTGAGATGATCACCCAGTCCGCTCAGCTCCTCATGATCCCCGTGCAGTTCGGCCAGCTGAGCCACTGCCTCGCCGCCACTGAGACCACCCGCATAGCTGCCAAGCAGACCGGCTGCATGAACACCTCCGGCGTTGCCAATGTAACCCGCCTGGCTGCTGCACAAGGCCTGGGTGAGCAGCAGGATCAGTTTCAAGCGCCAGCTGAACATATCGAGAGAGAGAGAGTGTGGATGCGGACGAGGACGTGGAGATTGGCTACCGACGCGGCGAAATGGTGCAAGTCGACTATTTTCTTTTCGGCAACAGCTCTGGCATTTATACGCTGCATTTTCCTGCATTTTCCAGCCACAACAGCAGCAGCAGCGGCAGCAACAACAACGAGCTGCGCTTTTGTTTGGCTTGGCTTGGCTTGACTTGGCTGTGCTCGGCTTGGCTTGGCTTGGGCCATCCATGTTGCAATGGACATCTGCCGAGCGAGCGACGACGACGACGACGCGAGGCGACTCGGCGCAGCTGATAATTTTGTGCACTTATTGTGCAGAGATTACGTATACGCCAGCGCGGCCCGTGACCAGTGATTGAGCCAAGCCAAGCCGAGCCAGCCAGCCAGCTAGCCAGTCTGTCAGTCAGTTGGCCAGCTATGCGGCTATGACCAGCCTGAATAGCCGCAATTATAAGAGGCGCCGACACCACCGACACCACCGCCACCGCAGCAGCAGCAGCGGCAGCAGCAGCAACTGTTGCAACGTGCGTATACGTAATATTTGTGTGGCAGGCCCCAGTTCTATGCCAGCCCCAAAATGGCTTGCGTAATCCACATAATCGTCTTTCATTTTGCTGTCTCTATTGATCTTTGTCAAGGCGCCATCGATGCGGAAGCCGTAGCTGCTCTGCTTGGCTCTTGGCCAGCCTCATCTCCTCATCTTCAGCTGCTCAGCTCATCCGTTCAGCAATCTCGCACCCGACCGCCAAGTGGCAACTAATTGCGACGATCAACAAAACGGAAACGATGGCCAACTGCACATTGTGTGTGTTGAGAATGTTGTTGCCTGGACGAGGGTTGCTCGAGCATTGCTTGGAAACGAGACTGTGTGAGATTGCGCAACACTGACAACTCTCTGTCCCAGCGACACGCATCGCAGTGCAATGCCACAATTGCTGGGGCGGCAATTAAGAGCGTCAGTCAGCAGAGCGACAGATACAGAGGCAGCTAGATACACTATATAGCTAGAAATACTACACATAGAGAGACAGATATAGTTACAGCTGGAAATATAGCTAGAGAAACAGGTAGCGATTTAGCTGGAAATATAGCTTGAGATAAAGGTAGAGATATGCTAGTGATATAGCTAGAGATATAGCTAGAAATATAGCTAGAGATATAGCTAGAGATTTAGCTAGAGATATAGCTAGAGTTACCGTAAGAGATATAGCTAGAGAAAGAATTAGAAATACTGCTAAAAATAAAGCTAGGAAAACATTTGTAGTTGCTGTTGCTCATAGAATGTCTTACATTTCGTCCCCTCCAAATTTGGTTTATTTTTAGGATAACAGCGAGAAAAATTAAGAAATTGAGGAAGACGAAAATTCACGGGAACATTTTATTGTTACATTTGACTTTTTTCGAAGGCGGTAATAAATAAAATGCTGGCAGTGAAAATTCTTTAAAATAAAGTAAGCCTTTTTCAAGCTTTTTTCGATTTCATTTTCGATAACTAACAAAATACTCTTACTGTTGTGTTTTCACGTTTTATTACTTTAGTCGTTTTATTGGTTTTTTTGCTAAATGCTTAAGCTTTTTGAATTGTTTTTGCATTTTAATTTTCTGGCTTTTTTCCGCCAAAAACAGCTTGATTTGTTCTCAAGAGAGTTGGCAGCACTGCATGTAAGATTGCAGAAGACACAATGAAGACAATGGCTAAACTAATAACTAGATACACTTAAAATGATATCTGTGAGTGCAGCTGTGTGTGTGTGTGTGTGTGTATCTGTGTGTGTGCAGCTTGGCAAACAATTTGCCAGTGCAAACAAAATGTGCTGCATTTGCTGCCTCGACACTTGAGTGCGCTTTGAAGAGGTCTATAAAAAAAGAAGAAAAAAAAAATAACAAAACATTACTGAATAAAAGTAAACAATGATAAAATTAATAAACAATCGTAAACACTAATGAGCAATAATAAAGAGTAATAAATCGTTAGTAAAATCACTCGTCAATTATGCATAAATGTTGTGTAGAAAATTCCATAAAATTTGTTTGTTTGTCTTTCCTCAAGGAAAAAGGCAAGCGATATCTGGCGCAAATGCCATATATATCTATATGTATATATCAAGTATATATCAAGTTATTTAGCGGGGCTACGCAACTCCAGCCAAGTGAATACCCGCTCAGATTCGTGCATGAGTACCCGTCCAGCAATTAGCTTACATTTTTATTCATCACATTTTTTTGACACATTGCCAGCCACAAGTTTTCAACTTTTCGCCCGTTGCCAGTTTCAGTTGGCGTGTCGGCAAATCGTGGCTACAAAATAGCAGCAACAGCAGCAGCAACAGCCACGACAGCAGCAGCAGCAACAACTGCAGCAGCAGCAACTTAAGCGGGGCAGTGGGGCACCCCAAAGAAGACTTTTGCGCACACAAATTACCAATGTAATAAGTTTTCGTTGCTGTTGCTGTTGCTGCTGCTGCTGTTGATTGCTGCGCGTACACCCACAACAACAAGCAATGCGGCTACAACAGCAACTGCAACTGCAACTCCAGCGACGACGATGACGATAACCAGCACGTTGGTTATTAATTCGCATTTTGTCGGCAGCATTTCCTAACGCAAATATTTTTCTATTATTGCCTTTGTTACAAATACCCTGTAATCAATGTGTAGCGAAGAGTGGTTGCTGTTGTAAGCGGAGGAAATTAAAGCTGTCGAAAGTGTTGGACATGATTCTATAATATCGATGGTTTTGTAATCATTTCGATAAATTTACTTTTACTATCGATGATTTTCAAAGTTTTTTTTAACAGTTAAGATAAAACAAATAATTGATTTTCTTTTTGAATCTAGTATAATAGATAGTCTTGGTTTTTTTGTCAAACTGAATAGAATTAGTTGTTTATTTATTTAAATTCTTGATAAAATTAAATAAAATATAATAAAATAATAAATAATGGAATACCTCTACAGGGCATCTGTCGGTCAATCAGTACCTCTTAGGAGGTTGCATTCTTTAAAGTTGTTTTCGTTTTACTTTTCTTCTTTCATTATTTTCCAGCTTGACGCAGGAGCCGCCGCTGGCAGCGCCAAGCGGTCTGTTAGAGGGGCGGAAAATGGTTGGGAAATTGGTGGAGAGCCGATTAGGGGGGATTACTTTCGCTATTGTTGAAGCTATTGGTATTGCCATTGTTGGTTCGATTGTTCTTCGGGTTATCGAACAGCTGGGCACGTGTTAGGCAGCTGATTAAGCTCAATTCAGTTAATGCCAAAGAACAGATATGAATGCAATGTCAACATGTGACCCTATGCCAAATATGTCTGTATTTGCGATAGCCCTTGTCCACTAGTATATAAGGTTCTGGAACTGTACCATCTGGCAACAGAATGACGCCCTTATTGCTGCTGATCTCGCTACCGCTGCTGGCGCTCTCTGGCGTTGCCCATGGAGCACCGCAGATTCTTTCGGGTCTCGTGGGAGATCTGCTGGAGATTCCAGATGGTCTCATCAACCAGCTGAGCGAGACCTGCAGCAATATTCTGGACAGTGGCGTGGTCCAGTCGCGCCTCAAGCCAAACATTGATGCAATGAATCTTGTCCTTCAGCTGAACGCCTGCAGCAATGTCAGCGTGCCCCTCACACGGGCCAGCGAGCTCTGGAACTTGTCCGGTTTCTCGCACAACAGGCCCACTGTCATCTTCATCACCGGCTGGCGCTCCACCATCAACAAGACCTACAGTGGGCCCGTGGCTAAGGCCTTTGCCTGTCGTGATGACACCAACTTCCTGGTGAGTAATCGAAATCCGACTCTATCGATTTCCAAAGTTTGCAATTAGATCAAAATCATTCCATTTTTACTTTCTAAGTTTTTCATGCAAAAACCTTTTCAAACAGTGTTGATAAACCCTTAAAAACAATCGATAGTTAACGAACACAAGCGATTTATTGAACAATCGATAGTTCGATTGATGCTCGAAAAGGTTCCCTTTGGAGTGCCGATAGTTGTTTACTCTTGCAGTTTGTTGACGTCGATCAAGAATATTTATTATATATGTTTTATATTACCATATCTCTTCTTAAGTTGCTGGACGCAGCGAACTTTATCGATACCCTGTATTCCTGGTCGGCTCTGAACACGGATCCCATTGGCGAATATCTGGCCGAGGCATTGTGGCAGTTGGACGAGGATTATGTGACCAAGCAGGTGCATTTGATCGGGCACAGTCTGGGAGCGCAGATAGCTGGATCTGCCGGCAGATACTATAAGCTGCTATCTGGCGGAAAGCCCCTACCACGTGTGACTGGCCTCGATCCGGCCAATCCCTGCTTCTACGATGGCAACAAACTGCCCGGCCTGACCAAAGGAGACGCAAAGTATGTGGACATCATCCATACGAATCCCGGCTATGCAGGCACAGCCGAGGAAGTTGGTGACGCGGACTTCTTTGTCGAGGGTCTGAACCCCATCAAGAGCGGCTGCCTTGGCCTGGGAGCCATAACCTGTTCGCATGAGCGTGCCGTTGATTACCTGGTCGAGTCATCGTATCCCAACAACACGGCCAACTTCCGTGGCAGAGCTTGTGCCAAGTTTGATTACGTTGCTACTGGCCGCAGATGCAGTCGCTCGGGAACTGCTATTATGGGCCTGGATGCCAGTGCATCGGGACTCTTCTTTGTGGATGTCAATGCGAAGGAACCCTACGGCAAGGACGCCAAGAAGGGCAGTTTCACGCCCACCAACAGCGCCTGTGGTGCCTGTGCAGCCAACTAGGCCTCTCTATATATAGGCCTCACATATACCTATGATATATAGTATATATTATAATACATTAATTATATAGTACCCCGATAACGAGTGTATATACACACTATATTATATAACGTATATCTGAATAAATTAGAAGCTTATCAAAGACGAACATTGAGTCAAAATTATTTCACTCGAAATGGAAAAATTTTTGATAAGGAATTCACTATCGGATCGGATAACCCTAGTGTAGGTTCAAATATAATCGAATATAAAACCCAAACATATTTTAATATTTTAAAAAACAAAGTTTAAGTCCAGGGTATTCTAATATAATTTAGATTTCTAAGCAGGATTAAGATCACAGACACCGCAAGTGCTGCTGGCTGAGGTGAAGCTCTCACGACTTGCTTCCTTGCCGTAGGGCTCCTTCACATTGACGTCCACATAGAAGAGTCCATGGGAGTTAGCTCCCAGTCCCATAATGGCTGTTTTCGAAGAACTGCACCCATTGTTGGAGTATAGGTTATCATACCTCTGGCAGTTGCTGCCGCGGAAGTTGGCTGTATTATTGGGGTAGGCGGACTCCACCAGATAGTCGAGAGCGCGTTGATGTGAACAGGGAGTGGGCGAACCAAGAAACCGATCTGTGCAGCCCTTCTTGTTGGGCTTCAGCCCCTCGACGAAGAAGTCTGCATCACCGGTTTGCCCAGCAGTGCCCAATTCCGTGGGATTCGAGTGTATGATGTCCACATATTGGGCGTCTCCTGCTTTCAAGCCTGGGATGGATTTGCCTTCGTAGAAGCAAGGATTGGCAGGATCGACTCCAGTCACACGCGGCAGTAGACTGCCATCAGTGAACTGCTTGAAGTATCTGCCCGTAGAGCCAGCTATCTGAGCTCCTAGACTGTGTCCTATCAGATGCACTCGCTGGGTTGCATAATCCGTGGGCAGCTGCAAAAGCGCCAGGGCCAAGTAACGCCCTATGGTATCGGTGTTCAGTGCAGCCCAATCGTATAGGGTTGTGAGTAAGTGTCCTGCATCCAAGACCTAAGCAGAGGAAAGACCTCTAATTCCATAGATCACTTAGGCTATACGATTACTTACAATGAAGTTGGAGTCATTACGGCAGGCAAAGACCTTGGCCAGGGGTCCACTGTTCTCCTCGTTGATGATGGTTCTCCAGCCGGTGATATAGATGACAGTGGGTCTGTCCATCGAGAACCCGCTCGAACCCCAGAGCTCATGGGGTTGTGTGAGAAGCACCAATTCCTTGTGACAGGCATCCACGTGCAGGACGAACTTCATCTCGGTAATGGTTGGCTCCACACGCGACATAAAGATCTTCTCCTCTTGGATCGTGGAGCAGATCCGACTTAGCAAATGGTAGGCAATGCCGGTCGCTTGCAATCGAGATGTTAGCAGGAAATGGATGATGGAGTGTCTGTCGGGCTTCGGGCTGGAGGCAGCACTCGCATTCCGAGCTGCTCCTTGGGTAACACTCGACAGCAGCAGAAACAGCAGAAACGATAGCAGAGGCAGTAGGGGAGTCATTGTTATAGCAGGAGGCATTGTGCAAGAACCTTATATAGCAGAAGCTAAGATTAATATAATTGGAAGACGTTATACAACACTATTCTTTGTGGAAGAATGTATCGATTAGTTGGATTGGTTTCATCATCGTTGAAGTTGTCGTTTTTCCTCCTTCGGGTTATACAACACGGCGGGTACTACGAGTGAGCTAACTGATTAGACCTAATTCTGCAAATGCCAAACAGCAGATACGAATGGAATCGCGATACGTAACCCTTCGGTAAAGATGTAACCAAGTCAAGCTGGCTAACTATAAAAGCTTCTTGCACAGACCCTTCCGCCATCAAAATGTCTCCTCTCTTGCCTCTGCTAACACTTTCTTTGCTGCTATCCTGTGGTGTCCATGGAGTGCCGGGGAATGCAACAGATGTCATCAGCCTCAACCCCTGGAGTGGCTTCCTGTGGGATGCAATCTTCTCTATACCGCTAACTGTGGGCAGCGTAGCCTTCGATCAGCTAAGCTTTATCTGCGCCAAGATAATAGATAATAAAATATTCATGCCGATTGTGGAGCCCGAAATCAACTCAATGAATTTCATCCTGTACCCCGATGCCTGTTCCAGATATAGTGTGCCTCTCACACGGCCCGGAGAGCTGTGGTCCTCACATCACTTTTCGCACAGCAAGAAGACGGTCATCTTTATCTCCGGCTGGACAACCACCATCAACGATAACAACAGCGGACCCCTGGTCAAGGCCTTTGCCTGCCGTGGAGACTACAACATTATTGTGAGTAATCGACCTAGGGATCCATCCCGCTTCGCATATTAATTTTACTTCCACTCAGGTCTTGGATGCAGCCAACTTTGTCAAAACTCTGTACAGCTGGTCATCCCTGAACACCGATTCCATTGGGCAGTATCTAGCTGTAGCGCTGCTCCAGTTGCCCGCTGATTATGTGATGCATCGGGTGCATCTGATAGGACACAGTCTGGGAGCTCAGATTGCTGGCTCTGCGGGCAGACACTACTCCCGGTTGACGGGTGGAAGGCAGATTTTACGTGTGACTGGTC
This sequence comes from Zaprionus tsacasi, assembly GCA_018904105.1. NCBI lineage: Eukaryota > Metazoa > Arthropoda > Insecta > Diptera > Drosophilidae > Zaprionus > Zaprionus tsacasi. The sequence goes on along the minus strand of JAEIFR010000003.1, from coordinate 1,200,435 downwards.
TCGATCCGGCCAATCCCTGCTTCTACAATGGCAAAACCCTGCCCGGTCTGAGTTCAAGAGACGCCCACTATGTGGACATCATTCACTCGAATCCCGCCTACTTGGGAACTGCGGCGCAAGTCGGCCACGCGGACTTCTACGTGGAGGGACTGAGTGCCATCAAGTCAGGCTGCACTCGGAGGGAAAACGGTCTCCGCACCTGTCCCACTGCCTGCTCACATCAACGCGCCGTGGACTATCTGGCGGAGTCAGTCTATCCCAATAATTCAGGCAACTTCCGCGGAAGATTCTGCAGTAAGATTGAGTACGTGAAGAACGGCCGAGGCTGCGCTACTGAGGGAATGTACCTAATGGGACTGGAGGCTAGCGCACATGGAATCTTCTATGTGGACGTTAATGCGAAGGAACCGTACGGTAAGAACGCTGCTTGGAACAGCGTATTATCCACACAGAACACTTGCGGGGTCTGTCCCTGGTCCTCTTAAAAGATAGCGATTGTCCCGCTATAGAGTTACGTAACAATAGAGAACTTAGATAACTTTAACAATGTTAATGACAATTCCAAATCAATAAAATGTCATCATAAATTGTTTTGTTTCTGTATGGGAAATTCCATATGATGCTAGACTAATGAGAACCAAATGCCTGACACGATGCGCAATAATATGAGTACATAGTACAGAATACCCTGGGCTAAACCTAAGCCTACATCATATTTGATCTTATATAGGTTATGCTAGGGGTCACATAATAAGATAAACGTAAAGTAACTCATTGCAGGGGCTTTATCTGTCTGGACTACAGGAACCTCAACAAGTTTTATTCGTGATCTGGATGAACAATTTGTGAACGAGCTGATGTCAACGAGTTCTTTGTGACGTCGCCATCTGATTCACAAAGCGAAACATACGTCTTCAGCATAATAATCGATCCATTAATATGAGTTTGTCGTTAACTTTGGCGCTTCGAGTGAGGGGAACACATACCCTAGGAAGGCGCGTGTTCTTTTTGGGTTGGGGTATGTTAACGGAGATATAATCCCTGAAAACTCTATTGAAACTTGCTTAAGTTGAAGCAAGCTGCTTAAGCTGCTTAAGTTGCCTCCACACTTTCGATTACAATCGACATACATCGATATACATATATGCTAGTAAAGAGTATTCGAGCTTCCACATTTCCAGATAACAATAGATATTTTTTTAATGTCTTTATAGATACAGGCACGAAATTCGCTTGTCACACATGAAAAGTTATTTGTTTTGTTTTTACTTTTGTTTTGGTTCCAGATAGATTTAAGGTTCGATTAGTATTTAAATTAGATGTAGATGAGAGTGAGAGCGAGTGCCGGCAGGTGGGTGTGTAAGTGAATAAACAAGTGTGTGCGAGAGTGAGTGAGGGAATGAATGATAATGTAGAATCTAATTAAGTGACAAATGCACCTTATCTGATCACTTTGATGAGCATGGAATATGCCGAAATGGTCACAGTTCGTACAGTTGTTCTATGTACTCGCTTTGCACTCGCACTCGCACTCACATTCACACTCTCACTCGCACTCACACTCGCACTTGCGAGTACTCTTGATGGCGGGTGTGTAGGGGGTATGCGGTGTACGAGTGTTTTATAAGACCGACGCTATAAATACTTGTCTCGCATCATTTCCGGCAATCACTGTGATCGCGACATTAGTCCGGCATGGATCGGAAATCGAATCTTCCTCGCAGCTGCTGGGTGTGTCTGCTGCAGGTGCTGCTGCTGGCCGCAAGCGGCGAGGGTATCGAGTGGACGGTTGGCGGTGTGGTCGGTTCGGTGAGGACCTTCGGCGAAGCCATTATTGATCCCAAGAATCTACCCTCGCCGGATCGACTGCTCGAGGGTAGCAAACAAGTCTTAGCCGGCTACCCCTTCGAATACGTCTCCAGCTCCATCAACTACATATGTGAGTAGGGCGCACTTGGAGCTCCATCGGATGTTATATATGTACTATTATTGATGGCGTTTCAGGCTCCCAGGCACTCAGTTCCAACAGATTAATGTCCAAGTTCACGCCGGATGTCAACAAAATGCAGTTCCAGCTGCGCACAGCCTGCGATAAGATGAGTTTCCCCCTGCTCGAGGCCGAACGCATGTGGCAAAGTCCGTTGTTCAACACTAGCAAAGGCGTCGTCATTCTGGCCACGGGCTGGACAACTAATGTGAATGAAACCGAAGCAATAGACGACTTTGCTCAGGCCTACAATTGCCGTGGGGATGTTAACTTTGTGGTGAGTGCGGTGTGGGGTAATCTGAGATGGGAAGAGAACACTTCAAGTAGGTTCTAGAATAGGTTAGATATCTTGCGATTGCTTGAGATCTTGAAACAAATGAAATTAAGCTAGGAAAGATCTATTTGTTTATAAAGGTATTGAAATACGTTTACATTTTAATAAGGTTATGCAATTCCGATGCACTGCGCATCTATACCTCTGGGTCGGGGATCAGGCATTTGCTTAGAATATATCTCAGCTTAGTTGATCGCATGTTCCAAATAAGCTGGGTGTAAGTTGAGCCGGTTATCAGGCGTCATGTCTATACATAGTTGCAACAAGGTGTTCAGCTAATTTTAGCCTTTTCTATAGACAGTCTAGTTCATCAATCACCATATGCATTGAACTTGGGCTCTTATCAGCACATGTGCAAGGTCGCAGAGTCTCACTATAGAAATTTAACGTATTTCCTGATAACATTTAAACCTATTTAAAATTTTGACAATTGGGATTTTTTCAGCTATTTTCTTAGAACTTTGATTGGTATAGAAAGAAGCTTAGATTAGAAACAAATTATTCCTCCACTCGTATCACAATACAAGATAATTAATATATATAGAGAGTTAAATTGAAGCGATCCTACAATATCCGATTGAGTTGGCTGTGACTGAAATTATCCCCTGCTTACAGGTCGTTGATGCTGCCAGTTTCGTGGATACCCTGTACTCGTGGTCGGCGTTGAACACCGAGGAAATTGGGTTTTACATTTCGGAGGGTCTGGCCAAGCTGATCGAGGTTGTCGATGTGGATCGTATACATCTAATTGGACATAGTCTGGGAGCGCACATTGTCGGTGCAGCCGGACGTTATCTGCAGCAGAAGACGGGCAAAACGGTGCCCCGCATAACAGGTCTGGATCCGGCCAAGCCGTGCTTCAATGAGGGTGAAGCCCTGTCCGGATTGATGCGTGGAGATGCTCGGTTCATTGACGTCATTCACAGCAATCCAGGGGTGCTGGGCAAGCGAGATCCCATGGGCGATGTTGACTTCTATCCCGGCGGTCTATCGCCCTTGCCCACCGGCTGTTTGACAGTCACTTGTGCCCATTCCCGTGCCTGGGAGTACTACGTGGAGTCCGTGTATCCGGGCAATGAGAGGAACTTCCTGGCCACGCGTTGCAGCTCGCTGCAAAGGTTGCGGGACAACAAATGCGTAAGCCAGCAGCATCCCATGGGATACGCAGTATCGCACACCCTCAAGGGCAACTACTTCCTGGACGTGAAGGGCGAGAAACCCTACGGCCTGGCAGCAGTGGCGACTCATAATGCCCATTTGCAGAAATGCGGTCGCTGCGAATAGAGGCTACCCCCTGCCCCAGTACCAATTAAAAATGTATTTTAATCTCTTGTTTTCTATCTCGATATCTATTACTCCCCACACACCCTACATATGTATCTGTATATTATCTATACTACATTCTTATTCGTTTTGTAAAAGTTGTTTGAGTCTTCTTTTTACACATCTGGGACGTCGGTTGTTTGGTTGGCCTGGTCTTGGTCTATAAGCCTCAAAATCAAATTTGCATGTCAAGCGTTGACAATTCAATTAATTTTTGTTTGTAACTCTCAAACAAGTAGTAAAAGCTGGGGTGAGTGCACGACTTGCAGATACCTCGCAAGCAGTATGAAGAGTGTGCAATTTTTTTTGGCTGATTTCTATGAAATTTTACGTATACAAGCTAGAAAGCCAACCTCTGTTTCCCTCTTATAATTTAGTATATTGATTATATTAGTCAGTCGTTGTGAATATTAAGAGATTATTTATTCAGTCTTTATTCATACCCTACTGCAATAATTTGAGTCACAGGGTATCTTAAAGATTATGTGCAATAACAATTCGTTATTGAACAGACCGTACTAATCGCAACGAGCAGTTTCTGGGCGGCAGATTACAGTGAAGCCTCACAGTTGGCGACATGTCCAGTCTGTGGCCACATCCGATTGCGCAAGGTCAACTGGCGGCAGGCGGAGAATGTTGAAATACGATCTGCGTGACAAGCCGAGAAACGGGTCCTCTTCATTGAGACTGCTGCTGCTTCTGCTTTAAACGCTGACGAATGTGGGAAAATACGAGAACTATTCGAGTGCAGTTGATAAATATGACTGCACCGCATAGCCTTGACTAACTCGATTACTTTCTAAAAGCGTTATCGCTGCAGTTCCGCATCGTGCTCATTTTTGTGCTATCGGAGCTAGTGTGCAGTTCATGCGCGCCCTCTTTCGCCCTTTTTGACGAGCTTGTGCATTTTCGATTGTTTTGCCATAGCAATCAGCATTTAGTTGAATGCTTTCGCTATGCATTCTAGCTCTGTCAACTTTTGTCATGCGTTGCATTTTAGTTCTGTCACCTTTTGTCAACAATCCTTTTAAAATGTCGTTTATAAATTAATTTATGTATGTAAATATTTACAAAATACAAAGAGTTTAAATATATTAATGACTGCTAATTAAATGATAAAATAAAATTTAAATACATATATTACAATAAATAAGTATGCATTTTGTTACCTGTTGTTGTTGTTGGCTTCAATGTGCTCTGCGTATTATGCCAATTATTAAGACAAGTGTCCAGTGTTGTCAAGTATTTAATTTTTATTGAGTTTTGTTATGTTTTCATTATATGAAAATTGCAATTTACACAGAAACCACAAAATGTTGTGGTTTTTCGCTTAGATGAACTAAAAGAGGAAATAACCATTGGCCAGTTAGTTCGGCTATAACTTTGGTTTTAGTTAAGTTATTTAAATGTTGATTACTTGCAGATTTATCTCGACACGGCTGAGGCGGTTCATGCGTGTCTGGTGCGCACTGTGGCCCCTTCACCTGGGTTATAAGCTAAGCTGCGATCATGACAAATGACTCACCCGCGGCGAGCTACTGTCGGATGGGGGATTAGGCTTAACCATTGCGATCTGGCGGTTTCCGTCCCGTCGGCGCGTCGGCAGCGAGGCGAGGAAATGATCCATCAAGCGCGTGAGTTATGTGGCAATTTGGCAACGCGATGAGGCGCCACACGGTGTGGCGGGGTGTGCGGGAAGGATGCCGGAGGCTAGGGGTAGCTGGTGTTTGCTTTTGGCGCTCCCAGCGGATTCTGCAGATGGTAGAGATGACGTGGCAGCAGCAGCAGCAGTGGCAGCGGCTCGTAAAATGCTGTAAACTAGTTGACCCTGGTCAAGAATCGGAGGCTCAAAGTGGTTTAATAAACTGCAATTACCTTGTTCATCTATCTATGTGAGTGTGTGTGTGGATGTAAGTAGCTCGTTTTATTTTCCAGCTGATCAAGACCAGGCCAGGGCAACCCCCACCAGCAGCAGCAGCTGTTGCAGTTAGTGCGATTTATTTTGTGGATTCTCGACTTGATGAGCCGCTTGACCACATCCCCCAGCGCCTATGCAAATTGAGATAAAAGCGAACGTTGCGTGGCTTTTCAGATCATTCCAATTGGCACGTCCCAAGCAGAGACACAGCGATCTACCCAGAGAACCAACAGCAAGGATATCGAAAGGATGAAACTGTTTATTGTACTCAGCGCACTCATTGCCTGCTGCTCCGCGGGCATCATTCGCAGCAGTGGCTGGAGCTCGAGTCCCTGGATCAGCAGTGGTGGCCACGGCGGCGGCGGTGGCTGGAGCTCAAGTCCATGGATCAGCAGTCGCAGCAGCAGTGGCTGGAGCTCGAATCCCTGGGCCGGTAGCGGTGGCTGGAGCAGCGGTTGGTCCTCGCAGCCCAAGGTGATCAAGGTCATTAAGATCGGCGGCGGAGGATGGAGCAATGGCGGCGGTGGCTGGAGCAATGGCGGCGGTGGCTGGAGCAGCGGCGGCAGCGGTTGGTCCGGCAACAGCGGCTGGTCGAGCGGCAACCAGGGCTGGAGCTGGTAGGCGGAAAGGATCACCAACTGTTTTGGACTCCTTTTGGATATGGTTTCATCTTCCACTTTGCACAATTAGCAGCGTAATCACTTATTCAATATAATGTTTTTTTTTGTATCATTTAAATGTTTAAACTCAAATACAAATTGCAAGAAAATCGAACAAAAAAACATCGCATGATAATCGATAATTGACGAGCGATAAATCATCGCATACTCGGGTAATTATCGCGGGCGATTAGCATAGTGAAGGCAGCATAAGTTTTCTGCTTCTCCGTCTATATCTATCTACCTCTTACCGAATCGGTGCATATAGTATACTATATAAAGCTGGGAAAGGTAACGATCTCTAGACATTGTGCAGTTCGCTAGAGGAGGCTGCACTTGCACGCACTTGACTTGACTTGGCAGCATTCTCTGTGCTCGCTGATCTCGAAGCTCGAACAATTTTAAATTATGGCCCAAAACAATTAAAATAATAAAATGAATATGATAGAATACTCGATTATTGCCAGGGCTAGCAGCTTGGCTTAGCTCCTCATCTGGCGCTCATCGTACGCAATAATTCGTGTTCATCATCATCATAATTCTCTTCAAGATTTTCATTTTCATGATTATCATCCTCATCATCTTCATCATCACCCTCTTCATCATCCTCTTCATCATCAACCTCTTCATCACCACGCGCTTCATCATTGTCCTCTTCATTATTATTTACTTCGAGAGCACCTGCCTGAGCAAGCGGCACAGTGGTTCCAGTTGCAGGCAACACTGAAACCAAGAGATATTAAATATTAAATACCAAAAAAACATTACGTAAATTTCCTAAAAAACGATCGATTTATTACCTTGCTTATGGACACACAATCAGTTTTATAATAACTATAAGTCAACGCATGCAAATATAATTCGTCTAGATATCCTTGAGGATAATTACTTGCATGGAAGCTATTTGGTATACCATAATTCTCTTAAGTTTTATTTATAATTTCGATTGATACTGATTAAAATGTATATAAATTTATGAAACGACTTAGAAAACTCTAAAGATGTTTTTGAACATTTTATTTCAAAGTTAAATTAAAATAAGTAAAGTGAAAATATAATTCCATTTTCTTAGGGCCATCTGACTTACATTAATTTAATTTCTTCTAGCTAGATCTATTTATTGGGCAACACATTAAATTAAATTATGATTAAATATTAAATTGAATTGGCGAATATGAATTTACTAAATATGTTTCAAGATTAATCCAAATCTTAAGCTGACTTTTCACAATATATAATTGCGTGATTGGGAACAATTTAGTGAAAATGTAGACCAATGTCATTGCAACATTTTTAATATGACTTCAGCCCACTGTGCGCTGTGCACAATGCATGGCATTGCATTCGATTGTTAATGGTTTTACTGTTGTCTTCGCTGCGCTTGGCTGGGGTTGCTCTTTGGCAGCGTCTAGTGGTTGTCTTAGCTGAAATTCGAGGAGGGGTGGGAGACGGTGCAGGGAGGTGGCAAGCTGCTGCTGCAATTTATGGCAAGTAATTCCCTTGTGGCAGCTAGACAGACAGACAGAGACTGAGAGACTCAGAGAAAAATGTTTGGCTTTGCGTTTTGAATGCGGATTCGAGTTTGGCTTTGCATTTCGGATGCGGTTTTGAATGAGATGAGGTTGAACCTCATGGATTTGGATGGTTTTGGTTTTGGGTTTGGATTTGAGTTTGGGTTTGCGTTTGCACCGCGTGTGTTTGCACTGCAATTGACATTGAACTAGTCGACTGTGCGAGTGCGCACTCGAGTCGTGCCACACTGCGCTGCAGCAGAGACTCACACACATACATGCATACACATACACTGAAAATTAATTATGCAGCTAAAATGCTGAAAAATCTGAGAATTTCAATTGAGAATCGCAAGACAAATTGCTGGGGGAGGGGGGAGGGAGGGTGCTTGTATATGAAAACGCTTGTAATTAATGACATCGCTATGGCTCAGCAGTTTACAAGTGCAGCAGGCCGAGTGCACGCGGCGTATGCGCGATATTCCCAGCATAAACGTTGCGTATGCGCCGCGTGTGCCGCACTTGAGTTGCCCGCCCCCGCCTCTGCCTCTGCCTCTGCTCACTCCATGCTGCTTGTTCGTTCTCGATTCTCAGCCTTCCGAGTAGCCTTTGGGAGCGTCACCCCGTACGCCTCCAACTCCCCCGCCAATTGATGCAGTTGCGCCCATTGCTGGAGCAGCATGACTTGCCCAAACTGCAGAGCAGTTCCGCGCCTCGTAGAGTGCTATAAAAGCGCCGTGCTGGGCCTAGTTCTGGCATCAGTGGAGCGAAGCATCCAGCAGCGCCAACAGTCAATCTCACCTCACGGTTCTCACAACAGTTCGGCAACAGTTCCAGCTACTCCGCATCCTCCGGTTCAGCATGCGCTACGCTCTCGTCTTTGTATTCCTTTGCGGACTCCTCTTCGCCATTGCCTCGGCTGGACAGCTGGGCGGAGGAGGCGGTGGCGGCGGCTATGGTGGCGGCGGTGGCGGCGGCAAGGGTGGTGGCGGCGGCGCCTATGGCGGCGGTGGTGGCAAGGGAGGCGGCGGCGGCGGTGGCCAAGGAGGCGGCTGGCAGAAGAATGGAGGCGGCGGTAACGGCGGCGGTGGTCACGGAGGCGGTGGACAGGGCGGTGGCTGGCAGAAGAACGGAGGCGGCGGTAATGGCGGCGGTGGCGGCGGATACGGTGGAGGCGGCGGCGGAGGCAAATCTCTGGCAGGCAATCGCGGCAGCTCCGTGTCCTGGCAGGGCGGTAACGGTGGAGGCGGCGGCGGCAAGCATGGCGGCGGCGGTGGAGGAGGTGGCAAGCATGGCGGTGGCGGCGGCGGAGGTGGTGGCAAGCACGGCGGCGGCGGATGGTAAATGAAACTGATCCCCAATCAGCGCAACAAGAACTGCAAGACGAAACGAAACTGAAATACTCCGGCTGCTTCTCCGGTCGACATGTGTTCCACGGCATAGATATATAGAGCGAATGCATCCAATTTTTTTTTTGTTATTTTTACTAGTTATACCCAAAGCTTCTCCAGTCTCTGCCCTCCCCCTTCCAACCTTTCCTTCTTTTACTTTTGAATTAACTATTAAAGAAACACGTTCATTTTGCTAAATACGACACGTTTGCCTTATTTGGGGGATATATCTTATAAATCTACTAATATTAAAATAATATTATCAAAAAATAACATGTAATAATTTGGGGAATATCTATAAGGCAGCATTAGATCAGTTGTGCTCGCAGAAGTATCGTGTAGAATCTTCTCCTCAAGCTGACTTCGATTCCTAAAACTGAAATGATAAATCAACATGAGAACTAAACGTCAAATTGAAAAACAGTAAAAAAGATATACAGATCTATGATCTTATATAAAAACAATAATTGTAGATGATTGTTTCTAGAGTCATAGACATATTATAGTGATTTTAGAAGTATTTTCTGTAGTTCCAATGTTCTTTTCAATTCGATCTTGATCTTAGAACTTCAATTCTCCTTATACCATAAGATATAAATGGAAATTTAGTTGAAGAATATTGTGAAGCATGGAATTCAGAAAAAATTATGAAATAATGTCGGATGCAAATATAAAGAAAAGAACATTATGAAAAGAGGAATAATGTCTTTTGGAAACAATCAGAAAATGATCTTGAACTTTTATGAAGCTCTAAGGAAATCAAGGAATTGTATTTAATGCTTTACTAGACTTCAGTTAGAGAACTTTAAAGAACTCTTGGGATATATAATCACCATCACTCTGAAGCCTTCTCTTAAGCCCCCTCATCATTACCTCTTAAGGAATCCATTTCGATTACATTATCGTAAATATTTATTGGCAGATTAAAGGATATAAAAAAAACATGGATGGTTAAAGCATTTGAATCGTTGTATGTTTATGTACAGTTGCAGTTCCTTTCAGATCTCGTCCAGATTTTGTGCATCTCATCCGGTGGTTTCTACCAGCTCCAGCCACCGCTCGAACCACCCGAGGACCATCCGCCACCGCCACCAGACTTCCAGCCGCCGCCTCCTCCGCCAGACTTCCAGCCGCCACCACCGCCGCCTGAGGACCAACCGCCGCCGCCACCACCGCCGCTTTTCCAGCCGCCGCCTCCTCCGCCAGACTTCCAGCCAGAGAGACTTGAGAGTGCGCTCGACCAGCTCGATGCGCCGCCTCCTCCTCCGCTCTTCCAGCCGCCACCACCGCCGCCCAAGGACCAACCACTGCCTCCACCTCCTCCTCCGCTCTTCCAGCCACCGCCGCCGCCGCCTCCACTCTTCCAGCCTCCTCCACCGCCACCCGAGGACCAACCGCCGCCTCCACCGCCACCCGAAGGCCAAGAGCTGATGATGATCTTGCTGGCTCCTCCACCACCGCCTCCACTCTTCCAGCCACCACCTCCACCGCCGCCAGAGGAAGCCCAGCCACCGCTACCACCGCCGGATGACCAACCCCCACCACCGCCGCTGCTCCAGCCATGTGGCTTGGCCAAGGCGCAAGCGCTGAGGAGCGCGAGAAGGCCAAAGATTGCCAGACGTCGTATCGATTGCATTGCTTGTTGCTGTTGCTCGTGAGGATGTTGCTGTCCGCTGTGTGTTGCTGTTGCTGTTGTAGCTGCTGGTGCTGCTGCTGTGCACTAACTAATCTCCAACTGGGCGCACTCTCGGCTATTTATACCGCCAGCGAGGCCGGGGCTGCGCATCTAAGATTCTAAGCACCGTCGCCATTGTAGCTGCCGTTGTTACTGTTGTCGTTGCAGTCGCAGCTGATGTTGTTGTTGTTGTTGCTGTGGCCGACGCCATCGTCGACGTCGCCGTCGTCGTCGTCGTCGCAGTGTAATCAGATGTAATTGCCAAATCTGCTCGTCGGGCCCGATCGTTCGCCCGTTGGCCCTCATTATGCCAACTTTCAATTTCGTACGCTTTGTTTTCCGCCCAACAGCCAGCCAGTCCCCCTCTGCCCCGCCCTCTGCCTCTATGCACCTGCCTCCACTGAGGTTCTGGCCCAGAGCAGGCCGGTCCAGAGCGTGCCACAGTGTGCCACATTGTGTACAGCGGTTTATTGGCGCGCCATTTTGATGTAACCACTTTTTTTTCCATCATCTTTGGGGCCAAAGCAATTGTCTGGCGGCCATAAAGCAGCCTGCTGCTCTTGGCTGCTCATAACCAGCGGTTGCTCTTGTTGCACACGTGTCGCAGCAGCAGCAGCAGCAGCAGGGGCAGCAGCAGCAACAGTTGCCGCCTATTGCAACACTGGCAACAGTTGCCAGTTGCCAGTTGCCAGTTGCCACTGCTGTTCGTGCTGGGTAAAGTGCATCAGTATCGGGTTAGCCACAACAGAGCGATCAATCATTTGGCCAATCAGTCAATCAAGCCATCAATCAAACACACAATCAATTCTCAAATTTTCAATTCAGTTATGCAAATTTGCATCGCCTGCGAAATTCTTGAATCTCTTACGAAAATCAGAAAGAATTGAAAAATAAGAAAAACAAGAAAGCAAGGCTACCTTCGGCTTGCCGAAGGTTTTATACCCTTGCAGTTGTACACAGCTATATGTAATAGTACTCAGATTTTCATAAGATTGCAACAGGTACCTTCATTAGGCCGATCGTTGATCGTTATAAGTTATAAAACTTCGATTTTGATGAAACTTTATTATTAAGGACATACTTAGATTTGGATGTGGTAAGCCTGATAGCTATATCTTGAAATATAACGAAAATCGACCGATAGGCAGCTGTACGATATATCAGTCCGATCTGGCCCGTTCCGACTTCTTTAATGAAGGCAGAAATAAGAAGCTTGTGAGCCAACTTTTATGAAGATAGCTCAATAACTGGGGGACTAATTTGCGTTGCAACAGACAGACGGACTGACTGATTGTTCCTATAACAGCTATAGAATATAAACGTCTGAGATATTTAAATGGAAAAAATAAGGGCGGGTTACTGTATAACATTAAAAAGTATTGATAATGTGCTGTATTTCCAAGAACAAAACAGGTTTGCATACAAAAACCCTAATTTCAGCCGATTGTTCCTATGGCAGCTATATGTTATAGTGGTCCGATTTTGATACAATTTTGACAGCACATTAGGAACGTAATAAGAATAAGATTTGCCAAATCTTGTTGCAATATCTTGAAAAACAACAAAAATCGGCCGTTAGTTTCTATGACAGCTATACGATATATCGGTCCGATCTGGCTCGTTCCGACTTACAGCGCGCAGCAATAAGAAGGTTGTATGCCAAGTTTCATGAAGATAGCTCAAAAACTGAGAGACTAGTTTGCGTTGCAACAGACGGACGGACGGACGGACGGACAGACGGACATCCATTTTTGGACTCCTTTGTTTATGCTGATTCAGAATATATATACTTTATAGGGTTGGAGATGTCTCCTAAGGTGCGTTGCAAACTTCTGGCTAAAATTAATATACCCTCTGCAAGGGTATAAAAATTATCGATGCTCTATCGATACGGCCAATCGAATTCTCTGTGTGACCTATCGTTTTCTTCAGTTTCTTATGGGCGCGAAAAGCAACTTAGTTAAGTTTTTACAAATTTAGACCTAAATACCATATAAGTAGATATGTTGATCAGAGAGCATACACGATTAAATACATATATGTATGTACGAGTATATATACATATAATATATTTATTTAAGGTATTTAGTGAGTGTGCTGTGTTGCGGTTATATATGTACCTATGAGTAGACTCAACAAAACCTTTTTTATTTATTCAATAAATATCAAACTTCTAGCTCTGTAGTTATGTCTGTTTGAACGCACAGATCTCAGCTATGCAAAAAGCTATAGACATCAAATTTATACTGAATATGCAGGTAGATTTGGTTTTGAAAATGGTCTATAACGCTCATCGATCAAATTGATATTAAATAATGTGCTTGAGTAGTAACATGCTGCTCCTACATTTAGATGGACTAACATATAATATATTTTATCAAATTTCAAACAGATTCGAAGAAGTTATGCTGGTTAACATTTTCCACAATTGCGAGCAGCGCTGCCTGCGCAATCGAAGGCAGAGAAACTGGAGCAGAGCGAAGGGTATTTTTATACTTGTACATAAAAGGGTACTTATTTATATTTTTAGGCCATGGATTTTAAAAAATACATGGTCTATTAGGTTTGTCGGAATGTGCGTAACAGGTAGAAGAAGACATTTGCGACCCCATAAAGTATATATATTCTTGCTCAGGATCACTAGCCGAGTCGATCTAGCCATGTCTGTCTGTCCGTCTGTCCGTCTGTCTGTCTGTCCGTCTGTCCGTCTGTCCGTCTGTATGAGCGTCTGATTCTCAGCTATTAAGAAAGCTAGAGACTCCGAATTCGGTATACAGATTTCTTTTCCCCTAGGCAGTCTTAAACGTCGTTTTCAAATTTCGGGTACCACGCCCACCGCCCCCGTAAATCAGTAATTTGTGATTATTAAGCAAAGTATTGAAGTCTTAACTTTCTGCTTTTGCATACATCTAGATAAATACGTTGTGAACCTATTCTATAAATTTCAACCCGATCGGATAATAAACATAGAAGTTACGCGAGTTAACATTTTCTATTGATTTGTGATGCCTTGCCTGCAAGCTGCTGCCAGCCACGTGCGTTTTCGATCTTTTTAATGCGAAAATGGTTATGTATGTGTAAGAGATAGAAATAGTAACTTAGCTGCTCAGCAATCAGTCGCAGCGATAGTCAAATATGTAGAGCAGCCGGCAATCGAACGAAGGGAAAGGGATGGAGGTTCGACCCCACGGGAAGGCGGTTTGATTTTGTTTTTACTTTTTCACTATTTTTTGGGAAGTTATTATTTTATTTTTTTTTCATCATTATAAAATTTGATTTCATTTATCAAATTTCAACAAACAATCTTATTAAATATAGATAAATAAAACTCGTCTTTCTTGTGCTCATTCAATTCAGTATTTGTGTTATTGTTGTAGAAGACAAATATGACATTTTTGAGCAAATTGTCTGAAAATGCAATTTTAACGGGCGCGCGGAGCGCGGCGACGGTGGTCTAGTTGTTAGGATGGCGGACTCTTATGCAAACGGCCAGGGTTCGAATTCGAGCGGCGACTATTTAATAAAATGTATTTATACAAAATTTCATGTTTTTGCGATACTTTTTTTTAAGGTTTACTTTAAATATATAAACTCAAAATCCATGGCCTCTTACAGTCACCGCGTGACTGTAGCCTTTCCGACTTGTTTATTTATTTATTTAACGTCAACTAAGAGCAGTCGACGCAAAGATATTAAAAAAAAAGAAAAAGCAAGTTACAAATATAAATTGAATTAAAGCTAAAAATATTAATTTTTTTTTTTAATATACGAGGGTCGTTTGATAAGTCCGTGACTTTTTGAATAAAATATATTTTTTTCGTCAAAGAAGCGTTTTATTTCTCAACATAATCTCCTTTTAGCTCTATACATTTAGTCCAGCGTTTTTCCAATTTTTTTATTCCTTCCAAATAATAGGTTTTCTCAAGGCCCTCAAAATAGTCGTTTGTTTCTGTGATGACCTCTTCATTTGACCCGAATCTCTTACCGCCGAGCCATTTCTTCATGTTTGGAAACAAAAAATAGTCACAGGGGGCTAAATCTGGAGAATATGCTGGATGGGGTAGCAGTTCGTAGCCCAATTTATGAAATTTTGCCATGCTGACTACACACGTGTGCACCCGTGCATTGTCCTGATGGAACAGCACTTTTTTTCGCCAAATGCGGTCGTTTCTGCTTCAAATCAATATCGAATCTGTCCAAAAGCTCTGAATAATATTCGCCGGTGATCGTTTTACCCTTTTCAAGGTAATCGATGTGAATGATACCTTGTGCATCCCAAAAAACTGTGGCCATGACCTTGTTGGCCGACAGACCCACCTTGGCCTTCTTTGGTGCACGTTCACCCGGAGAAACCCACTGTCTTGATTGTTCTTTGGTCTCTGGTGTGGTGTGGTGGATCCATGTTTCGTCTACGGTAACGAAACGGCGCAAAAATTCGTTTGGATTGCGGTTGAACATCGCCAAACACTCCTTTGAAATGGTCACACGGTTGCGCTTATGGTCGTGTGTGAGCAATCCACCAACCCGCGCCAACCTTTTTTTCTTTTACATATTATATTAAAAATTTTTTTTTAAACTTTTTTTTTAGTTATTTTAACTTCCAGCTACCTCACGCACTTAAATTCTCCGATCATCCCAATATCATTCCATGGATTTTGTCGACGATTTCTGGCATGACGACCTCTTTTGGGCGACCTGAACGTTCGGCATACACTATTTGCATTTACATTTAAAATCACGATATGGTCATTTTTTTTTTTTTTTTTTTTCAATAAAAAAAAAAAAAAAAAACTAAATTTAATTTTTTATTTTATTTTTTAATTATAATTGTTGAGAGGGGGGTGGTGTTTTTTAGGGGGGTGGGGGGCAAATAAAAAAAGTCACGGACTTATCAAACGACCCTCGTATAAGTATTTAAGTATTTTATTTTACTTGAATTTTTAAAGTATATTATCATTTAATCATTAAATTTAATTTAATCTTGTTACTTGTTTGGTATACCCCACAAGGGTATTTTTGTTAAATGATATGGCCGATACAGTCGCGAAGCAGAGGGTATCTAGAGTAGTACCTAATGGCAGTACCTCGAGCATTTGAACCT
This sequence comes from Zaprionus tsacasi, assembly GCA_018904105.1. Lineage (NCBI taxonomy): Eukaryota > Metazoa > Arthropoda > Insecta > Diptera > Drosophilidae > Zaprionus > Zaprionus tsacasi. Next base: position 1,184,536 of record JAEIFR010000003.1, on the reverse strand, counting down.
CTTGACTTTTCGGTTCGCTTTTTGAGTCATTTTCCGCGCTTGCTGCGAGTTGCTGCTTTCATGGGCGGCATTAAATCAGATTTGGCGGCCTTTGTGCTATCAATTCCGGTGACTGACAGCGCGATGCGATGAATGGTGATCAATCAGTGGGGGGCAGAGAGAGGGAAGAGGAGGGAGTTAGACAGACGCGACATGGCGTTTAACAGTTAACTCCGATGGCAGATTGCAGCAACTCGCAGCAACAACTCGAGTCTAAATTATTGTTGAGACCGAAATTGATTTGTCTCCGCTTTTGGCCAATTTCCATGGAGTGGGCCATAAATGTCGCATTAGAGCCAATTGCAGTTGCAGAGCCAATTAGGCTGGAACCAAGGCGAGCCGAGGCATGAGGTCACGTCACCGCTGGCGAGGAAGCAGTGCAGCGACCGGTTTCAGTTTCAGTTTCAGTTTTGAGTCTTGGCTAATTACAAATTTAAATTTCCGTTTTTATTGATTGCGGCTTAAAACTTAGCAAAAAAAAATTGGATAGAAAAAAAAAGAACTTAGAAACTACCGAACAAAACTTGCAAATCCTACGTGGTTCTTTTTGGCTCCCTGTTTGAACTGGATTAACTTAGCTTAAGGTGTGGCAAGGCGCGTAGCGGATTGGCTATTTACCAGCCCTTGTTCCAGCCACCGGAGGAGGAGCCACCTCCCTGCGACCAGCCGCCGGAGGAGGAGCCATAACCACCCGAGGAGTAGCCACCCGAGGAGTAGCCACCGTTGCCGCCAGAGTAGCCACCGTGTCCACCGGAGTTCTCGTGGACCACCTGCACGATGTAGACCTTCTCGCCGCCAGAGTGACCACCAGAGTAGCCGCCAGAGTGACCACCAGAGTAGCCACCGGAGTAGCCGCCGGAGTGACCGCCAGAGTAGCCGCCGGAGTAGCCACCTGACTGACCACCGGAGTAGCCACCACCGCCGCCGCCGCCGCTGCTACCACCGAACTTGCCGCCCAAGCCACCGCCGAAACCACCGCCGGAACCACCGCCAAGTCCTCCACCGAGTCCTCCACCCAGACCACCGAGTTTGCTTTGCAGCAGCTGAGCAATGCCGCCAATGCCACCGGCACCACCGCCACCACCGCCGCCGCCACCGCCACCGCCGAGCAGACCCTCAAGGGAGGCCTGGCTGCAGACGAGCATCGCGGCGAGGATAACGAAAATGCAGGCGAAGGGTTTCATCTTAATTGAACTCGATCGGGATCTTCAAAGCGACAAGTGACTCGATGTGGTGTCCAAGACGGAACGGAAGCGTTGACTAATTCCCCAACATCGATAGCCACACGCATTTATAGCGATTCAGTCGAGTTTGGGCCCCCAAAATATCGATAGATGTTTATCAAGAGAGGGAGAGAGAGAGAGAGAGACGATCGCGTTGAAGATGGAGCGAGTGCTATAACAACTTGTATCTTTGTTGACTGTTTAAGCAATTAAAAGAATTAATAACCCACATTTCATGTGTGAGTGTGTGTGTGATCGTATGTCTGCCTTTGTATGATCTATGCTTGCCGTCGGGTCTTTTGTTGCCCGATCGTCTCTGATAACTATGCAAATCTTTACGCATGCGCGTCTTCGCTACGAACTGCTCGACCCGACCCCAACTCGGTATCGTTATCGAACTCGAACTCGAACTCGTACACGGAATCGAAATCGGGTATTGTCTTCCCAAATACCACACACACATATACATCCATACACACATACGTTCGGCAGTAGGCAACGCGATCTACGACAACTCACGATCGGCAAACAGTTGGGCCACAAGCCAAACAAATTAACTGCGTTTAAGTAATCATCAGATAAAAAATAAAAGACATAACAATTATCTCCACGCTGCGGAAGCATAAATACTCTTGCCCGATCGCATGATCTTGAGAGATACTGAAGATCTTATTGATATCACGATCTATTGAGGAACATTTAGACATTTAGTTGAGAATCAGAATTGAGATTTTCTTTAAAAAACTATTTTACTTGTATTCTATTTTCTAAAGATCGAGCGCACTTTGTAGGGGTAAGGTATTATTGAATATATAAATGACAAGACAAAATTATATAGTGATTGATTTTTAAGATCTGTTCAGATATATCTAGTAGCTGAGAGAGAGATGAATGACAGATCGCAAGGGATATATTGAAGGCATAAATGAATCCTGAATTGAATATCTTTGATACAATGAAAAGTAAGTGATTTTAATTGATAATCTTACAAGTTAAAATCATTATTTCTGTTTGGCATCTTCAATCTACGAACTGCTTCCTAATCACTTTTAAATAATTTCTCTTAGAAGTGTTTTGGAATAGGATTAGCAACATTACTTTACTTCTTTTTCTTTTCTCTCAACAATCTAGTTACTTGGTCTATACAGTCCCAATATATGTGTCTCTGCAACATGACTTTGCCGTGAGACCCTCTAGGCGAGAGTATACCTTAAATGGCCCAATGGATCAACAGTTTGTCAGCATTGAGAGGTGCCGCGATGCGGCGACAAGTTGTGAGTTGACCAACTGATTAATGACAGTTAGTCCGTCCTTCCGTCCGTCCCGTCCAGTGGTCGGTCTCAGGTGTTCTGCTCGTTTCTCGACCAAGGCCCCACGCGATGAGGCGGCGACGAGTGGGATCCAACTCTGCGATGACAACTGCAGAGAACCGAACTGTAACATTAAATCAATCGATCAGGAAGCCAAAGGTAATAACAAGTCTTCAAGTCTGACTTGGCCTAGTCTCTGCCAGCAATTTATCCATTTGCTTAACTATGGTATCTATCCATCTATCTTTCGGCTCGGCCATCTATTTGTTCCCAAGAACATCATCGCTTATAAATAGGCGCAAACGAGAACCGGTTCTAAGTCGAAACACTGAGGTCTAACTATGCTTTGGCACATATTTGCATAGTCGACTGACTACGCTAAGCATAGATAGATACTACGTGGTATATAGTATATAATATAGTATATGCTAAGTAGTATCTCTATCTCCCTTTCTCTCTCTCTCGCACACTCTGTGCGCTGTAGTTGTTCATACAAACAGAAAAACTTTGGGTAGAACTCGACTCCACCGAGTTCAATGCACTGTGAGCCTAAAAAACAAAAAAAAAATGTTAATGATGAAATAGGATATACCCTGTAAACTGACAAATAGGCGTGGCAAGGAATTAACTGAGTAACTAAACAGAAATGCTATACACTATTTGATTATTTTTGATTTTGAGAGTATCATGGATTTATTAAATATGGATGTAGAAATAAATGTGTTACCAACTCTAAATATAGGGTATCTATACTGTAACCTCAGGCTGTATACCCTTGAGAACTAATAATAATTTACCATATCTATATAGGAAATCGAAGGAGTTGTCAATTAAGGGTTGCATTGTTTTTAAAAGTATCTATAAGGTCAGCGATCATAATACTTGAAACAAGAATATATGTAGAATAATTCTGAGCATCCAGTTTTCTATATACGGTAAGGCCCGCCTCCAAATAATGATAATTATTCGACGATTTTAGTTTTGAATAAATGAATAAATTATGAATCTATTCAAAACGAATTCGACACGTTTTCTTCAAATATTTTTCAAAATCTCATAGTCGATTCCAGACAGATTCTATAATACAATGTTTTGCAAATCCGACAGATTCGTTCTCGTTTATCTTTTTTTTCAGCCAGGTGATCTGTAAATAAGATCATTATGCGTACTATACACGATCTGTTTTGATTTCGTTTCCATTCTTGACTAGTTTCTTTTTTAATTCATATTTTTTTTTCGGGGTACCTCACGCGCCTTTGTTGTCTTCGCACGCAAAACGTTTTCCTCTCTGACAATAGAATAGGGTTATATTACGTTACTGGGAAACTGTTTCCCATCACGTATGGCGCTTCGCCTTCACTCCGAAGGCTTCCAGTAAATTACAATATTTAATTGGCAGTTAACGCCGTCGAAATTGCCTTCGCGTCTGCCAAGAAGTGAATGCATCTTTTGGTGCTCTCGTCTCGGTATATCCATGTGTATCTAATGGCCAGCGAGGGAGGCTCCAAGAGTTTTTAATACTCTAAAGATTCTTGAAAAATCTGTATATGGTACTGCACATACTGTCACACTATATGCTTTATATGTCAAGGCAGTGACATACTGCGCTAGAGGTGTCAAAGCCAAAAATAAATAATATTACGACTTTTTTCACACCCAAAACGTTGTTTAATCACACTATTTGATGACACTATAAGATGTTTGGACAAATTTGTGAGAAATTACATTTTTGAATAAAATACTAAACATTTTAGTTACATAAAAAGCTATTTCATAACCAGTTACTCAGATAAATGTAAAGTGATCTGATTCTGATACGATTCACTCGAAGTTTTCTCATTCCTTTCTATAATGTTTATTGATTTTAAAGTCAAACAATTTGGTTTTGAGACGTTTTGTTTTTTTATCTACATAGAATATATTTCTTTAGTCAAGCACATAATATAGAAATGGAAATATAAAGAAATTCACACTAGTATGTAATATTTATTTATTTAATTAATTTATTTATTTCATATCATATATATTTTTGTTCAATAGATTCATTACATATCTCAATTCAACTTTATAATATATATTTCATCAGTTAAATGAGTAAGACGTATGTCAATTGAAAGACTTCTCTATAAGAACTCTTCAATTTTGGATATAATTCCCTTGGTCACCCACAATTCAAACGGGAAGTGAGTGGGGTGGCTTGAGTGCTTTGATCTCCCCTCGCTGTTGGCTAGCATAGTCATTATAGGGTCGCAGAATTGATGACACTCATAAACAATTCGTATGGCTGGCAAATAGTTGTAATTGTGCTTAATGCAGCCGTGTGGCATAAATTAAAACTTTGCTCGTACTTACTCACACACACACCTAGATAGATCTATTATATAGTACGAGTGTGTGTGCGTGAGTACACTCATAAGTGCAAATCTCTGATTTGCATAAAGCGCTGCCGCTGCCACTGCTACTACTGCTGCCCACTTTCCATAGCAATTAGCAGAGAAGGAGGGGGAGGGGATGCTACTGGGGAGTGACATAAATAACCATACGGAATATGCTTGTATAGTTAGTTTGCCTATAAGCAGACAGATTAAAATTAAAGTGATGGGAATGGAAAACATATAAATTGAAGTGGAAATTGAACCGAGCTGAGGCTGAGGCTGAGGCTCAATTGCGCTTACGTGACCCATAAAAATGGCTTTTTAATTGCAGAATTATTCACCAGAATAATTATGATCCGAGAGTTGAGTCGAGCTGAGAACTATGAGAACGAAGAAGAAGCAGAAGTTGAATACGAAGACGAATCACATGCTGAGCGTAAACTGTTCAATTGCATCATAATCTCGGATTGTTTACGAACGTACTAGATCCGCCAGAGTAGAATGCCAGCTTAATAGAGTGTGCACGACTTGCAGACACTCTGTAGCTGAAAAACAAAGTGAGTAACTTCTTGATTTACTTGCTCAAACGCTGTAAATAAATATAAATATAAAATATTCATAAACACTATAGATAAGCTTAAGCTAGGCGAGCATACCCGCTAATTCTTAATTTTTACAGATAACGTGTGAACAATTTTCAATTATGAAATACACAGAAGTTTCACAGTTCATTTGGGTGTCTGCATAGCAAATTTCACGCAGATAGCTTTAATAGTTCCCAAGATCGAGGGGTATGAAAACAGAAAACTTTGAGAAACTCGTGAATTCAAACTTAAAATGAAACAAATGTATAACCAGAGACGCAGTATAGTTAGTATACCCTACCCATATTTAGTTTATAGTTTATTATAGCCGCAACTAACAAATAAAATCAATAAAAAGAAATCCAGACGACTTATCTAAAGTATATCTAAATTCAAGTAGATCCAATTCACGCACACATGTCCATACGTCTTAACAAATTGTGAAATACTACGCGTAGTTGATCTTCACTCAATGTCGGATCTCAGCATCGGTTAGCCGGATAGTTTACACTGGGTTGGAGGCAAATATTTGCCAAATGCCAAACCAGTCGATCGCATCCAAATTCAGACACACACATCAAATGCAAATGGACGCAAACACAACAGGCTGATTTATTTGTGTAATTGTGGCTTGTATTTTCGATTTCTTTTTCATTTTTCAGTTTTGATTTTTGATTTTGGATTTGGGTTTACGGTTTTGGATTGTGTTTGCCAGCACAGTCATGGGTTCAGTCAAGGTTCTGTGCGGGCCATCGCCAGCGAGACACGACGACGCCGCAACGCACACAACAAACACAAAAACGAAAAGAAAAAAACAGAGAAGCAAAATCAATAAACAAAGCAAATCAAATAAAGCAAAAGCTGCGGCGGAAGCGACACTTCAAAATCAAATGCAGCAGCAGCAACAACAACAAAAGCAAAAAAAAAACTGTTGAATTAACATACACGTGGAGGGGCGACAAATAAATCAACAAAACGAAGCAAATCAGCAGCGACAGCAACAACATTGATTAGGCATTGTCTCGCTGTGGTTGCTGCTGCTGCTGCTGTTGTTGCCCGCTTTGATTGTCATAATATTGACAAAAGCGAGAAGCGCTTAGTTCGCTCTCATTTGCGATTCTTTTCTTGCCCCCACAAAGCGTATTTGTCTCGCCTGCCAAGCAGCCGGTTTTATCCTTCTGTGACACTGAACTGTCACTCCACTGAGGGGGACTGTCAAAAGTGCCCACTGTGCAGTGTGTGATCATCGCTTCCGATGCCACTTGCCACTTCCCTGCAACTTTCGCTTTCCACTGAGACTCAAGAGAGACTCCCTGGCATTGACCCTGAACGTGGACCCGAACCCGAACCCCTGATCCGCGTATTTGCCCAAGCGAACAGGTTTCTTTCTGCCAGGGTAAAGCGAAAGACTTAAGCAGCGAACTTGCAGCTTGCCAAAGGGAAGGGCGCCATCTGCAGCTGCGAGTGGCGCCAACTGCTGCCAGATAGTTGAAACGCCATCTGCATTGACTGCACTGTGGCGCCAGCTGGTGTTCAAGTTGCGCACTTATTTGCAATGAGCTGAGCTTGAGACGCCATCATACGGTTTGGGTCAGAAGATATATTTGGCAGAATACAATTAACAAAATGTGCCAAAAAATACTTTTTAACGACATTATAAACATATGCTTTTTATGTCAAAATAAACATTCAGTTAAATTGTAAAGCAAAACAGACCACTATATCTTCTGAATTTATTAGCTATTATAGAATATGTAGGCACCCAACTTGGGGTGAAGGCTTCTGATTACAATAAAATCTTCTAGTTTATTTAATATGTTGGCTGACACTTCTATCGCCTAAAGCAAGACTATAGTTTCCTTACACTTTCATTTCTTGTTTCTTTTAATTATAAATTCATAACCAATGTTATATTAGCAGTATTGCCATTCCATCTGGAACCCATTTCACTAAGCTTGACTTGTGGCTATAAAAACACTTCCATGAGCTTTTAAGTAATGAAGCTTTTAAGCTCTGTTTGAGCACTTATTCTTGCGCTTGTGGTTAAAAATTCGTTGAGAAGCCCTTATATGATCAAAACCGACTTATTTTTGCATCAATCTTAAACAGAACTGTATAACAACAAATATGGCATACTCTTAAGCATCTGTACGGGCAGTACAAAATGTTCACTGGCATTACGATAAGCCCGAAAGTATGCCACAGAAGTCTGAAAGCAAATCGCGCGTATAATGCACTTCTATAAAAAAGGCGAGGAATTGCACAATATGTGAATATATTTATATGAATAAAAATATATTCATAAGCATTTATATGAACATTTACAAAGGTATTATTAACTATAAAATTGTAAAATATTTACCATTACATTAAATAAGTTCAAAGTATTCCAATGGAACAAAACTTTCAAAGCTTAACTGCAGTATCAATAAAACTGTTCAGCTGCATTTTACACTTTACATATGAAAGTGGAAACTTGTTTATTGTTTCTGCCAGAGACTTTTCATCGCGTTTGTTTTTCTTGGTGATTCGCCAGTTCTGTCGCTGTCTCTGTCTGTCTCCTGCTGAAGATCTCTTCAGAAAACGGCGACTCATTGCGCCCAGAAGCTCATCGATATTAAAGTAAATAAACAAATATTAAATTGGCGCCGAGGACTTGGAGTGGTGCCCGGCATCGAGGGTATTTGGTATTTGGCTTATCGTAGACTCATAAATCATGACTGCATCAATTCCTCGCGCAGAGGAGCCAGTCTGAGAGCAACAAGAGACAGAAAATAAAAAAAAAAAAAAATAACTGAAATTAAAGAAAGGTGGCTAAAATAAAGCTAGATTGCATTTTGTTTTCAATTTCTCGCTATAAGGGCTTGAAAAAAGCTAGATTTGCCGAAAAAAGCTGATCTGGCAACACTAGCTACACGATTGTTTAGCTTTTTCCAATTCTATACAAACACAACAGCACTGGCAATCAGTGTTGTCAATAGTTTTGACGGAAATTAAACGGAATTGGCAACACTGTCGGTAATCGCAATCGCTTCTTAGTATTTTTCGATAAATTGTTTCTTCTTCGTTTTGGTATTTTAATATCGATATCGCAATGGCAGATGAGGAAGCCAGTCAGCTAGAACATAAATCGATTTATTGCATTGTTTATTTCGTTTGTTTCGTTGTGTTTTGCATTTTTGTACTATGTAGAATCAGCTGCGGTAACTGCAACTGCAACTTAAACTTCAGCTGCAACTTGAGCGGCAACCGACGGGCTGGCGGCTTGCATAATGAGGCTGGCTGGCCCACGCTTATAGCCAAATAGTACTCAAATATGGAGGTGCCTGCTGGCTGGCTGGCTGCTTGGGGTCCTCATGTGCGAGTGGCGCTTCAGTTGGAGAAGAAAAGCAAACAAGAGAGGCGACGGCAACGGAGTGAGTGCCACAGAGTGCTGCATGCCACAGTTGTTGTGTTGTGTTGTGCTGGCTGTGCTTATGCCTCCGCCTATTAGCCAAGCTTTGTGCAACTGGCAGCATCAGCATCAGCATCAGCCCGAAGATGAAGCAATAACATCAACATGCAACATGCAACAAGCCACGAGCACTGGCGCTGGACACCTGGATCTGTCTGGAGTGTGGAGCCCGGAGCCCGTATAGTCTGCAGACTGGAGACTCGAGGTGTCTTGCTATCTTGCAGCTTGGCGGAAGCAACACAACAGGCCGCTGCTGCCACATGGCGTCGGCATTGTCATTGCGATTGTGGCACCTTTCCAGTTGTTGTTGTGCCTCTTGCCGGCGAAGATGCCGCAGCAGGGCTTGTTGTGACACCACAATATTTGCACATGCTTGCCACGTTGCAAGTTGCAAGCTCATGACGTGTCTGCCGCAATACCGCAACACCAGTTGCAGTCGCTGTTGCTGCTCCTCACGTTGCAAGGTGTGAGGCAAGCTCAGTTGCAGCGCAGCTCAAAATAAAAAAATAAAAGAAAATGATTCGCTGAACTTCTCCCTGCGACTGTCCACACTTGCAACCGGCCACTTGCAACCGGCCACTTGCCACTGACCACTCACCACTTGCAGCGTGCCACTTGCCACTTGCCACCTCGCTCCCGACTCCCGTTGCAGCCATCGGGGGTCGTTTTGCTAAAGCGCCAAACAAATTAACGATGCAAATTGCCGCAACCGGCAACAGTTTGTGCCACAAGCAAACGACGCGTCGTCCAGGTCCACGGCAATTGGCAATTGGCATTGCAACCGCGTTGAAAGTACGCTTGCAACCTGCTGGTGCCTGCACAGTGGGCAGCCAAGGCATCTTGATAAACGATTTCCGCAAAGAATCGATTCGCATTCCCAGTGCAGCAGGCATTAATAGAGTCGCACACACGCTATCAGGCAACTTGCAACTTGCGGCTTGCAACTGTTGCAAGCTTAACCCCGTGCTCAGCTCACTTGCGCAGCTGTGCGATACGTGCGGTTCGATAACTGCACAAAAAATGACTCTGTTTACCATTGTGCACAGATTTGCATCGAAACGAGACTGTGGCGCCGGCAACGAAATCTTCTGGCAGCCAAACGGATACCCTGTAGCAGGGGTAGAACTGCATGAAGTCCCTAAGTTGCAGTATCGATTAATTTGGATTCATTTGTTGTTAAAATATCGTTTTAAATCGATATAAGAAAGTCCGAAAAATGTTTTATATTTAATTAGACCTATTGGGGTCAAAGTTATATTAATTTATTTTAAATATATATTTTCGATACAACAAATCGTTACTCAGATTTGATATAACTAATCGATGAAATCCTATCGATATGCAACTTTTAGACAAGGTTGCTTTTGCTGATTAGATATAAATGAGTAACCCTATCGATACATTGATTGGCCTTGCAAATATCGATAACCATATCATGCTTATAAAGAAAAAAAAAAAATAATTTTAATATTCTTAGTTCTAACTTAAATTATTATTATATTTTTAATTCAATTTATATTTGTAATTTTCTTTATCTATTTTTTAATAACTTTGAGTCGACTGCTCTTAGTTGACGTAAAATAAATAAATAAATAACAAAATAAATAAATGCGTTCTCTGTTCTTATAAATATATATTTATTTTCTAGAGTTTATACGTGTAGACACTACGAAATTGTTATAAAAGCAAAGTAATCTGGCCCATAAACTTCAATGAAACTTTCGACTTTACCCCTGTTATACACTTTAACTACTTTATATGCGTAGGGTATGCCGAGTGCATCATATTCTCAAGAACCATCGGGTCTCAGTTAGCTTAGCTTGTGAGCTTTAATTATTTTACAGCTTTTTGGGGGTTTCTTCTCTCCTTCCCCTTTATCGCCTTCCCCTTCTACTTTGTTTCCACTTTGTGTCTGTGTCTGTGGCAAGGGACTTAAGCGCCAAAGAGTTTTAATTGCTTTGCCAGACATTCACTTTTATTAGTTTTGTTTTTGTAGATTTTGTTTTTTATTTTGTCCACATTTCGATGTCACTTGCGCTGCTGCTGACGATCCTTTTGCAATCGTGCTTCGCGTTGGATTGCCCAAGAATGTATCTGCCTGCGGCGGCATCTTTGGGTCTCCCACTTTGCCTCGTCGCGCCGGAGGTTCCCAGTCGATTCCTTGGCATATAGCTTAATTAATTGACGTGTTGTTGCTGCTGTGGCCTGACCACTTGCTGGCTGCAGTCTGGCAATCTGGCAGTCTGGCAATCTGGGCAATTGCCTCATTTACATCTTGTTATTATCAGTTTGACAAGGCAGCCAAATTGCACCTCAGTGTTCGGTTGGATGCGTCGCAGCTGCTCGGACCCACAGCTGCTCAAGATTACCAATTGTGTGTGAGTTATGCAATTAACTCGGCAGATCATTAGAACGTCTTGAGCATGTTTAAGCGTTGCTCCTAATTGCAAATAACATGGGAAACTACCAAGGGGAAGGAGAGAGATGAGCTGCAGAGGAGCTCAGAGTATCCAAAAATTAAAAAGACATTATTGTGGATTTATTGGCATAGGAGGAACCTCTCTCCTAACCAACACCATCGATGCTATCGATTATATGTGTCAACTTACTCTTCGAGTATTTCCAGCGTAACCTCCTTTAAATAGTGTTGAAAAATCCTTGAAAACAATTGATCGATACAATCGATTGTTATTGCGTTCTTTAGCAACATTAGCAACGAAAAACTCTGCTCTATGGGAAAATCATTTATTTATAATAAGGAAAAGCACGTTGAACTGTTGGGATAGGATGGGGTCATGTTGGGTGACTGTCAGTCCCCTCGTTAAATGCGGACGATTGTATTGCGGACTGTGTAACACGATGATCACACACTCCAGCCAAATGGTCAGCTGCATGTCGATCTACCGATCATCTGCCTGCCTGCCTGCCAGAGAAGATCAATGCACCGGGTCGGGTCTACGCGAAGCGCATGCACTTGGCCTTCTGTGTGTAGGTAACGGCACCGTATTCCTCGACTATCTGGTCGATGGCTATCTTATTGAGGTTCTCCAGATAGAGCCTGGTCTTGCGCGACTGTATGATGTAGCTGATGACGTCATGCATGTTGGTGAAGAATAGAAAACCGGCTGTGCCGCAACTGAGATCCAGATAGCGGAATCGATTCACATCGCAGGTGCAACCATCGTATAGGAAGTAGATGAAGTCGTTGTTGTTGTGGAAGCGGAAGACCACATAGTTGCCCCAGGGTGCCATCACGAAGACGCGTTCCGCACAGCGAAATCCGGCACGCAGCAGCTTGCAGATGCTATCGTAGCATCCATTCTCGGATCCAACAACTGCCATCGTTTCCGGGATGCGAAGCAGAGCCGGGTAATGATTAGGCTGAGCGCGCAGCACATCGTGGGGTCCGGTCGTCTCGGGACATGGATCCAATGGCTGGATCAGCTTGGGTAGCTCCGGGCATGGCGGACACTCTTGTTGTACCGCTACGGGGGCTGCGGCGATGACTGATTTTCCCTTCTTTTTTCCTCCTTTCCCTTTTTTACCCATCCTGACGGGTAATGCGGTCCGCGATCAACGAACTCCCTCAACGATAGTCCTTATCCAATGATTTCCCTTTCCCTCTCTTCCTCTTTTTCTCACTCTCTCTCTCTCTTTCTCACTCGCACACTCTCTCTCTCTCTCTATCTCTTCCCACACCACACACTCACGAGCACGGGCAAGGGTGGGTTGGGATGGATGGATAAATGGGTGGTTTCGTAGTGTACGTTGGTGTGTGCTGGGTCCGGGGTTACGATCGGTACTGTGTCTGTCGTGACAGTCGCCTGTAAGAACTGCTGCTTAGGCGCTCCCCCTGAGAACGCAACGTGCTTTCCAAATTTTTTTTTAATTTTCTCAAAAACTGGAAAGCCTAAACTAACGAATTTTGCTGAAAAATTATTTTCTTACTTTTTCCGAGATTTTTATTTTTGTGTGTACATATGTACAGCCAGTTCTAATTCTGAGAGAATTGTGCTGAACGTCTCAACGAGCAACAGACCTCGACTGACAGTAACCTCGCCAGTTGCTTGGATTTCACAGTTTTCGAGCAAATGAGTCTAGTTTTTTGGGGTAGCAAGAAAACCGTATAGTAATCGATATTACCGATAATTTAATAGATATATTATATTTCATTAATATCGATGGTATTATCGATAATCACTCCATTCCATCCCAACAGTTAATAGAAATAAATGGGGTTTCTCATATAGGAATGGTATAGAGAAAATCGCATCACAGTCGATAGTATAGATGATTGAATAGGGTCTCTAATACATCGATTGCTCTAAAGCTTTTCCAGCTCTGTTTTAAGAAGTTTGCACCAAATATACCAAGCACTCAATACGTATGGAACTGAGAATGGGTTCGGGAGCAGGACTGACAGTTATCCCTCTCGAAAAAGGACAGATCAAGAGGAAAAAAAAAACAGAAAAAAGGATAGATCAGCGAATGAGGGGACGAAAAAAGAACAATATGTTTTTGATTAAAAAAAACACATCTCATAACACAAATTTTTATTTGAATTTCAAAGAGTTTTTAGGGCACTTGCAATAGCTGCAGCAAGCCCAGTCTTTATCTTTGGGATCCACATTTGAAATCTAAGGGATAATAAACGCGTTCAAAGGTGTAATATGGAAGACATTTATAAGGCCCAACATTTTAAAAACGTTAAATTCGTTATTTTGTTACATACAAAAAATCATAGCTCAAGCAAAAGTATCGATTGTTTTGGTCTTTAAATCATCGCGGCTTTTCGCCTTTAGAGGCTGAGGTATGCCAGTTATGAAGTACTCGATATGACGTTGGGGATGGGGTCTGATTATCGTACGATCTGTTTACATTCAATCGCATAAGTGGGCGCACACAGACACTCCACTTGGCTCAGCTTCGGCTTGGCTAACCTTGTCCAGCCCAGGGGCAGCAGTTGGCTGCTCTGAGAATGTAATGGATATCTGGGCGAGAAGCAGTCTGTGCTAATAAAGAAGGCATTATGTAATGCAAATACAGTGTCTGCTGCTGGCAGCCAAAAGAGATACAAGATACGCGATACGCGATGTGCGATACAAGCGCCGAGATACACAGATGAAATCCAAGCTCAAGTGGAGCAGCCAAGACAAGACAAGACGAGACGAGGCGAAGGCGAGTGAGCTAACCAATTGATTCCGAAGCGATCCATCGAGCTCGTTAATTAAAACAACAATCACTGCAGGCAGGCAGGCAGGCAGGCAGGAGGCACTGCTACCACTACCACAACCACTGCCACTGTGGCTGCCACAGCCGGCACAGCTCGAGCCAGTTAATCGCGTGTGTCAAGTGCGCCACTCGAACCAAAGTCCCCTTCTGTCTCCTCTCACTGTCTCTCTCTTTCTATCTATCTCTGTCCATCTGTGTAATTGAGAAGAACTTGATTTCCATTTCAATTTCAGTCTACTCCAATTGGATTTGAATTTGGTTTTAGTTTCGGAAACGCAGCAGATGCAACGAGGCAGTGATCCTCTCGAGAGTGGTCTTGTGTGGGTGTCGCCTCCACTTCAAGTCTGTTGTAACGTTACCCCATATGCAAATGAGTGTTGCAGCTGAGACTCATATGAAAATTCAACTACGACTCGATTGAGCTGTGATGTGCATACAAATGCAACGCTACAGGCTGTCTCCGGCTTCATGTCTCTCTTTCTGTCTCTGTCTCCCTCTCTCGCTGACTAATCGCTTAACCAGTTAAGCAGCTGCCAGCTAGGAATAATACAAGATTAGAGCGCAGTCATAGAGTTATATTCTAAGCACACGCCGCTGACATTGAAAATAATTAAGTTTTCCGAGTGCTCAAGGAAAACAATTGTATTAAAAGCGAAATAATGTAATTTTCTTTGAGCGATTTTATCATTCGCATAACCGTGAAACTGTAAGCCATATCTTGGCCCATTATCTTGTTGCTTTGTAGGCTTGGACTGGCCCAAATAGACGTTACTTCTCTGCCTTCCCTTGCCTCCCTCTATGCGATGCGATGCGATGTTCAATGTCTTCTGCCCGGTCTCACGTAACTCGTTAATTGCCGCAGGCCTCCGACTTTTGCATTGTTTCTCTCTCTCTTTCTCTCTCTCTCTCTACCTATCCCTCTCTCTGCCTCGGACACAAAGTTTAATTGGCAATTGACACAGAAAATCATTGGCAAAACGGAAGTTCATTAGGCTTTGTCTTGGCTCACGATGCCATCCATCCGATGTGTCTCTGTCTCTGCCTCTGTGTCTGTGTCTGTGATGTAACCCGACAAAACATTTACCCAACATCACTGGCAACATCAGCGTGCGACCCAAACAGCGACTGCATCGACTTGGTTCTTTTGGGGTCTCTTGGGGCAAAACAATGGCATATCGATAAACATGGCAAATACTTTGTAGTATTTACGCTAAACATCGCATTGAGCATGTAATGCGATTGGGTAACAGTGGGCAAAAGAGGCGACTGAGTGCACACAAATTTATATACTATATACTGTTATATACTGTTCTAATTTCCATCCAATCGGATCAGTATATCATATAGAACATGCTTAGAAATTCCTTTCAATTTGCCTGCTTGGAAAGTGGAGAAGGAAAGGTTTCTCAACCGACTGTTCAAAAATATATATAAGCAGGGATTTCCTGCCAGTCTTGTAGTCTTGCCCCACTGTGCAGAGTCAAGCGACGTCATCGCATAATCGCGATAAGCGCGACCCACAACAATTGAACCGCAGTCGATGCATAAATATGAAGCGCTCTCTGACTGACCAAACGATCAGCGGATCGCTCGACTGGTTGACCCAGCGGGCTGCACCTACGGCAGCAGCTCCCCTGCCCTCTGCATTGCGGGGCAACTCCTTCAACTCCGCCTCCGACTTTGGCCTGCAATTCCAATTCCAATTGCAACTGCAATGCGGCGATTTTCAATTGTTTGCTTAGGCATTTGGACCGTTAGTTATGCGATCGTTGTTGCTGTTGTTATGCAAATGAATGCTGCTGCCTTTGGCCAGCTCACCTTTGCCCACGCCAGCCCATCGGCGCCTCTGTCCTTGACATGTGCCAAAAGCCAAAATAATATAAAAAAAGGAACAGAAACCGACACCACACTGCAGCATGTTGCAAGAACTCTTGTGGCAACCTGCGTTGGCTTTCGAGCACGACTTGTGCTGTTGCTGTCGCTGCCGTTGCTGTTGCTGTTGCTGTCGTGTTGTTGTTGCTGTTGTCACCATGTCACGCTGTGGTATGCGGCAGCCTGGATTACTCTGGCTGTAAGTAATAAATGCAGCGTGCAGCGTGAACGCTTTTCAAAATATTCTAAGTGTGCGCGATCTCGAGTTCGTTGCCTCAGTCTTTCGTTTGCCTATGCATTGCTGCGTTGGTGTCGCTGTCGCTGTCGTCGTCGCCGTCGCGGCGTTGCGCATAATTTGTCCACAGCTCTTTGGCTTTGACTCGACGACGACTCAACTCGACTTGGTTTGGCTTGGCTCGACTCGGGTTTCGTTTCCTACTCTCGAGCCAGCCCAAAGCCATAGCAAATTGCTTCCTTATTTGTATGTGCGATACACGGCTCGAGTCCCCGCGATTTCGTGTGCTGCGAGTACAAAAGCAACGTGCTGCACACACAAACACACACACATGAACGTAACACACATGTGCAGAGCGCACAAAGAAGTACTTACCTATGCTAAACTGCTTACAGAGCTGCACAGTGGCACACAAGCTAAGATAAAGTAGTGAAAATGTATTTTTATTTTTTTTTTTTTTATTCTGCAGAACTTTTTCTCTGTTCTTCTCCAATAAAAATTAATTAAATGTTCAATCATTTATTTAGTTTCAATTTCTTCAAGGGTTTTACTTTTAAAATAGAATAACTATCAATTTTTGGTGCATATAATATATGATTTTCAACTATCAGCATTTAGAAATATTCGAAAAGTTCCAAATTCTACTGCATCAATTTAAAATGTAAATCTCTTGGAAATATCAAGTTATCATAGTGAAGGTTTCTTCAGTTTTAATAGACTATACTTAATGAGGTTTTTGTGTGATTTGCAAGTCTCTTTTGCCTATCACACTGTTCACACACGGTTCTAATGCACTCGCAACCACTGTGCATAGCTGCTGTGACTGTGTTGAGAAATGCCCGATGCTTCTAATATTATGTAGCTAGTTTTTTTTTTGATTTTTTTTTTTTTTTTTTTGGGATCGCAGTGCGATGCTGTGGGCGTTCAATTGGCTTCATACAAAATTCGCTTGGCCGCCCTCTAATCTTATCGCCACAAATTGATCTCTGCGGCGGGCGCTTAAGTGGTCGTCGTTGTCTCTTTTTGTTGCTGTTGTTGCTGTTGTTGTTGCCATTGTTTCTGCTGCTGTTGCTGGTGGTCTTAGAATCGCCAAATTTGGGTGCGCCATAGCCCAACAATGGGGGTAGGCAGCTACTCTATGTACAACTCGACTACTACTTGACTTGTGAGTGGGCCTTACGCTCCAATGAACTGGGCTCGCACACAATCTCCATTGTCGCCGGTTTGTCCGTTGGGGCCGCCCTGCCGCCTTATCGTACATCAATCAATCACACTCGACGACGCTGACAATCATTGGCCATTGGCTTCTATGCATGCTATGGCCAGAAGTCTCGTTTTCTAGGTGTATCTCTTGTCCCCCCCACTATCGTCTTAAGCATCTATAGCAGTGCGGGATCAGAGCATAGACTGATTGTTGCGGTTCCACTATAGAGCACAGTGCTGAGCAGGTGTCGTGCTCAATCACGACTCGAAGGGAGAGAGAAGGAATCAGAAACATAATTAAACTATGCGATAGTTACAATAGTTGTAGATAGACCAAAGTTCTTATTTATAAATGCAATTTAAATTCATTCACTTTTATTTAAATGATTTTTAAGCATATATGATGTAAATATAATAGATTAGACTTGAAGCATATTTTTCTTGTTTTTCAATTATCTAAAATACCTATATCACGTAATTTGCTATTGTAACGTCTCTATCGTGAGAGCTCTCGTGCCTGCGATGAAAACAAAATGTGTCACGACTGCATCGCTACTCCGATCTTTGGTCTCTTAAGTCTCGACTCAATTAATCGTTAATGAAAACATATTTTAATGGCAATTGTTGGTAATTTGTTTGTTTTCTTGTCGACTGTGTGTGTGTGTGGCTGTGTTGGGGTGATTAATTTTTCATATCAGTATCGCGTCTTATTTGTTTTGGATTCTTTTGGCATTTTGAGACTATTAGAATCTCGAAGTCGCGTTCAGCCTTGAAATCATCGATTGTTGTTGTTAGTTTTGGAAATGAACCCACATGGCATATGGCATCAAGATCGCAGGGGGAAGGAGGCGGAGGGTCTCAGTGTCCCTGTCCGGATAAACCGGATAAATGCGTTCAATCTAAACAATTTGTGCGGCATGTCCGCATGATTGACTTGACTTCACCTCACTTGTCTCCCTTTGTTGTTTGCTTGTCTACTTAACAATTAACTTTTGTTTTCTTCTGGTATCCTCTCTCTCTACCTAGCTTTCTAGCGGTCTCTCTCTCTCTCTCAGTCTATGACATTTTGCTGTTTGTCGCTTGAAAGTCAAGGTCGACGCCAGATCAATCGCAAATCGCCATGTCAACTTGTCTGTTTCGCTAGCCACATTCATCGATCAGCGAACATCGATCATCGATCGTCGATGGTCGATGGTCGATAAACGATCAATGATCTGCTAGAAGCGCAGTCCATGCCATGTGGCCATGCAACTGACATTTGGCTGGCATTTGACAGCGCTCTGACAGTCATAGGACATTTATTATGCATTTGCCCCCATCGCAGCTGCCGCGATTATTGATCGCAGATTCGATCGATTCGATAACTTTCGAATTGTCAGATTAAGCATTGGGCTTAGTATTTGCCAAAATTATTATTATGATTTCCAGAGGGTCCATATAGGTGCAATACGAATTATTGCAAAAATGGAGTCTGTGATTTGTAATCGTAACAAATTGATGGGTGTGTTTTATAAGGTTTTATTTGTCTGGTTGTCTGTACGTCTGCCCTGTTTGTTTGTCTGTTGCCAACTTGTCTTTTTTCCAGTCATTTTTTAAGCTGTCATGATGAACTACATATATCCCATAGTTTTCATAGGAAAAATATATCCAAATCAAATACTTTCTTGTTTTCCTTAGGTTTTTCCCTTGAGTTAGTATTTCTATATGTTATTTTAATAATATTTGCACAATTAGCATACGAAATATGATTATATTATATGGTACTTTGAGTTTTTATTGTTAGTATTTTGTTATTTTAATATTTTAAATGATTTAGTATTGTCAGTATTCTTGAAAGTAATTAGTATTATTAGCATTTATAGTGTGCTTTTGGCATTGTGAGTATTTGTTTTAGTGTTTTTTGTTTTTAGTATTTTTTCCAGTAATCATTCAAATTGATGTCAAGTGCCTGGGGGCCGCCAACAATGAAGACACACACACGGTGTTAACAAAGTACTTAACGCTTTTCCCCAATGGCAGATCGATTGGAGGCGTTACATTTACCGTTATCGTGCGCTACGAATGGAATTTTCTCCAGCTTACTCACCGGAGACCTTGAATAGACCCGACCGCAGACAATGGAAAGTGAGAGTGTTAGCAAAGGGTGCAGTGCTCGATTGGCAGATACCCTGTACAAGTGGCAGAGAGAAAGATTGTGTGTACAGTATATAGTAAGGCAGATTTTATGCGATTTTGACTTCTTGCACATCACTGGAGTATAGTGTTGTTAGACGATTTTCTACACTATTAAGTTTCCGTTTTACTTTCGATATTAACAATTGATTTCTAAGTGAAATTAATGCTTTAATTTTTAATTATCTTAACAATGTTGAAGAACTCCTTAAAAACAATCGATAGTTCAAAATTAATCGTTGTATTGAAAAAATTATGATGAAACCAACGATAACATCGATATACTACAGGGTATAAAAAGGTCGATTTATGCGCAATCGTAGCTCAATTGCAGCTGCCGTTGCTGCTGAAATCGTGAGGCGTGGGAGTGGGCTCAAGAGGGGGAGGAGGGGGAGTGGCCTGATAGGAGTTGGGCTACCTGGTAGCTTCTTCGCTGCAGCAGAGTGCAGCGGGCTTGGCTCGCTACCTGGGGACTGCGGGGGGTTGCGGGGGATTCTGTTTAATAACCCATTTTGTCTATTAAATGTTGCTGCCGTGGAATGCTGCCCCCAACACCAACTCCGTCTCCGTTGGCAGTATTTTTTTCCTGACATTTACCGACAACCCAAAAAAAAAAAGAAGAAAAATACCAAAAAAAAAAAAACAAGAAAAATAAAAGCAGAAAAAAAAACAAAAATACATAAGCTGCTTGAGACAAGCCCGGCTGGGGCAGCAGCAGCAGCAGCGTGTTGTTGCCGGTGTGGCAAGTGGTCGCTCGTCGTCGTCATCGTCGTCGCCGTCGTCTCCATTTCCAGCTGCAGCGGCGACCCGTCGTTGTCTTGTCCCATTTAACATTTTGGCACGCCACAGCGCAGCAGCGGCGGCGCATCGAAGCTGGCGATGCGATGTTGCCACGTTTCATGCTGCCATGTTGCCACGTTGCACGCTGCCAAGTTGCCACATGGGCTGCGTTAAATTGATCCGAAGCGGTGATTGGGCTGAAGTTGAAGCGGGCAAAAGGGAGCAGGAGGAAGGGTAGGGGTAAAGGCAGAGGAGGGGGTAGGGGTGGGGAGGGTTAGAGCTGTCTGATGGCCTTTGTAGGTGTCTTGCGACAAATGTTTCTATTGTAACAGAAATTTGCGCCCTTTCACGTTTGCCGCAAAATGTCAAACCGTGCCAGCTGCCTCAAATTAATTGCCACATGCCACCAGCAGCACTCCCGACTGGCTCCCTCCCCCTACCTATCCCGCTGCCCTGCCCTAGGTGTATATAGAGTTAATGCCTGACCCTGTCAACCTCTTCACATTTCGGCAGCGGGCGAGGGGCGAGGGCCGACGGCGATGACTTTGTATGGTTGCATGCCACAGAAAGCCGCAGCTTGACTCCGATTGGCGTCGTCTCTGGGGCTGGGGCTGTGACTGGGGCTGGGCCGTTGGATCGGAAACCGCAGAAGCAACTGTGCTGCAACCGGCAACCAGCAACTTGCAACCAGCAACTTGCAACTGGCAGTGGGCTCGTTCTATTGTTTTGTTTGCCTTTAGATTGGTTTCGGCTTTGGATTTTGGTTATTGTGGTTATGGCTTGCTTTATGCGCTTCATGCAACATTAGTCAATGACACTCGCTGCTGCTGCCTATGTTGCTGCCGTCGCTGCTGCTGCTGCTTGCAACATCATCTTGCGTCAAGCGCTGAAATCATTATACTTTGCAAAATTTATGCAATGCGCTGTCAAACGATACAACCTACCTCCCCCTCTCCCTCTCCCTACCTCTCCCCCCTGCCCGCCCCCCTGGCAACTGCCCGCTTCCTCATCTTCATTCTCATTCATTCGATTCGTTTCCATTCTCTTTCCAACTGTGAGTACCCGCAAATCTATTCAATTCTCATTCAGCTTCCACTCGCTTCCCAGTCAAGCAGCCTCAGCCTCAGCCTCCTCAATTGTCAAAAATTCCAGCTGCGTAGCTTTATTGCCTGCCGAACCACTTCTGAACCGGTTCAGCAAACTGTTCTGAGCAACTGTTGCTGCTGTTCACACTGTTGCTGCTGCTGCTGCTGTGACAAAGCCAAGTCGAAAGTTATGCAAATCCATCGTTACTGGCGTTTCTCCAGTGGCAGCAACAACACTCTGTTTGGCAACAGCAGCAGCTAATTAGCTACCGCAGCAACTGTTGCTGCTGCCACATAATGCAAATGGAAATTAATAGCACATTAGCGTAGCGTATCGTATCGAAAACGAAATGACAGGAAGTCTCTCTCGCTGATGTCATCGAAGAAATTCAAAAATTGCAAATCTTGAAAAATTGCCCGACAGCAGCAGCAGCATTAGGGGGGCAATTTACGCGCTTTTGGCCAACACAGGAAACTTGTTGCTTTGGGGCATAGCAATCGCATTGAGTGCAGCTCTCGCTTTCCTTTACACGCCCTCTACACCGCCCCTTGCTGGCAGCTGCAACAGTTGCTGCTGCTGCTGCTGCTGCTGTTGTTGGGGTTGACACATTTTGTCAATTGGCTGATTATGTTGTCTCGGTCTCTGGACAGTTGTTGCTGCTGTTGTTGCTGTTGTTGCTGTTGTTGCTGTCGTGGCTGGTGTTGCTGCTGCAGTCATAACTAACGCAAGTGAAATTGCTTTTTGGTCTCAGTTCGCTTCGGTTCACTTCGTTTTGGCTTCGGCTGCGGGATCGGCTTTTGGGACCGCAGTAAAAGCGTGCGACTTTTCTTTTTTCGGCTTTTCTCAGCAACATTGATTTCCTCTTTCATGGCCGGTTACCGTTGCAGGCGATGTTGTTGCTGTTGTTGTTGCTGTTGTTGTTGCTGTTGTTGTTGCTGTTGTTGTTGCTGTTGCCGTTGCTGTTGCAGTCGCACAAAATATTTCCTGCTCTGCAGCAAATCGTGCCATGATGTTGCTGCTGTTGTCAGTCTGCTTATTTTGGGCTACTAAGCAAAATTGTCAACATTTACAAGTATTATTCAATTTGCATGCCGCTGAGGCACACACACAGACACACACAGAGACACACTCACACTCAGTCGCACAGTCTAGAGGAAAATTTCACTTTCGCCGTGCACATTTCACATTTCCACTCCAAATTGACAGTTTTCGTGCTTTTCATTGATTGTCCTTTTGTTGTCACATATGTACTCGTATGTACGGTATGTTCACAAGAAAAGGAAAGTTCCCCCTCCCCCGAACTCGTAGACTCAGCGAACATTCATGCAAATTAACATGACAGCAACAGTTAAGGGTAGACCCGGGTGGGAGTTACGTGGAGCTACAGGCCTTTCGCTCCAGTTGTGATTTGGGGCAGTCGAACAGTTTCTATTGAAAATTGTTCTTCTATACGATATTTCTAGCTTATACCAAGTGTTTCAAGGGTAAGCTTTCCGAAATAGTATTGAAAAAGACTTTAAAAACAATCGATTATCTGACAAAATGATCGATATATAAAAAAACTTAATGAATTTTTTTAAACGCGTTTTTTTTATTTCTTAGCCAAGTAACTCCTGAATATAATTTATTTTATTGAAATATATATATAATCCTAGTGGCTCGACCGAAAACTCTCTCAGACAGTGCTGTAAAATTTTCAAAAAACTATCGATAGTCTAAAGAAATCAACCGATATATTGAATAAATAATGAAATCATTACAAATATCGATTCAGCTCCTTTTCCGCACTACGTGATGATTCCTCGACTGAGAGAGAGAATACATAGATACTACTCCGCTACCTTCACTGAATTAAGGTTTGTCTTGCCACCGAAGACCTTTAAAGATTCCACAAGAGTCGCTCCTGAAGTTGGCCCTGACTGCATCAAGACAATCAGTCAGCAAAGTGTGAGAAGGAGAGGCTGAGGCTAAGAGGCAGAGGCTGAGGCTGTGGCGCGAAGTGACAACTGATTGAAGCAATTCATTGCAGCAACACGCGGACAGACAGACAGACAGACAGACAGGCAGACAGAGAGACAGACAGGCAGACAGACGTGCCTTATTTATGGCTGGCTTTGTGCACTGTAATCATATGCAAGTCCTTTGTCAGCTCTCGCCAGCAACAGCAACAACAGCAGCAACAACAATAAATAACAAGCGAAAAATCCCAGCAATATGAATACACGAGTACATGAGTACTGAGTGCGAGTATGAGTGTATTCAAGTACCGCGCGAATGCATAATGAATAAAGAAGCAGAAAATCGGCAAGGTGGGGAGAGATGAGGCGATGGAGAGAGAGGAGGAGGGGGAGAAGAGAAAAGAGCAAGCTCACATTGTAATTTAGATCATGGTTGATAAATTTTATGACACGAGCGCGCCCTATAAATTTATTTTTGCCGCCGTTGTTGCTGTTGCTCTGTCGCAGTCGCAGTCAACGTCGCTGCCACTGGTAACACAAAAGTGAGTTCGTGTCTTAAGTCTTTCGTTTGCGAAACCCATGAGAAACTTTGCAGCGCGAAGCCACTGTGTGTATTGAGTGTGCCTGTGTTTGTGTGTCTCTTTCTATGTGTGTGTGTGTGTTCCTCTGTGTCGCATTGTCGTTGTCAGCTCGTTAAACAACTCGCCTCATGATGCTCGAGGCTCGCCGTATCGCTGCTCGTGGCCTGCGGTTCATGTCTGGGGCATCTCAAGCAGTGTGGCATCCTCCCCCCTCGCTCCCCCTGGCAAACCCTTGCCACTCTGCTGGCAGCAATAAAGCACCGCGCATCTTCAATAAATTGAATGCAGCTGCCGACACAGACAGAGAGATAGAGGGAGAGGGAGAGAGAGGGACAGAAAAAGACGTAGAAATTATACAACAAAATCAATTGCATTTTGTTGCCTCCGTTTTTGTTGGCTGCCCCCTTTGAGGCTTTCGCCGAGTGCCGACACAGCGACAGCAAACAGGCATCTGTCTTATATAATAAATTGACATGAGTAATCATCGCCATCAACATCATAATCATCATCAATCAACATGATCATCATCATTATTAAAGAGATGCAAACAATGAGTAATCCGCAGTCACACGAAGAACATCGATGACAATATAAACATGGAAGATGCTGCAGGGTTGTCACCTCTGCCTAAAAACAACAACATGTTGCATTTTTATTACCTCTATGTTGCTTCCTTTCCAGTGCGCATATTCCATAGGCCTTCTTTGGGTTTTGCGTAAATTAATGCTGCGAAAAAAGTTTATTATCGTGATGACGATGTTTCAAAAAAACAATTGATTTTATCGATTGTAGTACGACTTTCAGGCAACAGCACTTCCTAAGATACCACAGCTGGAGAGGAAAAGCAGTATTTATTTGCAGTATTTTGAAAGAATGTTCTTGAAGGCAGTGCTGGAAAAGGGAGGCTGAAAATGGTCGATATGGAGTGCTATCTGTAAAAAGAACTGAAAAGATTTCTATGAAAATTATCAAAGATATAGACGACGAATAGACTTGAAGCCACAGTCGATGCCTTATAATGAGTATTAGAAATAAATACTCCTCTCTCATAGATACTTCTGCATAGCAGCCACCGATGTGCATTAGTTAATCTACATTCTATTCAACTATTCCAAAATCAGAGCTACACTGCGATCTGACTATGCACTTCCCCAAAAAGTGTCGAATATTTAAATTCTTTTGAAGTTTATAGGGTAGCTTAAAGTCTCAAGTAGCATGTCTCTCTCTCAGCGCCTGCCTACGCACGCGTTCGAGTGCACTGTCTGCTGCAGCAGCAGATTGACAGATTTGAAAAGGATGCGCAACTTGGGAGAGCTGCAAGGGGCATAATCCATCTGGGACCACACGCGTCGCGAAGACGCGAAGGCTGCGGCACACGTGCTTTGCGTGCTGTCAATTGCAGCATGCTTGATCAGTGCGGCTGTCGGGGCCTGTTCTGGTGAGCCGGAATACACACAGTGGGGTACACACTCGGTACACTCGGCTCGGGTGCTCGAGTCAGGTGGTCAGGTCAGGTGGAGATGCGATGCGATGCGTTGCGGGCGGTTGCCTTTTGGGGATGAGTACGCAGATTTGTTTGGGGGAGGCAGTGCGTGTGGCATGTGGCATGAGGTAGGTGGCAGGTGGCATGTGGTAGTTATTGCATAATTGCCAAGTTAGGCAGGGGATAAGAGGGGCAGAGGCTGCGAGGGCGGCAGCTGTTTGAGCACTTTCAATCAAAACGAAAGACTTAGGCAACGAACTTTGGCATGCAATGCGCACGCGTTGCCGCTTGTTTGAAAGTGACGAAGCTGACTGATTGAGAGCGTGAGTGAGTGAATGAATGACAAACTGATGGAATGACTAACAAACTGACTGATTGACTGTCTTGCAGCACATCAATACGAGCGACCACATCGAACTTTTGCGCTAATTTCACGCCAAAACGATCGCCTCGAGTCTCGTGTCTCGCTTGAACATCTGCTACCATCGACGGCAGCAGCATCTGCCAATGCGGGGCAACACTGGCAAATCTACAATTCCAATTGCAACTAAAGCAAACAACAAACAACGAGCGACAAGCGACTAGTGACAACAGTAAAAGAGCAACAACAACGTTTGGCGGACATTGGCTTTGTAGAAATAACAAAAGAATGTGTTGCAATTGGAAATAATTGTTTATGCTTGGCATTAAAATCATTACAAATCGGCAAAGCGCAAACAGCAACAGCAGCAGCGACAACAACAGCAGCGACAACAACAGCATCCACAGCAGCAGCAACTTTTGTATCTGTTGTTGTTGCTGGCGCTGTTGAAGTTTTCAAGTTTCCAGCTTAACATTGACAGTTGCCAAAGAGGAAACATGCAAACGTTAAACGAGAACAGCGACAAACAGCGAACGGTAGCCAGCAACAACAACAACAACAACAGCAGCAGCAGCAGCGACAACCTCATGCAGCAACAACATCACATGGCGACAACAACAGCTTAACAGATTTATATACCCTGAAGATTTGCAGGCGCCTGAGTTGGATTTTTATGGTATCCCATGCTGATTATAATCTACTATTATTATTATAATTACCACTATTATTAACACCATTATAACTCTTATTTTATGTGGTTAATTGCATGTTGATTAATGTCATTATTATTATTATTTATTGCTAATAAAATTATTATTATATTTTTCAATTGCATTTCAGGCAGATTATTCTTATCATTCGTGAAAATTATGAGAATAGAATAATATTTCAAAATCATAAGAAAAGTTTAAAAATATTAAAAATTTATTATTTATTTTAAAAGTGAATAATATTTAAATTCGAGTTTATTTATTTATTATTTATTTTAATATTATCAACATTATTATATTTTATGTTATTAGTATTCACTCGTCCTGCGAACTCTTCACCTCTTTAACAGGGTATTTCAGTCTCACCTATCGCCCTGTTTATAGCATAATAATGTCGCCGCAATCATTCGCTGAGTACTTAACGAACGCACAACCTTACGATGCGACAACAATGATGAGGATGATGGGAATGATGATTGAGAATTATGATGGCGGATTGACGATCGAAAAAAACGATGGGTAGAAGAAGAAGAAGAACAACAACAAGAGACTGTCTTTTATTGCGACTTTGACTTCGACTCCGACTGACTGCGACTGCGACTTCAATTCGGGATGATGAGCACGACGCTGACAACGCGGCACATTCTTTATTTAATACCCTCTTTTATTTTTTGTTGAGTTTGTCAAAAGTGACTGTACCCAATTTATTCGCATTAGTTGGCAACATATGTAGGCATGTCATCACGCTGTCGTCGTCGTCGTCGTCGGAGACTGTGAAAGGCTTTAAGCCTATATTAACTTTGAATGAACCGTACCGAAATTAAAATAATATCGAGAGGTGCCTAAGCAAACAGAAGCCGGCACAGAAGTCGCCTTGAGCTTCGTAGACATTTCAATATTTACCCAGTGCTCTGGCAGCTTATGGCAACTCTGGTAACTCTAGAGAAACCCCATTAGTTAATGACGAACCGCTTGACAAGTAGATTTAGAGGGATATTGTAAATAAGTTCTCAGTACTCGGTCTGCATGATTGGAATGGTATATTTTGTTAGCTACTATACGGCTCCTCCTCCTCTCCGTGGAGCACACTCTAGTCTACTTGTAGAGCATTCTCAAACAAATAGGCAACAATAACAAATCGGACTCTGTATGTCTGTCTGTCTGTCCTAGGGTATTTATTATGCATACACAATCATGTGAAGAGCTGGAAAAGAGTCTTCGAACTGGCATTGGCTGCCATCGAGTCTAAATAGATTGTGAACACGTACGAAACATCCACTTGAGCCGAGTTTCGTGACATACTTAAAGAACAACCTAAGCCAGATAATTAGACAATTTTCGGGCAAATTTAAAGCCGTTTTTTCCGTTTTTTTTTTCTGTATTTTTTCACGCTCAAGAACATTTTGAAAACGTTCGGTTGACACACGGCACGACGACGTCGTCTCTTTCTCTACTTTGGACCCACAAGAAAAAAACAAAACGAGTCGAGCTGCTCTTGGTGGATATTTGTCTTGATACCCATTAGATATCCACCCACAGATTCTGTCACTCAGATGTCGGGCTTGTCGCCTTAATGAGCGTCTAAATGCCAAATTAATGCCAGCCTAGAGCGTTCAGGGGGCCCTTGGGCTCGGGGACCGTGACTCGAATGCCGCTTACTCTCGGTCTCTCTCTAGAGACTGTCTCAGTCGACTAACTCGACTTCGGACTGAGATTCAGATTCAGATTCGGTTTCAGTTTTCAGTGTTCGCAGTTTCGTGTGGGCGACAAAATCTGCACCCTCTGCGATCTTTTTAGCTTCTTTCGCAGAGGGTATTCGAATTTTGTCACGATATCTGTAACGCATTGATGGAGATATATACCTCTAGGTGACCTTCTCAAATGGGTCGCTGTCTGTCTGTCTGGCTTAGGGACTATAATCTCTGGCATTGTAAATGAGATTAATATAAATTGTAAAGTGTGTTATGCAGCATATGATATCCTGTAGGGAGGGAGTGATTGACAGGCTACAATGTGATAGTTGCTCCATAGGGTGGTCTGGGCTAGTGCTGTAAAAAAATCCTACCAGAATTGATATATTTATGGTTTAATGATTTTTCCGATATAACGTTTGCTTTCTTAAAATTATATCTTATTTTTGTTTGTTTTTAGAGATTTTACAACACTGTTTGTATAAATTTGCGCTTGAGGTAAGCAACAATCATTGGAATGAAAGAAGAGCTTTGCCCAGAAGTTCGATGTAATCAATGGTATCATAGATTAAAGCAGTTTATGCCTGAAATACTCGAGAAGAGTAACAAACATCAAAATAAAAGAACAAGTTTACTTGAGAGACCCCTATAACATCGAGAAATCCATAGTGTTAAAAACCAGGTATTTTCTACATAACCCACAATTACTGCTTAAGAACAAATGCCAGTTGCAGTCTATGTTAGCTCAATTTAAGAGGTATTTACCTAGGTTTTCTTCGGGTTTCTGTAGTCTCATTCGGCTGGGTCATTCGGCTAGGTTCGACTTAGTTTGTGGGGCTTCATCGCTGGAGCTGTAACAGCAGCGATCTGGGGTTCTTTCGTGTCAAGTGGCCACATATACAGACGATGTAGTAGTTGTTGCCTTTGCCATAATTTACTTTTCATTAACAATAAATTTCAATTAAACTCACGATTTGGATATTAATAAAGTTTTCAGCGGCACGAAAGGCAAATAACCAAAAAACCAAAAACAGCCAAACACGCCAATGGGTGTGTGTGTGTGAGAGTGAGTGTGTGTGTGTGTGTGAGTGTTAGCAGTGAGTAAACCTTTTTTGGTGTGCGAGTACTCGTTGTGCCTGATCCAAAGTTGAAGTTTATTGGCAAATCTGCGAGTGGGAGTTCGGGTTTCGTGTCTCCCTGGGCCACAGCGGGTTCGCCAGTGCTGTAAAACGACAACAACAGCAGCAGCAGCAGCAGAGAATGTTGTTGCTGCTGCTGTTGACAAATGTAAACTGATTTTTAGGGGCTGCAAACAGAGGGAAAATCTATGTCAAACGGTGTGTCAAAGCAAAAGGAATGTAAAGCAGGAAGGAAAATAATAGTGTAGGTAGGTTAGAGAGGGGGGGGGGGAGAGGGTAGCCAGTGTTGAAAACTGCAGGCAATTTTGTAAACGATACGAGCGGGCAATTGATTTGGATTTCCACGTTCTTAACGCGATAATTTGACATAGATAGACAGCAATAACAGCAACAAAGCAGCAACATTGTGTACATTGTGTATGCATCGCATTAATGGTCGATTGAATGGCCAAAATACCCAAGTGGCAGCAGCAGCAGCAGTGGCAGGGCAGCAGCAGCTGCTGCTGTTAGCCAAATCACTTTGAATTAGCTGCAACAAATTGCTGCCAATGCGAGGCGATCCATAAAAAATGCCTCAGAAAATGACATAAAAGGCGGCAATCAAAAAGCCATTAAGACAACGCGGCAATAAAAAACAACAGCAGCAGCAGCAACAACAACAACAGCAACAACAACAGCAGCAACAACAACAACAATAGGCACAATGACAGCAAGTTCAGACGGAACTCGAATGCGAACTGAGAGCGAAACGGAAGTGTTCTCATGACGAGCAGCAGCAGCAACACAGCAGCAGCAGCAACAGCAACAGCAGCAACAGCAGCAACAGCAGCAACACAACAGCAGCAGCAACATCGAGCGTTTAGCTGCTTATCAACTGCACACACCCAGTCCATTAATTTTCAGTTGTAATTATAATAAATGAGACATATTCATTTAGTGCGCTGCAACACATGTCGTATACTTGATATGCAATAAACCATATTACGTATACGCACCCGTAAACGCTTTAAAATGGGTTTCATTTAAATAGCGAGCGAGTGGAACGAGTTCTTCGATTTCCCACGCCCAGCAAAATGCGGGCGAAAGGGTAGCAGGTGGTGAGAGTAGTGGGGGGTTGTAGGGGGAATCTAGGGGATACTAGAATGCCAGGTAAATTGAAATTCAGTTGAGTTTTTAATTAGTTTGGTTTAATTAAAATCACAAAGTAACCTGTGACTGTGCACGCCCCTCGAAAAACTTTAGACTCATACGCAGCCCCACCCCTCCTGCTACCCTGCCATGCTCCCCCTCTCTACAGGCTTGTGTTTGTGCGGCGCGACTGAGTCTGGGTCTGGGTCTGGGCCTGGGTTTGGGCCGGGCACTGGTTTCCACGCGCGCGCGCTTAACTTTTACTTGTGCACACACACACACACAGCACACAGACACACACAGGCACACACATACACGCTTGAACTAAGGTGAGGCCGTAAATTAAGTGCCAGCCTCCAAATGTCAAAACATATGCCAAAGTCGGTCGGGAATTCTGTGGTCTGTCGATAGATAAAGAAAAGCACAAGAGACTAGCCGACATGCAAATACACTGTCCTCAAACAAACATAACCTCAAATTGAAAATAACTTCAAACAGACATAACATCAAACAGACAAAACCTCAAGTGAACCTAACCTCATTCTTATTGAAACCATGTTTAATATCACTTTAAATACTTCTCAACTTGAAATACTCTTCCTTTAATGTTATACCAGTTTGTAGCCACGCTCTCTGACTGTGCATATACCCCATAGGCAGGGCAGGGTGTCCATAAACACTCCATGCACAGCCCACATTAGGTAGAAATCCGCTAGCGGGCAATGACCATGACTGAGGCAGTCGCCACTGCAGTAGCAGAACTCGCACTCGCACTCGCAGTTCCAGTTGCAGTACCAGTTCGACACTCATACTCACACTCATACTCACACTCACATACGCACTCACACTCACATTCGCAGTTGCAGTTGCAGTAGCATTTGCATTTCGACAAGCTGTAAACTAAACCGTTAACCGGCTGACAGATCGATCGTTTGACGAATCGCGTGTGGTACCATATCCCAAATACCATACACCAAATATGAGTATATATATAGATATATATAGATTAATAATTGGCTGTCATATCGCATCATGACTAATTTAATCATAACTAATTTGGAATGCCAAAACAAAATTAGAAGAGAACTCTTAGCAGCAAGTTAACCTAGATAACTAGAGACGATAGGTAACTGGAAGCGAAAGCATTATCCAACACTGCCTTAGTGACAAAACTTTAGTTGTAGATAACTATCAGTAAATATGAAATAAATATGATATGAAAATAATGCACTGTATGTAGTGTAATGTAATGTATCTTTAAAATAAGTAAGATTGTATGAAACCTATCCAGAAAAGCATTAACCAACACTGGTAACTCAGTTTGCGTTTATAAAAATATAAATAAATATATGTGTTTGCCATTACTCTTTATGTATATATTAAAGTTATTTTTTTGTTTATAAAAAAAAATAAATAAAACAAGTGATAGGCACAGTCGACGACAGTAAGAACCCTCCCCATTAAACGTACAAAGTGCAACCACGCTCATAATTTCAAACAGAAATTTTGCACAAATCTTCTTCACAAAGCTTTCTCGCTCACACTACACATCGACGCACGTTAAGAGTGACGTCGACGTCGGCGTCAACTACTGAAAGCAGCGCGCAGGCGCGCTCGACAATGTACGAAAACGTTGACTTGAATAACTTCGTGTTATTGGTCCGATCAGATTGTAATTTGGAGAATATGTTTGTATGGCATATAGATTTATACATACCAAAGCAGAACTTTATAGGTTTAATAGTTTGCTTAATAATCACAAATTACCGATTTGCGGGGCGGTGGGCGTGGCATCAAACATTTAACATAAACTTCATCTGCTTGGGAAATTTAGGAACCTTCATACCAAATTTGGTGTCTCTAGCTTTTAATAGCTGAGATCCGTTGTCTCAAACAGACGACGGACAGACGGACAGACAGACGGACATGGCTCAATCGACTCGGCTAGTGATCCTGAGTAAGAATATATATACTTTATGGGGTCTGCCACGCCTCCTTATGCCTGTTACATACATTTCACAAAGTTAGTATATTTCCTTTTTTTTTGAAATTAAAAAAATAAAAGAAAACTCCTAGATGGGAAATAAATAAGGAAACACTACCCAACACTAAAACTTATTTTATTATTTATCCTATAAAAACAATCGAGCATCTTGCTGAGATATAAGAAAGAAATGATAGGCTTTTTTAGAAAGTGCAATACCACCAATACCTAGAAATCATTTGGGGCTCTACATATAGTACGCTTCCCAACACTGGCGTCTGATACTGAAGTCCCGAATTGAGCTTAGCCCAAGTGTGAGCTTAGTTACAGCTGCTCAATTAGCCCCATTTGACCATTTCCAAACAATCTGACAATCTTTAAACGATTTTCTTAAGGGGAAACCCCTTAAGGTCCCCCAGTGTGGGTGTGGGCGTGGCAGCAACACGTGGTGCGGGCGTATAATTAAGTCATTTGCCATCAAGAAGTTTTACGTTCGTCAACTTTTCCGGGTCCTAATTTTGAGTGTTTCTATTTATATGGAACAATTAAGTTCTTTTTGGAACAATTAGCACCCTCTTGCCCATTCTTCGGAGCAGAGCCGAAGAGCCGAAGAGCTGCCCGGACTGCAGAGGAGCCTCGTCAGTTGGGAGCAACATGTCGAAGCTGCTGGATGCGTGTCTGAGCAATTTGTGGACGCAGCGCTTCACCTTCGGGTGCATGGGATTGGAGCTGATGCCAAAGGCACCCGCCAGCTATAGGCAGGTGCTTCGCTCTCCCCTCACCTACATGGTGATGGCTCTGGCCACCGCCTTTGAGCTGTGCACCGTGTGCGCCTTCATTATCCAGCATCGCAGTGACATCGTGCTCTGCTCGGAGGCGTTGATGCACGGCGTGCAGATGATCTCGTCGCTGCTCAAGATGGCCATATTCGTATGCAAGGGACCGGAGCTGGTGTCGTTGATACGTGCTCTGCAGGATCCCTTTCTGCTGCACTCCAGCCAGCTCGAGCCGGCTGCACTGCATCTTTGGCAGCAGCAGAACCGACGTGGCCAATTGCTCTCGGCCATTTACTTGCTTATGTGTGCCGGCACCAGTGTCTCCTTTCTGCTGATGCCACTGGCCTCCACGTTGCTGCGTTACTATGCCACGGGCGAGTTTGTGCCCGCCAGCTCGTTCCGCGTGAGGTAAGCGAAGTGGAGGCAATCGGAACCGCATTTAATCCCTCTCCTCTGGCCTCTGCAGCCTGCCCTACGATGTGACCCGCCCGGAAATCTACATGCTCGACTGCTGCCTCATGGTCTTCGTGCTGACCTTCTTCTGCTGCTCCACCAGCGGCGTGGACACGCTCTACGGTTGGTTTGTCTTCGGCCTGACTGCCCACTATCGCCGGCTCGTCTGGCAGCTGCAGCGCGACCTGGAGCAGTGCCCTGGCATTGGACCGCAGCTGGAGCATCGCCTGCAGCAGCTGTTCGACCAGCATGCTCGACTCCTCGAGCTGGTCGATCGCTTCGAGGCCGGCTTCAGGGACATCGCATGCGTCGAGGTGCTGCTCATCTGTGTGCTCTACTGCGCCGTCATCTGCCAGTACATTATGCCTCACACGAATCAGAACTTCGCCTTCCTCGGCTTCTTCTCGATGGTGGTCAGCACGCAGCTGTGCATCTATGGCTTCGGTGCCGAGCAGGTGCGTCACGAGGCGCGACAGTTCTCGCTGCAGTTGTATCTGCAGTTGCCATGGCATCAGTTATCCCCCGCCCAGCGTCGCCTCATGCTGCTCCCACTGCAGCGTGCCCAGAAGGAGACGCAGCTGGGCGCCTACTTCTTTGTCCTCGGGCATCCCCTCTTGGTCTGGGTAAGTGGGAGAGTAAGAACTATGGATAATTCAAAGATAACTATCATTGCATCTTATGGTATCTGTTATATGTACTCTGTTCTACATCTATATTTTCTTTCTATATATCTTCTATCTTTATTTATTTGCTTTTTATTTATTTATTTTAATTTTTCCAATCCTCATCAACATATATAATATTTAATCTTTATCCTTGGGCATCCGCTGTTGGTCTGAGTAAGCCGGAGAGAGAGAACTATGGATATTATTTTAATTTTCTCCAATCCTTATCAAGAGAGAACTATCATTGCATCTTATTTATTATATGTACTCTGATCTATATCTTTATTTTATTCGAAATATTTATTTATTTTTATTTTTTCTAATCCTTATCAATATCTATAATATTTTATCTGTCAGCTTATATATATTTTAAAATTTATATTTTCCTGTACCCATTAACAATCGTATTTTATTAAGTATACTTTAGCTGTGATTTATTTTTTTATTATTATATTTAGAAGCCTGCAGAAGGCAGGTGAAATCCTAAAGATATATATATTCTTGTTCAGAGTCGCGAACAAATCGATGTATGTTCATCTTTCGAGTCTGTCTAGTTTTTCGATTCTTCCAGACTCGGTATAAATATTCACATTAACTCAATTTTTGCTTGGCTTAAACACAAATATCCCTATATCTTATGTACATATATATTCTTGAGCAGAATGCCCCATCGAGGCGATATACCCATGTCTCTTCGTTGTTAAATATATAATATGCTCTTTTATCCACTCTTTCCATCTATCTTAATGTTTATCATCATTTCCTCTTCTTTTCACAGACCTTTCGCACGGCGGGTTCCTTTACAACGTTGCTGAACGCTTTGCGAGCTAAGTACGAGCTTAACTAGGGATAGACCCCCACTAGAGAGGAAGGGAATTGAGGAAAACAATGATGTTGTTTATGGTTTATCGTCTTTATTAATAATAATTACAATTAAGAGCTGTTTTCATTATGTACACACACAATACAATTATGTTTAATTAAACAACAAAATAGTTAAAGTACCGAGTATAAAAATAAAAATAAAAATAAAAATAAAAATTATGATAAAAATAAAAATACGAATACGAATAAAGATACGCGTAAACTACGGGCTACGATTACGAAGGGAAAGAAAGAGAGGGAAACGCAGATGGAGATGGGAGAAAGATAGATGAACAGACAAAAAAAATACAAATTACAATATGTAATTAAACGTAAACATAATCGTAACAATTATAATTAGTACACACAACTAACGGAACTATTGCAAATCAGGGATGGGGGAGGGGTGCAGGGGCAGGGTCTAGAAGGGGGCGTGGCAAGTGAAGTGAAAGTGAATGAAATGAATTTTCGCATTGATCAAAAATAAATAAAATACACAAAAACGGAAAAGTGGAAAATATGAAAAACTTTTCTTTCTTTTTTTGTATTTTTCCCAATTAAAACCGCGTGCGGGCAGGCAGGGGATGGGGCTGATGGAAGAGTGGAGGGAAACAGACCTCCCACCTTAACTGAGCGCCAGCAGTGGCTCCAGCTCCAAATCCTTGGCCGCTGTCTTCTTCTTGTACTTCTTCTGCAGCTTCGTCTTGGACAACTTGGACTTGGACTTGCTGGGCTGTTGCTTCTTCAGCGCCGCCTCCTCCAGCGCCTTCTCGCGATCGAGCAGCTCCAACTGCTCGAATATGTTCTTCGGATGTGGATGGCTACTCGGCTTGGTGGCGTTCTTGGCCGCATACACTACCACAAACTGTGAGAAGGCCGAATCGGCGGGCGTATTGATGTCCGCAAAGTCACGGAAATTGGCGAACTGCTCCTCCGGATATGTGTACTTCTGCACGAATCCCTCACTGGGACGACCATGTCCGTTGTTCGCATCCCCATAGATGTAGTCGCTGTTGTCCTCCGGATGATAGGGCATCTCCTCCTCCGGATAGAAGGTGCCGCCACGCAGCACACCAAAATCTCCGCTACCCAAAATGGCCGCATCGAAGCCGCGCTGCTGCTGCTGCTGCGGCGACACTGGCTGCGCCTGCTGCTGTCCCCCTCCCAGCAGGGGCAGCTGCAGCGGCACACTCTCCCCGGCGGGGCCCACAGGGCCAACAGGTCCGGCAAAGTAGGGACGTGAGTGACCCAATGGCGGTGCCTCATGGTAGAAGGGCGGATAGAAGTTCTGTGCAGCCTGGCTGTGGGAATCCACAGGTCCATCGGCACGGGAAATTAGATGCGTGTTCGGATTGGCAATCGGGCGGAACTGCTCCTGTGGCAGGGCAGCCTCAAAGTGGCGACTCTGGGCGGGCGTGGCAACAATGCGATGTTGTTGCTGCAGCTGCTGCTGCTGCTGTTGTTGTTGCTGCAACTGTTGCTGCTGCTGCTGTTGCTGATGCAGCTGCGTTGTGGGCGGCATGTGGAAGTGTTGCTGCTCGTGGGAACGGAGCACTGTGATGGGCGTGAAGTCATTAGGCTCCATCAACATGTCGCTGTCCTCCTCAGGAAACTCAGCTGCAAGAAGAGAGAAGGAGAGAAAGAGTGGTTAAATAAGAGAAGGGTAGAGGGAAACCAGAGCAGGTTTAGGTTCAAACGAAAGCTCTATTCCTAGCCAAACTTAGTACTATCTTCATGAAATAAAAATCATGAGTTTATAATATATAAAGCTATGTGTCTGCCAAAGCAGAGAGTTTGGACTTTAATAGTTTGCTTTATAAGCGAATTCAAGTGAAAATAATCGATTTTCAAGGCGGTGGGCATGGCAGTTGAAATCTATAAAGTGCATACTCAGCGTATGATATATAGAAAGCGTCATACTGAATTTGATGTCTTTAGCTCTCATAGCACCATAGATCAACGCGTTCATACAGACAAATATAGCTTAAACGATGTAATTTGATAGAAACTTTCTCAAAATATCATAAATCATAATTGAAATTTCGCAAATTGCGATAAAGAAACACTCAAGGGCCCAAAACATAAACGAAAAGTCATTCCACTTCAGGATCGCTTGAATTGTGATTTATTTTGCTTTCATCTTGACATTCTTTAACGTTTTTCTTTTGACAAAAAGGCAGCCTGGCTGAAAATCTGGAGAGGCTGGCGACTGAGAGAGACAGAGAGATTGGGAAACTGGAAGACTGAGAGGCTGGTAGACTGGAAGTATCCCAAAGTATCTAAGAGACTACAAGACTGTCTCAAAAGGTAGGCTGAGAGCCTGTCTGAGAGATAGACAGAGAGGCTGCAGAGATTATGCAGAAATGCCAGACAGGTGAAGGAGAGACAGACAGGCAGACAGACAGACAGTCCTGGCTAGACAGGGAACAACCCGCTGAAGAGAAAGATTCACATTCGCATTTGCATCTTTTTCTTTTTCCGGCAGCCTGGAGAAACGACAAGACAGCAACGTCTTCGCCAACGTCTTCGATGGGCCACTTGAGCGTGCGGGCTTCGACTTGAAGAGACGATCTTCAGTGTTTGAAGTGGCCAGCTGCCACCTCTTGCCTCCTCCTGCCCCATGTTGCTTCCTTCCCATCTCGGGTTCCACTCATCATCATCTTCGAGTGGCAGCTGCAGCGAAAAAGTTGCTGCGTTTGGGGGCACAGGAAGTGCTTCAAGTGGTATGAAATAACGGTTTAACTAGCTGTTATTCAAGCTGTAAAAGGCACAACTAATAGATACCCTGTAGAGTAGCTGAAGTGGCGTGTTGCATGCAACGCAGCAAATGCAAATTCCACGAGTCACGCCAATATTTTGTCATACGATCAGCTGCACAACTGCAACACCGCATGGAATTCTCGAGCAGCAGCAGCAGCAACACTCGTGCCAGCAACCTGGACAGCAGCTCAGCCTCTGCCTCAGCTCAATTACACTTCAGCTACAGTGGCCCGCTTCAAATTTGTTCCTCGAGCTGCTCTCGTTGTTGCTGCTGCTGTTGCCGTGTTGTTGCTGCTGTTGCCGTGTTGCTGCTGCTGCTGCTGCTGTCTCTCAACGTGTTGTTGCTGGCTGCCGTTGAGCAGTCAAATGTCGTCTCGATAAAAGTCGATAATAACGTTTCCAGCTGGCAGCTGGCATAAATTTTGTTCTAGCCATGTCGCCTGTCAGCCAAACGATCGACCAATCTGACTGTACGTTCGTTCAGTTCGTTCAGTCGATCAGCCGATCCCTTGTTATGTTGCCCGCTGGCCATATGAGTGTGGCCACACTACTTTCCTGCCTGCGCACACCTCCATCCATCTCTTCCTCTTCCCCTTTCCTTTTCCTCTTGACTGCCTGAACCCCACCTGAAAAGCACGAGCCGCCTTTCATATGAGCGGAGGGAGCGATGGTGCAGGGGAGGGGTTCGTTTGCCCCCTTCCTTTGCGGTCTCTGATTTTATTACAACATGAGTGCCGCGCTTAACGGTACTTGCTGCCGTTTCTATACCCTAACCGAAGGCGTATGACTATGAAAGGGGGCAACTACAGGGGTAAATCATATTATATTATTGAACAACACTTTCTACATATAAGATTATTTTAGGAATGAATCATCTATATAGAAAGTAGTGCTGCGTTTCGATCACAACACAATCAATCAAAAATATCGATGGTTAAATTATGTTCGATAGTTTTCTTTTACTATCGATTTAATTTTAAAGACTTTACATCACTGTTTCTGCACAAACAATTCCAAACGGAAAAAGGGGAATAATATATATGAAGTATTAGTATAGTATTAGTATAAGTACCTAAGATCACTAGCATCGATGATGGCATAATCTTTCGATACATCTATTGTTTTCTTTTATTTTCAATTACTTTTAAAGAACTCTGCACATGCAACACTTAAGATAATCTACAAGCACACACATTAATAAATTAGTTCTGCTAGGAAATACGATATAATCGAAAATATCGATTAATCAAAAAACATCGAAAAACCTACAAAGTCAAAAAATTGTTGAATAAAAAGCCTTGCAGGGTATTTAATAAGCTGGATTTGTCTAATTTTATTAGGCACATTTTATTTCTTAAGCTATTGTTGTTGTTGTTGTTGTATTAGTTATTGTTGTTGTTGGCCTGCATTGCATATCGACACCCGCTGGTTGTGTTTTATTATTTTTTCTTTTTTTTTTCTGTTTTTTTTTTTTGGTTTGTTTTTCTTGTGCCTGGCAAAACGGAATATAATGAGTTTGTTAGGTGTAATTGGGCATTGCCTGGCTACGTTTCGAGTTTGGTTTTAGTTTCGGTTTTCATTTTAGAGCTTTTAGTTTTTGATCTTAAGCGATACCCTGTAAGTAAATAAATGTAATATAAAAATGTAAGCTCGAATCTTTGCCTAAATGTGATTACCGATCTCAAAAATTATGACACATTTTATGGTTCTATATCGAGTGCCATAGAAATAAAAAATAACTTTATTATAATGTCAGCTCTAATTAAAAATTTCAGAACTATTGTGAACACAAGAAAACGGAAGTATTAAAGAGAACAAGTAGATAATGATATATTACAGCTAGCCAGCATATACACACATATTTTTCGCTTTTCGAGGGTATCTTTTAGTGAACCCCTAAATATTTTTGCTGTTCTTAGTAGCTGGCTTTGGCGTTTGAGGTGGGGCGGGGGGAATGATCCGCAGGAAGGTGGGTGGATACGTTCGGCGGGTCTGCGGCTTGGCTTGTGGTGGACTGCCTGCACGGTTGATGATTTTCGATAGCGCTACCCGAAAATGGGTCAAACATATTTCGGCTTTTGGCAGCGATATGTCGTGTATTAAGTATAAATTACTTTATTATTTATTTGGGGCTGCCATCGCTAGCTGAGCTGTTGCGGCTGCTCGCCGCTAGAGGCCGCTTTTCACCTCACGTTTTTCTTTTCGGTTATCGTCTTGCTCGTCTAATTTGCGAAATTGCCTCAAATAATGCAGAGAAAATGAGGTATGCAGTGAGAGGGGGATACCCTGTAAACGGGTTATGCTCAGCTGAAATTTGATAGAAAAGTTCATGCAGATATTTGCTTATAATATTGTAGCCAGTTTCAGATATCAGCGCATTATACCCCATTGAATAACTTTCACTGAGTATACTGTTTCGAATTGTTCGGTTAAGCAAATTATCAAACGAATCAGCAAACAGAAATAATGTTAGTTACACCCAGTCAAAAGGAAAGGTGAACAGATTTACTAAAGAAATAACGCATATAACCTGAGAGCATTATATTATAGTATTCAATCTATTATCGAATCAGTGCACTGAATGAAGCAATATTTAGTTTACTTTTAATTTCGATTTCGATATACCAAATTGAGTCGAAAACTAATCGAAATTCTTGAGAAACATTAAGCTTATTAAATTTGTGTAATATGAATGTAAACAAAAACAAAATGCACAATGTAATATCTCGATATTCAAAAATCAACAGGACCCATTAGGCCGATCGTGATCGTGTAAGTTATAAAACTATTTGATGAAACTTATTATAAGGACATACTAGATTGGATGGTAAGCCGATAGCAATCTGAAATATAACGAAAACACCGATAGGCTCCATGACAGCGTAATAATCAGTCCAATCGGCCCGTTCCGACTTATTTAATGAAGCAGAATAAGACGAGCCAACTTAAAAGATAGCTCAATAACGGGGACTAATGCGTGCAAGAGACAACGGACACGATTGTTCCTATAACAGCTAAGAATATAAACGTCGAGATATTTAAATGGAAAAAATAAGGGCGGTTACTGTATAACATTAAAAGTATATAATGCTGTATTTCCAAGAACAAAACAGGTTTCAACAAAACCAATTTCAGCCGATTGTTCCAGGCAGCTATATGTTATAGTGGTCCGATTTGATACAATTTGACACACATTAGGAACGTAATAAGAATAAGATTCCAAATCTTCAATATCTTGAA
The DNA here is from genome assembly GCA_018904105.1 of Zaprionus tsacasi. NCBI lineage: Eukaryota > Metazoa > Arthropoda > Insecta > Diptera > Drosophilidae > Zaprionus > Zaprionus tsacasi. The sequence continues at coordinate 1,143,178 of JAEIFR010000003.1, read as the reverse complement.
AAACAACAAAAACGGCCGATAGTTTCTATGACAGCTATACGATATATCGGTCCGATCGCCGTCCGACTATACACTCGCAGCAAAAGAAGCTAAGCCAAGTTTCAAAAGATACTCAAAACAGAACAGTTTGCGTTGCAACAGACGGACGGACGGACGACACGACGGACGGACGGACGGACGACGGACGGACGGACGGACAGACGGACATCCATTTTGACTCCTCTGTTTATGCTGATTCAGAATATATATACTTTATAGGGTCGGAGATGTCTCCTAAGGTGCGTTGCAAACTTCTGGCTAAAATTAATATACCCTCTGCAAGGGTATAAAAATAGGTTATTAATAGTATTAAATCTACTAGACATTATCAAATTAGAGCAGGATGTAGCAATGTTTTGTTTTCTTTAATTTTCATCCATTTCGATGCATTAAATAGCGCCAAAAATTAATAGAAATTCTTGAAAAACAATGTCAAAATTTAAGCTCATTCAATTCTTTAATTATCTTATTGTAATCTAATTCGTAGTTCCCAGAATCAATTATGTCTTTTCAACAACATAACATTATCTCTGTCTGGGGGGAATTAATTGTGTTCACATAACCTAATTTGGTAATTCCCAGAATCAATTGAGCTCTTGAAAGTATAAAACGCATTAACGGTTCAATTGAAGCGGCAAGACAAAAGGTGAACAAACGTATATATCGTATATTCACATCTTTATAGATATACATAATTCCGAGGCGAGTCTCAAGGAAGTATTTGCAGACATATAAATTGCGGTTGCTTCAACGATCGATCCACGAGTTGTGCAGAAATATTGTTTCTCTCTCTCTCTCTCTCTCTCTCTCTCTCTCTCTCTCTCTCTCTCTTGTCTTTCTCTTAAGTGATTAATTACGCTTGAAATTGTGTATAATTTATTCGTTATTCACAATGGACGCTGCTCACAATAATAATGGCAGCTGTTATAAAACAAAAGCAGAATAATTATAAATTACGATCGTTACAATTTCCAATTCGATTTCGATTGCGATTGCGATTTCGTTATCGATTCAATGTTTGCAAGTCGCAAAAACAAATACAGATACGATACGAAAATCGATTCGGAATATGATCAATCTGAATTTGAGTCTGAGACGAAAGCCGGTGAAAGAAAGAGGCAGACGGGACAGAGATCGCGCAACACTTTCATCAAGTATGTGCTCATCAATCATTCACTCTATCACTCACTCACACACTCACTCACTCACTCACTCATTCATTCATTCATTCGCGATAATTAAGCAAAACAAACAACAGCAACAACAGAGAAAACGAAAGCAAAGCGCGAAAACTTCAGAAAGTCACGAAAAAAAAAAACACAAAAGAAAAATAAAAAAGAAAAAGAAAAAGCTAACGGCATTTGCCTAGTGTATGATGATGATGATGATGAATGAGAGGCCCCAAAGGGAAGCCACATATCAATTGTACCGATTCCCCAAAGATGATTATCATAACACTTGGGACTGGAAAATGGTAGAGGGGTAACTGAAACTCTTAACCGAAATGCGATGATATGTAAGGGAAAACTATGCCCAAATAAACCTGATAAACTGAACTTTACAAGGCAAATAAATGATATTACAGAGAGACAGTATATAGAGCAAATATGAGGAAAAACAGGCAACAGATCCCATTAAACCAATTTCGAAATGCCTCAACGATAATTATAATATGAGGTCTGGAAATGAAATTAATAAACGCAACGTAAGTGATAAATATTACAATGCTTGGCTATTATTGCTACACTTGTTGCTGTTGTTGTTGTTGTTATGCATTATGAAAGTGTTAAACAATAAGAAATGAAAGAAATGAAAATGGAACAACAAAAGAAAAAAGAAAAGCTAAACAAAAGCGAAGGCATTTCATAATGAGGCACAGTGGGAGGGAAAGAGAGTGGAAAACTGGAGTGAAGCAAGCGCGGGGTAATTATGCTCATCAAGAGGCGGGCGGGAGTGCGGGTGTGTGCGTGTGTGTATTTGCGGTGTAAGTACAGTGAGTACCCCCTAACATGATGACCCTGATGACGCTCAACTCTCAAGACAAAAGGGCGTATGCGTTAAATTGAGCGCGTCGTGCACACAATAAATGGCAAGAGTGTCTCTTACTCTTTAGCTATGTGTGTGTGTTAATGTGTGTGTGTGTGTGTGTGTGTGTGTGCAGCCACCATGACATGTACATACACAAGTGTGTTTAGTCATTTGACTGCAACAACAACTACAACAACGCACAGAGATTGCACACTGCGATTGCGAATACGACACTTCTTCAATTTGAATTCACAATAAACATACACACACAGCAGCTAAACAATTCACAATTCACTGATTATCTGGCTTTGTTCAACGCCTGTGGCAATGCGTAGGCGTCAGCAGCAGCAGCAGCAGCAGCAGCAACAGCAGCAGCAGCAGCAGCAACAGCAGCAGCAGCCGTGTAATAATTAACACATTGTTCGCATATCGCAGTGTTGCAACGCACACACGGCGTATGGGTAATGCGAGCGGGTCTAAGTGGGCGTTAAATGGGCGTTCATGGGGCTACGTACACTCCCTCGCCCGCTATACACGCAATGACGTCAGCTACGGCTACAATTCCTGTAGTTACACACCTCCTAAATAGTGCTGTATAATGATTGGATTTTCCGGGTTTCCCCAATCCTTTGCAACAAATGTTGGATCAACTAAAATTGTCCTTTTCTTTCCAGATTAAACTTAATTTAATTAAATTAAATGATTAAATGATAATAAAATTAAATAATTTAATTAAAATAGATTCACGTAACTTAAAAACTTATAAATTCCAAAAAAAAAAAAAAAAAAAAAAAAAAAAAAAATTATAATATTCATATTTTTTAATTCTAACTTAAATTATTCTTTAAATTAAATTCAATTTATATTTGAAATTTTCTGTATCTATTTTTTAATATTTTTCGGTCCACTGTTCTTAGTTGACACTAAATAAATAAATACAAAAAATAAATAAACTTAACTAACGAAAACCCTAAGTAGAAAAGTGGAAAATATATTACAAGTTATTTGATTTTTATTTCGTAAAATTCTACTCAATTATCCTTCTCTAATCTCCCTGCTTTTGCATACTTGCATACCTGGCAATACTATCGATTTTACGTTTAATATCGATTATATCAATTTGCCAAGCAAATTAAAAGCATTTATATGATTATTGCTTGAGTCATTTAAAAAGTGTTGAATAATACTTAAAAATAGTAAAGTATCACACAAATTATAAAACTATCGTTACAATCGATTGTGCTGCGTTGCAATTCTCGATTGATAATTGATCGATAATTTTGTCAGGCTCTGCGGAAACCTGTCGTTTATTTTTTTTATTTCTATTTTCGATTTGAGTTGTTGTTGTAGTTGTTGTTGTGCTTCATTTTTGGTCGGTGAAAGTGTCGATAGTTGATTTTGACTTTTTACTGCGAATTTTGAAATTTATGAGCTCCTCACACACACACACACACAGACGGAGAGAGAGAGAAACACGCACGCGCTGCTGTAAGTGCCAGCAAAGTGCCGGAAAATCGAGCGAGTCGCTGATGAGTTGCCGTTGCCGTTGCCATCGCATTTACCGTTGCAGTTGCATTTACCGTTGCTGTTGCCGTTGCCGTTGCTTTGGGGCGTCGCCTGGGGCCGCTGTGTGTGGCGCACCCCGCCAGGCGACACAAGTGGCATGCATCATAATCAAGTCGCACAGCACATTATCGTGTCTGTCTGCAAGCATATCGCAGTCAAATATCGCTGTGTGGGCCGACCAGGCAAATTTGCTTGTCTTTTCTATGCTCCGCCTTCCAAAACAACAAAAAACAAAAAACAAAACAAAAATGAGAAACGAAGCCAAGGAAAATCTTATTGCGCGTTTTCCCATAGCTTTGACTCATTTTCGACTTGAGGTAAACATGTTTGCTAATAGAACTAAACTTGACACTTATTAAGAAGTTAAATTTCGATTTGAAGTACAATTAATTGATCGATTGAATTGAAATTCGTAGCATAAGCTTCAAATAAATTTAGCTATATATACAGTAAAACTTAATACCTTAGCTCCAGTACTTTCCTTTATAAGCGCATGTAAAGTTAAAATATTAAATTTCAGGAGAGTTGGGCATGGCAGTTCCAATTTAATACAAGCAAAATTTGCATAAAATATAGAGTAGTCTGTATATTAAATTCAATGTATTTAACTCTTATGGTTGCTGAGATTAACGCGTTCATACAAACAGAATATAACAAAATCGAATTGGTTAGTAGTTCTGATCAAGCTTAAGTAAGTTTACTATTAATTTACAGCTTGGGAAAGGTATGAAAATCATCTAAGTTAAATTAGGAACATAAAATAAAGCCATACAGAGTGATTCTTAAGAGTTTCTATAGAAAATAAATGTGTTTTATATACATGTATATTGAAATTGCGCAGATCTCTACGATATGTTGCGTGGGTGTAGAATGGAAATTTTCACGAGTCTCAAGAGGCAATATGTAACTCCGCTTGTCCAAACTACATACATATGATACGATCTTTTCTTCTCGATTGAGTAACAACCTGCTCAGGGGCCGCATTCAATGGAAATTCAATGCGACTGTTAACTGTTAACGCGGAGCTGTTGTTATTTATGAGCTCGTTATTAATATGTATTCATTTCTATTCGCGGCCACTGTGAGTGCGAGTGCCAGTACATATTCACGAATACATATTCACCAATATGCTTAAACATTCGCAATTAGCGGCTTTTTATGTTACATTTTAATGACAGTTTTGTTTGCTTTTTCCCCCCTAGCTTTGTTTTTACTTCTCATTCTTTTTTTCTTTTTTCTGCCTCCCTCCACTTTGTGTCTTGTCATGTTTTCCGCATTGAGGCGCCCAACCTTGAAGCAGGCGCTGCTGCTGCTGCTGCAACTGCTGCAACTAACTAACTAGGCAAGCAATCAACCAGCCAACTGACTACCCAACTACCCAGCTAACTACCCAACTATCTGGCTAACCAAGTAGGCAACTCTGCGAGTTGGCAACAGCACAACGACACTTATTCAACTTCATTTGCAATTCGAGCAAAAACGAACTCTGAGAGAGAGAGAGAGAGAGAGGGAGAGAAGAATGTATCTCTGTCTCAGTCTCGGGGCTCGGAAGACCGCGAAGCTGCTTTGTCAAGTTTGGGCAGCTGATGCAGCTGAGTGTATATGCCAAATTTGATTGGAGTATCGCTGCCAGATGCCAAGATTGACACTATATAGTATGCATACTATATCTATTCAGATACAGTCGTCGTCACTTAATTATGGCCTGCGCTGGGTAGCTAGAAAAACCTCAAGAACCTCTTGCCTGTTGCTAACAATGACGATGACTCAGCTGCTTCTCTACGGTCTGTCTGTCCGTCTCTCCATCTGTCTGTCTGTCTCTATCTAACCACTGGTCAGCCACACGATCAGCCGGCCGGCGATGCATGCGGTCAATGTCATTGAGTGCAGTGTGCACCGCACTGCACTGCACGAACCCCATTTCAAGATAAACCACTTGCCAAGCACACGCTGCCCATTATTCGTAATTGACAATAATAATAATCGCCGCAAAGATTCGCTAGCAGATGCACGACGCTGCACAGTGAGGCAGATGCGCCGGAACTGCGCGCAAATCAGAGTTCGAATTAGAATAGAACCGGTTCAGCTCGCCTTTTTCCGCATTTTCCAAAATAAAGGAGAAAAGTATTATAAATCTCTTTAAGCTCTTTCAAGCAAAATCATTTATGTAAAATGATATATGATAAAAAAGAAATACCTAGAAAATCAAGAAATAATCCGTTCTAATTTCAAATCATGATAAATAACGTAAATAATCAATACCTTGATAAATCTTTAATCATTTCTGAAGTTTAAAATAAAATAAAAATCTACCAAGTTTTAGATACATACAAAATAAAAAAAACATCCTGAAAACAACACACTTAATTTGGAAATAAATAAATTAAATAAGAAAGAAAATCTTCAGCATTTCTTAAATCAAGTTTAAGTTCTTATGCTTAATTAATTATAATAAAAGTCTTTGAAATTTAAGAAGCCTAAGAACAAAGAAATAATTTGTGATATAAATATATATAATATGCAAATTAAATAAAAATTAGTCTTAGTAGTTCCAGAACAATCTAAGCAGGAAAATCTTCATTCCTACTTAAATAAAACTTTGTTTCTAAATCAAAATTTAATATAATAAAAAAAAAATAATTTTGAACGCATAAAAGCAAAGAAAATTCATAAACTAAATACAGAAAACTCTTAAAATATTATGACAATGAAGTTTTCTACTGTTAAGTTCATATTTAATTTTTCCTTTGACTACTGCCCAGTGTGCATACCCCAAGTGAAACTATTTAAAGCAGTTGCAATGTAAGGTGACACCTTTTTTGCTCCACTGTGCATACTACATATACTGAGAACAATGTGCGCGGCTAATGCGGCGTATGAGTGATGCTATAAATTAACTCGCCGACGTTCTATGTTATTTTGCCATTGAGCTACGCGCACACACACCAACACACACACTCGTGCATCGTCTATTGATGACGGTGCAACTGCAGCAGCAGCAGCAACATGCAAATGCGAAGCTCAACCACAACAACAAGTGGGGTCATTATGTTAGATTCGAATTTCTATGCCATGGTCTGGGACACAAGAGCTGGGCCCAAGCAACGAATGACATACAAAAACTTAATGAAGAAATACACGAATGCTGTAAAGCTGTCGCGGCTTCGGTTCTCGTCTCAGTTAGTTTTTTGTTCACATAATTAAAATTGCAGTTTCTTTTTAACTTTTTTTGCTTGGAATATTTTGAAAATTGAAAAACTTGACTCATCGCCTGAAACTGGGAGTGCGCTCCATTTGAGCGGAGGAGAACCTTGAAAACACGCTGCGGGCTTCCAATTCCATCCAATTCTTCCGCATTGCCAGAGCAAATCTACAGCAAATCTACAGTTAAATTGAAATCAAAGCTGTCTAGGCTTGAAGAATGAAATGCAATTAGTCTTGTATGCCGATTTGGGTGCGGCCAGAGCTGAAGCTTAGAATGGCCGATTATGACAGGGGCGGGCGCTACGTATATGTATGAGAAACCCAAAGTGGAGGCGGATATGTTGTCCAATCTTTGCCTTGCCTCCACAGCGGGAGAACAGAGAGATAACTGAGAATAATATATTAGATATATTCCGGAAAAATGAGTATGAGTTTTGCTAATTGCGTTAATTATAGGCAGGCACAATTGTAAAGAGATGTAGAGGAAGGTTTCCCCAAGTAACCCAAGCTAAGGCAGAGTTATTGTAATGGCATAATCCATCTAGATTAAGGTTAGGTTGGTGCTTTCGATAAATCGATTGTCATCTTTAATTATCGCTTGATTTTATAAGATTACAAATATTAAATTATTATTATTATTATTTACGAGTTAAGGCATTAGTTCTGCTCAGCAAACTGATTAAATCGATGCTATCGATGCTTTTGTAGCAAAAAACATCGCCTAAGTACGTGGATCTATCAGAACTCCCCAGCTCATATAATAAATCAATTGGCAAAGGCGTTGGAAAAGATTCAAGAAACAAAACAAAAAATTCTATGCTAAGAATTTTGCTTTGGCGCACATGATATATGGCGTTCCTCGTTTCTGTTCTGTTCTGTTCGTTTCTGTTCTGTGACGTTTGCCAATTGCATCTGGTTAGGTGAGGCCCAACCCAAAACAGAAAACAGAAAAGAAATACTAAATCTATAGTTAGTATTGTGTGTGCGGCAGTATAAACATTTTAGACTTGAACTTTAAAGTTCAAAGCGACTAAATGGCATTTAACTTGACCAACAACAGCAATGGCTACTATACTACATATATAACTATATAACAATAATATGTAGCTGCATACAATGTTTGTAGAAAGATGATTTTCTGAAAATGTCAAGCGGTTCGAACAAAAGACTTAAGACACGAACTTTCAACAAGGACACTCAAAGTGAATAAATTCATTTGTCGATTTATAGCATGCACAAACAATGTATCTGCATTCGTATCTGTATCTGTACACTGTATCTGTAAATGTATCTGACTCGCAAATGTATCTGTCGCATTCGCATTTGGAATGCAGGCAGCGAACGCGCTGCGATTGCGCCTCGAGAATTCTCAATAGGCAGCTGGAGAATCGTAGAATCAGAGCCAACAATCATTGCCTAATTTGTCGCCAGCAGGTGACGGGCGATATCTCATATTATATACATACTAAGCAGGTGAAGTCTGCTCGACTAGCAGTTGCCCAGCAGGAGAACCCAAGGTGTGCCAAGAGACCTGATCCAAAACAGCGATCATAAGTGGACAAGTATTCCAGATCTCTGAACAATTGTTAGACTGATCAGATCACTGATCTATAGCTGCGATCGACTGATCCTGTGATGGATAAGTTATCTATACAAAGAGCAATCATATTTTAGAAAGATCTTCTTCATATGAAGTTTACAAGATCATTGATCGATAGTTACACTGATCTTTAGCTGCGACCATACTGATCAACTACGTAACTATGTATAAGTTAGCTGCAAAAGGGCAGCCAACTCTTTCAAAGATCTTCTTATAAAGTTTGCTAAATTATTGATCGATAGTTAGACTTATTATAAGACTGAACTTTTAATCTATAATTTAACTACAAAAAAGACAAAGAAGGATTCTTCTTATGTTGTTTTCCATAACATTGATTGATAGTTAGACAAATTTATCGCTGATCTAAAGCTGAGATCGATCTCACTAACTGTTAGACTGATCTTGCAATCAATATGTGACCTATAAAAGGGACAATCAAATATTATAGAGGTATTCCTCTTATGAAGATTCTTCGCTTATTGATCGATAGTTAAACTATGATCTATAGCTGCAAATGGTAGGTAACTATAGTAACTAAAAGACTGATCTTGCGATAAAATGGCAATCAAGTTCTTATTCTTCTTCTTCTTGTGAAGTTTGCTCTTGCATCGATCGTTAGTTAAACTGATCTATCGCTCAGCCACGATCGACAAGTAAATTAAATAATTTTTTTCTCAATGACAGGCATAATTTAGAACGTTTTCTTTTTATGGCTCTGCAATCGATACGAGTCTTTGCGCCTCAGTTCGACTTCGATTTCGATTTCGAATTCGATTTTGTATTGGTTTTTCTACAGTCTGACTAACTGAGAGTGACCTTTGTCAGTGCTGCGTTGCGTTTTTTAGTGTTGTTCCATCTTCGGTGCTATCATCACCATGATTTGCCTTTGCGGCTTCTCAAATGTTGTTTCACTGGTGATAAATGAGTTTGCTCCGATTTCAATAACATGCGATCGCTTTGGCCACACAAAAGTGGAGCTTCATGTTCATGCCTCCGACTCTCCGGCTTTAGCATTGGAGTTAATTTCCCAAAACACTTTGCCACACATGCGCTCGCAATTAGCCAATCTTAGCCATGAGTTGCCTCCAAGCGAGGCGAGTCGAGGCGGTACGCTTTGGTTTCAGTTTCAGTTTCGGTTTCAATTCGTTTTCAGTTTCAATTTCAATTCGGTTTCAGTTTCAATTTCGGCTTGTTCCGTGCCCGTGCTCGGCATTCCAATGAGCAACATTATTACTCAGTTATTTCTCTCTGTGTTTTTCTATTCAGTTTCTGTTTCTGTTTTTTGTACATTTTGCATAAACAATTTGACTTTATGTACATAACTTGTACAGGCCCGCACTGCGCTATCCAGACAGCGCCCATAAATCTTGACGCCTCGCCTGACTCAATTAAGCAAAAACACACAGATACACACACACATATGCATGTGCATCCATAAGATACATAGTCAAATGTATGTGGATACTACGATAGCTTAACTCAACAACTCGCATCCAACATTGATTTATCGCCCCGCCCGGCGCAGTGGGAGTTGCTCGCCTAATGAATACCTTGTAATATCCGTAAACTGTCATATCATGCGCCTCTTTGCACCTTTTATGGCATCCACACGCCTCGCATTTGCATGCATATACGAACTCCCCTACCCCACGCAGGGGATTGTCTCAGTCGCAGTTTCTATCTCGAAGGCGAAGTCGGATCGGAGTCGCTAGCGAAGTCTTTAGTCTTATGTAGCTTGTGCTTGGCATTTTTATGCCCTGACGGAGGCAACATTGAAATCGCCTTATGAAATGCAGATCAGCTTACCGTAGCTATAAAGCACGTTTAATAGATCGCATTGATCTCTTTCCTTATGTATGTTATGTCTCTATGCAGCCTGAATTGATCTTGAATCGTGCTCTGCATATTGTATATCATAGGGGGAGTATAAAGTGAATAACGTTGTATTCCATTGGCAGTTTTATCTCAGTTATCAGCAGAGCGATCTACCTACATTCAAGAATATTTGTACTAGATGACATATTCTTATATTATTTAACACCATCTGTTGGTCTTTACTCTTATAACTAAAATTCCTTGTGTCTAGAATTATCTATCTATCTTTTCTCCTTCATATCTAACAAATTCTGGGAGGGTTTTACTGTGTTTTTCCCAATCTTTTCCAGCAAATGCTGGATCGGGATATTTTGTTTTATATTCCCCTAAATTTAAAAATATATATTATTAATTAATTTAATTTTTTTTTTAAATCAATTTTAAAATTAAAATTTTAAGCTTTTATTATTTTCTTTTTTTAATTTTAATTATATGTAATTTTAATTTAAAAATAAAAACTAATTTTCAAGTCGACTGTCTTACTTGACGTTAAATAAAATAAAAATACAAAAAAAATTGTCTATTGATCTTAACTCCTTAATTTAAGACTATTTGCCCATCTTAACTCTTATATCAATGATTGACTGTAGATCTTTACTGATGCATGTCTTTATATTTATATTATATATATATTTATATTATATTTATTTAATTTACTTTTATATTTAAAATATAATAGAACATCAGACATTGCTTTATATATTTGGGAAGCTTCACTTTATTATTTAATACCCAGAAGTATCTATGTATGTATAAATAAGATTTTCTAACGATCGCTGTATCATTACTTAAGATCTATGTAACTATATCGCATATGGTAGCAGGAAGATGACTGAGCTGCTTTCCGGAAAATAATCAAATATCAATTATGAAATGAATCGATTATATTACGCTATGACAATCACAGATCAAGCTGTTCTGTGTGTGCTAGAGAAGAGCTGCTGCTGCTATAATCGTCACGATAACGATAACGATAACGATTATGGGCGCAATTACGCTACCCTGCTGTCCCTGGCAATGACACTGGCCAACACTTGTTATCATTAGCCCGATCCGCAGCAGCGATCGCATCCGTCATTGAGGTAAAACCATTAGCCGTGTGTGAGGCTGCCGCTAAATGCCCGCCATTTGGAGGCTTTGCAGGCAATTAGATGATCTCGGAGTTGATCTTGCGTACAGTCACAGCGATACATTTCCATGGCGCAGCCCCATTTTCATTTCCATTTCCGTCACTCGACTCGTCTCTCAGCCATCATTAAGATATGAGAGACTTACAGCATATGCCCCGCCAGGGGGCAGCTGGCACTGACCATGGCTTAATTGTTAATTGCCGCAGCTGCAACTGTTGCATAGATAGGGACAGCAATAGCTGCAGGCAGAGAGATCAGAGCAGATACAGCAGCCAACCGATCATCCACAACCAGAGGCAGAGGCAGAGGTAGAGACATAGCCAGAGACATAGCCAGAGCCATCGCCAGAGAAGCCATAACTCAATTTGTTAACATAATTCGCTCTGACAGCGACGCGTTGCATGCCACGTTAAGCTGCGCCATTTGCCACACGAGCTCTGGTGACATTGGCCGCCGTCTGCTTGCCACATACACGTTCGATACAGACAGACAGACAGACAGACAGGCAGACAGACAGACACATACGTGCTCGTATGGCGACTAATTGAACATGACATTTGCCAATAAACAACAATCGTTTAATGCGCGATTTTCTGACCTTAAACGGTTTATTGAGAAGCCCCAAGAGAGGAATGGTTCGATGCCTTTTGGCGCCCCCATCTAACCATGTTGCAAGTGCTGCAGCCGGTCGAGAATTGCGGCCAACAATGTTGCAAGGTCATGTGGCAACAAGAGAGACAACGACTTTTGCTTCCAAGCCAGCATCAGCATCTGCAACGGGTTGGGCCTAGATCGTAATACCACATAGATGATGAGCTCATCCATGAAGGATCTATAGGAGTGGGGGGATAGATTGGTTAGACTAAGGTCAGCAGAGTGTGGATAAGGTCAGCTTACTTATGTTGAGAAGAACTAGGCATGAGATAATTTACTTATATAATGATTTACTTAGATTACTTAGAAGATTAAGAGATTTCTCGGCGGAAAACTCAACTAATCAACTTGATAACGATTAATGAGATCAACTGAAAGATGAGATAATATAAATTTTAATACAGTTTCACGCTCTAGAAGAGAATTATTTGAAGATCTCTCTATTCAAACTCTACCTTTTCTATGTATACCATAAAAAGCTAGCCCAATGATCTATAGTTGCTACTCCGAGAAACGAAGCGGATATTGTGTGAAAATTCCATATAAATGATAACTAAGATGGATAAATGATAACTCATTACTAAGTTCTATATATTTTTCAAGAGCTACCACATAATAATCGACTAAGCACAACTCGATATCGATGGTCGGAAGACTCGATAGTAAGACAAAGAAAAAACTAGAAGAAACTCAGAGAAACAAAGAATAAAACTCTGAGAAAGAAACCGGATAAGACAGTAAAATTCACTGATAAAGGGTAACTAAGATAGAGTCAAGATCTATGTATTATGACAGACGGTTTTCTATCCATCAAGAGCTACGACATCGATCGTTTGTCTAGAATCTACGATACTTTACTAACCCAAGGGAGTTTTTTGGAATCAATACGTTTATATCTTAATATTCTTTTTACTAACCCTACCCCCAAGAGGTATCCCAAGAGTATTAAACAGACTAACAGACTTTTCATAGAGCATCGCCTAGTCGACGATCGTATATAATTTTATTCTAAGCGCTTTTTTAACCGACTTAACCAAAGTGAACCATAATAAACACAGCTATTATAAATATAATAAATGACATACAGGCGGACAAAGAGACAGACAGACGGGGAGACAGAGAGACGGACAGACTGAGAGACAGACAGACGTTGCCATTGCGATTGTGTCTCACTTAGTTGCTTTATTTATTACACTTTTTTCCTATTTCTGTTTCTGTTTCTGTTTCTGCAAAGCATTTAAATGGCTCTTTAAAGATTATTTATGAGTGCTCCAACTGTTGCATGACATAAATGTGCGACTGTCGTCACCGTTGCTGTTGCCAGTCGACTTTGCACGCATCTGACCCTCAGGTCTTCCATGAGTAAAGTCATGAACAGCGAGCAAGACATGTGGAAGGCGACAACTACAAAACGACCGCGAGACGGATCCGGCCAGAGTTGGCAATCTACTTGGATTGTTTGTAATACATTGAGGTACATCGTTAGAAGCCTGAAACTGTGGGTATGCGCGCACAAGAGATACTGCTTTTCAAAGAAAATAATAACATATATTTCTCACACGCAGTATACAGGGTATAGCCAAGTCAGAGACAGCCTATGGCAGCATGAGAGACACGAAAACGTTGCCAGTTGATCATAATAATCATAATAATAAGTTTTCATATCGTAATAATTCTCGCGAATCGACACTCGCATATGGTATAAATATATGGTTAGACTCTAGACGTGTTTGCACAGATATATATAGTATATGTATATATCTTTTATTCTCATCGTTATGTCTAATTAGAGTTGCGCCTTTGTCTAGCTGACGCTAGAGTACTACATAGGGGTCTACGAGGGAGTGGGTGTCGGTGGGAAGCGTCTTTAGCACCCCCTAACAAGTTGGCTCTATCAACCGAGTTTCAGTTTCTTTTGTTGCTGTTGTTTTTGTATTATTTATATCATCGTCATCGTCATCGTCATCGTCGTCGTTTGACTGGCACGACTGGCAAAATTAAAAGAAATAATTATATATAATGTTGACTGGCCAAGGACGCGCTAGTTAGTTGCGTCGCGCCGCGTCGCGTCGCGTTGCGTTGCGCTGCGTTTCGCTATTGAAACTTTTCGCGTTTTCATTACTTTGTTCTCTGTGGAACCGCCCTCAACCCCCTCGCGCGCTGTCTCTGCCTCTCAGTCCCACTGTCCGTCTGTCTGTCTGTCTGTCTGTCTGTCTGTCTGTCTGTCCATCTGTCTGTCTGTCCATCTGTCTGACTGACAATCTGACTATCTCAATCTTGATACATCTGTCTGTCTGTCGGTCTGTCTGCTCGTCTGTCTCTCTGTCTGCTTGCCTGCCTGTTTGTCTCTCCCTCTGTCTCTCCGTCTGCTCCACTGTTTTTCTGTCTCTTCGTCTATCCCTCTGCCTGCCTGCCTGCCTCTCTGTCTCTCCCTTCCTGTCTCACTGTCTGCTCTGCTCGTCGTATGCCTCAATGATCATTGTGCAGTCAGAGATTCGCGCTTCGCTGGTCTCCGATCCCAAGTCGTGTCTATGCTGAAGATACATGCATAGTCTATAGAAAACATAGATATCTCCACACACACACACACACATCTGCAGTGCACATGTTTGCAGTTCTAATGGCTTGTGAAATGCTTCGTGCTGCGATTGAGTAGGTGCTGTCAGTCAGTCGATCAGTCATTCAGTCAGTCAGTCCATCAATCAGTCAATGCGCATGCAACTTCAATCCAAGCTTGAAGCTCCCCCTCGCCACGACAATCATCGTGCGCAGCTGCCACATGCACATTGATCGATATTTCAAGACATATCGAAACATAGAAAGGAACTTCAGATAAACTAACATATTCCATATATTTTTTCTTCCAATTATAGCAACATATTAGCTTAACTTGGCTTAGGATATGATTTATCCGAGTATGAGCTTGGATTTTCAATATAAATATATTTAGCTATACATATCCAGGTTCCTTAATGATCAAATTTGGTTTATAATTAATATAAAATTCATAAAATAACGTAAACCATTTTTTATATAAATATATAATATATATATGCAAAATCTGATAAAATCACAATTTCTAACTGTCTATACAATCGAACAGAGCTTAAGGCTTAAAAAAAGTTTGGTTTCTACGCAGATATGATTAAAAATTAAAGAAAACTTAGTATACCCAACAAGTTCCAGATAAATATAAATTTACAAAATTAAACTCAACAGATCCTACAACAACAATCCCCACAAAACAACACCCTGTTATTATGAAAATTAAAGAAATTGAAGTAAAGCAAATCAAATATTCATTATAATAATATAATAATTGCATTCAGCTCATGAAATATGCAAAAAAAAAAAAAAAAAAAATAGCGAAAAATACGTAGAGAGAAGATAAAGAAATCCGACAAACTTTAAACGATTTTTTGATTAACGATGCTGCTTTTGTTGTGGCCGCCACCGCCTGCGTTTATAGATCGACGCTGATCGCTGATCGGACTGATCGATTGCACAGATCTCGATCTCGATGGCGATGGCGATTGCGATTCCTTTCAAAATATTTACACAAGGGCATGCGTGGTCGTAGATCACGGCATCGGAGTCGAATAGTTTGCGCCTAGACAAGTGAAATTTGCTCGGGGCTGCAATGTAAAGCTAGATTTGATAATTGGCAGCGAAAAGTACGAACAAAAAACGGCTAAAAAAAGGCTAATAAGCTGTCGCTTTGCCACTTGGCGTATGCGTGATATTTGCGTTATATTTTCATACGCTGCCGCGTCGCGTGCAATTAAATGTCGCCTAAATGCGGCTCCCTCCCTCCTCCGCACTCTGCCCCTCACCCTCCCCCACTATGGCGATCACTGCCCTCGACTTTAGCGTTATTTAGCTGAGTCAGCCGCTGCCTTTGCCGTTGCCGTTGCCATTGCCTCCACGGCCCCCAAACACGTTTCCAGGCCAGGTCTCAGCCCAAAACTGGCAACGGGCCCCGGGGCCAGCCTGGAACTGGGGCCATGGCACGTTCGAGTGCGACAGCATAGCGTTTCTCTCCTCCCCCCCCACCTCCTCGCCTCTCCTCACCACTCCTCTAGTTGTTGTCTCTAACTCTTGTTGTTGCTGCATTTGAAATTTGGCTCTTTATATGGGTTTATTTTCGGTGCCAACAAGGTGAAGGTTAGCGAACTGTCGCCAACTGCAGCGTACACGAAACCCCATCAAGATGGGGAGTACTGGGGATCAATAAGGTGGGGGGAATTGTAAATAGCACAGCAAAATATGCAAGGCACATTCACGAAATATGTGCTGTACTGAACTGCCTTAAAAAACACAAGCTATTTATAGGGTACTTATATCGCAGATCTGCAGCGCATGACCGCATTTTTAAATTGCAATGGAGGCACCGCATCTCGTTTCATCGCATTTCAACTCGAGCAATTGCGATGCAAGTACCACAATTCATTGCATCGCAATTTAACTTGAGTATCTGCAAGTACCGCAACTCAATTCATCGCATTTTGAACCAAGTAATTGCGATGCAAGAACTGCAATTCGTTCTAACGTCGTCCATCGCAAAAATAACATCGCATTCATCGCAATTTTTTAGGACTCAATCGGAAGCATCGCAAAACTAATGAGCTACAATCTAATAGGGACAAAATGACTTAAATATTTTAACGTTACATATTTAGAACATATATTGAAATTTTAATATTCTCGAATTTATTATAATATAGTTCCATATTTTGTATATTTGTAATTCAATTTTAAACTTTAGTTTGAAAGTGAAAAAAGAAGAGGGAGATGTCTTCGAGCCATAAAATATGCATATTCTTCTTCAGCAAGAACAGAGAACTGCAATAAGCTGTATCACTCTATAGTAAACTTAGGAACCAATACTTTAAAATAAAAAAAAATTGAAAGATATAATAAAATCACACACGAGATGGAAACAATCAGGAGAACGTTGAACAAAGCTAGAAAGGCAGAGCCAATGAAGATATGATTAATATATATGATCATATTCAGCTTAAACAATTAAGTGATTAAAAAGGAAAGTGAGGGAATCGATTGGGCAAGTGTCTAGGGCATCTAATGAAGTTGTTACGACTTGCAACAACGCTATGTAACATTGTAATCAGAGTGGAGCACACACTTCAGGCAGAAGGAGAAGGAGGAGGAGAAGGAGGAGCAGCAGCAGGTGGAGTGGGGCACTCCCCGTGCCCGTTTAACAACGGGAAGATGCTGTTGCTTGAGCTGAAGTGGCAAAACCCCAATCACAACAATTATGCATGACAGACAGACAGGCAGACGGACAGACAGGCAGACGGACAGACAGACAGACGGACAGCCAAGCGGCAATGCAAACAAATAACGAGACAAACTCTCGTTGTTGGGCCTGTCGAGCTGTCGCAGTGTCTATTTGTCGATGCTTTTTGGGGCTCTCTTTTTCTTTTTTTTTGGATTCGTATTGCTCAAGCTTTTTGGCTCATCTTTTCGTCAGTTTTTAAACGATGCCTGATTGATTTTCGTGGGGATTACAACATGAGCTAACTGATCATTATGATCGTAACGCAATTTGCATTTGCCTATCCCGAGACAGTTCCCTCTGCCCCTCCGTCTCCGTCTCTCCTGCTCTTCTCTTTCCAAACTCCTCTTGGCTGTGCGTGATTGATTGCACTGGGCAGCGGTGCGTGTCCAACTCAGGGGGGTGGGAGAGGAGGTGTGTTTTGAAAGAGGGGGGAACTGGGGTGATCGAGGGGCCAAGAGACCCTGCGCAATTACTACGTTTGGTTTCCCTGCGAGCGCGCAAAATGAAGACATCATTAAGCGTCAATTTGGCCATTGCCACACTTCGATTTGTATAACAAATTGCACACACTCGCACACACACACACTCGCACACACACACACAGCGAGTGCGACGTAATCTCAATCGAAATGCTCAAGCGAACCATCTACTACACGAACTGCAATTAATCAAAATTAACCGAAAACCCAAAAGAAACCAGAGCATGCCGCATTTCGATACTCTTCGCTTTCCAGCGGTTTTGTCATCTCTAGGACAGATTAAAAATCAAATTTAGTACGGTTACATTATGGCTAAAGGGTTGCCAGATTGTTTTCTCTAGAAAACGTAGGAGCTTAGCTGCAGTAGCATAAGATGTTATGAATAAGTTACTCTACGCTTTCCAACACTTTTTATCATCTCCAAGAGAAACTAAGGATAAACTTTAATACGGCTGCTTTTCGACTAAAGGGTTGCCAGATGTTTTTCTCAAAATTTCTAAGAGCATTTAGATGAAATAGCATAGAAAATTAAAGAGCTTAGATTAAATAGCATATGATATGCACTTTCCAGCAATTTTGTCAGCTCTAGGATCGACTTTAATATGGCTATTTTATGGCTAAAGGGTTGCCAGATAGTTTTCTTGAGTTTCTAGATTTTCTAGTTTCTATATACTTGTTACACTTCACTCCAGCGAGTACTAAAGTTTTTACCAAGCTAAAACCACTCTAAAAATAAAATATAGCTAAATCCAACTAAGTCTACTTTTATCACTGATCAACCCTAACTTAGGGTATACAGATTCCCCATCACACACTCCGCACTGAATCTATTTATAACACTTTCGTACTGTTTTACCCATTTTGCCTTTTGGCCAACTCTCCTGCCCAGCATGTCGCACATTTTCGTTAATTTATTTCTATCAATCGCAAAGCAAATAAAGCTAAAAAAAAAAAAATTGGTATAAATTTCGAAAAGAAATAAACTGCCCTAGAAATGTTCAAATGTGCCGCACATAAATATATATATATCTTGATTTTGATTAATTTACCTTGGCACTTTCGCTCCAAATCGAATTTTGCCGATTTGAATTAGCTAATTATGCGTTTGCCGCACCGATTATCATTATGTTATATAAGCAAAAATAAGGTCTTTCCCCTCTTTCTCGATCAAATTTCATTGCTGTGCAGCGATGCGTTTTGTAGATCGTCGCATTTGCATATCCAGATGAGATCCATCTTAGGGATGGGTGCGTGACAAAGTTATTTGATGGCGTGTCAATAACTTTCGTTTTTCCCAACCCATAAACCGTAAAGTATGATAAGTCGCATTGAAAGCCTACATAAATGTCATACGTTTTATAGGGCTGACAATGCTGGCAGTAGTTATCGATAAGTTCAGCCCACACATACTTATCACACTGATTATATATCTTCAATAAATATGCATAGTTCAGTCCACATTACTGAATACAAGTCTTAATGGAAGCTAGATATAGTAACTATATAATAATATATAAATAACCGAGTTATCGATTGCACAACTAGTTTATCGCACTGATTAGATAGTTTCAATTAATATGCATATTTCATGCCGGAAAAAGTTAAAGTTCCCCTACGCATTTCGCATTTCCCTCTCCCTCTCTCTCTCTCTCTGCAATCTTCCGCTGATTGGCCACCAATGTTGTGACTATCGTCGGCTTATCGATATCGTTGCATTATCGATATGAATGATTATGCGTTGTCGCTACCGTTTGCCGATGCTATTTGTCTCTCTGGCGTCGCCATTGCCCAACTGCAATTGCTTTAGATCAATGATCGATCGATCGATCGGCATTTCTTTTCATTTCATTTTCTCAGGCATCTCAGGCTTATCGATTTTCGTGTTTTTGGTGTCAATTTCTCAATTGACTTGAAATGTTTACGGTGCTTTTTGGAGCTCGAACGAAACCTTTAACAAAATCGGATCGTACATAAACTCTGTAATTAGAGTTCGGTTCGGCTCAGTTCGGTTCGTTTCAGTTGGCCAGTCTACGTTGCTTTTAAAGGTTAAAACTCAGCATTTAAATTTTAACAAGCCGTTAACAAAAACAACAACAACAACGGCACAATGACAACTATAACAATAACAACAATTAACCAAATTGCGCTTTGTTCCAATTTGAGTTTGACTTGGTTTTTTTTTTCGTTGTTTTTTTTGGCTTTAGTTTCGTTTTGGCTTAAACTTCAGCTTGACTTTTCCTATGCCTATTACACACACTTGCACCGCCCTGCTCTTAGCCTTTTTGGCCGTTTCAAGCCAAAGTTCAAAACGTTTTGCGGCCAAACGACAAGAGCAGCAGCGCCCATTTTACGATATTCGAGACAACTGTGGCTCAAGTACAGTGCGGGCCTGCTGCAATCGATTGTCTATCGATTAAATACGTATATATCGATTTGCCACGCCCACCCACACGCGCGCAATATGCGTGACAACATCTTGATACCCTTCGCCAAGGTGCAATAAATGAGTCAAGCAGTCATTGGACCCAGTTCCCATAATATGCTATAATAACCTCCCCGCCCAGCCCCGCCCACTTTGCGTGCAATTGTGAAAACCGCAAATACATGAAATGTGAATGAGCGTGAGTGCGAATGCGAGTGTGAGTGCGAGTATGAATATAATGAATAATACAAGTAGCCAGGGCACAATTTAATGATGGGGCCGAAGCGTAGGCAACTCTATTTGTGCCCTGCGATTGCGACAAGACGAGACGCGAGTTGAGTATGGTCATTATTCGCTTTTTTTTTTATATATATACTCAACTCGTATTATTCATTTCTTTGTGCCATTATTCAGACGGTTTTTTATGCGTAATTGTTATATCTTCATGGACTTTAATTGTGCAAATGAATAGCATCCGATTCGCTCGAAATTTAACGGCTCGTTTTTAGCGGGATTTAGCCGCAAATTGGCACTATGATGGGGCAATGTATATATGCTATATAAGTAGAGATAAATATTGTATATAATGTAATCTAATGATATATAAGTATTACACATAATATAATATAAATATGTAACTTATAATGAAGAAATTGCACAAACATTTTTATTGTTGTTTTTTTGAGAAAAAAAGCTAGATAAAATAAATTGCAGAAAAAGAGCCAAGTAGCGAAATAAAGCTAATATGATGCTAGCTTGATAAATACCCTGTAAATAATGATTAGAAATATTAAGCAGACTCTAAAAACTTTTTTTGGAATCACATTAAAATTTAAGCTACTAATATACCCGCTCTCTGCTGCCCACCTAGGGTATATGTAAGTGCACAAATTGGGCTGTGTCATCTGTGTCGGATAGACTGGGAGTGGGACTGGGACTGGGCCTGCGCTTGGGACTGGGCCTGGGCGACCGCATGACATAATGACACAGAGACAGAGACAGAGACGCTTCAGGGAAGGGAAGAGAGAGACTGCTTGTAGGTGGGAAAATTAGGGGGGCGGGGAGTAAACAAAAGAAATGAAATTGCCAACATCAGCAACATAAACAACAGCAGCAACAACACGGAAGCAAGTGCATTGCGGTTGTTTTGGGGCAGATGGGGCGACTCTTTGGGGCAGCAGCAGCAGCAGCGAATCTGTTGCCAAAGATGTCGTAAGCAGCCGCAGCAGCATCTGGGAAAATGTTGCTGTCGGATCGTCTAACCGCACAGCACATGTAAGTCTTTTGTTGTCTACCCCTCGCTCCATTAATACCCCCCCCCCTCTGTCCCATGTCTTCTTTGGGCCATCTTCCTAGCCGTCGCTTCGCTCTGTTTGTTTTTTGTCTGTTATCTCTCTCCCTCCCTTCCTCTCTCTCTGTTTTGTTTTTGGGGCTATTTTATTGTTGCCCAGCTTTGATTAATTAGTCTTCTGCGCTTTCTTCTTCGAGTCTTCTTCTTCGCTCAGTTTTTTTTTTTTGCCATCTTACAAATTGGCAAAACGAGAAGACACGTCTCCGTGGCACAGTTGGTAATTGGATACGAACGACGACGGATCAGACGAGAAGGAGAAGGAGGAGTAGGTGGCGTTTCGTTGAGTTTGCACCTCGTAAACACTGTCTTCGGGGCGGAAATTATATAAGTATGGTAGTATATATACTACTTGGGGGCGTCGTGGGAATCATCTCATCTGCATATCATATACAACTCTCTGTATGCATAACATATAATACTATACTATATAGAGTAAAGGTATGAATAGAGTTGTTATTCATCTTGGTTTTCAGTTTCAGTTCGACAAGTTGTCATAAAATTCAAATTATTTTTGATGATTTCGATAGATCAATAAAAAACTAATATGTTTTTTCCTATGTAGAAATATAGATCATCAAACTGAAGATGTTATTTGATATATTTGTGAAATGGTTTGCAGCGATATAAGATCGGTTAGAGCTGTTTGCGTCTTAGGAGATTTATGCAGACAATTCGACAAGGAATAAAAATATAATAAATATTATAAAACAGATTTTAAATTATAATTTTAGATTTTTCGAAGAAAATTCGAAGGAAATATATAGAAATAACAAAAATATTTAGAGATAAAATTATAATCAAAATTCAAATTATATTGCACATACAAATTATTCTTGAACTACTAATAATAAATAAAATATAAGAATACAAAATATATGATAAAATGGAAAAAAAGAAAATATTCAAATATGCAAAACTTGTAATATCGTAAATAATACGATAAACAACGCTTTGCTGCGCATTCTCAGCGCCTTGAGTGACACCTAAAGCGACCCCAAGATCACATATCTACGCTCATTTCTCGGACTTTCGTTCACAATTGTCATCGTTATCGGGTTCACAATGAACTTGCAAATGATGCATAATCCAATTATGACGCGACGCGACTCCAGTTGCGAGCCGAGGCGAGTCACTCTTGACGGGTCGCTCTTGGCCGACATCATCATTATGCAGTGGATTTGCTTTTTGTTTGGTACACGCCCACCAAACACAAAGGCGGCGGCGGCAAAGGCGGCGGCAGCAAAGTGAAAGCGATGCCACAAATCAAAACGATCATCAGCAGCAGCTGCCGCACTGCGGCGACCGGTTGAAATGGACGCGAATGTTGCCGCTGCCGCTGCCTCTGCTGCTGCTGCTGCGATTCTCAGGGCTGGGGGATGGGGCAGGGGAGACGCTGTCACTTTCGCTGTCACTCGCTAATCATAAAAGTGTGAAGTATGACTTACCGTTAGCATGTGCCGCTTCCGCTTGGACTTGCACATGGGCCTTGGCTTTGGGTTGTATTGCAGCCGCAGTCGCTGCCGACGCCGACAGCGTGCAGAAGCAGAGCACGAGCAGCAAGCCGGCGCAGAGTGCAATGCGTTGTCCTGTGGCAGCCATCTTTGATTGCCAGCAAGAGTTGCCAACGATTAAACACAGAGGTTGCCAACGATTAGAGACAGAGGTTGCAACGTTTAGACAGAGAAGTTGCCAACGTTTGTCTGCTTTTGCCAGGAGTTGCCAACGATTAGCAAAGGTTGCTAGCGTTTGCCAGAGGTTGCCAACGATTGCCAAGGGTTGCCAATAGCGTCTTCAGATGTTGCTGCGCTGCGTTGTTGTTGTTTACGATATTCGCTGCTGCTGTTGTTGTTGTTGTTGTTGATTTGGTTGGTTTCGCTTTCTTTTCAATTTTTGGCTTGTGATTTTTTCGCTTTTGTTGTTGTTGTTGTTTTCTTATTTTTGTTATTGTTGTTTGTGTTGCTATTGACCTGTTGGATGCTGTTGCAGCTGCATTTCACTTTCGTATTGAACAGAAAATAAGTTGATAAACAAGCAAAAATGTTGAGCGACAACCGCAGTGGCAGCGGCGGCGGCAGCAGCAGCGGAGGCTGCAAAGTGAAATTTCACTTTCGTGCAGTCAAGTGGACTCGCACAGGTATTACAACACAACAACAAGAGCAACAACAACAACAACAACACACACAGACACAGCGGGCGAGCGACAAGTGAATTGTGTGTTGGGGTCACGCACTCCTGTTGCCAGTTGTTGTTGTTGTTGCCCGTGTTGTTGTCCGTTGTTGTTGCTGTTGCCAGTTGTTGCTGCTGGCGATTATCGGCTGCGCGTAAAGGCCATAAAAATTGTATTTTGCTAAGCAGGAATAACAACTGCAGCAGCAGCAACGGCAGCAGCAACAGCCGCGTTGCCAACTACACTTGCTACCGCAACATGCAAACAAAAATTGCTATAAATTTTGCTTATACGACGCGCTTAGATAATAATTCGAGTGTGTGTGCGTGTGTGTGTGTCTGAGTGTGTCGATTTAATAAGTACTGTAATTAATTTGCATTTTGTTATAATTTTTTATTTTCGTGTTTTGTATTTATTGTTTTATTTTGTGGCACTTGCTACTTGTTCACTTTGTTTGTGGTTGTTGTTGCTGCGGTTGAAGCACTTTTCGTTTTCTAACACGGAAATGCCGCCCAATCAACTGCGAAACACTTGAAACAAAAATTAAAACCGAACTCGAAACAAAAACAACAAAAAAATGAAACAAATTTAATTTGTGTGTAGCGCTGTGCGTCGCTGTGTGTGTGTGTGTGTGTGTGTCGTGTCCACTGAAATTGCGCGTAATTGCAGGATGTGGCACGACTGCGCGTTGGACTTCCGCACACACACACACACACACAGGGAGACACACACAGCCACACACACGCACGCAAAAAGCTCTACGCGTTTTCCTTACGAGGAACAGGCACTTTTCACAGAGGGGGAGGGGCGGATTTGGGGTGCGCTAACAACCCACAAAATCGTTTACGATATACGCCGCGACGTCTCTCTCTCTCTCTCTCTCTCTTTCTCTCTCTCTCTGTGTTTGTGTCAAGCGCTCGCTGCGAACGCCGTCAACTGTCTGAGCTGCGCGCAGGCGCCGTCTTACACTTTTAAAGCCCTGTAATGCGCGCACGAGCCGCAGAGAGAGAGAGAGAGCAACTCAGCGTGAGAGAGCGCAACACACAGCGAGAGAGAGAGCGCAAGCGAGTGTGCCGTGAGAGCAGGAGAGCGTTGGCGCTGGAGCTGGCGCGCGCGTGTGCAATGTTTCTTTGATGAATGAAGCGATCAGCTGTGTGTCTGCCCCAAACCGGTAAACGTTGTAAATGTCGCTCGCAATCGTAACTGTTGCTCAGGTTGCAGTCGCAGTCGCTGCTGCTGTTGCTGCTACCCCTGCTCTCTTGTTCTGCTGACCAGCACGTGACGCATGCAATCAAATCGACCAAGCATGAAGCCAAAGCTTAAGTGGCAGCCCTGTTGCACAAAAGGTACAAGATTAAAGGGTACGTGTACCAGAGCAGCAAAGCGGCTAGCGGGAATTCTGGCTATTTTTGAGTATAGTTAGCTTTTTTCGTCATTTATTAAAGCGTCAAATTTTTTGTATATGAAATGTACCCAAAATTAAATTTATTATTGCAAATTTCATAATAAATTTGTATATTTTATTTTAAATTTAATTTGTATTATGTTTATTTTTTTAATTTTAAATAAACTCTACGTTTTTGTAAAATATATTTATAATGCGCTTTTACCAATATTTGTATACAGAATGTACCTAAAGTTAAATTTATTTTTTAAAATTTCTTAATAAATAAATGAAACATTTTAGCATTCTTTATGTGTTTTCTTTCAATAAATACTACGTTTTTTGAAGATTATAATAAAACAAGTGGGTAGGGCTACAGTCGAGCGCTCGACAGTAAGATACCCTTCTCCCAATTTTTAAAATCCGTTACAAACGTGTAACCACACTCATAATTTCAAACAGAAATTCTGCACGAATACTTCTCTACATATAGCTTACTCGCTCGCACTCACACAGCAACGCGCGTATAGCGTAAAGCGGCGAGACGCAACGTCGAAGTCGACGTCAACTCCAAGCAGCGCGCCGGCTGCTGCTCGTACATTTGTATTGAAAACGTTGACTTGAATAACTCCTGTGTTATTGGTCCGATCGGATTGTAATTTGGAGAATACATTTATATGGTATTAAGCATTATACATACCAAAGCACAACTTTCTAAGTTTAATAGTTTGCTTAATAATCGTAAATTACCGATTTTCGGGGGCGGTGGGCGTGGCATCAAACATTTGAAATAAACTTTGTCTGCCTATTATATATAGGAACCTCCATACCAAATTTGGTATCTCTAGCTTTTTTAATAGCTGAGATCTGTTGTCTCATACAGACGGACAGACGGACAGACAGACGGACAGACGGACATGTCTCAATCGACTCGGCTAGTGATCCTGAGCAAGAATATATATACTTTATGGGGTCTGCCACGCCTCCTTATGCCTGTTACATACATTGCACAAAGTTAGTATACCCTTTTTTGACCATTTTCAATGGTCGAAGGGTATAAATACGCTTTCGTCAATTATTTCTTACGAAATGTACTTATAATTGTTAAATAAATTGATACAATTCTATTGTTAGTTATGAAATTTCAGCCTTTTTATGTTTTTTTTTCTTCATCTAAACAATTTCAAGATCTAGATGGTACTTAATGCTTGCCAAAATTTCATTGTACCTATTTCGCTGTTTAAGTATTATAATTACCAAATTATGCAGCAGAATTTCATAAAATGTACTAGTTTTTAGCATATCTAGATACATAGTTAATACATATGTATATAGTTAACAATTGTACTTTAAATTAGTAAAATGGTACAAGAATACCCCCAAAATTTGGGTATAATATGCTGCAATCTCCTTCATATTCGTATTTCGTCTAAAACTGCGACGTCGCAGCTCATCGCAAATCCAAAAAAACGTTGCGCAAACTTTGTACAAGTTTTGCCCAATTTCCCATGTGTGTCTGTGTGTGTGTGTATTGCCAAATCCATTGGCCGCGGGCCTGTCCAACATGGGTCTGTCCCGGCACTGACTCCGGCTCGGGCTCCGGTTCGGACTGTAGATGTGAAAAGCTGGCTGTGGGTCTGACTAGGCTGAACCAAGTGGCGTGTAATTAATTTGGCGCGTTCGCCTGTCGCCTGTCTCGGGCCCTGCGAGATAATTGATAGACATTATGTATAATATCTTTTGATATTCCCTCTCATCTCCTCCCGGAATAGCTAAGCAATACCATAATATATGCCATATGAGCGAAGTCTCTTGCATATTTAAGATGTTTGGCAAATTAACGCGCGAGTCGAGCAGAAAATATGTGTATCTGTATCTGTGCCTGTATCTGTATCTGTATCTCTGGCTGTATCTGTATCTGCCGTGGTATCTGTATCTGCGCCTAAACCACAATTTGCATAATCCCATAATAACTGAAATCGCGTTTAAAAGCGCGTTTGTCATTTCATTAACTCGACTGTGACAAATAGTCAACGATTAAATATGACACTTTATGATTTAGCTATATTATGCAGACACCTCCGGGGGCGATAGACCGATCAAGATGTGGGCGCCAGTTCGATTAGGCACTCTCTCATTGTAATTGATATAATGGTTATTCTATTGAGGCATTATTAGATGCGTTGCTACTGTTGAAATATTATGGGAAATCAATTTGAGAGAGATTTACGCACTATATGGCATATATATTCCTGAAGCAGAGGGGAAAAGCAGAAGTAGGCAAGGAGTAGTTAGTTGGACTCTTTGGATTGTCGTTAAGGATAGTTTTCTCGCAATATAGCATATATATTCCTGAACCAGAGCAAGAAAAAGCAAACAAGCGTCAAAATGTATTGACAATAATTAATATAGAATAATATTTAATACAATTAAATAGAAAGATATATACAGTCAGACAAAATGCCCCAAACAATGATCTTGAGCAATTCTCGTACTATAGCATATACATATATTCCTGAACCAGTGTGACTCTTCTTCTGACTCTTCCTTAGCTGACTCTTCCTCCAAATACCACAAGCGATGGTCTTGTGCAACCTCCGCCCCCCTTGCCAAAACCAAATCAAAATTCCCGAACCCAAATTAAAAAAAAACCAAGTCAAACCAAACCAAATCCAGCCAAAGCCAAACCGTAGGATCATCTTCGCGATCTTCGCAAATAAATCAAAGTGAATCGCATCGTGTACAATCGTATTCGATCTTTTAACTGAAAACAAAAACCCCCAGAGCCCCAGAGAGGGAGTGTACTGTATGTGAGTGAGTATGATTATGGTAAACTAACTGCAAACAAGCTGACAAATCCGCAGCAACACGAAGAGCAAATTGAACTCGTCCAAACAACAAAGCGATAACTTTGCATATGCAACAAGCCGAACGAACGAGGTCGAGGGTTGCTGCTACAGTTGTAGAACCCCCGTCCCCCTGCACTCTACCCTGCAGCCCTACACACAGAGAGTAAACATGCCAAGGTATATAACGGCAGTAAATTTCAATAAGCTTAGCTATCTAACTACTTATCTATACAGTTTTTTTTTTTTTTTTTTTTTTTTTTTTTTATTGGAGTTTACAAAAGGCATCAAGCTACCCAGGCACATCTAATGTGACTGTGCGTTTTAACAATGTCAAATTTCACAATTGCAGTAGCTAGAAACAACATCAAAATCAACATGAACAACAGCAGCAACAACAGCAACAACAAGGACACAAATAGCATTTGCTGTCAAGGCATCACGATGGTCGATGTAATGCAAATAATGCTCGCGTGAGCTCGAGACACCCGAAAGTAAGCGGAACATATTGTACTGCACACATACACACACACACACACATAAATACACATATATTTCCACACATAAATATTTAAAATATTTGATTTATTCAATCAGTTTTCAAAGAGATTTTCGAAATGTGAATCTTAATTTACAATTGGTTGTTGTACTCTAAAAATTTTGTAATATTCCAAATTTATTGAAATTTACTAAGTACACATATGTACCATAAATAAACATAAATACTTGTATGTGTCTATATAACTATAGAGCTTGAGCTGTTAGCTGTTGCAGTTTAATAAAACATCTTAAAAAAAAAAACTAAAGTTTATATTATTTTTGTGATCTTATCTGTATGCAATTATAAAAATAATCTGTGTTGAGTTTGGCTAAGCCTAAAAAAAAATCGACTATGCCTAGTAAACTTCTAGCCAAACTTCTAAACCCTATAAAAGCGGGGTACTCTAAGCAAATACCTAAAAAAAAAAAAAAAAAAAAAAGGTAAATGTGTAAAATTGACAAAGAAATAAGTGTTAAATCACTCGGGCCGTCAATATATAAACGGAAAATCATTAGGCATCGGTTGATTTCTTAACAATTTTATGATAATCCGGTAAGTGCCTTTATTACTAATTGATGGCTTTACATGTCGAGATTTCTATTATCCGTATCAAGGCGCCGCAACTCAGCAACTAATGGAGTTGGAGTAATCACAAGAAGTATTAGATTGGAATTACTGATCTTATGTTGTTGTTGTTTTTTTTTACGATATAATCAAGTGGTCTGCGAAACTCACAGAGGCATGATTCTTTTCTTTAAATAATAATAAAATTAGGTTAAGTTTAGTAGATATTATTCTTAATTTGATTGTGTTTGTATAATAAATAAATAAATATCGCTGAACATAATTAATGATCAAGTAATGCAATGATAGTTTATTAATCAAATTTACGAACACAATTTAAATCGATTATTTATTATAACATTTGATTGATGAATCCCAAAAGCAACGCAACGAAATATGAAGAGTAATTTAGAGAACCGTGAAAACAAAGCAAATAATAACGAATCAATTTTATACTCTCTCAGAATATGATTCCAAACTGTTCTTTGATATATATGTATATATTTTATATATTTCCAGATCTTTCGTGCCGCATCTATCGATCTGCTTTAAACCTTTGCTCACCTTTTGTGGCATTTGCTGACCGTGTCTAATTTGATATTGACCAAGTGACTCGCTTGTGGTATGTAGCACACGTATGTGTGTTCGATCTCAATCTTTATATAGTATGTGCATCTGTTGCTTACATGTCAACTTGACACTATTTGCCGCAGCATTGATCCGCTCAGTCAGTCAGTCAGTCAGGTGGATGTAATCGATTATTTCAATTGTTGCGTCCGACTCTGAGCAACTGGCACGGCCTCAAGGCGTCGTCATAGCCAGAGCACTTCATCATTGGCATATCCACTGTATCCCCCCGCTGGTGCATTGAACCCGCTGCAATTCGACTTGTATCTGTGTGTACGTATCTCCTCCATTTATGTTGTATTTCTGTCTCCAGCTCCATCTCCTTCTCCGTCTCCATCTTCGCGTCTGCAATTGCAGCTGTGTGTGTGTGGGCTGGCAACGTGTGATGCTTCCGCCAAGGCGCTTCAAATCAGTGCGTAGCTTTTAGCGCTAATAGCTAACGCATTTGGCTGCGATTGGGGCAGACGGGGCGTGGCTAAAATCAGGCTTTAAAAGCAATTACGCACTCTGCAATGTTGTCACCGTTGCTGGTACTTCCTGCTCGGAGCGACTCTTGGCTCTCGCAGCTCTCGGTTGTGGTATCCGAAATGTCATTAAAAAGATAGTTTCGCCGTTTGCCAACTGTACTTTAGGCCACCTTAGACAGCAAAAACATGGCCTATTACCTGCCTGACAGACGCCCGAAGAAAGTCAAAGAAAACGTTTAAAAACCATAAGCTTAGCTTGTTTTTAGTATCTGTTTCAAAATAATCGCTAAACTTTTTGTAGAAAATATTTATTAATATATTTATATTTTGCTTAGGGCAGCTCGAAAGTTGGCATCACTGGTTTTTAAATTCAATTAAAACCCTAAAAACCTATCAGGCAGATAGTTGGCAACGCGTCTCTACTTGTTCGCTGGCAAAAGCTAATTGTTACAGCCATTTCTGACTCCGGTCTAGTTTGTTGGTCTACTTGTCAATTTATTTATGCTGCCAACTTTTGAAAACAAAATAGTTTTATAGCTGTTTATAGCTTTATAGCAGTAACTTAAATAAAGCCAAATGAAATTCATTCATTAACGAATACAAACTTAAACTGCATCGCTTTCTTTCTGTTGGAATTCTTGATTTATTCTTAAGGGTTATATTCATAGTTCGTAGTTCATAAATAAGGTCAATTTCATTTTTAAGAAATGCAGATTTAAACGAATTTCATTTAAAGTCAGTCAAAAAGAAGCTAACCCCGTACTAGCCGAAATTTCAGCTATACTTCTTGATTCCTTTAGCCAAAATCCGAGAATTCAAAACCGCTTTAAGCCTTAAACCGTTTCTAAATCTTAAGTTTTTCCTCCATATGATAGATATGTAATAAAAGAATAAAGCACACACGTTTATCCAATGTAGTGAAATAATTTTGTATTTTTACAATGGTACAGGTAATATAATCAGTGTACATTCATTGGGCCTCAAAAGGGCCTAAGCAAAAAAAAGAGATGCAGATGAGTTCTTGTTGTTGTTGTTGGGGGTAATTAAAACTAAATGCATTGAATTGTTTTGTTTGTAACGGGACAATCGACACAATATCGATGAAACTCGATGCGAATGTTAATGATGGATATATAGTAATAACCTCAAGATTAATAATAGTTTTTTTTTTTTGTTTTCTTTTTGAATGCTTCGTGAACTATGTATATGCATATTAATGAGGAGGAGATAGATGCTGATGCATATACTAGATACATATGTGTATACCATATATGCTGAGGGGCATTCCCGGCACACACGGAACACAGACAGCGCGCTGAGTGCCAAAAGGCAGGTTAAGTTGTCCACATACACACACAGACACACACTCATACACGCACACGCACACACATACACCAAGCGCAACACAAGATATTTGTTGTTAGTACACAAAGAAATTCATTTGAAAATTGTTTGTAAAAATAATTTTGGCAATTGTCACTGCCTGCTACTGCTGCTGCCTGTGGAGGTGCTGAAGGGCGGAGGAGTATGTGTTGTTGTAGGCGTAGGGGTAGATGGAGGAAGGATGACTGTGGCTGTCTCTGTATCAGGATCTGGTGTATGCTATCAGGTTAATTTCGAGCGTTTCTTTGCAATGGCATCCTCGACAGCGCGAAGTTGTTTCAGCAGCTCTTCACGTCTCGACTTTTTGCTATCCTTATCCTTGTCCTTATCTTTTTCCTTTGCCTCCTTCTCCTTATCCTTAACATTGTCCTTCTCCTTCTCAGAGCCTGGCGAATGAGTGGGTGATGCAAGCGCTGACACACCCACAATAGTTGATGTTTTCTTAATCTCAATGGAAATGGGCGAACGCTTCTTGGTTGATTGTTCTGAAGCTGCAAAAACGAAATGGATTAACTCGCATCCAGAAGTCCATAGCAAAAAGCAGTATACATACGTTTTTTGATTTGTTTGCGCTCATTGAGAGCCTTGTCTGTGGCACGCACACGTTTCTGTACCGTTTCTCGTGATCCCGATGAGCTACCCGAAGAGGATGATCCCGAATCCGAGCCAGAGAAAGATGATTCTGAGGAATCTATCACAAGATATGCACAATGAGAAACTGAATCAAGTTGAAATTGATGGCGCCTATTTGCAATTACCTGAATCCGAGGAGCTAGAGCTGCGTAGACGACGACGTAGCTTTTTAGGCGCCGGCGACAACTTCTTTCGTTTGGAGGCAGGACTGTGTGCGCCACCACCACCAGCTCGTTTCTCCAGTGCCGCCCGTTTGTACGATGGTGAAACGCTGCCAGCTGGCAATGTGACAATAGAAGGAAACAACAGTTAGTACACATCTGGCAGGCGCCAATTAAATGATACCTACCTGGCGAGCGTCTCGGTCGTCGAGGTATTTGGCTAGGCGAGCGTGCCGCTCGTCCGGCACCTTGTCGGCGCGATGATGAGGACATCTTGTGCGAATAGCGACGCTTGTGATCCGATGCGCTGCTGGAACGCGAGGTATCGGAGCTCGAATCGCTCTGTGAACTGTTTGAGCTGGAATAGGATGTATTGCTGCTGTAGCTGCGACGATCGCGACGCCTTCGCTCATCGCGATCATATGAGGTGCCGCGTCCAATTGATTTCGAACGCATCCATGGATCGCTCCACTCATCGCCTCGTCCAACGGCCTCAACACGCTGCACAATCACCTCCCGCGTAGGTCGCAATCGACGATCATCCTCGTACTGTGGCATTCGATGTGGTGGCAATTCACGATAGCGTGCCATCCGCCCATAGACATCAACATCCTCATACGGCATGGGCGCTATATATGCTCCCCGATAACGATCTGCAGGTTGGCCATACATACCATACACCGTGGGGAGGAGAACACGCGGATTGACATGAACAATGGGATTATTTGGTGGCATTTCACGCACAACTGTCGGTGAGCTGCCTCGTTCCTTTAAGTAATATGGATCCTTTTCCAGTTCATCGGGCGAAAGAGTTAAATTCATTTTCTTATCCTCAAAGTCCATGTCCTGTTCCTTTCGTTTGTTTGCCTTGCGCATCATCTCCTTGGCGGTGCGCAGGCCACGCTCCCAAGCATTCTCCACTACCACTGGACCATCACCGGGTATCAATAGTCCACCACGTGCATCGTGATGGGCTACAGCAGGCGAACTGCTGCCATACATGCCAGCATGATGCATTCCCGGTGCCGCACGATGAAGCAGCACAGCGGGTCGCTCATTGCGATAATCATGATATTCGCCAGCGGGTGTACCGCCACCCTGCATGTGGTAGGCACTGCTTGTGGGTGCACGCGATGAACTGGCAACGACAACACCGACTCCAGCACCACTCTGCATCGGCACCGAACGCACCAGACTCTCGAACATTGTGTAGTTGCCCTTGTCAGTGACACCGGGATGCAGGAATCGGCAGCTCATGCCCCAAGTACATTGGCCACGCGTATAGAAACGACAAACGGGCTTCGGTTCGGTCTCTTCGGGTCGCTTCTCATCCTCATCGGATACCTCGCCCTCCTCGAGTTCCTCATCCTTTTTCTTTTTCAGTGCTTCAACAATTGCCGATGCGCTCTCTTCACCATCTTCGCCATCCTCTGTGCCATCGTCCTTGCCACTTACTTTCTCAGCGCCATTATTCACTTCGCCATCATCATCATCAGCGTTTTCTGATGCTGTTTTCAGCTGTCCGCCAAGTTTTTTGTTATTTATTTCATTGGCATCTGCATTGACGCCACCGCCACCTCCGGCATCCCCATCAGTATCTGCATCTACCTCTTTATTCAATTCAGGGCATTCACCCTCTTCAGCCTCGAAATCGAGCGCATCGTCGTCATGTGGCTTTACCATATCATCCAATCCATTAGCGCTCTCCGATTCCTATAGACGTTAAGAAAATAAATTAATAACCATCACATTTGAGGGACAACCCCAAGCACAGCTGCCTTACCCTCTTCTCTATGCTGTTTGTCTTTATCTCTGATGACAGTTCGATCCGTTTACGCTCCGCATTTTGCAATTTGCCTTTGAGGCCTGTCGATCCGTCTGGGGACAACAGCAGCAAGTCGTCATTGGAAATAGCGCCATCATCGTCGTCATTGTCATCGGCATTCCTTGAGTTGCTCTTGGACGGCGGTGCCTGCTTTTCCATATCAATGTCGCTCACATCACTGAGATCCTCATGGCTTATGTTAAGATCAACTGCCGCCTGATTATACAATTGTTCCCTGCTGTTGCTACGACTGCGCAACGGCGTCGATTGTGACTTGTTGAGAGAATTGAAACCTGCTTTGACATTTGCCGCATTTGCCTCAGTGTCAGTGGTGGCTACAGCAGCTGAAGCAGCAGCTGCAGCAGAAGTGGAAGCCGCTTTAGCTGCTGCTGCAGCTTGTGCTGCGCCAGCTGCTGCCTCATCATCGTCATCGTCGCTGGAACTGCTGCTGCTGGAGCCACTGCTATCACTGCCGCTGCCACTATCGCTGCTACTGCTGGAGCTCTTCTTCTTCGTTTTGGAACGACCACTACGGCTGGAACTAGAGCTGGAGTTGGAGTTTGATGATGAGCTGCTGCTCGATACCGAGCGTACGGGACTGCTGTTCAATGCGGCGGCGCCATCGGTGTTTGCATTCGTGGCACCACCATGTCCGGTTGCCATTTCCTTTGTGGGCGTAGTCGGACGTGAATTTGAAGGCGATTCTGAAGATGAACTGGAGCTGGCACGTGAATCATCTGACTCCATGCTGATGCCCATATATTATGATACCGACTGCCGACTTTGATTTTCTGCAGGAGACATAGAAGATTAGAACAGACCAGACACAAAGTCAAGAAAAAATATATATTTTACATTATCTTATTTTTATACGAAAAAAAAAACCAACTCAGCGCAACGTAGATCCTTAATGGGGGAATGATGGAGAAAAAGGGAGACGGAGAAGAGAGGCAGAGCGAGAGATAGACCGAGCTTAATACAAACGGAATCAGACATGGGCAAACTATGGTGACTTCTTCAGTCGAATCTTGAATTTCGATTTATAACGGAAATTTATCAAAACAATATTACGTTTTTTCCTGAAATAGATCTATAAAGGGTACAT
This sequence comes from Zaprionus tsacasi, assembly GCA_018904105.1. Lineage (NCBI taxonomy): Eukaryota > Metazoa > Arthropoda > Insecta > Diptera > Drosophilidae > Zaprionus > Zaprionus tsacasi. The sequence continues at coordinate 1,107,828 of JAEIFR010000003.1, read as the reverse complement.
AATTCAAGATGGATTGGAGAAGATTAACAGACAAGCAGATGAAATAGCTAGCTAACGACCTATAGATTGGCATTTTTTCAAGGGAATTTAGAAGATTTCTCTCTCTCGTAAAGCCGGTCAGGGAGGGAACATCGGGTAGAGGGACTTCTTCAGCACTTTCCCGTATAATTTAAATGTTTTTTTATAAGAATTTGCTCTTCATTGATTTGTTTACAGGTTTTATTTGTGTGTGTAAACAGATTCGACTGTGCATTTTCATTATTCTTCATTTATATTGTTCATTTTTTTTTTTTTTTGGTTCTTTTTTTTTTGTTTTTTTTATGTGAGGGGGGAAAGAAAAGTATTGAACGTTTTTAAGTTTTCTGTTCACTTTGTTGAATTCTTACCTTCATTATTGTACTTTTATTTCTTTATGAGTATTTAGTTTTGTGTGTGTTTCTCTCAAAATATTACTTTGTTATTTATTATTAACTATGAAGCGACTTTACGCGAACGAAAGGCAAGAGAGATCGAGCAATTTTAGTGGATATAAACAACAATTACAATTACGAAACGGAATAATTACAAAAACTACGTTTTGCTCATCTCAGTTGTCTCAAAGGGGTACAAGTGAGAATACACACACACACACATATGCACACACACATGTATATAACTTATACATATATATATGACATCGACATGTCATATACGTTTTGTCATTTTGTGTACTTTTACGTTTTTTTTACTTCTTTTTTTTCGCACTTTTCGCGACCGACAATGTTTTCGTTGTTTTTCAAAATAACTGTAACTTAACTGAAGAATCGCAAGTTTTACTCAACGAAAGACAGAAGAGAGACGGAGCTTTCTGGCTTTTCAAGCACAACTTTATCACAGAAGTCACAAGAGTCTAAGACGATTTTAAAGCTTTATACATTTTGTCTCTTTACATTTACATATTGTTTTATGCATTTCTTTTACTTTTTTTTTTGTACTTTTTGACTTGTCTAAACCACTTTGCACTTACGTAGTGTTGGAGGGGAAAAATAGAATACTTGAAAATATATATATATCAATATTGTTTGTAGAATTGGCAATGTGCGTCCATTTGTTGTTGTTACTCACCTATGATGTGTTGTTGCTGCCGCAGCTGCAGGCACTCGTTACTTGTCTCCTTGCTTCTTCGCCTTTCTCTCTCTCTCGCTCTCTCTCTCTCTACTTCCTTCGCACAACACCTAGAGCCTTGGCCAGGCCACAATCAGCAGGCTCCGGCTTGGTGCAGAAGTTGTATGCGTATGTGTTGTCTGTGTGCCTCTCCGTATGCGTGCTCGCGTGTGGGTGTGTGAGTGCGTATGCGTGTGCACTGTCAAACCAATTGCTTTCGTCAATTTCCCTCTCGTGTGCCCCTGCAAAACCGAAAGCTTTTGAATCACTTTAAACCACTTTCAGCTGCAATCACTTTAGTGCATTGCATTAGTTTTATATTTTACCTTATCCTTTTGGGTTTTTTCTGAATTAAATATGCTGGTGCGTGCGAAATTATATCAATTTCTTTTGTCACAAACGAAGCCGCCGCAACTGCAGAAAATATTAGAGATGAAAGCCGATGGCTAGAGATGCAATCGATGTTGCTATCGCCAGGACTGTCGCATGTTAGAAAACTATCGATAGTTGAATTGACTGATCGATCGAAACGTTATTTAAATTTGTCCCATACATACAATTTTGCGTAATACAAACTAAGTAATATTACTACTTTATATCACACAAACTAAAATAAATACTTTCATTGAAATATTTTTTTTATTGCAAACTAATGTGTTATATATTTACAAAAGTTTTGTGTTAAATTTGTTTAGAGGATTTCCTCCACATAGATTCTCAAGCGGATCCTTGTCGATGGTGCCCAAATTAAGATCTCTGTACTCTGCGATAGTTGTTTAATCGATGGAAATGTCACATATTTTGTAATCGATAAGTGTTTTGCAACTCTAGCGAAATGCAGCTGGTTAACGGGACGTTACGTTGTCTTCGAGTGCTCCGTAGTAAATTAAATGTGCAACTCGTGGTTAATAACAATGTCCAGGTTGGCGCCAACGGCTTCAACAGTCGTTTTAACCAACATCGTTCGTATGCCAGTACCTCAGCTGTTGCCATAAACACAGAGCAATTTGATGGCCCCACGACAGATCCAAGCCGGAGTCCGCTTATCACATTTCACGGCTTATTCGGAAGCAAGCAGAACTGGCGTAGCATAAGTAAATCCCTTGCTGCCAAAACCAATCGTCGTGTAAGAAGCGAAAGCTTATTTCTACAAATCCAATGTTACTTTCATGATTATGGATTTCTTTCAGATTTATACGGCCGATCTACGCAATCATGGCGATAGTCCACATGCCAGCACACACGACTCCTTTGGCATGACTGCTGATATACACGCCTTCATGCAGTCCAATTCTATACCAAAGATCTGTGCGATGGGTCACAGCATGGGCGGACGCGCTGTGATGCATTTTGCCCTGAGTTATGTATGTATCGATAGGGAGAAACTGGACATAGTGTAGCACTGTCCACACTTTGGAATCTCATCGCTGTCACTTTGACATTAACCTTAACGTCTTCTTCTTTTGCAGCCACAACTGGTCGAGCGCCTCATAGTCGTAGACATTTCACCCATATCCATGCCAGGCAGCTTAGATTATCTACGAGGTGTCTTGCAGGGCATGATGGCAGTATCACTGCCAGCGAGCATGTCCCTCTCCGAGGGTCGTAAGCAGACCAGACAGACGCTGCTAGACATAGCTGGTGCGGATTCTGTCGATTTTATATTACTCAATCTGCGCAAGAAACCTCAAACTGGCGAGTATGTATTCCGATCCGTTGATATGGCAGTTCGAACTCTATGTGATTACATTTTCTTTCCAGATTCTACTGGGCATGCAATGTGCAGGTGCTGCATGATACTCTCTCCGGGTTCAACAACTACGGGGATCACATAGCCGGTCTGGCGCCCTTCACAGCACCCACGACTTTCATTTGTGGCAAACGTTCATCGTATATGAAGTAATTCATTTGAAAATCCATTAATTTTGGGGAATTTAACAAGATCTCTCTCTCCCTCTATCTTCAGACAAGAAGATTGGCCTGCAGTGCAGAAATTGTTTCCTAATTCAACTCTTGAGTGGCTAGATACGGGACATCTGGTACATCTGGAGAAGCCGCATCAGTTTCTAGAGATTACCACGAAATTCTTGAGTTAGTTTACACCAATTAGAGTGAGATGGCAATAGGCAATATGTTGTGGACAATGCAATCAAATAAAACAGTTTGCAATTTTATCAAATTCATAACTTTTTGGGGATTGTTAATCTCTAAACCTTTAAACCACAAATTCGCTTTATAAAATATGTTTATTATATGGTATATGTATGTATATTACGCCTCGAGATTCTACCGTGCCTTGTGCGTTCGTTTGCAGCTGCAGTTGGAAGACAAAGACAAAACACATATAGTTCGTTACATTTCAAATGTAAATTTAATTCTCGTTCTCATGTTTGAATTTATATTAAAGACGGCATTTAAAATATATCTATACAAATACACTGAAAATAAAAAAAACTTAGACAAAATGAAAATGCAACGTCGGGTGCATGCGTGTGTATGGGTGAGTGTGCGTACATGAATGCTTAAAGTACGAATAAATAATTACGAATACGAATGAGAGGTCGGGGGAATCCAGGGGAATCACATTGCACTTACAACTTAAAATAGTTTTTAAAGTAAAATATTTTTTTGGTTTTTTGTTTTTTTTTTCTTGCCTTATTCTTTGTGTTTTTCTTTATAAATGAACACAGTTTGCGTGCTTGTGTATGTGTACGTGTGTGTGTGTGTGAGAGAGTTTATCATAATAAATACATTGAACAGGAATGGTGGGTAAAACATTGTGCTAAGGCTAAAATGGTTTTTCCTTCTTTTGCGTTTGCATTTTTATATGTATTTTCTTTTCACTTAATTTCTTTTCCTTTTTTGCTTTGCTTTGGTTTTCGCTTGATGTGCGTATGTTTTGTGGTTGTTTTTTGGTGTTGTGTGTTCGTGTGTGCGTGTGTGTGTGTGTGAGTCAGCTTTAATTATTTGTTCTGTATTATTATTTTTTTGTTCTGTTTTGTTTTAGTTTTTTGCTTAAGGTTTTAATTGTAGTTTAGCCTTCTGCATCATTTCTTCTTAGTTCTTTTACTGTCCTCGTCCTCGCATCCTCCCTAGACAATTATGCCACCATCGTAGGCGTAGTCCGCTTTATTGTGCATTACAAGTCGATTTTCCACAAAGTAAAAGCTGTCCGAGCGTGTCTCAAAGGGACTCGATATCATCTCAGCAACTGCAAGAGGTATAATAGTATTAATATCGTATGGGACGGACAATTATACAACCCTATTTGATGTTTTTATTGTTTGTTTTTTTTTTTTATATAACAGTGTTATTCTTTATAAATCGTTCTACATACAGATGTATACACAATGTGCTACACAATCTGATTTCTATAGGAAACTGTTTTTTTCCAATATATACTCAAAATTTTAGGATTCAGCGCATTAGCTCCTATTGTTTTTCTTTATAAATCAATCTTGTGTGCGAATCTTTGTAAATATTTAAGTTTATAATCATTTATCATCATCATTTATAATCATATTTAGTATTTTTTACTTAAAGATTGATATTGATATACTATAGTTATAGTTATACCTATTACAACTACTATTTTATGCATATTTTGTTTTTGTTTAATATAATGCTGCATAATAGGAAGCTATATTATAAAATCCTAAATTCCCTAAAGTTCTAGATGTATTTAATCCGTCTTTGAATTCCAAAAAGGATTTCAAAAAGAGTTCACAAGAGTCTAGACGAGTTATACAAGGTCCTTCACACAGTTCTTATAATTTCACATAAAAAACATTTACATAAATTCAATTTGAGTAAAGACAACTAAGAGAACTTAGGATATAATATACATCTTCAAACATTATAAAAGTAATGACAGCAGTTTGTCCTACACGAAAATACATATAAGTTATATATGGTTATCGAAAGCTCATTAAATTTCTGGGCATACACAAAGGAGTAATGTTGCCCTTGACCCAGTTAATTAACGCAGCTGGGATGTGCTTTGCTGTGCCTGAGAAAGGATTGGAGAAAGCTTCGCCCTATTGGAAGACTTACCCAAGTCTGGTGGAAGGTTAGGAAACTCGTAGATGTGCTCGCACGTATTCTTCGAATATGGAATGCAATAACCGAACTCAAAGTCGAATGTTTTTAGTAGACGATCGCGGAAAAAGTGTCGTTCGATCATACGAAAATTGTTAACCGGTTGGCTGCCCACCGTGAACTCCACACTGCATGAGAGAAAGATATGGATTAAGGATTGAAGACCATCATAGAGATCTAATAGAGAGATGTCTTACGTGGCACCCACTGTCTTCAGATTGAGGAATGCCGGCGTAAACTGATAGCGCACATAGCGACCGGCATTCGGATCGGCAGTGTCATCGAGCGACAGCTCCTCGGCCGCCGCCAGCATGGTGTCCTCAATGGACAGGCCATCGGGGAACTGCTCGCTGGGTGGCTTCGCTATCTCGAAGAGTACGGCGCCGCTCTCGAGATCACGTATCTTGAAACGTGTAAAATCGATTTCAAATACATTCGCATTGGCCGAACACAGATAATCATCGGTTATTTTGCTCAAATTGAGCACATCCTCGGGCGTTACAGTTGACTCCTCCACTCCTCCACGTTTTGCGTCACCAGCCGCCGCTGTGGCCGCAGCAGTTGCTGCACTTGCATTGCTGCTGACCTCATTGTTGCTGGAAGTCGCTCCCGTTCCTGCTGATGTTGCTGTGGAGGCAGACGATGATTGCACGGGATTCAGTTGTTTACCAACGACACTCATGGTCGCTATCGCCGCTTCCTGCGCTGTTCCTGTTGCTGGTGCTGCCTGCTATTGTTTATTGCTTGGGGTTGGGTACAGGGCGTTTCAGGCTGCAATTATAAAACGTATCACACACAGAAGTTTGTTATTGTTTTTCTATTTATCTCTTTTATATTTTGCTGATTATTCTAAACTAACCGAAACATATATTTGAAGTTGCCATAACAGAATTTCTAGCAAAAAAGCCAAAAATTAATCACGACCCAATTTCTGGAAAAGCTGCCTTTGTTTGTATTTGTTTTCCTTTTTTTCTTGTGTCTCAGTGCATGCGTCTGTGTGCGTGATGTGTGTGAATGTGTGTGCTGCGTGTGTGTGTGAGTGTTGCTAGCGTTTTCCTTTGTTGTTGTTTTCTATATTGCTTTCCAGAAGCAATTACTGCTGTTGCTGTTGCTATTGCCGACTGCCTGCAGTTGCCACTGTCGCTCGCACACGCACACTCTCTTTTGGGGTTGGGAATGCAACAAATTGTTAAATTGTTGACATTTTGTTTGAATATTATTTTAAGTAAATCTACGCGTTCACACACACACACACGCGCGCAAACACCAACACGTCCGATTGTGTGTGAAAATTTTCAATATTATCGATAAGCACGCATTTATCGATAGCAGCACGATATATGGCTCTTGCATGCGTTAGCTGCGCGCTCAATTTGCGCTCACGATGCGCGTTTGTTTTTTTGCGTTAGTCTGCAGTGTGTACACACTGTAAAAATGTGCGCGCAACAAGTCGTTTTTTTGAATTGCAGAAAACAGACAAAAATACATAGATATATATATATATATTCATTAATATGTTTATGTGGCTGCTAAAGGAGCAGCACAGCAAAAGAAACCCTGCAAGTGCCCACAAAAAACTTGCTCGACAATTTGAATATGGTAATTTGAGCTAAACGACAATTTGATTGCCCCTTTTCAAGTGCTGCCGTTGCCGTTGCCATTGCCGTTGCAGTTCGGTTTGGTGCGGTTTGGTTTGGTTTGGTTCAATTGGATAAGGTTAGGTTCGTTTATGGGTTGCAGTGCACTGCACGAGGTAGCCCAAACACACACACACACACACGCACACACAGATCTTCCTGCAGGCTTCAAGAGGCCGAGCCAAGTGCTAAGGGCGCCAATGTCTGCACAGAGCGCTCAAGTTGATCGAGAGAGTGAGAGTTCGTGTGTGTGTGTGTGACTGTGTGTGTATGAGTGTGTGTAAGGGTACTACTTACCATTGCTCGTGTTGCTATTGTTGTTGCTGTTGTTGTTGGCCTTAAGTGGGTATTTTAATATTCGCAGCAAGGCAACAGTGTTGGGTTTCAGACCGACCACATCGTGGATGCACTTATGCCGCGTCCGCCCCGTCTCCGTCTCTCCCTCTGTCCCTCAGTCCGTCCCTTTTTGGCGTCCACACGTTCACATTTCCTGTATGCTACTTCGCCTGCTGTGCGTGTGTGTGTGCGAGAACGTGTTCGCATTCAGTTCTATCTTTAGTACAGTTGACTGTGGCAGCCCGCGCGGCGACCCGATTCCGAATCCGACTCCGACTGCGATTCCGACTCTCAAACTCGAAACTCTCAATTCTTCACTCCTCCTGCTCTACTCTTCCGCTCTCCACTCCCCTCATTCCATTTTTTTTTTTCAAGTATCCTGCAAGGGTTAATTCACGTTCTACACTGCATTTTTATTGTATTTCTCAATGTTTTCTCTTTCTTTTTTTTTTTTTTTGAGGGGGATTTCCTTGCGTTTGCACGATGACATAATTTCCAGATTTCCAGATTAACGCCCCAATTTGTGGGCGAAACTAGCAATGGGGAGAGAACTCACACACATTTAACTCAGGTTCAAAGTTGGCCAAAGGTCTCGATAATAAATAAAAAATCCCCCGCAGGTAGAGAAATAAATAAAAATCATCTAGGTAGTTAGTTATTCAATGTGAATACAGTATTTTAACTATGTTACATGACTATAAAGTCATTTTTTTACATTTATCAAACGGAAAAAAGAAAAAAATTTATTTTAAAATAATAAAAGAAAATACATTTATTATCGATTTTCAGAGTTTTTTTTTAATCTAAAAGGGAAATTCTTTTGTAATGTGCAGATTTGTTAAATAACTTTTAAGTTTCGTTATAAAAAAATTAAGATTTTTATTGAATTTCTAAAGGCCAATTTTTCGTATATTATAATACAAAATTACAGATTTCGGCAAGCGTGAAATCTAGCTTTTTTTTAAATAGTCTATTGCATTTTTATTGGACCATAATATAATTAAAACACAAATTATATTAATTCAGATAATATGTATAAATATTAAGACAGAGGCGGATAATATTTTTTATAAATATAACTAAAATCCGAATTCTTCAAACATAATTTCCAATTAGATTATTACATTATGTAATTATATATACTAATTATAGTTATTTTTAACCCTACATATAATGTTTTATATCTTTTATGCTTTATTTTTTGGCTTGTTTTTCAAAGATCCCCAATACATTTTTTTTTCTGTATTGAAAATCGGACAGTACTTTTTGTAGGCCTAAAAACGGCTAGAAAAAAGGCTAAAACGGGCTCAGTGCGATTCATTTAGCGCCAAATTGGAGTATGGGTTAGCGGGTGGTAGTGGGTTAGCGCGTCGCACTTGGAAGTTTCTGATAAGTTTTTGTATACAAATATCAAATGTGCATTGTAAATATGTTGGGGGTCTCTCTTCTCCTCTCTCTCTCTCTCTTTCTGTCTCTGGGGATTAGTGGGCGAGGGTTACATGAGGGGAAGGTAGAGGAGGGAGAGCAGAGGTACTGCTATGTGTATGTGTGAGCAAACACACGCATGTGGTGTGGGGGCAGAAACGCAGTTGAAAAGCAAACGAAGGCGACAAAAGTTGTGCCCCCTGTTGACGCCTCTGGCGCGCTGCTCTCGCTGCCCGCTGCGACTGCCGCTGCAGCCGCGACTGCTGCTGCTGCTCCTGTGCTCAAGTGGTCGTACGCGTGTGTGTGTGTGTGTGTGTGTGTGTGAGGCTAGGCGTAGGGTAGGGTATCAAAAACAAACAAATAAACAAACAACACAAATCGTGGGCGATAAAATTCGTACTCGAGTCGCGAGGGGGCAGCCGAGGGGCAGACGTTGCCCCCGCATTCGCTGCACCGCATGCGACCCCCGTCGATGACGTTGAGAGGCGACTGTGCGCGCCGCCAGGTCTGGCAATGCACGACGCGACGCAGCAGCGAGGCAGCGCATACACGTGTGTGTGTGTGCATGTGCATGCGCGCCTGGGTGTGTGTGTGTGTGTTCATTATGTATTGTAACACCTAGCAAGCCGACGCACAACAGCAGAAACAACAACAACAGCAGCAGCAGCAAAGGCAAAGAAAATAATCTAAATGGAATTCTGCCTCAGCCGCTGCCTCAGCCTCTGCTTTAGCCTCTACCTCTGCCTTTGGCTTTGCCTTTGGCAGCAACTGCAGCTGCGACTGCGAGTGTGGCTGCGCTTTGTCAGATTTTTTTTTCAAGCTGCTACGTGCTTAGCCACGTTACGTTACGTTACGTACTTGTGCATACACACGTTACGTATGGGGTACAACATACACACACACACACACACGTGTACATACTGCGCGACGCCAACAGCGACGCAAACGACTTGAGCAACGCGCCGTCATCGCCCGCGCTCTGTTGCTCTGCTGCGCTGCGCCTCACGCTGCGCCTCCACACGTTGCGCCCTCCTGCCCTCGTTTTTTTCGGCTTGTGCTCGCTGACGCTGTTGCTTACCCTGCTCTGTGTGAGAGTGAGAGAGTGTGAGTAAGTGACTGTGTGTGTGTCTGTCTGTGTGCGCGCATTGTTGTTGTTGTGTGTAGATTTTTCTGGCGACAGACTGTCTGGCCCGACTCTGCCTCGACGACGACGACGACGGCGACGTCGGCCTGCCTGGGCTGACGACTGGCCTGGCCCGGCTGGGCATTCGCCGCCGCCGTCGTCGCCGTCTTCGTCTCCATCACCGCCTTCGCCTTCGCCTTCGCCGCACGTTTGTGTTTGCCTTTATATGGCAACGCTGTGCTTTGTGTCTGTGTGACTGCGTGTGTGTGTGTGTTTGCATGAACTTTCATACGTTTGGCAGGGCATAAGTGTATTTGTTGCTTCGCTTGTTGTCGTTGTTGTTGTTGTTGCTGCCGCCGCCGCTTGCGGCGTGCTGATATGGATTCTCGCGGACGTGTGTGCATTTTAGGTATCCCAGCGACGCCACATGCACAAACTTATATATATATGTATGTATATGTAGTATGCATGTATATGCATGTGTATGTTTGTATGTGCAAGCGACGAAAGCATAAACAAACGGCGAAGCCCGTAAAGCATACATCATACATACATACACGCATATTGTACATACATATGTATGTGCATACTATATATTTATGTATGTATGTATGTATATACATATAGTAGTTACATACAGCATGTGTGTCCTCCCATACGCACGCACAGTGGGGCAAACCATTACTTTCTATGCATGGCCCAGAGCTACAGTGAAACGCCATAAGCAGAATCTGGCTTTATCTTTTACACTCTAAGGTTAACTGTTTCTCTCTCTCTCCCTCTCTCTGTCTCTCTCTTTATAACTATATATGTATTTATTATGTACTAGGTATCTCTCTCTTTCTTTTTTCACATTTTCTCTCGTTTTATTCATAATTTTTTTTCTTTTTTCACTCTTGTTCTTTCCATCTTTCATCTCTTTATAACCACGTATTCTCTTCTCTATCTCTCTATCTCTATGTAAAACCTTCATTCTTGCATGATTTAATGATAACTCGATGAAGTTATAACTTTCCATATCTCATATATGTATATCCCTATGTCTATCTTCTCAAACTATGCTTCTTTTTATGCATAAATGTGATTAAATTGGGTATATCCTTTTGTAGACTTATTTTCCGGACAGATCTGTCCTCTTTTATTTTCGTCTAGCCTGAAAATATTTCAATATCATACTGTCCGGAAATCTGTCCTTTTTTGGTGTGCCCAATAAATTGTTATTTACAAAGGTTTATCTTTGTTAATTTGCTCTAATTTTCAACTTATCTTTGCATAATTTTAGTATTCTTGTTGAATTTTCCTTATATTCGCAATATAATCTCAACATTTTTCTACAAACCGTTTTCCCCCGCTGTCGATTCGCTGTCTATCGAGTTTCAATTAATTGTGAAATATCCCAAGAGAAATGTATTAGCATACATATCGGATATCGTAGCTAAAATCGCACGATTTCAACATTGGGTTGCCAGAGATCATAAAGATAAAGACAGGAGCAGCTGCACCTACTATAAAAGTCTTTAAAACTCGTTGAAATTCATATAAAGATACTAGTTATAAGAAATTTAGCATTTTTTTTAAATCAAAAACCTATTGTCCTGTTTTCTGTCCTATTTTTCGTTGGTCTATCCTTTTGTTTTCTGGTTTTTTCGTCTTGATCTATCCTTTTTTTAAGAGAGTCAGCTGGCAGCCCTGCAAGGTATAAACAATTAAAACCAATTAAAAGGCAAACTAGAAAAAAAAGAATAATATCAGAAATAATGTATATCGTCTACAATAAAATGTTTAAAAAAATCGAAAAGAATTCAACAAACAGATTACAAGACACTCTGTAAAAGGTTGCATGAGAAACCCATCAAGAAACCAACCTCAAACACGATGAAAATCTAAAAAATTAAAAAAAAAAAAAAACTAAAGAGATTAATACGATAAACGCATGAGATCTGTGAGAGAATCGAGTGAAGGGCAGGGGAAGACTTTACCGTGAAGGTGTCAACTCAAATCGAGCATGACTGGAATGCAGGTGGCGCAGAAGAAAGCGCTTTGGTGCATCTATTATAAGGTAGAGGAGCTGTCAAAATCCGCCAAAAAGTGCGGAAATACAAATACGTGAACATATGATGGACAGGCTGGCCCGAGACCCTCTCGGAATATTTTAATATGCAGGCAACATCGATGAAGACGGCGCATCGGGTGTCAGATGCTTATCGCTAATCTCCCAATCTTCCCCCCTCCCCCCCCCCAAAAAAAAAAGACAATTGTTGCGGTTGGTCATGTATGCGCTATATGGCACCGAAATCAAGAAATTCTGATTTATGGTATAGTCGGGGGAGGGCAAAGACGACTAATTAGTATACGAAGTGCGTTGCCATACCGAGGGGTTCCTCGAGCGATTTATGGACAGCTGCGACCGACTACTGTTTGACGCGATGCATAGCTTCTATATATATAGATAGATCGATAGATAGGTAGATCGATAGATAGACAAGTCAGGGGATCGGCTACCGATTTCTGTTTCTTTTATTCATGCTTGGGTACGGCTGCGGTACCCTCTACCCCAGTCGAAGTCGGGGGGCCTAAATTATGGCCAGCTGCTGTCGGCGACGACAAGTGGCAAATGAATTACCAAATTTTTGGGCCTTTTTTTTGTTTTTTGAAAATATCGGACCCTCTACCAATCGCACATTTACCCACGTACACCCGACGCCCCGATGTGTGTGTTTTTTTTTTTTTTGGTGTCGGGATTCTTTCTTTCTTCATTTGCAAGTACCGGATATGGAGCCATTCATCAGCTGCGGCTGTCATCGCTCGAGGAACGTGCCGTCTGCCAGAGGCGAGAGAAATAGCTTAGGCAAGATATTATGTTATGGGATATACATCCATATATATGTGATATACCATATGTAGAGTTTTAGGGAAGATAATAATTTAATAATTTAATTTATTTAATATGTATATTCTGTAGCAGATTATAGCAATCTCGAAGTTATAAGTAAATTAAAGTCCTTTCTAAACAAAATTTGATTTAAAATCATTAATAATTTATATATATTTTCTTATTCCGTTAGCAGATAATGATGATATATATTAAATACATTTAGCTCTAAGTTTTCAGGAGCTAACTTTCTTAGACGCAAAACATGCTTTAAAGCTATTATTCGTGCATATATATTCGTATTCTGTCAGCTGATCATGCTAATACATATACTTTATACATTTATCTCTACAATATCAATAGTTTAAAATAAATGTTTCGTAAATCATTGCTTCGTCCGACTTTTGACTTTAAATTCATGCAATATATATATTCTTATATATATTCGTATTCCCTTAACAGATAATGCTATGTTTGTAATAAAGTGCATAAAGTATTTATTTATACCTAGACAATAATTATTGTTTAAGTAGACTTCCTACATATATATTTGTATGCCTTACACAGACTGTGCTGATGTATAGTATATAAAGTAATATACATATATGTATATCTACATATATAATATACATTTTTAAATTCGAACTACTATTCTAACTAAAATTCAGTGATAAAAAAAAACTAAATTTTTCATTACCTAAAAGTACTATATGAGTGAAATCGATATTATATAGAACACTGATATCTGTCCTTTATTGTACACTCTCTTTTAAATGGTCTTTTGGTATTTGGGGTATCTTGCTGTAAATGGAGTTAGCGCTTTTTTGCTGGAAATAAAAATAGAAACAAGCCAAAAATCTGTGAATATTTTGTGAACTCTTCTGCTTATTCTATAAAAATTGAATACATAATATTCCTTAGCTCGAAGTAACTAATTTTGAGTTAATATTTCATTAAATTAGTATTCTATCTGTATAATAACCTTTAGAATATCATTCATTATCATTATTATGTATTTTAAAAACTTCAGTACGAATAAAAAACAATGAGGGAATTGGTTAAATATCCAATAAAAACTGTTTTCAGCCGTTCCCATTGTGGAAACAACGGAGTTTTGGGACATAAGCGAAAGTAAGTATAATTGCATATATATTCCTGCTCTGTCAGCGGATAATACCGATAATACTTCAATGTTTTTCCACAATTTTCAGTCTGCCATGCACATAAATCATTTTATTCGACTTCAACACTTGCGCTCATTTCGAATCCATGCATCGTTCCAAAATCGGAAGGAATACATTATGCAAATGATATAACTTTATCTCTTCATATCCATTTCCATCTATAACTTCCCTTTTTCATAAATTACACCCATCAGATCTAATAGTCTTTGTGTGTCAACGCAGTCTTGCCCAAAAAAAATGATATATGGGGGAATGGTTTTTGGTATGCAGAGGACCTGCGGTATTTCGATTTCGAATGCAGGAACAGGTACATCGATCGTATGGGAGAGATCGAAGAGAGATGGGGCCCTGAAGACTGTAGACTGGAGTGATTTGGACTATCAGGCGATAGGCAGGTATCGGTTTACGATACCGATACCGCTCTAGAGAGGGCCGTAAACGCAAGCCAAGTTCTTTACGGTTTATGCGCTTGATAGGGGCCCTAAAAGTGGATTACACCCAAAATTCACTGGTCACTGGGTAATAAAAAGTGCGAAAGTTGCGTCTGATTGGTTTTTCCCACGATTACAATTAGCGCTACCAGTACCAGGCAGCCCACTCAGGCCAGTCAGGTCAGTCGGGCCCGGCAGGTACTGCGATCGGGTCTCAGGTCGGAACTAGGAAAGGAAACGCGATGGTTTTTGTGCACTAAGTTGCTTAATCCGACGGGAAATCCAAAACAAATGCAGCCGGATGGTGTGTGCTCTGAGGGTGTGCCGCCAGGGTGTGTGTGTGTGTGTGTGTGTGAGGGTGTGCGTTAGGGTGTCCGGCAAGTTATTGAACTGACTCGGCTCAAGGCTCGAGCCCAGGTCTCAGATTTTGTGCCTGATTTTGCGCACCTTAAGCCAAAGTTGAAGGCAGAAAAGGCACACAATGCGGATCGGCAAGAGGATCGGTCTCGGTTTCGGTCTCGGGATCGATGGTTTCGTTTACGTTTACGTTTACGGCTAAGGGCGAGCACACACATGTGTTATTGGGTGCGCCGGGAAAGCCCCATGGGCTAAAGCTGACGAGAACACAGGCCACAGGCACAGTGGGCAACACATGTCGCGAAGCACCATCAACAGGTTGAAACGGAGTTCACCAGAAGCGGCTAAGGATCGATCCTTACCAGGCTGATGGGAATGATGGGAAATTCACAAGGTTCTGCAATTGCATAATACAGGTTGCACTACATTTCACAGCAGTTCTGCGTGAAGGAAAAGAAATAAATCTGAATTATGATATATGTACATATTTTTTATCTATAAACAATTTTTTAAATATTACACAAGTCTGAGTAATAGTTTTAATATTTCTACTTGAATTTATTAGCTAAGATTTATAGAGAAAATAAAATGAAATTACTTATAATTAATAAAAAGGGACAAATTTGAATAAAGTAATGAAAAACAAAGATATTTTATTTAACCGCCAGTTATTCATTATAAAATTATACTGAAATTTTAATATAGAGACTCTTATGATTTGCAATAGTTTTATTTAAATAAAAATCGAAGAAAGCTAAGATTTAGCGACGATACGACTAGCTTCTGCCTTTGGTCATACAAATTTAGATTTTGTACAAAATTTCATCAGATTGAGGACACGGTTGCATACATTTTAAGAAAAACATTAGTTAAAGAAATTTTATTTTTAATAAACTCAAAATCATAATCAATCAAGATCTCATGAGTTTTATATAAATTTCATATTATATATATTTGAAGTTTTATATCGCATTTCTATTATTATTATAATTTTTTTTTGATTAGATAACAATAAAATTTTAATTAAACTCACACAGTACACTCCTATTCCTATCTATAGACATTATTATTGTATCTAAAGTACCCTAAGTTCTTGAATCTTAAGTATTAAAAATAAATCCATATTTCTTAAGCTAACAATAGCATAATGAATTCAAAATACAATATTTTCCTAACTTATCATATCAAACTTTTTGAAAATGTCGTTTCACTTGGGTGATTAACCTCTCGAGCCAATGGAAACGTCAATCGAAACTTTGGATCACGCGCTTAATAGGAAATAACGACTGATTTCGCAAAAAAAAAAATGTAAACATAAAAAATAAAGAAAAAGAAAAAAACCTGAAAAAATAAGCTGAAAAACAAAAAAGTAGAATAGAACGTAGCTTGAGTTCAGGTATTTGGCCCACCCACGCGAGCTGCAAAGAGCTGAATTGGCCAGAAATTTAAATCGTATGTGATATGCATGCACATACCTATATATTATATATAATATTATTAATACTAAGAAAATATATATATAATGGAAAATATTTTACTTTGACCAATTAATTCGACGAATTCTTTTGTCGATTTAATGCTGATCGAGTTGAAGTACTACGGCATAGCCTAAATTTTTGGATATTTTATTTTTTCTTTCGTAGGGCCCAGTTGGGGGCGTTTGCTATATGGCTTGTTCTGTCGACTGGGCAGAAAAATACTACGGGGAGGCAACAATAAGAACAAACACGGATGTGGAAATTACGAAATAAAGATATATGTATGTGTGTGTGTGGGATTTATGTGATATATGGTTTATAGGGTTTATTGGCTGGGGAAGATGTCTGACACAGTGGGCATGCGTTAAAGCTGAAATCTTCTATGGAAGTAACCTTTAAATGCCTTGACAGTATTCTCTGTATAAATATATAATAACTTTTTGGATCTTATCGTTTATATTTAATTGATTGACTAATTTAAATAGTATTTCAATAGATATGATTATTAAATCTTAGATATACAGATCATTATAAAATATTTATTTAAAATAATCAAGAAATCACTATAATTATATATAAATTTCATTCCTTACCATATAGTTCTGTATATTTATTTTATTTTTTACATCTGTGTATAGTGTATCATTTTAGTATTATATTCTTTGTTAATTATTTGGTTTATTTTTATGCATAGAAAAGAAATTCCTTTTTTTGACATACTTTTTAATGATATATGTATCTCAGTCGGAAATATTATTTAGTCTAATGTTTTACAAAGCTTAAGATTAGATATTACGATTTCGTATTTATAGAGCTCCACCAATAAGAATTCATAACAATTTCCATGAATACATTGTTTTATTAAAACTGAAAAATTATTTTCTATCATCTATCAATAACTATGTAGTAGATGAAGGGATATGATTCATAGAGTACTATATATTATATATAACCTGCTGAAATCGCTCTTAAAGCATTATATATTCATGTAAAATCGCTCGAAAAATTCTTGAATAAAATTTATCGTATATTTCATTTATCGTTTGCCATCTATCGATAACCATATGCAGTGGCTTCGTTAAGTTTTGCAGCAAAGATGCATTTTAAGCTTAGTCCAAGGTTGTTGTCGTAGTGTGCTTCCCTTGTTGCTGCTGCTGATGTTGTTGTTGTTGCGGCTGCTGCTGTTGGGTCTCGTTAGCACATTTGAGAATGAAGGCTTGATCGATCGCCGCCAATATGTGAGAATGCGCTTGAGCTTTCGTGTCAGTGTGCGTCAGCGTGTGTGTGTGTATGTGTATGTGTGTGTATGGAAAATTACTGGGCAACATTCCAGAATGCATGCGATAGCGTTAGGCTTCTTTATGGTCAGGCCACAACACACACACACCTACAGAAACACGTGTGCGTGTGTGTATGTATTTTATATACTATATTCCACTTATTCTTTGCTATTACGTGCATCGATCAGTTGCCAAAGTCGAGGTCGCACTGTATGCAAGCGGCACACATACACATTCACACACACACACCTCGCTATATACACACACAGACATACACGCAGCGTTGTTCTCCCCATCTCGCTCAGTGTATTTGTTTCTGCGAAATCCCAATTGTTGGGCAGGCAGGCAGGGAGGGGGAACTTCTGCATATGCTGCAAAAATATATATTAACAAGAAGAAGAAGAAGCAGAGAAAAGTTCGTTTTAAAAGCGGTCAGCGGCAGCAGCAGCAGCAGCAAAGGGCAGTGGCAGAGGGGTAGCGGGGCTGCGGGGCAGCGACAGCAAACGTCTTGGTAGGCAATGGGTTAGGGCTGCGTCGGCGTCGGAGGGGGGGCGCGCGCAGCGTGTTAAATGTGATTTGACGAAGGCAGCAGCAGCAACGTCGACAGCAGCAGCGACGACGACAACAACAACGTCGACGACGACGACAGTATGTCTGGCGTCGTAGCATGAACTGGCGACATTCTGTCTGCCGATCGAGTGCGCTGTTGCCGCACTTCAGAGTAGAGCACAGCGCGCGCCCGCTATGCTCTCGCACTCGCACTCACAGCCATAGTCGCACTCGCAGTCGCAGTCGCACTTGTGTCTGTGAGAGAGCGCGCTGAATGAACGAACAACCCACACACACACACATATACACACGCGCAGGGCACAACAACTGCAGCAGCAAGCGCAGACAGAGCGACGACGACGCTCGCAGTGAATGCGCGATGAATGCGCTGAGCAAGCGAGCAAAGAGCGCCATGTGGAAAGAGAGAGAGAGAGCGAGCACGCAAGCGAGAGCGCGCCAAGTATTCATTCTGCGTTCATTCTCACACACCAAGGCAACTCCCACACACACACGCACACACACATGCTTGGCACTGCCCACGTACTATGCTCGCTCAGCTCACCTCAGCGCGTTTGTCACTTGTCGTCTGCGCCGCGCTCTCTTGGCTCCCACTGAAAAAATACATGTGTGTGTGTGGCTGTCGCTCTGACTGTCAGTCTCTGTGTCTGGCTGTCGCTCTGTCTCTTTGTGTGTGTGAGAGTGTCGGTCATAGCAGCAGCAGCAGCAGCAACGGAAACGTGTGAATACAAAAATAAATTAAATAACATTAGCTCGAGGTACACCTTGCCGGATCGCCACTGTATGCGCTACACAGCGAGTGGAGGCAGCGCTGCTGTTGCGCCGACGCCACCGCTTTGCCGCCAACGCAGACGTTGAGGCGCCGAGCCATTCAAAAAGCTCTCGTGCACTCTCTCACTCTCTCTCTCGCTCATGCGTCATTATGAACGTGGCAAAAGCTTAATGGGGTGGGGAAGGCTCGATAAAAGCTCTTGTGCGCTTGTGCTTGCAGGCGCAGCTTGCCTGGCGCAGAGCTTTTCAGCTGGTAGCGCCGAGCAGTCGAGATTACGTGAGCAGCAACAGCAACAGCAGCGGTGGAAGCAGCGGTGGCAGCCGCAGCAGGGGTGGGGGCTGCACATAGCTATTTACAACGGAATTTCACACCGCGAGGTGTTCGCTTATTTTAACGCGAAATGCGCATAGCATCACCCAAAAAAAAGCAACAACACTCACACACACAGGCAACACTCATCTCTCTCTCTCTGCATAAAAAAAACTATTGTGGCGTGGGGCAGCAAATTGCGCAAGCTGAGAGAAAGAGAGAGAGAGTGAGAGAGGCGCGGGCGGAATGAACACAGTTTCCTGTGCGTCGCGTCGCGGCCCCAACCTGTTGTAGATCGTTCAGGGCATGGACATTGCCAGGGTTGCATGTGCGCCATGTGCGATACGAGCCACAGCGACTGGTTTTGTTGTTGTTGCTGTTGTTGGCGCCAGGGCTGCCTGCCATGGAAAATTAGTTAAGCGCTGCCGTTGCTGCTGCTGCTGCTGTTGTTGCGGCTGCCGCTGTGTCTGCCGTCAGCGTACGTCTCCCCCCCCCCCAATTGAAAATCGACAACAGCGCGCGCAGCATTGCAGGCGGAGGCGGCAGAACCGGCAAGCAAACACACAAGCATACATACAGACATGTGTGTGCTTGCATACATACACACGCACACACACATTTACAATGTGGCGCTGCGGGCAGCAGCAGCAGCAGGCAGCAGCGGCAGCGGGGCAGACAGACGAGTTATTTGCTGCGGTGTAAAAAAACCTGTTTGTTTAAACAACAATCTTGTACTAAAAATACATGCGCCTCACTCGCTCACACACACAAACACACACATGAACACTCAGCAGCAGCCACAGCCACAGCAGCAGAGAGCAGCAGTGAGAGCGTAACTTAAAACTAGCTCTCTGCTCTCTGCTCTCTACGCTCACACTTGCGCTCTCTCGCAGCACACATGTGCATTGTGTGGCGCTTTGACAGCAGCAGCAGCATTAGCAACTGCAGGCTGCCAGTGTGTCTGCCAGTGCGCCAGTCGTACTGACGCCCCGTCGCCGCCACCGCTGCCGCCCCGCTGTGCGCGCACACACAGCTGCGCCGCCACCAGTGTAAACCGCAGCAGCGGCAGCGCCATTGCAGTTTACCCGTTTGCCTGCACGTAGGCGTCCACGGGTCTGGCTCAGTGTGTGTATGCGTGTGTGTGTGTTGAAGAGAGTGTGTTGGTGTTGGCGTTGGAGGGCCCCGTTCCCGGGTTGCTGCCGCTGCCGTTGCCGCCGCTGCTGCTGTTGTTGTTTTTGTTTTACGTTATTTATGCGCTTCGTTCAGTTTCGTTCGATTCATTTCGTTGCGGCGGCACTGAACAGAAATTGACTCAAATTGACGACGGCAACGCCATAGTTCCCCTCTCCTCCCTGCACACACCCCGCGCGCCCCCTCCTGCCAGTCAGCCCATTGTCAGGTCAGTTGCCAGCAAAAGAATGCTGTGACTGTGGCGACAGCGACAGCGACTGCGACCGAGACTGCGGCGTTTGCTAACTAGCTTTGCTGGCGCGGCGAAGAGATGCCAGATCGAAGCGCAGAACACCTGAAGCTCACTCAATAACAGACATGTGTGTGTGTGTGTGTGAGTGTGAGCTATATGCGACTCTCTGCCTGACTGTGTGTGTATGTGTGTGAAGCTTCGCATGAGCAGCAGCCGCATTTAAAGTCAGTCGAAGCGAAGCGAAACAGAAACAGAAAGAGAAACAGGCACAGGCAGGATCCAAGAAATTCCATTTCTTGGAAAAGTTAATAAAAGTTTGTGCCTTCGCGCGTTGCCGCCTTTCTCACACACAGCCATACAGCCCGTATATGTGTGTGTATGTGTGTGTGCGGACAGCGCATTTTTATGTGCCTACAGCCTCGGCGGCCCAATGTCTGCCTCTGTCTCGCAGCCTCCCCTCTTGCAGCCCCCTTGCACTCCCCTACACTTTTTTGCAAGACGCTACCATGGGCCTGCCTGAGCCACGTTCCTTTAAGGCAGGCCGCTTTCTTTTCCAAGAAGAACTATCCATTAGGCGCCTGAGATCGCCAACTCCAACTCCAACTCCAAGTCCAACCATACCGAGTCCAGTTCGCAGTCGCAGTCGCAGTCGCAGCTTGTGTTTACCTGGAATTGGGCAAGATCGTGCTGTAAATGAAACGATCGCCAAATGATCCTTTTCCCCAACTTGCCAAAGCTGTGACTGTGAAGCTGTGACTGTGACTGATGATGCTGTGACTGCGACTAAGTTTTCAACATCAAAAATATATAGTATAATTATTAATGATCTTGTAACGATCTCTTTGAATATCTAAGAAAACCTACATACATAGAGATTAAATATATTTTTCTTAAATCATAATAACTTTTTCGTTTTTTTTAATTTACACAGTTTTTTCGATACTAGACAGTGAAGAAAGGTTACTAAAAGTTTGAACTTGGATGATATATTATATAATCCACATATGTATGATAAATACTTAATGTATAAAATAAAATATATAAATATAATAATATAATAATACTAAATAAACAGAAAAAAAAATATTTTTTATAAAAATTTTATAAAATATTATAAACATATTAGATTTACCATTGTGTTATATTGGGTTAGTACACTATAAAGGGTATAGATAAGTGAAAAATACAAATATCTAAAATGAAAACAACGCAATATGAAAAATAAGAAAAATAGTTAAGGATGTTAATTAGATTTAAATTATAGATCTGTTGTAGATGTAATCATTATATAGCATATATCTTGTGCGTAGGTAAATATGTATATACTTAAGGACCTCTTTGAGTCCATAGACTATAGGGATCTGCATGCAAACTTAAAATTAACGATTAGATCAGTTAAAATGATTTAAATTAAACAAGATCTCTTATAAATATTAGGAGTATATATATAGATTAAAGACATTAAACCACAGTTAGGTCCCTTAACTAACCTATGCTTAGTTAAACTAAATATTAAGCAAATCTCAAATGGTATAATACCGACTTTCTCAGAGTAATTACAATCTAGACTCTCGTACTTCCGACTAAATGCATATGGAATACTCTCAGAGTGATTGCAACACTTGTGCGATTAGATAGTTTTGCACACGCCGTCGATCGTGATCTGTGATAATCGCACTGGGTTCGGGGGGGTCACCAGCTAAGCTGGGTTAGTCAGACTTGGACCCAGACTGGAACTGGGACCGGGACTGAAACTGAGACTGAGACATGGAAACAGACATAAAGCTTCCGATTTCAATTGCGTTGGTTGTGTAATCAATCAGCTTAAAGATCGGTAGAGGGTATGAAGAGGAGGGGGAGACGGGTGTGCTATGAGTGGGTACCTAACTAACTTGGGTAGATGAGTCAACTGGTTAGAGCATGGGGGAGTTACGGAGAGTGATACTATACAAATTCATTATAGACAAAACCCAAAACGTGATTAAGCCACGTGTTGTATAGGAGAGGAAGGTAGATTGTGGGCGGGGGGAGAAGGTCTTCATGATGACAATGAACACGTAGAATAGCAAGATGAAGAAGCAGCGTTCTCTCTCTCTCTCTCTCTCTCTCTCTACACGATTAGCAGCGCACACGATAACCGATCACGATAGTTATAACAAAAGAAAATGGATCACCCGAAAAGAATGTGGAGTGTACGTATTATCAAGTGAGACCCACTAGGAAGGTACAAAGCTACTGAGCAAAAACAACGTACATACCATAGATGAGTGTACGCATTGTGAATAACAGTTTCTGATGAAATAAATACGTATAGTACATATATGGTATCTATATAGTAAATATGCAACTAAATTTTCGTTGCTTTTTATTTTCCTTCTTTGATAAGCGATCTATACACCTCTCTCTATTCTCTCTCTCTCTCTCTCTCTCTCTCTCTCTCTCTCTCTCTCTCTCTCTCTCTCTCTCTCTCTCTCTGGCGTATTAGTCATGAAATTTTGGAGTGCTTCTGAAATATAAATCCTACGCGGAAACAGCAGGAGAAAAACAAAAAATTTTACGTAATATCATCGAGTTCTCCAAGGTTAGTAAGAACTGCAATCGTCTCTTATGCAAGCTTCGATGTATCAGTTGTTTTTTTCCCCCCAGCCAGTCATTTGAAGGTTAACTAAAAATTAAGGTTCTATGTATATATAGGATTATTATAAATCGAAAGTATCCCCGTAGAAACCTAAGGAGCAGGGATCTATTCTACTATCTATCCAGTTTTTGTAAAGCTAAATAAACCACTATAAAGTATTTATTTTATTTTATTTATTTTTAAATCCTAATCAGTGTAATTATTTATTTAATATCATATAATATAACATATCATAGTCATTTCATAATATAATAACTTTTTTTCACAAAAATAGTTTTCAGGATTCTTTTTTTCAAGTTTTTGACTTTCCATCTGTATATATAATGCAGATATATCTGTGTAGTATTGTAAATATAAGTATTTACTGAATGATACGATGATATAAACATATAATATTAGTTGTTAAATCTTTTCAATTTTCCTTATTTGTTCTAAAATATTTCACTTTCTATATAGTATCATATACAGTATTTTATTCAGGTTATTTGTCTTGGTTATTTCTATTTTACTTTCTATAATCAATGTACTATATTTGAGCCGAATTCCATATACTCTTTCGGAGTAGAGAAGCTTTACAGGTTTAAAAAATTATGTTTTTTTTTCAGATATTATAATAATTATAAGATATTATTAATAATTTCGCATTAGAGGATACCTAAAGGCTTATCATATTGGTATTATTTATCGATAAACTGAGGTTGCCTTAGTTTAATTGGGATTGCGCGTGCGCAAAGTCCCCAAAAAAATCTCCCTTTTGCTTTGAAGAGTTGCTCCCTCCCCTCTCCTACTCCTCCCTGATATGATCCAGCCAAAGCGTCGATTCGTTCTGTACATGCGATGTCTGTATGTATGCGATGTTTGTATGCACATATGTACATATGTATGTATGTATGTATGTATGTAGTAGTGCCTGTCTATATGCTGTGCATATATCTCGATCTCTTTGTCGCCTCGTGTATGCGTGTGTGTGTGTGTGTGTGTGTGGGCTTACGCGCCGCATTCAAAGGCATCAGACAGCACGGCGTCGGCAACGGCGCTGGCCCCGTCTAACCCCCCATGCCGCTGCTGCCCCTCCCCTAGCCCCTGGCTATGGCTTTGCCTGCCCGGCTATGCTCCCCTACCCACACAGCACACACACACACACACACACCTCGATCACACCGCGCCCTTTGTGTGCTCCACGAGAGAAGACGCGAAGCCGTGCCCGGTACGCGGTACCCGCTACGAGGTACCCGGTTCGGTTCCCAAATGATTTTTGTTTTTTCTTTCTTTCTTTTTTTCAACTTTTTAATCAATTCATGTGTCTATCTGCGCCCGTCTGTGTGTGTGTGCGTGTGCATCTATTGTGTGTATAGGTTATTCGATTTTTACGTTACCTTTACCTTTTTTTATATTCAATTTTTATCTCTTTGCCTGCTTCTTTTACGCTTTTTACTCGCCTGTTTTTTTTTCGTTCTTTCTTTTCCTCTCTCGCATTTTGTTGTTGTTGTTGTTTTCTTCTTTTTGATAAATCGATTTAGAAGCCGACGGGGCCACAAAAGTGGAATTCTTTTGATTTTATTTTAAACACACACACACACACACACACACACAACATGCACGCACGTACACATGTGCATCTCCTCTTGCTGTTCGAAGTTTTCGTTTGTTTCTCAACTTTTTCTCTCCCCTCTCCCTCTCTCTATTTCTCGCTTTGTTTTTGTTATTTGTTACTTGGAAATGCAATTCAAAAACATTTTCATGTGCAGGCAGAAGCAGCAGCAGCGGCGGCGTCTCCAGACGACGCGTCGTCGTCGCTTTTTTTCTCCTCCTCCTTCTCATCCTCTCTTGGGGCCTCGCGGGATGACAGAGCAAGGCAGCAAGGCAGCAGCACAACAAGGCATCAAGGCAAGGCAAGGCAACATGGCGACATGGGAATCTATGCGCGCTGTCCACTGCCTACGGCAACTATTGCGCGCCCCACACACACACACACACTCGCTTCACACGCGCACTCTCCCACTCTGCGCTCTCCCACTCTGCCACACACTCTGCCTGGCTGAGATCTATCATCGCGCATCAACAGCGCGTCGCGGCCGAAGTCGCAGTCGCAGTTGCCTTCTGCTGCCTTCGACTAGGTGAGTCAATGCTTTTTTATCATACGTACTTGTTGTTGCTGTCACCTAATCGTGTTGCGTGCGTCCGTTCGTCTTTCTCGCACACACACACACTCACTCACTTTTTTTTTTGCTTTTATTGCTTTGCTTTTTTACGCTGTCGCCCTCGCTCTCCAGTCGGCTGTTTGATATCGCACGCGCAAATGATGCTGCCAAACAGCAGCAGCAGCAGCGGCAGCAACAACAACAACGCAAGCATAAACTTGCCATAGACAGAAAACACATTTTTCATTTATGAATTTGCATACACACGCAGTCGTCGAAACGACACACAGATACAGACACATGCATATGTATTTCATTCATGAATTCCAGTTGATGATGGCGGCGCGGCGAAGGCGACAGTAAGAGAGACAACGCGGCAGCAGCAGCAGCCGGACAGGCAGCGAGCAGCAAAGCAGCGCAGCAGGCAGCGCAGATTTTTGTCTCTGCGCTCGTTCATCGTGTTGTAGAAAATTTCGTTTGTCATTTGCAACAAGTGCGGAGCAACTAGTGTTGTTGTTGCCATCGTTGTTGTTGTAGTCGATCATTATATTTTGCAGTTGTTGCTGTTGCTGCT
This sequence comes from Zaprionus tsacasi, assembly GCA_018904105.1. NCBI lineage: Eukaryota > Metazoa > Arthropoda > Insecta > Diptera > Drosophilidae > Zaprionus > Zaprionus tsacasi. Next base: position 1,082,040 of record JAEIFR010000003.1, on the reverse strand, counting down.
TGCCCGATTCGTTCTATGCCCTTTTGTCTTTGAGCTGAGTCAGGGGGCGGCTATAGCAACAGACACAGCCACAGCGACTGCAAAGCACCAACAGACACACACACACATACATACATACATATATATTACATACAAACCAAGCATACATACATGCATATGTGCACGAACGGACACGTTAAAAAATGCATCGCTCTTTCGCTCAGCCACACCACAGCGCACATTACACATTCAACAGTTGATTCTCTCTCACACACACGCACACGCGCGTACTTGCATATGCGCGCATGCATGCACAGCATAAGGAGAGCGGTGTGGGCTGGGGGGCAACGCAAAGCCTTCCCCCCACAGCCGCTACCGCAGCCGTAGCACATCAGTCGACGCGACGGCAAGCTCAACAAGTTCATGTGACGCTCAGACGCTGCGTCAATTCGTCGCCGCGTCGGGCAAAAACAAAAGCAAAAGCACCAAGCAGCAACATGTCGTCCGGGCCGAGCCCTAGTGCCAGAATGTCTGCCAGCCACGACTATAGCGCACACAAGCACTCACGCACACACATGCACACTGGCATGCAGTCATATCTGTGGCCGAGTGAACGAGTGTGTGTGTGTAAACTGGCAGAGCCAGCGAAATTGTAGCGTAAGTTGGCAGCGGACGCAACGTGGTTCGCAGTCGTCGCTGTCGTTGCTGCCGCTGCTGCTGCTGTTGCTTTGGCAAAGCCACAAGAGCAGCAGCACAGTGGGACCATGAGTGTCTGAATTCCAATGAATTTTGATATGACTGCTTAAATTTAAAAAAAATGCTTTATTTTATATTTAAAAAGCATTTAATAATTTATTTTGTGATAAATTCTATAATTAATAGGAAACAATTCTTATAATATTGTTAACACATTTTTATATGTTTTTGAGTGATTTACCATACGAAATCTGGGAAAAGCTGTAACTTTTAAAATAAGTAGACTCTCTTTTGTTTTAAAACCAATAAATAAAATAATAATTAAGCTTTTAGTCTAGTTTTACATACATACATACATTGATTTTAAATTAACTGATTATACAACCTAATATGTTGAAGCAAATTAATAATTATATCGAATTATTATTATTTTCTTTACTATGTCTTTAATTGAAGAACTTTTCTCTCATAAATAAAGAGTAACATCTAGAATTATATTATATGTATATTTATTGTTATATTCTGGTTCCAATCGTGTGTGGTTAAATGTACTAGCTATTGCTACATTATCTAACCACACTTGACCATCTGTATATTTCAATCGAAAGCCACGCAACCACATGATTCACACTACAGATGCTGGGCCCCACTGTGCGTTCACTTTGAGTGGCCAAGCACACACACACGCATAGAGACATACTCAGATACACACACACACACACACACACACGTAGTTGTTTGTCAGTTAGTCAGCTCAGCCGCCTGTGCGGCAGTCGGATCGGGCCTGGGCCTGGGCTGTGCCCGGGGGCAGGGCCAGCAATCGTCGTTCGGTGTTCCGTCCCCTTCTGTCCATTGTGTCCGACGGACGCGTCGGTCGGGCTCGCGTAGTTGAAAATCAACTCCACCACACCAGCGCACAAAAGCGCCGCGGTCGCAACAAGAACGAGTCTCACACACAGATGGAGAGACACACAGACGGAGAGACAGAGCACACACCTAAGCAGTAACGCACGCACACAAATGCATAGGTTATGTACATACAAGCATGCATAATACAGGGGCGCAGACACCTCGCCGACGATTGTCGTCAGTTTGTCTGCAGTGCTCAGCGCCGCGCTGTTGCTTTTGCTGCCACTGCCACTGTCGCTGCTTCTCTGCTTCTCTGCTGCCTCTACTGCTTGCGTTGCTTGGTGCTCTGCTGGGCTGCAAGAGCAGCAAAAACAACAACTGGTTTAGTCTGGGGCCCGCCAAGTGTCTGACTCGTTCACACTCACACACCGATGAACAACGCACACTTGCTGCGCGCTGTTGCCGCGCGCTGTTGATGAGCTATTAGAACGCACATACATACAGACATACACACACAGACGCGCTATAGTAGACAAACGCGCAGACAGAGCGTCGACGCTGCACTCTCACACTCTCAGACTGAGAGGCGCGCGCGCGTTGTGCTTGTTGTTGTTGTTGTCCGTGCCGTGTTCATTCGTTCAGTTCATTTCGCTACGTTTCGTTTCGTTCTCGCGCGCATGTATGTGTGCGTCTGTGTGAGCAGCGAGAGAGCAGCAACGACAGCCGACAGCCGAACGAGCGACGAGCCGACTGCCGACAGCCGACTTCAGCCAGCCGACGTTGTCGGGCCAGCCAGTCTAGAACGTAACTTTGAAGTAGAACGCAGAAGGCAGAACAATTGTGTTTTGGATTCCTTGCCGTGCGGATGCGGATCGCGCGTCGCGTAGTCAGAACAAAAAAAACAGAACAGAAACAGAAAACATAAACTGAAACTGAAACAGCAAAAGCAACAAGAGGAACAATTTTCGCTCAGTGTGTTGTGTGTGCGTGTTTTTTATTATTTGTCGTGCAAACTAAGAAATAATAAGAGCGGATTCTGATGCAGATTGAACGTATTAAATAATATTATATATATTTTTTTTGGCGTTAACTGTGTGCAACAACTGTGCTTGAATTTTTTTCTGTTTCGCTTCCAACAAACTAAAGAGGAGCAGCAACAAAAAGAGAGACAACAAGGAGAAGAAAAAAAAAAACAATTTTCAACGACGTTAACGTGTTTTTTTTTTATTTTGTGTTCGTCGTGTTGTTGTGTTCTGTGGCGCTCACTTGTCTCGGTGTGCGTTGTGCCAGCGCTGCCAGATCGCGAGTTATGAAAGCGCAAGCGTCGCACGCAGGCAGCAGCAGCAGCAGTAGCAGCGGCAGCAACTTTTAGAGCAATTTTAATGCAACAACGACAACAACAATAACAGCAGCAGAAGCAAGAAGCACAACTATTTACAACAAAAACAAAAAACAAACGCTATTTTTGAGAAAAACTTAATACAAATCGCAACGAAATTGTTAACAACATTAAAATGGATAATCACAGCAGCAGCAACAACAATAACAGCAGCAACAGCAGTGGCAGCGCAGCAACAGCAGCCGCAGCAGCAGCAGCAGCAATGGCAGCAGCAGCCGCATTAAGCTTCAATCAGCAGCAACACAAGCAGCGACACGCTGCCAAAGAGCCAGCGGCAGCAGCAACAGTTGCACTAGCGACGGCTGAGAGCAACGGCAACAGCAACAGCAACGGCGGCAACAGCAACGGCAGCAACAGCAGTAACGGTTGCAGCAGCAGCCACAACAACAACACTGCAGCAGCAGCAGCTGCTGGCAACGCGTGCAGCCCCAAAATGGGATCGCGTCGCATCTTCACGCCGCAGTTCAAGTTGCAGGTGCTCGAGTCGTACCGCAACGACAACGATTGCAAGGGCAACCAACGTGCCACAGCGCGCAAGTACAACATACATCGCCGCCAGATCCAGAAGTGGTTGCAATGCGAGCACAATCTGCGCTCCTCCGTGGCCAACAATCAGCACCAGCAGCAGCAACAGCAGCAGCAGCATCAACAACATCACTCACAACAGCAGCAGCAGCAACATCACGCGCAACAGCAGCAACACTTGGTCGCACAGCAGCAGCAGCAGCAACAACAGCAGCAGCAGCATCTGCCTACACCACAGCAACTGCACGCGCAGCAATTGAAGCAGCATCCGTTCCACCAACTGCCACTTGCTCATCATGTCCATCATCATCATCATCATCATCAGGCGGCAGCAGCAGCGGCGGCAGCAGCTGCAGCAGCAGCAGCAGCAGCGCATGCGCATCACTATTTGGCCAATGGATTTGCTCATCATCATCCGCATCATCACCTGGCGGCAGCAACACCAACAGCAGCAGCAGCAGCAACATCGCCAGCAGCAGCAGCGGCAGCAACACTTGGTCATTTGCATGTGCCTGTGCCGTTGGCACTGCCCCTGCCCCTGCCACCTGTGAATGTGCAACAGCAGCAGCAGCAACAGCAACTGCAACTGTTGTCGCCGCAAAGCGATGCCACGGTAGCAGCAACAGTTGCTGGCAGCGATGCAGCAGCCAAAATTGCTGCCGTTGTGGCAGCAGTTGCCATTGCCAACAACAACAACAGCAGCAGCAGCGGCAGCACCAACGGCATCGCCAGCAGCAGCAGCAGCAACAGCAGCAGCACCAGCGCAGCAGCAACAACAACAACAATCAGTGCCACAACGTTGCCATATAGTTCAAATACACAACAACAACAAGTGCCAAACGCCGTGCCAATTCACAGCAACAGCAACAACACCAGCTGCAGCAGCAACAACAGCAGCAACAACAGCAGCAGCAGCAGCCACATTCCTCATCCGCCATCGCAGCAGCAGCAGCAGCCGCCGCTCGGCTATGCCTACCATATGCCTGCTTTCTTGCCGCTGGAGCCGGCTCTGACGCCCGCTCCCATGGACCTCTCCCTCAGCAGCGCAGAGCGTCGCCAGCGCGAGCATAACCAGCAGCAGCAACAGCAGCAGCAGCAACAGTTGCTGAAGTCGAGCGCCTGCGTCGATCTGAGTTGCCGCAAGCGGGCGGCACAGACGCTGTGGCACCACGAGGCAGCGCTGCCGGCGGACAAGATGAGCAAACTGGAGGAGGTGATCAAGTGCGAGCCGAGCGACAACGAGGAGGACGCAGATGCCGATGCTGCTGATGCCGACGCGGATGTGGATATCGATGTGGATGTGGAGGCTGAAGCAGATGCCGAGACGGAGGCGGAGGCAGAAGCTGTGGAGCAGCGCAAGCTGCCGCCGGCCAAGCAGGTGAAGCTCTTCAAGCCATACCTGTTGGACAATGAGGCGACTGCCGAGGCCACTGCCGAGCTGGAGGCGCAGACGGAGGAGGACTCTGAGCTGGAGCTGCACGATGGCGATGAGCTGGAGCTGGAGGATGATGAGCGTGATGCCGATGCCGAAGATGAGGAGCATGCTCATGCGCTCAACGGCGGCAGCAGCGGTGGCAAGAAGAAGAAACGTGCCATGCCACGCGAGCAACGGGAACCGATCATCTGGAGCAATCATCCCTCATATGCCAGCAATGCCGCCAGCTGCTTTCAATCGCCGCCGCCGTTGCTGATGCAATTCCCCACGGGCACAGGTGCCGCCGCTATTCCCGCGCCGCCATTTCCCGCCGGGAGTCCTCAGCATCAGTTTCATGGCGGCAACAGCAACGGCAGCAACAGCAGCAGCAGCAGCAGCAGCAGCAGTGCCAGCAGCAGCAGCAGCAGCAAACCATCAACACCGCAGAGCGTGCTCAGCCCCTTCTCGGCACCGGCGCTCTCACCCACAGGCTTCTGCTGCCCCAAAGGTTCACCCGTCTCCGGCTACGAGAGCAGCTCATCCACATACAGCGACAGCGCCAGCGCCAGCTCAGCCCACGGCTACAGCCTCAATCTGCAGCTGCACGCCGCCGTCTACAACGACAACTTGATCAGCATCATGCAGCAGCAGCAGCAGCAGCAGCAGCAACAGCAGCAACAGTTGCTGCAGCGTTCGCATCTGCAGCGTTGGCTGGATCAGGAGGCGCTGGCCGCCCTGGGTGCTGCACGCCTGACGCCGCCCACGGCAGCAGCATCGGCAACAGTTGCTGCTCCAACAGCAGCAGCAACCACGCCTGCTGCAGGCGCACGGGCAGCGCCCATTACATTGCTGGCATAGAGAGAGGAACAGAGAGAGAGAGAGAGAGAGAGAGAGAGAGAGGGGGAAGGAGGCGACAATAAGCACTATCAAATCCCACCAAGCAGCAGCAGAGGAGTAGGCGAGCGGGGGGCGTGGCCATGGGCCTGGTCCTCGGGCCTTGTAAGTTACAAATTAAGCAGAAGCAACATGTGTTTGTTTGTTATTTTTCTGCCTGTTTCAATTGTTAAATTTAATTTACAAATTAATTAATAATTAAAATACTTCCAAAAAAAAAAAACAAAAACATATCAGAACACACATACACAGAGCAAGGGAGAGAGAGAGATGGAGAGAGTAGCCTAAGTAATTGTCATAATTATAATTAATTAATTGTAATTCCTTTTTTTTTTTGCTAATTTGTAGGAACAAATTAAAATTAAGTTGCACGCAGAATGAAATTTAGTCTAAGGTTTTAATTTTAAATGTATTTTTTTTTGCTATTTTAATTAACGTATTTTTTTGTGTAAATAATACTAATTTAATTAATTGCAAATAATTTTTTTTTTTTTTTATTATTAATGAAGAAAATGAATTTTTAATTGAAAAATACAATATCTAAAATGAAAACTGATTGCAAGAGAAAGCTTTAAAATAACAATTACACACATACACACTCGTACACCCACACACACACACACATGAATTTTGTTGTCATGGCCGTAAAGGCGTTGTGGGCGTGGCCAGCCCACAAAAAAAAATGATGAAGATAAGATGAAATGAAGTTAACAAAACGGGAACTAATCAAATGTGTAATTCTTTTTATATAGACTAGAGATTTATAGCAGATAATCTAGTATAGTAAGTTACTATATATATACACACACATCTATATACATACATATAATATATAGAGTTTATATACATGCATATTCATACATATATAGTATATGCAAACATTTTTTTTGGGGAAATATATTGAAAATTCTTGTGATATGAACAAAACAAAATTTAATAAATTGTTGAAAACTGCTGATAAACAATTAAATAACTAGCTATATATACATATATCTGATAAATCACACACACACACACACACACACGATTTACAACAACTGAATTACATATACATATATACTTTATATATATATATACAAAATATATACAATATATTTATATACAAGAAATGGTTTTTTTTCATATGCATATATACATATATGGGGAAATATACTATATCAGTATACAACAACAACACGCAGTATTTTTATATATTGAACAACAACAACAACAACAGAGGGAAAAAAACAACACAGAGAGAAAACTGAACAAGAAATAAAAAATTATTCAATTAACAAAAACATTAAAATTGAACTGGTTTTTCTTTCCTTCTTTCATCCGATATTCGAGAGAGATCGCCATTTTGTTTTCTACCCCCTCCCCTTCCCTCCGATCCCCAGCTGGCAACCCTTTTGCCAGTTTCTTGTTGGCATCCGCTTTAGTCAACAAAATACAATTTTGCTTTGGCCCTTATGCAATTGGCAGATCTGCTGATCAATCCGATCCCCGATCCGATCTCAGCCCCGATCTGCTCTGCTGCAGCGATCACACAATGATCACAGATCACGCTACCCAAACGAGTATTATGTGATCGTGTGTTCGATCGCTACTTGTGCAATCGAATTGACATCACACACACACACACACACACTCAAAGTGATCGATCTCGAGGATTATCGTAGCTAATGTCAGAAAATTTTGCACTTGGCAACACTTTTTTGATGAGTTTGCACGTGATATGGCTGCCATTTTGTGAGGATCGCCATGCGCAAATCTGATAATCCAGCCGGATATGCTAAGAAAGGTAACGTATTTAAGTTTATTTGATATTTAATAGATAATTACAGTGATTAAAGAGTAGAATATTTTTTAAATATTTTCTTGTATTTTTTCTAAAGTAATAAGTAATGATAATGATAATGATTATGCATCTGAAATTGCTCTAAAGAGCAATTTAATGTTTCAGCTTGTTAAGTACCGTCAACTTTCAGGATCTATGCATTTCGATTCATTTTCCACGTTTTACAGAATTGAAGTGGAAGGATCTTCAAACTATATGATATATTGCAACGATCGCTTGAGAATCAAGTTATTTTTTCTATTTTTTATTTTTTATTTAATATGACTCGTAAACAGAAAAAAAACTTATTTTAGTGGTCAGCTATGAAAAAAATAGGTAGAATAACAAAATATAACTGTTTTTAATCGGAAACTATGCAAAATGTTGCAACAAATTATTTACTCTAAAAAAGCTAACATTTCTTAGTCCTATACGCTCTTTAAAGATCTACCAGCAGAACACATAGAAACATTGCTACCGAGACCGATTTTTTCCCGCCAAATGTGGCTTTTTTTAAGGTCAGCAACTTGAAATAGTTACAAATTTCCGCAATCGGGAAATTTGGGTTTTAAAATGAAGTTAGCTTTTTTGCCGCCAATTTTTTTACTAGTAAAATAGTCAAAATTACATATTTTAAATATAATAATAGATAATAATAATAATAGAATTACATATATGATATATATATAATTTAAGCTATTTCCTTTTAATTTTGTGTCAATTTTTAGCTCTTTAACGCTATATTTGTAAAGTAAAGTATGGCTTCTTTTTGCATAGCTTTTTTTGCAAAAAGCTGGCAACACTGGATCTAGCAGGATCTCATTTAGAGTGTGCCCACTGTACTTGTTGTACTTGTCACATGCGAGGGTATCACAAATACCATGTACATGGACATGGGGTACTACGTATTCCACATGTGCTGATCCCCAGATCAATCTTCTATATGTTCACCGCGCGCACTCGGTGTGTGATCTCTCCGGCTAAGATCTTTTTTCTCTTCTTCGCTTTTTTTTCTATTTCGGCTGCTTTGAAATCTTGTGATCTTGTCATTCTTTGCGTGTGTCATTTTGGCCAGCTCATCGCTTGGCTCAGTGAGTGTGCCTGTATGTGTGTGTGCGTGTGTCAGTTGGCCTGTGTGTGCGTGTGATTAGTTTTCTTTTAGAGTATTCACGATCGGTTCAATTTTGCTTTGCGATTTTAGTTTTTCTTTCTTATTTTTAATTTTTTTTTTTTAGTTTTCGGTTTTGTCGGTTTGGTTAGCGCAACTTTTGCGCTATGTATGACTAAGCCGCCAAATTCTATAATGCTTTATATTTTTAAATCGTTTAAAAATAAAGTGCTCTCGTTTGCCAAACTGTGCGCCAATCACGAGCCACAGAGCCACCACCGACGCCGCTGTCGCTGTCGCTGTTGTTGTTGCTGCCGCTGACGTTGGCGTTGACGCTGACGCCGACGCCGAAAACGACGACGACGCGTCGCAGTCGCCAACAACGCTGGCAGAGACGTAAACGTCAACTGGCTTCATTGTGTATGTGTGTGTGTGTGTGTGTGTGTGTGAGTGCTTTTTTTAATTTTGCACAGTGCAAGAAGTTGGCCAAAAAGTACACAAGAAATGGTCAACATACACACACAGACACACACGTAACAGCCAGGTGGGCAAAGCTTGTCAAAGTTATTAATTAAATTACACAACGCGAGCATAATTAAAACAATAACCAAAAAATATAATATATAAAAAATAATAATTTAAAATAATAAACGAAATATTTAACTAAAGAAATAAATATATAAAATAAAAGATACAAAAAATAAAAATTTGCCAAAAGAAATATATATAGAGATTAAAAAAAAAATATTTATTAGAATTTAAAAAATAAATATTTATATATAATATAAGGATACAATTAAAAAAATTGAAAATATTAAAATAAATATATAAATATAATAAAATTAATAAATCTAAAACATATTTAAAAAAAAAAAACAAACAAACTTATGTATATGTTAAATAATGCAATTAATAAAAATGCTTTAAGAAATATAACGAAAATATATAACAATTCTAAATTAATTAATAAATAAAACTTAAATAAAAAGAAAACAATTTAGAAAATCAAATAGATAAAACTTTAAATTGAATACAATGTAAGAATATATGTATATGGTACTAGTTAAAATGTGACTTAAAAACTTTGCCTAATAGTTGCATATTACTTGTTTCATCAATAACTGGACGTGACATCTAAAATGTAAAAAAAAACACTTCCACTGTATATGTTATACAGGAACCTTCTTTCCAAACTTTACGTTTCTAGATTTTACAATAGCTGAGATCAAGTCGCTCAAACAAACAGCTTTTAGTTTCTAATGCTAAGCTGATTTTATTGAAATTTCGTTAGGTTAATTTGGTTATAAAATCAGTTTTAATGAGTAAAGTAGATCCAAATCGTAATACATAAAATTCTGAGAAAATCGAAATAGGGAATAAAAACTTCTAGAAAACAAATATAAATAAAAATGAAATATATAAATTAAAAAGAAATGCAGAAATTATAAAGAAATGTATAAATAATAAATACAGAAAAGCAGATAAAATACATTTAATGAGAAAATAAATAAATTATGAAGAAAAATGCAGAAATGCATGAAATGCAACGTAACAAATGACATTATAAAACACACATAGAGACAGAGACCCTCTCTCATACACCTGCAGTGACAGCTTGCGTTCTAAAATCTGGGTAACATCCAAATTATCTAGTATTTGATGCAACGTGCAAGCGTGGGCACCCCATAGGAGGGTGTATTGCATGGGTATGGCATGGTATGGTATGGTATGGTATGGTATGGTGTGGTATGGTATAGTATGGTGTGGTATACCTTTGCTACACTGCGCTACGCTTTTCCCCGCTCTCTTTCGCTTTTCCTATCTCTTAAGCTTGCCCCTACTAGCGGGTAGCCACCCTACAACCAACCTCTTCCTCATCCTCTTCCTCCCCCCCCCCCTCTACCCCCTTTTTTATTTTAACCTCAATTTTGATTTTATTCACTTTTCACACCGTTGTTGCTGTGCGCAATTTTTGCTTTGTATCGCCACGTGACAAACATTCGCAAGCAGCGGCAATTACACAGCACACAGACACCCTACACAGCCCAATACCCTACCCCCCTTGGGCTGCCACTGCCTCCGCCTCTGCAGCTGACCATGTGCGCTGCCAAAGCAATGTGATGCGCTTTCACGGGATTTTTATATTTTTTTCTCAATTTAGATTTGGCCACAAACGCCAAAAAGTTAACAAACACAAAGAAAGTGGGTGTGGCTATTGGGCGTTGGGAGGGGGCGGGGGTGGTGGTATTTGCTGCTGCACCTGACTGCATCTCGACGGCGCAAAAAGGTAAAATACCGAAAATTGCAACCGAATGAAAAAAAAATACTCAATCGAAATGCGCTTGAGAAAGTTTTTGTCTATCAAATCAAAAAAAAAAATATATATATATATATGCAAATGATGTAAGATTCTAGTACTATATAGCAAGTAAACCTGTACAAAGTATAGAATACTTAATAGTATATCTAGCATATAGTATACTTTGTGTTGTCTCTGGTATCCCTCGTGATGTTTAGCAACGCCAATGGGTCTGTGATCTAACACTAAAGAACTCTTAGTACATTCGCACAGTTCACTGATCTTCAAAAGTACTTTGAGGATCGTCTACAGGTTGATCGAATCTATAGTAATCTATATAAGGAGCATCACGCTCTCCAGGGATCCTTGATAGATCGGCGCTTTAAGTACAGTAAATTATTGGCTAATCAAAATATTTTACTGATCTTCATTCATTGCATATGATTTTTAATTAATTAATTTTTAATTTTTTGAGAATAAATGTATTTTTAGCTTAAACTGATCTTCTTCATTTTTTTAAAGGATACTGATCTTTTATTTTAGACCTTCTATGAGAATCCTCTGCAGACTGATCGACATTCTATGAGGATCGTCTGCAGGCTGATCGAGTCTATAGCAATTTATATGAGTTTTATTTCATTCTGAGGGGATTCTCGTTAGATCGGTGCTTAAATTATAATAATTTATTGGCTAATAAATATAGTTTACTGATCCTCATCCATTGCACATGATCTGTGAGAAATATTCTTATTATATCATATTATCATTTTGTATATAAAAATGATCTACTGATCTGCTTCTTTTTTACCACTCTTTTGCTGATCAAGACTATATCAAACAGATCTACAGATCTTACGCATTCTGCGAGGATCTTTACAGCATGAACAGTAGACGTAGCTCACTATATATCGCAAATTGAAGATAACTATAGAAATTGTATATATTCTCCTTAGATCAATGGTATAACTGATCAGTAACACTCAAGATCAGTACCTGCCGCACTCACTGGAGACTATTCAGTTTATGAAATCTGTGAATCACTTCTTGGGCCTGCATATATACTATGTATACACAGTTACTAACTCATCAGAGTGAAGTGATCATCCACTCGACTCGAGGATCGTCGCCATCCAAAAATTGGCAAATGATGCATTGTCCGGCTCATGGCAATTGGCATCAGAATAGATTGTTTATTGTGTGTTCTACGCTATAAGTTATTGGTTCCACTCGAGAATGTTTCCCCCGATCGAACGACGATCTAACCCAGAGATAGTCGCTGCTATTTGGACAGAGCAAAGTGAGCGGATCGATCAATGACCAAATGGACAAATAGATGCTCGATCGATGTCGGCCAGGTAGGTGCACATACATATATATTCATAGATATATAGAGGTATTTGTCGGTGCACCTGGAACATGCAAAACTCGATCGCGCAGATCCATCAATAGTGTCGATAGTGTCCGCATCTGAAAGGCAAGTGGTTTGTCATCGTAACCGATCGTGAGAGGCGACAATAAATTTTCCTCTATATGTATACTATCTATTATATATATAGTAGGTACGAGGCCGCGATATTTACTTTCCATTTCACCTAACGACCTAGATAAATAATAACATATATGTATGTATGGTATATAGTATATAGTAATAGTAATCGAATTCATAATCATAATCGAATTAATCATTCTCAAGTGGTGTACACTATTTATAGATCCGCTGTTTTGGGAGACAGACAAAAATCGTATAGAAATCGATTTGCGGAGAGTTCTGTGTGTGTGACATTTTCAAATCGATGCTCTTCAAATAATTAATAAAAACAATCTGAAGAGTTGGGCAGGGAAGAGGGAAAGGCGAGGGCGAAAAAAAAAACTCGCGACTCGCTGGAATATTGTGTAAGGTCGCCATTATCTTGACAGCGGATAAAAATCGCGAGTGGTCTAATCAATGAACCCAGTGAGCAAACACATACATATCGGGCATGTACAAATATCGTATATATATACACTATTCTTTATATAGTATACCTGGCATATGCCCACGGGTTTTCCCCTGGGGTTTATACACAAATATATATATAAAGAACCTCAACTTAACAACATGTAATACTATAATTAAATACTTTCTCATATATCATTTTTGGGAATAGGAACATATATAAGTTTGTATATATATTGTCTGTATTTAATAATTTTATATGAGTTTAAGTTAGGTTAGGAGTCGCTCTATAAACTGTGTGTAGTGTACTGCAAAGTCGGTGCTGGAATATCTTTGTATATTCATGAAATTGATAACCGTTTATGGGTTATTTTCACCTCGCCGTACTGTTCGCATATTGTAGATCGACTTCCTGGCCCCGCCCGATCGATTTGGCTCGTCGCGTAGGGCTTATAAATAGCACGAACTGCCTGTCGGGAGAATAATGCGAGAATAAATACGAGAAATGATCGATCGAATTGACGTGTAAATCTCTTGAGTTTCATTTGTATTTTTTTTTTCGTTTTGTTTTTCATTTTTGTCTTTCTTTAATTTCTTTTTTGTTTTTGTTTTTTTTTTGTCGGAACATTCGTATGTTACGTTATAAATGCTAATAACAAGCTAGTCGATCTATATACATATGCATGTATCGTATATAGACACAAACATATAGTATATTATATTGCATAAATATGGTACAGAAGTTGCTTGTACATTAAGCTTAACTAGCGCTAGAATTTATTTATATAAATGTATATATAGTATATTGTATGTGGTACTAGGTAGATGTATTGATTCCTCTATATATTGGAACTTCGACTGGGATTTTCTTCTTTTTTTTGGGGGAGCCTAGGCGTTCTCGTAGTCCACCGATAAATGCAGAAAATTGTCAGGATAGCTCAAATGCTCGGACATCCACTGCAGTTGCGTCTCCTCGTGCAGATCGATGCCATGGGTGCGAAAGCCCACTGGAAAGAGACAGAAGATGTGGTTTGAGGTTATGAATATAGCTACGATTTATTGATATTGATATGGAAATTATCGAACTGTGGCCTTATTGAATAGGTCAGTTAATTAAATAGTTTATCGATAGCCAACTGTTTTCCATTGATACATCTATATGTCTATCTAAACTTAACAATCGATAAGTTATCGTTGCATATTTTTGGCGATAGCAAGTGCTTGTTCAATGTTAGTCGATATATATGGCCTAAAACAGTTAATCTAAAGTTTAGTTTAGTTTAATTTAAACTTTAACTTAAATTTAGTAGAAAATGCTAAAAAAAATCGATAAGTTATCGATGCATATTTTTAGCGATACAATTGCAAATGCAATGTAAGTCTAACGGAAACTGTCTTATATCGATACCTATCGGCACTTTCTTAGCTCTCCGTTGAGTTATCCATCTAAAGCTCTGAAATCGATAAGTTATCGATGCATATTTTCAACAATAATAAGTTGATCTATTTTTAATCGGTCTCATGTCACATGCCCCCAATACAAATTCCTTATTAATTGCAATTTCTGCATCGATAACTTATCGATAAGCCGCAACGATCAATAAACATCAAAAGCGCTTTGTGGTTAAACTGCAGCCACAGCTATGCAGTATATATATATGTATCGTACATATATTGGCGCCCACCTGGCATAATCTGTGGCTATATATAGGCCTACTATATGAGTATTTCTTGCCATCCGATTGCCATATAAATCACGGCCAACATCGGTTATCGGCTATACATGCGGGGCAAAAGACTTTGCAACCGTTATTATTCGTATGAACTCAAATCTCAAGTGGACGATCAACGAGTTGAGTTCGCTTCGGTTATTTTGATTATAATTTCTTCTTTTTATACCCTTCGACCATTGAAAATGGTCAAAAAGGATACAACTTGGAAATGTATGTAACAGGCATAAGGAGGCGTGGCAGACCCCATAAAGTATATATATTCTTACTCAGGATCACTAGCCGAGTCGATTGAGCCATGTCCGTCTGTCTGTCCGTCTGTCCGTCTGTCCGTCTGTTTGTTTGAGACAACGGATCTCAGCTATTAAAAAGCTAGAGACTCCAAATTTGGCATGGAGGTTCCTATATTTCCCAAGCAGACAAAGTTTATTTCAAATGTTTGGTGCCACGCCCACCGCCCCCCAAATCGGTAATTTGTGATTATTAAGCAAACTATTAAACTTATAAAGTTTTGCTTTGGTATGTGTAAAGCTATATACCATACGAACATATTCTCCAAATTACAATTTGATCGCTCCAATAACACAGAAGTTATTCAAGTCAACGTTTTCGGTACAAACGTACGAGCAGCAGCCTGCGCGCTGCTTTCAGTAGTTGACGCCGACGTCGACGTCACACTTAACGTGCGCCGATGTGTGAGTGTGAGCGAGAAAGCTATATGTAGTAGAAGTATTTTTGCAAAATTTCTGTTTGAAATTATGAGTGTGGTTACACGTTTGTAACGGATTTTAAAAATTGGGAGAAGGGTATCTTACTGTCGAGCTCTCGACTGTAGCCATATGCACTTGTTTTTTTTTTGTATTTTGGTGACTTTCGTCATTTATAATTATAGCCGGGCTATTGTAATTATAGATTGGCTTGAAAGTTGAGTTGCGCCCCAGCATACACACAGACGGACGAGTAAGTAGCACACGCACACACACACACACACACAGAGTGAGACCCTATCGGCCGTGTGTACTAAGTATCGCTCTGATAATGCCTGATTACATAGAGTGGAAAGCGAGTGTGAGTGAGTGAGTGCGTGTGAGTGTGTGTGTGAGTGTGACCAGAGATAAGATTTGTGCAACGAGTGTGCTGAGTTCAAGTAGGACGCGCATACGTATTTAATGCACGACTACCCTGCACCCCCTCGAGGCCCCACGCCACTGTAACGTTCTCTCTCTTTGCTTCTCTCTGCTCGATATCATATTGTAATTATACCGCTACATACAACTGTAGTCAAGGGGTTAACCTGGTAGTCAATCATTAGTTGGACTATAAGTAGGGTTAGGAGTAGGGTTGCCCCCTGGCCAGTGCATTAAACGAGTATAAATTGCAAATATATATTCAGGCAGATCAGTTCTTGTTTCTAACCCCCATAAACCCACATCCATGCGGGCTTTGGGTATACGTTTTTTTAATGATCTTACCGACACGTGATTGTAGCAACAGCAACAACAACGAGAGCAATAATAATGAAAACAACATGGCACAAAAAAATTGTAGCGCCACCCCAACAGAGAGAGAGTGAGGGAGAGAGAGGGAGAGAGAGACCGTGCGAGCGGGAGAATCGCGCCAAACAGTCTGACAATTTATTGATCCCATTTTTATTATCGACAACAAGACGCGGGAGTGAGTGAGTGAGGAGCGCGACTAAGCGACAACAACGACAACGACAACGACGACAACCGCAACGCAACCACAACGAAGCGTCGTCGCCGTCGTCGTCGTCGGCGCTCGAGAGGCAGCGGCAGCGGCAGCGTCGCATAGCTCACGCCTAAAAATAAACCATTGCAACGCTCGCGAATTGCCGAACGTATCTGATAAGCCCGTCGAGCCCAATCATCATAATAATTTAATAGATTGTGCTCTCTATAAACCAATAAAATCCAACTTATATACCATATAGTACTTGCTCTGATATGCTAAAGGTCTCGCTCGACTTCTAACTAGCTACCTCCTTCTACTCTGTCTCCTTCCTTCCCCTCTCTTTCTCTCTCACGTCACGTGTTAGATTGCCAACTGATCGTTGGCTCTTGATCTGTTTATTGATCCCTGAGAGAGCGCACAACCTGATAAAGTTGCGCCTACTCATGTGGTACATCTTGATAGTTATACGATAGGAGAATCATTGGATCTTTGGCGCTTGGCTAGTTCAGTTTTATTTTTTATTGATCTTCCATCTTTTGATATGAAAGAGAGATCAGTATTTTATTAATCTACCCAGAACTCTCTCAACTCGGCTTAGTCCCACTCTTTAGAGGGAGTCTTACTCGTTTTACAATGAGAGGATCCCTAGTCTTTTTACTTCTGATCTTTCTTCTATTGATCTCCCGAGAATCTCATGACTCTCTCTGATACCCGCACTCTCTCTCCCTCTCTCAAGCCAGTCTTTCTTCCGATCGTTTTTTTAGTCTTACTTAGTCTTAGTCTTACTAGTTCTACGATAGAAGGAGCTCTCCTTTTGATCTTTTCTTTATGGATCTACCCAGAACTCTCTTGTCTTGTTCTCATATCTCTATCTCATCATCATTGGCTCTTCAGTCTTTTTCTGTATCATTATTCTATTGATCTTCCAATCTCAGCCCTATATATACCCCTTTGAACACTTACTTTATCTATCTCTCTCTCTAAAAGCTTTCTCAATCACGTTGAAAAGCTTAAGTAGAGCTTCTCTTTCTTCTGGTTTGCCACCTCCTCCGCCTTCTCGAAAAGGTTTCGTTATCATTGTTTACGATCGAATTGTATTGCCGCAATATCATCGGACCCGATCGGGCCACATGCCCGCAAGAGAGTTCCGGTCAGATATCGATTGCATATTTTCATTTCGCAGTTCAGTGACGCCATTAAAAACTGCTAATCAATTGATTTTTCCATAGCTTTATGAAATTTGCTTCTGCTCCTCCTACACCTCCTCGCTACCAAAGAGATGAGAGGGGGGGGGAGACTTCAGTTTGTTTTGATGTGGCAACAATGTTGACGAAATGAATTTCAGTTCTGTTGGGAGTGTAGGGAGGAAGTTCTGAGTCGACAAAGGCAAAACCGTTGTAATTAAAACCGAAACTGTTTACTAGACACTTCTTTATTTTCTTTCTTTCGTTCTCTTTTTTTTTTGTTTTATGATGGATCAGACAAGAGGAGACGTAAATATATGTATGATCAAAAAAACAGGAAGTGTAGGTGCGGCAAGCAGGGGAGGCGGTCTAAAATCAATCATTTTGGGGAAAAGAAAATGCCTGAGGCGAGAGAGAAAGATTTGGAGGTAAAAAGGTTTTTTTTCACAAGAATTTATGCAGAAACAAGCTAAATTCGTCCATTTATTTTTAACAATAATTGAAAATTATCTATAAATGTTGCAAACAATTCATAATAAATTTAGGAGAAGTAAAATCAATAAATATTTAATTTATCGATGATAAAACAAATATTTGTATAGCAGAAAAAGCGAAATTCATTAGAGAGAAACATAATTCCCACAAAACCGCCAGATTTGACGGGAAAAAACTGAAATCGCAGCACTGTGCGCATAGGGTTGCCGTACTCAGCAGAGAAAGAAAGAGAGTGAGAGAGAGCAGGAAAAGCTTAAAGCTCTCTGTATTGTAACTATATACATATGTATATATATCTAGCTATATATAGTCCGCTCCTGCGAGTATAATCACAGGACAAAGAGAACCTGAGCAGATCAACTTGTTGCTTGCGTTTGCAGCTGCTCAGCTGCCGCTTAGTGCAGCCCACCCAAAATGCCAGGGCGTGGCACAAGCAATTGTCATGCACACGCACAAACAAAGGCGCAAAAGAGAGAGGGAAAGAGAGAGAACGAGAGCGAGAGAAGCCAAGGGTCCTGATTGCATTGTGCATTGTTTGTCTGATTGACGAAATGCAAACGAAAATGTGTCGAAATGGGACTAAGCAAATGCAAAGGTGGCAAATGCAACACAGCAAAGCAACAAGAGAAGAGATGGAGAATGACAGAGATGGCGAGATCAAGTGACACACACACACACACGCATACACAGGGAGTGCGAGAGAGGAAGTGGAAGAGGGAGACACAACGATGGAGAGGAGAGGCAGCTGCGGCTGCCGAAACTGCTGACCATAAAAGATATGACGAGGGCGACGGGCTACAGTAACAGGGGAGAGGGGATGGGATGGAGACGCAGCAAGTGATAAAACACACACAGAACGACGCGCCGCACAACGAAGCTGCGAGCGAGCGAGCGTGAGGTGCGATTTCCGACGGCAACGGCAACGGCAAGGTGAAAATGATGATGACGACGACGACGACGAGGAGGAGGAGAAGGAGAAGCAGGAGGAGGGGAAGAGCGAAACTGGCCGCGGAGGTGGAGGTGAAGTTGTGTGTGGAGGTGTAAAATACAAATAAGCGGAGGTGATATCTCAGAACTTCCTTTTCACACATTCGAGAGCAGCCTACACAAATACAAGTGCAAACGCGCAAAGAGCAAACACACACACATGCAAACATGCACTGCACGTACGCAAACAGAGAGCGCCACACAGAGCTGAGAGAGCGCGTACACAGTGAGAGAGCAAAAGAGCGCAGAGATGAACGTGCGTGTGCGTTTACGCTTACACGTGTGTGTGTGTGTCGGTGAGTGCCAGTGCGAGCATTCAAAAAGCCAAAACGCCGACGCCGCTGCTGACGCTGCTTTCCGGTGAACGCCAAATTCGCCGTCAGCCGGCGGCGGCAAATCATGAAAGCGCCGCTGCCTATGCTACTCTACCCCCGCTGCTGCCTGCCACCGCCGCTCACGCAATGCACAAAAACAAAAAAGAGGAAAGCAAAGCAAAAAAGGAGACAGCCGCCGCCGTCGTCGCAGTAGCAGCAGCAGCAGCAACGGCAGCAGCGCTGCCCAAAAGCAATGCACATTTTTTTTTGTTTCTCCTCTGCTTATTTTTGACGCGTCTTAGATTCTCGTGCCGCCTGCTTTGGATTTTAACTTCGCTGTGTTTTTTGTTGTTGTTGCTTTTGATTTTTTTGATTTCTCGGAATGGCATCTACTTTGAAGCACGCCACGACGACTGACTGCATTGTATATTTGAAATTCATTTCAATTTAAATACAAATTTTCTATGAAAATGCACGCATTACAAATACAAAGACACGCACACGCATGTACATACGTGCGTGCAAGTGCCCGCACCAACCCGCCGACAGTTGACCACGTTTTGAATGTGATTTGTGGGTGTTTTCATGGCGGATGCGGATGCAAATGCGATGGCAGCCGAAACGCTTCTTTCTTCTTTAAACCAAAAAAACTGCAAACGGAGGGGGGCAGAGGGGGTTAGCGGTGCAACGGATCAGCATTACAAGCGATGTTAGACGCGCAGTCGAAGCCAACTATAAACAACATTGAATGGAGAGGGGGAGGGCAACACTGGCAAGAGGGTAGCACTGTGGGGTACAGTGGAACCAGCACGCATAAACATATCCATTGAATGCGTTTCGGCTAATGGACGTGCTATGGGCATGGGGAGTGAATATACTATCCCCACATACATATATCTACGTATGTATTGAGTTTTATGTTTAATCTTCAATTGCGGCCGATTCGTTGAAATTTCGCGAAAATACAAAAAGAATGAAAGAAAAAGAAGAGAAAAAAAAAACAACAACCGATTTGTGACTATTTCTGTGATCTCGGCGTACTCAATGAGAGAGAAATGCGTTTCTTCAAAGACGCATAGAAT
Organism: Zaprionus tsacasi; assembly: GCA_018904105.1. Lineage (NCBI taxonomy): Eukaryota > Metazoa > Arthropoda > Insecta > Diptera > Drosophilidae > Zaprionus > Zaprionus tsacasi. Next base: position 1,061,638 of record JAEIFR010000003.1, on the reverse strand, counting down.
GAATTTTATGAGCACAAAAAATACGGCATCAAATACATATAGTACTATAATCATCATATTATCGATACTATACTGGCTGACTTAAAAGAAAAAACTCTGAAATAATGCCTACATATAATCAAAAAACTATTGATCTTTAATATGGATAAGGAAACTCTAGAAAGGAACTTGGTACTTAAAATTTAATGCATATCATTATGTAGATATACCATTCGTATATAAAAAGTAACTAGTTCACTCTCATATTATACTATAAAATTATATATTCTAACTAATCAAAACATTGTAAAAATACTTAAGATTCATAATCTTCCAATTAAGTATACTATAGTTAAGATCATTATGAATTATTTCATCATAAAATTCTCTATACTAAAATAATAAAATACTAAGTATGCCTGATTTGAGATTTAGAAGAGGATTTCTCAAAGTTTTATTCTATGAATATATTTGTAAAAAACTGAAAATACTAAAATAATAATAATAGTTTTACTTTCCTTAAAAAAATCATTATATGTAATCATTAAAATCATTATATTTAATGATATTGAAGTTTTTTTTCATATTTAGAATGTTATAAAAATAAATCACCCATTATAAAAGTATTTTAATCTCTTTGATGTTGCCGAGCCCCTTTTAAATGGGGAGGATTCGATTTAAAAGTGGAATTAACTTGTACCTAAGCCCTGCAAACGATCCATATGTGGCCCACTTAAGCCAGTTGCACGAGGGTTAAGCTAGCGTAATACACCAGCTAAACAGGGGTGTGCGGGTGTGTGTGTGTGAGGATGTGTGTGTGTGTGTGCCTGCCATGCTCAAGGACGCGCATTTGCTGCAACTGTCACATTGGATGACCTTTGGGAAAATACGTGTTGTGCCGCGCTGTTACGGTATCCATGGCATATACAAGGATCTATCTATCTACCATATTCTATCTGTGTATAGTGCATGTGCTCAAAGGAATCTCTCACCTTTCCTTTCGAGCACGGGAATTTCCGATCTGAGTTTCGAGTTTTTGGGCGAAAAAGCATGCAAATAAAAATTTCACACCTTGGACACGGCATCTGGGAAATACCCGGGAGAGACGAGACAAGGCGAGCCGAGACGGGCAACCTGTAACAGATGCGAAGGTAGCAAAGACCAAGTGCCACAAGGGATGGTACTACAGGCATATGGAATGAGCATGACTGGGCACTACGCACGGCGAGGACACTCGACTCTACGATAGTATGCGATGCTTGTCAATGAAAGAAATGAAAGAGCACAGGGAGAGAGGACAATTGTTTTAGCAAGCGAGAGGGAGCGATATGCTGGCGATAGACTGGCCAGAGAGAGATCTATCTTCTACTCTTCACGTGGTAATTCGTAAATCCCAGCCGCAGGTATTTAGTTCCGCCTTTTGTCTAACTATGGAATTCCCAATGCTATTATTGCACCTAAGCCACTGCGACACGTAGCACACACACACATACAGACGATCGTGCACACACACTCTGTCTCTCTCTGTCTATCTCTGGCTGTCGCTGTCTCTCGCCTGCGCTTGTCGCCGGCGCCGCAGGTCAGTTGGATTCCAGCAGCGATGTTGCTACGTTCACTTGCCACGAAAATCCACACGCACTTTTCATTGTGCGCCCTCTCCTCGGGGCTGTTTTTCATTGTATTGTTGGAAAATGCTCGCTCTCTCTCTCTCTCTCCCTCTGGGCCTGAATGGCCCGTAGCAAACACTTGGCCGACCAAAAAATCTAACAGGCAACCTGTGCACGGTCGGCCTACTCGACCCGAGAGCAGATTTCAGGGACTGCCTGGGGCTATTGTTCAATAATTTTTTTTCTTCTTTTTTCTCCCTTGCGTCGAGCAAAGGCGACATTGATGAATTGAAGAATGATTGGCAGTGCCGCAGGGTCTCCGTCTCCGTCTCCGTCGGCTTCGTTTTTGTTTCGATTCAATGGAAAAATAAATAAGTCAGCCGAGCCGCCGTTTCGGCCAGACTGACTGGCACCTTTTCGGCCTTCTTTTCTAACGAATGCCGCAGACACTCAGGCAGATCGCATAAATCGATAGTAGGGGGCGAGAGAGATAGACAGACACAGATAGAGAGAGAGAGAGAGAGGCAGAGCCTTGCCTAAGGATGCTATAAGAATGCTTCGCCCTGCTCCAAGCGATTTTGAGCACCGCCTGCGGTAATTGATAGCCGGAAAATCCGTTTCACTGTTGGCGCAGCGCAAATCTCTCTCTTCCAGTCTACTCACCTGCTTTGCGCACAGGTGTCGATAATTCGGCCATTAGGTCGGCCAGATTTTTCTTTTGTCCACTCTTGCTTAGCGGCGATATCAGCTTTTGCACATACGTGAAATCCTATTGAGTGCGTGGTTAAAAAACCAACACAAAAAACAAGAGAAAAGAGGGGAAAATCAATAATTACTTTCATGTTGAGATTAGGGTGCACATCCTTGACGGTTAATCCGTCATTATGTTAACAATAAATTATAATTAGCCTGGCTGTACACATCTTTAATCGAAACTGAGTTCCTAGCTAAACCTTTTCCTATGTTTGATAATATCGCTATATATAATATAACTATAGTAACAATTTTCTAGACAAAAACTGGGACAAGAAGCCGCTAAGTATAAATTACCTTAACTATATGAGATAGAAAGAGATTTACAATCGGACTATGATAAAGCTAATGGTGTCTTCTATATGTTCTATAAGCTCAACAGAAAAAGAAAAATCATCTAAAACTTACAATAAACAAGTTTAAATTAGATAACATTTCTTTCCTAACTAATTTCAGTGCACCAATGATGCCTTTGCACTTACATCATCGAAATAGAAGCGCACTGGAATGTTTTTGAAAGACTCCTGATCGCTGTAGGGCTCCATGAGGCGTCTGTTGACCGCCCAGAACTGATCGAACTTGTCATTGATCAGACCCTGCCAGAGTTGATTGTGATCTTTCTTTTGCATCGCAGAGATGACGAGACCACGATGCTTGAGAACATCGGCTTCTTTCAGGCAGGATAGATAATGTGATTCCAGCAGTTCCCTGAAAAATGAAAATAACATTGTATTATAATGTTGTATGCAATACTGAAGAATCTCATTGCTTTTGCGCATTTCTATATACTTTGTATTCAGTTTGACTAGTTTGTCTACGGGAAATTTGGAAAAGTGTATGGTAATGCACCAGGGTGTGCTATCCTCGTCCGGGTGCAGTAAATCATAGAGCACACCTGCAAAAAACGAGGAGAATTACGCAAATTGCATTACAATAGGAATTTCAAAGCCTTTTTTTCTTGCTTATGGGGCATATTTTAACCTATTGGATAATGCAGGCGCAGAGGCGTGCCATTGAAGTCGAACCAGACGGCGCCGTCCTGATGCTCGGCGGCAATGTAGCGGGTGAAATACTTTCGCACCTGAAATAATCATATAAAGAACGTACATCATACACAAATTTCTTCTTTGTTTGCATTTCCCTTGTTTTGTTTTGTTTTGCTTTTACCTTGTCCGTAACCAGAGGCAAATAGCTGAGACGCGATACCATCAGATAGAAGGGTTCTGGCTTGATGCCGACTATTTCTTCGCTGTCAGCTTGGAAGCAAATGCCAATTTGTCCCTCCCATATCATGCGCAGCACCTCCCGATCGTGTGCCATGGTTTATTTATTAATATTTTGCAAAAAATACACTTTTTATGTCGCTACGTTATTGTTTTTGCCATTCACAGTGGTTGAAATAAATAATCTTATTTCAGCAGGTTGGCAGCACTGAGCACATCGTTGCAACGATATATCGATATACTTACCATCGATATAACAGTGGTACAATGTTCTTGAACAAATGGCGGTAAAATCATGAATTTAATATAATGTGAATTGTATTATGACATAAAATCTATTTTCATATAATTCTAATGTATTATTAATAAACATAATATGGAAGTAGTTATTTATGAAGTTTTCATTTCAGATAATGGTGTACACACTGGCATTTGGCCGTTTATCGCTATCGATCTTCGTATTCGATTCGTTGAGCGCAGCTCGATTTCGATTGCAGCATAGCAAATGCAGCTCTGAAGCGCATAAATAAATAAAGTTGATCGAATTTTAGGCCTGCGACTGGCTGCGTTTATTTTGTTGCGGTCAAATGTAAATATGAAGTGTGAATCTCTAGCTACATATGCCAACAGAACCAATAGCACAAAACAAAAGCAACAATTGCAAACCGAATTTGTTCAATATATATGAAAACTGAAGAGATCAACGCTTGTTTTGGCCAATTGAATAGCAAACAGCAGAAGCATCGGCAACGGCAACGGGGCTCAACAGAATGGATGTTGAAATACCTGTTTTGGCTGGATATCTTAATGTTCCAACACAAACTGGATTTTCGCTAAATCGTATCTCGAAAAAGGTAAGAAAGAGCCTGCCAACGATTTCAAATATTCCTATTTCGATATTTTTGAATAACAATTTTAAATGCAATTATTGCCGAAATATTAAAGCAGATTTTCAAAATTTTACCAAATGCGTATTAAAACAGGACACTCGCCATGTGAGTGTGTGCGTCTGCCTGCCTGCCTGCGTCGGTGTGTGTTTGCATGTGTGTATCTGAGTGTGCCCTGTCCGTATATGTGCCTGGGTGTGTGTGTGTGCGTCTAGATGTCTCCATCTGCATACTTGTTGCATACAAATGAGTAGCATAAGGTGGGGGAAAGAGAGAGAAAACATGCCAAACGGCGAGCCGAACATATTTTCGATTTGCGTGTGCGCGCCTGAGACAAGCACAATCAAACACAAATACACACACATATATCACAAACACACACACACACACATACATGCACGCAGGCGCTCAAACACGTACACAGCATGTGTATGCTTGCGATGACGGTTGTGCTATGGAGGGTGGGGAGGGAAGACTCATCCATGTTATGTGGTGTCGTATTTATATACATTATCCCCATATGACAGGAAATTCTTGAGCTTAATTGCGAATAGTAGAGACCGTTGAGAGCCCATATCTCCCCATATATTTGCATGTCGGGAGGGGGATAAGGAGTGTACGGCATAGAGCTTGTGCGATGTGTGTGCGCTCATGTTATGTAAGTAACACTTGAAATTTCATCAAAAATTTGATTAGCACAACATTAAAAAATGTTGGGGGAGGGGGTGACACTTACAAAGCCGCAAAGAAACCAATGAGATATGCTCGAAAAGTTGATATAATACGCAGGGCTAGAGAGGACGCTGTATAATAAATTAACTAACCTAACCGAAGTTGATTCATTTCTATTTCTATGCGAAAGTATAGTAATGTTTTTCTTTGAATTTTCCAGAAATCATGCAGCCGTTACTGTCTATTATTTAAAGCCAGTCGTCATGGCATTGCACGCCTGGAGATTTGCGAGAACAAAGACGATAAGAATCCAAGAATCTTCACACTTGAGAATTGTGTGAAGATAACACAGGAGCCGCCGCCGGCAAATATCATTCAGATTGTGAAACGAAATGGTCAAGTCACGCTTAATACGAACAGCGATGAGGAGCTCAAGGATTGGGTGACCGCATTGCAAACGGTCGCATTTTGCGATAACAGCGGTCTCCATGCCGCTCACCATGGTGCCATCGAGGAGGATAACGATCTATATTGCAGTTCATTTGTGAGTATCTCCTTAAATCGTAGAGTCTAAAACATTGTCAATTCCAGAGAGGAGAGAATAAGAAGAGAAACAGCTAATGGGAAATTTTATTCAACATATAATATATATATTAGAGTTCTTTATTCGGACAACAGACTATGCTCGTGTCAGCGTAGCTTTTAACTCGATCAATAAACGACTTGGGATCGGATCGCACGTATGACCAGTAATCCATAAACTGTTCAAAGGTTGCATAGCGTGGACTCTTACAGTCACTCCTGTGATGGTACTTGCAACAGGGATCATAGATCAAGTAGCTCTTGTTCCCATTATTGCCATGCACAAATTTATCCTTGGTTGAGATTCTAAACAAGAGAAGCAAGGCTTGAGGCTTGACGTATACTCGAGACAATCTTACTTACGTATTCTTGATACTCTGTTCAATGACCCTCTTCATATGAACATCCTTGATAAGGTTTTGAAAAGCTACAGGACCATCGTCTTTAAATAAAAGGGTTAAGAGAAATACATGAGGCATATTCTCGAATTTAATTAACTGTAGCATTTGCGAGACATAGCGCTTGCGATGGTCCCAATTGTAATCCATCCAAATAATTAGTGTATAGAATAGCTAAAGGTCAGGGATGATGAGAGAGAGCTTAGGAGTTGTTAAAAGAACAATTAGCACTTTGCCTACTCACTTCGATCTCTGAATTAACTCCCAGATTCGCAGATAAAACAAAGTGTCTAAGCTCATAAAAAGTTAGCTCTACAAATTCTTTACTGCCCGAATATGGTATCCACATTTGTCCGAATAGGGGAAGCATTTCAAACGCCAATCGGGGATAGACTGAGAGCGCCATTGTATAGATCGGAATTACATTAATCTTTGAAGACATCAGTTCAATGGCGAGGTCTATGCATTGTCCATACAGTTCTCGTAATAGCAAATAGTCTGATGCGCGTATCAGTTCCAGCAGTTGTCTCATTGTCACAACCGTCAGTGGTTCCATCATCCAGCCGCAAATATTGACGAAATTACGTGAAGATACCATTGTGCTGGGCAGGCACACGGTCATGATACCTTTGCAATCGTGAAAGTATTTAGACAAGGAGCATAACATCATTGAACGGCAATGGAATCGACTTTCATCGACTTCAACACACACAGTGGGTGAAACATTATGGCAAATCAAATGATACATGATATCCAGATAGTTTGTTCTCTTGGGTATCTTCACCTCTTGCCATACCGTTGTGGTATCCTCGAGCAATGAGGGCAAGCCGCATAGAACTAAGCGATTGAACTCAGTTGCTTCCATCAGGATATCTTGGTTTCTTGAAACGTCATGATAGTTACTTGGGCAGGTATTTAAAAAGAGATGCGCCAGTTCGAGTTCACGCTGCAGTATTTCAATACTCTCAAGATTTTCGGCAGGATTATCAATATTCTTCGGCTTCGGCTCATGATCGCATTCGTTCAATAGTATACGTCTTGTATTTTCCAAATGATCCTTTAGACATTGTTCTGCCACGTGCATCGATAACCAACTTTTTTGAAATTTAATATCAGAGCTTTTGGCCTCGCTGAGTTCTGAGGGCGCATCTTCAGGATGAGCCATACTTTAAACATCGAATTTTGAATATGCGCAAGAAGAGATTTGTTATCAACCAATGTAAAAATAGAAAAAAAAAGAAATACTCTTGTTTAGAAAACATGCCTACTTGACGCAGGTGAACAAATAAATTAGTCGTTTAGAAATTCGATAGTCTATTTATATGATATTATTGATGGGGGGAAAAATTCGAGAAGTGATTCATATATTGCAGCTGTTGCAGGTGTGGTTTTTTTTTTTGTTTTTGTTATGGAAGAGCAAAATATTATTGTAAGCTGCTCTTAGGGGCTGCTAGGCTTCCCATAATCTCAATTTACATTTACCCGATCACTTGTACCAGGCTACGCTATAGTAAATAAACGATTTCCGGGTAAATCTGAGTAGTTTATTGTTGCCTTTAACTAAATATTTGCACAATTGCTCACGGTTTGTTATTCTTCGACAGGACGGACTGTTTATAATCACGCTGATACCTTCGGAGGCGTCAATCAGGTGCAACATTGAGCCGCGCACGTATATGCTCCAGATGACACCAACCGAGCTGCAGCTGAAATCGGAGGATCTGAGTGTTACGATTGCCATGTGGCCGTATCGATTCATACGCAAATACGGCTATCGTGATGGCAAATTCACATTCGAGGCGGGACGCAAATGCACAACCGGCGAGGGTGTCTTCACACTGGTCTACACCAATCCGCAGGATGTGTTTCGGTGCATGTCCGCCAAAATGAAGTCGATGAAGAAACTGATCAGTGGCGACAGCCTTAGCAGCATAGAGTGTGGCGAGAATCAGTTTAGCGCCGCAGCCTGCATGGAACCAGGCTCGCGGAGTCCGCTGCCGCCATCGCCGTCGAGTAATCAACTTGCCGGTGAATTCGAAATCAATTCAACGCAAAGCTGCATCTCACTGAGGGGCTTCATCAGCTCCAATGATTCGCTGAATAACTTTTCAGCGAATGGCAACAACAGTGTCAGCTTGTCTGTGCCAACATTCCAGGCCATTGTCAAGCACATTCCCAATAAGCCGCCACGCAAGTTACCCACACCGTTGGAGAAGCTAAGCGTCATTGGCGCAGGATCAGGAACGGGTTCGGGATCGCTTGTAGGCAGCGCTGGCACAACGAGTCTGTCGGGGTCGGCGTCGTCGTCATCGTTGGCATCCGGATCGGTTTCTGTATCGAGCCAAACTCAACAATGTGATAAATACAAGATTGCCATAACGACATCATCGCCATCGGATGTTAATAGCAAGAACAGCGGCAGCGGCTCGGCTGTGATACTAAAGCCCAGCTCACCGGATCCATTGCGTGGCGGTGGTCCTAGCAGCGGCGGTGGCAGCCCGCCCGATTTGCCGCTACGCAATGAGAGCTGCGGCGGCAAGTTGACGCTCGAGCGTGACTATGAGTGCATCGAGAACATAACCGAGGCCTGGAAGACACTTGGCGTTGGCGATGTGCGCCATTGTGAACGCATTCCCCCCGCCCTTAGCTGTGACAGTGATTTTGTGCGTCAGCGATCGCAGTCGCAGCGTGACAAACGCAAGGATCTGACCCTAACCAGCATTAGCAACACCAGCGGCGGCGGAAGCAGCAGTTGCGCGACCACGCCCAAAATAATTGACATCGATATTGGCGAGGGTGTCGGCATGGGCGTGGGCGTGGGCGCCGGTGTCTTGATGTCATCATCGGACTCGAACTATGATCGCTTGGATTTCCTTTCGCCCAACAATAAGACGTCCAGTGGCTACAAGACCATTGTGAACGTAACGTTGCCAGCAAATCGACTGCGCTGCAGTCCGCCGCCACCGAATGAATACGAACTGATTGCTAGTCCAGATACCGAAAGTTTTCGCAAGGCTGACGATAGTCACCTTGGTTATGGTGTCCTTCGCAAATCCACAAGCACTGCCAACGCCAGCACGAGCAGCACAAACAACAACAACAACGCCAATAATAATAATAATAATAACAGTAATATTAATAATAATAATAATACGAATACGAATACGAATACACTGCCCGCCAACAACAACAACAGCAATAATAATAATAATAACAGCAACAACAACAACAGTAATTCAAATGCTGCGGATATATGTCTAGTGAGAGCAGCTACCACGCCCACAACAAACAAGAGCAACGATGCCACCATAGATCATCGCAGCTACAACGGTCTCAACTATACGATCGTTAGCAAGCCGAAGCGAGTGTAAGAGCAAGAAAGAGAGAGAGAGAAACACAGACAGTGAAACTAAGGGAGATAGCAAAACAATGAAAAAGACAGAGATAGAGATAGAAACTCCCAATTACCACAAATTTCGAGCCGGAATCTCATTTTTGCACAATATTCGAATATAAGTGAACAAAAACATAAAGACAAAAAGTGGGGAGAGAGAGTGAGAGACAGACACACACACATACAAATTTCAGGCAACCACACCTACACCCACACACACACACACAAAATCATCCAGTGGATCTTCAAAGCTCTCGTTGCTTCCGCTCATATTTCATTTTTGTTATGTTCTATAAATGATAACACAAAAAAAAAGAATATTTCTCGATTCCATTTCCATATGAAACATTTCGAATTAAATGTAAAAATTCCTCTTTAAACTTTCCAAATCCTAACTGAGCGATGTAGATCAACAATTTATTCATATTAGTTGATTTCAGTGGAAGATCTAGTCCGGCAAAAAAAAAAAAAACAAATTTGTAAATGTAAATTTTTGATAAAGAGAGATTTGATTCGAATAGCAATCATAATCTGTTTATTTGAAAACTCAACAATGATATAGTAGTTGCCATAGAAAAGAAGTAGAAGAAATAATATATGAATGGTTGATCGAATACGAATTATATAGGTTTTGTATTTTTTGTAATTATTTTTTTTTTTATTTTTTGTTAAATTGATAATCTGTGATTCTGTTAAATATGGGAAAGGTCTTTTGGGAATGATCAGGGAATGAATTTCAGTTGCGATACAAGATCGACATACATAGAACTAACTCTCTCTTCAGCAAAGTTAAAACACACAAATTTTTACTTCCATATAATACATATGTACATACATACACATACATATAAATGATCATATGGAGATGACCTATAGTTGGATGTCGTTGAAAACGACAGCAATTTTTTTGTTTTTTTTTTTTTGGTATTTGACTTGGGCACTTACCGAAAATATTGTGGCGTATTTTCCCATGTATTTTTTACTAACTGCTAAAGAATATTCTATATGTTTTTTGTCGTGCCTATTGAAAAGTGTAAATAAAACGAACGAAAACTACAATAAAAAAATATAAAATATTGTATTGACTTTAATCGAACATATTGTCTGTTTAACATGGTCTTTTATGTGAGATTATTATGTTCCTGTGTGTATGGTATAATTTGTGGAGCATTCTTATTTTATAAATGCAGTAGGCATTGAAATCGATGTCTTGTTGCCACATTAAAGATTAATGATATTTGTTACACTGAGATTAGGCAAACTGATTTGACTGAGCTTCGAGAATCAAGAAAATATTTTGGAGTCACGTTTTGTTTTGTTACTTTTGAAAATGTTGTCGCTAAGACGTTTGCAACGGCTCCAGTTTCGTCCATGGGTGCGGTTCTGTTCGGCCGAGCTGATCCACAAGGTGAGTGTGCAATAAATAGAATTAAGTAATATCAAAATAATAATCGAAAATCTTATGTCTGACACAGGATACGTTTATAGAGAAGTTGCGCAACAGCTTCAACGAAGACGAGCGAAACAATGTCGTGGTGCCAACATTCAAGAAGGCCATGCTCTTTCCGGATGAGATAGCCGTGAAGGATGTCGCTGGAGAGTTTACCTATTTTCAGCTCTACATAACCGCCAAGAAGCTCGCCATACAGATATCCAATTTTTGTGGTATCTATCAACATAATAACCGACATTGTAAATATATTACAATATATTTACCTTTTTGCAGGCAGCGCCTCACAATCGAACGTGGCTTATCTGTGCTCAAACAATGCTCTATGGATCGTTATACAATGGGGCTGCTGGATATCGGGACAGGTCGCTGTGCCGCTGGAGCCAAATCAGGCGGCCGATGAGCTACGTGGCCAGGCCACAGACTGCAAGGCAATGCTGTTGATTGGAACACCTGAAAGCGAGACAATGACACAAGACCTGGCCCAGCAGTTGGAGGTGGCAAGCATTGTGTTGGATCACAATTTTGTGCCCACCGCCGAGAGTGTCTCCTCGACTGCAATGTATGCCAAGCAGCTGGTGGGCCAAAATGGTGCTCTCATACCGGAAAGTACGCTGCCCAACGATTTCTATACCAAAGCACCGGCGATGTTGCTTTATACGCCCAGCTCGGCGAACGGACGCAACGGTGTCGTGCTGACACATCGGAATATCGATGCTCAGATGCGTTGTCTGTCCTCAAGTTGGCATCTAAATGCCAACGATTGCATGCTGCCGATAATCTCGATGAGTCGCATGCATGCCGCCATCGGAGCATTGCTTGGAGTCGGCGGCAATCTTTTGCTGCAGCAGAAATTCGACAGCCACACTGCGTGGAGCTCGCTGCTCGGCATCAATAGTCCGTCAAAGCAGCGTGTGAACATCTTTCTGGCCATGCCCATCATTTACAAGCGTCTGATTGCCGAGTACGATAAGATGTTTGCCCAGGACTCACGCATGGTGGAGTACATCATTAATCATTGCAAGCAAAAGACACGTCTGATGGCCACAGCATTTGGTCTATTGCCGGAGTCTGTCTTCTATCGTTGGCGCGAAATAACCGGACAGATAATCTATGAATACTACGGCACGCTGGAGACGGGTCTCGTATTGGGACCGGCACTGGATGACCCCACCAACAATGTCGACTATCGTCCAGGCAGCTTAGGTACGCCCCTCATTGGTGTCACCGCTCGTTTGGTCAACAATAAAGGGGATCAGCTGGTTAGCTGCAAGAGTGATGCGTCATTTGGCCAAGGGCTCATTGAAGATCAGAAAGTAAAGGGTTTGCCTGTGCTTAATACGGTTATTGGCGAACTGGAAATATCTGGCGAGAATCTGTTTCCGTTTAAGATCTTCAAAACGCAGGAATATCAGGTGGCATCACCAGTAACAGATCATCTAATGCAGCAGCAACAACAGCAGCCACAAGGAGAGCAACAGCCCAAACTACAGCAACAGCAGCAGCAGCTGTCGTTGCCGGAACACTCCAGGGAGATGTTCCTTAAGACGGGTGACATTTGCGCCTATGAAAACGGCAGCTTTAACTTTCTTAGCAAATCGACGGACGTCTTTAACGTTGGCGGCTATAAGATTTATGGCTCCGAGATCAAAAAGGCTCTCATCTCACACCCGAACATCAACGATGTGGCCGTGCTGGGTATACCCAACAAATTGTGGGGACATCGCCTGGGTGTCATCTGCATTTTAACCCCCGATGCCGAAGTCGATCTGGAGACAATCAAGACCTATTGCTATAGCCAACTGCCAGCGCACAAGCGTCCCACTGTCTTCAAGACGATTGTATCAAAGTAATCAGCTGATTGCTCCTCGTTCTTCCTCCAATCTCCGGTCTATTAATTCCTCTATCATGCAAATTGGATCAAGAGACAAAAATTTATGTGCTTATTGGTTTATTTAATTTCCTTTTGTTCTTTTGTAACACGCGCGTTTGCCTCTTTCTGTGGATGAAACTCATACCACATGTATTCAACATTTCTAATAAATTTTAGCATATGTATGTGCCAGAGAGATAAGTTAAATATGTGTGTATATATATTTTGGGATACCATTGATACCATATATATATTTTATGTTTTTCTTTATATCTCTCTTGGGCAAACAATAAAATATATATACATTTAATCATATATACGAATTTTATATTGCAAAATAAGGTTTATTGGAAAATAGATAGATAGATAGGGAATAGATACTACATCTAATTAAGCATAAATACATCAATAAAACGGGCTGCCGTATAAGGTAAACAATTTTCGAGTTTTCAATAATTATTTGTCATCCTGACTAATATCTTCGTCGGCACTGCAGAGTGCTGGGTAGTCCGGATTGGTGCCTGTAGTGCAATCACTGGCCGCCTCATCGCAGGCCGTGTAGACAGGATCGTCTTCAAAATTGGTTGTGGCATAGTTGCATGCCACAAGGTACGTGTCGAAGCCATCTTTGTTAACATAGTTGGAGGCGGCACAACCAATGGCGATGTTTCGATCATTTGCCACAATGGTAAAGTGTCCAATGGTCCTAATCCAACAAAGAAATTTGCTAAAGACTAAAGCGATGCGTGTGAAAGGCAACAACTTACGGTCCCGTATAGTCCTCCGGATATGCAGCGAGATATTCTGCGGTAACATGAGATCCCTCTGATGCCCACGAGTCGACTGCGTCCTGTGCGATCTGAGCGAACGAAGGACTGCCACCCTTGAAGCCACTGATGTACAGATTCTGTCCGGAGCTCTTATACTTATCCGTATTGTGGCATTCGTCATGTTCCATTTTGCATTGCTTCACATTCAGCTCGGCCAGCGAGGCCAGTTCACTGTCCCAGCTCAGAGTGGCCATGCGGCAGGCCTTGACATCGATGTTACCCTGTCCACTGGCCCATTGCTGACGCACTTTGAGGTGAGCCGTGACAAGTAAATTCTCTATATCCTCGTTGACATCCAGCAAGGATGCATCATCCGGGCAGTCGCTATCGAAGCTCTGCAAGTGGGCAAATCATAAGAGAACTGGAAATCAACAGGCAATTGGGAAGGCTCAGAGGACTTACCCCATCATTGTCGCATCCAATATGTGACTCGTCATCGTCGCAAATCCTTGCATCGCAATAATCGGTTGCATGCGATTGGTTGGCAGCCAAAAGGATCAGCAAGGTTGTTGTCACAATAATCTTCATCATGTTGGAGTTGTGCAAATGGAGTTTTTGCTAGACTGTGCCATATCCACTCGACATGCAGTCTTCTTATAGCCAATTCGCGACACGACTCCACTGATAACCGAGAAGGTTCGTGATGGTTTCTTGCTATAATTGGAACCCCTAAGTTTATGACTTTCCATCGTTCTTATCTACGGAAAGTGCATGGTTAAGTATGACTTATACAAGTGTTCTACAAAGTATTTACATTTCTCATTATATACTTACATAACATCAAAGTTAACTTACCTTTTTTAGCAGAACAATATGACCATAAATTCTATTTGACATTTTGTTCAACTTAATAAGGTTTCGCCCTTGTAAAGAATACCATACCGAACACTAGTCCAAATTAGTCATATTTCTAATTATACTTAACTACACAGGATCATAAACTATTTGTAATTTTGTTTCGCTTAATAGGGTTCTCTTTGTAAGTTGGAGTTGACAAATAATTGAAAGATAAAGACTCTAAAAAAATGCTGAAAATTGAATTGTTCTTGAAGTGCGAAAACAGCTGACTTGATCATATAATTTACAATAAGGAATAAAAACGATAAATCAAGAAATGAATCGATTGTTTATTCATCCGAGCAATTTTTGATGAGTTTTGGGGGATGCTTAGGAGCCATAGTGTTTTCCGAAATATATCTGCTATAATATTATGGTAAACTATGCGTAATCCGATTCCAATTCTTCCGCTGGGCATAGCATGCTACATTCCCCAATTAAAACTATTCATATTGTTTATTTACTGTATCACAATTTTAGCCAGAAAGTCAATCCTTGAAATTTCAAAATTAGACTGGGGTTTCATTGGCATCCGATCCCAGTCGCCTGCAATATTATACAATATATTGAAGAACATGGGTTATTTGTTGCCAATCCATACGCCCGTAATACCATTCGTTCCCAAATGGGACGATAGTATGGAGGTGTCGCTGCTAATAGCGCTCGGCATGTTGGTGATAGTGCAGCTGATGCTGCTCGTCTACATAACGATATCCCACTTTCAACCTGGTGCACTCTATCGTAAGCAGATGAATAAGAAAAAACGTCGGCGTTACTGTAACTTCATATTCCGCCGCCTGTTGGCCCAACTGGACGTGGCATTGACACACCGTCCCATTCCTGGCCAGGAGTTTAGCTGCTGCCGGCAAGCCAAGCAGCAGGCACTACTGGCGGTACGACTCTTCTGTCGTGACACTCAGAAGATTCTACATCCTGAACACGAGCTAGACACATCGGCCGCCAGTGATGCCTATTTCGTGCTGGACGAGGAGGAGGACGAACTCAGTGCTGCCGGCTATGCTAGGCTCGATTTCGATGTGACTGATGCATTTCTCAAGAGTCTACTGTATCCCAAACGTTTTGAATGCAGCTCAAGAAATAAAGTAACGCTGTGAAGACAATCATTCGCCTTGTTACTGGAGTGGGATGAAGCGGAATGAGAACCATGTCCAGATCGGGTTCGTTCCCGACCTAAGATTGATGCTTTATTTGATGATTTTCTTTGATTTTTAATTAAACTCAGATTGCAGATGAAGTAAGCGTATTACTACAGATCGAGTTAGGTAAGTTAACCAAAGTTAGTTAAGAGATTAAACGATAAATCAAGATAAAGTGATATTTTATGATATTGGTCATCGGATAAAGCACAAATTAAATTTATCCTTTATTTTACGCATTTCCACTTGTTCCTATTTTGTTTGCCCCAACTATATCGAGTGTGAGGTTATGCAGAAACATATTTGTACGAATAAACAGATGAATAAAACATTATTTTACATAATTGTATTTGCGGTTAGCTCGAACAACTCACTCGCACACGAAACCAACTAGAAACATAACATAAGATACAGTTACAGAACTACATACATATATTAGACGATATACGATACATGCATATATACTATATACAATAGTTATATACAATTTACAATACACATTATTATGACAAAATAAATGGGCTCCGATTAAGTCGTTTCGACTTCAGGGATCACTTCTTGAAGCAGATCTTAAGTATGCGTATGACTGGCGCCTCGAAAAGTGCGGATATGACAAAGGCGGTGCCGAACGAGACAACCGCGTTCCCCAGAAACATGGTCAGGATCATGGGATTGTTCAGGTGAACGGTGCCACTCATGTGCGACGAACAGATGAACATAATGATCGGGTGGATGAGATAGGCACAGTAGGTGAGACGCGATAGGGGCCAGAGTACGCGATACGAAAGTATAGCATTCACAGTCGGCGCCATACCCCAACAGCAGGAGAGCACAATCCAGACAAGACCGCAGCCAAAGGCAGTATGGCCCACGCCCACATAGAAGGCGCTATTAACCGGACTTAGTTCGCCATCCCAGACGCCAAAGACGACCAGCAAGAGGATGCCAAGGCTGCCTGCCCAGAGGCTTAGATTGAGTCGTCGCGAGATTTGCGGCGGCGTCTTCACCTTATACAAGGCATAGCCTGCGAACATGCCTGAAAGAGTTTAGATATTGCTGGTCATTATCGACGGAACTACGGGCAAATGGAGGTGGTAGTCTTGGTACTTGCCCACAATGTAGGCACCCACTCGCTGCCAGGGCTTGTCGTAGAGAAAGTCAAATGACTCAAAGGGCAGGGCCACTTTGTGGGTATACTGATGCTGCAGGGATATGATGCCCGCAATGCTCCACGAGCTGATCAAGAAGGTAATGAGGGTAATGGCCACAGCCTTGAAGTATCTGTAGATGGAGATGATATATTGAGATTATATACTTTATCTTCCTTGAGGGTACTCACTTTCTGGAGAGTGCCAGCAAAAGAACACTCATGACATAGAACTGCATGTCATTGGCCATATACCAGCTCCACATCATACACATCTCATGCTGCGGAAAGAAGTTATTGATGTAGAGTATGTTACGCCACCAGTAGATGCGGCATGTATTGTGCTCGATCTTGGCCGGCTGGAAGACCGATGAGTCCAGACCCTGTCGCACAGCAAAGTCGTTGAAGAGCACCACGAACAGGTAGACGGGTGTGAGACGCAGATATCGGTAGAGCAGCATCATAAAGGTCTCCGAGCAACTGCGTCTGACGAAACCGCATGCCTCTGTAGGATGCTTTCGCTCCTGCTTCACATAGAGCAGAGTGACGAGCAGGCCGCTGATAAAGAAAAACGAATCCACCGAAAAGGTGGCGTTCCCAATGATCTGGTACCAGAAGGAGCGCTCAGTAATGACGCGCTCGAACTGGAGAGAAGGAAGAATAATGATATCAGATATATATTGATCATTTTCCTATACTCTACCTTATTCTCGCCAATGGCAAACATTTGCAGATACGTGTGCACCATCATAGTCCACAGCACGGAGAACACACGTAGGCCATGTAAACAGGAAGTGTGCGACTGCAAAAGATTGGAAGGGTATAAACGGTGAAGGATTATTCTAATAAGAACTAAGTACTTGTCTCGCAGAGGTATGCAATTGGGATTTTTCAAACGTAGGTCTTCTTTCTACATTCTTATTCTCTATATATTTTAATTTTTGTGCAATGCCAAAGCTAAACTCAAAAAGGCGCCTTAGGGATGATACATCGTCGAATGGCGCCAAACATTAGAGATGGAAGAAGATCGATACTTACAACTGTCGAAATTTCAAATGTTTTTTGCGCCTTCCAACACTCATAACTTTCTGGGTTATGAAATTTTGTACATTATTATGACTCATTACTTACCTCCTTGGTCTTGTCTATGTTCAGAATGGCCTTGGCGTTTGTCTGCAGTGCAAAGCAGAGCAGCAGCTGCTGGTGCAGAGCTGTGGTAAAGGACGGTAACAATAATCGATAATTATCGATAAAAATAGACACAATACACACCGATGGGCTGTTCGGCCTCGTAGGTGCCTGCTACGCCCGCGCAGCTACCCGTCTCCACTTGGTAGTCGGTCAGATCAGACTTGCCCGGCTGCTTTCCAGCCCCAGTGCCGCCCATCGATGTCGTAGCGGTGCCATCGCCTGGCAGAGTCTCAGCTGACTCTGAGCTTGGGTCGCCGTGACGCTGTCGATTACCATTTAAATCGATTTGTGTATCCAGCGCGTTGCTCTCCACGCTAACGATGCCATTGCTGCCCAGCGGGCGCATCTGAAAGAGCTCAAAGGGTTTGCCATAATAGGCGGCCTCATAGTCCCCATTCTTCGCAGCGGCATCGCATTTGGCGCTAATTGCCGGAATGGGCGGCGCAGCGACCAGACGACGCTCGTCGATGCGCAGCTGGTAGTAGGTTGCCACAATCATGACCAGCAGCAGCGTTAGCAGGAAGCTTCTGTACATTGAAATACGAGACATATTTGGAGGTTGGTAATACTATCCTAACTCCAGCAGCTTATGTTCTACTACTCACATGAACACCTGGAATTTCAGCTGGCGCCAATGACTATAGAGACCCGGTACGGTGCGCACACGAAGCACCTGCAGCGCCGGCTGCTGCACGCTTGCATTGTGCGCTCCCAGCACGGTCAGCATGCGTGCGTAAGGATCCAGTGATAGTATCGATTGCACATCGTGTGCCGAACAAGACTTGGGCAGGCATTCGCCCAGGTTGAGCAGTTGCTATGGCCAGAGAGAGAGACGGAGAGAATGGTTGATTGGTCGATTGATTGGTTGATTGACGGACTTACCGTGCGATTGAGATGTGGCAAGTGCAGCGTTATGTCCGCCACATAGAACTCCATCTCGAAGTGCTTACGCTCCTCGCTAGGCGACTGCCGATTTAGCTCCAGGCAAAAGCCTAGCTGACCCAACCACTTGTTGTTCCCAAACAGCAGTTGCCCCCGATACCGACCCGATGCATCATAAGCTGCGGGAGGTAGAGAGAGATAGATCAGTAAGGAAAACCTCAAGACAAAAGGGCAGAATGGGAAGATCTCTTAAGAGATCTCAAACTAACTGATAACCCATCGTTTATAAAAGATAAGTTGAAAATATTAATCAATTCAAGATTTAAAAATAATTTCACTCCTTAGCAGCATAAATGTGGGAACATTTCATAGATGTGGAATTCGCTGATCTACTCGTGCTCTACAAATAAGATACCACTCGAATCCTGATGAAGACTAGAAAGGCCTTGTGGTGCATACATAAGAATCGAAGGCCTTGACTTGGAATTGTTAAAGTTAAAAGACCGAGCGAGGTTTAGACACAGATTTGTGATTGTCGATCGCGTGTAAAACGTAGGCCTTGATCAGTTCACTCACCTTTCTGGGCCCACTCGTAGCTGGAGTGCAGAGCGGTCAGGTAGGCCTGCATCTCCAGGCCGCAACCGGTTCGAACACTGGTGCGAATCTCCGAGATTTGCCAATAGAAATGATCGTAGAGATTTGTCACGATCTGAAAATAGTTGGCCGAGCCATAGAGGCTTTCGGCCATGCTGGCATTGGGATTGCTCGATCCATTGCTGACCAGATAACGGCTAATGCTATTGATGGTGCTACCCAGGGTTTTCAGCTGCAGATCCTCGTCACTTTGCTTGAGCAATTCGCGTCCCTTCTTCGTCGACGCTTTGTTGCTATTGCGCAGAATCTTGAGGATGTGTGTGCTGGGCGTAGTTGTTGTGGTTGTGGCTGCCTCCATGACGGTTGTTGTGGTTGCAACAGTTGCTGTTGTTGTGCTCTCTGTTGTTGTGGTTGTCGTTGTGCTTGTTGATATAACTGGAGCTGCCTCTGTGGAGGCTCCCTCAACTAACTCTGAAATATCCACATCGACCGTGTCATTATCGTCGGGATTAGTCGATCTGTAGCTAAACTCGCTGGCATCACCATTGCTCAGTACATGCTGCTCCTCGCTGCTCAGCTCACCCTTCTTGATCACCTCATGCTCCAGATCCTCGAGATCGCTTAAATTAAAATCGAACGTCACCGGATGCAGTTCGTATTCCTTGAGAGCATGCGAATGCGGTTTCGTATACTCTATGCTGGGCAGCACTTTCTCCAGCGGCAGGTAGGGTTTCTTCTTCAGCGGTTTCAGTGGTAAAATCTCGTGGGTGTTCAGTGTCAGTGGTCGCTCGTCCTCCCGCTCGGCGCTCACCTCGTGCAGTATCGTTATGTTGTTGCGATTCACGAAATGATGCACGGCAAAGTCACCTCGTTGCGCTGTAGAGGCCAAGGCCTTGACCGTTCCCGGCTCCGGCTCCGACGTCGTGTTGTGCTTGGCGTAGCACTCCCTGCTCACAAGCAGCACGCACAGCAAGCTCCATAGTAGTGCGACAGAAGATCGCTTTGAGTCCACTCTGAGCGTATGCCTTGACATCGTTACGTCGCACGTTCTCTTTCTTGTCGTCCTCCTCCTATTCGTCTTCTTCAACTGCCCGCGTTGGTATCCTCGTCTTGGCGTGCTCTTCTACTCTCTTCTCCTCTTCGTCTGCTTCTGCGCAAGTTCTTCCTTCAGTCTCTTTCTCTAATCGCTTGCGTGCATTTTCTTATGTCTTGTTGCTTGTGTCTTGTTCGCTTTTCTGCAGTTCTTGATTCTTCCCACTTTGCGCTATCATCGTGTTCGATTCATGGAGCTCACAGGGCGCATCTATACTGTATTCAAAGGATCGGAGATGGGGTCAATTATAAAAGGGCTTCCCCACTTGCGAATCTTCTAAGTTTCAGTTCGACTTGAGACCTCCATTGGAAAAAGAAACTAAGTCTCTTCGGCTTGGGTCTAGGTCAAATAACAAAACGAAGAGCGAATTCCTTTTCCAATTTCGGAATCATCACGGTACACTTGGCACCCCCTTAAGCACGGCCTCAAATTGCCGACAAATTTTGCAATTGCAATTGTTTATGATCCGATTTTCATTATATGGCTTTAATTGTTTCTAGCCAGGCTCACAGCTCGCCCCACCAGCTGCAGAAGCTGTGAAAGCAACCAGAAGAAAATTACAAAATTTCCTGGTTTAACTTGTTAAACTTGTTGTGACCACTCGCAGTGGTCGCTGCCAGATGCCGACTGCAGACTCAGACTCCCGAGACTGTAGACTGGAGACTGGAGACAGCAGACTCCCGAGACTGGCGAGACTTGCGAGAGTTACCCAAATGCTGAGAGTATCCAAGTGCTGAATCGCTGAATCGGTGCTGAAATTGTGGAAAATGCATCGAAACGCGGCGAGGCTCGGCGAGTTCGCGTTGCATAACTTCCGCATCTCATTCCGTCATCGATTCGCATTGGCGAGATGATCTTCGCCTCTGTATCTGCAGTTTTCACCTTATTATGCAATTTCAATAAATATAGCTACTACGTATATGATCTAAATTGATCGCTCGAAATATTGGCCCCGCTAGCTTAACACGATGTCAGCTAATAAACCAGCCCGCCCCAAAGCCGATCATTATATCCTGGGGTTCCCATTGGATGTATATGATTTATGAGAATGGACCTCTAGGCCTATCATCTTATACTATATATTCGAAAAGGTTTCACTGCAGCAGAGAAAGCTTTAAGCTGACATTAGATTAGGTACATAAGTCCTTTAAAAACTACTCTCAACTTATGTTTTATACTGATCTTCGACCTTCAGTTAGGTTTCCCTACAAGACAAATCGTTAGATTAGTTTAAAAGAGTTTGATTTGCTTAACTTCAACTAATCCTAACAACAGACCATACCTAACCTCAATTTAACTAAGTTCAATAAGCTGAATGTGTGTTAATATATTCCTGCATCTTCTTCCTACTTTCTTAGTCTCTTTATCTTCATCGAGTTTTCTCCTGCAGCTGTGTCAGTGTTGTAAAATGACAAATATGTAAAACAATTTCCTTATTCCTTTCATTACACACCCCTTCATGCGAGTGACAGTGTTGTGCAACGGCAGAAGGAGTAGCTGAGAGTTTGCACTCGTTATGGGTCTTGGACAACGCACCGAAGGCTGTGGGCGGGCAGCCAACGACCAAGTGCTGCAACGTATTTGCAATTGCAATTCAATTGTTTGGCAATCGTGAACAACAACAACAAAAAACAACAACCACAACAACAACAGCAGCAGCAGCCCACGCAACGCGCTGTGCGGGAGAGTTTCGGTTGCGTTGGGTGGTAATTGGAGAAGTAAACAACAAATAAAACAACAACAACAACAATAACAACAATAAACAACACCGTAAAAAAAAGAGAGTGAGAGACACAAAATTGTTGGCTGGACACGGCGCGGCGCGACTTGGACTACGACTTGACGATGCTCAACCGAAGCGATGAAAGTAAAAACCGCGACTGATCAGGCGCCGCCAAAGCTGGCAGCGCTCGAAGCCAATGGACGCGGCCCAAAACGGAGCCGAGGTTAGTCGCGAAGCCGAGCAGCGCTGCGCTGCACCAACAGCAGCAACAGCAGCAGCCGCAGCAGCGGCGGCCCAAACCGAAGCGGAGCAGAGCAAATACTGCACAACACTGGCTGCAGAGCTTGAATTCCATGGCGGAATCCCCGGTTAGGCCTGTGCGGGGAGTGGAGAGTGGCATGGAGATGATCGCGTGACGTGATGAAACGATGTGAATAAACCCTATAAGGAGTACACTCCAAACAGTGGGTAAAAGGGCTCAGAATGAGATAACAATATTCATTCCAATTCAGATATTCGTTGAGGAAACATACATATCTCTTCTTCTAGATCAACCACAGTACACCATCTGGTGAGCAAACCGATCCTGAATGCTTGCAAAAAGCTGATATCGAAAAACTCAAGCGATTTCCCAAGGAAACCTAGACGAATCTCGTTGATCTAAGGATAGTTTGATGTATTATATGTTTCATTTTTAATATTTAAATTATTATAAAAAAAATATATATATTTAATATTTATAAAGACATTCGGGGAAATCCGACAACCTCTTTGTGTCCTTGGCAGCCATTAATTCAGGCCATTTAGGCGCACCGGCATACTTAAGAAGAGCTTTTTATCGATAATGTGCAGATAGTAATCGATTGAAATCGGCTTGAGTCTCTAACCGATTGCAAAGAAAAAGGAACTGCAAATCGATTAAGTTCGTTATTCAACACTGAGCAGTGTTGGTTAATAGATTCTGTGCCCTTCGGTAGGTTACTTAGCAATGATTTTATCGCGTGTCACGCACGTGCCCAACACGAGCTCACGTGCTCAGCACTAGCGACTCAGAGACGCAGCCGCAGGCAGAGACAGAAAAAAAAAAAACAGTTGCAAGTGCAAGAGCTGTGCGAGTGTGTATGAGTATGTGTGATTGTGTGTGTGTGGAAAAGCGCAATAAAGCAAACATGCAGAAATCATAAAGTGCACTAAAAACCAGACAAATGCTGCAGCCAGATCCGACTGCGACTACGAATCCAAATCCGAGCCAGATGCGAAGTCGGATTCGACGTCGGATTCGAAGTCGGAGTCGGAGGCAGAGTTCGTCCCCAAAAATGTAAACGCAAGACTGGATACGGTTTCCTTTTGCCATTGTGGGGCAGGGTGTGCAGGTGCAGCACGGAAAACGTGATAGACACGAACACCAGTGGACTGACCAGGTGGCCAGATGGAAGCCATAGCGGAGCGTACAGCGGGAGCGGGAGCAGCAGCAACTGAAAAATGTCGCAACTGCAATGCAATGAAAACGGTAACAAAACCGTCACGAATTCGCGAGCGAAACTCAGCTGATAGGAAGAGGCGGGGGGCGAGGGGCCAATGAAAGCGAGTCTGTTGTGTGTGTGTGTGTTGCAAGTCGCGAGGCAGCGCGCTCTCTTAGGCCAAATGTGAGGCAGTGCACCGTGCACCTTCACACCTTGCAGCGTGGTGAGTGTGGAGCGTGGAGCGTGGAGCATCGTGTGGCAGTAAAGCTGCCACATAGATTGTGGCAAACTTATGTGGCGCACGTTGCACGCTCATAACCATAGATTGCCGCCACTAATTGGCATGGCCTCGCTAAGGTCGTCGCGCCACAGGTTGCACATGCAACACAGCCCTCTGAGTGTACTGCAATCCCAGCCAGGTGGAAGCTGCAGCAACGGTTAAATATTTAAAGAAAGCGTCTTGTTTGAGGGGCAAACACACGCGTTGCAAGCCGTTGCAAGCCACCTACGTGAGGGGCAACTTGAGCTGGAGAGGCTACCCTGTGTGGCACGAGCCACTGCAGCAGCATGATGTTTGCTGTTTCTTTTATTATTTGCCATTTGCGGCAAGCGCCACGAAAGCTACCGTTGCAAGCGACTGGCCACGCCACGCCGCGCCGTGCCGGGCGAGCGAAACTGGCTGCCGCGGCTGCTGCTGCTGCGCCCGGTGATAGTCGTGTTCGTCATTAAGTGAGTGTGCCAAGTGTGTGTGTCTGTGTGTGTGTGTGTGTGCGGCGCATTGGCTAACCAGCTACGTGTGTGATGCAATTTGGCAGACACTCAACGGATTACGCTAGTCTAGGCAGTTGGCCGAGCTAATGGGAGCGAGAGAGAGAGGGAGAGGGAGAAAGAGCTCGCCCCGGTGGAATGTGAGTTTCAGGTGTTGCAGTGTCATCAGAAAGCCGCTGGCTCATGACTTGCCACATGGCATGCGGTGGAGTCGGATGTGCGAAAAATGATTGCGAGATCAAGTGAAATTTGCGAGGCAGGGGCAGGGGCAGACGAGCGCTCCATCACTGCGTGGCAAAAGCGTAGCATACTTTCAGGGTGCGCAATCAAATTTATTGCTGCATACTTTCAGGCGGCGTCAGAAAACTGTTGCCAGCTTTTGTGGGCTGCAGTTGCAAGTTCATTTATAATATAAAATATATATAATTTAATGGTTAAATCAATATTATGAACAGCTCTATGATATTCACTTAAGATCTGTGTTTATTTTATTTAAGTAGATATTCACATTAATTTTATTTTATTTATTATTTTATTAATTATTATTTATTGTTATAATCACCAGGAATCGTTCAGTTCCTTCTGAACTTAACCTTATGTGTAGCTTAAACAATATTGTGGATAATGCGCCTTAAAAAAAGTATATACAAATGTACAAATTAAGAGATTATGATATCCAACGGGTGAGAAGTTCATTGGGTTGGAGTCCTGCTACATTTCTAGGTCATTTAACCTAGTTTTATGCTTAAGATTAAATTGCTTAAAGTCTCTATAATGATCTTATCCGACACAGAGCAGTTCTTATAGCTTAACTACTTGAATAAACAAGTAAACTCAATATACAGCGCATTCAGGCATAGAATGAAATTAAATTTTATTACTATTTTATTTTATTTTTATTTATTACAGTCGTCGTGTAGCATACACCGGGCTAATAAAAACGTACTTTGCAATTTGCTGTGGGGTATTTCGCATATTGAAAAAATATGTACATACATATGTATGTACATCCGACAAATTAAGCCGCATCTTGTTGCTGTCTGTCTATAGGGTTGAGTTAGATATTACGTGCCATAAGAAATGCGCCCGGAGCGATGTGTGGTTGCTTTTCCGGCGAATACATAACTATTGAAATTGAGACGAATTCTCAACGTGTTCTCAGACCACCGTCACATCATCAGTGGATGTCGAACAAACTGTGGTAACGGACTATGTCTATAGAGACGGGAGACAGCAGGCAGCAGGCGAATTATGATCGCTTTAACGCCTAACGACTAACGGTACACGCGCCATTAGCAATACGCCAAGGGGCAATCATCATCAGGCCGAAACGTACGCAAAACTACTTACAGCAAGTGGCAGCTGAGGGTGCAGGCGGGTGCAGGGCAGGGCAGGAGCAGTGGCAGAGGGAGAGGGAGGTCTGCCCGTGTTGTAGGAAGTCGGAAGCAGCGCGCCATACCGCAAATGAACTGTGCAAATATAATCAACAATCTTAATGACAAAGAATTTTGTGATCTGATCACGGCTAATGGTCAGATGAAGAATAAAAAAAATCTCCGTTCTCTTGTTGTGGACGACGACGACGACGACGGGTTAGCAGGTCAACGGCCCAGAGATAGTCACAGTCAGTCCCGCAGTGCGTAGACCTCACTCTCACTTTTGGCTAATAACATTATTACCAGAAGAAGTTCATTCGTTGAGATTGGTTCACATCCATTTGACTTGGCTAGACCCTTAGGAGAACCGAAGCGGAGGAAACAGTAGCATTCATTCCACAGCATGTCCAGCAGTCGAATCATTTGCATTTTGGTCAAGAGTCCAAGCAAACAGGCACACGTTGTTGTACATATATATCTCTTTCTCCCTCTCTCTCTCTCTCTCTTAAGCGGATGCAAAGGTCAATTCGTCAATTGAAAAGTCAGTTCTGTTCTTTTCTTTTGGCATTTTCCTTTGTCTTCTTTGGTTTCGGCTGTTTGGGAGCTTCGAGCGTTGCTTATATGGCAACATAACGGTGCTATTCACTTTGCTGGATTGTTCCTTGCCCAGAGAAATGCCATGAGATTTGGCTCGTTAAAGCTACCTGCCTACCTACCGAACATCTGACTGACCATCTGACTCGTGTAGTACGTCGATGTTTACAGTTGCTCACAAACTGCCGCAATTTGTTGTCCCTACGGTTTGTAGGCAGTTTGGTTCCGGCCACAATTAGCGGCAATTGAAAACGATGCGAAGATGATCATCGTCCAGCGACGCAGGTGTTCGCTTCCCACACACACACAAAGAGAGAATAGATTTCTCTAACTGACTTTTCGTGCTTGGAGCGGAGTCAGTTCATTTTGCAAATTCAATTAGCCAAAAATAGCAATACCGTATATGAAGAAAATCGAAAATAAATACAATTAATTTTAATAGTTAAACTATTTTCATTTTAATTAATTTTTAAATGCGATTTTAATTGAATTTACCAAATCCGATATTATTATCGATACTTGTAATGAACTAAAGTTTCTGTTCCGGTTCTCTACACTTTCATCGATTTCTTTGCTATGCTATCGGTCGCCCCATCGAATCGATAACTGACTTAAATTGATTTTTAAACTGTTTCATTTCTTGCCAAAGCATCGTTAGAAAGGTTTATTTACCTTAGTTACAAGGCCTGAGCGAGCTGATCTGAATTACTTAGTTAAGTCGCGATCTGTGCTCACTCCAGTTATGAGTTCCATTTTGGGTCGTCGTTTCGAGTATTCAACTTTTACTTTCTCCTTATGATTATAGTTAAACATTGCTTGTGCCACATTAGGAAATTACGTCTGAAGTACCTTTTTTGGTACGTGTGTCTGCCATATAGATGTTGTCGTTGTTGTTGTTGTGCTTCTAACCTACATTCTAGTTTCTTTTTCGTTTTTGGTAGCAAAGACGAGAATTTTGTGCATTTCATTTTGAAAAAAATGAAGAAAAAAGCTGATTTCATTTTCAACAAAAAGCTTATAATTTGCAATGATTACTCGTCCGATTGCCGTGGTGCCTCTTGGCCTCAACTTAGGTGTACTGCCCCGAAAACGGCATTGGGACCGATCAATCGGCATAGATCTTTAGGCGACTTACAATCCACATGACTGCGTATGATCATTTTTCTTGGTTATTTTGATTTTTTTTTTCTTCGATTTTTTACGTTGTGGGAATCAATCATTTCTCGTGCCAAATGCGGCGAGAATGTGGGCAAGCCGGAGATTAATATCGCCTCCTCTGCGGCCCTCAACGATTTTTGGGTCATTAGAACAACTGAGTTTTCTAAACGGTCTTTCATTTATATAATTATGCCCCGGCCAGAGCATTTTCATCTTTTAATCGTAACCCCAACGGCTTCTGTTGCTTCAACTGCAACCCAAGGCTGTGTGCTATGATCTCAATCTTCAACTATATAAGGTTCCATTCTTGCTCTCTCTCTCTGCCTTCCTCTCGTTTTTTAGCTTGCTTCAGGACAGAGTTTTGATTGACTTGGATTGGATCTGGCTGAGCATGTTTGTGTTCCACTTGAGAGTTAATCACATAATTGTATCAAAACATCTTAATTTGACTTAAAACAAATACTGATGACCTTGATCATCTGTCTATTTTTTAAATATAATTAAATCATTTCTAGATTAAACATATGTTAATTAAGAATAAAATAAACATTTTTAAGTCGTTGGTTTCCCCGCTAATAAATGTATGTACATATTTTTAAAACTTATTCGAATCTAATTATACATTTCTTAGTTTTTAATTTATTATATACAAAATGCAATTGTGAAACTATAAAATACCCTACTATGGCCGACTTTAGAGCTGCTGGCTATGTATATAAATTACGGTTCTCATTTCTCGTTTAGACAAAATTATGCGCGTAGAAAGTCCAGAAGAAAGCACTTCCTATAGTTTTGGCTGACTTGATTGGATTTAATTTTCTCAACATTTTGTGCGAGAGAAAATTCCAGGGTATTTATAGATAATTGCCATTGACACGCACACACACAGCGAGAGAGAAAGAGAAAAAGGCGAAATTGAAATCGTAATTTAATTAAAAACCAACCTAAAATCAGCGATCCCTGAGCCAAGATGCTTCAAGTTTCGGGTTCTGGTTTGTGGGTTCTGCTCAGCGCGCACTCCAGTACCAGCACGCTATTTATCTTTGACCTTTTTGGAGTGTGCGTGCGTGTGCGTCTTTGTGTGTGTGTGTGTGTGTGTATGTTTTGGTACTGTGGCTAAATGGGTCATTCGTCAAGGTAACTTTCATTTAGACTGGAAAACTCAACAAACGCAGAGCACTTAATCATAATTTCATTCTCTCGTTTCCTCTGCTTTGTTCTTGTCATTGTTTTGCCGTTTCGACAATTCTACGATTCTACCCATTGTACGATTCTACGGGTAGTTAAAACGATGAATTCACTAACAAGCCGCCTCCCCGAGGAGAAACGTAGCGCAGCTAACTAATTGGATCGTTGCCTCATCCCAGGGCTACATAGCATCTAATGATGAACGGTGACGAGATAGTAGAAGACGCGCGGGATTGCGGGAAGAATGCGGTGGGGATTAGTTTGAATTTCCAACTGCCAAATGGGCGTCCAAGCGTGCCATCCTGTCAAGGATGTGAGGCTGCTAGATAACAACGGTAAATTGATCAGACACCTTCCACCAAAAAGCAAAAGCAACAGCAACTCCAACACCAACGGGAGATTGGACCATTAGCCAGCCAAATGCCCAAAAGGGTCAGTGCTAATTTCAACCTTTTGACAACTCAACTTCAGCTCTTGCAGCTCTCCGTGGAGCTCTTGTGGCCGGGGGCATTCTTTCGCCGCCTGGTTGCGAATCACTTTCTTGCTTTAAGATTGTAATTTGGCTTAATTGAATTTTCGTGCTGGTCAAAAGCAACGCCTCATCCCCATCATCGCGGCACCATCCATAGCATCCATCCATCAGCGGCATCCAAATGAGCCAGGCACCACATCCGTCAGCGGTTCTGTGTGATTGTTGTGTCTCTTTTCCCTCCCCGTCCCTGGGTGCTTGATGGTGCGACTAGTTTCGCACTACGCTTTAACTGCAATTCCGGCAACATTTTTCATGCATTTCTCCAATCCATTTGAATTAATTTTAATGATTCTGCACAAGCAACGAATAACGACAAAAATTAAATGCGGCAAAATGCTTTCTCCAGCGCGTTAATCATATTTTGTCTGCTCAAAAGATCTATTATAATGGAAGACACTTAATTTATTTAATGAATTCAATTACAATTTCATTTTACCTTAATTATTTGGCTAAGTAAAAGCAAATTTTTGCCATAATAATCGCAAACTTAATTCTATTGCCACTGTTTCTCTTGCCGCAATATTCTTATAGCGCGGGAAATTTTCAGCGATGTTTTCATCGTTTGGTGATCTGTTGCATATATCGATAACAATTGCTTATTGCTATGCTTAGTGGCTGGTGCAAGTGCTAAGATTTAACAAAAAAGTAGGGATATCAAATATTTTTAAAATATCATATCGATATTATATATTATTTTATGCAAAACATACAAATGATATTGATAAATATCATTAAATGGTAAAGATATATTTGATATTTAAAATATTGTTTTTTAAATACTGAATCTGATGATTTTTGACAAAGCTTTCCAGAGGCTCTATAGGGGTACTAAAATAGAGCAAGGGGTTGACAAGCAAGACATATGAAAGGTGGTTATTTTTGAATATGTTAAATTCAATTAAATATGTTGATTTTTGACGAAGTTTTCCATACTTGAGGCTTTATAGGATTAAACAAAGCCACCTGTTTCTCTTACGTATCCACCCCTTGACCTATATGCATAAGCTACACATTAAAATTCTTGTTAGTCTAAGTAAAAGGTAACAATTATGCAAATATGACGTAGTAATTATCATATCGTAATAATAATAAGAAATTTTCTTTAAAAGGTTGGCAAAGAAGTAATTATGGAAGCTAGAACTTGATTAAAAGGGTTAGAGTGTTTTCATCGTACATTTAGACTGTTGTTACGTGTGCGTGGGCCGTTCCCTGCACGTCGTATGTGTTAATGCAGTCACTCAGCATTTGAGGCTTTGTTTGTTAATTGCTGTTCGGGGGCTTTCGTCACGCCGCCCGAGAGCCCTGTTAGAGCTGCCACAAACAGGAGATGAGGCCCAGTCAACATGTTAATCATTTGGCTCGTCAGGCCAGGCCAGGCCAAGCAACAACTGCAGAAGGCTGCCCCAATGCAATATCCCCATCCTAGCCCATGGTAAATGGACCCTGGACCACAACTCCAGTTGCGGCTGCAGCCACTAGTGCTGCTTCTGCTGGTGCTGCTTCAGTCTGAAAGGAGTTGAGTGCACCGCAGGCGCTTGTTACAAATTTTGATGGACGTAGCCTGTGCCAGAAATTGATTGGCTTTAATGATAATAGCAAATGTTGGGTTGCCTTCAACAAGAAGATGAAGATGCCAGTCTCGGTAAAATGCGTAAGGTGTGAACCTTGGGGTGTGTACATGTTTGTCTGTTTGTGTGTGTGTGTGTGTGTGGCTTTAGGGCTGGCAGCATCCAAAATTACCAAACACATTCGAAGAGGCAGGCAATTTGCCTTACAGTAGTCAGAAGTTGATCATGAAGTTCGCGATGCAGCACAAGCTAGAGCTGGACACGTGTCGTGTCGCGTCTGCAAACGTGACACGACGTTGTGCCATGAATGATATACGAAATATATTTTAAAAGAACAATATGTGATTTTTGATTAATTCCAAATAAATATTTCAATTTATTTTAATTTTACTAAAATTAGATTATATTTTTGAATGCATTGATAATTCACAATTGCAATAACTTATCGATATTTGTATATAGGTCATCGCTCATCTCTAGTTGGGGCTGAGTGAAATGCAGCTGCCATCAGCTGATTTTTTTTTGACTCGAATTGAGGACAAGTTCAAGGCCAGGTTCAAAGTGTTGACACTTTGACAAGATACTCAAAAGACGTTGGCACAATGGGTGTCTGAGGGACAACAACGACATCGACAACAACAACAACAGCGGCAGCAACAAAACATCACAGCATTCCCAGCGTGTGTCGGCGGCAGCAAAAGCCAAGCTTATGACTATGATTATATGTTATTTACATGGATATAAATATGCATGGATGGATGTATGTATTTGCAGTTAGATGATGACTGTGCTCACCTGACTTTGATGAAGGATGCCCAAATACCACAAATGCAATTTTTTGTTGTTGCTGGCATAACGAACGTTTTTATGGGTCGACATGGTCAGGTTTTCTCTCTCTCCCACATGCTGGTCAGAGATGTCTTGTGCTGCTGCTGCTGCTGCTGCTGCTGCTGCCGCCGCCGCCGCCGCCGCTGCTGCTGTCTTGTGATGTCGTCAATGTCCATTTCCTGGACCACTCACAGAGACCGCAATCTGTTGCGTTTATCTATGTCTTGGGCCAGGTTTCTATGCCTTAGCATCGTCTATACCTCCGTCTCTCTCTCTCTGTGTGTGTGTGTGTGTGCGTGAATGTTTCTGCATAATTTGCAAAATTATGGGAATCGAAATTCAAGTGCGCCAGCCAACGTCTGCAAATGCCAGTTAACCAGTGAGGCCGCAACAACAGCGAAACCCCCTGCCCATCCCTCCTCTATCAATCTATCTCTCTCCCTCTCTCTCGCACTGCCTGGTACTGTCGCCGAATCTGTCTCGCTCTGTCTATATATATATATACACTTCCCGTCTCCAGCCTCGTCGCATCTGACCCCGGCCCAATGGCGATGTCTAGCGACTCCTACTCTAGGGTAAACACGATTGCCAAGCCAACTTGATCTGCGGTTTTGGACTTTCACAAACGGCCAACTGGCACTGGCACTGGCAACTGGCTAAAAGAATTTACCTGCAATGACAATGAGCAGTCAGAATGATCATGATGTTGCCGTCGCTGTTGTTGTTGCTATTGTTGTTGGGTTGGCGGTGCCAGTGGGGCTGCAAGTGGTAGTGGAAGCCAAGCAAGCGTCTCTTGTTGCCATTTTATGCTTCATTAAGCCAAAAATTATATCGTGGCATCAAAAAAAGCAAAAAGCTTCAACTGCCAGCCAAGTGACAGACAAGCAACAGCCAATCTGCAGCTAAACTGGCAACTAAATGACCCAACCAACAGCAACAGCAACACGGCAACAACAGCAGCACCAGCAGCAGCGGCAGCAACAACAACAACAACAACAGGCACACACTGCACAAGTACAATGGAATGAGTGGGGTCTAAATGGTTCTGGTTCGCCGTTTAGATATTTCTTCGCCAATTTCGCAAACTTCTTCATCATCGTCATCATTAGCCGACCTACACCTTTTGCTCTGCTGCTGCCTCCTATTCCTGCTCCTCTTCATTCGTTCGTCCCATGCAGTTTTCAATTTGAAAATTGATGAGTTTGCTGATGGAAAAACTCAGCCCAGATGACGGCCTGACAAATTAATAAAAGAAGAAACAAAAAACATTCAGGATTTGTCTATTATCTGAATTTGTGAACATTTCAATTAAATCACATTAATTGCATTCCAAAATAATTGCTAACCATCTCTGTTGATAATTCTCTCTCGTGGGCAATAAAAAACTAATTAACTACGTGCATCGCGTTAGCACAGTTTCCATGTTAATGGCGAAATGTGAACGATGATGCTCACGCTGTAAGTGCGCTTTAAAGCGATTGTCAATTTGGCAGGCACATGTAAACGTTGCCGTTCCAAAAACATCGCCAAAGCGACGTTATATGCAAATACATACATACATGTTAGTTTGATTGCCATAATAAAACGAATAGGGGCAATTGTAGCAAATAACATATCAAATGTTGCTTATTGTCACAAATTACTCTAGTTTCTAACAGTAGAGACAAAAAAAAAACTGAAACCTAATGAATTTCTATCTATATATGTATGTAAACGTACAGACGTTCCAACACGTTTGTTTTTATGCGAATTTAAATTTGTCAGTTAAGTGTAAACTTTGTCATTGCCTTTAAATTGGTTACTTCACGTGAGACTGATAAATAAAACATTTCGCTTTACAGGGTATTCGCGTTTTATGATGTTCTGCATGGCCGCATTACTCTTGCATCGCTTCGGGCTATCTGTGCCCGCAGAGAAGCTGGGAATTTGTTGTGGCATCAGCGTCGTCATCGGCCTGGCCACTGCGCGCTCGCACCCGCATAGCAGGTCTTCGCTAGAAACGGCTTGGCCTGAACTGGAATGGCCTGCAGCATGGACTACAGTGGACAGCGGCTATCTATGTAGATCTTCGAGTAGGCTCACACGTTTCTCTCATCTCGCAGTGTGTTCTCAATAGAATTGCTCAAGATTCGATCGCTTGCAAATGCAGTTAGAAAAGCAGAAGTAGGAAAAGCCGATGAAGCAGTCTTGTAAGTATGCGTGCAGACATTAAATGTCCAGAGCTGGAGTCGGGCATTTGGTCTGTCCCACCTTCCGCCTGTTTGGCTGAGTGACTGATGGACAGATGGACAGATTGATGTACTGATTCAAGTGTGAGCACAATCGCAATCGCAATCGCCGCCTGTCAGCGAACATCAGCGAAGCGACAAATGAGCAGACGCAACGAGAAATGCGGACGAGCAAACATGCTGCAGATCAACGTGGATGGAAATGGGATGGTACAAATCGTACTGCATCGTCTGAGTTGGCCAGGCTACACGGCCAAAAAGCTAATGTTGGTCAAGTTGAATGTCATATACAAATACTCATTCGTACTATTCTAAACTTATCTTATTCCAGGTTGATTCTCTTACATAGTATATATTCATATTATATAGGTATAGTATACTAATTTCCTAAAGCATTTACCCAATTTCCTTTCTTGCAGTGTATGGTATGAGTTGGTATGGGAACCACAGCACGCTTTCCCGCATCGAGCCCCCCGCTTGGCTTGGAATCTATCGCAAAAATGGAACCGCAGCAACGCGCGCACCTCAAGTGCCAGCTCGTCCACGCTCGAGTGTGCAAAGTGATTTTCCAAAGCTCCTCAGACTCTTGGTCTGGGTCTGGGTCTGAGAATGAGAATGAGAATGCGACTCAACTGAATCGAACAGAACAGAGCTGAACAAAACTGAACTGCTTTAGCTCTCAAGTACTTTCCGCATCTCATGTACCAACATATTTCAATTTATTTCATATCCGCACTTGGAAGCTTCGACGCCAATGCAAATCGTTGTGCGAACAGAGAAGAGTTCATCAAACCTTCAGTTGAGAGATCAATAGCGATGCACGACAAGGATGATGAAGATGATGCTGATGATGATGTGGAGCGCACTTAACAAGGGTTTCTCGCACTTGTTTCGGGAACTAGGGGAACTTAAACAATACTCTAGATATGCAAACAGTGCTCCATGTACATTTTTGTCGCTCCCAGTGAACTCTGTGACTCTCTCGTGCGCGGCGGCGATATCAAATTTTATTATCAGGCAGTAATGCTGCCCAATAAGCTCGTACGGCCCGAACTAGGCATACAAATGCGCAAATTATTTTAGCCATTTGCCAGGCGATGGTTCGTATTCCGTATGTAGGTCGTGTCGGTCGGTTTGCGTGTCTCTACGTACTCTCATCATGCATCATTCACGAGCGCAAAGTTAACGGTTCACCAAGCACTCGTCTTCCAAGCTCGTCTGCCCTTTGCCTGCTTCGGCGTCAAGTCAAGTACAATGCGAGTAGTACCTGTGCGAGTGCACTGTTGCAAGTGGCAAGTGGCAAGTTGCATAAGGAGAGCGCATTTGCGTTGAGCCGTTGAGGCCAACTAACTAACTGAGTATTTAGAATGATTTCATCAGACTGGGGGCCAAGCAAATCAGCGAATCAACATCACAATCAGAATCACAATAGGAAGCACAATCAGCAACGACAACGTTGTTCTTCGTCACGCCTGCGCAGCGTCCACCCACGCCCCCATCCAACGTCCCGTCCCGGCTCACACTCCAAGCTCATTGGCTACCACACAATAGTTATCATCTTATGTCACTTGGATGGTACCTGGCATGCTATATACCCTGTTGTCAAGCATGGCCCCAAAAGAAATGCCTATTTGGAAATAAAGTCAGTCGTTATGACTTTATTATGAATAATGCGAAATTGGTCGTACAATATTGGATGCAGTAAAACGAACTAAGTTATTTATGTTTAATTTCATTTATAATCATAGAGAATAACGTAAAATGTTTACTTTGCAGTAAGACGTCTCCATTTTTAAGATAACATTAGGATTACACAATTAAAGGATAATATGGATAATCTATGTATTCTTTCCATACTCAATTAAAACAAAAGTAGCTAAAATTCTTCGAAGAAGATATTCTTACTCAGAACTATTAATATAATATATCTGTAGCTTTAAGCTGAGTTAGCACAGTAAGAAGTTATTGTATGAGATAATTATTAAAAATTAAGAAAACCTTCAGCTTGTAGGTATAACATAAACATTGTTTACAATTTGTATAATTAGTAAGAATTATTCTATTAAGTTATTAGTAGATATGTTCAATTCTTAAAGTATTTAATTATGTAATTCTAAGAAGAAACTATGTAATACTGAAGTTAAGCCTCTTTAATGATCTAAAGGGTATCTGCCCTTTTATCATTCGGCCCACCTGTTGTGCTTGTTGCCATTGTACTGTGTGCTCCATTTCTGTCACGCTTGAAGACTGCAATTGAGCCAATTGACTCCTCCAACTGTAGTTGCCTGTGGTTGAAGATGCTGAAGAGTCTACGAGTCTCTTATGTCTTCCAGTGGGGGCGTGTGAAGAGTGCGGCCCATTAGAAGTTAGGCGGGAGAACAAAGCACAACGAGCTGCACGTACACAAATACATTATACAAATATAGTCGTATATATCTGTATATATATATCTGTGATTCCGTGTTTGAGGCAGAGAGGCAAGCGGCATGCGGCAAGCAATATCAAAACGAGCACAACGACAAACGGCGACAACAATGGCGCGGGAGGAGGCGCTCCAGGAAAATGACTAATTATGCGGCAGGCGGCGGGCGGGACAGAGCTGGGACAGACTAAGCAGGCGGAGCTGGCTGGCTGGCTGGCAGCAGGAGGAATGGAACGGAACAGAGCGGAGCGGAGTGGAGCGGGCAACAGCAGCCACATTAGCGGCGAACGGCAAACGGGGCGAGCTGCGCGAGCTCCGAGTTTGCTAGCGGTGAATGGTAATTGCGAACCGTTATAATGCGAGAGCGCGCATAACAAGAGCAAATGGGCGGAGGGAGAGCGGGTCAAGTGAGGGGTGCAACGCCGGCATGGAGGGGCTGCCTGGCTGGGAGGCGACTTGACAGTGGCAGCCCTCGCGCGCACATTTGCTCCAATTCCGCGAGGCAAATGTGACACTCGCGCGCGCGCGCGCGCTTCCTCTCGCTCTCTCGGATTTGCCTAGGCCAAGTGATGTAATGATGATGTTGCTGACCCAGTTGCCGGGAGTCGCCGCAAACCTTTGTGCCTCTCGCAGCAGGCTGTGGATATGGGCGCATCTTTTGTTGCATACCATAACTGTGCCACTCAGTCAGGCAGAGGCTGCACTGGGCCGTGGTGTCGTGGTGCCACAATGCGCTCATTTGCTGCCACACAAAGCCAAAAGTTGCCAAGCTGGCTTCGGTTGCTGTCGCTGCTGCAAAAGGTGTCACAGTCATTCGCCATATTTGGTTACCACTCGGACAGGCAAGCAGACACCAAAGATCGGGCAGCACCCGTCTCCAGTTGAGGCGACAGCGTGCTGGCGATGCCCCAAGCTGCAAGCTGCATTTGACTGTGTCTCCCATCCAATATGGACAAATTGCAGGAACTAACCCATTTCGGCGCCCTGACAATGTTTAATGATCGTATTGCTCCTCCGCCAATCTCCTTGGCGCGCAGCTGCCCTTGCTGTGGGTTCTTTGATTGATGGAGTGGACTCTTTGGTTGTTCTATATTTTTTTAAGCTTACATTTAATTCTAAAATGGGAACTGTTCTATGTTTTCTTTAAGTTTTTATAGAATTCCTTAATGGGGATCTTTACTAATTTTACTTGGTTTTTTCCCGTGTTCTTCTCTTTTCTTTTTTTTTACTCTCACAGCTTCTTTTTTCTTCTCTTTTACTCTCTCCTTCTGATTCCTTTTTTCCTGTTCTTCCCCCTTTTACTCTTAAACTGCCTCTTCTCAATTTTCTTCTTTCATTATTTTAATATATATTTTTATTACTCTTCGAACCGTTTCATTATCTTGTCGATGCTCTTCCTGAGTTTCTTTCTAATATAATCTTTTCTTCTCCTCTGCTTCCTATTCGCTCCTTGTCAAGCTAAGTTCTCTCTCTGTCTCTAGTCTCTCCTCTGCCTCTTTCCACTCCTTCAAGCATATTTCTTCTCCCTCTCCCATCTTTATCCCCCATTCGGCTCTGATCGACTGCGCACTGGAATTGGTTCCAGAACCTTGCCCTGGCTAATGGGTATACGATACCTGGTAAAGCTGGTACCCGCGTACACCCATTTCTATTGCTTTGTCGCTCCGATTTAGTTAGTTAACTCTAACAGTTAATAAACACATAAGTATGGCATATGGTGCATACCTGGAGCACGCGTCCAACATGTTCATCTTCATGCTTCGCAGCCAGGGAAGTCTCTGTGAGATGTCAATGTCTTTCTCCGTCTTTGTCTTCACCTTCTACTCCATGTCGTTAATCACAGATCGCACGGTTTCGAGTCAAGGCCTACGAAAATTGCCAGAGAATGTTTGTCTCATACATAAGAGAGAGAGGAAGAGAGAGAGAGAGGGGGGAGTGAGCGTAGGATAGGTTTACTATATATCTTCTGGTATTGCTGCAGTTGGGCTCTGAAGCGAACGCACCTAACTGTCAATTGTCACAGCACGTTCCAAAGATTTACTCGCTCTGCCTGTGCCTGTTCCGCTTCTACAGATCGGGGGCATCTCGGGGAGGGCAAAGAAGCGGAGGCTTAACGAAATTACAAAGTACTTATGACTTACGCAGCGTGCTGAAGTTGCAGTTGCAGTTGCAGTTGCATTTACAGTTCTAATCTTTGTTGTCTTAAATGTTGTCTCTGGGTCGACGGTTAGAATGCTTCCCAGCTGAGCAAGCCGTCTTTGGATGTTGTTGTTCTCCTTCTTGTATTGTTGCTGTTGTTGTTGTGGAGTTCGTGTCAGCACCCAGATCCAGCGGTGGCTTTCACTGACCGCCTGTCAGTGAGGCAATTACCAGAAATCACTTTCTTCATCCCCAGCTCCAGAATGCTTCAGCTCCAGAGGCAGATGATCTAGCGCAGATTCGGTCACAGGCTCTGGCTCTGGCTATGGCTTCGGCTTGAGCTTCAGCTGGGGCTTCCACTCGGGCTCAGGCTTCAGTCTCGAGACTCGACCTGGGTTTCTGCTTGTGCTCATTCTGTGTTGGGAAAATCTCTGTAATGGAATGCGCAAATGAGGTAAAAGAGATGGGAAAAGCGTCGATATGCCGGACTGGGGTATACCCTGGAAAGCAATGTCAACTTAAAAATTAATTAATTAAATTATGATAATAAAACGAGTATAATATTAACATTATAAAGATCTAGTAAAATAGAGATAAGCCCTTATATGTGTTCTTGAAGGTTTAAAGAGAATATTTAAATAAGGTAAGCAGTATTTCATAATAATCTCGGAGATCTCCGAGTTGATCTTTATCGATGCTTGTTATATATAGCCAGTTATAAATTTCGTAGTTTTCCTATTCATATCCCTATTCATATCACCCTCAATCAGTCCAGGCTACCCCATGGCTCTCAACCAATTGTCGCAATGGGTATTAAACCGAAAACCAAGAAACGTGAGCCCCTCAGACATCAATCGAACTGTGGAAAAAGCATAACGAAAATCGAAAACTATTTTTCACAGCCTTCTGCTCTTTGCCAGGGCCAAAGTCAAAGATGCTGAGCCCGCCAACGGCGACAAAATGCATTTAGAATCATTTTGTTCGTTTCTTTATTGCCGAAGAAAGTTTTTCGCCACAGACCCCGCAATCTCGGACATATTTTCAGATGGTTTTAGGGCACTTTTTACCCATTTTCTTGGCATTTTTTTTCTACTTCTTCTTCTTCTTAGTTTTGTGTTTGTCTTTTGATGCTTCTTCCTCTTCTCCGTCTCCGTCTTGGCGTTTTGCTTCGTTTGGTTTTTTGTGTCTTCATCCAATCTATCTACATCTATGTCTGCGTCTGCGACTGCGTCTCCAGTCGTATTCGGGTTTGGTTTTGTGTGTGTTTGGGTTTGGTCTTTTGTTCTTGGTGGTGCTGCTGCTGCTGTATCTGGAAAATGCTATCTAACGGCATCAGTTACACTACATAACTGTTCTCACTTTCTTGACTGCGCCACCGTCGCCGTCGCCGTTGCCGTCGCCGTTGCCGTCGCTGTCGCTGCGCTGCGCTGCTTAAATTTATTGTTGTTTTGTCTCTCTTGCCGCATATCCGGTGCCACGGATGGTGTCCGGAGCCATTACGATTACTTAGAGCGCATTACACGGCCAAGACTGGAACCAAAAACCGAAACAGAAGTAGAAACCGAAGCAGAAGCAGCAACAGAAATAGAAATAGAAAGAACCAAAAATTAAAACCAACATTACAATTACAATTTCAAGAGAATGAATTGAAGGTTGAGAGGGAGAAGAATGAGGGAACCCTGCAAGTTCTGTGTTCTAGCAAAGATTGCATATCTTAGATAAATTAACACAGGGCGAAAGCCCTGAAGCCATAGGAGAACCTGCTCTTCCGCATTACTAAGTTCGAGAATTTCTCGCTTCAGACTCGTTTTAAGTTTCCCAGAAGAATTGACAAGTCTAATAGGTTAATCAATTGATAAGCTGTCTCCCT
This sequence comes from Zaprionus tsacasi, assembly GCA_018904105.1. Taxonomy (NCBI): domain Eukaryota; kingdom Metazoa; phylum Arthropoda; class Insecta; order Diptera; family Drosophilidae; genus Zaprionus; species Zaprionus tsacasi. Next base: position 1,021,232 of record JAEIFR010000003.1, on the reverse strand, counting down.
CGTTATAATATAGCACTCTTTCATCGACTTAATCATCTCGGGGACGAGACAGCCGCCTATTCTATTATTCAAACCGCTCGAGGGGGCTCCAGAACCGATCCCGAACTCGAGATCGACGTCATTTGTCTTCGGCTTAGCACTTTCACCCATTGAAGCAGCCGATTCTGAGCGCGGGGGTATTTATTAGGCGATCAGGCTAGAGAAACAGATGAAGGGCAAGCGAGGGGTCTCACTTCAGGCAAGATGTATACCTTATTTTGGCTGAGAGTTTCCAAAGAATCCAATCTTGAAAATTGGAATAAAGTCACCTAATAATGAAATTGAAATGCAGTTTGGAGTTTGGAAACGAAAGAGATGCAGGGTTCTTGGAATAATAGAACGAAATGAATATTTATGAATACTTCGAGAAAAATATTATTGAAAACCAGCTGAGCTTATAAATATTTTTCCACTTTTGGTATGTCTAGAAAAATATAATAATATTTTGGAAAATTCTTAAATGATTTATTCTCTGTTATACTTAGGCTCAAATAAATTTCCTTTTAGATGGTCGAGTGATATCAACGAGGACACACGCGTTTGTTAAAATTGTAATGAAAGTAAAACCCATTAGATTCAATGAGTGACGATGACCATGACAAGAAAGCAGACGTGCGACACGTGCAGACCCCAAGCAGAGGCTGAACCGACCACGAACACATCTATAGGTCTAACTCAAAAAACTTGATGTGCGAAGCAGCCAAAAATACCGGACCAGACATTCCTACGTTTAGTTCGGCCTCCCGGCGGTGCGACATTAAAATAAAATCAAGTTAACACGATGGAAAAAAAAACGGAAAGAAAGGCCGCAACAATTGTAGTACATAGTGCCTGCAAGAAAGCAGAAAAGAAAAAATAAAAAAGAAAAGAAGTCTTGGTAAAGGCCAGAGATACTACCATATAATAATAATAATAATAATGGAAACACATCGGCCACAGTCCGCCCAGTTTAGTTCACTTCAGTTCATTGCTGTTCGGTTCCGTACGGTTTAGTTCCAGTTCAGTTCAGCTCGTTTGAGTTCGGTTCAGTTCGGTTCAAGATCGGAAGCGCCGTTTTGTGGCGACTTTTGTGACTTTTCTACGAAGTGAAATTTTTAATTTCAATGCCACAGAGTCTACAATGTGAAAGAGCGACAGTTTGCTAGAGTCGTACTTGAAATACCCTAGAAATTAAGTTGATTTTACGCTGTCTCTCCCATTGATTATATGTATATATTATCAAATACAAATAAAAATAAATAAAAGGTAGTTCGAGCATTTATGAGTACTTAATTTGATTAAAAACTGCGTAAAATAAGTAGATAAAGTTTTGACGAATGTATAATACCCTGTTAATTTAAATTTTTAATTTAATAATTATTTTTTTATTTTATTTGTAAATCCAAGGCCTAAATAGGTTGCAGAAAAACATTACTAAGCAAGAGATTTCTCAACTTGCTTAATGCGGTCGAAAAACTTCAAAAAGTTAGGGTATTTAATAAAGGTGACAGACCTACGACAGCGGGACACACAACGACAGCAGCAACAATGGAAACAATGACGACAACATCGCCGACGCGTCGACGACGACGCCGACGAGGGTCGGACATGGCAATGAAAAGTGCGTAGATCATTACTTGTTTTCCGCTTTTATCATATTCTGGCCAAGCACCTGTAGACGAATGTGTATGCGTATGGGAAAGGAGTGTGAAGAGAAGAGAAGAGAGAAGAGAGGGGGGTCTCTTGTCGACTGCATCTTAAAACACAATTTATTTCGCGTTTAATTGCTTTAATTGTGAAAATAATTTCGTTTTCGTTTTCGTTGGTCAGTGAAATCTTACCCCGACACACACACACATACACATACACACACACACACATGTCGGCGCTTTGTGAAGTCTGAAGACGGTCTTATTTCACGGCGAGGTGAAGAGCCTATCGCATACATATAGCTAGTATACACATATGTCATTAGATTTAGCTTCTAGGTAATTTAAATTAGAAATGGCTCGAGAAAAACGCGCATTTGACTGGCTTTAGTTTAAAAAGCGCTTTTTCATATTTCTTTTCCATTTTTTTCGAGAAACCGAGTGTTAGATACTAGCTGCATTGGTAAGAAATTAGTTTTAAATATTATATACTTTTATATTCCAACTTTCTCATTCTTTTCGCTATGTGACAAGTTCCTTGAGTTAGAATTAAAAATATAATAAAATAGACCGATTAATCTAAATTTGCATATTTTTTTGAGTATACACTGATTTTCACATTTTCAGCATATATTATAACACTAAAAGCACTTACATGTAGCACATAACGATATATCCCAAAACTTTATTGAACTTACCATAAATTCAAAAGAATTGATTTTTATCGATTTAATCATAATCGAAAGATTGTGCACCTTTTCATAAAAGTTGTTCTCTTCAAGCATTTATCGATCATTTACCGATTTATAGTAAAACACCTATCGATATCACAAATTGCTAACTTTGATTTAAATAAAATGTATTATAATTTCTACCAATTCATTTATCATCATCATTAAACTAATCGATTGCCGCACTTATCGATAACACTAAAGAGCAATTTCACTCGAGTAATTTGCATATGGAAATGAGTAAATGAGTCGAAGCGCTGGAAGACCTCAACCGGGGTATGGTAGGAGGAGGGGAAGGGGGAGGGGGTAGCAATCAGTGGACTCAATTGGCAACTCTATTTGCACTTACAAATGCCCAAAACTGGCAAATAGAAATCGCAATCGGAGTCGCGTTGGAGCGGAGCTGAGCCCGACTCAATATTGACGCAGACTAAACATAGCCAAGAAGCGAGGCCTGAGTAACTGACAGAATGACTGCATGGAATGCCTAAGTCAGCTCTGAGGATGGTCTAGGCCGAAAAAAATGTTGGAGGAACTTGGAGGAAGAAAACAAAAAGGGGGAACTCATAAAACCGAAATTATGCGCGTAAATGGCGTGTGACGTTTGCGACTCGAGCGGGAGGGGGAGGCAGAGGGCGGGGCGTGGCAACCGGTAGCCAGAGTTGCGAGTTCGTTTTGCAGTCGTAGCCGGAGAAAGACACAGCAGAGACTCTTGGCCAGATTTGAGTTTCAAATCAAAAAGCTAATGAAAAGGTTATAAATGCCGTTATAAAGCGGCGGCAGCTCGAGAGGGAGCCAGAAATTATGTCAATGTGAATGTGGCAAGAAGCAGTAGCGGAAGCAGGGGAGGAAGAGAGGAGAGGCAGGCGGAGTCTCGTATCGTGAGTTCTCTTCTAATTTCTGCAGTAGAGTCCAAACGAAACGAGACGAAATGAAGTGAAGTGAAATGAATTGAAATGAATCCGAATTGAATTCTATATATATTTATGTCTTGGAATGCCAAACATGCAAGAGCAGGCACAGACAAGCACACGCTTGTCCGCTGCTTCACACGCTGCCTGGCGATGCATCAAGCGGCGAATTGATGCCGCCGATGACGACCAAGACGACGACGATGATGATGATGATGATGATGATGAGGTGCCAGTTTGCCAGTTGCCAAAGCATAATGAGAGTTATCTGGCAGCGACTGCGACTGCGACTGCGACGCCAACTGCGACTGCCACTGATCCGGCAGAGTCTGCTGAGATTATGCTAATAAGTTGGCGCTGAGGCTGCCAGCGAACGGTATTGGTAACCAAAGTCATGGACGCGAATGCGAACAGAATCTTGGAGCGCTGCAAGCGACGACACATAAAGCAGAGAATAGAATAGTAGCAGCAGCAGCAGCAACAACAGCAGCAGCAGCAACAGCGACAGCTTGCAGAACGGCGGAACGGAACGCGCAGAGACAACAGTAAAAGCTGAAGCCGAAGACGAGGCTGAAGCCGAAGCCGAAGCTGTTGCTGATGCTGCATTCTAGGTCAGTGACTACCACTAGGAGCGATGCTGCCTCCGCTGCCTCTGCTGCCTCTGCTGCCTCTGCTGCTGCTGCTCCTCATGGTGTTGGCCAATGTCTCATTCATTTATCAGCAGCAACAGCAGCGGCAGCAACAGCAACAGCAGCAGCAGTCGAGCAGGAAAATCGGTCAATTGCCGCCTGGTCAACTGTCAGCAATGCTTTTGGTTTTATTTCCCATTCCAGCTACAGCTACTCCCCCGCCCCTCCTCCAGCATCTTCAGTTCGAACTGCTCCTCCTGCTGCTTCCCACCCTCCATTTTGATGGCATATTACGAGTATGTTGGCCTAAATAGCCCATTTGGGGTACCGCAATTGCTGTCGATTTGATGCTTCTTTCGGGTGGCAAACTGCCTGCAAATTGAGCACAAGTGCCACATGACCTTCGAGCTTAATTTCGGATTGGATTGGATAGATAGATGCTGCTCTAAAAATCAGCAGGGAAACTAGTTAAATATATGTATAACTCGAATTGGTGAAATGAATATAGATAGAATAGTTATACTCTTATATTATATATTAAAACAAAAACGTATAATCTGTCTATTAATATCTGTTCTTAAATGTCTGTCTCTTTGTCTGTCCGTCTGTCTGGCTGTATAAAGTCATATATCACATAGACTATAGCCCATAGATCTATTAAAGTTTGTGATAATGTTAGCAGATCATCAAAGTTTGTTTTCGAATTTTGCTACGCCCTTTTCGCCTTCGCAAACTGTTGAAAATGGTATAGCAAGCTGCATATATAGCTAGAACAAATTTCAATGACTTCTAACAGGACTTTAGTCCTTCCCATTGGTTTTCTCTGTACAACAGGGTATTTTATGTTATATCAAAAATTATTCACCTACATATGGCTTAAAAATTTAAACTACAAATATTTTGTTGAAAATCATAGGGGGATAAATTTCCAAAGTATCAAAAAATTTCAAAAAATCTGTTATGCTATTTTTAAAATGTAGAATCACTTTGCTTTTAAAATATAAACAAAATGTCATTCCACGCGAAAATTGTTTAATTTTTAAGAAAGTTAAGATCGGTGTAAAATGAGAGTTTCAGGCCTGTTGAGGGTGTTATATGTCTAATTTTTGAACCACTTCGACATGATTTTTGGGTCAAAATTAACTATCTCATACAATCGATTTAAATAATTGTTTAGTACTAATTTTGACCTTCGCAATCTGCTAAAACTAAAAACGAGCGATTTAAAATTAAAAGAGAATATTTTTTGTTAAAATTTCATTGGGGGCCCCCATACATAAATTTCAAAAATAACGAAAAGTTAAAAAATATTCATTCAGACGCATATAGGAACAGACGGACGGACATGGCTCAATCGTCTCGGCTAGTGATCCTGAGCAAGAATATATGTATATACTTTATGGGGTCTGCCACGCCTCTTTAAGCCTGTTACATACATATGCCGGTTGCACAAAGTATACCCTTTTTCACCATTTTCAATGGTCGAAGGGTATAAAAAGAAGGCACCTACATGAATCGGATATTTATAGATCATCTTTGTACTCGCCACAAAGCTACGCTAAGCTGCCCAAAATAATCAGATTAAGTGAACCACATTCCCTTTTATTGGTGTAGTCTAGCATACTCCATGCCAAGCTATGCGCACAGGGTATGATATCGTAATTAAAAATAGATTTTACTGTCATCAGATTCAAGAAGCTAACGCTGCTGGGGCCAGTTGCGAGTTCATTCATAGAAATGTCCAAGTATCTGTATCTTGAAATTTAGCTGTATCTGCATTTGTATATCCATCTGTTTCTGTATCTGTATCTGTATCTGTAGCTCTGTCTTTATCTGTGCCTGTGTCTGTTTGTCTCTGAGTAGCTTTACAGTTGCCTTTTCGCCGTTGTCGTGATCTCAGCCAAGTCAAAGTCCCAGTCAGAGTCTGAGCCAGAGCCAGAGTCTGAGTCAAGGCAAATGCTATGGCTAATGCTAATGATGATAATGATAATGATAATGGTAGAGTCAGCGTCGATAATGATGGCAAGACCAAGAACTGTCCACAACTAACTGAACCACCATAGAATTGGACGTACAGTAAAACGAGTGACAATTCTACGAGCACGATTATAATGCTCAAACAAGGTACCAGATCGGACCAGAGCTGTGCTAGGTAATCGTCAAGTCGAGACCTCCCGGCTGCGCAACGGTATATCGCATAAGCTAATGGTATAATCAATCAGTCGATCGGATGAGAGAGGCTACTCATCGTGCACTGAACCAATTTGGTTATTATGATCATCAGATTGACTGGAAACGCCCCTTAAGACGCCCTCACACACGGCAATGGGTGATGCCATCACTTCTTCTCTCTATCTCCTCCTCTCTTTCGCTGGGGAAATAATTAGCATTTGACGAGGGCGAGGGCGGAGGCGGAGGCGGAGGCAGCACCCTCTTTGGGTCTTTGGGTCGCGTATCACTTTCATATTGATAATCGCCGTAAATCTTTCAAGTGGTTTTATTATTTTTATGGCATAAAGTTCTGTGATTCGTTTTGTTTGTCATTGTTGTTGTTGTTAGTGAGCGAAACGACGCCAACAGCAGCATTAGAAACAACAACAGCATCAGTAACAGTAACAACAACAACAACAGCAACAACAACGGCAGCAAAATGCTGACCCAGTAAAAGAAAAAGTTTATTTTTATAAACTCAGTTCCTCGCTTTTTGCAATTGTTGTTGTTGTTGCTGCTGCTGCGGCGCAAAATTTCGGTTTGGCCAAAAGCCTCTGCATAGTTATTAATTCTTAACGGTTTTTACTTTCACGTTAGAACAATATGGACACAGGCGATAATTATTTCTAAAGATGCCGCAACCTTAGCGCATCCGTCACCGCGCGTTCGTTGCCTAAGTCTTTTGTTTGCTCTTCCGCTGGCGCGAGCAACAGCAGCAGCAGCAGCAGCTGCGGAAAAGAGAGGGAAAGACATAGTAAAATAGAAACAGAACCCCCTTGACAGGTTCAGCCCAAATATGTTATTTATATGGCCAACTAACGGTCCCCACAATGACGTGCAAAACTTTGCCTCTGTTTGTAGAAGTTTTAGACAATTTTTCTCCCCTCATTCCCGCAACAAAAACAAATAGAAAATTCCGGCAAAAGCAAAAGCAAAAGCAAAAGCAAATAACTATGTGTGTGTATAGTATATAGATTGACTTAAATGGAAACTAGAACATAATGCAAATTACACTGGACAAAGGCCAAACAGAGATTAGTTTTGGCGAGCCCAAGAGAAACCTCAAGATCGAACAAACAGAAACCGAAACAGAATCGCGGAAAGAAGAAAAGCAACAGCAGAAGAGAAAAAGAAAACAAAACAAAGCACTCAACTCGTTTGTTTAATATACTTATATGGAGTGGTGTATTGTGAGTCGTATTTGCATGAGGATCGCATGAGGATCCGGGTCTGGAGGCGATTAGAGAGCGATAGTCACAGATAGATAGTGAGTGGATGCTTTGCTTATCGTTTAATTGGTGCAATCGGCGACACTCTCGCTGCGGCTCACATGGGGATCATCTCGAGCTAATCGGGATCTCTTTCCCACTCTGCTCTCTCTCTCTCTCCCACTGCTCGCTCTCTCGCTGCACACGGCTGATTTGGGTCATGTATATCAGACTGATAGTGCCATCATCATTATCAGGCATTATAACGAGCAGCACATGGCATGATCTTCGCTGAGATGAGCGTGCAAGCATCGACAGGCTTGTCTTGTGTTTTGTTATTTGTTTTTTTTTTTGCCTTCTGTTTTCTATTTCTTGTTTTCTTCTTGTTTTTTTTTGGTTTACTCAATAATTTTTCTTGTTTTCATACAACTTTCACATATGAATGCGACGTCTGACGACTGCTGTCATCGCAGCCACCATCGCCACCGACGCCGCCCGCCCGTCCGTCCCTCCGTCTCGCAGTGGGGACCCCAAACGACTCCTCCTGCCCCCGACTTAATGTCTCGGCCACTTCAGTTATAACTACATATGTTGCCGATTTGTTGTTTCCCATGTGCCTTACGTTTTCAGCTGATTTATTTGTTGCCTCTCTTGCGATACTATGATAGAAGGTATTGCTGATTTGTCTATGGATTTGGCCAGATAGTAGAAATATATGTTATAGGGTTTTATTTTATTTTATATTTTATTCCTCCCCTTTTTTTTATTATTCATTGCAATTGTGGAAATGTGCTTAACAAGCAGATAGAGACACTTGTGAACTATATATATTTATATACACATTCTTAATTAGTATTCTGTCTGTTCGAACGCTTAGATCTCAGAGAATATAAGAGCTGAAGCTATCAAATTTTGTGAAAGCATTCGTATGCTTAGCAGTGCTCTATAGATTTTTTAAGAACTGATCATTGGCTTCTGCGGCCTCCATAAATAAATATAATAAAATTGAAAACTATTTTATAGCTAAAACTTTTGTTATTGGTGTATGAATTAAATTTTTATTCTCTTTAAGAATAATGTAAATATCAGAATAATCAAACTGCTTAGATATTGAAAATAAGAAATTCTAATGTGACTGTAGTCGATCATACAAGGGTTTTTCGAAGAAGAAACTATCGAAAAGAGAGAGAATCTTCAAGCTGCGAACCTTGTGCTAAAAGTCAATTATGATCTTCAAGTTATTATTATTATTTTAAAGTGATATAAGCCTCGATCAATCTCAATCTAACAAGCCTGAGAGAAATGCTCGATAAATAGAGTTGTTTCCCTCTACAACATTGTATTGTCCCAGGTACTTTAGTTGATCCCCGATGGGGCGAGCAAATCTCAGTTATCAATCGCAGTCCCAAACAAGTTGCCCTGGGGTAAGTTGGGGAAAAAGCTGCAGCAATTTGATGGGATTATAAATATATAGCATACGATCTTGGGAGTTGTATAAAGTAACCTTCGGCTGGGCAGGGCACTTGGGAGGAGGAGGAGTGAGGTAAGGGTATATTACAGTCTGCAGACAGTGCGAAGACAGCGCTTCATTCTGGTAATTTAGCTGCTTTTCTTCTAATGGCAGCAACTGTTGCTGCTGTCGTTGTTGTTGTTGTTGCTGGCGTTGCCAGCGAGTTGCTGCTGCAGCTATAAATTTAATTTCGATGCAAAGTTACAGCTTAATTCTAATGCCCACGAAAGATGGACATGACGAGAGGTAGCGAAAGAGGCGGGGGCAGAGGGGAGAGGCAGAGGCAGGCAAAGACGTTCATCAAGAACAGAGCAAGGCAGCAAAGGCAGCGAGAAAATCAGAATTCCATGGTGATGGTGTGTGTGTGTGTGCCGCATCGTTTGTCCATGAGCAGCAGATGCCCCCCTCCCTAATCCCTCTACCCCTGCCCCGTCGCGAGCTTTTCCCCATCACTTGTTGCAGGCATTTCACTTTTTTTCGTGCCGCAAATGATGATCGATGTGCGCGTCGCATGTCGCTGTCGCTGTCGTTGCTGTCGCTGCTTTTGCTGCTGCTGCTGCCGCATCGAACATTTAAATTGGCAAAATGCAAAGTGAACGTGGCCCCCTCCCTGTGCTGTGCCGCCCTCGCCCACAGTCTGTTGACAGGCGATGCCAAAAATTATTAAGATAAATGTCGAGAATGCCGAGAAAATAGTTGAAAAATTAATTAAGAGTCTAAACGGGCCGTTGTCCGATCCTCGCCAGGACAGACGCAATCCGCGCTAATCACCCAGGTAGGGACGCAGTGGGGGAGGGGGGGGGGGTGGGTACGAGCCTTATAAACGAGTGAGTCGCGCAAGGCGCTAATTAGCCGCATTGCAGCGTTGGTAATGGACTTGGCACCATCTCTGTCGCTAGGGATCTGCAGGGTGTGGCTGGAGTGGGGAACGTGTGGGCAAAGTGTGCATGGCAGAGAAAGCCAGGAGAAAGAGGCACCCGCATTTAAGTAGAGTCTAATGAGTCTTCCCAACCCATCCCCTCCCTGCCCTCTCTGCCAATGGCAGTTAATGTAAGCCATCCCTCGGCGCGATCATAGAATCATTCCGTAACGATGCCAAGCATGTCTACTCATTAACCATAGGAGCTGCCACATCATCATCATCATCATCATCATAAGCTGCAACACTAGATAAGGCCCTAGCCGAGCCAAGCTCAGCATGATAAACACATTCATCAAGCTCTTCTCCGGGCGCGATTCTTTCGTGGAAGTCATCGAATCTGCATGCGACGCTGCACAGATGCGGCCCAGACCCAGACCCACTACCTGAGTTTCCCTTAGACCATATACTTAAGTGGAATTACTGCAAATTATAGTGATCTAATGTGTCCTGCTTCTGGATCTGGCACTTCCTATTGTTGTTATTATTAAACTGGAGCCACATGCTCGGAGAATGACAAAAGCATCGAAAAGGCAAGGTGCTGGGGGAGGCTCCCCTCCTCTATTCTATATGAAAAATACTCGTAACAGCTTCCTATGCATATAAAGCGAAGATCGACCAAGTTTAATGAAAATTATGGAAGGGAGAGAGACAATCAATCAAAGCTCGATCGAAGATTCTATTACGGCATCAGCTAAAAGAGATCGACGGCTTCTGAGATTACGATTAGTATAATGATTGCTTGGGCTATATAAAGCCCATTATGAATTCCATTTGGGCAGACACGAAACTCGAAGCGTATTTAGAATCGGTTCAACTATCGCTTCTAGATCATCGCGGACTCCCTTTGGCTCTCAACCACTTCCGGCCCGAAACTTTGTGGTTCGTTCGAAGTTCGTTTGGATTCGAAAGCTAACGGTGAATGTCTGCTCTCCATCTATGATTAACCGGGGATGTCTGATAACAGCTAATTAAGCGGCAATCAAATCGCATCGAATCGAATCACAACAAGCGGAGAAACAAACAAACCGAAGAAGGAACGAACGAACGAACATTATGAACCGCTTGCCCAGGGGAAGTGAAAGGTTATGCTGAAGGCCGGAACAGAGACGGAGACAGACACAGAGATAGAAAGAAATACAGATAAACCCAACCGTACCGAACCGAACTAAACTTACTTCAACAGCAGCGAGACAAAGCGGGAGGCGGGATCGAAATGATGGAAAAGTAAAAGCATGCTGCGGGGTCGCATTCCATCGAGGAACCACAAATAGAACCAGTACCGGAATCAGTAGAACCAGCAGAGGAACCACAGAGCGAGAATTTCAAGTGCGTCAAGTGGCCAAGTGGAAAAATGGCCAAATGCCTGAGCTGAGCAAAAATATTTAGAACAAGCCAAAAACAGAAGAAGAAGAAAAACAGAATAAAAATAATCGTAATAAAAATAAAAATGTAAACTGGTCGCGCTGCGTTGTCAGCTGTGTGTGCGAAGGCTGTCATAAAGGGGCGCTAGCGATGGGGGCGTGACACGACACGAGCGTGAGAGTGGGGAAGAACGTAGAATGATATACCTACCATAATTATCGATTGGATAGATTTGCAGTAAGAAAGAATAATCTGCGTGAGCTTAAACATTAAGTAAATGTGCTCTATAAGATTGACAGAGCGACACGCGATACGAGAAAGAAAATGTCTAAAAATATGGGAGAATTGTGTAGGAGAAAATATTAAGTGGGATCAGAAAGAATAGAGTTGTGTTTGTATGTTAAAAGTTCTACTAGTAAATATTATTGTAGTACAGTAAATTAAACTAATGCAAACATTTAAAAATATCGTTATAATTTCAAGCTATATAGGGTTGAGAAATTGTGAAGTGTGCTAAGGCTACTGTCATGCCAAGGATCTCAAAAGAATGTTTTAAATAAGTAGTACGGTAAGCACAAATCGTAAACTATTGAAAAGAACTAACGCATATCATAATAATTTAAAAGTATTGTGGTTAGAAAACAACGTGAAATTAGCTGAAGCTCGTGTCACGCACACGTCTCTAGAGAATGTATAATAAATTGTTTATATAAATAGTAGGGTGCTCAAATATCTCGAACTATTGATAAGAACTATCGCAAGCAACCAAATATAGTTTTAATTCGATATATTATGGATTATGGTTAGTATACGCAATATTGAGTTTAGCATACGTAAGTCTCGCTTCAAGCTCGTGTCACGCACACACACACACACACACACACACACAAGCTGTAACTGTTGTTCTTGTCGCTGTTGTTGTTGTTGTTGTTGCTGTTGTTGTAGATGGCGCCCAAAAGAAAACACTTGCAGCAACTGCAATGGGGAGCAATCGCAGTGGGAAACAACGGTAGTTTCGCGATTTTCGCAGCTGTGACACAAACGGCAGTGACAGAGTGTGAAGTGGAGAAGGAGCTGGAGGAGCAGGAAGGGGAGCAGGCGGGAAGTGTCCGACAGAGTGAGGGTGCACAATGTACTAAACAGCAGCAGCAGCAGCTTAAGTAAGCGGAACCCAAAGCGTCAAGCAATTTTCTTATTTTTAAGTGATTTCTTTACGCTTTCGCGGCGGCTGCTCTGACTTTAACAGCGACGTCGACAGCGATTGCTGCTGCCGCAGCCTCTGCCTCTTCCTCTGCTTCTGCATCTGCTTCTGCTGCTGTTCGCCATTCGTTCCAATCTTAATTATTGTCGTTTGCAGTCGCAAGTCAAGTCTCCATCTTCATCTTCAACTGGCACCCCCTCCCCGCTGCCTACTCGCTGCCTGCCTGCTCCTCAATTCCAATTCCAACTTCATCTCTATTTTCTCATCTCTGCTTCGCCTCTGCAATTCATTTGCTGTTATGTCAAGACGTGAGAGAGAAAGAGAGAGTGGAGAGAGGGAGGCAAGGAGACGAGGCGCTACGACGTTACCAGCTCAATTGACGCCGCTCTAATGAATTATGATTACATTTGCAGGCAGCGGCGTTGCCTGCGTTGTCTGTCTGTCTGGCAACTCTACAAGGCAAGACTGCAGCGGCGCTGTTAACTGCGCCTTGCTGCTGTTAGCGGCGCTGTTAAGTCGGCAATGGCTGCGCAACATTTACGCTGGCAGCGCCGTTAGCAGCATGGCAATGACCTGCTGCGACTGCGTAGAGTTTACTTGGCTAAATTCTCATTACTTACGCAGTCGCTGTCGCAGTCGCAGTCGCAGTCGCAGCCGCTGTCGGCGTCGCAGTCGCTTCGCAGTCTGTTTGAGCAAGCGGGCAGCTACTTTAATGTTTGTTTTCTTTATTTCTTACTAGTTTGCCTTTGTTGTTGTTTCTTTTCGCCTGCTCAGCTCCGTTAATGTACAATGCAAATACCTGAACTTATGTACATGCATTCACACACACACACACACACACACACGCACACATACACACACACACACGCACACATACACACACACAGAGAGTGAGACAGAGACCAACTGAGGTTTATTTTCTTTATACATTTTCAAACGTAACGGCTGCGAAATTTGTCGCCCTTTTCTTTAATTGGCATTATATCAAAACCAAACCCCAAAGACCAAAGACTCAACTGAAGTTTGACCACTTTCTATTCGCACGAGAAGAATGAAAAGAAACAATTCCGTAAATTTAACAACTTGATAGGGGGAGACAGACAAACTTATGTGGCAGGCACTTGGTACATGGTGAATCTTTGTCATCGAAATGTTTTCACCATCTGCCTGTCGCATCTCTTTTTGGTATTTGCCTTACTCATTGGTTAATAAATAAGATAGACGTTCTTTGCTTCTCAGATAGTATGCTAATCATATGCACGTTTACCTAAATTTATGGTTCATTGTTAAGAACTTTTAAGCCCCATGAAAAGTCCACTTAGAAGTTACACATCTTAAAAGAATTTATCACAGTTTTCAATTTCACTTCTAAATGGGTTTTGGTTTTCTATGATAAGCTTGGGGAACAAAAGAGAAAAGTTTGAATTAATTTATAGAAAATATTTAAGGAATTTTTCTGTTGGGATAAATAAAAGAAATGCAATTTTATGAAATTAGTTTGTATAAAATTGTAAAATTGAGTTCTAGAAAATATATGATAAAAGTCATTTCAGCATTTTTTTAGTTTTATATATAAATAAATGTATTAAATAGCTATTTAAAATTTCAAGTTTTTTTTTTAGATTTTTTAATTCTTTTATTAATTTGTTAAAAGTTTACTATATAACAGTCGAATCAACTATGTAGTTTAGTAAGTGCAAAAATAAATTAGATTTTGATTATTTTAAATCGATTTAATATGATACAAAGTAAGAAATATGCATATGGTTAATATATATACATATTCTAAGATTTGTATACGTTTAGTTTTATTTATTTTAATATTACTAAAAACAGGTGCTTTAATTATACGATATATAGAGTTAATAAAAGATTTAAAATAAAATTTCAAAGAAGTAAATAAATTTGCTATTAAGTTCTATTGTTTAAGAATTAAAATAAAAAGGTTGAAGTATGAAGTGGTAACTCTACTCATTTTCCATAAATAACTTTATTCATTTTCCATAAAAAAGCTATTATTTTTATTATATAAGAAGCTTTAGTATAAGCATACCCGTATAGTATAAGAAAGTATATAATAAAGTATTTCCTAAAGTAAAAATACCTGATAATACTCCTCACTCAGTTAGTTACATTCTAGGCAAACAACTCTAAAAATTTGACTACCTTGGCACAATCCCACGCCCAGGAGCTTTTCACATGCTTCTCACAACTCTCACACCTCTTTCTCTCGAGCGTCGATAGAATTAGCCATCGGTTCTATCGAACCGAGAGGTATATCGCCCGACTGCTCAACCGATTCATCATGATTACACAACATTCCAGAGTTGCCGCTGTGACGAGACATAATTCATTAACATATTTATCGGCCAATACTAGATCGATATCTCTGTGTCTAAGTCTCTAAAGAGAGATAGACTCTCGCACACACTCGTCGAGTGGCGCTGACAAGATTACGAGTGCGATCTGCCATGCTGCTAATCCCCCTAATGGCAGACGAAGTCGTCCCATCCCTCCTCTCTCTCCCTCTCCCTCTCTTTCGCCGCAGCTAATACCCAAAACGGTAGCCATGCAAATCGATGCGCTGTAACAGGTGCCGTTGTCTCACCATGACTTGTTGCTTGATCTGCTCAGGCAGAGACACAGAGAGAGAGAGAGGGAGAGAGAGAGGCGCTCTGTTGGCACTCTGTTAGTTCAAGTTCAAGACTGCGCGAAGCGTCTTCAGTGCGCTGTTAAGTAGCTGTTAAGCTTCTGCTGCTGCTCCAACTCTCCCGTGTAGAGTGCGCTGTAAGTTTTGGAGAGTGCGCTCGCTCGCTCTCGCTCTCTCTCTCTCTCTTGTTCTCTTTTTTGTTCTGCCGAAGACGAGACCAGACGCGACGCTCGCTCGACCGTGAGTGTGTCTGCCTGTGTGTGTGTGTGTGTAGAAATGGGCTCGCGCTTTTCTTTGCCTTTGCTTCTTCGTGCGTCTGCAATGCTGTCGACGCTGCTGTCGATGTTGCTGCCACTGCATGGCTTTCTGTAGCCGCTTTCTCTGCCGATCTGTCGCTGCTGCTGCTGTTGTTCTTGCGTGCGCTCTCTCTCTCTCTCGGTGCGGTTCTTCTTCGGCAAGTGGAGACCTCTGGGAAAGGCATAAAAGTGGCGCACTCTCTGGCCCAACAGCCATTGCGCGTAATGCAATTGAAGTGCTAACAGCAGCAGCGCCCCGTTCACTCAGCAGCAGCAGTCACAGCAGCAACAGCAATCGCAGCAGCAACAGCAGCAGCAATAGCTTTGCCCCGCAGCAGCAGCAACAGCAGTGTGGACATATAATTTAAAAAACTTCTTTTTTTTTTTGGTTCGAGTGAACTCTGTCTCGACAGTGTCTGTGCAACATTTGGTGGCAACTCTTCCTTCCACACAAACACACACACACGCCGCAGGGGCCACAGCCTCCTCCCCGTTGATAACGCAACACAAGTGTCGAAAGTGTGAAAGTGCATTTTTTTCTGTTCATCAAAGATAAAGAAAACAAAAAAAGCTAAAAAAAAAATTCGCGAAAGGATTCTCGCTAAAAAACACAAAACAAAACTCAAAAACACAAACGTTCGCAAAAGGAACAACAACAATTCAATTAACGGAAGTTCCCCGTGTGCAATACCGTAAACCAAAAGCAGAAGGTAAGAATTAAACCCTTATACCATTTTGTGAGAGAGATAAAACCCCCAAAAAAGTGTTGTAAAAACTCAAAGGAAATGAACAAACATACATTTTTTTTTAAATTTTTTTTTATCTTACGTGTGCGAAAACTTTCAAATTGAAATCTGTCGATCAAAAAACAACTACAATATACGAAATAAATCGATAAAACTGCATAAGAAAAAGTAAAATCATTTTGCATGATGATAAATCAAATATTTCTGTCATATCACACAATGTGACTGAATACACGTATATCAAAATAAAAAAATAAAAATGCCATAAAAAAGCAAAACAATATGTAATAAACATGCAAATAAAATAATAAAATAGAGTATCAAAGGATTTGATAAATAAATAATACGTATATTAAATAATAAATCTTGGCATTTCATAACTAAAAGACATTTGAAATAAAAAAATATATGGTAGAATTTAATAAGTAATAATACATTTTATAAATAATAATATATTCTCAACCAAAAAAAAAATAAAATAATATAAATAAAATAGGTATTTTAAAATACAAATACAGTAATTTATAAGGACATGCGTACAAGTTTTTTTTTCTCTTTTTCTCGTATATATATACATTTATATTATTTATAAGTATATAATTTTACGTATCGATTGCAATGCATAATTTTAGCATGTAGCACAGACAGATACATATTTATATTTACATTTATTTTGATATGTAGAATAGAATCAAACTCAACTGAAACTTAGTATTACTTTTGGCATATTTATGGAATATGTTAACAATATTAAAATTTATTATTTTAATACTAATTTAAGCAAATTAGAAACCCTTATATTATTACTTACGGTTATATACTTGTATCTGCTTTAGAGAGATTTTAGAGATCTATACCAAATCTATTTTTGCTAATAAGGATATTTTTTGAATTCTAAGAAGAACTCTTAACTGCTTTGACAACTCTGCTGGACATTTCTTGGTCACTCTTCTATATCACACATCAACCTTGCCCCTCTTTCCTTCTGCTCTGTTTGCACTACAGTTTCATAAGCAGGCGCTAAACAAAAGACTTAGGCAACGAACTTGACGCGATGCGTTCTTCGAAAATGAGTGCAAATTATGCATGCGTGCAGGTGTCTAAGCACACACATCTCTCTCTGTGTGTACACATGTGTGTGTATGAGTGTGTGTGTGTGTGACCACTCCCTCTCCTCCTCCTCCTCACCCCATCACCTTCACAAACATTTCAAGTTCAACTGCCACATGGATTTTTGATTTCAACTTGCAACATTTTTACTGCAGCCCCTCACCCACTCTGTTAGGTCTCTCTCTCTCTACGGTCTATCTTTCACACACTCACACACACACACACACACACACACGTGCAGAGTGGCACATTTAATGCTCTTTCTTTTAGTCGCTTGACTTAACTTGGCGCTGCTTTTGCGCTGCTTCTGCCTCTGCTTCTGCTCTGCTTTTGCCTCTGCTTCTGTCTCTGCTTTACTCGACTTTTTTATTATTATTTTAATGCTTGCGCTTTATATTTTCTGTTAAAGTCATTAACGCAATTAACCGTTATTACCGGGCCGCCATCGTCGTTGCCGGCGACGTCGCTGTCGCTGGTCACCCAATTCATTAGGAAAGCATTTAGTGTAGAAAAAGACACACACACACAATGAAAAGCGGCAGCAAAAAGCAACGGGCCAAAAGCATGAGAAACGCATTAAAAAAGCAGCAGCAACAACAGCAGCAGCAGCAGCAGCAAAAAGCGCACGCAGCAAAAAAAAGAGACGAATGCGGAGCAGCCGCTGTCCCCCTCCCCGTTTCTTCTGTGGGGCAGCAGGCCCCCTCTTGCAGCTGCCCACCGGCGTCTGCTTTTTATGGCTGCACACACACATACATACGTACACACACACGCGCACAGGGGGCGACATATGTGGGCACATTGCGAGCAGCGGCAGCAGCAGCAGCCAAAAATGTTGCTTGACTTTGCGTTGAAATAAAAGTTTATTGTTTCTTTTCGACATTGCCCCCTCTATTCCTCTCCCTCTCTCGCTGTGCCTCTTTCTATGCCGTGTTCTTGTTGTGCCGCCCCGGAAATAACGTAATAATGTTGCATACAAAAATGACTTGTTGTTTTATAATCTAATCGTAAAACAAGCGACCAAAAAGACCGACCGCTTTTAGAGACTTCTTGGAGAACATGTAACATGTTGCACGCTGCTGCCAAATGACTTGGGCAACGAACTTGCAACACAGCAGGCGGGCAGGGGAGGGCGGCCAGTGGGGCAGGCAAGCGGGCACCTCATGGACATTAGAGCAGGCTTCCCAGGCGATTAATTATGCCATGCAAATTTCCACTCAATGCTCAATTGCTTTTCTCATGGCCAGATGTTGCTCCCCCCCTCCTGCTGCTGCCCCCTGCTGTGTCTACTTGCAACGCATGCAACAGTGCAGCAAATGAATGAGGTTTCTCTCTCTCTCTGTGTCGTTATCTGTCGTCGTTTTGTTGCTGCCGCTGCCGCCGGCGCCATTCGGACGTCGATGCGTGTCGGGAGCTCCGAAACTGACCCAAATCTGCCAGAGCGCTCGCTCCGCTTGCCCCGCCAAGAAAGCCGACACCAACAGCAACGTTAAGCGCTAAAAGCTTTTCATTTTGTTGTTGTTGCTGCTTTTGGTCTCTTGGCCCACTTTTCAATGTGTTAAGACTGCGTTGCTTTTTTCGTGGCAATCAACTTGCCAACTCTCGCAGCGGAAATTGATGAAATCGATTTTCATTAGATTAGAATAAGCACAACAACAACAACATCACAACAACAGCACAAAAACAACATGTGACTGACAGACAGTCTGAAAAAACGCAGTTACCAAAGGTTCCAATCGAACTGGGCCTGGGAAAGCCTGGGAAAGTGAAGAAAATAAAGGAAAAAAAAAACAGAAATGCAGTTCAGAGCGAGTAGGGAAATGTTATTGAAACTTACAGGGCTGCCATGCACTGTAAATGTTATATATCTATGAAATATGTGGAATATTTAAGGCACTAATGGTTAGGTATATAGTAAGTTTTATTTATGACATAGTTAATATATTTGCAGCAAGTTGAAAGCTTTAAAAAATTTTGTTTAAATGAAAATTAAAATGAACTGAGCTTAGTAAGCAATTTGCATAATAACTTGTGCATTTTAAGAGTTCTATGAAAAACTACTATATCTGCTAGGCAGTCTATATATGGTAAAGTATGAATTTTACTTAAAACATATAGAAGTTCCTAATGTAATCAAAATAATGTGCAAATTATTCACTAATATATGCTTAGTAGCTTAGAAATTCAGGAGATTTAAACAGGTTTTTTTCAGTTCTTTCAGATATTATGATAGATAGATAGATATATAGATATGTAGCTGCTTTTGAGTAGCTATACTATATATTAAGGTTAACTTTACACAAAATGTATTCCAATTTTCATACTCCTTTAATTCTTTACTTATATATCAATAGAAGCTTAGAGATTCTTGAAATGCGAACAAATTTCTACATTTATCTCTGTAATTCTGCTCTTGGGATGGAGGCAAGCTTCTGCCAGCTGCACAGTCAGTAGCAGCCTAAGCAGCTTAGAGAACAGAACTCGATTATGCAGCCTGATTCCAAGTTTGGTGTGCGCGCTTTGCTCGGGCTGGGAAAAAAACTGGAGATAGACGGCGCTATAAAGCGAGGCTTACGCTGCGCTTATCTGTCATAATTTGCTTTGGCATCAGCTTTGCCTTAGTTTGTGTGTGTGTGTGTGCAACAACTGTTCTAAAGTGTGGCAGGCAGAAGAGCTGTGGCAAGTAGCTGAGTAGGGAGAGGAGGCGGCACAAGCTGCTTGGCATTTGGGGCTGCTTGTTGCCGCTTGGCTGCGGCAGTTGTAACCGAATGCGCTGTGGCACAGTTTAGTTGTTGTTGTTGCTGCTGTTGATGTTGCTGTTGTTGTTGTTGTTGTTGCTGCTGCCTTGGCGCTGACCCACATTGGCGCCACAGCGCAGCCAACGAAATCAGCACCTGCTGCAAAGTGTCGCGCGAATGGCATCGGAAGAGGCAGAAGGCGAGACAGAAACATAGCCAAATTGTCATAGTGTCTCCCAGAGTTCCTCTTTCCACTTGTCTGCCCACTCCTCCTACTCCTCCTCTGCAGTCCCTGCTCCATTGTGTGCGCTGACAATGTGAAGTGCCTGTTGAATGGTCAGCGATATCGCGTACTGAGTGCCGTCTAAGTGGTGAGTGAGTACTCACACTAATCGTTGCCCCTACAGCAGGAGAGGAAGAGGGCAGAGTAGTGGGATGCCAACACATTGTTCCATTTTGCGCAAATCTTATCGACAATGAGCTGGCACATTTGTTCCAGCTCAAAAATCTTTTCGTTTTCTGCTCCCCCCAAAAAAAGATAGAAGAAGAACTGTGCTAAGCAACGGTTCTCGCGGCCCACTGACCACAGCTTAGACTTGAGATATATGTGTGCTATATACTAGAAACCATATACTATTTATTTATATATTATACATGCTGTAGAGCAGCCTCAAATGTTTTGGCTTTCTTTGTTGTTTGTTTTCATTATGTTTTGATTTCTTTCAATTTGCTTCGATTTGTCACATTTAGTCGCGCTCTTTTGTTCACTCTTCGCTGACTCAAGTGGGTCAAAAGCTTAGTAAGTCTGGCTGGATGAGTCTTCTATGGAGTTGCCAATTCTGGAATTTATTTGTGCTCACCCCTTCTCCGCCCTTGCCCAATTTCATTCACTTTTATCTTGGAATCCGCCCAATTTTCGTGCTCTTTAGCATTTTACGTTCTTTCGTCTTGATTAGCACCCACAGATGATCTCAGCGTGTCGTGTGACTTGTCTGGGCTTGTCTGTTACCACTCTCAGCAGGGCCTGATGGATTAACAAGTTCATTCCCTTGGTAACGCCATGTTTCATGCGTGTGTGAAAGTGTTCCCATTTCGAGTGTCAACTTCAAGTTTTGTCTCTGCTTCTTCCTCTTTGGGCACTTTCAACACGTTCTTGGACTGAAAATGATATCATTGCACTTGATGTGGCCCAGAGTGTTGTTTTCTATGTGTGTGTGTGTGCGTGTGTGTGCGTGGACTGTGTCCAGACTGCGATGGCTTTTAATGAGCTATCGCTTTAATTATGCCTTATGCGTATGCAAATGATGCGCTCTAAGCATGTCTGTGTATGTGAGAGTGTGTGAGAGTGTGCCAGTGTGTGTGTGTGTGTGCCTGTGTGTGCTTGTGTCTGTGTCTGTCTGCCTAAGTGCGCCTAAGTGTGTTTGTAGAGTGTGCGAATGCGTTTGTCTGATGCGTCTTCTTGCTCTCTTTTTTTCTGTGGAAATTGGAGCAACTGCAGCCAGAGTTGGCATCGTTCACACACAATCGCTCAGCCCCGTCCCGCCCCGTACCGCCCCCTCCCTCAACGCTCAGCGAGGCGTTGCACATTTGCATGGAGTGGCTTTTTAATGAAAATGCCGTCCAAGTTGGCCAAGTTTGTGTCTTAAGTCTTTTGTTTGCAATTCGGTCAAGCAATCAAATAGAAAGCAAACAGTTGTTGTTGGGGCTGCTTCTCGTTGTTGTTGTTGTTGTGGTTGCTGTTGTTGCTGCTATTGTTGCTGTTGTTGTTGAGGCTGCTGTTGCTGTTGCCGCTGATTGTTGATTATGGGAGCACTTTGTATTTGCTTTGGTTCCTTGTGCTAGTCGTTGGCAAGTAAAATCATGTCCATGTCGCCTGGTTTCCCTATCGTTCTCTCGCTCGCTCTCTCTCGATACATATATGCCCCTCTCTCTCTCTCTCTCTGCCTCCCTGTCTGCCACGTTTTAATTGTTTGTGCTGTTGCTGTTAGTTTAATTACTCAGCATGTTATTGTCGCTGCCGCTGCCTCTGCTGCCGCTGCTGCTGCCTCTGCTGCTGCCTCTGCTGCTGCTTGTGGCATGCAAATACACACACACACACACACACACTCCCCGATAGCTTCGCTCGTCCATGTGCCAATCTCGCTGCCACATGCGGCGTAGCAATTTCTTTTTGCACTTTCCACTCGCTCCGCGCTCGATTGAATGATGACGCGGCGACTGCCACCGCCACTGCCATTGCCACTGCGCTGCTGCCACGCTGCCGCACTGCACCACTGGCCAGGTGGGCTACGGGCTATTGGTGTGGCAGGGGGCCAGCAGTGCTTTTTCTCTTTTCAGCGCGTATATCAATAACCCATTAGAGAGGGAGCGAGACAGGGAGTGGGGCGAGCAGGGGGAAGCGACTAGTAGATACCGTTACGCAGCAACTTTTCAGAGAGAGACACAGAGAGAGAGGTAGGAAGGGGGAGTGGGGGCAAGGTAGCGGTTTACAAGCCGAAGAACATGTTGTTGCCGCTGCGGGAAACCAGAATGAAGCCAAGACCAGGCAACGGCATAATGATCTTAATGATGATGACAATGCCGTTGCTGCTGCTGCCGCTGCTGCGCCTGTCGATGCTGGAGCAGAGGTACCCGCAGCTTCCAGCTGACCATCAACTATGCTGCTTCTGCCGCTGCTGCTGCTGCTTCTTCTGCTGCCCGCAAAGTAGCTTAAATTAAAAAAGTTTCTGTTTCGAAATGAAAACGTGTTCTCTCTCGCTCTCTCTCTCTCTCCCTCTCTCCCACTGTCTCACTGAAAAGTGCATTTCTCCAAAGCCGATTGTTATGATGATCAGATTCGGGTATAACTAATAATTAACGTGCATTGTTTAGACCCCGCGCGCGTCCGCTCGCTCGCGCTGAAAGCCGAGAGAAGAACCAGGAAGATAGCGATGGAGATGGAGATGGAGATGAGGATGAAGCCATAGCCCACTCTCAGCGTCCAACTGGAGTCAGTTAATAGCTGCGAGTTTATGGCTTATAAGGCCGGGGGTCGATCGATCTACCGATCGATCCAGCGAACGGGGCAGCTCTTTCAGGCCGCTTCTCACAATGCTCTTAGCGGGGCAATTTATCACAATATTTATCACAAGTTTGAAATGTGATAATTCTCTCTCTTTCTTTCTCGCTCTCTCTCGAGATTCCTACGTATTTTTTGTGCAACTGTAAATCTGAAAGATCATTTGCGAGTTAAGAGATTTATATATTTAAAGGCATTTTAAAGTAGAAAACAAAAGAAGAGAATAACATTATAAAGAAATCTAGTGGGTTTTAGCGCATGATTAAGCTAATTCGAACTAGAAATTTGTGCATAATTGAGATTTATCTTTGAAAAAACTTACCAATTTATTTATTATTTAGACTTATCTTTTGTTATTTAGTTGCAGAAAATAGCTAAGCTTATATAAACTGCAAATAAATTCATAATTTAGCCTTATTTATTTTATTTTTGTGTAGAAAATGTTTGCGCCAACATTTCTTGCAATTAACTTCACAATTTAGACATCTTATCTATAGAAAATATTTAAACAGAGTATGCTTTGTATTTTTTATAACTTAAACCCATTTTATTCCATCTATCTATGGAAATTCCTAAGCAAACATAACCTACAACTTAGTGCATAATTTAGACCTTAAATACTTGTAGTACCTGAGAAATCTCGTTAAGCATCTCAAAACTCTCGAAAGAAGTGTGTTTGTTCTGCCTGCCAAGTTGACACTACTTTCTCCAGCTCTCTCTATCTCTCTTTCTCTGCTCCAGTTCTTAACTTTTTGACTAACGAATCGCAAATTTCTTCTCTTTCTGTTTGCAGTGAAGACTGCAGCGCGCTGTGCCACACTTGAAGGTAAGTTTCGCTCGATGACGATGACGATGACGATTGCAGGTGGCGGCAATGTTGAGCCACATTTTTAGCTTGTTTTTTGGCCAGAAAAAGCTGTCTTGCAGCATCTAATCTGTGGCTATTTTAAGCCTGCACATTGCCTTGCAATCAGTTGGCAATTAGTCACTCACAGTGACTGACAGACAGAGGGACAGGTGGACAGAGGGACGGAGGGACAAAGGGAGAGACTGACTGACTGACGGGCAGCAATGATGCTGCCGCCCATCTCTCACAATTAGGGCGCTGCGTGGCTGCAGATAAATGTCAGTCGCTTTGCTCGCCACAGCTAATTGACGATCTGCAGTGGCGGCTGCGGTGGCGGTGGCGGTGGCAGCGGTTGCGATGGCGGCAGCTTTGCGCTTTGGCGGCAGCGTTGGCGGCGTCCAATGACATTGAGTAATGCGGGCAACGCTTTACTAGCAGCAGCAGCAGCAGCAGCAGCAACTTTTGCAGTTGCAAGCGGTGGCATTGGCCATTGCTTTTGATTTGTTTGAAGTTGCGATCTGTTGTTGACGACTGCGCAACAATTAAGGCCGCAGTTGTTGTTGCTGCTGTTGCAGTTGTTGCTGCTGACAAAACGAAAATGAATTGCCGCTTTCAAAATAGAAGAGGACAAAAGCAGGCGGCAACATTTTTGCCCCAACCAACAACGCCCCAAGTTGCCGAGTTGCCACAACAGCTTTGCCGCAGCTTTTCTTTGGGCGCGTCGCAGTGCCCCCTCCCCTCTCTCTCTCTCTCTCTCTCTCTCTCTCTGTCTATCTCCATCTAATTTATTATCTGATGCAGCTGTAAGATGCATCTTCATGCTGCCACAAGAGCAGCCCGGCTGCAATTCCACGTTGTGCGTTGTGTGCGTTGCGCTGCCGCGCCCATTGGCCATGGCCGGAGCTGGAGCTGGAGCCTCTGCCAGTGCCTGGGTATGGCTCTCGATCTTGGGTATGGGTAAAGACCTGGGCCTGGGCCTGGGCAGCGCTGCCCGAGGCAATTAATTTCTATGTCTATTTTTAATTCGCCTTTTGATTATTGTTCCAAGTGAGGCAGAGGCAACAACAACAGCAACAACAACAACAAGAGTAACTGCAACTGCAACGTGGTAACGGTGATGGTGCACAGCATCGATTTTTGTGGGCGTGGCTGGAGTATGCTTTGCCACTTAGCAGTCAATATTTCGATGTTGTCAGCACGGGGGAAAACAGAAACAATAACAAAAGACTCTGGCAACGAACTTGCACGGCGCAGCAATCCAATGACTTAGGCAACGAACTTGGCGTAGATAGAGAAATGACTTAGGCAACGAACCTGAGCATGTTAGAAGCGAAATGACTCAAGCAACGAACTTGGCCATCGATAGAGAAACGACTTAGGCAACGAACTCGGCCATAGTCAAAAGACTAAGGCAACAAACTTGCGCATGTTAGAGGCGAAATGACTTAAGCAACAAGCTCAGCCTATAGAGAAATGACTTAGGCAACGAACTTCGACTGCACTTGCCATTGTGCACTAATTAAGCAGTATACCAAGGCAGCTGTTGTTGCTGCTGCTGCCGTTGCCGTTGCCGCTGGTATGAGGAAGTTGTTGCTGCTGCTGCCGCCGCGTGTATCAGTCGCTTGCATCTCTCGCTGACCATTCTTCGCCAGCCACATCTCCTGCTCTGCTCTTGGCCGTTTTCTATTGCGATTTAGCTGCACTTTTATCTCGTTTATCACCGCACCGAACACTCGCACATCCATTTCCGGCTGAACCAAAGAGCGTTGCTTTGTCTTGCACTCGCTTTCTTCTGTGTCTCCTGCTTCTTCCTCTTCTTCTCCAGTCTCTCCTTCTTCTTCTACTTCATCGATGTTCGTTAACGCTTCGCTAATCGCTGCAATCAGCAGACCCCCCCCCCCCCGCTTTCTTCAACCACATCATCTTGCTGTCAGCGATTTTTCATGGCGTATCATTTTAAGCATCTGCGATAGCTGCCACATTGATTTATTATCGATAAATCGCAAATTGTTTGGCACACATTGTCAGCCAATTAGCTGACGTTTAATCAATTACAGACTGTTAAATGTCAATAACTACGTTTCGATAAATTCCGATAATTATCGATAACTGTTATTTGGAGATTTCCTCTTGAAATAATTCAACAATTAATCGATTAGTTTTGCTCAATAGCCTGTTACTTTGAAATCAATTATATATCAATAATATCGATAACTCTATTTTGGCAATTTCCCAGATAATAACAAACCGATTACCGATCGACAGTTATGGTAATTACTTTTCACGCACACACACACACGCACGCATAAATCGATATAAACTAATCGATTGTTTTTTTTCTGCTCATACAAAGAAAATGAATTCAATTTCGCTTTTTGCTTTAGCGAATCTTTCGCTTTTCGATTACTTTGAACTGCTGAGGCATTTATCACGCTGCGAGTGTGTCTGTGTCTGTGTGTGTGTGTGTCAGTGTGTGGGGCAGGCGAGCAACCTCATCATTGTCACGAATGATCGTGATCGTGTTCGTGATCGTGGCCGTGATCATGATCATCTTTCCCCCTACGATCCTCATTACGAAGTGGCAATTGTTAATTTATTGTTTTCGGCTGCCCGCGAGCGTTTATTGATTCAGCTGGCCAATTATTGTGCAAATAAATTCCAAATTGCGTGCGGCAACAACAACAACAACAGCAGCAGCAACATTGCGGCAAACTTGGCCAACGACAAAGTGTTCGCTTCATGAACTTGGCTCAATGTTGCCGCTGCTCGAGTAGTTGTTGCTGCTGTTGTTGCTGTTGTTAATGGTGATGTTGTTGTTGTTGCTGTTGTTGTTAACGTGGCCAAGCCACATACATTTTTTGTACTTTATGGTCAATTTTGAGCGTGCAACAAACAACAAGAACAAATGGCCAATAGCATCGGCTAACGGACAAGCCAAGTTCAGTTGGGGAGGGAAGAGTGTATAGGCGGGGCAGGGGCGGAAAACAATGCGTTGTACTATGCGCCTACAAATTGTCACGCGGTACCGACTGCTAATGAGCTTAATCGAGGGGCGAGTGGGGAGAAGGAATAGATAGAGAGAGAGAGAGAGAGAGGGAGAGAAAGAGATCGAGCAGCTCATCCTGCGCTCAGGAATCCTTTGCTGCAGCGTCGCTTGTCATTTGTTTGCTCACTTTATGGCTGCAAGGCTGCCAGGCTGCCAACAATGCCAACTTCATCTTCGTCTGCAGCAGGAGCAGCAACAACAGCAGAGGCAGCAGCAGCAGCAACCATAACAGTAACAGTAACAATAACTCGGCCTGCGGCAACCGCTGCTGCTGCTGCTGCTCCGCTTGCTTCTCCTGGTGCTGCTGCTGTTGCTTGGGGCAGCTGACTGACAGACATGGGGATTAGCATTAAACATCGGACGGGGCCCATCAATACCAAAACGAATGGCGAAACAAAACAAAGGTGCGCTCAGAAGAGGCAGACAGACACAGGCGAAAAAGAGACACAAATACATAGACAGCGACAGCGACAGAGATAAAGACGATGCCGCTGGCAAGGGAAAAGACATTTGGATGCAGCAGCAGCAGCAGCTCCTCCTAACTCGCCACTTCTTCCTCTTTCTCTGGAGCAGCTCGCGAATGTTATGCAATTTCAGCTACTTAATGCCCATCAGTCAATCAGTCCGAATGTCTGTCATCACATTTTGTTCACTTCTCCAGCTGCTCCCTCTCTAACCCACTCTCCCTCTCTCTCTCTGTCCCACTGTCTCTCTGTTCGCACAGCAAGTGAAGTGCTTGGGGCACAGCGGCTCGACTCGAACTTGAATTCAAATTGAGGTATTTGAATATAAAGTAGAGTTTTTTTTTGTTGCCTGCAGGCGCTCGCTGTTGCTGTTGCTCTTGGCTGCCTCTGCCTCTGTTAAGTGCCTGTCAAGACACTGTTAAGTGGCTGTTCATGTTAACAGCAGCTTGGAGTACTAATTAGACTAATTTTGAGCATAATCTAACGATTAATGTTAGCTTGCTGTTAATTCATAATAATTCTATAAAGACTATCGTTAAATGTTAACTTAACATATGCTAACTATCGATTAATTAGAGCTCGCAATTTATTGCGTTTCCATGCTCCTAAAAATCTATAAAATCGATCAGTTTGGCTCCAGCAAGTTTTTGTTTTTTCAATATAGCTTTTTAGTAATAAATATTTTCTTTTAACTTTTTACTTTCGTATACAAAACGATTTCCAAACAATATATCGATAATTGCAGAAAATTAAGAGCAGCGTTTTAAGCGATACTTTTAACTACTCAATCTACTTTTAATTTCCCAGTAAAAATACACAAGAAATCACTGCAGGCTTATGAACTACATGATTCCAGCGAAATCTAATTTCCAAAGCACTTTTATCGATAACTCTTAAGTCTCAGCCAAGAGTATGTTAGCTAACAGCAGAGCGCACTGGGAAAACCCTTCGAAAACCGCTCACATCTAGCTTGAAAGTAGCTTAATTAGCACTGGCCAAATTACAATTCGTCACCTTAACCGCCAGTTAGAGTGGCCAACAGACTGAAGACATTACACGTAGTTTGACTACCGGTTAGATGTGGCTACGCTACGCTCTCTCAGCCTGCCTGCAACTCTTGCTTCCTTCTCATCTGCCTCCTCCTTCCAGGCGGCTCCTAATGAGCCTTAATGGTTTGTTAGGCGCAGTTTTTATTACTTGGCCAAGTTGAGAGATGCTGCGAGCCAGCTGCGATTTGCACACTCGACCATTTTCGGCGGGCAATTTGGAAAGTGAGGAGTGGGAGAGGGAGGCCAATTGAATTGGCCAAAAGGCAAGAGAGCAAAGGAAATTCGCTTTGGCCATTTGCCGCAAGCCCTGCTGCAATTATATGGCACAATACCGTATAGTCTTTTACCGTATATATCGTCTAGCACATGGTACATATGGCATATGGGGTAAGCGGCAAAAACAACGGCTAAATGGGCTATGGGGCTACCGGCAGCTGAGGAATCCGTTTTGGCCGAGAAAGTTGCGCTTTAAGCCATCGATCAAGCGGCGGTTCTAAATCGATACGATAACAACAACAACAGCAGCAACAACAACAACAAAACGCCGCCAAGTCAACCAAATTTAGCAATTTAGCCATAAACGAGCGACCAAATTGCCACGCTAGTTGCCTGTTGCCTGTTGCCAACTGCATTGGCCAATGTGGCCGACTGGCTGACGGCCTGCTGACTGGCAGTTTAAGGCTCATTAAAAACGCCCCAAATGCACCCGCTATGGGCAGCAGTAGCTCCATTTTTAGCTGCCACAAATCAGAGCAAGACAGAGTGAAAGAGTGCGAGAGAGAGAGAGAGAGAGGACGAAGCCGCTTCACATATGTCGGGCGGCTTCATTATTGAAATGCGCTCATAAAATATGAGAAATAATTGCAATTATTGAGTCGCTTTTAACAAGCTGCAAAGTGCCAGTGCGGACTTTGGTTTCTTCGCCATGCACTGCGCGAAATTCGGGGCACAACACGCATTTGAAATAGAGCATAACCAAGTGTACTTGGAGCGGTAGAGCGTAGAGCTGCTTACAGGGTATAAAATAGTGGCATATTAAATGCATAACGATATTTAGAGCAGATTGAATGGTTATAGAAAAGCAGGGTATACAGCAGCTAAGCCAATAGGCAGCAAATAGACACATTTATATTTTTACAGGGTATTTTAATAGCTTAAACGTATATATATTACATTAAATTCTCCTAAGCTGCATCAATTTTTATATTAGATAAAAAAAAAATAATTAAATAGATTTTAAAAAGGAGCCATAGTTTACTCAAAGTTAAGGTTACTTAACTTAAAAGTGTAAAGTATATTGTGGCTTTGAAATATATTTATATTTCTCTCTACAGATTATTCCAACAGTTAAATTATATGCTTCACTTGAACAGGCTTTATTTAACATATTTCTCGACTTTGCTAAATAAAAAGCAACTCACTGTTTGCTGGGTATTTTGACAGAGAAATGTATTACAGGGTATATATGTAGATAGCTAAAAAAAGCTTTCTAAGCTTGCCATCGCTTTTCTAGTAATAAAACCAAAGCAAAAGACACGTTCAAATCAGTTTGAGTAATTTTCCCACTCACAACTCACACACAAATTTCTCGCAGTGTGCGCTGCAACCATTTGTGACAGAGGCAGCGCCCACGCGGCCGCCAAACCAAAGCTAACCAAACGCTCCGCTCCAGTCAAGCTGCACTATCTGTGGGCAGGCCAAGGCGAGGCAGGATGGACCCCGTCGACGTGGACCACGTCCAGACCGGGTCCAGATTCCTAGGCATTTCATGTGCATGTATTTGCATTTTTCATTTTTCCAACGTCTGCGGGATGTGATTGTTGTTGTTGTTGCTGCTGCTGTTGCTTTGGTTTAGTTTGTTTGTCAGACTCATTTGAATGCAGTCGCTATTTATGTTTTATGCTAAAGGCGGCCGCAGCAGATAACACGCAACCGGCAACTGGCAACGGCGACAACACCGCGCCTGGTCGCCAGTTAAGGCAATGCCTCGTCTTGGCCAGTTAACATTGTTACCTTTGTTAGCCCCAGCCCCAGCCCTCGACTCCAACTCCAACTCCAACTCCATCTCAACTCGCCTGGCAGCCTTTTAAGGCGCGCTAACTGCACTCACCCTCTAGACAGACAGACGGACGCAGAGACAGACAAAATGCAAATACTCTAGGCAGCGAGGCAGCGACCCCTTCTCAGCTGACCCCGACCCTCTATGGGCACTATACCATGTACCTCCCTGTACTGTATTCCCCATGGTCGTGTCGCTTATTGAGTGATCGCTCGCTGCGCTCTCTTCATAAATCAAAGCAAACGCACTTAGCCAGCGAATTATCCAGCCACTGACAGGGACAGACAGACAGACAGTGGGGCGAACGCACAGTGGACAAGTGTGAAGTGGACAGTGGTCAAAGTGATCGATGAAACAACGCAGAACTTTCCCAGCTCAGCGACTTGACCAACTTCGAGTTTCTTATAGTTGATTCTCATTTACGACTCTGCCAGTTATATTGGCTAATAGAAATCGGTATAATATAAAGCGATATAAAGGAATTGTGTATAATATAAGTTGCTATAAAGAAATTGGGTATAATATAATAGAGAAATATAAACAAGTTCGAATGTTGTCGTGGCTGAAGTTGCAAAGAATTACAAAAGCGAAAGAAAGGAAGAGGTCAGTAAAGTTAGGAATACAATCGAGTAGAAATAAACTGGAGGTATATAAAAGACAAGTTATTCAAGGTATATAAAAGAGCAACAAATCTAAATGGTATAAACTTAAATTATATAGCAGAGCAGCTATTCTGACTATATAACTGAAATAAACTCTACATAAATAAAAGAGCAGCATATACAGCTGATATAAACATATGGTATATAAAAGAGCGTCTATTCTAGCTAAAGCTATTTAAGAGAGCATCTAATTCAACCCAAATAAACTCAAATAAACTGCATGCGTAAATAAGAAATGAAAAGAATATGATAAGTTTGGAAAGCTACGGCATGAGCATAACAAAGCAAACCAATTTCAATTTAAATAAAAAAAATGGTATCAAAACCATTCAAGACTATAGAATTGCATACAGAAAATAGAAACAAAATGAGAATTGAAAAAGGTGTGTTCCCAAAAAAAAAAAAATAATAATGGATTGAAAATGAATTAGAACAAAATTTGAATAAAACTATTAAAATCAAACAAATATAATCCTCAATATACCGCTGAAATTAACAACTTTAAGAGCGTAGAAAAACTTACACAAATTCGACTGTTGCCCATTGCCTTCGCACCACTGTGCAGTGCCGCATGCTGTGTCAATTCGCTTAGGAAATTGCAATTTGAAAATCACAGTGAAAATTGTATTGCACTTGAAGTAGATCATGTGCTCGATAAGGCATAGATGCAGACCAAAGAGTTGTCACACTCACACACACACACACAGAGAGAAACACAAAGGAATCTGTGAAGATTTCAAATGGCAAAGCTCGTCTCATTTGCATACGCTCTCTACACACACATATACGTATAGTATGACTCTTTCTCTATATAGACCAACTTGGGTTGAACTGCTCTAGGTACGAGACTGCCCTGTAATTGCGTCTATCATATCATGAGAAGAGGCAGGGAGAGTCGGATGAGCAGGCGGACGGACAGACCTCCTGCTGGTGGTCAGGATTCAATTCAAGTTGCCTGACAGTTGCTGTTGCTGTTGTTTGTTGTTGCTGCTGTTGCTGTTGTTTTTGCTGCTGCTGCTGTTGTTGTCGGCATTAACGAGATGAACGAACAACGATAGAAGAATTCAATGTCAGCCTTCAGTGGGGTGTGGTGGGGCGAAAACAACAACAGCAACAACAACAACTTTGACATTTGCATCGTTAGCGCTGACAGAGCAACAGTTGCTGCTGCTGCTGTTGTTGTTGTTTCTGCTGCTGTTGTTGTTGTGCTTGTTGCTTCATTAGACAAAATAAAAACTGGCTGGTTAATAAGGCAGCTCAAGTCAATCAGCTGCAGTCACAGCCACAGCAACAACCCCAGCAACAGTTGCTGCAACAGCCACAGGAACAGCAACAGTTGCTGGCCAAATGCCGTTGCTGTTGCTGTGGCAGCCTCCTCTTGTGGCAGCCACAAACCGGTCAAAATTAACCTACTTAAGCGCACAACTGCTGTCGCTGCGCTGTTGCTGCTGTCTCTGACCGTTGCCTTTCCAAAAAAAAAAAAAAAACGAAAACCCGAAAAAACTCGAAATAAAAACGAAAAACAAGAAACGCGACGACCAAAAAAAAAACTTTTCTCAAAGCAAAACAAATCTTCTGTACGTGCCTCAGATGAAGACGATGCTGCTACCCACTCGACCTCCCCCCCCCCACGCTCTACCCTACCCTTCCTCCATCAAAATAAACTTCCCACCCCCATACAAAAGAAAATTTCTTTGGCTTTCTTGGCAGAAGAAGAAGAAGAAATTTTCCAAATTATAATCATAGATCATGTGTATGTTTTCCAAGTGTCGTGGCGTGAGTCACGCGCTCATCACTAGAAACTACGATGGCAACACGCCCCCTTTTTGTCGAGCCTGACTAACCGAATTCGATATAGTAACGGGAGAGCATGAGAAAATTTATGGGATTAGATTGATAAGGCTAAAACTATCACATAATTAAGATATATCGATAGTTGGTTACTATCGCATAGCTGTGCTATCTATCGATTAAAATTTCTTCTCAGGAGGGAGAAGACTCTACTAGGCCAGAAACTCCCTTAGGTATTGATAGATGTATCGCGTTGCCTGCTCACTATGAAAACTATCGCGTAACTGAGATATATCGATTACAAAGCACTTACTATCGCATAGCTGTGGTATCGCAGTAGGCTTCTGCTTCTAGTTCAATCGGACAACATTGAGAATGCTTCCCAGGCGCAGCGCAGACTCTTCTATGGTTTGACAAGCTATCGAATTGCCTCCTCCAACGGGGCGTGGGGAAAACTATCGCATTACGCGCACGCCATGGCATATCATGACAAATGTGTGTGGCGAATCCGTATCTGGTGTCAGTTGGTTTCTCTCTCTTCGCAGATTGTTAGATTCCTCTCCAGCTGCAGACTCCAGACTCCGGACTCAGTGTTCTTAATGGGTTCCTGCGCGTTTTTGAGGTTAACCGCAACTGGAGATTGGAAAAGAGGAAAAGCAGAGACGGAGAAACACAGATAGAGAGAGGAATGCCTGAAAATGGATTGGAAAACTAACCGCAATCGCGACGCAGCAGTGGCAGCGCCTGGGAAAGGGGTTGCTCTGCCAGACAGGGGAGGGGGAGGTGTTGCAGGGACTTGGGTCAGCGGTTTAGTCACAGCTGCAAGACGCGGTGGGATGAGGCGAGTCAAGACGAGACAAGACGAGACGAGACAAGTCGAGTTGGCCATTTGACCAGGGTTAATTGATTATCACGGCGCTGGCCGCAATTCCAGCTACCCCCTTTTGCCTCCGCCCATGCCCCTGCTACGTCATTTTGCGTGTTGCAAATGACAAGCGTCACGAGATCAAAGCAGCAGAGCAGGAGGCAAAACCGAATCAGAATTTTCGCTAGCAGCTTTTGGCTAACAAGCTAAGCCTGGTTGGAGTGCTTGGAGTGGTTGGGGTGGCTGGAGTGTGGAGTCTGGTAGCAGGGCGACGTGACTGTTGCAGTTGCAGTTGCAACAGGCCGAAAACTGCAACAGGCTGGAAAATCAAGTGATTACTGTCTGGCATCACGAGTAATGAAACGTGACTCAAATCGCAGTTAAACACCCCGGCGACAGTGCGACCGACACAACACACACACACACCAACAAACACACACATACACAGTATTACACACGCTGCTGCGGCTGCAGCTGCACTCGGCCAAATCCCAAAACGAACGAGCTAAAACACGAGGCAAACAGCAATTAGAACAGTCCAAAAACAACAGCAACAAGTCCAAAACTGGTCAACAGAGCAGGCAGGCAGGAGGAGGAAGGCAGTAGGAGACTGCTGGTAGTAGGAGACAGCAGCAGGAGCAGGCAGCAGGCAGCTGGAGAGGCGCATCTTCTCAGCGCATTGAGAACTACATCATCAATGTCGTTGCATGTCAGACCATTTGGATAATGGCGGCCATTTGGTGTGCAGTGTCGACTGGCAGCAAGCTCCTGATGCTGAACAGGATGCTGGTGATGCTGCTGCTGCTTCTTCTTGTTTAGGATGTGCAACAAGACACCAACTACATGAGCGTCTGTCTGACTTATCTCGCACCGCTGCCCCCACGAGCTACTTACCCAGGTTAACAAGAGCAAGCGCCTGCATTCGGGAGAGGGAAGGGATTCTTATAGAACTCCTCCTAGCATGGAATGCCTAGCTCAAAGTTCAGCAAGTAACCAAGCGAGAACATTTGCAATCGCACAGTCGAGTCGCAATACCATTTTTGGTAGTGCAACCTAACGAGCAGCGGAGCATGAAGAGAACTTGGGAAAACTTAAGAGATTCATAACATCAGCTCGGTTCAGCATGTGAAATTATTAGAGAGAGTATTTAAATGCCAGAACTATCCATAACTTCAATAAGAGCACTAAATAAAATCTATAAACTTATCAAACTATATTTATTAAGCATCTATCGATTTATCTAGTGAAGAAATACATTTAAAAATCGTTTGTACATTCAAATTTATTGAATATTAACTCAGTCTGCGATAGATCTATCGATAAATGCACGTTGAAACTATTTAAAGGGAATTTACATAGAAAA
This sequence comes from Zaprionus tsacasi, assembly GCA_018904105.1. Taxonomy (NCBI): domain Eukaryota; kingdom Metazoa; phylum Arthropoda; class Insecta; order Diptera; family Drosophilidae; genus Zaprionus; species Zaprionus tsacasi. Next base: position 986,139 of record JAEIFR010000003.1, on the reverse strand, counting down.
TAAGTCAATTTATTAAGTAGACCTAGAAGCCTCTTATTTAATGAGTATTTCCCTAAACCTAGAGACTTTCTATTTATAGGGTATTTGCCCAAAACTATAGACTCTTTATTTAAATTTATTTAAAACTCAACAAAAGAAGCAATTGCACATTTCGATAAGCCAGTAAATATCGCTTATCAATTCATATTTATCGAGTATTAATCTAGTATATCATAGAAAACTACATTAGTTTTAGAAAGAATAGTTCTGTGTAGTTTATATCTGTGTAGTTGTTCTAGTTATTCGTCTGCCATCGACATAGTTCACACAGTTCTTAAATCGATTAGCCCACAATTTTCATAGTCAGTTCCGATTCCGATTTAAATTCCGATTGCAGCAGCTACACACAAGATACAACATTTTGTGGGTTATGTTTCATGTTGATTTTCCCAAGCTGTCGCTGTTTCCTTTTGTAACTCGGCAAAAAGAAACAACGAACCAGTTTTTCACTTGCCACATGCCGTCGCTGTCGTTCGTCGATTTCCGATTCAGAGCGCTATAAATGGTAATAGAGCCCGCATAGTCCATATCCGCTGGCCACGGTCTAGCTACAGCAACAGCCTCAGCTCCAGCTCCAGCTCCGGCTACAGCTCCGTCTCCAGGCCCAGCTCCAGCTTGGGTACGAACTGGGGAATTTTTCAGTTGAAATTTGCATGCAGCGCACCGAGAGGTAACCAAATATTTCTTGGGGTCGCCGGAGGTTGGGCCCGTTAGGACCGTCGCTGCGGCAACTATGCAAATCTGGCTGCGGCAGAGCCACGCCCAATGGGCAGAGACACACACACACGTGTCTCTGTGTGTCTTTGTTGCGCTCTGTTTATGGATGCAAAACTGACACTGCAACACCAGGCGCGACTTGCCACTTGGCTGGGTGAACCTTTTGGGGTCTTAGATATCATCGCACACACACACACACACACCTGTGCTGGCACAACTCTTAGATACGACTTGGTGTTTAAAATATTTCACTTTTGACTTGGCCCAAGCTGCGTCTCCAGTTCTGCCGCACAACAATGGCCACAGCTGGAGGATGATTTCTTGGACTCCGAGTTGGACTTGGGATGCGGCAGGCAGCAGACGGCAGGCGGCAAACGGCCAAATGTAATTCATGGCATTAAAGCACAAGGCAGAGGCCTCAAAATGGAAAATTGCCATGCATAACAATTTTTTGCCGTTCTTTTTTTGTTCGTCTTGTTTTTTTTTTATTCGCTGTTTTTTTTTTTGTTTTATTATAAAGACTTGCAAAGTGCCCGCTGGAGGGCAACGAGCAGAGTGCCGGGACGTGGTGGGGTTTCCAGAGAGGAACTAACAATTTATGCGAAGCGAACGCAATTCTCTCTCTCTGTTCGAGATATCAAAGTTTCCGTGAAACTCGGCCTGTTAGATGGCCACAAACTGATTATGCGTTAAACATCGTTAGGTCTAGAGCGAAGATCAAGCTCAAGCTCTACCGTCTCTCTCTCTCGCTTCTCTCCTATATTGCTCTCGTTTCTCCCTCTTCGCCCTTGCCGTTAGGGCAGATCTAGAAGTGTACGCACATTTGATTTTTCAAGAATTATTTCCTTTTTTAAAAGGAATTCTTCTTGGTTTTTTTTTTGGGAAAATTCTTTCTAATTTATTATGCAAGATTTGAGTATTTCTACATTATTTGACTGCTGACATAATTTAAATATATATCTATTGGATCTATCGATATAATTATACTTTGTTTATCTATTGCAAATAGTTGTTATCGATAACAAAGCAGTGCAGCTACACTTTTTTACGATATCTCTGGACAGCTTGCGCTATTTAGAAAGTTATGCAGTAATGCAACTCATGGAATTTTTGAAGAAGATAAATCTTAGGCCAGTTTATGCTATACAAGGAAGTAACCTATTTGATTTTAGCTATCCAATAACTATACAAAGTGTTTAAAAATCAAGCACGTAACCGCCAACAAATTGTCTTTATTTCTCTCCTAGCGATAAGTATAAATTGAATTTGAAATAACTTTGATATTGGGTATGTGTTGGATATCTTGGGTTATTGCACCCCCTGCTGGAATACCGCATGTGTATGGAGCTGCAGCACGCTGGCAATTAACTAAACGCATCCCATCATGTTGCCCCGGGCTAAGCGAGATGAACCGATCAACGGATCAGGCCAGCTGCAGCAGCAGTGGCAGCAGTGAAGCCATCGGCGAGTGGCTGCTCCTGGCCACAGCTGGCCAGGCTGCAGTGCTCAATTCAATTAACTTTCACTGGGCTGCACTGTGCTGCGAGGAGAGATCTGCTGCGAGCCTGCATTACGATTCTTTGCAGGCTTCTTCTGCAGGCCACAAGCTCCTCTTCGGCTTCTTGCGGGCTTATCTCGTTGCCAGCGTCAGCAGCACGTTTGAAGCGGGCTGGCTTCCTCCCACCCCTCGCCTTACACACATTCTGCTCTGGTACGTGTCGTGTGTCATTAAGTAACGGTAATTTACTCACCGACACCGACGCGATAAGAAGCATAGCCTATACTTGTACAACGCATTGTGGCCGATGCGGGCTAAAGCCTCCATTTCATGCTCATGCTTTTATTACGCCAATTTGCTTTGGTGTTCTTCTCCATTTTATGAGCTTATTAAAGCCGAAGAAGCAGTGTGGAAGAAGAAGAGGAAGCAGCAGAAGCGCTGAGAGGCAACGTGTATAATAACAAAAGACTTAAGCGACAAACGCCGCCACTAGGCAGATAAGTCTATTCGCTAGCTCTCTCTCTCTCTCTCTATCTTTATTTCTTTCTTACTTATAATGCATACAAAAAATATGTATATATCTCTCTACCTTAATCAGTTATTTCGCGTATCTAATTGTTGCCAAACTCTTTTTTTTCGCTTTTACTTTCAGATTCCACAACGAAAGCAAACTTTGTGCGAGACGAGCGAAAAAAATAAGGTAAGACTTGCAAAATAAAATACAAAAAAAGTTGTTAATAATTTGATATGCTCCGAGCGTGTTCATTTCGTTTTCATTGCGGTCTTTTGTGAGAATTAATTGCTCGCAAGAGCCGAAAAACGATGAGAGAAAAAAAACAGATGAAGAAAGAAAAGAAATGAAAACAATTTTTTTTTGGGAAGATTTGAAATTTTGCTGGCTGCGTTAGAGGAAAAAGCATGGGAAATCGCGCTGTTTATGGAGACTGAGAACTATGCAAAACTGGGGGAGTGGGACAGCGGGAAGGGCAGAGGGTACAGGGTATAGCCATTAGCAGCGACACGATCGTCTTTGTTGCTGCTGCTGCTGCTGCTTGGGCTGGTTCTATGGACGCTTCGCTTCGCTTTCACCGAAATCATTTTATTTATTGAATTCTGTGCATGTCGAGCACGTTTGCACGAAACAAACGGACGCACGGACGGGCAGACGGACAGCTGGACGGAAGGAGGGGAAGGGTTTGAGCCACTGCGACATTTGGAACATGTACGCGAATATGTTGTATAGGAAAAAGTCGCGATTGTTCAGGAACAGCAACAGCTACAACAACGGCAACAACTACAGCCAAGTGCTAAATAAAACTATGGCAGGGGGCAGCAGTGGGGAGGGGAAGCAGTGGCTCGGCAGGGCAGGGCAGGGGAGAGCATATTGGACATATGACAACGACCGGGGCACAGCACACGTTGGCATGCCAATGGATTTTTAGCCACGATCCCAGATCCCCCGGGCCAATGTTGCTGCCACTGCCGCTGCGCTGCCGCTGCCACTGCCCCTGCCCAACCTGCCCTCCCCCTCTCGTACCCAGCTGTGGCTCCTGCTGCCTGAGTGGCATGTGAATGAGACGATGTCGAAGTAAAAATTGGTAGAGCGCTTCGTGTTTTTGTCGGGCCAGAAATTGTCTAAGGTCGTGCTAACAACGACGCGCATTATAAAGATCCACAAACAGGCAAACTAACAACAACAAGAAAAGCAGCAACAGCAACTTGGCCTATGAAAATGAAAATGAAAAGTTCTCAAGCCGCGCACAAAATTTCCAATAAATGCGCAGAAAGCCAGACACAAAAACCATCACCAGCCCCCGACGACGAAACCTTTGACAGCGCACGTCGCGCACAATTGACAGACGAGCGAGGGAGAGGGAAAGATAGAGAGAGAGACGGGGAGATACATGTAGTATGTGTGCTCCACATAAAGAACAAGCAAGAAAACAAAAAACAAGCGACAAATTTATAAAAATGTTAGAGAAAACAAAAAAAACGATTGGCAATTAGAGTTAGAGTTAGAGGAAAAAAAAAACAGAAAACAAAACAAAAACAACAAAAAAGAAAATAAGAAGCAAAGTCAACAGAGAAAATGCCGTGGTGAAAACCAGAGCAAAGTGCAGCGACAGAGACACTTGTCTCAAAACGAGAGCACAGTTTGTCGGGTGGGCAGAGAGAGAGAGAGAGACAGAGGGGAGCTAGGGAAAATCGTTGAGGTGACTGAACAAATTGAATGACCGCAATTGGGCTGTAAAATGTGCGAGCGAAGTGCCGTAAAACTGTCGTTAAATTTCTCTCTCGCACTAAAAAAAAACAATTCGATAAGCATAAAAAATGAAAGAAAGCAGCAGCAGAATATTTAAGATTGTGCCAGCATATTGTGTTTAACTATTTATCGACAGAAAGAAACAGAAACATAAATAGCAATGAAAAAATGCTTGACATATTTGTAAACTAATTTGCTGCTCGAGTAAGCAATAATTAAAATATTAAATAAATATGGCTTAAATAGATCATTTAATACTCTCTGTATTTAAATTAAATTAAAGGAACTTGACAAACTTCACATGTGTGTGTGATTTATTTGCAACTCTTTTCTATCAATCGATAAATGTAACGCATAATTGCAGTAATTAAATAATACCAAATGCACGAATATCGCTTAGCCAATTCGATCGATAACGCAGCATGTTAATTAATTGCAATTTAGTATTTTACAATTGAGTATTTTGCATTTGAGTAATATTCTGCTGCAGAAGTATCGAGTACGCGAGGGCGGAACTATCGGCAAATATGCAGATGTATCGATAAGCGCAGCGGACATCGCCAACTGACCGCAAAAACTCATTTGCTGCGGCAGAGAGTGCAGAGAGAGAATAAAAAACAGGGAAAAGCAGCAACAAATGCAGCCTTGCTGTGACGACAGCGCATTTGAAACTGGTTTGATTTGGCGGCGGCCAAGACCAAAGCCCCCAAATGGCGTTAAATCCGCCGCCCGAGCGCAGCCGAAAATGTTGACCCACAAACACTCGTGAATTTGCATGCCCCGCGACGCAGACGCAGTCGCCGTCGCAGTCGCAGCTCTTGACATCGCGGCAGCGTTTCCTCTGCGCGCATGTGTGTGTGTCTGTTGTGCTGGCCTGGTCTGTGTGGGACTTGGCCCACTTCCATGTGATGTGACCGAATTCGTAGCTTGTTGGTGGCACAGCGTCGACTTCTAATCGATGCAACTGCCACATGCCACATGCAACACGCTGTCAATAAAAAGAGAAAGAGCAGCAGCAACGGCAGCCAACGCACTTTCCCAACTTGGAGTGACACCTGTACAGCGTGCCACATGATCCATCCCGCATGCCACATGCCACAAGCCCCAAGTAGGCCAAGTGCCTACCGTATGCCAAGTGGATCGCCATATGCTTAATGGATGACACTGCATAAATTTATCGATTAATGTCGCGATAAATATCAAATCGAACCCACTTGCGTATGCCAAGTGCAACTGCCTTGATAAGCCAGCGAGGGCGTGGGCAATCCTAGCTAGGGTTGCCAATGCAACTGATTTGGGAAATTCGTTTTAATTTCCTAGATTTATTTAACAGCTTAAATAAATTTATATATTTAAATAAATAAAGAAGACCTCAATCCACAGACTGTTTCTGTAGACAATTTCATGCCACAGCGTTTTATCTATTGTCTATAAACAAAGACGTCAGTTCCCAGGCAATCTGTGTGCTGTTCTAGGAAATAATCATACTGCTAGATTTCAGTTAATAATACCAATCGCGCCGCTTGCGAGGGGAGAAAGAGAGTGAGAGATACATAGAGATTGAATAGATATGCTAAGGAAACTTTTGATTGCAGGCAATCTGCGTGCACAGTCTGATTAGATTTATGATTTATTTATTATGTCTACTGCTTTTATATTATATGTTCTATATATATTCGAGTATATTCTGCATAGTTTATTTTTGTTTACTTCTCTCGCACATTCCTCAGTTGTATTTTTTTCAACTTTTTGCTGCCTCCTGTCTGCAGTCGGTTCTTTTTTGCTTATGTCGCTTCAATCGGCTGGAAAATTGAAAGTGTCATTCCGCCACAAAAAGCAAATTCCAATGGGAATTCATCAAGTGTTGCCGCTGTGTCTCCCTCTGTCTGCTTGCTGCATTTGCGTTTTGTGGCCTCTGTGATTGTGCGTCATTAACATGCAGCATGCTATGATGTGGCTGAGGCTGAGGCTGATGCTGATGTTGTGGCACGTTGTTGTTGTTGCAACTTGCCGGGGCATCACATCACGAGCATTGAGCAAACAAAATGCCAAATGCATTAGCATTAAACTTGATCAAATCATGATGATCAGGCACAGGCAGAGGCAGAGCCACTGGCCCAGGCTCAGCCCGAGTTGATGATAATGATGATGCGCCTAATGACAGCCCTCGCAGTCGCGTTCGTCCACTTATTTCGCTGGCAGCGAAAAGAGGCAACGTGCGTGGCGTTTGCCGATGACTGTTGCGGATTATCCGACGACCTTTGTGCACCGCCCAGTCAACAACAACAACAACAACAACAACAGCAGCAGCAACAACAACAACGAACAACAAACAACGTGCAACAATTTTGCGCTGAGCAAATGCGCAATTCAAATCGAATTCCATTTCAATGTGCGTTGGGGGCAGCAACAACAAAAAGCTTAACTACAACTGCAACACAAATAACAACAACAACCACAGCAGCGGCAGCAGCAACAACAATTGCTTCTATCGCGTTGCTGATCTCTTGTCTGCGCTTAACTTGACTCCAACTTCGACTGAGTTATGCAGTCATTTCTCAAAGAGATGCTCAGTTGTGGTTGCTGTTGCGGTGTTGTTGCTGTTGCTGTTGCCAGTTGCTGTTGTTGCCGTGTGCTTGATTTCCGTTTTTGCTGCTGCTGCTGTTGCTGTTGTATTCTAACGCTTATCTCAGCCTGTTAACCAGGTCAACTAACGGCAACGGCCGCAAGCTGTTAAAGCCAACTTAAACAAATAACACTCATTCATTCAGACTGGTAATCTCTTTCACCTTCTCGCGCTGGCTCGTGCACTCTCTTTCGCGCAGAACCCGCAGCTATCTCGCTCTCTCCCTCCCTCTTTGTCTCTGTCTCCCGCACCTTACTCAGCACACGCACATTCAATTTTCCTATTGGGTTTCTGTGCTTTCTTTCAATTTCAAACAGTTCAGGGGCCAAGCGAGATGGAGAGAAAGAGAGCTAGAGAGAGACAGAGCAACTGAGAGAGAGAGCGAGAACAAGTCAGCTTACAGTTCCATTTCATTGATAATGGCGAATAATTGTTACAAATGCGCGTAATTTCATTTCACCAGCTCGAATTGCCGACATCGGCTTTCTAAGCCGATTTGCCTAATGGCCCAAACAGTTAGGGCAACAGCAACAACAACAACAACAACAGCAACGAGAATCTCTCTCAGGTGCCAAATGGCGCCGTGGCCCCCATTAGCCCATGGCCACAGCCACAGCTGCCTGTCTCTCGCCCATTACCCGCAAATAGTCGCCTAATGAAGCAGACGCGGTCGCTCTGCCGCTGCCGCTGCCACAACCTCTGCCTCTGCCTCTGTCAACGTCAGCGTCAGCTGCCGCAACAATTTCCATTTAATTGTAATAAATTATGAACGACACCAGCGAGTTGGCCATCAAAACATTTGCCATGCGCGAAATGCAAACGGAAAACGAAACAAATCAGCGCAAGTTTGTTGCCTAAGTCATTCGTTTTGCGAGCAGCCAAAGGCAGAGGCAAACGCAACGGCAACGGCAACGACAACGGCAGCTGCGCTGTTATTAATGCTTAAGCAAACACATTGGCAACGACAACATGGTCGCCATTAATCATGCCCCAGCATGTTGCACATTTGTCAGATACCCTGTAAAAGTTGCTAATAGCAAATGGAGGCTAGAACTTTATAATTTCAAGTGCTATGGGGGAGGGTCTGCTTTAGATATTTGAATACTAATTGCTGGTATATGTGGTATTTTTTTGGTATTATTTATTTTAGTACTGTTCTAACGATTGCTTGCATATTTAGTATATTTTGTTTGGTATTATTAACCTTGCTTTTACTGTTTACTTTATTATTGCGCTTCTTTTACTTTATGCATAACAATTGCTGGTATATTTGGTATTTTTTCGATATTTTTTACATGCCTTAAGTATTCTCATATTTAGTATATTTTCATTGTTTGCGCAGCGCTGTTTGGTATGTTTAATAGGTACTTGCCTTTTGCTTTGGCTTTTTTGCAAGTTTTTTTTAGTATTTTCCTAATTTTAATATTTGCATATTAATTGCTGCTATATTTGTATTATTTCAATATTAATATTATATTTATTTTACTGCTTTGCATTACCAAATGTTTTTATTGCTTTTATAAATACTAGAAATTATATAAATATTACTAATTTATAGTAGGATTTCTACTAAAATTGCAACTTATATTGTTAATTTTGTTTATTATTTCTGCTTCTACTGCGACTTATACCCATTCTTCTTATATTGTCTCTGCTGTTTACACTTCTACTGCTGCATCAATGCATTCTGCTTTTTTTTTGAGTATTGCTGTCATTAATTTCACTTATATTTCTATTACTAATGCCACTAATAAAATTCTAATAAGTATTATATATTTGCGCTTAATATATATATTAAATATACTGCTTTTACGTTAATACTAACCTTAATACTACTGCTATTTCTGCATTAACTACTCTTTCTCCAACTTAGATGCAACTTTTGTTTTTGCTACTAAAATCTCGTCTCTTTGTCGCATTTACTTATGCAATACCCTGTAATTTTTGCTTGTCACCTATTATGTTAAAGGGTATCTGCTAGCTGTGCCTTTTGCATTGGTTTTTGGCGAATGCTTTAGCAGCTGCCGCTTCCCTTAGCGTGCCACATTTAAGCTCTAAATGAAAAGTATTTCCTCTGCGAGTGTGAGTATGTTGTGCATGCTGTCTCTCTCTCTGTGTGTGTGTTTGTGTGTGTTAAATGCCATAAAAATCACACACAACATAATTCTCCACAAAGGGGGGGAGGGAGGAGGGAGAACATGCACAATCATTCAGCATGCAACATGGCATTCCTCGCTAGCTCGATCGTCGACCAGTTGCAACGTCACGTGCGGCATTTACCACAAGCTGCCCCACCCACCCGGCCGGCAGCTTGGACGGCAGCGATGTGTCCTGCTGTGCTTTAATTAAATGCTGCTTCTTAAAATTGCAACTGCAAAATGAGCCACAATGGGCCACTTAAGAAACACACACACACACACACAGAGAGAGAGACACACATGTTGCAACTGGCAACTGGCCGCATTTGCTTATCGAGCCGGTTGCCGCTTGCTGTTGGCTGTGGCATGTTGCCATGTACCAAGCAAATTGGTCATCTTCATGTGGCATCGCAGAGCAATGCCTCTTCTGCAGTGCTGCTTCTGCTTCCTTTTCCTCCTTCCCTCTCTCTCTCTCTCTTATGCTTCTGCTTCTTCGAGTTGCTGCTGCTGCTGCTGTGGCGCATTCAATTATTTCCATGTCCTGATTGTCTTGTCGTGCGGCCGCGCGAGTTTTGCATTTAAAAATAGGCCGGCACTATTTTTAATGAGCTGTGTCCCTCTAGCGCCACAGCAACTGTTGCAACGGCAACAGCAACAGCAGCAGCAGCAGCAACAGTTGCAGCTGGTAAAGTGTCAGGCGTGTTGTAATGAGCGATGCTCCTTCTAAAAATACTACACAACCCATCCAGGCACATCATCTGAACAATCCAACAACTGATAAGATAACCTGCACACACACACACACATACACTCTCTCTCTCAGACACAAGCTATTAACTTGGCGGCTACAGAACATCTCGAAACATACGCGATTTACATGAATCCCTAATTATGAATAACTTCGAGTGTTGCGAGTGCTGCGAATGCCTTCAGGCCCGCACGTTGCTTGACACATGTTCCGGGCGACACCTTTTGTGTACCTTGTGCGTGGATTAATCCAACATGGCGACAAAGATGACGCCAAAGAGTAGGCAGAAGAGAAGAGTAGAGGGAGAAGCGGGGGGAGGAGCGTTGCCTTGACTTCGACTTTGAAATTCACTGGGGTGAAGACTTTTTGCAATAGATCAAGGCTACTGGGTAGATTTATCGATATTCCAACGGCATATACAATATATTGTACCATAGAATCTATAAGAATATAGATAAATCAAAAGAAAGATAACTATATAATTATTTAGCCGAATGCTATTTGAATTTTAAATATTTAAGGCACGAAAATAATGGAAATAAATTAAATCTATGTATCGATATATCTAATAGTTTGTTATATAATATCTAATAGTTTTGTTATAGTTCGTCTTCCATTATTATTATTATTATTGTTATTCGAACATCAAAAATAGTTTTTTTTATTAGCTTTCACAGCATTCAATTGCAACTTTCATTGATTTCTTGATTAATTGTCGAACTCTGAATGCGACTCTCTGTCGTCGAATTCAATTGGGACTAATTAACGTTATCGCTAATGTTATCGATAGTCAAGGCTTTCCCTCAGCATTTTCCAACTCACTTGCTGGCATTGTGTAAAGACTCGTGAATGGATCGAATCACTTTCATCGCACTCACAATGGATCAATAGATCAAATTGATGAAATGCCATGTCACAACAAAGTTGAATGAGAGTTTCACTTGTGTAGCCCATTAAAGCGTTAAAGGGCAAGTCAAGGGGGTGGGCAAAGGGGAGGTAGGTTAAAGAGGAACCCGTAGGGGAGGAGGGGAGGGGGTGGTGTCAGCACTTGCAATTAATTGTAATTTCTCAGTGCATCGAAGCCGCATCATCATCATCATAATTGCCATAAATCATGCAACGCTGCACTTGCCACAGCGCAACACAACGCGTTGTTCTCTTGCCACTTGGCCCACGATCCCTGCTAGCTGTTCTCCTGCTCCACCCCAGCTCTCCTCCTTCTGCTGCTACCCCATGTTATCCGCCACATTCCGCGACTCAAATGCGCTCTAATGACTCCTGTTCTTCTTTGTCGTGGCGAGCGAGGCTAATGGCTTCGCTGGCATAACTTCCGCGTAGCTGGCAACGCGCAGTGGCAGTGGCCGGAGATGTAGATGCAGCTGGCAGTTGGAGCTGCAGTTGGAGTTGGAGTTGGAGTCGGTAGTCGCCAGTTGGAGCTGCTGCAGTTTTGCTTCCAGGAACGCGCTGCCCACACAGCTGATCGAAATCGAGTTGAATTGAACGATCGATTGAGCACTCGCACTCCCACAACCAGCTGTCTCGCTCTCGCTGGCTCTCCCTCTCCCTCACTCTTGTTGTCCATCTGTCTCTCTCTCCAGCTCCAGCTGCCTCTCTGCCTGCCTGCTCGCTTGACAGCTGCATTTGCATGGAGCACACAGAAACTGCCAGCCTCGTTCCAAGAAGAATTTATGAAATGCGCCGCAATGTGTGACCTGCTGGAGTGGCGAGTGGAGTGTACCAGGTAACCGGGCAGCCAGGCAGCCAGGCATCCCGGTACCGGGTACTTGGTACTTGGCATCCCGCCACAGCGTGGGCCACACCACACCCGGTTTCCATTTTGTTGCCCGCATATCTTGCGCCTGCATCGTACTTTCAAATATGTTTGGCCCCGGCTGGTCCGTGCCCCGCCCCGCTCCCCTGCTGCTCCGCTAAGTGTTGCAGAACAACCTTGGGGCAGTCCAAATGCGCAGCCGGAGATGGAGACGGAGACGTAGCTATCACGGCATCGTGTGATAGCGCAGCGCACCAACTTGTTATGCAATAAATTTCCGGTCCGCCGTGCCCCCCTTTTCTATTCGCCTACCGTGCCCCCTTCTCTCCCTGCACAGCTGTTTCTCCTGGCCCGACTGTGTTCCGCTTCTTTCTTCCCATTTTGACTTTTTGGCGGTAAATGCGCAGCGAATGCGACGTCTTTCACATTGCAACTGGCAACTTGCAACCGGCAACGGGCAACAGGCAACACCTGCGTCTCTCTCTTTCTGGCTCTGCCATTGCTGCTGTTTCAATCATATTGCATGCAATTCACGCCGATCACCCCAAATGGGTTAGGGGCGTATGGCCGGTGGCGGGGCGTGGCTGCAAAGGGGTGGGGTGCGGGGAAGACCGCACTGCAGGTAGTTGAACTCGTTTTGTATGTTCGCTTTAAGTGGGTGTCAACTTTACAAATTAGTAACGGCATTTAATAGCACACACACACACACGCGCGCAGAGACACACTCACCTGCTCCACACTCCACTCGCTCGCTGTTCTGCGGAACAAGTTTGTGTTCTAAGTCATTTGTTTTGGCGCAAATGCGCGAGCGCACTCGCTTTGCGCAACTCTCAACTTTCCCAACAAGTGTGAATGTCTTTTTCTCTCCCCCCTTTGCAGTTCCATTTTTGGCATATATCAAATTTGATTACATCACGAAAAAAAGAGAAAGAGAGAGGGAAAAAGGGAAAGAAACAGGATATGATGAGTTAGAAGTAGAATTTCCTATGAAATTGCTGAGTATTTTATGTGAACAAAATGCTTAGCATGTGCATAAAATAGAAAAAAATACTATACAGCAATAGATAAGGAAATATGAATAAATCTATTAAAATCAGTCCACATTTTTATAAGCTTGCGCATAATGAGAAAAACTTAGTTTAGTTCAGTTTCCTTTGATTATTTATATTTTCTCCCTCCTTTAAGTTCCAAATATAATAATAAACTTAGAAATAGAATATAATGTCAAAATTTCAATGCTACATTAGGCTAATAGGTTCTGCAATTATTTCCATGTTTTTAATGCTGCATATAAGGATTCGATGTTAACGAAAAATAGAAAGAAAGATAAATAAACTGGGAAATACAATTTCCAGGGATATTTTCTTTAAACGATTAAATATGTTGTGAAAATATGAAAATACTAAGAAATGGAAAAACAAGAAATATACAGCTGTAAGTAAATAAACTATATACTGTATATTTATATACCATACCATCAAATCTCGGGTAATACCTTCATTCTTGGGGTTTACCTTTTTCCCCGCTCTGCTTCACGTTGATATTGAGTTAGTTTCGTAATTATTTGCAATTTTTATGGATTACAGCAGCGCATCAAGCGAATAGTTGAGGTCAGTTAATTAAATGGGCCAATTTGAAGAGCAATAGAGGGAGAGCGAGAGAGAGGAAGACAAATAGAAAGAGACAGCGAGCGCTGGCAAACGATGCTGTCTCAATCGCTTTGGCAAACTGGGCGCATTTTTCACTTGCAATCAATGCTAATGCAATTTTCCACTCATTATTTTGTCTTTAAAATGTGCCGAAGTTGCCAGGCGGGCAACTCAAAGTGCCCCTGCAACTTGCCCAGAGTAGATTCCTAGCTACACCCCCCCTCTCTCTCTCTCTTACTTTTGCCCCGTCTTCTTCCTGGCCTTCACTTTGGTTTACATTTAATTTGTGCTGAGTATTTTGCACTGAATCTTTCGTTTTATAATTTCAGTTTAGCTACTGCTACTGGGGAGTGGCAGCAGTGGAGGAAGAGGAGAAGGTGGAGGGAGGAAGAGGTGTAGAGGGTGGGAAAGGAGAAGCCTTGCCTGTCTATTGCCATTTGCCATTAGAGACGCAGAGATGCTTCGTGTTGGCAGCTGCTGCCTGGCTATTTCTGCCTTTTAATTATAACTTTTAATATTTTCACACACGTATAGGCAGGGTGTGAGTGTGTGCACTTGTGTGTGTGTGCACGTGTGTGTGTGTATGCAGCTGTTGCAGTGCACTGCAGCTTGACATGTTGCTGGGCTGCTTCATTGTTCGATCGCAATTATTGCCTCGCACTTCTATTGCGATAACTGGGCGCATTGGACTGCGGCTTATCGTGGCACGCACACGCACACGCACACACACACGCATGCACGCACACGCACACAGAGGCGCAGACACATGGGGGCCATTTCGTGCTAAATAATTGTGGCAGGTGCGACGGTTGCACGTTGCGCATCTTTAAACTGCGATGATTGAAAATTGCATAATTGCAAACGGGGCAGCTTAGAGAAAGGGAGAGGAAAACACGCAGTGAGAAAGAGAGAAAGAGAGGAGGAAAGACAGAGCAAGAGAGAGGGTAACTAAGAGAGAGAGAGAGAGAGAGAGAGAGAGGGCAGACGAGCGCAATACTCGCGTGTTGTGACAACAAATTGCACATATGAAAAGGCCTCCATTTCCGTCGCTGATCGAGTGGACAACGGAACAGAGAGAGAGAGAGAGAGAAGCGAAAAGCCAGTTAGACAGATAGAGAAACAGATAGAGAAACATACAGAGAGACAGACAAAGAGACAGACGTATGGCAACGCCAAAGCTGTTAGGCCAGACATCCGTTTCGAGTGCAGCACGACACTCATGAGTCGAGTCGAGCCAAAGAATCAAGCGCAGCACGAGAGAAACAGAGGGAGAGAAGGAGAGCGGGAGAGCAAGAGGGGTAGAGGGGCAGAGGCTGGCGATAGAGATGCAGGATTAGACATTAGGGAGAAAGGAAATGAGTTAGCTGGAAAGCAACAGCTTGAGGGATCTGCACGAAGGCCAAGAAACAAAACTCAAGCGTGGCCAACTCAATTAAAAACTTTAGCAGTCTATTATCATATAATATATATGGTATACAAACTAATCATTTACATGCATAACATAGATAAAATAGAATATTATCATATAACAAACTTAAAATTTGTAATACTTTAAAAATATTTTGATTATTCGAAGAAACGTTTTTTTTTAGACAAAATTTAATGGTGTTCTATGGGCTGAAACAAAGATTTACGCGATACGGCATTATATGATGCATGTCATATATTTAATACGTGTTTTACTTGCTATTATATGGTATATAAACAAATAACTAAAATAGATTGCATAAAAAAAAAAAAAAAAAAAAAAATAATATTAAAACAGTTTAAAGACTGAAAAAGTAAGATATATTTCAAATATATGTTGGTAGTTTGTAGATGTTTCTATAAAATACTGAACTGGGCTTAAAATTGAATAGCTCGATAGGTTTCTGTAGATTTTGACAGCTTGAAATGTAAGATTCACTTGACATTTCTGATTGCAACTCAAGAGTCGTGCTGGATACCATTGTTATAAGGCATATCATGAGTTTTACAACATAATGAAAGAGTCTCAAGCAAGTCTCGACTTGCTTTAACCTCACAATTAAATTGTGGAAACTGTCACTACTGCGACTAATTAAAACTGGAACTTGGCTTGTGAAAGATCTTTATTTTGTGTGGGCCTTTCTTTCTGTCTTTCTGTTTGTCTTTCTTTATTTCTTTAGTTACCGGTTTCTATGTCTTCTGCTTCGCATTTCACCTTTCTACTGGACAGAAGAAGAAGCAATTCTCCACTATACGCTGCAATTTTTCATTGTCTCTGACGGGTTTTCCTCCTCCATCTCTTTCCATTTCTCTCTCCACTTCTCGCTTATTTCGTTTTAATTGAGTTAATTGCATATTATTACTTTCACTGCTTTATCTCTGCTCTGTCACCGTTATTCTATCTCTCTCTCTCTCTCTCTTTGTCTCTGTTTCTGTGTTTTGACCAGTTTTACCTCGATTAGTTATGTTTTCGTCTTGTCTTTGTCTCTGCTTTTGTCTCTATTTCCCACTTTGATTGGCCTAACGGAGTGACCTTTGAAGGTTTCTTTTTCTCTCGCTTCGCTCTGCGTTCTTCTTAGCCCTGCACTTCTAACGTAGGCACTCAGCACCCTCCTACCTCGTTCCCTGCCTAGCCCTGCCCTGGGGCCCTTCGTCTTCCACTCGCTGTGGCATTCACTTGCTCAGAGAGTTCCCTCGTAATTAGAGGCCGTACGCGAAGAGGAAGTAAACGTGCCTAATGATAACCTTTAGCTCGTTTGCCTCGCTTGCCTCATCCACAGAGGGCGCCCAGAGAGAGAGAGAGAGAGAGACAGAGAGAGAGAGACAGAGAGAGAGAGACAGACCAAGGCGAAACGAAAGCTCAGGCCCTGGCTAAATATCCCAGCGAACGGCAAGCGATTCCCTCCCATAGCACATCTCATACCATCATCTACAGCCAGAGCACACTCTCTAGACCAACGCAGGCCTGCACCCATACCCCTACCCATACCCCATCTGGGGCCATTCCAATGGGGGCAAGCGTACAATTTTCATGATTGCTAGTTACCCAGGGCTGCCTCATCCATCTAACTAAGTACGCGCCACTGACCAAGCCAAGCCAAGCCAAGCCGAGGCAGCCTGCAGAAGAATGCGAGAGAGCACACACTGCCCTCGCACTCGCACTCACAGGGGCACTCGCACGGGCACTCACACGCACACTCATATCCACACTCGGATCGTACTCAAGAATATTGCACTCATTTTTCATTTTCTGCGACCTTACAGTGGGTGTTGCCAGTTTGTCGCCAATTATGCAACATTGCTCAAGGTATGATAGGCTGCTAGAATAACTATCTCAAAAGACTAGGGAATATTCCTATAGAGCTGTGAGTAAAGAACCTCGAAAGAAGTTTAAGTCTATCGTATTCTAACATTTTTCTGTTTAGTAGCTTCAGTTATTTTAAACAATAAACATATTTTTTATTTTCCAACTAGACTCTTGAATTTTAAAACGTTTATTTATACACATAAATAGGAATTGTTTTTGAAAGTACTTTTTAAATCGATCAACATAAATCAAATATATTTAGAGCTTTCGATATC
The DNA here is from genome assembly GCA_018904105.1 of Zaprionus tsacasi. Lineage (NCBI taxonomy): Eukaryota > Metazoa > Arthropoda > Insecta > Diptera > Drosophilidae > Zaprionus > Zaprionus tsacasi. Next base: position 969,141 of record JAEIFR010000003.1, on the reverse strand, counting down.
GATATATTCGCGATTTCTGCAGTTGCACTTAAATAATAGTTACAAAACTTATCTGAAACTAAAAAATATTTTTTAATGTATATTCGAGATTGAAAATTAAATAAAAAATAAAAAGTTGAACTATATTTTTTAACTTAAGCAAATAATACCGTAAACTATTGAGCTTAAGTGAATTATAATAATAATTAAAAACGATATATTATCGATAGCTTTGACATTTTTCCCCTTTAAGTTTGAAAATGAAAAAGTCAGGGTATTTCCAGCGTTGGAGACCAGCGAGTAGCGCTTTCAACTCCTGCTCCTTATCTGCAATTGTTGTTGCTGTTGTCGATGTTGCTGTTTGCTGTTGCTGTTGCTGGCGTTGTTTGCGCTGGTGTTGTGCCTGTTGCAGGGCAATCGCATTGATTGAGTGCGCAGCGTTTGTTAACGCCCACACGACAATGAGGAGCTACAGCTGAAGCTGAAGCTGGTGCTGAAGCTGAAGCTGGTGCTGAAGCTGGGGAGCAGCAGCCCAACCAAGTGCGGACATAGACAAATCGCGTGGCGAACTGGACCGTCTCCATTCTGCAACATGTTGCTGCCTCCATCCGGGCGCCATGTGTGAACTCTTTTGGGGAGCGCTGCCTCATTTTTTCTTTGGTTTCCTGTTAGCCCGGGGCGACAGTTGGCAGTTGATTTCAGCTACCTGGAACTGTGGGTTCAACTGCGCAAATTAGAAATGCACTGCGTACACTTGGGGCCAAGGACGCCCCAAAAATAAACTCAATTTGGCTATAAATAAAACGAGTCGTGAGTTCAACAGCAGCAACAACAACAACAACTGGAGAGGAGCAACAACACTGGGCAACGCGGTGGCAATGACGTCAAATGTAAACGAATGCGTTTTGTGTTTATCTCATCGAGCAGATCTCGAGCTCTCCATGTAATTGCCTGGACTAGGCTTTCTGGCTGGGAGGCCGTGGCTGAGGGCCAGCAACTGCAACTGTGGCAACTGTGTCTCATGCAGATTGGCAATTGTAGAACACGAACTGGCCGAGGCAGAGCAAAAACAGCAGCACAGAAGGGAAGAAGATCGCGACGAAGCGTGTATACACTGCGAAAGCTGGAAGATGCAGGAAGAGCATGATTCCCTTCTAGAGATGCTCCTGCAGCTTCACACTTCAGTCTAACCCTCTGTTAGAGTATGCAGCAGCAACACAGAGTCGACTCCCTGCAATGCTGCTGGTGGCATTTGCTCGCTGTTGTTGTCGTCGTTGCTGTTGCTGTTGCAGCTGCACAGTTGTTGCTGTCGCTTTGGCCGCGAACACGCTACACATTCCGCTCCGAGTCTGTTTGCCACCTTTGTCATACATTTGTTGTTGCTGTTGTCGTTGTCAATGTTGCCGATGTACCCCATGTTGCTCATGTTGCAATTGCTGTTGCAGTTGTTGCTTTTCATTTAGCTCCTTGCTCTCTCTCTCTCCCCAATTGGATGCGGCGCGATTCGCGTTGCCAAGCCGTGAGTTAATATTGTTTGTAATAGCCACGTTCCGCGCGCTGTAATCATCCCAGCCCTCTCCCCTGCTCCATGCCCTACCCCACTACCTTCTGGCTGGCCAGGCGACCCACAGGGCAGTTCAACATACATACATACATACTATATAAATACGCTTTTCCCAGCCAAATAATTGTCCAATGCCCATGCAATGTTTGTCTGCTGCTGTCTCCGCCCCCTTTACCTACAACTTCGCCCCGCCCATGTGGGACAGTTCAGCAAACAAATTGAATTGAATATGTTAATATAATTGCACGCTTGGGACACCGCAGCAACCGCCACCGCCTTTGGGGGCATAAATTGCGGCTTGAAATGCCATCTGCAGGCAACTATTGGTCAAACCGATAAATATCAATAGATATCGTACTCAAATGTGGCGATAACATCCGCATAACAATCGCCATTCGCAGCGCACGCCTCATTACACACTTCAAATGCAAATTCAAATTAAGGGTAGCCCCGCTTAGGGTATCGAACAGCGGCATCGGCATCGAGTAATTTTGCGCTTAGCTTGTAATCGATGTCGATTTCGAATTTACTTGTAAATTCGTTTTGTGTTTATTTTTAGCTGCGAATGCGAAGATGATTCGCCAAGAAAGTGAATAAATCACAAGCGCACTCACACTCAACTGTGATTTGACAGCTTGTTTGTCTCTCGAGTGGCGGATAATGCTCGCTGTGAGTGCGCGCACTTGAATCAGTGAATGCGCACTCACATTAGTGCGAATGATTTGGCATACAGACGCCACAATGCGACTCTGGCCAGGGGGCATCGTTGTCGCCAGCTTTCCCTTTTGTAACAGGTACCTGGCGGGGTCAAGCAGACGTCCCCACAGGGCGCGCGCCCCCGCTGAGTGAGAGGAGTGCAAATTGTGGCAGCTGCAAGGGCAACCGAAAAAGCAATTTGCGGCACGCTCGAATGGCAGCCCTACTTGCTGTCCCAGTCCCAGGTGCAGTTGCAATCGACGCAGCCGCAGCCGCAAGAATGCTCTGGGAGAGTGAACAAATCGCAAGTGCAGCCTCTAAATTGGAATTGGCAACGGCTGCCATTAGAATCTGCAGCTCCAACCGCAGATCGTCAAGTGGCAAGTGGAACGCTGCCTCCTCATAGCTTTGTAATTTCCGGCTGGACAGCTCATTAAAGTTTAAGCAAATGCAGGCAGCACACACACACACACACACACAGTTGGCGGGCGGAGGTAGGAGGGGCAATGAACTCGACTTCCAAGACGGGCAGGGGGAGGTGGGTGTGGCCTTTGTGGCATTTATTGGTTCGTTGCGCCGAACTGGCAGGGAGCCCAGTTGAGCGTGTAATGGGCCGCTCTCCACTTCACTCGGGCGGATGGCTCCGCAGCCGCAGCGTGAACAGTTTCGCATTGACGAGCTTGCCATCGCTGCCACACAACGCCACCTGGCGTTTAGTAAGTGCGGCTAACATTCACAATGAGCACTTGTATGAAGTTATCGATATACAATTGTTGGGATAAGTGCGATAAGAAAGTGATTACGATATATTTTGGTTTCTTTGTAAATTCGATAAATAGTTTAGGCATATTCGATAAATATTCCATTAATGAAACGTTGCAAATATTTACATTTTAAAATGCAATTTTATCGATATACAATTGCTGCCATAAGTGCGATAAGAAAGTGATTACGATATATTTTGTTTTCTTTGTGCATTCGATAAATAGTTTAGGCATATTCGATAAATATTCGATTAAAGAAACGTTGCAAATATTTAAATTTTAAAATGCATTAATTTTCTCTGAAGAATTGGGCCAAGGTCCAGCTTAATCCTGTCTTCTTCTCACCGTTATCTTCCTCTTCTTGCTGCCTTTACAGATGCAAACCGTACCGAGTAGCCGCAGCAACAGTTGCCGAGGACGCAGCAGAACACAGCAGCAGCAGCAACAGGGAGCAACAGTCAGTGGAATCAGCGTCATAAGGATGCTACCTTTGGCGCTGCTTGCCCTGCTGGTGGCACTACCCGGCCAGGTCTACGGTCGCATGGCCTTCGAGAAGCTGACAGACTTCGACTTTGCCGGCACCACGTATTACAGCGTGAAGAATCTCTCGTTGTACGAGTGCCAGGGCTGGTGTCGTGAGGAGGCCGATTGTCAGGCAGCTGCCTTCAGCTTCGTGGTCAATCCGCTGTCGCCATCGCAGGAGACCCACTGCCAATTGCAGAACGATTCATCGGCAGCGAATCCCTCGGCGGCACCACAACGCTCCGCCAACATGTACTACATGGTTAAGCTGCAGCTGCGCAGCGAGAACGTCTGCCATCGGCCGTGGTCGTTCGAACGTGTGCCCAACAAGATCATACGCGGCCTGGACAACGCCCTCATCTACACCAGCACCAAGGAGGCCTGTCTGTCGGCGTGCCTCAACGAGAAACGCTTCATCTGTCGCTCTGTGGAGTATGACTACAACAACATGAAGTGCGTGCTCAGCGACTCGGATCGTCGCAGCTCCGGTCAGTTCGTGCAGCTGGTGGATGCACAGGGTACTGACTACTTCGAGAATCTCTGCCTGAAACCCACACAGGCATGCAAGAACACACGCTCTTTCGCCAACGCTCGCATGGGTGTCTCCGAGGAGAAGGTTGCCCAGTACGTGGGACTGCACTACTACACCGATAAGGAGCTGCAGGTGACCTCCGAGTCGGCTTGTCGTCTGGCCTGTGAAATCGAATCGGAATTCCTTTGCCGCTCCTTCCTGTATCTGGGTCAGCCACAGGGTGCCCAATACAATTGCCGTCTCTACCATTTGGATCACAAGACCCTGCCCGATGGCCCCTCGACCTATCTGAATCACGAGCGTCCACTGATCGATCACGGCGAGCCCATTGGACAGTACTTTGAGAATCAGTGCGAGAAGTCGGCTGCACCCGCTGGTGCTGGTAACTCGCCACCCGGCACGCTGGATAAGATCGATACGCTGCCCGTTAGCCTGGACACCATCGAGGATCCCAATCTGACCAACATGACACGCAACGATGTTAACTGCGACAAGACTGGCACCTGCTACGATGGTAAGTGGCCTGAATGAGATACATGGTCTGACCCTAACCTAATCCTCTACTGCTCTTCTTCCTCCCGTCTGCAGTTTCGGTGCACTGCAAGGATACACGCATTGCTGTCCAGGTACGCACCAACAAACCCTTCAATGGACGCATCTACGCGCTGGGTCGGTCCGAGACTTGCAACATTGATGTCATCAACTCGGATGCCTTCCGTCTCGATCTGACCATGGCTGGACAGGATTGTAACACGCAGAGTGTGGTAAGTAGAGGAGAGGAATGTGTGGGGAGCACCTAAATCATTGTAATCTCCTTCTTCTTCCCCTCCTGCTACAGACTGGCGTCTACTCCAACACGGTAGTGCTGCAGCATCACAGCGTCGTCATGACCAAAGCGGATAAGATCTACAAGGTGAAGTGCACATACGACATGAGCTCCAAGAACATCACGTTCGGCATGATGCCCATCCGCGATCCCGAAATGATTCACATCAACTCTTCGCCTGAGGCACCACCACCAAGGATTCGTATTCTGGACACACGCCAGCGCGAGGTAGAGACCGTGCGCATTGGAGATCGCCTCAACTTCCGCATTGAGATACCCGAAGACAGTAAGAGAGAAAACCAGAGAGAGAGAGAGAGAGAGAGAGAGAGGGAGTGATGTGTTACTAACTGTATATTCTATCTTGCAGCTCCCTACGGCATCTTCGCCCGCTCCTGCGTCGCCATGGCTAAGGATGCACGCACCAGCTTCAAGATCATCGACGACGATGGCTGCCCCACAGATCCCACTATCTTCCCCGGCTTCACAGCTGACGGCAATGCACTGCAATCGACCTACGAGGCATTCCGCTTCACCGAAAGCTACGGCGTCATCTTCCAGTGCAATGTCAAGTACTGCTTGGGACCCTGTGAGCCTGCTGTTTGCGAATGGAACATGGAATCCTTTGAGTCTCTGGGCAGAAGGCGTCGTCGTTCTATCGAGAGGTGAGGTGGACCCCACAACGTCCTGACTAACTGTTCTCTAAACCCGCTCTCTCTCTCTCTCTCTCTCTCTCTCTCACGCACCCCCGGCAGCAATGAGACCAAGAGCGAAGACGCTATGAACATTTCGCAGGAGATTCTGGTTCTTGACTTTGGCGATGAGAAGCGCGAGTTCTTCAAGGCCGATCCCAGCACAGACTTCGCCAAAGGTGAGTGTTATTGATAATTACAACAGTCTGGCAATACTGTACTGAACCCCTCTCTCTCTCTCGCACGCCCTTCAGACAAGACTGTGACCATCATCGAGCCTTGCCCCACAAAGACGTCCGTGCTGGCGCTGGCTGTGACCTGCGCGCTGATGATCCTGCTCTACATCTCCACCTTGTTCTGCTACTACATGAAGAAATGGATGCAGCCCCACAAAATCGTAGCATAAGTTTAGGAGCAGCAGCAGAAGCAGTAATCAAGAAGAAGAAGAAGAAGAAAAGCAAATGATAGAAAGAAAGAAAAAAAAAACAAAAGAAGCAGCGTATTGAAATGTGGAAAAAAGGGAAAACAAAAATCATACACAACTCAATTGTCACCTACACGCACACACGCATACACACAATGCACACACACACACACAGACACTCTCTCCCGAGTACTATGCTATGTCTATCTCTCTCGCCCCGCACCCCCACTACAGGCATGCACTGTGCGCGCTCAGCGCTCTCTCGCGAGAGAGTTACACAGCCAAGGAGCGCAGGCGTCCGTTGCAGAGAGCCGAATAACGGAGCCAACTCACGCACACGCACAAACACACACACGCACACACACAGAGCGATTGCCTGAATTAGCTGACAAGCGTATATTTTTTGTTTTTTTTTTTTTTAATTAATTACTATATATACAATTTATTTATTTATATTTATTTAGACTTATAAAGAGCGCGAGCAGAAATGAGAGCGTGGGATATTCCGAGAAATTCCAATTAGAAATGAAGCAAACATAACCGCACTTTAATTAAACTTATGCGCAGAAAACTAATTTAAATTTGTAACGGAAGGCAAGAAGAAGAACGACGAAGAAGAAGAAGAAAATGAAAAGAGAAGAAGAACGCAAACGCATAAACTGAGAACTGCGCGCACGTACTTTCTATAAAGTTGCGAAAGAGACGCACGTTGTGAGTCATCGAGATAGACAGAGACAGAATAAAACAGTGTGAGTCAGAAAGAGAGAGATAGAGAGAGAGAGAGAGAGAGAGAGAGAGATAGTTAGACAGATCGTAAGGCAAGCTGCAAGCTTGCCAGATCGATCGATCGATCTCTTTTGCAACTTGTATAGAGACTGCGGCGGCAATCACATACCAACACATTAACACACACGCACTCACAAATGCACACATACTCAGCTAATTTCCCCACACTCAACACACACACACACACGCACGTACTCACATTTATTTAATTTAAATTGAAATTTTAAGCAAACGCAATAAACAGTGGAAAAAAAGAAAAATGAGAATAAGCATGAAAAGAAATATAAGTAAAAGAAAAAGCGATCAGTAAGGAAAAGCAAACTAATTTCATAGTGTGTACAATGGAATTGTGCTAAATTGTATTGCATTTATTTAATTTAAATTTATTTATGATAATAAAGAATGATAATACAAAATATATGCCCAGAATATGTGATTTATTTCCGCATTTCTGCTTCCAGACTGCAGATCAAAGAGGAAGGTTCCTCGTAAAAGAAACTTTCTCAAAGCTACTCCCGAATTGTCCCACTAATTAAAACTCAAAAAATGCACATATAAATCATTTATGAGTATAATAAATTACGATGTACTCTCTCAACTTAATACTATATACGAAATGCGTACATAACACATAAGACACGTAAACATATCGACTTGCACAATGGAAATACTTAGATCTAGTTGCCTTAGCCTAGGTGTGAGTATATGGTACATATACTATATAAGAAATTGGTGGTGGACTGGTAAGGAATGTGGACGGAACCAGTTGACAGCTGACACCAGCTCGGGGTCATCTAAGCCTTAGGGGCTGCACGTGCGCTACGCCATGCTCCGGCACTGGTGACTTCACAGTTGCCGTGCACGTCTGCTTTAGGGATTTACCAGCTGGACGCTTGGTGCATTCATCAAAGTAACATTTCTCCACGTTGTGCAGAAACTCGATCAACAGCTTGGCATCCGCACCATTGGGTCCCGCAAAGTATTCGCATTCGAAGCCATGTTGCTTGAGGTCTCGCACACAACAGTCGAGGAACTCAGCATTGGCCGAGTACCAATTGTTGTGGCGCTTGAGCGGAATGCCCAGGCGTGTGCGTACAACGCCCGTGAGCCATGTGTCATCAATCCAGAAAATGGAATCGCGTTCCGCCTCGGCAACAAGACGTGCCGCTGTGGGCACATTTGTGATATACAACCAGCCGGAGAGATAGGCTGGATATAGTGCATGAGGATATTCCTGGCGGGTGACATACCATTTGTTAGCCTGATTTCGAATTGGCGGCTTGGCGTCCAGCACATAGCCAGCCAGCAGGGTGCTGCTTGTGGCCAGTGCGGGCTGATCAACCTCAAGAGATTCCAAATATCGACGCAAATGGAATATATCGTATATGATGTCGTCGTCCAACTTTATGATGAACTTGCTGCGCCCCTTACACTCGGTGGCCGCCCAACGAAGACCCATTACATGCTTGTAGCTTAGATTTCGGTAATCCTCTACAAAGTTGCCTTGCAACAGATCCCCAAAACGAGCCTGCTCATCGATCAGTTGCGCCTGTGTGACGAACTTTTCGCGTTCAGGTAACGCGGCCAGCAGAAAGATTCGCTGCAGCCCCATCTCTGCCAGTTTGCTTTGAGCTATTGCCTGGCGATGGGCAGCACGCAGTGCATCGTGTCCCGCATAGGAGGTGACAATGAGCACAGCTAAAAAATCGAAAACTGAAGTTACATTTTCTCTTTCCAGTGTAAATCATGTGCACTACTTACCCAGCAGCTCCCGCTCGGCACGTCGACAAACATTGTTGGACAACAAGTAATCAAAGTCGGTGAGATTTAACAACGCACCAGGTCGTGGTCCAACCGCTGACTGTGCCAGGCGATGCTGCGAGTCTGTCAGAATCTTGCCATTGCTGCTATTGTCGTCATTCTCGCCGCTGCTCGGAGGTAAGTGCACCAGGAACTCATCACTGTCGTCATCTCTTTGGGCTGCACTCTCACGCAGATGATTTGATATGTAGCTGATGCACAATATTATTATAACGATTAAAGAGACAACAATTGGAATTAATCTGCGGCCGCGCATGCGCATCTTCTAACATTCTATGATTGTATGTGTGTGCGTAGTTGTGAGTGGATGTGTTTGGGCCTAGGTTCTAAGTCAGCAGTAAGAATCTAGTGCGATGATTAAAAACAAATGCAAATTATTTAAAATACACCCCGCACACACACACAGTTTTTGGATTACCAAAAACATCTCTTTGTACACGAGTATCGATAATAGTATCGATATTCTACACCACTTAAAATCTGGTATTTTTAATCAAAACAATATATGACACGCAATAATCGATACATTTTATTTATATATTCATTTTAAATAACGCCAGTCTATTAATAATTTTGAAAATTGGCATAGACTGAACCATAAAAATATTCTAAGTATATAATTCACTAAGTATAAGTTGACACCAAAAATATTATCGAACACTCCCGTTTTGACTCGATCATTGCATCCCACTGGGAATACCACTACTCAAAGCACGAGTTTCAGCCTGCGCGCGTTTTTTTCAAAGAGTTAAGAGTTAATATGTTAATTTCAAATATTCTACGCTTGCAATAGCAATTAAATTAATTAAAATACATAATTACATGTTTATTTAAATAAATACAATTAAAGGAATTGAAGTTTTCAAGTTGTCTATACGTGGAAAATGGCGCGCAATGCGTACGACGTACAACGGGATTTCGCGCTGAGTAGCGGCTTACGTTCCGAAATAATTTGGGATTCGTAGGTTTTTTGTATAAGTAATTTGTTGGATAATTTATAATTAGATATTTCACAGCCTAGCACCGGATCAGGGTGATGTTCTGAAGCAAAAGATTGAGAACCTAATTCCGGGCGATGGTAAAAATTCCAATGCGTTGGCCAAGCAGCGAGAAGAGCTTTTCAATAATGTTTGGCAACAAAGGATCTATACAAACCGTACTCTGCTCTCGGCAATTATCTACGTGCTGGTCACAACAGAGAAGAATCTCGATTTGGCGCTCCAGTCCAGCAGCTACAGCTGCCATCCTGTGATTCGGACGCGCAAATGCGTCAACGAAAATGGTAGAAACAGTGAAGGATGCTGCATGATGTTCATCGATGAGCACGGACGTGTCTATAACAATTGGAATCATTATGTGCGTAAGAACGCGCTGCCAAAAGGCATAATGATTGCTCCCAGCCAGGGTGTGTATTCATTTGGCGGAGCCGACGGGGATGAAGTACAACTAATGATTCAATGGACACCATCGTCTCGAGTAAAACAAAAGATACTCAGGGCCGGTGATAAATTGGCCACAGTTGGCGGCCTTGTGGCCACTGTGCCCATTGCAGCCACCCTGGCTATCCCTGTGGGAGGAACTGTACTGGTTGCAGCCACAGTTGCAGGTGTCTCCACGGCAGCCTATAGTGCAGTGCGTTCGGCCAGTCGTCTCCTTGATCGCCGCTGGCACAGCCAGTCGAATTCATTGCGAAACCGCGAGGCGCGCAGCAGCTGGCTGGGTGTAGCTGGCGGTGTTGTTGGACTAGGAGCCACTGGTGCCACCAAGGTACTGAGTGCCCTCAGTTCAGGAGGAAGTACTGCCACTCATTTGGCCGTCAAAGGTATCAATGTTTCGTCCATCGTTCTCTCCGGCACAGGCGTTGTATATGGCGTCTATGACATATACTTGAACAAAAGCGATGATGGAGCTCTGTCCAGCTACGACGTCCTCCAGATTGCCTCCAGCCTACTTATATTCACACATTCCGTCAACAATCTGCGCATTGCATCGAAGGTGACAAATGCTCCCAGCTTACGTCGTGCAGTCAATCATCAGGCCCGCAAGGCCTTCCATCGCATCTCAGAGGAATCGGCCAAGCTTCACACTCAACACGTTGGTCATAAGTTCGACATCGTACGCACTCTCAACGACATACCCCTTAAGGAGACACTGCTCACTCTGCACAAGGTGCATGCACATCTGGCCAAGGGCGCGTCTGTTGTGGGTGCAGCTAATGCTGCCGGGCTGATGCCCAGTTTTCTTACCCTTGGCGCAAGTGGAGAGGTGCGCCTAAACCCAGAGCATCTTGCCACTCAGTTCGGTGACAAGTTTGTCAATCATATTAGCAACTTTGGCAGTTTTGTCGATGTAGTCGATGGCATGAGCAAGTACTATAGCGAAAAAGCTGGGCACGCACTCATGGAGATGACGCGCAACTTTATGGAGCAGAGCGTGGACAGCATTGATCGCAAGCTGAATACATTTGTGTCCACCGAGCTGGTGCTACACCGCGTGATGATGCACTGCGTCAATAACTATCCAAACTGTGCAGACGATGTGCTTGAGCAATCTCGTCAACAGATTCTGGGGTTCGTTACCAAGTATTTTGAATCGCTTCAACCGCAACCAGGCAAGGAGCAGAGCTCCTGCAAGCACAAGTGCACCATATGCCAAGGTACCTTATACATCAGTGCCTTGTAATGTGCCAATTATTTTATATGATTCGTATGATTAAGCAAATTTGTGACTCAATTGTTTTGTGATTTTTTTAATTGATTATGTGATTTAAAAATGTGAGACACTTTTCATAGGCTAGGGATTCTTATAAAACTTATTTTTATGTTATACCATGTGACCTTTTCAAGCAAACCCAATATAAACTACATATGTATTACAACTAAATTAATTATTTTATATGCAAAGAGATTCAAATTAATATAGAAAAAGGTTTTGTCTAATTTAACTTAAAATCTCCTTAGTTCATAATATTAACAACTTGTCTATTATTATAGTCATTATCTATGCGATCGGAAAGCACGCCACATGCGATTGAACTCCATTTCCAGCTGACTGGTGATCAAAGTGTTCGAGGTGATAAGGCAATTTTCCATATTGGCAGCAAAGCCGCTGTTGGTCCAGTTTGCCGAACCGCTGATTGCCACACTTGTGGTGCGACCTGGTTGGAGGTGGCTGATTCTCTCTTTCAGCAGCTTAGCTACGCGCTCACAGCCGTCAATCACACAGAATTTGTGATGCATTAGTTTAGTGGAATCCGGCAGGCGTACGCGCGCACCCATCCGCATGAGGCATTTGAAATTATCATCAAACGGAGAGAATCTGTTATTGGTGACAATGCGCACTTTTATATCGCGTCTTAGGGCTGCCTTGAGTGCGTCGATTATCTCCAACGAATTGAAGGTGTACATGGCAAGATCAATGCTGACCCGCGCCCGGCCAAGCTGCTCTGTGATGCGCTCAACACTGCGCTGGCTGCAATACTCATTTGGGCACTTAAATGGGATACCATCGTGCTCATGTTTGTGATGGTCGAAGATGCAGGCAAAACTCTGCTCATTGAACATGATCACATCGTGGATTTGGGAACGATGGCGATAGTTGTAGTCGCGTACATATTTGTATCCAAATCGGATTACATCGTAGACGGCGGTTGGCAGAATTGAGATTCCTAACCAAATCGGGTGTCGGTTTATCCACTCATACACTAAATAATTACAAATAAAAATTTGAAATATTTTCATAAGTAACTTATTGGTACCTACTCTTTGGATACAAATAATTTTGCGCGCTCTATATCGCGTTTTATGATTCATAGTAGAATGATGTAAGGTAGTATTGTTTTTATTATTGCAGTAAAATATGTAAATATATCGGAGTTTTGAAAATTGTACAGTTAGTTTTTAAGTTTTCTTAGCTTGGTCTTAATTACACAGTTGCTTGTATTTATTTGCACGTTTTTAAGCCATATATTATTATATAAATATTCTCCATTTGCATTTATGCAAACTACCTTAACCTTGACATAACCATTCGCGAAATGCGTGCATTGGCATCACTTTTTACAATCGTAATCGATAACTTGATGGAAGAGCGGCAACAGCTGATTTTTGTTTTGCGTCTACGTGTAGCTAGAACCGCGATTGCACTCGCTGCTTTTGCCTCTGCTTCTGCTTCCGCCAGCTTTTTTACATCTTGACAATGCTCGTAATTTAATTAGGGACGTATGGATTGAACGCAACACTACACACGCCATCAAAATATGCAAAGGGTCGACAACAGCATATATATATTAGGCGCACTGTGTCTTATACTCAGCCTAGCCACACAAGGAATCTCACAGAAGCATTATTCCCGGGCACGCAAATTGGAACTGCGGTAAGAGATTCGAATGCATACGCTAATGCCCCCTCCAACTTATCCATATATACATATGTATACGCATACGTCTCAGGGAGGATGTGCGACGCATGTTTCAGCACGCTTACGACGGCTATCTTAGTCATGCCGGCAACTATGATGAGCTTCGTCCTCTCACCTGTGACGGCCACGACACATGGGGAAGCTATTCGCTGACGCTTATTGATGCATTGGACACACTGGCCACAATGGGAAACTACACGGAATTCCGTCGTGTACACTCTTTGCTGATCGAGAAGATGAACTTCAACAGGGACATCAACGTTTCTGTGTTCGAGACGAACATCAGAATTGTGGGTGGACTACTATCGGCGCATCTGCTGTCTCGACGTGCGGGTATCGATGTCGAGCCTGGCTGGCCATGCAGTGGACCGCTGTTGCGCATGGCAGAGGATGTGGCTCGACGCATCTTGCCGGCATTCGATACAAATACCGGAATGCCTTATGGCACGGTCAACTTGCGCTATGGCGTACCCAATGGTGAAACCTCGGTGACGTGCACAGCTGGTGTGGGCACATTTCTTATCGAATTTGGCACACTGAGTCGACTAACGGGCGACACCATATTCGAGGAGGTCGCTTTGCAAGCGATCTATGCGCTTTGGGAGCGTCGCTCGTCCATTGGTCTTTTTGGTAATCACATTGATGTGCAAAGTGGACGTTGGACGGCGCTGGATTCAGGAATTGGCGCTGGCGTCGATTCACTGTTCGAGTATTTGGTGAAGGGCGCCATTCTGCTCAACCGGCCGGAGCTGCTGGAGCTGTTTGGCGAGGCGCGTGCACCGATTGATAAATACATGCGCAAGGATGACTGGTACGTGTGGGTGGGCATGAACAAGGGTCACGTTACGTTGCCTGTTTTTCAATCGCTCGAAGCTTTCTGGCCGGGCATACTGAGCATTGTGGGCGACACGGAGCCCGCCATGCGTACCATGATGCGCTATATTAGCGTTTGGAAGAAGTACGGATTTCTGCCCGAGTTCTTTAACATTCCCGCCGGCGAGGCATCACCAAATCGTGAGGTGTACCCACTGCGACCGGAGCTCATAGAATCAGCAATGTATCTGTATCGTGCTACCAAAAACGAATACCTGCTCGAGCTGGGCGAGCACATGCTGGAAACAATTGAGTTCAGTGCGAAGACCAAATGTGGCTATGCGACGGTAAGATTGGACTCGCATTAAGAGTCACTTAATATAGTCTAATTAACCATATTAATCTGTATTTTATTCCCTCTGTTTAGATACGCAACGTGGTGACGCACGAGAAGGAGAACCGCATGGAATCATTCTTCCTGGCAGAGACTACCAAATACCTCTATTTGCTGTTCGACGAGGACAACTTCCTGCACAACGACGGCGAGGATCACCATGGCGAACTGCTCGACTCAGAGGATGATGTGTGTATTGTGCAGACGGGTGCGTATATTTTCAACACTGAGGCACATCCCATGGATATGTCTGCGCTGCACTGTTGCCACAACTATAAGGAGGATATCTACACGCAGCTTGACCTGCAGGCGTTCAGTGCCAAGGGTATTTTCGAGCGGAGCAGTAAGCAGCGAGTGGCGGCTCATGACAATTGGAAGCCCGCCTGCCAGTCAGGCATGGGCAGTGACATTGTCCAGGAGAGCAGCAGCAGCAGCAGCAGCAGTGAGCGGAGCAAAGATGGCCAATCTAAAGACACTTCAGGCACCACTATGGCAGTTGACATTGAGGTGTTCGATGAGTTCCAGCAGCCAGCGGCGGATGTGCTTGTGGGCAACTTTGAGCGCATACGCGAGGAGCGGGAGCTGAATCGATCCATGACTAGCAACACTGTGGCACGTAATCAGTTGACGGTCAGCGATCTGGATGACTTTTATGCCCTGAAACGGGAGAGTTTCACCAGTGCCGAGGACACGTTGAGCTTTGTGCTAAGCTTCATGAACAACTTCACCATGGACGTGGCCTTCATACGCGGCCTGCAGCTGTACGATGGGAACATCAGCACGGTACTCGGTACGAGCGCCCAGAAGGAGTACGAGGGCCGCATGCGTTCGCTGTGGCAGCTGTACGAGCTGGAGCAGCAGTATGGCGTCAATGTCCGTCTGATTCGTCGTCTAGGCCTGCTCAGCTTTCAAGTCGAAACGGATCCATTGCGTCACCACACCATATTAAATATAATCGATAGCTTGGATACTCTGGAGAATCCAGCGCATCCTGCAGTCAGTGATATAATCACATCGCATGCTCGCACGGATTCCAAGCTAAACTACACCGACATCACGCTCATCCATCTGGCCGTGTTCGAAGCAGTTGTGGAGTATGAATTCTCAATGTTAAATACGACGGCCATGCAGGAGTTTGTGCATCGTGTCTACCTCATGGGCACCACGGAGGCAACGCAAACGGTGCAAATGAAACCGCTGCTCACGCCCGCAGAACTGGAGACACTGGAGGTCGTCGAGCTCGAGCCAGCCGAGCAGCGGGAGCTGTTCAAGTACACGCGACGCATTGTTGATTTTCGTAAGCGGATGTCGGAGACAGTCGATCGCCTGCAGACGATTATGCAGGAAATTAATGCATCCAAAGCGGAATCGGCAACGCCAGCGGTTCCACCCATATCCATTGATGCCACGCCCAGCGATGCAGCCACAACACAGCAGGAGCAGCAGCAGCAGCAGCCGCCGCCACAAGCGCAGCAGCAGGAGAAACCACAACTGGAGAAACCACAACAGGAGAAGCAGCTGCTGGACCAGCCCGATCAGGGTTCTGTGTGGTCACAATTCGTGCAGAATATATTGAGTAAAACCATTGTGCGACGAATCAAGTTCGATGAGGCGGTGCTGCTGGAGAAGACGCGAAAATCTCTGGAGAAGCACGCCCACAAGCAGCTCACCTACGAGTTGTTCAGCTGCCGCCGTCCCGAATATATTGAAGCGTTTGCCTACCGAGATTTCTATCCGGATGCGATATAACTGCCAGCAGCAGCAGCAGCAGCAGGAACAGGAACACCAACACCACCGCCAACGAGACCTCAGCTGGGCCACACGACTGATCTGTAGATACTATTTACACATATATACAATATACATACATACACATAGGCAGATGACTGTCTGTGTGTGTGTGCGTGCTAGGCTTCTTGTAACTTACTATATGAAATGTACCAGGTACTATATTATACAAGATAAAGCCCGGTTTTTAACTAGAATATTGGCATATTGAATATTATAATGTATTATTATTTAATGGAAGTGTTTAGAGAAGTTTTTGATCTGAATCAATATTTAATTTCCTGTCTATCAGTTTGTTTGAACGTCAAGATCTCAGCTATTAGAAGAGCTAGAGATACTAAATTTAATATTTAGTTCCCTGTATAAACTGCGCTGCTAAAGATTATCTTAAATTCGTTAATTTAAGTTTATTAAGCAAGTTATACAAGTTTCGAGCACGAAGTAATGTGAGATACTAAATTAATAGTTGGCTCTAATTCGGCATCGTAAAACGCAGCTATTTCAGAGTAAATAATTAATTTCGCTCAACTCGATATTCATAATTAATTCGTTGTATTTATTACATCGAATACTGCTGGCAATTCTCACATAATCCTGCGGATTGCACAACCCAATCAGAGGGAGGTGCCGCACGAGCTTGGAGCAGGAGTTGGATGGGGGGGGGTCTATTGCTGAGGCGACAGGCGGCACGCAATGGTATTCATTTCAATACTTATGTTTATTTTCGGAAATGGTTGCATACTTCAGGGCGGGAAGGCGGATGTGCCGCTTCGTCTTCGACGTAACAGCTAGAAATGACGTGAAGAAGGTCGTGGGAGGGGTTCGACTTTTGGATAGCGATAACGATGATGATGATGATGATGATGATGATGATGATGATGATCAGCTGTGGCCCCTTTGCAAATAATAAATGGCAAAGTCGCAACTGACGTCGGCGTTGTATGTGTGTGTGTGTGTGGATGTAGGTCACGCCGTGCGATGTTGACGGTGTATGCGTTTGTGTGTGTGTGTGTGTGTGTGTGTGGGTGCGTGTGTACAATGGCGAAATTGCCTGTCATGGGCTGCAGTAATAACAGCAGCAAGTACGACAAACAACAACAACAAGAAAAACAACAACAATGGCAAAAGTTTAATGAGTTCAAGTTTTATAAATGAAAAGACAGGTGTCCTTGCAGCACAATTCCCAATCAGACGCAAACGGCACGCTACGCGCCACAGACGTCGCTCACTTGGCCCGTGCCGTGCCGAGCCGAGCGGAGCGGAGCATGAAGCCAAGTGCAGCGCTTGCCAACGGCGCCAGCGGAGGCGACGACGAAGATGACGAGCAAAAGAACAGCGATCATTTCGAAGGCGATCCGCGTCCATTGCCCTACGCATTCGAGAAGGAGCTCATCGAGAACTCCAATAGGCACATACGCATTTGTGAGACATTTGGGCCCTCAAATAGAGGTAGGTTCACTTGCGCACATATCCTCATGCCATCTCACTCTAATTCATTTGTGCAGATCATATGTGTGTGTGAGAGAGAGATAGAATATTGATGTTGTTTCTTGCTTGCTTTCTTTCAGTTTATCCCATCACTTCCAAGTTCTATGCCAAAGCCGAACTACATGCACCTCGGGCGGCACAACGGCACAACAACAACAACAAACTGTCCTCGGATTACCCATTGCTTGAGTCGCAGGTATACGGCTGGATACCGCTGCAGTGTCGCGAGGCTGCTGGCTATTTGAATTGTATTCATGCTCCAAAGAGGCGATGCCGCATGACGATTCACGGCGAGCACATTATTGCAGGACGAATTACCGAGCGACCGCCGTTCAACGGGCTGCAATTCATACTGCATTAGATACGTGATTGCTTATAGTCAGCTGGTAGACATGTTTGTCGATATGTTATCATTTGTTATAGCGAGAATATAAATAAAATATGGATATAAAAAACTACTGAAACAAACAAATTCAAATTGTTTGCCTTTTAAATATTACGCGGCAAATAACAGTTCACAATAGAATATCGCAATTAGATGGCAACGCTAATGATTCGGCATAAGTTGGCAGCACGCTCTGAACTCTTGTTTCTTCTGTACGCTGTTTTCTTCTCAAATTCAATTTAAATTATACGAATAAACTACAAATATAGTTTGCAATTCACTCATAAAATAAGCATGATTAGGAATATTGATTGAAATCAAAATACACCAATCATACAAAAAATGGTAAGCACACAAGGGGGTAGCGAAACTAATTGAATGGCGGACAAGACGAAGTTCATGTTTCTGCGACATTTGTTACCCCTGGCAGCAGCAGGCAGTTTCGTCTAATTACCAACGATATCAACGTATTCATTTATTAACAGATATACAAAAATAAAACCAATGGCAATACCCACAAGAGAGGTGCCGAAACACATTCTAATCACGGCAATCCTCCCGAAGCCGACTCTGAGCCGAATCCGATGTCCTTGAGCGCCGAACAATGTCTAACCGGACTTTTCAATGCCCTGCAAAAGTTCTGTAAGTCAAATATATTATAACTGCGCTTTAGAAACTACTAATTCCGAGTTTCTGTCAATACAGGGATGCAGGGCCGTCGGATGTTTACGGTGATTATGTACGAACTTGGAGGACGTGAAGTCCTTGACGCTGCAGCCAAGTGGTGCGTGCAGAATCCGGATATGGCAATCTGCGTGCTGGCTGCTGTCTTGGTTTTCCTACTTCCTTTGCTCATCATATTCGGAATCGGTATTACGACCATGTTGATAACATTTACTGGTATTCTAGTACTCGAAGGTAATTGAATATGCATATTTGCATGCTTAATAACTGCAAAACGGATCATTTGTATTGCAGGCACGCTGCTGACAGTCCTCTTTATGATATTTTTTGCCTGTATCGGCAGTTTGGTAATAAGCATGGCCGTCTTGGCTGTTATTGCATATTTTGGATTCGCACAAATTTACGGTTTCTTTGGAATGGACCGTCATAGAGAATCGTTTATTAAGTTTGTGCAACAAAATAGGAAAACCAGTGATGCTGGCACGGCGAATTCCGAACCATCTTGTATCTAACATTCGCTTAGGGTATTTGTGTCGAGTGCCCAGTATGAAAAAGACTGTTGAATGACATATTTTCCCACTTGGATTATTTTAAGTATTTCTTCATTCTGCCCTTGGTCGAAGCTGGCCACATTGTTAAAAATACCAGCAGGCATTTATATCGATACTTCCCTGAATCCTATCGCCAATCTATACAAATAAACTATGTTTATCATTTCATATGCTTGTATAATGTTTAATTAATTATTAATCCTAAGCTCAAAAAGGACATGTTTTCAACATGAATTCAAATTACGTTTAAAATAAATACAAAAAATATCGTTAACTTGCTTCTCGAAACGATAACAAAAATATCGAGCGAAACTATCGAACGTCTTGCAGGTCTTCGCCATATACACACACTTAGTTTTCACTGGAAAATTTGTTGTAAGATTTGTGTATTTAGTGTGTGAAAATAAATTAAACCTGCTGTAAGGCAGATTAAATTATAATTGACGCGGTGAGTAGTTAAAGTGTTGTTATTTCTATTAATACAATGAGGGAGCAGGTTTTGTGAAATAAAAAGTGTATAATATTAAAAGAAACGAAAGAAAGTTGTTAGGGCAAGAGATACAAACCAAGAGCGGGGGTGTGGTAACGCTACACATACAGCGAAAACATACTGTAGCTGTGGAATTGCATGTGAATGTTCTACATTTGTATGTATGTGTTTTCATTGCTTATTGAATGTATTAAAAACATAAACAACGCTAAAAACTGAATTGTTCCGTATGTATACCTTTTAAGTCATTGTATTTTTTTGTGTAATAAAGTGATAAATGACACGATCGATGTACTTATCTATGTATGTATGTATGTATGTACAAACATTTTAATGCATTCCTACAAATGAATACTACAATTTATTTAGCTGCCTGCGAACAGTTAAAATATTTACCATGCATCATATATCGTTAAACTTGGGGTAAATCTTAGTTTGGTTGATACAACCTTGTTGCTGCAAAACACATTAAATTGTATTATTGTTGACATTATAACATCTGGCAACGCTGAAGAACTGCATTGGAGTATCTGACATTTCAATATCTTTCTCGCTCTTTCCCACGCATGTTAAAACGTGTAAATATGTATGTACATAAGTACATGCAACGCGGCCGCACGGCTTCGTTCTCATCGCCAGTCACTTGTCTGTTTTGTTCGGAGCTGGTTGTTCGCTCTGTTCGGCCGTGTGTGTGTGTTGAGATACTTTACCAGGCCCGTGAAGAGGAAACTCAGTTTAAAAAGATTTGTTGTACTAAAAACAATTTAATAACTGAAGATAAATTAAAATAACGTGCAGTTCATCTGCGTGATTTAAGGTTCTTCAGGTTTGTACACTGCTGCCAGAATCTATCAAAAATTTAATTTTAATTTATCTCTAATACCCTACATAAGCATACCAAGAGTATGTTTGTATGTACTCGAGTGTGCACCTCAACATAGTTTGTTTGTACGGCTTAAAACGGAAATACTTGTTTGTATGTGTGTGAGTACACACTGCATACTCCGGTTACCTGCCATCGGAATGAGCAGAGAGGGAGTATCTCTCATCTCACTTTGTCTTCATTCCCCTTTGAAACCCTATTCTGTAGTTTACTCACGCTGGATTTCAACTGTTTTAACAGTGTCAATGTTAATGAACATAGGTACAAAAGCATATTTGTACAATGTGTGCGATTGTGCAACGGAAATAAGATACAATAGAACAGGGAAAAAATAATTAAGCAAATAGCGACAATAGTAGTAAAATAATTCTTAATTTTTCTCCTCCTTTTCAGGTGTGGTGTAAGGCGCCTAAATCACCAAGATGAGCTACATGCCAGCACAAAATCGTACAAGTAAGTAAATGTTTAAGTTACTTTCCGGGTAAACCTACTTGAGGACGTTTTTACATTTTTATTTTCCTTCTCGAATCCGTGACAGTATTTGGGAGAGTGGGAGGGGCTTTATGGCTGTAATGCGCTCCAATGCGCATTTACAAACGATTATTTACAGAAGAGAGAGGCGCAGTTGCTGTAATCTCAATCGATTACAATGTGCTTCGGTTGTTTGTGTTCTTTTGTCTGCTTTTAGCTGAAATGCATCTCCTTCTGCCACAGTGCTTTCAGTCCATCCCTGCGACAGCTACAGCGACTGCGACTTGTTCATTTTGTTCTACTCTCCTCCCTCTCCTTTTCATCATTTCTGCTGGCTGTGCAGAGTGTGCATTGTTGTTGTTGCTGCCTCACTTCAATCCGTGTATTGAGGGCGTGTCCCATCTCCCTCGCACACACACTTCAACTGCAGTCGAATATTTCAACTGCCGGCACACGTTCGAGTTTTATGTATATTTCTCATATTTTATTTTACTCCAAATTTAATTAGAGCGCGGCAGTGGTAGCTTCGTCGTCTTTGGGGTGTTTAATACGCCTGAGAATAAGGCACAAGATGCGTTAATCGATCAGGGGAATATAAAATGCGACGCACTTGAGAAACTGCTTTGCCGACTGGCAGTTGCCGCAGCGCATAAGCAGCGCAAATCAAAGGCAAAGGACAAAGCGAATCGCTGAGGAAGCATAATTAAAGCAAAGTGGCAAACAAAACGCCCAACGCATTTGGAGCTTGATTCTCTGCACACACAGCTGGGAGTCACCCCCCGTTAGCATGTCCTGCCTGCACTCAGTTCTCGTTTTTTCCTTTGATTGCTTGTTGAGACCCAACGACAGTCACTATGTATTTCCATCTATGTACATACGTAGATATGTATGTAGTATGTGTGTGTTTTTTATATGCAAATATGTCCTGCAGGCTGCAGCGTCCAATCTGTCACGTTCCTTTTTCAGTTTCTGCTTTCTTTTTTTCTTTCAACTGTCATTTTGCTGTCGCAGTGTCGCATTTCAAATGTCGCATTTGAGCCAGTGTTTCCACAATGAACTAGGATTGAGTTTAAATAGAAGTTGCAACTCTGCCTTTTGTGGTAGAGTTGCGCTGTCTTTAAATACTCGATTGACATTCGATGAACAAGAAGTATCGAAATGCATTGGTTGTAATTAGTTTTTATGTTTTTGTTGTGCTTTGATTTCAATTTGAGTATCTGTTGCTTGCAGTGTCCCATAACAATCAGTATAATCCGCCGGATTTGCCACCTATGGTGTCGGCCAAGGAGCAGACACTGATGTGGCAGCAGAATTCGTATTTGGGCGACTCCGGCATTCACTCGGGCGCGGTTACTCAGGTGCCGTCGCTGTCGGGCAAGGAGGATGATGAAATGGAGGGCGATCCGCTGATGTTCGACTTGGACACCGGATTTCCGCAGAATTTTACACAGGATCAGGTCGACGACATGAACCAACAGTTGAGCCAGACCCGATCGCAGCGCGTTCGTGCCGCTATGTTTCCAGAGACCCTGGAGGAAGGTATCGAGATACCGTCAACACAATTTGATCCAGGGCAGCCAACCGCTGTACAGCGTCTGTCGGAGCCGTCACAGATGCTGAAGCATGCGGTGGTCAACTTGATCAACTACCAGGACGACGCTGAGTTGGCCACGCGAGCCATACCGGAGCTGATCAAGCTCCTCAACGACGAGGATCAGGTGGTCGTTTCGCAGGCAGCTATGATGGTTCACCAGCTGTCGAAGAAGGAGGCTTCGCGTCACGCCATCATGAACAGCCCTCAGATGGTGGCCGCGTTGGTGCGCGCCATTTCCAACAGCAACGATCTGGAGAGCACCAAGGCCGCCGTGGGCACGCTGCACAACTTGTCGCACCATCGCCAGGGACTCTTGGCCATCTTTAAGAGCGGCGGCATTCCGGCTCTGGTGAAGTTACTATCTTCGCCAGTGGAAAGCGTGCTCTTCTACGCTATCACCACGTTGCACAATCTGCTGTTGCACCAGGATGGCTCCAAGATGGCTGTGCGCTTGGCCGGAGGCCTGCAGAAGATGGTGACTCTGCTGCAGCGCAACAACGTGAAGTTCTTGGCAATTGTTACCGATTGCCTGCAGATTCTGGCCTATGGCAACCAGGAGAGCAAGCTTATTATTCTGGCCTCAGGCGGGCCCAACGAGTTGGTCCGCATCATGCGCTCTTACGACTACGAGAAGCTCTTGTGGACCACATCGCGTGTGCTGAAGGTTCTCTCAGTGTGCTCCAGCAACAAGCCGGCAATTGTCGATGCTGGAGGCATGCAGGCTCTGGCCATGCACTTGGGCAACATGTCGCCGCGTCTGGTCCAGAACTGCCTCTGGACTCTACGCAATCTTTCGGACGCAGCCACCAAGGTGGAAGGTCTAGAGGCGCTGCTGCAGTCGCTGGTCCAGGTACTGGCTTCAACAGATGTCAACGTGGTCACCTGTGCCGCCGGCATACTCTCGAATTTGACATGCAACAATCAGCGCAATAAGGCGACTGTTTGCCAAGTGGGCGGCGTGGATGCTCTCGTTCGCACCATCATCAATGCCGGTGACCGCGAGGAGATCACTGAACCGGCGGTGTGCGCCCTGCGTCACCTTACTTCGCGCCACGTGGACTCCGAGCTGGCTCAGAATGCGGTGCGTCTCAATTATGGTCTCTCCGTGATTGTCAAGCTCTTGCATCCACCCTCTCGCTGGCCTCTGATCAAGGCAGTCATTGGACTTATTCGCAATCTGGCCCTCTGCCCGGCCAATCATGCACCGCTGCGTGAGCACGGTGCCATACACCATCTCGTACGTCTTCTGATGCGCGCATTCCAGGATACAGAACGCGTAAGTAAAATCCAAAATCTCCTGAGGGTATAAATAACCAACAATTTGTCCTTCAGCAACGCTCTTCTATTGCCACAACTGGGTCACAGCAACCCTCGGCGTACGCCGATGGTGTTCGAATGGAGGAGATCGTAGAGGGCACTGTCGGAGCCTTGCATATCCTTGCGCGAGAATCGCACAATCGCGCTCTCATTCGGCAGCAGTCGGTTATTCCGATCTTTGTGCGTTTGCTCTTCAACGAAATCGAAAACATTCAGGTACGTAAGGTTGGAATAATGTTTGGATTGACTTAACCAGTGTGTACTCAATCTCTAACAGCGAGTCGCAGCCGGTGTGCTCTGCGAACTGGCCGCAGACAAGGAGGGCGCTGAGATAATCGAGCAAGAGGGGGCTACCGGTCCGCTTACCGATTTGCTGCATTCGCGCAACGAGGGCGTGGCCACTTACGCAGCTGCCGTGCTGTTCCGCATGAGCGAGGACAAGCCACAGGACTACAAGAAGCGGCTCTCCATCGAGCTGACCAACTCGCTGTTGCGCGAGGAGAACAACATCTGGGCCAACGCCGACCTGGGCATGGGTCCGGACTTACAGGTGCGTAGCATCGCCTTGTGTGGTGGATAGATTGATTTGCCCTCTTACTCCTTGAGTTTGTACATACAATTTGTAGCAATACGAGTACCATATATGAACTATCTCTAAGTCTCTCTTTAATTATGTAAATACTGTATCTCGAAATTGTCAACTTGTTTTCCACATTCCTCTTATCGATTCTTATCAGTTATCCTCGGTCATTTTAATGTTAGTTTAAGTAGCGATTGAAGCATTTGGCCGTAGGCGAAGGACGAGTATAATTCGAACTGCAATTACCTTAAACTATAGCCCTCATTCTTGTAATTAATCAAATTGTTACCCTGTACGAATAATTTATACACTTATGTACTTTCTTTTTTGTATTTAATGTTGTTTATGAATTAACGATTAGCTTTGATTTTGTAATTAATTTATATTTTGATTTATTTCGTTTCTTTTTCTTTCATTATGTTTTCTTTGTGTGCAAATTCGAACAAAACAAACATCAAACACCGAAACCAAACGATCACTCAATCACAACGACAACATCAACAACAACATCAACAACAACATCAACATCGACGCATCATGCACACATAACACCACCTCCAATCACAACCACAACACCAACCACCAAATCCCACTGCGAATCCCCTCTATAAACACGCAACACAACAACTCGTGTTCTGTGTCTGTGTGTCTCTTCTATCCTAACAACTTTTCACTTCTGATCCATCCAAAATGAAATCACATAATACCGATCAACCCACTGTTCAATCACACACACACGTACACACATACACACCTACACACGCACACTCACTCGAATCGATAACACGATAACACGATCACAGGATATGCTTGGACCCGAAGAAGCATATGAGGGCCTTTACGGACAAGGTCCGCCCAGTGTGCACAGTTCGCACGGAGGTCGCCCATTCCACCAACAAGGTATGTATGCTCGCTGCCCCTTCTACATACGACATACGACGATCACTATAAGGATCTGCAACTACTACAGTCTTACACTCCCACTAAGTGTGTGCCCCTAACTTCCCTATCATAATAGTGTTTAATATTCTGCATAAATTCTGTTTAAACTAAAGAAGAAAAACAAAAGCGAGTTTATGGACTCAAAACGAATACCTTACCCCTTCTGAACCCACTGTAGTTTTGTAATCACCTCAAGTTATCCCTCCCCCCAATCTTATGACACACCCGTGTTTATCGGTGCAGACATATTTGATCGATAATTATTACCTGTTATACTATTGCTCGATTCGTTCATTACATTCCCATTACGCCCCAGCAGAGTCCAGTTTCAAGGTAACAAGGTTTATCGGAAAATATGCATGTTTTTTTAAATTAAAAAAAGGAAATCGATTATAGGATCTCAAGTCCCAATTCAGTTATCAATATTTCATATTCAGTTTCTATCAATTTTACAAAATATAAGAAACTAGTTGGACAATTATTTAAAATAATTAGATTGTCCAGTTATTGTTTCATATTTTTCAGTTAGTAATTGAAAACAAACTGATGATCATACAATCAATCACCCCGACAATACTTACAGCATTATTTAATAATGATTTTAATGTTAAAGCCTCTCAAGGGTTTTCTTTTAAAATATATAATTATTATTTGTTTATATATCTCTTTATTAAAATATTCTTAATATTAGATCTGCATGTTTCTTAAATTGTTTAATATAAATAAATATTCAGATATTTGTTAGAATGCATGTTGTGCATCTAAAACTCAATATATATATAATAGTAATATTCGTTCTAACACTTAAAAACATTACTCTTCGACTAAAAGTGGATTTAACTTATTTTCTATTCAACAGGATATGATACTCTACCAATAGATTCCATGCAAGGTCTCGAGATCAGCAGTCCAGTAGGCGGTGGTGCTGGTGCTGCAACCAATAACACAATGCCACCGGGTGGGGCACCCACATCGCCCTACTCCATGGACATGGACGTTGGTGAGATCGACGCTGGCGCCATGAACTTTGACTTGGATGCCATGCCGACACCACCCAACGACAACAACAACTTGGCTGCCTGGTACGACACCGACTGTTAAGCACAGATGATGACGACTATGATGATGACACACAACGTTGTCAACGATATCAATATTAAACGAATGTTTGCAATAGAATTAAAAACTAAACACAATTTTTTTTAATCTATTCATGTTTTTATATTGGGTGAACTCTAAATGAATCGGGTGTACTCTCTGAAAGGTGCTGAAACTTCGGTAATAAAAATGGAACTTTAAGCACAATTTGTGTGTTGGACGCGGAACACAAGCATGAGAGCTTCTTCCACAATACAGAACTATTTTTCTCTGATAATTTAAATCATTCCCTATACTAGCTACCAAGGCTGCCAGGTCAGCCTTTTTCCGGACAGATCTGTCCTTTTTTATTTTCTTCTAGTCTGGAAAAATCTCAAAATCATACTTTCCAGAAATCTGCCCTGTTTGGTGTGCCCAATAAATTGTTATTTGCAAAGATTTTTTTGTTTATTTGCTCTAATTTTCAACATATCTTCAAAAATTCAAAAATCCTAGTTGAAATCGCATGACAATGAGTTGGCAGAGATCATAAAGATAAAGACAGAGCCTGCTGCACCTACTTTAAAACTCGATGAAATTCATATAAAGGTATGAGTTATAAGAAATTTAGCCTTTTTTTTTATCAAAAGCCTATTGTCTTCTTTTCCATCCTTTTTTTCGTTGGTCTATCCTTTTCTTTTCGGTTTTTTCGTTTGGATCTATTCTTTCTTTAAAAGGGGTAGCTGGTAGCCCTGCTAGTTACCAACAATTCTCGCAACGAAAGGAACCGTTTTTTGCATTTAAGTTGGTTATTATTATTATATTATTGTTACCACAGCTGTTACTGAGCGTTACAAATTTGTTGATGGCGCTGAATTGGAAGATAATATTTAAAACAATCTTGCGCAGCAAACCGATAATTCGCTTAGCCAAACAAATATCGATACTTAAATTAAACCAACTATAAAATTATATTTTGGATCAAATTACATAAACTAAAAAGTTTAATTTAACTTAAAAAAAATAAAAATTGATTTAATTATGAATATACATGCGTAAATAGCAATTTAAATGATTTTATTATTTTATTAGCTGGTCATTGAAAATTAATCGGTATCGATAGGCGAGGCATCGAAATGTTGCAGGTCTTCAACACATACACACTCACTTAGTTTTCGCTGGAAAATTTGTTGTCGAATTCGTGTGTTGAGTGGAAAAAAATAAATAAAACCTGCTGTAAAGCAGATACAATTATAATTGACACGGTAAGTAATTGAAGTTTAAATTCGTGCGAAGATGATAGAGCATAACACAAGAACTGCAGCATTAAATAAGTATAGGAAAGCTTCTAAATTATAGAAACTAGGTAGCGGGGGTGTGGTAGCTCCATAAATCCAGCTACAAACATTGGCTTACATGTACACTTGCATACATACATACAACAAATGTACATGTTGGTATGTGTGTATTTTCAGTGCTGATTCAATTTGTTGTAAACATAAACAACTTCAACAAACACTGGTGTAACTGTAATACAAGTTACAAATAATTGTCAATATTTATTCTGTGAGAAAATAAATTAGTTTACATTGTGATACTACTTTTGTACATGGTACATATGTATGTATGTGTGTTTAATGTTTTCACATATACATACATATGTTCATAAATGTATGTTGCCAGTTTTCTACGCAACATAAAACATGTATTTCAGTGTATAGAATTGTACAATGTGTTAATAATATTTATAAATATGATACCACACATGTTGTGTTCATAATTAGTAAATAGATTATTTAAATCTTTAGTCATTTCCCTAAAATGTATTTCCCTTTTAATAATTGTTTCCATCGTACCATCTGGCAACGCTAAAGAGCTGCATTGGAGTTTCTGTTTTCTGCGTACTTCAGTACTCTATCTTTCTCGCTCTCTCCCACAAGCTGCAACACGTATTGAAATGTGTACGTGTGGTGTGTATCTTTGTATGTACGTGCAACGGGGCCGCACGGCTTCGTTCTAGTCGATTTGCAGTCACTTGTCTATTTTGTTCGGAGCTGGTTGTTCGCTGCTCGGCTGCGTGTTGCAAGAACCAGTGCAAGGCCCGCGAAGAAGAAACTCAATTATAATTCATTCTTTTTTTTTTTGCTGTGCTCCAGATACAAAACGAATAACTGAAGAAACTAAATTCGAAGAACGTGCAGTTCACTTGTGTGATTTAAATTACCTTAGGTGTGTTCTTTGTTGAAACAAGCTTGAAAAAATTCTTTGTTACCTTAATTATGAACAAGTGCATGTTGCAGATGCATACAAACTAACTCGAGTTTGCACCTCAACATAGTTTGTTTGTACTGCCTTGGATTGAAACGGAAATACATATTTGCGCGCGTGTGTGTGTGTACACTTCACTCGGGTTACCTGCCATCGGAATGAGCAGAGAGGGAGTATCTCTCATCTCACTTTGTCTTCATTCCCTTTGAAACCCGATTCTGTAGTTTACTCACGCTGGATTTCAACTCTTTTAACAGTGTCAATGTTAATGAACATAGGTACAAAAGCATATTTGTACAATGTGTGCGATTGTGCAACGGAAAGAAGATACAATAGAACAGGGAAAAAATAATTAAGCAAATAGCGACAATAGTAGTAAAATAATTCTTAATTTTTCTCCTCCTTTTCAGGTGTGGTGTAAGGCGCCTAAATCACCAAGATGAGCTACATGCCAGCACAAAATCGTACAAGTAAGTAAATGTTTAAGTTACTTTCCGGGTAAACCTACTTGAGGACGTTTTTACATTTGTATTTTCCCTCTCGAATCCGTGACAGTATTTGGGAGAGTGGGAGGGGCTTTATGGCTGTAATGCGCTCCAATGCGCATTTACAAACGATTATTTACAGAAGAGAGAGGCGCAGTTGCTGTAATCTCAATCGATTACAATGTGTTTCGGTTGTTTGTGTTCTTTTGTCTGCTTTTAGCTGAAATGCATCTCCTTCTGCCACAGTGCTTTCAGTCCATCCCTGCGACAGCGACTTGTTCATTTTGTTCTCCTCTCCTCCCTTGCTTTTTCATCATTTCTGCTGGCTGTGCAGAGTGTGCATTGTTGTTGTTGCTGCCTCACTTCAATCCGTGTATTGAGGGCGTGTCCCATCTCCCTCGCACACACACTTCAACTGCAGTCGAATATTTCAACTGCCGGCACACGTTCGAGGTTTATGTATATTTCTCATATTTTATTTTACTCCAAATTTAATTAGAGCGCGGCAGTGGTAGCTTCGTCGTCTTTGGGGTGTTTAATACGCCTGAGAATAAGGCACAAGATGCGTTAATCGATCAGGGGAATATAAAATGCGACGCACTTGAGAAACTGCTTTGCCGACTGGCAGTTGCCGCAGCGCATAAGCAGCGCAAATCAAAGGCAAAGGACAAAGCGAATCGCTGAGGAAGCATAATTAAAGCAAAGTGGCAAACAAAACGCCCAACGCATTTGGAGCTTGATTCTCTGCACACACA
This sequence comes from Zaprionus tsacasi, assembly GCA_018904105.1. Classification (NCBI taxonomy): domain Eukaryota; kingdom Metazoa; phylum Arthropoda; class Insecta; order Diptera; family Drosophilidae; genus Zaprionus; species Zaprionus tsacasi. The sequence continues at coordinate 939,154 of JAEIFR010000003.1, read as the reverse complement.
GCTGGGAGTCACCCCCCGTTAGCATGTCCGGCCTGCACTCAGTTCTCGTTTTTTCCTTTGATTGCTTGTTGAGACCCAACGACAGTCACTATGTATTTCCATCTATGTACATACGTAGATATGTATGTAGTATGTGTGTGTTTTTTATATGCAAATATGTCCTGCAGGCTGCAGCGTCCAATCTGTCACGTTCCTTTTTCAGTTTCTGCTTTCTTTTTTTCTTTCAACTGTCATTTTGCTGTCGCAGTGTCGCATTTCAAATGTCGCATTTGAGCCAGTGTTTCCACAATGAACTAGGATTGAGTTTAAATAGAAGTTGCAACTCTGCCTTTTGTGTTAGAGTTGCGCTGTCTATAAATACTCGATTGACAGTCGATGAACAAAAAGTATCGAAAACAGCTGAAATAAGTTCAAAATGCATTGGTTGTAATTAGTTTTTATGTTTTTGTTGTGCTTTGATTTCAATTTGAGTATCTGTTGCTTGCAGTGTCCCATAACAATCAGTATAATCCGCCGGATTTGCCACCTATGGTGTCGGCCAAGGAGCAGACACTGATGTGGCAGCAGAATTCGTATTTGGGCGACTCCGGCATTCACTCGGGCGCGGTTACTCAGGTGCCGTCGCTGTCGGGCAAGGAGGATGATGAAATGGAGGGCGATCCGCTGATGTTCGACTTGGACACCGGATTTCCGCAGAATTTTACACAGGATCAGGTCGACGACATGAACCAACAGTTGAGCCAGACCCGATCGCAGCGCGTTCGTGCCGCTATGTTTCCAGAGACCCTGGAGGAAGGTATCGAGATACCGTCAACACAATTTGATCCAGGGCAGCCAACCGCTGTACAGCGTCTGTCGGAGCCGTCACAGATGCTGAAGCATGCGGTGGTCAACTTGATCAACTACCAGGACGACGCTGAGTTGGCCACGCGAGCCATACCGGAGCTGATCAAGCTCCTTAACGACGAGGATCAGGTGGTCGTCTCGCAGGCAGCTATGATGGTTCACCAGCTGTCGAAGAAGGAGGCTTCGCGTCACGCCATCATGAACAGCCCTCAGATGGTGGCCGCGTTGGTGCGCGCCATTTCCAACAGCAACGATCTGGAGAGCACCAAGGCCGCCGTGGGCACGCTGCACAACTTGTCGCACCATCGCCAGGGACTCTTGGCCATCTTTAAGAGCGGCGGCATTCCGGCTCTGGTGAAGTTACTATCTTCGCCAGTGGAAAGCGTGCTCTTCTACGCTATCACCACGTTGCACAATCTGCTGTTGCACCAGGATGGCTCCAAGATGGCTGTGCGCTTGGCCGGAGGCCTGCAGAAGATGGTGACTCTGCTGCAGCGCAACAACGTGAAGTTCTTGGCAATTGTTACCGATTGCCTGCAGATTCTGGCCTATGGCAACCAGGAGAGCAAGCTTATTATTCTGGCCTCAGGCGGGCCCAACGAGTTGGTCCGCATCATGCGCTCTTACGACTACGAGAAGCTCTTGTGGACCACATCGCGTGTGCTGAAGGTTCTCTCAGTGTGCTCCAGCAACAAGCCGGCAATTGTCGATGCTGGAGGCATGCAGGCTCTGGCCATGCACTTGGGCAACATGTCGCCGCGTCTGGTCCAGAACTGCCTCTGGACTCTACGCAATCTTTCGGACGCAGCCACCAAGGTGGAAGGTCTAGAGGCGCTGCTGCAGTCGCTGGTCCAGGTACTGGCTTCAACAGATGTCAACGTGGTCACCTGTGCCGCCGGCATACTCTCGAATTTGACATGCAACAATCAGCGCAATAAGGCGACTGTTTGCCAAGTGGGCGGCGTGGATGCTCTCGTTCGCACCATCATCAATGCCGGTGACCGCGAGGAGATCACTGAACCGGCGGTGTGCGCCCTGCGTCACCTTACTTCGCGCCACGTGGACTCCGAGCTGGCTCAGAATGCGGTGCGTCTCAATTATGGTCTCTCCGTGATTGTCAAGCTCTTGCATCCACCCTCTCGCTGGCCTCTGATCAAGGCAGTCATTGGACTTATTCGCAATCTGGCCCTCTGCCCGGCCAATCATGCACCGCTGCGTGAGCACGGTGCCATACACCATCTCGTACGTCTTCTGATGCGCGCATTCCAGGATACAGAACGCGTAAGTAAAATCCAAAATCTCCTGAGGGTATAAATAACCAACAATTTGTCCTTCAGCAACGCTCTTCTATTGCCACAACTGGGTCACAGCAACCCTCGGCGTACGCCGATGGTGTTCGAATGGAGGAGATCGTAGAGGGCACTGTCGGAGCCTTGCATATCCTTGCGCGAGAATCGCACAATCGCGCTCTCATTCGGCAGCAGTCGGTTATTCCGATCTTTGTGCGTTTGCTCTTCAACGAAATCGAAAACATTCAGGTACGTAAGGTTGGAATAATGTTTGGATTGACTTAACCAGTGTGTACTCAATCTCTAACAGCGAGTCGCAGCCGGTGTGCTCTGCGAACTGGCCGCAGACAAGGAGGGCGCTGAGATAATCGAGCAAGAGGGGGCTACCGGTCCGCTTACCGATTTGCTGCATTCGCGCAACGAGGGCGTGGCCACTTACGCAGCTGCCGTGCTGTTCCGCATGAGCGAGGACAAGCCACAGGACTACAAGAAGCGGCTCTCCATCGAGCTGACCAACTCGCTGTTGCGCGAGGAGAACAACATCTGGGCCAACGCCGACCTGGGCATGGGTCCGGACTTACAGGTGCGTAGCATCGCCTTGTGTGGTGGATAGATTGATTTGCCCTCTTACTCCTTGAGTTTGTACATACAATTTGTAGCAATACGAGTACCATATATGAACTATCTCTAAGTCTCTCTTTAATTATGTAAATACTGTATCTCGAAATTGTCAACTTGTTTTCCACATTCCTCTTATCGATTCTTATCAGTTATCCTCGGTCATTTTAATGTTAGTTTAAGTAGCGATTGAAGCATTTGGCCGTAGGCGAAGGACGAGTATAATTCGAACTGCAATTACCTTAAACTATAGCCCTCATTCTTGTAATTAATCAAATTGTTACCCTGTACGAATAATTTATACACTTATGTACTTTCTTTTTTGTATTTAATGTTGTTTATGAATTAACGATTAGCTTTGATTTTGTAATTAATTTATATTTTGATTTATTTCGTTTCTTTTTCTTTCATTATGTTTTCTTTGTGTGCAAATTCGAACAAAACAAACATCAAACACCGAAACCAAACGATCACTCAATCACAACGACAACATCAACAACAACATCAACAACAACATCAACATCGACGCATCATGCACACATAACACCACCTCCAATCACAACCACAACACCAACCACCAAATCCCACTGCGAATCCCCTCTATAAACACGCAACACAACAACTCGTGTTCTGTGTCTGTGTGTCTCTTCTATCCTAACAACTTTTCACTTCTGATCCATCCAAAATGAAATCACATAATACCGATCAACCCACTGTTCAATCACACACACACGTACACACATACACACATACACACCTACACACGCACACTCACTCGAATCGATAACACGATCACGAACACAAACACGATCACAGGATATGCTTGGACCCGAAGAAGCATATGAGGGCCTTTACGGACAAGGTCCGCCCAGTGTGCACAGTTCGCACGGAGGTCGCCCATTCCACCAGCAAGGTATGTATGCTCGGCTTCCCCTAGACGACTTTAAGGATCAACAACAACTACTTCAGACTTCCCGCTGTCCACTAAGTATGTGCCCCTAACTTCCGCCTCATGTTAGTGTTTAAATGCATCGAACCTTCTTCAGCTTAAGAAGGCAGATCATTGAATTAATATTAAACCGTAATCCCCTGTAGTTGTGAGTTTACCACATTCATGTCTTCCCTCAGTTAATCGATACGACACGTATATCGATTACTCACATCTGACCTTTTTTATACATATCGTGAAGTTCCTTCCTCTAGGTAGATCATGCTCGACTCATTCGTTATATCTTCCCTTACGCCCCACGAAAGCCCTGATTGCAAGGTAACCCATGCATGTAGAGTGTTTTAATTATAACTATATATTTGTATGTATATACATCCTAATCATCTGTTATTACTTAACGTGCTAAAAAAACAAGAGAATTTTAAGGCAAAAGAAGAATACTTTAAAAATTAAAAAGTTTTTCATCTTCTGTTCCATCACATATATTTTACCCGACGATTATTTCCAACAGCAAATTCTCCCGTATCACGCAATTGATCATAAGAATATCTTTCATCACAATACACAACGAATATATCCCTTATTATGTTTTCCTCAGTTTGTTTTTGTTATTATTGAGGATAATTTTATGCAATATTACGTTATACGTTTCGTCTTAAATGAGATCATATTTTCCAAAATCGAGTTTGAATTTGTAGCTAGTGCGCACATATTGCGATATAATTTATAATATATAAATACCATATATTATTATATAAACATATATTTTATATGAATGCATGTGGATGCTGTTTGGTTTTGCACATGTTATAGATATGTGTAATAATTACTATAACTAAATTAAATATATTTCCAAATTTTAGTTTGATTACTTGACTAATGTGCTTCATCTTGTTTTCCACTCAACAGGATATGATACTCTACCAATAGATTCCATGCAAGGTCTCGAGATCAGCAGTCCAGTAGGCGGTGGTGCTGGTGCTGCAACCAATAACACAATGCCACCGGGTGGGGCACCCACATCGCCCTACTCCATGGACATGGACGTTGGCGAGATCGACGCTGGCGCCATGAACTTTGACTTGGATGCCATGCCGACACCACCCAACGACAACAACAACTTGGCTGCCTGGTACGACACCGACTGTTAAGCACAGATGACGACTTAGTCTATACACTTACACTTACACTTATACGTATACTTATACCTATGGAAATTAAACTAATGTTTGCAATAGAATCATAATCAAAAATCATAAAGAACGTTTGTATCATTTTATTTGTACTATGGTTGAATTCTACGACGCGAGCGTATTGTGTATGTATAAGTAATACAGATTTGTATATTTATATAACGTATTCTGTATATATTACTCGCTGCCAAACTGTCGCCTAAGAAACTCTTTCATCCCGCAAATAAGAGACCTCTCAGCAATCTGACACCATCATTTCCTTCGCACCCAGCGCCCTCGCCATTTAACGATCTGCAGAGTCGGCAAGATTCTCATATACCATATGTGTTATATGTATGTATGTATGCATGTATTATATAAACAACGCAGGAACAGTATGTAGCGGCGCAGCATAGAATTTCAGGCACTTATTTGGGATCATATTTATCATTGGTTTCTTGGTGTATGGGGACGGTACGTTGAGTCAGTCTTAGAGAAGCAGCGAACTGAAGTCGACGTCAACTCTGAAGTTAAAAAACTTAAGGAATATTTAATCTAAATTATACTCAACAACTCGATCCCGAATCATTCTCAACGTTAAGGAGAACATTTCGCTTGTTTCATTTTCCTTCATTTGGATCGACCCAAAGACTACACTGTAAAAACTAAGTTATCAATTATACCATTTGCGATTAAACAAGGGTGAGTGAAACGTTTTTGTTGGAATTTTCCCTGAAATATATTGATCGAAAGATTAAATAACTCAAGTCTGCCCTAGTTTGTTAGTTCTTGGTGTCGTATAAAATGGATGAGATCAAAGTTACCTTGGGCAAGATCGAAAATACTTTGAGAACCTTGGTTGAGCAGTTGTCAGCTATACAAGAAGAAGTTAAGAAGTTTATTGGTGTTGATGTTGATGTTCCTATAGAGTCGGATGAGGAGAACCTTAAACTTGTGGCGATTCAACCTAGGCCTTTAGCGCGTCCACGTAATGAGTACGAGCTGAAGGAGATTGCCAGACTGCCAGATAGTGTGAAATTGCTTCGAACTTTTGATGGTCAAGCTGAAAGATATTTGTCGTGGATTAACCAAGTACAATCCATAATTGACGATTACGAGATAATCAAAGAGAAACCCTTGTTTAGGTCCATAGTTCAGCACATAAGGCGAAAAATAGTTGGGAATGCTGATATAGTACTCTGTTCTTACGACATAGAGGACGACGACTGGCCAGAGATCAAAAAGATTTTAGAACTTCACTTTGCTGATAAGCGAGATATCCATACTCTTCATAGACAGCTATATCAGCTGTCTCGAGAACGAAGAACTGTGGAGCAGTTCTATCTGGAAGTCAACAAATACTTATCGCTTATAGTGAACAGGTTAAAGAGTGAGTACCAAAGTGCGGCGAAATTTTTAATTGAAGAATATAGGAACAAGGCCTTAGATGTTTTTATAGATGGACTAAATGAAAGAGAAGCTACCCTGATGATAATTCGTAGACCCAAAGATCTACCAGAGGCTTTTGCTTTTTATCTAGAAATTGAAGATAATTGGGGGAGAGGAAATCAGAGAATCAGAAACGCCCTTCATTAATACCCTTATATCTGAACACAAGTTCGATTTGAAAAACTAGAATTCGAAGGGAAAACAACAACAACCAAAACGTTTCATATTACCCTACCTAAAGATAAGTCAATATATTAAAACAATGATTAAGAAATTACACGAAAAACTTACATAAAAAAATCCCAGTAAAAACACTCTTAAGAAGATAAGTTACCCAACCAATGTGTAGAATCTAGAATTAAAATATCATAACTTTCTAATATATATATATATATATATATATACATATGTATATACTTTATCCCCGATACCGGAGAAACGATCCAAAAACTTCGACTCTTTTACTATCACTGGAAACAAGTTTCAATGTCTCTTTCTTATGAGAAGCAATGATTAAGAAGGTAATTTCGGAGAAGCGTAATACCGCTCTAAACGTGGCATATAAGGGGTCTGTGAGAAGCAGAAGTTTCTCCTTACAACTTTTTGCTTTATCCAGCACCCTCAACGATCTGCAGCGTCGGCAAGAATTCTATTATTTTGCTTGGATAAACAACTTAGGATCCGTTGATGCAGAGTAAAATAACCGCAACTTATTGGCAACTTAATCGCAGATGCCCAAGACAATGGGATTTATAATTTATACAATTTTACGAATATTTTTTAAGTTTTAAATCTTTATATTATATTCAATAATCCGAATTCGATTGTTTTATTTATATTATTATTTTATATTATTTTTACCAATGTGTTTTGGGGAATATTTTTTAACCTGGCACATCTGTGCGGAGTCTCTTTGGTTAATAGCGGTGCTTGTATTCTTGCGGTGGTTGTTGAGCTTTTAGCCAAGTTATGCACCAGCAGGGGAAATGTAGAGCTTTTGGTCTTAAGCTGTTGCTGAATAAGTTCGCATATAACGAGCTTTTCTTTGTAGGGGAAACCGACTGCGGCGTAATCTTCAGTTGGTATTTTACATGGATATGTGTGCCCCTCTTCAGGTATCATGGGACGGGGTGGGGGGAAGTTGGGAGGTCCACTTGAGCGAGTTGCGATAAGAACAGCCGCACGCCTTGAACCAAAAACAGTTAGTTGCTCCGATTGGAGATGACGAAGATGGAGATGGGGCAGATGTTGATGATGACGATGATGATGCCGACGAAGATGATGATGCTGTTGACGATGATGATAAGCATGCTTAAGTTGCATTGGAGCAGCACTTAAGGACATTCGGACGGGGTTCAATTGCATTGCCAAAAAATAAAAGAGAAAATGGAGACGCTGCGGCTGCAACAACTGCAAGTGGAGCAATCGCCAGAGCAGCGCCACGGAGTCTGTGCCATGATTTGCACACATACACACACACACATTGACACACATACCGTGAGAGTAGGATAAATGGAACTACGAGTGGAAACGGAGTCATTGGGTCAGAAGACGCAGCGAAGGACAACGTCGACGAATAATAAAAGAAAAATATGGCAAATTCTGGCGCCAACATTTATATTGAATGAGAAATCGCAGCAGTGTGAGGGGAGAAGAGGGGTCTCACCCTCCCAACCTGGAGCGGATTCTTGACACTTGCTGCAGGTAGAAGAGAAATAAATAAACAAAAAAAAAAAAAAAAAATAAACGGAATATGCAAAACGCGTTTGCACGCAAATCAAACATCCGGTCTACTGCCTGCTAGGGCAGATTGAGAGATGCCAGCAGGAGGATTGGGCAGAGTCGAGCAAGAACTTTCCCAGTATCCCTGTCCCATATTAAAAAACTTTCAGGTGCCCATCGCCATCGCCATCGTGGGCGCGCACAAAGCGAAAGTATGTACTTGTACGGCCCACACAGCACCACGCGGCAGACGCACAATTCTTCGGCCTACGCTGCGCTCCCCTCCCCCCGTCTGGCCAGCTTAATCCCAATCTCAATCCCAAGTCCCGAATTGTGTCTTCCAAGTCGCGTGCGTGTGTGTGTGTGTGTGTTTGGGTTCGCCGTTTTACGAGTTTCCTGTTCAATGAAGTTGCACGTGGCCGGGCAGAAGAATGGTTTGTTATCGTTACGCAGCATCAGCTCCCTCCCGCTCTCCACATGCCTAGTGCGAGTGTCCTGCACGGCCACGACCCAAACCAAGACCTGAACTGACCCGACACGACCCAACTGAACCGAACCGAACTGACCTGACCTGGCCTGGACTGCGCCAAAAGCGGCTGCTAATGGCAAACATCCATAAGTCTTGGCTAAAAGCGCTGCGCTTTTTGGGTTTGGGATTGCGTAGCAGATTATGGTAAACAAAATAAATGACGAATCACTCAAAGAGGAGAATGGGAGCAACCTACTACGCTCACAATAGCTGAAGTTCTAGTGGCAACACTGGTGATTTGTTATCGATATCTAACTAGTTGCAATAAGTGCGATAGTTCTTTGAGTTGGATACGCTTTCGAACGATTTAATCGACTATATCGGTTTAATTCCATCCGTTATAAATAATATATGATTGATATATAGAATTAATATTTATTTACTTTTATTTTTATATTCTTAAAGTTATTTGTATTTTTATCTATAGATTCTGACAATAAATTTAAATAAACAGCATTGTTTTGAATAGTAAAAATATTGGTTCTTTTCTTTCTTATCTAGCTCTCTTTAAGCTCAATGAAACTCAAATGAAATGGGGAAAACATACCCCTAAGTAAATGCCAAATACAGGCAGGATTAACTCAATTTGATTTGGGCAAAAAACCAAGTTCGCAAAGAGTTCGATGAATTATCTCTGCTTCAACTTCGGCTTCCTGCCTTGAGCTCATCCGACACTGGCAAATTGTGCCCAAGCCACAGACAAATTGTTCCCATACTCGATTGTTTGACGTGAACTTGACTCTTCGTTCTTCCATCTTGTTCATTCAACGAAATTTGGTAAATCGCTCAAATTGATGCGACACTTTCGCCCTCGTACCTTCCCCCTTTTACTCCCCTGACAGCATCAGATCGGGCTATAAACTACTCAAAGGATTCGCCTGAGAGTAACAAGCTAAATAAATATATTTATATATATACTTACTATACCTATAGAAAATTGAAAAAAAAGAGCGAACAAATTTTTTTTGTAAAAAAGTTCTCAATCGTACGATACCCTGTAGAAAAATTCAGTTTTTTTGTTGGCATTATAATCAAAATAATAAAATAACAAACAGGAATTTACTATAATAGGGTGCAAAAGAATGCAATGATTTAAATATAGTATAGTACAAATATATTGAATACTTAAAGAGTAGAAAAGAAAATTTTAATAAAGTTAAGGGATTTCTTTGTAGAGTTAATTAAAACGCAGATCTGTTAGTATATTGACTATATTGGGTATTTCAATATGTGTTAATCATATTAAGAAGTGAATCAAGTGGGTTTATTTCTTAGGATCCCCAGATATTTTTGGGTAGTTCCCTTATCATGGGCTCCTTTCAGCGTATAGGGTATAATGAGGCGAAAGAAAATGCATTGGCGCGAACTGGAAAGAAGTTGGAACGCAGAAATATTCATATAAAAGCGAGTGTCTATATGTTTTCATGTGTGTATGTACGCATACGTATGTATATATGTTTGTATGCCCAAGTGCAAATAAACGATAAAAAGCCAAATTGCCACCGTTTCGTCTTTGGAGTAAGGCAAAAATCGGCACACACAGCAAACAAAACAAGTTATTCTCACTCAAGTTGCCTGACGTCAAGATTACCCTCTAATTATTATATGTGCGAACATTTTTTCATGTTATGATGCTTAAGTAAAAAAGCCAAAAAATTAAGCAGTTGACGCAAAGTAAAATAAATCTAAATTAACAAAAGCTAAAAACTAAACTGTATCAATTTAATAGTTAATCGAATTTTAGATACGCAAAAAATGTTCGAAATCCAGAATTCACGTTTGCTGCAATTTTCCCCTTCAAAAAAAGTTAGATATGACCGGAAAATAGAGGAATTGGTTCGCACACTGCATGAATGCAGGTATCGATAGATTAATCGATATACAAAAAGTGTTGTACAATTTGCAATGAGGAATTTGACGTAACTATTGTATTCTTTAAACAAGAAAAGTAACTAAAAATAATTATGGAATCATAAGCATATATTTTTTTAAGAAATATGTATATATGTTCTCAGTTTGTGGGTATACCCCACTTGCTGTTGCGCTGCAGTATAGGGTATAACAACAGGCAGATGATTGCACACTCTGTGCGATTCGTTTTCAATACAATTTGCCAGTAGCAGGCGCACTCGCTATGAGAAGACCTTGCCGCTCTCTCGCGTGTGTGTGTGTGTGTGTGTGTGTATGTGTGTGTGGTGTTATTTTAGGCGTAAATCCATTGGTGCGTAGAAATGCGCATAAGAAATATGCAAACAGTTTGCACACCCAACACACACACACACACACACACACACTCGCACACACATAAAAACAAACGGAAAACGCGAGCAAACATGACGCTGCGGGATAGAAGCAGAGGCTGGTTATGAAGCAGGGGGATCAGAGCAGGAGCAGAGCAGGAGCAGGATGAGGCGTGCTGACTGCTGACTGTAAACATATCAATGCTACGTAATGCCGCTAAGGAACCCATATCACTAGACCATCACCATACCAAAACAGGCCACACTTCGTGTCCCACCCCTCCCCCCACCCCTGCCACGCCTTCTAACTGGAGCGGTTGAGCATTTACAGGTGTTGATGATAAAGCGATTTGCGCTACAGGCGAAGATGGCCACACTGGGAACTGGAGGGAAACCTGTGCGGATTGGGGGAGGGGTGGAAAGCGATGGAAAAGCGTTGGGAAAACGATGGAAAAGTGCGTGTCTCAGCGCAAAGCGCCAACGATCCAAAATGGCCAGAAATCCTCATGGGTTTGCAGTGGACACTGGACAGTGGGGCGTATACGCGATGATGCCTTCGCTGCGAGTCAGTGTGCAAAAGAAAGGGAGAGTGGGAGAAAGAGAGCGAGAAAGGGAGAGAGAGAGACAACAAAAGCAGCAAGAAATATTCAAAGGTAAGCAAAAAATGTTTCTATACCGCTTGGGGCATTTTCGGGCAATGGCACGGGAGGTGGTGGGAGCGGGGGTGTGGATAGGTAGAGACTTGGACTTGCAAGCGCTGCAGGTGAGACCGAGCTGAAGTGGGCGTGGCTGGATGGAGCACAAGCATAGCCGGAGGCAATAAATGCGCTGCATGACACGAAGCATGCCACAAACGAAGCAGACGTCATGCCATTGTGTGTCTCCCTCTCCTTCTCTCTCCCTCCCTTTCTTTCTCTCTCCCACCCACCATCTTTCACTCTCGATTGTGCCAGTGGATGTGCCCAAAGAAAGCAAACGAACATCTTAAGCTGCCCATCAGTGTTGCCAACTTAAAGTTGGAAAACAAAACGGAAAAGTGTTTTGCTTACTGGCACGACTGGCAGACACCCTGTACATCATTATGGGAAACATTATTACTTACATCTTTTTATATTATGTAAATGAAAATATCTTAAAATTTATAATTTAATAAGCTTCAATTTCTTATCTATTTATTGCTTTTATTTATTTATCGTTTGAAAATGTGAAGCAAAAATTGCAAATATCGATAACATAAATTTGAATTTTGTTTGTTGGATAAAGTGATTAAATGGTTTATTTTTTTAGAAATAAATCGAAATTGAATCAAAAATATATTGATATTATAGTATCATTCACACCTGGTTTGTAATCGATACACTTATCGATATACCAAAAGACTTTTTATTGCGCTGCAAATGGCAATCAAAGACAGTTAATACCTACAGTTGCTACAGGCCAAACGCATTGGTGGTAATGTGTAATTAGGCAGGCTGCCACGCCCCCCTCCTAACAAGGCCAAATTCCAAACACTTCACGCCAGAGCGTAATGATATCCTGCAACGTTTCCTGTGCGCACCCAAACAAAGGCAGCCCTGCGATATATCGAGCGTGAAACGTGCGTGGCAGGAAGCAGGAAGAGACCCCACTGTGCAGTCACACACACTCCCCACACACACACACACACACACACACTGGCACACACTAACCAGCTGACAGAGCTTTGGCAGGCGGTCAATTATTTACAACACGTTGTTATTATCACGCATACGCCGTGTGCGACCGGCTTTGGATGCGAGCGCGTTCGCTCTCTGATTGATGCCGACCATTTGGCAGTGTCGCCACCCTTGACTGTCTGCGTTTAGCTGCCCAACCTGGCAACCCCTTCGTCCCCCCTCCCCCTTCCTTTGCTGCCCTTGCACGGCACATTAATCATACGCAGCGTGTGTCTTCAGACAGTTGATAAATGGAAAGCAGAGGCACTCCCCAGTGCAACTTGGCGCAAACTTGGCCAAAACGCGTCCTTGCCACGCAATCAGGTGCAGTGCAGTGCAGTGCAATTAGGCCAAGTAACCGAAGAAGAGTAGTCAGTCTACTGCCTTCCACCCGAGCTCCTCCAATTTTGGCCACAGCCTGCGCTAATTATTTCTTTGGCATCGCAAGAGAATTAAAGAGTGTGTCGCTCTGCAAATTGGCATCGATAAGAGGGGAAGGGGGAGGGGGTCCTGGGCTGGGCTGTCACTCGTGTGGCTCCAATGCAACACACTGGGAATGGGACCCCCAGGGAGTCGGGTTTGAGAGTCAGTCAAAGCGAAAGCCTGTGTGCAGCTGTGCCCAGAAAAAGAGAGAGAACACACACTGAAATCTCCCTCCGTACTCCACGCTCTCTCAACCCTTCACTTGCAACTCCATGCGCCAAGCTGAGCCCAGCCTGCTCCCAACGTCGTCGTGCTCAGCTAGCGTGCACACGTGTCCTAACTACATGATGTTATTAGCGTTAATTGTACCTAAGTGGATTAGGTAGATTTTATGTGTCGAGGCGGCCTGGTGGCGGCGCCTTAGCTTTGCCAGGCAATCAAGCTGGCGACAAGAAGCGCCAGAGCTGCAGGAGTTGCATGGAGCAAGCCGAGGCACAGATACTCTTGCAGTCTCTCTTGACTCACTCAACGATATTTTTCTGCAAAATAATCGATTTATTGAAGAAAACTGTCAAGCTGCAAGTGTTGCACAGCGTCACACTGACCTAAAATGGTTACTAACAGCTCTAATAGTGATGGGAGCAATCCGATTAATCGATTATTCTGATTTTTAAAAGTCTTAATACAGTTTTAGTTTAGTTAATGTTAATATTTAATACTAAGAAGCATAATAATAACATAGACAAATCACAGACAAATCTGCTGGATTTAATCGATAGTTTTTGAGAATCGAATCGAAAAACAACTAATAAATTAAACATAGTCAGGACAATTTGCAAATAAATAATAATTAAGCTGCAAGTGTTGCACAGCGTGATTACTTACAGCTCTAATAGAGATGTGAGTAATTCGATAAATCGATTTATCTGATTTTTAAAAGACTTAATACAGTTTTAGCTTAGTTAATGTTTATATTTAATACTAAGCAGCATGATAATAACATAAAAAATCGCTGACAAATCTGCTTGATATAATCGATAACTTTTGAGAATCGAATCGAAAAAAAACAAACAATAAATTGAACCTAGTCAAGAAGGAATCAGGGATATTTAGATTCTTTTTAAATATTTGCATATATTTCAATATTGGGATAGTAAGACGAACAGTTTATAATGATATATGCACCATACAGTTCGCTTCAAGCATGCAACTCTCTTTTATGTAGTGAGAATTCTGGGTTACCCGTTGCCAGAGTATCTAGGAAAGAAGCAGAACGAGCGCAAGCAGCAACTTTGTTGCCCACACCCAAATGTCCCAGGGACTCCGTTCTCTCTTCGTCTCTGTGCCACTGTCTGTCAGTGCGTCTCCCACTTTCTCTCTCTCTCTCTGTCACCTTCGTCTGTCTGTTCCGCCTGCTTATGACAGGCAGCCAACAGCAACAGCGGCCGCTTTCTGATGTCGTTGACAGCCGCTTGCTTAGAGCAGCTCAAAGCAAACGATGTGGGTAGCAGGAGGAAGGGGGGGGGGGTATACCTGGATAGAGGATTGTAACGGCATGATGCCACACATATATACAGCCTGGCATATAGCCCACAGGTGTTGCTATACAGGTGATATGATGAATGCGAAGCGCCAACAACGCATCGTTAATGTTCTTCCCGTTCCCGTTCTTGTTCCCATTCCCAGATCACGTTCCCGTTTCTCTTCCTCTTCCCCTTCTTAGTTCACGCTTTGCTCCCATGTGGTTGTTGTTTGTGGCACTTCCTGTTCGTGTTGTTGCCGCTGTTTAGCTTGTGACATTGACGACATGTCTACGATTTCCATGACGCTTCCGTTTCCGCAAGCTCGACACACACACACACAGACATATACACACCCGTTCATCTATTGAGAACACGTGCCCATTTAACAAGCCTTGCTCCGCCCCCTTTTGGGTGATTTGCCTAATGAAATTATTCGCATGCATTATAAATAGCTTTTGATATTTTACGTTTAATTTGACAATAATTAATTGAATGCTGCTGCTGCCTCTCTCAGTCACGAAATTCGTGCGAATCTGTTTCTATTTTCTGTTGCTTTTCTATTTTTGGTTCCTAATTGCATCCGCCTTAGTCTCCCCCTCTCTCTTCTCCAGGATTCGCCCACCTGTCGCCTGTGCCTCGGGCTGCCAGCGAGTGTGCGAGTGTGCGTGTGTGCGAGTGTGCGAGTGTCTACTGGTGCGTGCTGACATTAAAAGAGGCCGTGATTTCACATTTTCCCAAGCTGTGCCACATGCCACATGCCACACACACACACGGCAGAGAGGGAGAGAGGAAAGAGAGAGAGAGAGCAAAAGTATTTATTGCGTACGATTCGGCATGTCGCTGCTGTTTACCCATTAAGCATTATATTAACGGGTATAACGAAAGTTGTCAGTTTTGGAAGAGACAAGTGAAATCAAATGGAAACTCTCTAGTTGCGTAATTTAATCAGCAATACCTGAAAGAAGATTCCAAAATTGTTTATAATAATTTTATAATTACATGTTGTTAAGACTTTATTCCTTGATCGTTACTCTCTCATATTTTAGAAATCATTTAAAATTCAGTTTATCTATATGAGACTGAATCTTTCTTTGCGCCTTGTACAGCACGGACTTATCGATACTGCTTTCGATAAATGCAAATAATTAATTTATTTTAGTGTAGTCGACTTACACTTAACCTAACATAATCATATGTAATTCAATAGTTTCTATTAATTCGTTATCAGTTTTTTAATTATACTTAAGAGTCATTTGTTTTGAATACGTTCGTTTTTTTCTCATGCCTTGTACAACACTATTCTATCGATACTGCTGTCGATAACTTTATTCAATTAATTTATGTAAGTGCTGCGACTATGGTCACACTTTAATAACTTTATAACATATGTGTATGTATTTTTTTTTTAATTTTTATTTACGTTTATCGCTTATCATACTTGAGAATCGTTTATTATTTGAAAATATTATAATAAGTATGAATATTAATTGCAAATAATAAGCGTAGTTGGAGATGCTTAAGATTGAACTATAGAAACAATTTCGCATCAAGTGCAGCTTACTTGATGGATAAATAGTTAAATAATATGCTGATAGAAGTCCCATACCCTCTATAAAAGTAAATACATTTCTCTACATTAATCTTAAATACATAAAACTGACAATACTATTTATTTCTCTATTTAAAATTTCAGGAAAACAGACTTCTCAAGAGAATTTAAGCGCATTGCATTTAATTTTTAAAAGTTATCCCTCTCTCTCTCTCTTTGTAGGCATACTATGCATACCGTGTAGATCTCTATCGGGTTGCCATTGGCAATGTTCTTCATGTTGTTGTTGGCAAAATAAAAAAAAGGTATTTTTGGAACTTGTCCCCATTGTCCTTGTGCCCAAAAAGTCGCTCGCATTGCAGTACGTACATTTTCCACTGACTTTTTGCCAATATTTTCGAACAGGCAAGCAATATAGTGTGTACGTGAGTGCATGTGTGTGTGCGTGCGAGTGTGTGTGTGTGTGTGTGTCTGTTATGGAGTCAAGTGGCAATCGTAGTGCGCTGCCAGCGAAATGAGCGCGCAGTATCGAGTAACGCAGGCAGGCAGGCTGCATTACGTATACGCAATGTGGCAACATTGAAGCGTCCCGCGCTCTCTCCTTCTCCCTCTCTCTGTGTGTGTTTGTGTTCAATGATTTTTCATAGACACACACACACACACATATATATATTATATATATTTATATATTGTTTGATATATATGCTCATATTATGCTTTTCATTTCAGTAAACAAGCGCAGGGCTCTCAGCCAGGGCATGGGCTCTCAAAAGGGGTCGAAGGAGTAGGAGTAGGGGGAGGGGAGAATGAGGGGCAGTCAATGACGTTGCCTGATGATGGCTCTGCGCTTATTATTAGCCATTAGCTTTTGTTGCTTGCAACATTGATAAACAACTCTTGATTGAAAACTAACAAAGCACATGGCTCAGTAAATTCTCCGAATGCACCCAAGGGTACTCTGTGGCCCAGTCTCGTGTCTCAGTTCCAGATCCGCCCTGCGACTGGCCTCCCCCACCTCCCTAGTGCCCAACGATGTCCTTCCATGTGGGAGTATGGGGGGGGGGTGGAAAGCGTGTATAGAAAGAAGGGAAAATGGAAAACAATGGCGGAGGCGTCTAAATATTTTACAATGTTGCACAAGCAAACAGACCGCAATCAGGCACACACACTGGCACACACACTGGGGCACACACCAGTGCATGCGTACTCCCACTTGCAGATCGACAATCGACCCAACAGCTCCTATCCTCACATCCTGCTGCTGCTGGCCAATCCCCTGGGCAACTAATCCGCTTGCCAGCTAACCACGCATCACAGCCTCAGTGTGCCGAGATGGCGAGGCGTGTGCCTCACGCCATTGACAACTGTGTGCCAGCTTCTGTCTTCTTCTACTGCCCTCGCCTCCTCCTCTTCCCCAGCTTCGTGTCCCTCTGCCCTGTGTGCTCTAAATCCTCTGGCAGCCTCAACAAGTGTCGGCGCAACATGTGGCATCACGCACAACAAAGCAAACAGAAGTGCGAAATCCAAACAATACGGAATGACTGAACATCACGGAATGCCAGGGAATGCCAGGGAATGCCAGAGAATGTCACGGAATGGAACACAAAGGGGAAGCGATTTATAGGCACGTACATTATTTATTTTACATAGATTGTTTTTGCATGGACTCAGCCAGCAAGGGGGGAGGAATCTTCTACTGAGAAAGAGATTGCAGAAAGAAAGCGGTTCTGAGATTTCCTGATAGTTCCAAGAAGTACGGGATCCTAGTAGTTCTAATGAGCTTGTTAGTAAGGTAACTGGATATTTTTCCTCTATTACAAAAACTACTGATTTTTACCGCAAATCATTAAAATGACCAGGCTTTTCATGCGAATGTTTCCCCACAAAAATATGAACTGACAGAACTGTCAGTTTTCCATTTTCCTTTGCTGTCAGTTACCAAAAAAATAAATAATACTTTAAAAAAAATACTATTTGATTGCTATACATTTGCATTTTCATTTGAAATGTGACAGAAATATTATGAAAATTATAAACAAACAAGTCAAGGTTGCCAATTTTCAATATCAAATAGAGAAAACTGTCGCTGACATTGAAAATTGAGTTGGTAAATTGGCAGAATAACATATTTATAAAGAAATTTTATGGCAACACAAGGAGCCTCTCTAATGCCCTATAAAAAAGTTAAATAGTTTTTATTAAATAAAATACTACTGTGATCTTGATCCAAGTAGAGTATATATATTTTATTGTGGTATAGATAGTCTTACTCTCACATATCGAATGAACTGAAAAGGAAAATAAATGTTAAGTTTTACAATATATAATAAATGGAAGAACAATCCATCCGTTTCTGTGCTAATTTAGTATGTAATACAGTATGTACGTTAGATATATTGCATTGTGCCCAACTAAATCATACTACAATCGATAAGATGGATGATTTAATAAGTGATTCGACTATTGATTATTTTTATAAATTTCTGAAAAAACTTAAAAAAAATTGGAGCCTGAAAATTTTAGAGTAAGCTACATTTATACGAACTGAAGAATTAGTTGTGCGTATAATACCGATAAAGTGAATCGTTTGAAGTGTTGGAAAATCGATAGTATTAAAAATCATTTGTTGGAGCATCTATAAAATAGTAAACTTTCGAAAACTCTTATAATAATTTGCGACTATTTTCTGATCAAGTCATATCTAAAGCTATTGTACACTTTCTTTCAGTTGAGAATACCCTATCCTGTCTACAAGTACAGTATGTTTTCGTTCTCCGGAAATTGCTTTGCACTCTTTACTCGCCGCAAACGTCACACACACATAATATCTGTGGGTTTTTCCACTGAAAACTCAACTTTTCCTGGTATTCTATAGAAATTGTGAAATCGCTGCCGATTACGTATACGAATTAAGATTAACCTTGACATTTCTTTTCCGCCATCCCATCCCAGTGTCATGCCCAGATCCCCATAAGGCGATAAGGCGTAACTGCAATGGGATTATGGGAATTCGAAATTGCTGGGATTGTCAGAAACAGTTGAGGTTGGCATACCATGAAGGGCAAGGGGGAGAGTGGGGGCGGTATGGCATGTGCGAAGGCATGTGTACGGGAAGAGAAAGATATGCCATAAATTAATTAATCCCCTAACGATGTTTAGTTTGCGATCCGTATGCGAGGAATGCGAAATCGTTTGGAATACTCTGCATACCTGGAACACCTTCAGTCCCTAATGAAATTGCGTGTGTGTGTGTGTGCGTGTATGCTCAGATATGTTTGCAAGTATAGTGTCTGTATTAATAAGAAAAGTATAGATATACAAATAAAATAAATAAAAAATAAAATATTAATAATTTTACTTTATTATAATCTCTGATCATTGAATATGTGCTTAACAGATTGATAGAGACGTTGCAAAACCTCTCCGAGTACATATATATCATACAGTCTTCCTCAGTCGTTTTTCTGTCTGTTTGAACACACAAATCTCAGCTATTATAAAAGCTAGAAACAGCAAATTCGTTATGAAGATAGCTGAAAACCATCAGTTAATGAAATATATTTCAAATTTTGGATGTCAAATCTATAATTTACTTTGGGCACACTGGACTGTTGCTTGCTGTACTGGTTTTCTTTTTCTTAATATTAAAATATAAATTAAAATTTTTTTGTAGTAATATTATATATTATGCACATATGGTATTATTTATTATAGATGATATTTTAGAATTTTTTTATTAAAATAACTGTGGCTTAATCTCTGCGCCTAAGAGTAACTAATACTATATAGAAAAAGGGGAAATTATATGCTTGTATTACTGGTTTTCGTTTTTATAATATTAAAATATATAAATTTAAATTTTTTTTTAGTAATATTATTTATTATGCATCATTATTTATATTATTGTTATTATATACATATTATTTATTATAGATATATTTTAGAATTTATTATAAAAATAACTGTGACTTAATTTTTTGCGACTAAGAGTAACTTATACTATATAGAAGACAGGGAATCTATTTGAAAATAACTGCTGTTGCTGCTGCTGTTGCTGCTGCTGTTGCTGCTGCTGTTGCTGCTGTTGTTGCTGCTGTTGCTGTTGTTGCTGCTGTTGCTGCTGCTGCTGTTGCTTATGCAGAGTTAAAGATGCTGTCAAATATTCTCGTAAATGAGGACAAAAGCTGAAACTGAAATGTAGACAGAGTGTCCCCATGCATGCATAAGTGTGTGTGTGTATGTGTGTGTGAGGGGGCGTGTCTGGCCTGGGCAAGTGCAGAAGCTTAAGGATTATGCAAATCGAAGTACAGTTACAGCATGCAAAATGCAACAAAAGGCAAACAAGATGGCGGCAGCGCGACGGATGAGCCGAGTGCGGAGTATGACGAATGGGAGCAGGGGGGGAAGAGAGAAGAGAAGATATGGACTGAGCACTGTGGGGTAGGTGTCTGTCAAACAAACAGCAAACAGTTGTTTTTGGCTAACAGCAACAATATCGAGGCTGTTCCGCCCAAGCTGCTGCTCCTTCTCCTGCTTCCTCCTCCTGCTGCTGCTGCTGCAGCTGCTCCTCCTTCCCCTGCTCATCCCCCTGCTCCTGCTCAAGAGAGAGCTTAGAGCCAGAACCATTAATGATGTCAGGGATTTAGGACGAAGATGAAGCAGCAGCAGCAGAAGCAGCCAAGGACTGTAATCAAAATGCAAAATATGCAGCAGCTGAGGGGGCAGACGGATTTTCACATCAACGCATGAGGCTGGCAGGCCTGGCCCCCCTCCCCCCCTGTGTGGCCACAGCAAACACCATTGATGACTAATTTCGACATGGTAGCAAATGGGGTGGTTAGGAGGGGAGGAGAGTGGCCCAACTAATGCGCAGCTTAAAGCAAATCTGCTTAATTTTCGATTCTGTTTGCTCTGGACAATGCCACGCCCCTCTCTACGCCCCTCTCTGTTCCTCAGCCCTCATTAATCATGCGATTGGCATATTTATTGAATTTAAAACGCCTAAAACGCAGGCCCAGCTCGCATCTTGGCCTGGGCTGCTGCTGCTGCTGCTGCTGCTGCTGCTGCTTAAAGATGTCAAGCTGCCAAGCTGCCAAAATGCCAAAATGTGGCAACGGCAGCAGGCAACAAGCCTCATTAATGTTGCCCCAAAATGTCAAATAAGTGAAGGATATTACTTTATTTTATACGATTTTATTTGCACGCACACCCCTGCCCCCTCACACACACACACACACACACATACACACAGCAGACGTTGCTGGCAACATGCTTCGAGCAGCAGCAGCAGCAGCAGCAGCAACTACACGAAAAGGGACAAGTCCTGCGCGTAAATTGGAGCACGGCCAACATAGCAAAAGCCAGGCCAGCTAGGGAGCGAAAGAGAGAGAGAGAGAGAGGGAGAGAGAGAGAGAGCGAGAGAAAATACAAATAATAATAAAAGAACTTAATGAGATTGGAATACAATAAAACTTAAGCGCGTTTTTAAGGTTGAGTCTTAGTCGCCTTAGCAGAGAAAATCGATTGTTGTGTGAAGAGAAAAAGAAAGTAAAAGAGGGAGAGGGAGAGGGAGAAGAAAAAAAGAAAGTAAAAGAAGTGAGAAAAAATAGGGGAGTTAGATGGGGAGGAAGAGTGGGAGAGAGCGACAAAGGCAGCATCGCAGGGCACGAAACGGATATCTGAACATGTTCATGCGTGCAACCTGTTGATGAGACTCAGATACAGTAAAAACGGCCTTTAGCGGACTTTAGCTTTAAAAAAAAGATAGATCAAGACGAAAAAAAAGGACAGAAAACAGGACAACAATTAATTAAAAATCTATAGGCTGTAAACCGATAGCGGGGGAAAACGATTTTTACACAAATTTTGTGGTTATATTTCGATTATAAGGAAAATTCAAAAGAATAAAAACAAGAAAGCAAGGCTACCTTCGGCTTGCCGAAGGTTTCATACCCTTGCAGTTATGCAAAATATAAAATATATTTGGATGCTGCTGGTTTCTGTGGTATTTATTGAACAATTATAACAGTACATCGAATGACTAAACTGATCTTTGGATGTGGTAAGCCTGATAGCTATATCTTGAAATATAACGAAAATCGACCGATAGGCTCCATGACAGCTGTACGATAAATCAGTCCGATCTGGTCCGTTCCGACTTATTTAATGACGGCAGAATTAAGAAGCTTGTGAGCCAACTTTTATGAAGATAGCTCAATAACAGGGGGACTAATTTGCGTTGCAACAGACAGACAGTCCGTCTGATTGTTCCTATAACAGCTATAGAATATAAACGTCTGAGATATTTAAATGGAAAAACTAAGGGCGGGTTACTGTATAACATTAAAAAGTATTGATAATGTGCGGTATTTCCATGAACAAAACAGGTTTGCATACAAAAACCCTAATTTCAGCCGATTGTTCCTATGGCAGCAAAATGTTATAGTGGTCCGATTTTGATACAATTTTGACAGCATCCATTTTTGGACTCCTCTGTTTATGCTGATTCAGAATATATATACTTTATAGGGTCGGAGATGTCTCCTAAGGTGCGTTGCAAACTTCTGGCTAAAATTAATATACCCTCTGCAAGGGTATAAAAATGATTTAAAGATATGTTGAAAATTGGAGCAAATTAACAAAAAAGTACAGTATGATTTTGAAATTTTTTCAGGCTAGACGAAGTTAAAACAGGACAGATCTGTCCGGAAAATGGCTGACCTGGCAGCCCTGATACACACACTTCTTTTCTCGCTGAGTGTTTGCCCAAGTGAGTTTTCACTGTTTCACTCTTCTTCTCTCTCTCTCTCTCTCTCTCTCTCTCTCTCTTTCTTCGCGTTACGCAAACGCGGACACAAAACTTGCACTTGCCACAAATCTCTCATGCCGCAGCATTTCGATTCCGGCAACGGCAACGGCAACAACGGAATGATGAATCATTGCGTTGAAATATATTGGCAGCTTGGCCGACAAAATGGATGACGCCGCCTGCTCCGTGCCTGCCCAGACTGGCACTGGCCTCATTACGGCATTCAAATCACATCGATCCGGGGCACAGCGGTCTCTGCGGTCGCAGAGTCCAGTATCGGGCGCATATATATATATAGTGCCTATATAGTATCTGTATATGTATGTGGGAGGCATGTCGCGCGGTCTGCGCGTGCACCCAGCCAGCTGTCAATCCTAAACAATTTGCTTACTCAGTCAAGTATGGCCAACAATAACAAGCGAAAATGAGAAAAATGTTGGCGAAACACTAAGTAGCCTCGGCTGGGGGCGGACTCCCGACTAAAAGATACCCTGTAAGAGCTTCTTTAAGCTCAATCTATCTCACTCTAACTCATTCTATCTCACTCTAACTCAATCTATCTCACTCTAACTCAATCTATCTCACTCTAACTCACTCACTCACTCTACCTCACTCTAACACAATCTTTCTCACTCTAACTCAATCTATCACACTCTAACTCACTCACTCACTCAAACCGACTTTAACTCACTCAAATCGACTCTAACTCACTCAAACTGACTCTAACTCACTCAAACTGACTCTAGCTCACTCAAACTGACTCTAACTCACTCAAACTGACTCTAACTCACTCAAACTGACTCTAACTCACTCTAACTCACTCTAGCTCACTCTAACTCACTCTACTTCACTCTAACTCACTCTAACTCACTCTAT
The DNA here is from genome assembly GCA_018904105.1 of Zaprionus tsacasi. Lineage (NCBI taxonomy): Eukaryota > Metazoa > Arthropoda > Insecta > Diptera > Drosophilidae > Zaprionus > Zaprionus tsacasi. The sequence continues at coordinate 915,467 of JAEIFR010000003.1, read as the reverse complement.
CTCACTCTATCTCACTCTAACTCACTCTAACTCACTCTAACTCACTCTAACTCACTCTAACTCACTCTATCTCACTCTAACTCACTCTATCCCGCTCTTTGCCTTATCTGAAGTGATTCATCCCTTGTCTAGCACGCGTATACCCGTTTTCGAATCGTTAAAAAACTACAGGGTATGCAGGGTATGGCAATAGCCCAAGGAATGCGTGCCAGGGCGCTGGGCGTGAGCAAATTCGTTGCAGATGTGGAAAGCCCAAGGAAAGCGGGTTCCAGCCTCTGCCCCCTCTTCTCCAGCTTCCGATTTAGTTGCCGCCTGCGGCTGAGTAGCTTGAAGCGGCTGTGCTGCCGGAGGAGTACATGGTACATGGTGCTGCTGCGGAGTGTTTGGTGGGAAAAGGAGTGAGGGTGAAAAGGGGAGGAGGCACAGGAATCGCGAGTGAAATGAAATGTCAAAGTATTGTTAGGAATTTGAGGCGAGTTGAGGTTCCTTCCTGATTTGCTTCCGTCTGACCGTAGCGTATCGATGACATGTTCTCGGGGCGATCTGGATCTGGATGGGATGGGATGGGACACTTGACAGACGCCTGGCATGCGTTGATTGCCCCTTGGCATTTAATCTCGACCACACACACACACACACACACACACACATAGCACAGCTGTGGAATGTGTCTGGCATCTTGAGGGTCGACTCTATCGACTCTATCGACTTGCCCGACGTCCTGACATTGTCCTGCTTCTGTTTTCTACTATGGTCGCAGACACAGCTGGAGCAGGGTAGGGTGGCTGGGCTAAATCTCTGAGAATCATCTGGGGGGGCGTGGCAGACTGTTTCGATTGCAGTGCAATAAAAACAAATTCATATTTCATGGAATTTCACTCAAGAATCACATTTGCATTTCGATTGCTCTCGCATTGCGCAGTTATCCAATGTGTACCATGTATGTGTGTGTGTGTGCGTGTGTGTGTGTAGTTGCATATATACTGGATATATCATGTCATGCATAATTAATCCTTGTGCCGCATCATAAACAACAAGTGCAAATCTCTCTACTCACTTGATTGCCTTGGAAAATAGCCGGAAAATCGCTCGTATTCGACACATTGTTCTGTTAAATTATAAATTCCACGAAATATCGATTTGCTGCACTTCGGAAAATGCAATTAGCAAAGTTATGCTTTGCAATGTCAAAGGTTATACCTATGCATTTGATACGATTGCTCTATGATATTTACATATCATCTGAGAAAATCTTTTTATACCCTTCGACCATTGAAAATGGTCAAAAAAGGGTATACTAACTTTGTGCAATGTATGTAACAGGCATAAGGAGGCGTGGCAGACCCCATAAAGTATATATATATTTTTGCTCAGGATCACTAGCCGAGTCGATTGAGACATGTCCGTCTGTCTGTCCGTCTGTCCGTCTGTATGAGACAACAGATCTCAGCTATTAAAAGAGCTAGAGACACCAAATTTGGTATGGAAGTTCCTATATATAATAGGCAGACAAAGTTTATTTCAAATGTTTGATGCCACGCCCACCGCCCCCGCAAATCGGTAATTTACGATTATTAAGCAAAGTATTAAACTTATAAAGTTCTGCTTTGGTATGTATAATGCCTAATACCATATAAATGTATTCTCCAAATTACAATCCGATCGGACTAATAACACAGGAGTTATTCAAGTCAACGTTTTCAATACAAATGTACGAGCAGCAGCCTGCGCGCTGCTTGGAGTTGACGTCGACGTCGACGTTGCATCTCGCCGCTTCACGCTTTACGCGCGTCGCTGTGTGAGTGCGAGCGAGTAAGCTATATGTAGAGAAGAATTTGTGCAGAATTTCTGTTTGAAATTATGAGTGTGGGTGGTTACACGTTTGTAACGGATTTTAAAAATTGGGAGAAGGGTATCCTACTGTCGGGCGTTCGACTGTAGCCATATCCACTTGTTAGGATTTGATTTGTGCTCGGTCGATTGGAAAATAAAAATAAATAAATGAAGTAAATGTTTTTTACAATTTCGAGTAGCGTTGCCTAGAGTGTGATTAAATTATTCAATAATAAAATAATTTAAATAATTTTCAAAATATGAAACTAATAATTTAAATAATTATAAATTTAAAAAATAAATTTTAATTAATTTACTTCTAACTTACATTATACTTATTCTTTTAATTTAAATTTATATTTGTAATTTTCTTTTTTAATCTTTGTGTCGACTGCTCTTAGTTGACATATTTAATGTAATAAATAAATAAATAAATAGACGCGGGGTAGCATCATTTACGTTTGTCTGTCAGTATGAACACCTAGATCTCAGTTATTGTAGCAGCTAGAGCTACCAGATTTGGTGTCAATATGTTAGATTATAGCATGTTTATTTTTAAATTCGTTCACGATATCAACAATCTGTCGAAATTGAAAAAATCGTCTTTTAAGGTTAATATAATCCTTGTTAATATATCTACTACAATTATTACCAAGGATTTCGGCTAATTTAGTATCTCCCCACAGTCAGTTTCAGGTGAGTAGGGTTTACAGCTTTCCCGGGGTTGAAGTAGTTAGAGAATCAGTTAAGCATTTCCCGTTAATGCTGTGAGAACTTGGCTATTTACCGCTAATACCCTGATTAGCCTTGAGGCCATGAGGTATTAATGAGGCAGCAGAAGGCTCCCGACATCATCGATTGGAATGTTGTCTTAACTGTCCACTTTGGGAGATGCCAGAGAGATGATGGGTTCTTTGGTCTATTGACAGGCAAACCAATAGACTGTCTGCGAGTTGCCCTTTCAAATACTTAACTCCAATCGAATTCTCAATAATCTAGTCTTACACACACACACACACGTGCACCCGCTCTCCGATTGAGGGGGCACAAATGTTGTTAAAATTGAGGAGGAGGAGGAGGCAAAGCAGATCTCCGACGGTCTGTAATGGATTTGTTAGACAGAAAGTGGAACTGAACAGATATAGAGAGGAAGAGAGGGGGGGGGGGGGGTTCTTGACATTGCACAGATGCCTATGTGTGGGGTCCCTATCAATATCCCTCCCTCCCTATGTAGTACCCTCTATGCTACAGACTCGCACTCGGGCACAACAATCACAAACTGTTTACAAGCGTGTGTGTGTGTGTGCGAGTGTGTGTGTGTGAGTGTCCTTGCACGCTGTGCATGACATGCAACAATATTTCCGCTTCAACACCCACAAAACCCAAACCACTTACCCACTTGCCCCACCTGCCTTCCTTCCTCCCATCCATGCCACAAGCTGCTGCAGTTCTTCATATTAATCATGGAGATTTTCAATCGATTGCGATTTCGACTTTGGCTCCGATTTCCCTCTGTAATATCACACACATTCGGAATTGTGGCAAAGTTAAGAAATATCAGAACGCATCTTAACCCACTCCAGGAGCTTCAAGTCGAGTAGAATGGATTTACATTCACTTGTCGCCGAGATGTCTCCACGTCTCCCCGACTTTTCTGTCTCCTGCTCTGGCTTCCGCTTGCCGCATTGCTCCCAAAGTGTTACTCCCTCGCTGCCTCCTCCTCCTCCCCCCCTGCCCAGCTAGGTGTGTGTGAGAGCGTGTGCAGCATGTGTATGTAAATGAAGTCCGCCTCCGGCTCACTGTCTACCCATCCATTAAGGCATCCATCTATGCATCTATAGACATGCCGATCCCTTGCCCAATCCCAATCCCAGTTGGATTGTCTGATTTGCTTTGCTGCTGTCGCTCTCTCTCTCTCGCTCTCCCTCTCTCGCTCTCTCTCTCTGTGTGGGGATTATATTAATGCCGTGCGGGTGCCACATGCCAAATGGAAACAGTTCAATCATAATAAACTCTGAGTAAATTTTTAATGACGCAAAAAAAAACACATTCGATCGAAGTTTAAAATCGGAAACACCCTGTAATGTTTCAAAGAACTGCAGCAGTACTTGAGAAGAGGCAAAGCTATAGAAAGGGTATATAAGAGTATAAAAAAGTATGGAAGGATTTTGAAAGCATATCTTTGGAAATAATACAAGGTTATAATTGCTACGATCATCAGAACTATAACCGATTTTAAGGTATTGCAGCTGATTTTCGATTAGATTAATACATACAATACTTGAGGGTTGGTTCTTCATAAATTCTTTTTATCTTATTATGGTATTATTTAACTCACTTTTAATATTGATTATTTTTAGATTTATTTAATATTAATATTATTGTCTCTAATGTATTCAATTATCTTCTTACTTAAGTTTTTCAAATCTCAAAATAGAGAGAGGTCAAAGCATTCTAATCATTATAAAAAATTTTAAGTTGAAAAGAAAATTCTATCTAATCATGGGAATTACAATTTTGTTTGATTCTGAGCAGATTGAGCTATATAATATTATTGTACAAATATTTTACATTGCGAAGTAAAGTTTTTTATATGTTATAGTCTAATACATATCTTATACTTATGTATTTTATACTCTTCTCTCTTAATTTTGTACATAATTCTAGCTGATAGGGAGACTCCTATATCATTCTCATGTCGCAGGGTATAAGAAAACAAAAAAGAAACGCACATTTATATTGCTCTCACGAGTGTGTCTGCGAGTGTGTGTGTGTGTGTGTGCTTGATAAAATGATATAAACTGTGTGTTTCAACTGTAAAATTGTTTCTGACTGCGTCGGCTATGGCGGCGCATGATTAATTTTGATGTGATTTAAATGCTTTGCTTGAGCATTGAATTATTAAGGTAAGCACCCGAGCCTAACTTTTCCGGATTTGCTACTTCCACTCCCCACTCCCTATTCTCCTTCCTCCCCTGTGTGAGCGTGCAATAATTTTATGTGCGGGGGGGAAACATAAAAAAAATTTCATTGATGCTCGTTAAACATTGCGTATACGCAGCGTGTGCCCACATGAAAGTCAGTCGACATGCTATTTAAATGAGTGAACGAGAATACATACACATATGTCTTCGCATATCACACACAGGCATAGGTACTATATGTTTACATATGTATGTATATTTGTGTACACACACAGAGAGAGGGAGAGGGAGAGAGGGGGGAGACACACCTATAAAACTTAACGCTCAATTGATTTCGATTTTATTTTTAATGAATTTTGCGGGCTCAGCGCAAATTGTTGCCACGCCCCTCCAACACACACGCACACACTGACACAACGACGTGGCGACTTTATTATACGATCCAAAAATCGGGCAATAAGCATAATATATTTGTCATCAATTTGGCAGCTCGTCGCCATTCAAACGGAAAGAAGGAACTCGACTCTTTGAAATCTTTGAGAATTATAAGAAATTTCCATGCTTTTGTCCAGGATGAATACGGCATGAGATTATGCCAAGCTGAGAGATGCAAATATACATATGTTTACAGATTATAACATAGACATAACTGGTGCATAGTTAGGGTATCTGCATATTCGGTTGGTCGCTTTAATTTCTTATTTATTTATGCCGTTGCCATCGCCGTTGCCGTTGCACAAACGTTCAATTAAAATTTCAATTATTAGCTGGCGCACAGACAAACACAGCAGGGGTGGGAAGGAGGGGGAGAGAGGGAGAGGTAGAAGCTGGTGCGAAAGAGACAGGCATATTCGCCCCATCAATAAACGCGGCCAGATACAATTGACCCCGAAATGTACTATATATTGCGTCCGTTAGGTTTGAGTGTCTGCCTCGCTCTTTCTTCCCTCTCTTTCCCTCACTTTCCCTCTCTGTGTGTGTGTGTGTGTGTGTGTAACTGTAAACAGCCATAGAGGCCACCCCACAGTCAGTAAAGTCAAGCATCGTTCAGGCCCAAACGGGCAGCCAAGTGAAAATGAGATTTCAAAGCGAGACTGATGGTTGGCAAATGCAGAGAGTGAGACAGAGAGGGAGAGAGAGAGAGAGAGCTTGCTGGACTGGTTTGAAAAACGAGAAAGATAGTTGATGTGTTGTGGATGTTGTTGCCATGTGCCTGGGCGAAAGCAAGGAACATTCTTGCGGTGAAAATAAATTGAAAATGTTGCCAATAATTAAAAGCTTAAATTCGAAGCGAATGTGCAGTAGTTTGTAGGGTGAGTGAGTGAGTGAGTACGAATGAGTTAGGAGGAGCAGAGCTCAGTTTGCCTAAGGTATAGCTAGGTACATATATAGTATATGTTCTCATATCCCATTTCTACAGGAAACTATCCTGATATCGAAATGGCAATTAAGTACACATTTTAACTAAATTAACTTGGTATACTTAGTAATCCACTGTCAGCCTAGTTACTCTAGCTTGATTATTACACTATATAATAAACCGATTTGGCTCATTTTGAGTTATTAAGAGCATGTTCCTACAGGAAGAATATTGGCCAAGTTTCATCAACATAACCTGAAAACTAACAGACTTTCTTGCATTTATACTCCCTAGTATACGTTTCCAACTCATGGAAATGCATATAAATATAAAATATAATATAATTAAAATGGTGAGCTCGACGGGTCGAAAGTTTTATTAAAATGCAATTAGGGAACTCGTCGTTAACTCGACATGTAACCACATTCAGTATAATTACACGAGTCTGTCAAATTAACGCGCTCAACTATAAATGTTGCAGTTGTTTTCCTTGCAACAAAAACTGAAACTGCGTTGTGTTACTTCCGCGAAAATACTATATAAACCCGCAATGCATAGAAAGGAAGATTATAACATTGTTACCAACGAAAACTGGAATATAAAAAACCGCAGATCTCAGTTATTACATGAGCGAGGGTTATCAAATTTGCTGACAATATGTCACATTACTGCATGCAGATTATGGTTGTTTTTAAATTTGATCATGCCCCTTTAAGACCAGCGTAAATCGTATAAAACTGAAATTCAAGCGTAATTTTAAAGCTAAAATATTTAAATTTGGTGTGCGTAATAATTTCTACTAGCCAAATGATTACTGCGAATTTGATTGCAATCGGCTAATAAACATATAAGTAATTTAATAAATAAATTAATTAAATAAATAGCACGTGCTTAAAAGTATGCAACACAAAAGTATAAAAACACAACTATCGCATACACAGTTTCAGATTTCTATCTGAAATTCTTGAAAATACATATTTCTTAAATTATTTGATAAATTTCGTGTTGACAGCATTTTTAATTGGCTTGATTCAAGCTAATTTAATTTGCTTCATTTATTGCGCATTTCGTGCACTTGCACTGTGAACCACAGACACCCACACACTCGTACACACACATATACTATAGGAAGACAGAGGGCTGTCCCATAGTGCGACACATAACACATTCAGTTTCTGCTTAAATAATATAACAGATTTCTCTTGAATCGGAGCTCAACTTGACCAAAGCTGCCACAAAGGCAACAGGAGTGAAAGGAAAACATGTGCGTCGTGCTGAGTGAGTGCATCACTGAGTGGGTTGGCTGGGGGCAGAGGGGTAGAGGGGATGGAAGTGCAGATGAGTTGGGAAGCTATGGTACATGCCTTGTACAGGGTATGCATAACGAGCGAGCAGACCCAAAGCACATGCATTGTCACTCGTTGTGTCTCCCTGTCTGCCCGTCTGTCTGTCTGTCTGTCTATGCTTCTCTCCCTCCTTTTGTCACTGAGTTCATTCATTATTCAAACGGTTTTGCATGCATTGTAATCGTCTCAATTCTCCACGACAAATGGCGACAACTGCAAGAAAGCCAAAGGGTGCAAAGTTGCGGAAAAACGCCGTTTCCCCCATTTCGAATTCGATTTAAGCGAATCAGTTTGTATACCATACTATACTATATACATGGCATGTCTTTAATGTCCTATCGGCAGCCTGTGCGACGTGTCGGCCTCAAAGGCTCATCGGTGCATCAACATGCCGGACTCGTCCGACATCCGTGCCCGGAATCTGCGTGCCCTGTAATTGCATTTTAATTTGCAACAAAATCCAATTATGCTGCACAAATTTCGTTTGAAGTCTGTGCAACGTTGTTTATTCAATTGCTGCACATTTTAATCTCTCGCTCACACACTTGCTCTACCTCTCGCTCTCGCCCACACTCCCCTCACCATTTGCCTCTGCTGTCATTCATATCTTCATCAACTACGCTTTCTTTCTCTTTCTCTCTCTCTTTGCCATTGGGAATTAACCCAGCAGCAATTGAATAATGTGAAAATCAGGCACTTTTCATGAAAAGCAGAAAAGTCAAACATCAGTTAAAGTAATTGTGGAATGCGGAATGTCGATACCTCTGCATACTATATATACACATGTTGGCTATATATAGAGCTGAAAGAGAATGCAGCATACAAAGGAGACAGAGAAGACAGAACATAGCAAATTAGAACATACAAAGCAAATAGATTAACTAGTATATGATTTAAGGCAAAGGAGTCAAAGCATACAGAGACAGAGCTGATAGAGTAGACAGATTGGAGAGAAGAAGAGCATACAAAACAGACATTACATAGATCAGAAACACTCGATAGAAGCAGGACATACAGAGCATACAAGCCAATTAGATCAGATAGAGTAATTAAAAGCAAAGCAAATATAGAGCAGGCAGCGCATACAAAGGAGTCAAGCATACAGAGCAGATAGAAAAGACAGACTGGAGATACGTAGAGCATACAGAGCATACAAAGTAAACATACGGAATACAGATTGCAAAGATAGAAGAAGTAGAGCATATCAGACAAGACAAATGCTTTAAAGGTTTTTTTTTATATTTTTATTTGTTTATTTCATTAGGGTTTAGATTACAAATTCTATAACCTAATGAGCATCTATAGTTGTTTCTTCTCCAAGACTACTTATAATTTATATCTGGCAAATTATATAAAGAAGATAGAACATACAAAGCATACACAACATACAACGCAGACAAAACATGCACAGTAGACAGAGCAGACAGGGCAGGCAGAGCAGACAGGCAGGTAGAGAAACAGAATACACAGAGCATACCAGGTAAAATCTGGTTCCACGATTTTTAACAAAGTTATATTGTGTGGTTTCATTTCCTCTGCTGAGAATATTACAAATTATATATAAAAATATTATTTATTTTAAGAATTAAATATACTCTTAACTAAATTTAATATATGTTTTGTACATTGAGATTTTGGGAGAATCAAACGTGAAGGCTGTAGAGTCCTCACAACACGTATGCGCTGTGCAACCCTGTCCAATTAGATTTCAATTAGGCAACACTGTTTGATTTATGTTCAAGTAGTGCAAACGTATGTTGCAACAGCCTGCGCCCAGGACATGCTGCAACATGGAAGTGCACTACAATAGCGCGTAACCCAAGGACCAAAGGTCCGCCTAGTATGTTCATGTCATGCTCGCTCCTGCCATCGCCCTCTTTAGCCCCTAGCTGAGTGAGTATCACATCAATAACAATAACTAAAACGTGTACTAAGCGTATACTATGGGTATACGAATACTTCCCGAGAGTTGGGGAAACTAAGTTTCAGTTGCATTTCAAGCTCCTCATTATCACAGTAATTCTTCAATTTTTCAAAGCGTGCCAGTGCAGCTTATCGAAACGTACCAACACTTTTATACCACTTTAACATTGTGCAACACTGTTCTATATATTTAAGTAACATTATACTTTATTTTCATTTCATTTTAATAACACCTTTATTTTATTTATGTTCGGATTTTATTTAACAAAAATTAAAAATTAACTAAACTTTTATTTACTTGAAAATTCCGTTGCTTAAGGTCTTAGTTCTGAAGTATATTCGTATTTTAAAATAAAATATTATTAAATTAATTATAATAAACAAATTCAATAGAAATGAATTTACTCAGTTATTAAAAGATCCAAAGATATTAAAGATCCTAGAACAAATGGAAAATTTCGTTACATATTTTGTAGAAACTATAGTTGGTATAAGAATTAAACTATAAAATGTCTTTAAAATAAATAGAACAAAACAAAAGTCACATTACTTTAATAAGAGAATATTTTAATATTTGAAAATCTAATGCATTGTCTTTGACATAAGATATTGCTATGAATTTATCAATTATTTTATTTTTACGATAATAAATTGAATTTGTATGTAATTTCTAAAAACAACAGAACTATTATCATTTTGATAATGACCTTTTTGCCTTCTCTGCTAAGAAGAAGAAGAAGAAATCGTATTCATTTCATGCTTTTTGCTATTTATTTATGTGATTTATCTTTCGTAATATTTTTAGTGGCAAGTGTAATCAGTGCTGTACCGCGTCTTGTGGAAATCATCTCTTGCATCATGCAACATTCGTTATGCTGCCACAATGTTTGGAGAGGCCTGCTCTCCCTCTCTCTCCCCTGCGTCCTTCCATCCCTTCTGTGTCTGCCCATCTTCCTTCCTGTGCAGCAACTCAAGTTGTTTTTGTTTTTGCTTATTATTGGATGGTAATGAAAATTTTATGATGGTGACGCAAACGAAGATGAAGAAGAGCCAAGAAAACAGTGAAAGAGACAGAGAGGGAGAGAGTGAGAGAGAGAGGTAGAGAGTGGGAGCAAGCTAGCTGGTGTCAGGCACTGGCTTGGTAATGATAATGAGACAATGACGATGATTGATTGATGAGTTCCTTTTGGTCTTCATTGTTCCAATCCTTGTTGATGCTGCTGCTGTTGTTGTTGTTGTCATTAATATCATGCTTGCCACAGCTGGCCGCAACAACAACAACAACAACAATAACGGTTAATTAGTGCTCAAATCTTGACTTCTCTTGACTTTTGCATATGCGCCAATTCTCGAACATTTTCCAATACCAAAAATCGACAAGGCAAATGCGCAAAGGGACTTTCCCAGCTTTCTTTGCTCTCTGATAAAGCTACTTGCTTTGTTGTTGTTGTGGTTGATGTTGATGTTGTTGTTGTTGTTGTTGTTGTTGTTGATGTTGTTGATGTTGTTGTTGTTGTTGTTGGTCTGCTGCTGTTGTTGTTGCCTTGGCTCTTGTTGAGCTGCTGCTGCTGCTGGTTTTGGCCCTTTAGATATTTATGAGCACATAATAACTCTTTCAACTCTTAATACGCCCACGCACTGCTACATGCTTGCTTAATTTCTTACACACACAGACACACACACCTCTCCCCCTCCCACACACACATACATGCCTACACCATCACACTCATTAATACTTTCATACCTTTCTCCCTTCCTTCGGCTTTAATGGCCGTCGCAAGGGTTGTTGCCACTACTTAAGAAAGGGTTGCCCTCGTCTGGGCTGAAGCTAACCGAATTTTGCTCATCACACACACTCACACACACACACACTGCCATACAGACACACTTGATAGATGCGCTGGCTGTGAACTGAACATGGTGAACATTGTGACCTTTGAACAGACATTTAGCAGTGGCGTCGCTTGAGGGGGGAGAAAGCAAAATATACAAGCAGATTAAACTAGCATGAGCGACATTTAACTTCGATTAATGCTGCAATAATCGATCATCAAAAATATCTCTCAATCGTTTAAATTTTTGGGAAAGAAGTGAATGACATAACACATACACAACATAATATTGAAAAACAGTCTAAAATACCTTTTGTATTTAAAATAATAAAGAATTAAAAATAATTAAGAATATTAAAGAATTATAAATAAAGAATTATAAAATTTAATTTAATTTTGTAACACAAACTGTGCTCTCATGCCCCCTTAGTAAATACCTCTGCGGCGCCACTGCAACTCATCATGGTTCATCTTAAGTCGCTTCACGCACCGTGGGACTTCAGCCGCTACGGTCGCACATAGTTCCCACTTCAGCTTGTTGAACCTTCTCTCAGGTTGCCGCTAGAAACCCAAATCAAAATTTTTGCCAACATCGTTTCAGCAATTTATTTTATTGTTGCCCAAATTAACTTTAACACAACAGGTACAACACATTCCCTTGACCTTTTTGCTACTTTTCTGCTTTGTATACCCTTTCCAAAGGTATATTCAATTTGTCCAGAAGTTTGGGTTGCGAATGTCGAAGCGAATCAGTGCAGCCTTTTAATACTTTTGACTTATGTGTACTGCACAAATCGATAAATATTTATCGAAATTCCCAACACTTTTATATCCATCCAAAACTATACAACACTATTTCAAATATATGTAAGTGTGACTATGCATTATTGATTTTATTTTATTTCTGGCTCTTCTGATTGTACACAAGCTTATATTTTACTTTATGAAACTTTTGTATCGTATATACAGATATATTTATAAAACTTAATTAAAAATTGCAAATGAGTCTATAGTATATATTTATATTTATAAAACTTAATTAAAAATGTCTAATGCTTGCTCTTGATCACAAGCCAAGCCGATCTATCAATATTTGGTTGTCTGTCTGTATGAACGCGTAATGCTCAGAGACTATAGCAGTTACACCCATCAAATTTTTGGACAATAACCTTATGATATGCAGTTTCTCAATGTTTTTTTTCAAGAACTCGGCAACGCCTTTTTTCGCTTAATAAATAAATCATTACAGTCAAGACTTTAGCCTTTCAGACTGGTTAGGTTAGCTCATGGCAGAACCTTAGTTAGGTTTAGTTAGGCTTTATTAAGTTCACCAGCTGCCTTACGCATATCTTCTACGTCTTTATAACGTGCCATATGTCATCCAGATATATGTATTGTATGTATGTATGTAAATGCGATTTTCTAGTGCTTTTTAGTCTTGTTGTCAAATGTCAGAGTTGCCATTGTTATTGATTTTGTTCTCTATGTTGTTGTTGTTGTTGTTGCTCTTTTCGAGGGAGTCGCTCTTGACTTTGGTCTCATATGCAGCATACTTTGTAGTATACATTGTATATGGTATACTACATGAGTATTAATTGAAATTTTAGTGGCAGACCAAGCCAAACAAACGCACACACACACACACAGGCATATGCCCACACACACACACCACGCACACACACACACACACATAGCCTAGCCTAGCCGAGTACATGGGCCCCTTTGATTTTCACTTGTTGTACATTTTATTTGACTGGCGGCTTTTGGTTTGTCTCCATGAAGCTACAAAGTTTTCATTGATTGTACATGCATACCCTGTAGTTGCAAACGTATTGGTTATATTAAGTCAAGTGTATAGAATAAATATTTCGAGCTTAAGTTTGGTAACTGCAATTAGAATTCTGAGTAAATAAACAACTTCAAGCGCAGCTAGCTCACTTACAGGGTATGCATTAGTCCACAACTTATTGAAAACTTAAAGCTGCATGTATTTCTGTAATTACAGGGTATGCAGTCAGTGCATGTTGCTGCTGTTGTTGCAACTGCTCGACATGTTGCTGCTGCTCTGCTTAGCGATGTTGCTGCCTGCGGTTAAAGTGATTGTTGTTGCTGCTGCTGTTGTTGCTGCTGTTGCAAGTATCTGCAACTGCAGTACGCGCCTACAATCGATACTTAATTTACCTGACAGATACCTGACTCGTGCCTGGCCTCGTGGCACGTGCCTGCTCGCAACTTGTGGCAACTGCACGACGACGCGTCGCTTTCAGTTGTTGCTGTCAGTGGCAGCAGCAGCGGCAGCAACAGCAGCTTGCAACAATTGACACCTGGCCACGGTTATCAGGTAACCTGCCCGAAGGCAGCAACAATCAATTTGCTGCATCCAGACAGACACTGACATCCCTCTCCCCCAACCCTCCCCCCTGCTGCATTCGCATTTTGAATTTATTTCATCTAATTAATCCGCATTTCAGGCAGGCTTATTATTATTTAGTGCAATCAGTGCAGATTCGGGCACATAAATACTATATGATTATAAAGTGGGGCAAATACTACATAATTTCCCAGAAATCATATGCGTTCTCGTTTTGCAATAGACGTGCCATTTGCCACTTGCAACAAATTACCTGGAAAACCAAATAAACAGCTGAATATTTTGCATGGGAAAACTACTCGTTGGTTAGCTAAACAAACTATTAGATTCTCATTTCTGGAAAGCTTCAGAACGATTCTGAATCACTTAAGATTTCTTGCATAAATTTACTAATCTGGTCTTTAAACTAACTAATTGATATTATTTGTTAATCATTTTCAAAATACTAGATAAAATACAACTTCAACTTTAACCAAGAACTTGGAATACCCACAAAGAGAGAGAGAGAGAGAGAGTGAGGGAGAGGGAGAGTGAGAGACGGAGCACAATAGTAAGCCAAGTACGCGCCTCAGGTGTTTCTACGGAGCTCGAGCTAGGTCAGGGTCGTTATAACATTGGCCTATTGTGAAACTACTGTTAATTAACAGTAGCTATGTTCCAGTTGCTTTAAATAGATTTTACGAACTTTAAAATGTTAAACATAAATCGAAATTTAAGCTCTTCAAGCCTTTAAGACGAGATACCATGTATTGTTTTTTTTTAAATAAATAAATTCATACTTGAAAACATAATATTCAATATCTTAAATTGTTAAATCTGTCTGGCTAATTCCATCAATTTACCTGCTCAAATACTGTAGATTATTTTATAGCTGAAAGTAGGATTGTTTTATGGATGTAAGAACTGAAAATAGACCCTAACTACGTTTTTGCCATGTGCTGCAAGAGTTTTCGAATACGTCAATTGAAAATAACAAAAATAAAAAATAAACAAGAAAGCAAGGCTACCTTCGGCTTGCCGAAGGTTTTATACCCTTGCAGTTATACAAAATATAAAATAAATTTGGATTGCTGCCGGTTTCCGTGGTATTAATTAAACAATTATAACAGTACATCGAATGACCAAATTCTGATATGGATGTGATAAGCCTGATAGCTATATCTTGAAAAATAAACAAAATTGGCTGATATGTAATATGACAGCCTTACGATGTATCGGTCCGATCTAGCCCGTTCAGTTTTATTTCAAGAGGGCAGAAATAAGAGTCTTGTGAGCCAAGTTTCATGAAGATAGCTCAATAACTGGGGGACTAATTTGCGTTGCAGACGGATTGACTGATTGTTCCGATAACAGCTATAGAATATAAACGTCTGAGATATTTAAATGGAAAAACTAATTGCGGGTTACTGTATAACATTAAAAAGTATTGATAATGTGCGGTATTTCCAAGAACAAAACAGGTTTGCATACAAAAACCCTAATTTGAGCCGATTGTTCCTATGGCAGCTATATGTTATAATGGTCCGATTACAATTTTGACAGCACATTAGGAACGTAATAAGAATAAGATTTCCAAAATCTTGTTGCAATATCTTGAAAAACAACAAAAATCGGCCGATAGTTTCTATGACAGCTATACGATATATATAAATACGATATATATAAAAACAAAATAAAACAAATAAAAAAACAAAAAAAATATGGGCAAAAATTTAATACATGAGATTACAAAGATGCCAATACGTATAAAAAAAAGGTGGTTAAAAAAATATGTAAAATATAAATGGATTTAATATAATTACCATGAAATATGAAATATTCTAATTTGATGTCTATTAAAGTTTATATTTCCTTTCAATTGGCTGACATCATGTTTTCCTTTATTTAATTTTTTCGCATAGCGTTGCCACCTACTCCCACTGAGTTAAGTTGGCTGTGCCTCAGCATTTCATGCTTTAAAGCTGAAGTCAAAATTCTTCCCAATTCATAAATCGAGCTGCACATAAACGCAGTATCTACATATATGTTTATATCTTATTTTATTTGCAGGCCAGACACGAACTGGAATCCGAGGAGATCCAAGCAAGCTTTGCTGAGCACATAAGATAGATATATATACTGTATACTTATATATACCTTATGCCTTTTGCATACACCCAACGCGTGCCGGCAACGCATTTTACGATACTTCAGGATTCGCTCACTGTCCACACTTGTTTGCTCTGAAGCTTGCAGCTGCAACAGTTGTTGCTGTTGCTGTTTGTGTTGCTGCTGTTGCTGTTGCTGTGGCATTGGCAGCATACTAAAAATTCAAGCGCGCCCATTATCGATGGGAATGTGCGCTATGAATAGTATTTTACGTACGTGGCGAATGCTCCAATGAGCGCATTATGTAAGCCCCGATCCGCAGTCTAGACAATTAAACAGCAGTTGCAGCAACAACAGCAGCAGCAGCAGCAACAACAACGTGAGCTAAGCTGGCGCAACGCAAGTGCTAATAGAATATGGCGAGCGCAACGTAATCGCGTATACGACCTGTTTATCAGCTAATTAAAAAGATTTATGGCACTGCAATTATAAACTGTAACGCAGCTCGCAACCAACCGCGTGTCACTATAACAACCCTCTCTGTATGGCCACCCTGCTGCTGCTCCTTCTCCTTCTCCTTCTCCTCCTCCTCCTCCTCCTCCTTCTCCTTCCTCCTCTCGTCTGCCAACAGGTTTTGCATTATGAGCACTTCTCTGGCTCAGGCACAAGGATAAAATGCTCGTATAACATGGTCTACAGGCTGCAGGCGTGCATTGCAGCTGACCTTGTCGGGCTCCGGGTTGGGTTTTGCCCTTTGTTGTTTCGAAAACTGTTTTACACCTTATCTGTGTGGGCCCCCTCACCACCTACCTAGCAAATACACCCACATAACATAGATTCAATTAAAGCAACAGATATGTATATATACTATATATATATATGATGTATACAATGTAATATGTTATAGAAACAATAAACCCGCGTAGTCCAATCTCTTGCTTTGATTTATTTGTGGTCACATATCTTAATATATCGCAGTTTGAATATTAACCGTTTTTCGGGTAGCATCCTCTTTTGTATTCAGCACAGAGTGCGCTGCTTATGAACTGCCCCTATATTTGTATTGTGTGGTATCTGTGTCTGTGTGTGTGTGTGTAGCACTGCGAGGTTGGCTTGAGTAAATTGTCGTTTTCGGAGGATATCGATATTTCAGTTGTTTTGTTTTGATTATGTTGGATATCTAAAATATATATATTTACTTTTAATTTATATTTAAAATTGTGCCGAAAAATCCTGTAAAAACATTATTATGTTGCGATAATTATTATAACTTTACTACTTTGCTTAATAATCACAAATTACCGATTTGCGGGGGCTGTAGGCGTGGCATCAAACATTTAATATGAATTTGATCTGCCTATGATATATAGGAACATTCATACCAAATATGGTGTCTCTAGCTCTTTTAATAGCTGAGATCTGTGTTTTCATACAGACAAACAGACGGACAGATGAAAGGATATGGCTCAATCGACTCGGCTGGTGATCCTGAGCAAGAATATATGTACTTTATGGGATCTGCCACGCGGTTGCACAAAGTAAGTATATCCTTTTTTGACCATTATCAATGGCCGAAGGGTATAAATACATATATGCTGAATAAGAAAGATTTTATTTATACATTCATTGAAAAATTGTAAACAATTTACTTATGAAATAAATGCCATCTGTTGTTTTTTATTTTTTTCAAGCTTATTTCATCCTATTACATACAACAATCATGTTATTGTATTTTATTCACATTTTTAAACACCTTAATTTTTTAATTAGTTAAACTATTCAACTATTCCTAACTAAAATAATTCTAAAATAACTGATTCATTATTAAATAAAACAATTATTAAATGACTTATAGATTATTAATTAGCGTATAGAGACATTGAGACATGTATGCTCGCTACTCTCGTGGCAACCCTCGCTTGTCCTGGCGAGGCTGTTGCATTTGCCGCCATATTGAGAGCTTTCTCCACAAAAAAGCTTTGCATACTCTCAGGCTGCGTGCCTAGCTGAATGCTCACTCAACGCCAGCGTCGCTGCTGCTGCTGTCGCATGCGACGCCGAGAGGCG
This sequence comes from Zaprionus tsacasi, assembly GCA_018904105.1. Classification (NCBI taxonomy): domain Eukaryota; kingdom Metazoa; phylum Arthropoda; class Insecta; order Diptera; family Drosophilidae; genus Zaprionus; species Zaprionus tsacasi. Next base: position 897,723 of record JAEIFR010000003.1, on the reverse strand, counting down.
AAAGCTTTCGCTTGGCCAACTTCCCCAGCCTGGTCGACAGCGACTGCGACAACGAGGCGAGCGTCGGCTTGTGCTGCTGCTGCTGCTGCCATATGAATTTGGGTTTTTGGACAGGGAGGAGGCGTGGCAAGGTATGCACTTGTTGGCGCTTGAAGCACCCCTTCAATTGCCGCCCCTCCGCACTCGTGTGTAGCATAGCTCCCTTTGCGCACCTTGTCGCGCTGCTCGTTTTTTTGGACTCGGATTTCCATGAGGCTTCGCACTCGTGTGGCGTCTGCGACTGTCGACGCTGTGTCGAGTGCCGACGCTATCGACGCTGCTGCTGCTGCTGCCGTTGCTGCTGCTGTTGCTGCTGCTGTTGCTGTCGTTGCTGCTGCTGCTGCTGCTGTTGCTGGTAGAAGGCATGCATCAAGTGTAACAACAGTTTAGTTTTTCCCGGGAACTTGAAGCAGCGTGTTGTTCGCTGCTGCCGCAAAGGAGCCTCAGAGCCATAGAGCCTCAGCCTCAGTCACAGCTTCTCAGTAGAATCGTATCGACAGTGTGTAGCACAACGCACAGCAGAGCGACAGAAATCAGAAATCAAAAATCAGAGACCCAAAACCAGAGAGCAACCTCAATCAGAGAATCTGAGAAATTCAGACAACGCTTACGGCGATTATCGTAATTTCTTCTTCTATTGTTGTCGTCGGTGTTGCTGCTGCTGTTGTTGTCGTTGTCGCTCTTATTATTGTTGTGTTTGCAATTTTTTTTATGGTTTTTTTTTTGACTGTTATTGTAAGACGAAGAATTACAATTGAATAACGGTTCTGCGAAGCGACAAGTGTGTATAAACTGTATTTAAATTTAACGGTAAATCAAGCAGCAGCTTGTCAGTGAACTGTGCGAATTTGTGAATAAAAACCAAGAACAGAAACAGGTAAATTAAAGTGGAAATAAATAAGAAAAACCGATGCAGAATCTATTTAAATTTTGAAATAATTAAAATCGAACTTTAAACTGCAATTTTGCAAGGGTTTTTTAAATTTAAAAATCATTTATGTGATGTGTGATTTATTTTTAAGTGTATATTGTAATTTTTAAGTTCAATATCATATTACAAATGATTAACAATAATTAGAATGATATATTATTATATGTTTTGGAAATTTGTTAAGATTACAATTAAGAAATACAAACACATATAATATAATGTTATAAATAATATACAATATACTGAATTTCCTTATAATTTAATAAAAATATATAATATTTTATTATTGATAATATAAATATTTCTGTAGTTTGCTTAGGTTTCAATTAAAAAGATATAATTGAACTCTGAATTTTTTTATATTGCAAGAAATATATAAAATTATCTAAACTATAAAATAATATACAACATTGTTAGTTTATTTTTCTTGCAATAAAAGAAAAACAATAGAATATTATATTATAAATAATAATCGTTATACTTTTCGATATTTGAGGATATCTAATAATTGGAATGGAGTTTTACATAGATGTGTAGCTTGCAGATATAGAAGTAAAATTTTGTTATAGTTTCGTTTGTTATCAAAAGCAATATTTGGCCGGAACTTTTAGAGATAAGCTGGGCCGGGGGCTACCGCATCGACTGGACTGGGGCGATAATGTATTTGTAATCTACATTGATCGTAAATGAACTCATCGCTTGTCATAATTAATTCAATGAGTATTCTCTGTCTCTTGCTCCTATATTTGCATTTCTATATATATACATATATGTGGGTGAGTGTGTAATAAATAATAAGGGATCGTTTGGCTAGGTCGTTGCTAGACCACGATGCGTATACGCGACGTGTGACTCAGAAACAGAGAGAGAGAGAGAGATTCGCGATTTTTTGTTGCTTTTTCGGTGGCTTCTTTCTCTAATCCACCTCTATACGTGTGCGATAGTGGGTGTGTGTGTGTGTGGGTGTGTGAATTTGTTTGCTGGATGATTTATTGTTATACCGTTATTGCTTTACTTTATATCGACCACACCTCATCTCACTAGTCGTGTCTCACCTCAGTCGCATTCAACGTGTTCGCCTGTTAACGACCACATCAACTTGTGGTTTCCTGTTCCGCATTTCCCTAGCAAGTCTACCATGTAATACTCTTAACTCATACTACCAAGAAATACCATAATATATATAGGAAATTAATTATTTATTCTTTTGATAAATATATTTCCTTGAGTTTTTTTACAATGAAACTTTAAGCTGAAACATTTATTAAAGCATATTTAAATCAGCCTTTTTTTTCAAGATATATGATACATTTTATTATATTATATTATTATTTTATATGATCTAAATCAACAGTTGCTTATGTTAAATTTCTCACAGTTTTCAGAGTATTTCCCCAATATTTTCCCTTTGTTGTTCTTCTCGTTTTGTTTTGTTTTGTTTTATTTCATGACACATTGCTCATCTTTTACTTTTAATTTATTTACTGATATGCCAAACAGTAATTGCAATCGATAACGCGATAAAATACTTATAGAATTTTTATTTTGTTTTGTTTGTTTTTCCTTTGGCATCGGCTTCGGCAACAATTGCCGCCTCTTCCTCTGCCTCTTTCTCTCACTCTCTACTTCTCTCTGAAATTCTCTCTGCGGCCCTGTTACCATTGCGGAGATAAGGACCAGGGCCATTGCCATTGCCAGTGCTCGCTATGGTGTCGGTATCGGTATCGGAGCTATTACTCATTGCTCATCAAAATCATTATCGTCATCGTCATCATCATCATCATCATCATCATCATCATCGTCATCATCATTAACGCCTCATTGTCTGCCTGATCATTATTCGGCTTTGTTGTTGACATTGGCATTGTTGCATGCGAATCGCTGTCAATATTTGTATCAGTTCTTTTTGGGAGACTTCGTTAAGGGTATTTCTTTTTTATTTTATATAGGCTACATAAAAAGAAAATTAATCGTAAGTCGTTGATATTTGATGTGTGATATGTGTTAGATTTTGATAGTTGTCAATTAAAAAATTATTAGACATTAACATTCTACTTGTAATCGATTGTTATCGATAGTGTTCTGAACTGATTTACTTCCTTTGAGTTTTTGCCTTTCGCATTTTATGATCATATCATAGTTTTGTTAACGTCTTCGAGCTTTTCGTGACGCATTATCAAATAGTGGGTAATATTATCACGGTACTCTGCATGGCATCGATAGCTATCGATAGTTTGAGCAGCGAGCAAAACTTTTGTCTTATTTATTCTGTATACAATCGAGTTATCAATAGTTTTCTTAAACTTCGAGCATTTTGTGCCGTATTTTATAAACATAATGCGAAAATAAAGTAATATTATTATAGAATTCTGCATCGATAGTTTTCAATAGTTATCATACTACATTTCGTTCCTTATAATATTGTCATCTACTGCGTTATAGTGCATATCTTTTAGCTTCACCCACACGCTCCACGACCTGCTCCGCCCTCCCCTCAGAACTTTTGCTTGCCGCACTGTGGCCATTATTAGCCGAGCAAGTTTTTATCTCTCTCATGAGTAATCGCCCAGTCAATGGCCTATAAATACTCATTTGTGACTATCTACGCTATGCAGATTAATGAAACACCCTCCCTCTCCCCTCTCTCGCTATCTCCTTCTGGCTCTTTTGCTCCCTCTCCCCTCTGTCTCCATCACTCTCTGGCATTGCCTGTGGGCAATCAGTTATTGGGCAGGCCAAGTCGACTGATTGGCTCTGTGATATCCGGTTACCAATTGCAGCAAACACCTTTTACAGCACCCTCCCCCTCTCTCTCTCTCTCTCTCTATAGCTACATAATTCCCATCCTATAAGAAGCAGAATTGCTTTTCATCGATCAAAGTTTCATAGCGGGCTTTCCTTTCCACTTAATATTGCTTCGATTACCCAGAACGAGAGTTATATGATTATTTGCGGGTGTAAATTTCCTTCGATTCCCTCAGTTACATAACGATATAATTAGATAATAATAAATGATGCAATTGAATGCATAATCAGCGGGAGTTACATATGTGATTGATTTCACGCTGTGAGAGAGTTATTTTCATTTACACACCAGATGGAAATTTAAAGTATATTAATGACTTTATAAGCACGCAAAAACGCAAAAAAATCATAAAATAATCGATTGTAAAATTTTCTTAAATTCTTCGATACACCGATTATTTTCTTTACTTTCTTTTACTATCGTTAGTAATTTATTTTAGGAAAAGCAATAAATAGTAAAATAATTGCTGGAAGAATTGTTAAAATTATTTTAATCAATTGTCCATGTAATAAAAATCGATTAACATAAGAATTAAAAAATAATAATAAATTATTTAGTAATTTATTTGCACCTCAAACACTTGAAGTAAGCAAAAATCAAAGGAATTATCGGAAGTATATATTATTATAGAAATATACTATAGAAAGCTTAATTTCAAAGAAATTTGATAGCCCTATCTTGTAAAGTCCCTGAGATTTAGATAATCAGTCATACAGACTTATAGATGGACTTGGCTTCTATGTATGAGTTCTGTTGAGATTGTTTAAGAATATATACGCACTTTGGGTCAGTGAAGGTACAATATAAGAAGCGAGTATAAACTGCGCTCAGCTTCTCTAGTTAAAGTTAAAAAATAAGGAAAAGTTCTATATACATACATAAATGTTCATCTTTATATGTATGTATGTAGATCGTATATGGTAGGCAAGCGCACTTAGCGCTCTTCTATCTGCAACTCACACACAACTTGCTGATTATGTTCATCCCACCCCTCCCTTACTCACCCTTGCAGTCCCATAAAAAGGGGCATAAAAAGCAGCCTCTGCGCCTGGAGAGGAGTTAAGTTCAAATATTCATATAAATATTCATTGTTGAAGGGACGAACTCACACACATTCACTCACACTCACACGCACACACTTGCTGAGCACTTATTTGGCAAGGGAGGCGGTGGGCGGGGCTGTGGCCGTGACTGTGGAACTCCTGTGGGCGCAGTAGTTTGGCAAACACTAATTGAAACGCTTACAACAACACGCTCTCTCTGTCTCTCTCTCTCTCTCTCTCGCATAGAACAATAAAGGCGCGCTAATGTGACAGCTGAAGGAGATGAATACTCACACACACGCACTCACACACACGCACTCACACACTCAACGAGTGTACTCACTGCAGGCCATGGGCTACGTTTCTGGCCCTTGGGGCAGCCGCAAAGCAACAAGTCAGCGCGACAGTTCATTAGGGATCAAATTTAAGTCAACACACACACACACACACACGCTCACACACGCGTGCACAGGAAACTAGTGAAAATGGTCTCATTAGTACAAGTACGCGCACACACACACACACACACACAGACACACTCTCCATAATTTTCAGGCAAGTCGCTTGCCAATAAAAATGGGCACAAAGTTGCCAATGTTGTCCTAGGCTTACGGACCGTAACCCAGGAAAACACTCTTGTCCATCCTTCAAGACCTCCCCCCCACCCATGGCCTCCACGCCTCGCCTTTCCTACAGTGCCACGCCCACCATGGCGGTATATAAAACATTCAGTTGCCAACAACAATCCGCATAGAGCCTAACAAGAGCAGAAACTACACAAAACTAGAGCTAACCAACAACTGTACATAAAGTACCAACTCGGCACAGTGGGGCAAACATTGTGAATTTTGCATGAAAGTGTAATTGATTTTCAGCAAAAAAGCTCAGTTGAATTGCAATTACCTTTTATAAGTAATTTACTTGTATTATTCTTATAACCTTGTTTACTTAATTGTATGATTTTTTTTATGAGTTATATTTGAAATTTGCATTATTTATTGCTCATTATAATTATTTATTTCAAAGTTTTTATTTATTTCAAAGTATATTATATTTTCTTATTAATTTTTTTATCTTAATTTATTTAACTATATCAAATTTAAGTTTTTTACAATTTCAATTATTACCTATGTATGTATATTTATTAATATTCTGTGAAATTTTGGAAAGTATTCTAATTTTCAAAGAGAAAAATTTGAGATATGATACTCCATATACTTTTGTTAGTGTACAACAAATATGTTAAAGGTTTATTTAAAAAAGATTTGGAAAAGTTTTCATTCGTTACCATAGCCTTGGTTTTTTTTGAAGAACAATACAATTTTGCATAAATCCCATTGTTCCCATGGCACATTTATGATAAAATTTTGACAATATAATACAACTATAAAATAGGATAGAAAAATATAGATGTGAAAGGTATAATTACGATATCTTCAATAATATATTGTAAAATCGATTGGCTTTTAGGTTATCTAGATAATTCATTGTTTTGTTCGCATTCAAAACACTTTTAAAAGGCGGGGCTAATTAATGTACATACATATGTGGTTTATAGGACACAGTTGGAGGTGATGTTTTTATGCCACTGTACAGTGGTTGCCTAAGCCAGCAGAGCGGCAACCCATAAGTGATAACAGACTGTGTGTGTGTGTGTGTGTGTGTGTGTGTTGGCCTGTCATTTTGTTGTTCGGGTCGTTGGCTTCTGCTGCTGTTGCTCCACTGCTTTTTGTGGGCCACGCGACGGGGCTGACTTCGACTCCGACTGGGACTGGGTCTGTGCTCGGCCTGGGTCTGGGACTGTGCTGTGCCTGTGCCTGGTCTGGGTCTGCTCTGGCTGATTGTTGTAGCCACTGATAAGCGCTGCCAGTTGTTGCTGCCAACGAAGGAGGGAGGGAACGAGAAGAGGGAACGCTTAAAGCGTGGGGTGTGTAGTTATGGCCAGGAGTGTGTGGGAGGGAGGGGGAGGGAGGCAGCTTGTGTGAAATTGTTGTGAGGCCTGCGGCAGCGGCCTCAGCGATGGCGGTGCCTAATGCGAAGCGTCAATGTTTGTGGAGCAACACTCACATGCTTAAGTAGGTGTGGGAGCGAGTGTGTGTGTGCGTGTATGATTGTGTGTGTGTGCGTAGGGGTGTGCAGTTTAAATTGCCTTTTTCGTGTCATTCTCGAGGCGCAGACAACAAATTTGTGCCAAGTTTTATACATAAATGATAAATATGCAAGTGGCCCGAGTTTCCAATGTGTATTCACACACATACAGCCACATGTGAGTGCTGAGTGCTGAGTGAGTGCCATGTGGGTGTATTCATGTGTGTATTTATTTATGTTTGTTTTCTGTGTCATTTGAATTGTCTTGTCTCGTGCCGTGCTGGCTGCGCTTATCGCTTATCCGAAGCGAAGCGAAAAAGCGACAACAACAGCAACGGCAACGGGAACGGGAACGGAACGGGAACGGGAACAGCAAATGCCATGCATAATTACTTGAGCCCCCGTTTTAGTGGCCCTGCCTTCCTATGTGTGTGTGGCAATGTGTGTGTGCGGCATTGAGATTAAGCCCCAAAATGCTCGGCTCTAGCGGTTCACCGCCATGATGGCCCTTAAGCCGTCACATTAATTGCTACAACAAATATGTCAAACTCACACACACACACACGGACAGGGAGACACACACACACAACCACAACCACACCCACGACAGAAGGTGCATTTGAAATTGTCTTTTGCCTGCGGCTTACCAAGCTAAATAGCGCGTAAAATTCCTGCCGAATAGACTCGCCTAACTAACTAACTACCCTGGATATAGTAAGGCTAATTAGCGTATACATAACTTAAGGGGACCGTTTGCTAAGAAAAAAAAAAAGAAACAACTTTAAGGTATAAATAAAAATCTCTCACATCTCCCAAGAATCCGTATTAAATTTTCAGAATTTGTAAATAAAATCATCATCAAAACCTCTGCTAAATATTATAAAAATATTTTTAAAGATGCGCTAGTTATGTGCAGAGATAAATGTATCTTAAACTCACAAGAATTGGAGAACAATCTTTAAAGTTAATGCATTAGATAAAGTTGACTGCAACCCAAGCAAAATTAATTTTAATAAGTTCACAGTAATAAGTAAATATGTTAATAATAAGTTTTCATAACTTATGAGTAGTAAGTAATCCAGATGAAACTTTTAGAACCAGTAAATAAAAGCATTAACTCAATCTCAGATAAGTATTTCAGTGTAATAAATGCAACTTAATAGCATATCAATATTTTAAGAGAATCGAGAGAATCTTTAAATTTCAGCATAAATTGATGATGCCTTGTCTTGGCTTTCGTTACAGGGTATGCAAATCAATAGCATAGTCTATCTAATAGTTGGATTGAAACGCTTTAAGCGAACGGGTTAAGCCCAAAGAAAGTGATTGCCCAAACTCAAGCAATCAAACAGTGTTGCCAACGTCAGCGTGTTTTCCGTTACAATTATTTACCTTTATGTAACAAAAAAAAAAATAATAAAAGACTTATCTTTGATTTAAAATGATTTAAAAAACTAAAAAAAAGCATATCAAATAAGGATCACGTTTATTAATTATATAAATATAAATATTGTTTGTTTTGCCACATTGGCAACCCTATGTTGTATTTCTAGCTGTTTTTAGCTTTTTTTCTTAATTTTCTAGCTTCGTTTGGCCTACAAATGCTGACAACACTGCACATCCACCGCAATCCTGTTCTTTGTCTATTTTTATTATTTACCAAGGATTTGCCGCTTTGATTTATTATTATTTTTATTTTCATTATTATTATTATTATTATTACTGCATGGAATAGCTTCGCCGAATTTATACAATTTTCGGCTGACATTTTTGTATTTATTTATTTATTGAAGATGCTACCTGATACCGAAATCGGGCACAAGCCATGGCTAATCCAAACGTTTTTTGTGCTCCCGCTGAGTGCTCCACGAGTGTGTGTGGGAGTGGGTTGGGGTAGGTGTAGGCATGTGTATGGGTGTGTGTGGGTGTGTGTGCGTGTGCCGCCATTACCATTTTGCATTCAGCTTGATTCGTTTCGTTTCGCTCCATCCTTCGTTCTTCGTTCTTGGCTTGCCTGCTCTCTGATTGTTTGTTTGTTTATTTGTTTTTCATCAGATTCCTTTGCCTCTGCGATTCATTAGCATTTTTGTCGCATTAAAAATTGGCCCAGAGGCATTTGCTTTATCTTTGTCAGCCTGTTGCTATTGTTGTTTTGTAGTTGCTTGTTCTGTCCCTCTCTCTCTCTCTCTCTCTCTTTCACTCTTCTCTTTCTCTTTCCCCTTCGCTGTTGTCTGTCAATATTTTTTGAGGCCACATTTTGTGCGCCTTTGTTCGCCTTGAATATCTCATTTTGGGAAAAAGTCTTGTCTCAGTTCTCGCACGTTTTGTTGAGACAATAGTGTGCTCATAGGGATAGGGATGACAATGAATAGTCTGACTAGCTTTTCTTTTGCCCATTGTCGAGGTCAAGCTCATTGTTACAGGGTATCTGTGCAGTCGTTGTCTAAGCCTTTCAAACACAGCCAGCCTGAGCCTACTCTATGTACGTGCAGCACTTTTTATTTCACTAAGTGAAACGCCATTTTCTTCTCCATATGCTGCATCAATATGTGGCTGTGTGTGTGGGTGTGTGTGTGTGTGTGGAGGTGTATCTGTGTGTGTCGCTTATTATGCATCCCAAGTCTGTTTCTGCTTTCAGTCAAGAGCTTACCGCTTTCAGCGCTCAGAAAGAGAGAGAGCTCGAGCTTGGAGCATTTGTATAGGCCTCGGCTCCATTTCCAGCACTGACCTCCATCCTCCATCCTCCTCCTGCTCCTGCTCCTCACTTATTTCGAATGCATGTGAGTCCCCTCTGCGCTCCACTAGACCTAAATCCATAGCGCCATAGACCCACAGCCTCCCAAGCTGAAGTCGAACTGAGGCCAATTCCAGCTGAGCAGCTCGTGTTGTAGCGCTTTTTAAGAGCGCCATTAAATTTTTATAGAATCACACACAGACGCATACCTATTCATAAAGTACATATAAAAGGAGAAAGGTACGCTAGAGGGAGAGAGAGAGAGGAGAGCCACACATAACGGTACACTTGTACACATGTATTTATGCTTTCGCCTTTCAATTCTGCGAGCTGCAGCGCACCTGGACTCGCATTTTCGACTGCTCTTCGCGTGCGCTTTAAAAATAGACTGCAAAATGCAGTTACAACACACACACACACACACATACACAACACACCCAGGAATCCTTAAATACTTATATGTACCATATGTGTGTGCGACTAATTTGGCATTTAGACGAAAGGGAACCGCTGAAATGTGATCGAAATATGCTACACGCTGCATATACCCCTTACAATTCTTCGCATAATTGGCAGATATTTTTTTAAGCCAGCTTTTTTACAAAATAATAACGATAAGAAGCAAAAAGCTAAAATCATTTTATTTTTAATTTGGCAGCACTGATAGTGCCAGTGCAAAACTATTATCGATTTCCGATAGCTCGTACATTGATTAACAGTTCGCGATTGATAACAGACAAAGCGCTATGTAGACAATTATGTTAAGTAACTTTGTTAAATAGTTACGTTGAATATGTAACATAAGTACGTTAAATAATTATGTTAATGAACATTTTATCATTTGCTTTGCATTAAGCGATAATCATAATTCCAAGCTGACAAATACAGCGCTTTTTCGCCTCGCACAAAAAAATCTAGGGTATTCGCCAGCTCACTCTCTATCTCTCTCTCTCTCTCTCTTCTCTCTGTTCCTTTACCATTTTCGCACTTTACGATTGCGTGACTACCCAGCAATTCGGTAAAATGCTCGTTGTTATTATTATTACGCTTATTATTCGTAATTTAATGGCACGTGGTTATTTATCTGTGAATTGGATTGAATGAGGACGAGAACCATGAGACCGGGACAAGCTAATAAAATAGCCAGCAAATTGGGCAAGTGAGAGTACCGCTGGGGGCTGGTAATGGGGGGAGGCACATACTTAACGAGCGATTTTAACGCCCAAGTCCAAGCTAACCTGATTAACCATAGTATTTTTAGTCGAATTTATGCAAATCAAGTGGCAAATTCAATTGCAAACTTTTCGCTATCCTACCCCAATTCGAGGGCCCTCGGTTTTCCCTCTATTTCCCGTTTCTCCTGCTTCAAGTGCTGCACGGCCCACTTACGGCCCACTTTCGGTCCACTTTCGGCCCACAAAAGTAATTATAATTATGAAATGATTTCGGGTGGGGGGAGATAGAATTGAAAAGAATTTTTGCCGCGCATTAAAATGTTTTTCCCTCGCGATGAAAATTGAGGAAAACGAGAGTTGTCTGCAGGATAATAAGACAATGGCCCAAAAGAGAATTGAGAAGTGACTTTTCATACAATTCAGGCGCGGGAACTAATCGTATTTTTATTTTTTTTCGACATGTGTATCGCAGATCAGGAATTTATAATTAGAATTTAAAAGTTATAATCATTATTTAATTTTTTAAAAACTCAATCAACACTGTAGGTTATCGATATCTTAATAAATAATTAAAATCTCGGCACAGCGATAATAATTAAATCAATAAATACGATATTCAAACTACGAGAACCACGAGTTTGAAACTTTTAAATATTAATATTTAAAGAATATACATATTAAGAAATACATTAAAACTTATATAATCAAATTTGTTTTTTTTTTTGCAAAACATCAGACAAACATTCAGCTGCAGTACAGGGTATTTGCTAGCTAGGCCACTGGGCTCTTGGCTTTCTTAATTTGGTTGTGCCACATGCAGGTATAAATAAATACACACATGTATTCGCTATTTACCAGAAGCTTTTCGCAGTTAATCGAGGTGTACGCAAATAAATAGCGAATTAATTAGGGAAAGCTCTCACAGACTTTTCAATTGTTTTTTGGCTGTGCATATTTGTAATTATTAATTGCGTGCAGTAAAACGCGCCAGGATCAAAGAGAGAGAGAGAGATAATTATAAATAATAAATTGCAACTGAAGCAGGTGGTTGCCCCAAAGGCTGTAAGAAGTTGTCCCCCCTCACCCCTCAAACTACTGCAAGTGCTGCAGCTGATTAACAGGGGATCGCGGGCGAGGGCGTAGGGTCCCTGAAATAATTTCACAAACATTTGTTGCAAGCGTCGTAACCGAGGCACATTCCTGGCTTTGTAGCTGCTGCCACGTGCATTGCTCACTCTCTCTCTCTCTCCCTCTCTCTCTCTTTCTCTCTTTCTATCTCTGTAGAGGAACCGCAAGCAATTGACGCTGAGCAACAACTCAAACCGAATCTCAATAGCGAAGTTCCACTGTAATCCATTTAGCAAACGCTCGGCTAACGCATTTCCTATCTCGCTCTCTCTCCCGCTCTCTCTTCCGCTCTCTCCCTCTCTTTCTACAGCTATGCTGTCAATATACCGCAACTCGTTCAACTTTAACAAATTTTTGCTTCTAAGCCACAACGAAAGTTTCAAGAGGCGGAGAGAACATGGCCATCTTTGGGGCAGCTAGGCAGCTGTGCAGGCAAAATCGCCTTAAGACACACACACACACACAGAGACAGAGTCACACTCTCTCACTCACACACACTTACGCAGCCAGCAGCGTCCACCTACCGAATGCCAAAACTTTGGCATGCCTAAGCTCATTTGAGCCAGACTCAAGCCTCAAAATGCCTCCCCCGTCGACGACAAGGCCGCAAGAAGCCAACAAAATAGACAGAAAAAAACAGACAGAAAATATACGATATATATATAGATATAGCTGGAGTGCAGACAAGCATCAAAGTTTCGAAAATCCAGGCGGAGCAATTCAAAAACAGTTCCCCATTGGGGCACAGAGACACCGTAGTAGCCTCTCCTGCTGCCTCCTGCAGGTGGCCAATTCAATTGCCCCAAAATGTATGCTACGAAAAAGCGAACATCGACGACGTGTCACACACACACAACGGCTAATTGGCTCGACTTTACAGCACCCTAAAAATGTACAGGCAAAATACATATATATTTATGCAATATATATGTGTGTGTGTGCATTTTGACAGTCGCGCGCAAAAGTTTATGGCGTTTTTTTTCTTATTTTTGGCCGCAACTTGTTGGCCGCAAAACTCGCATAATACCCAATAATTTAATCACTTTCAAGTGCGTCTTGTCTGGGGGGGAGTCTAGGGAGCTAGTCTGGGTTATCTGGCAAAATCTGTCTGGGCGTGGCAGCAGCGCAGATTTCAATTTTCAAATGCAATTTTAAAGCATTTCAATAATTTTTTTTTTTCTTTTTCCATACCCTGCCGACAAAAGTACAGCAAATGGGGTATTCTTAAAAGAGATATACCCTTACAGCATATATTCAAGTGCAGGGCAGTTAGTTTGTTGGCCAAGTTTGATGACGCATTAACAATGAATTTGATTCGTGTTGAATACAATAACAAGTCGAGAGAAAGAGAGGGAGAGATAAATAAAATAAAAGAAAAAGAAAAGCGCGCAAGCACAGGCCGGAAAAGCGGGCGACAGTTTATACACACATATATATGTACGTGGAGTAAAGTAGATAAAAATTTCGCATTTCCCTACCGTGTTTTCCACTGCTTTTCCGCTTTTTCTCCACTCTCTCTCTCTCTCTCTATAGCTCTATGTATTTAAATGCTGCTCATGTGTCTGTTCCTGATGGCTTCATGCAGCGTGCGGGTGCGGGTGCGGGTCTCCGGTCTCGGGTCTCGGGTCTCCGGTCTCGGGTGTGCGGGCATGTCTGTGAACGGCATCTTTCCGCTCTGTGTGTGTGCATGGGCGGTGGGCGTGGCATGCACAGACACACACACAAAGCGGACACAATTTCTTTTTTTTTTTGCGTGCTTAACGCGCGACATTTAATGAGTTCAATACCTGACCCTGGACAACCAATAGATGCTACTACATATAGTAGTATACCATATGTCATATGGGATAATTAAAGGAGGTTCCAAACTAATTAGATACCAGCTGATGTTAATTCTTCTAGCACATTTCTCGTTAAAGAGAGAGCCCCACATTTTTGTCGGTTTCCCAGAAAGGTTATCTTACCTTTTCCAATAAACATTCGTTTGAATTACACTGAAATATCTCATACAACTGTAATTAAGTTTCTAGAGTACAAATGCTAAAGTTAAATGTATATTTATTACAGTTACAGTTCAGTTACAGTTACAGGGAAGGTAATTACCAGGGGCTTATTAATAGTTCGCTAGTTAAAAGTCTGCGCCGTGTGACAAAACACAAGCAGGTCCCACAGTATGGGGGATTGTTCCAAGGGCGGTCCCAGTAGAGCTTAAACAACTTTGCAACATCTTTATGTTCTGTCTACACTCTTCCCACTAAGGCAATTACTTATTATTGCCAAATAGTTTTTAAATTTAATAGGAATTTAAAAACATTATCTGTTTTCTTAAACTAGTCGGAAAGGCTACAGACACGCGGTGCCTGTAAGAGGCCATTGGTTTTTCAGTTTACTCTTTTATACCAAATTTGCTATCTCAATCACTTCTATGTTATAACCCGATCGGGCTGAAACTTATACAATAGGTTTATATTGATTTTATCTTGATGAATCCTGTAGCTTGAATACTTTGCTTAATAATCGCAAATTACTGATTAACGCGGGCGGTGGGCGTGGTACCCAAAATTTTAAAATGACGTTTACTGCCTAGAATAGACAGGAATCTACATGCCAAATTTTGTCTATAGCTTTCTTAATAGCTGAGATTCAAGCGCTCATACAGACAGACAGACAGACAGATAGACAGACATGGCTATATAGACTCGTCTAATGATCCAGAGAAAGAATATATATGTCTCCTTCTGCTTGTTACGCACATTCTGACAAACCTAATAGACCAAGCATGGTCTAAAAAACAAGGTCTTTCTTTTATTGTATTTCGTGCTGAGTAATAATTTGAACCAAGACCTTGAAGCTGAGCGAAGCTTCTCCTTATAGGAATTTAGTTTTTCTTGGGCTTTTATGCTGATATTTCGTGCTAAGTCAAAGTTTAAGCCAAGAACTCGGAGCTGAGCTAAGCTGGACCTTATAAGAACCTTAACTCAAAATGTGCTAACACAATCGTGTAGTATGCCAAGTTGAATTTGTTAATTTATTAAGCCAAAAGCCCTACAGAGTAATTGCCAGCCGGTGCAGTCTCAATTTGCCCATCATGCTTCAAAAAAACTTTGCATTAAAGTTCCCAGAATCGCGAAATGCGCTGCAAGTGAACTCAGTCCATGGGTTATATGCGACTCGTAGGAGATATAGAGAGGTAGAGATATCGAGATGTAGATGATAGTATAGAGTAATCTTTGCTCCCAATGGGTATCTGCAAGTCGAGCTTGATTGTATTGCTGCAAATAACTGTAAAGACGGCATCTAACCAACTGACTGTTAACTGTTAAGCGTAGAGATACGCTCATCTGCGTTGCCTGCCCAGGGAGAGAGAGGAGGAGAGGGATAAGGAGAGAGAGAGAGAGAGAGAGACAGAGAGCTGGGCCGAGGGGTCTCGGCTTTCAGCTACTTTTGCTCAGCTCGGCGGCAAAACATAAACAAAATTAAGCAGCAGCTTTCACTTGCACACGCCTCACATAAATTTGCTTAATTACTTTGCGCGCGGAACTTCAGTGGGGCACAGACGGTCGCAAGGGAGGGTAGGATGGGGGGAAGAGACTTGGGGACAGACGGACGGGCAGATCGACGTCCGACTCTCTGCGAAGCTTTTGGCAAATGGTTGCGTTTTAACTTTAATTATCTCAGTTGCGACAGCGACGACAACAATGGCGACAGGAGTGAAAGCACCCTGTGCTGCCTGTGCAGTGGGGGTAGATGCGTGTCACTGGCATTACAGGGTATGGTGGGGTAGAGCACGAAAGCATTAAGAAACTTCTATTTTATATTGCATACTTTAGAGCGCTCCATTGAAATTAAATATTAAATTACTGCTCTATTTTTGATGCGATTGTAACATAATTTGCAGAAATAATTAATGTGGCTTTTAATTTACGCTTGTAATGCGATATTTTCGATTTACACACCCACATGAAGGCGTGGCTAGAATTTAAAAATAGGTTCATATGGATAAAGTATAAAAGTATATATTCAGCAAATTTGATATCTCTAGCTCGTATAATAACTGAGATATAAGCATTCATACAGACTTAAATCGACTCAGCTACCCTGCTACTTGCTTTGTAATGGGTATAACAACAATTGCAGGGCTGCAGCACATGCTACTTGCCTCTCTTTCTGTGCCTAGTGCCATCTCTGTCGCAAACAGTGGGCAAATTTATGGTCCCCTTTCAGTCTCGCACTCAACTTAATGTTAATTTTCAATTTGCAGGTACATTTACATTTAGCGTGTTGTTTTTTGTGTCGGCAGTGAAGCAGGATGAAGTTGGGGGCATAATTAAAGCGAAGAGAGAGAGGGAGAAAGAGGGAGGGGGAGAGAAAAGGCATTTGCATAAAACAAATAAACAATGTTGGAGTGAGAATAAATAAATGAACTAAGCCAACTAAAAAGCAACAGCTGCAGTTATAGATACCGTAACAATTAAAAGCGTTACTCGTTACTCGTTACTCGTGACCGTTACCAGTTATCTGTTACACGTTACTCGTTACTCGTTTCAGCTGCAGCTGAAGGATAACAACGCGTGTGTGTGCGTGCGAGTGTGCGTGTGTGTGTGCGCCTTTGAGCGGCCGCCGAGCTGATTTGATGAAATTTATGCAACGTTGACAGCGACAGAGCCACAAAGTAAAAAGGACACACGGCGCCCCAGAGAGCGAGACAGCGACAGAAGTGACAGAGAGAGAGAGAGAGAGAGAGAGAGAGAGAGAGCTAGAGACAGATAGGAGGCAGTCACAAACACCATATAACAGGATTTTTCGCCTGATTTACGGTTACTGTGGTTGCAGCCGCCAACGCACATCAATCCTTTTGCACCATCAGCCAGCACCTGTTTCAGCCAACAACAACAACAGCAACAGCAACAACAACTGCAGAAACAGCTGAGACAACAACAGCTGAAAGAGAAACAAGTGAGACAGCAACAGAGGCAGCAGAAGTAACAGCAAAATGCGTGGCCGTCACTTGCGTCGACGCTTCAGCCTGCAGCCCTCGTTCATGAAGGATGACAGCGCCGAGGATAAGCCCAAGCGTGACAAGTAAGTTATAGCCATGCACACTCACACACGCACATATATATATATATACATATATTTATATTAGTCAAGTTAAGTGTATATACCCTACGCAGTTAGAGTAGTGTCGGCAGTGTCTTCCAGAGCAAAGCAAAAGCTTCAAGAACTTCTGCAGGGAATGAGCTGAAGAATCTTTTATGGTGCATCTTTATAGCAATATAAATAACAATAGATTATATATATATTTTGGCATAGGGCTGTCACGCTCGTAGAATCATTGGGTGATCTTAATTTAATTCTATATATTTCTAGAAATAAAATAAAATAAAATTAAATAAAATAAAATAAAATAAAATTAAATTAAATTAAATTAAATTAAATTAAATTAAATTAAATTAAATTAAATTAAATTAAATTAAATTAAATTAAATTAAATTAAATTAAATTAAATTAAATTAAATTAAATTAAATTAAATTAAATTAAATTAAATTAAATTAAATTAAATTAAATTAAATTAAATTAAATTAAATTAAATTAAATTAAATTAAATTAAATTAAATTAAATTAAATTAAATTAAATTAAATTAAATTAAATTAAATTAAATTAAATTAAATTAAATTAAATTAAATTAAATTAAATTAAATTAAATTAAATTAAATTAAATTAAATTAAATAAAATTAAATTAAATTAAATTAAATTAAATTAAATTAAATTAAATTAAATTAAATTAAATTAAATTAAATTAAATTAAATTAAATTAAATTAAATTAAATTAAATTAAATAAAATTAAATAAAATTAAATAAAATTAAATAAAATTAAATAAAATTAAATAAAATTAAATAAAATTAAATAAAATTTAATAAAATTAAATAAAATCATATAATATAAAATAAAATAAAATAAAATAAAATAAAATAAAATTCAATAGTTCATTTTAAATAGTTAATTTATTATGAATAACAAAAACAATCTCGTTTCGGCAGATGTTTTAGTGTTCTTATTATAATGAAATTTAGATATCATATAAAATACTTTAAGTAGTTAGCTTGATAACGAAATCTTGAAAAATGATACTTGGAAAAGGTACTAAAAATATTTCACGGAAATCCTAGTGACTTAGAGTACTTTTCAAGCTTATCTATAATTATTTTATTCTATTTTTATACCCTTGCAGAGGGTATATTAATTTTAGCCAGAAGTTTGCAACGCACCTTAGGAGACATCTCCGACCCTATAAAGTATATATATTCTGAATCAGCATAAACAGAGGAGTCAAAAAATGGATGTCCGTCCGTCCGTCCGTCTGTTGCAACGCAAACTAGTCTCTCAGTTTTTGAGCTATCTTCATGAAACTTGGCATACAAGCTTCTTATTGCTGCGCGCTGTAAATAAGTCGGAACGAACCAGATCGGACCGATATATCGTATAGCTGTCATAGAAACTATCGGCCGATTTTTGTTGTTTTTCAAGATATTGCAACAAGATTTGGCAAATCTTATTCTTATTACGTTCATAATGTGCTGTCAAAATTGTATCAAAATCGGACCACTATAACATATAGCTGCCATAGGAACAATCGGCTGAAATTAGGGTTTTTGTATGCAAACCCGTTTTGTTCTTGGAAATACCGCACATTATCAATACTTTTTAATGTTATACAGTAACCCGCCCTTAGTTTTTCCATTTAAATATCTCAGACGTTTATATTCTATAGCTGTATAGGAACAATCAGTCAGTCCGTCTGTCTGTTGCAACGCAAATGAGTCCCCCAGTTATTGAGCTATCTTCATAAAAGTTGGCTCACAAACTTCTTATATCTGCCCTCTTTAAATAAGTCGGAACGGGCCAGATCGGACTGATATATCGTACAGCTGTCATGGAGCCTATCGGTCGATTTGCGTTATATTTCAAGATATAGCTATCAGGCTTACCACATCCAAATCTAAGTATGTCCTTAATAATAAAGTTTCATCAAAATCGAAGTTTTATAACTTATAACGTTCAACGATCGGCCGAATGAAGGTACCTGTTGCAATTTTATGAAAATCTGAGTACTACTACATATAGCTGTGTACAACTGCAAGGGTATAAAACCTTCGGCAAGCCGAAGGTAGCCTTGCTTTCTTGTTTTTATTTATAAATTAATTTATCAGCTAACAATTTTTGGAAAATAAACTCAAGCTTTTCAAACTTTCTGTTTAGAGTATTCCGAGTTCGTTGTATGCAAAACACATGCGATGCCTTCTATTACTTTAATTAAAAACAGATTTCGTTTTAAATGCGTATTTTACATTAAATACCTGACAGACGTCTGACGAAGGCTGCCGCCAAATGAGAGAGATAGAGGGAAAGATAGATAGATAGAGAGAGAGATATAAATAAATCAAGCGGGCCGCACCCAGCAAGGTAGCTGGCTGTGTGCCAGAGCCGTACACGGACACGTACTCGTGTCTAGCAGACAGATTAGCTCAGTCCAAGTGGAATACGATACAACAATATGGGACAGCAGCGATAAGGGATAAGGAATAAGGGATAACTGCTCGCGATTGCGATTGTGAACTAGTAGACGGTCTTATCGCACGCCGCGATGAAGGTCCTTGGGAGCGGGCACTTGTCGGCATGCACTTGAGGGAGGGGATTATGTTCCAGAGCTACTAGAAATTTCCGACGAACTGTGTAAACCGATGCCGACTTAAGTGCGGATAATTTCTGGTCTCAAGAAATGAGAAATAAGTGTAGCAGGCTGAAGAGTGTAGGGGGTATTTTTCTAGATAGTTTTGCACAAAGTTGGACCGTGTCCAGTAGCAGATGATGATGATGATGACGACCAGGTGCATGTCAGCTGTCAACGGGCAATGGCCAACGGCATTCGCCAGATTAATTTCTACCCAACAATTTCTTATTTGCAACGTTCTCTCTCAAGTCCTCCCAGCGTCGTCTCCATTTTGGGGACGCATTGTTTTTGTCTTGTCCTTGTGCCCCTTTTCCGTCTCTCTCTCTCTCACCTCTCCTTGTTATTTGCTCATCAGGCCGTGCCGGGGCGAAGACATTCTCTGGCTGATTTGCTGTCCCTGCTACTCCCAGCTGAACGGGGATCGCTGCGGAACTGGACAGTTCCCGTTCGTACCATCGTTTGCATACTTCGTCTCTTGTTTTAGCCCATCTTGGGACTGGAATTTTATTTTATTTCTGTCTTCTGTTTTGCTTTTATTTCGCATTTTTCTTTGAGCCGCATTTTTGTGCTGATTATTTGTTGATTTTTTTTCGTTTTTTGTTTTTCTCTTGGTTTTTTGTTCCCACGACTTTCTCTTTCTTTTTTTTTTTGTTTTGCTTAGCTTTGTTGCATCTCAGGGTCGTTGGTTGGGGTTGGGGTTGGTGTTGGTGTTGGGCAGGTCGCAAAGAAATTATAAGTTGGTTAGGTGGCAAGTTGCGCTCCTGAGCTCCTGCGATTGAAATTCCATTGTCCTGCCTGCCAGACAGACAGACAGACGCCCGGTCCGTGCTCCATGCTCCTGGTGTGTCCTGGACAGCTTTTCCAACTTAAGCGCTGACAGATTGCACTGGCAAGTTTGTTCGCAACAGATTGCCAGCAGGTGTAATCCGAGTGCTTCCAGCAACGAACGAACCAGCGAACGGGCGCCAGCTGAATCAATCACTTTCCTCGAAGAAAGTAATTCCTGAATGCGACAAAGGCATTAAGTGAGCGAGCGAAAGATAGAGACAGAGACAGAGGGAGATGGAGATGGAGATGGCCAGAGGGAGCTGCAGTGCAAAAGTTTAAAAAAAGCTTTAAATTCCTTTGGTATGAAGGAATTTTGTATCCAACTAACATGTGGGCGAAAGTAAAGAGAGAAAACTTTCAAAGAAAAAAAATTACATGATACAATAGACTGTAAAATACCCTTCGCCCAATTTTCAAAATCCGTTACAAACGTCTTACAACATTTATACATAATTTCAAACAGAGAATTCTACACAAATTATTCTACTACATATAGCTTACACGCTCGCACTCATACACACATGAGCAAAGCGACGCGTTGCGACATCGACGTCTATACCAGGGCAGAACGTTTTAACTTTAATACTGTGCTTAATAATCACAAATTACCGATTATCGGGGGCAGTGGGCGTGTTTGCAAACATTTGATATAAACTTGATCTGCCTAGGATATATAGGAACCTTCATGCCAAATTTGATGTCTCTAGCTTCTTTAATAGATGAGATCTGTTGTCTCAAACAGACAGACGGACATGGCTCAATCGATTCCTCTAGTGTTCCTGAGCAAGAATATAAATATATACTATATGGGATCTGCCACGCCTCCTTATGCCTGTTACATACATTTGCACAAAGTTAGTATACCCTTTTATGACCTTTTTTAATGGTCTAAGGGTATAAATAGAATACATGGACCTGGATATGGGTTTTTAAATAATACTAATAGATACAAATAAATAGTCAGCTGAAGGTAATATAATATTAGGCAAAAATAGAAGATTTCAGATTTAAACTGTAAGATTTAAGATGTAACGAACAAACTACAAACCTGGTACATTTTAAAGCTGGAAAATGTCCACGAGGCGATACAAAATAAACGTTAAGTCAGTAAAAAGATTCCACGAATTTATGAATATTTGCTACAAAGAAAACACTTCAATAAAGATTACATCATTTTAAAAATCTTATATGATAAACTCAAACATTAACTGAGGAAATTATTTCTTTATATTTACAAGCCAACAATTGTGTTTTTTATTATTTTTCCAAACAAAACTCAAATAAATTAGGCGGTGGGCGTGGTTACTTAAATTTGAAAATGACAGGAATACAATAATCTACGTGCCAAATTTTGAGTCTCTAGCTTTCTTAATAAAAAGGGAGAGAGCTTATGGACCGTAACGGAACTTCTAAAATCTCTGAAGAACCCAAAGTTTTATTCTTTGAAAATCCCTTGTAAATTTCAAAGCTTCAAATTTCCACGAATAAACATTGAATCAGTGTAATTTCCAGGAATTTGGGAATATTTTCTAATGAAACTTTTCGGACTGGAAAAAAGTTCTCAAGTTTCGGATTTCAGGCCGAAAGACTACAAAAACCTGGCTATGATCTATAAAGAGAGAGAGAGAGAGAGAGAAACCTATAGATTACTCTCTCGTAAAAGTTGCTGCATTTTGTTACACTTTGCCTTTTATCTGGGCCCGCTTTGTGTGCGAAAAGGAAGGGAGAAGGATGATTAATTTTAAATGTAGCGCACAGTTTTAATGAGTCGCAGGACCCTTTTTTAATTCCACCCAACGCTGGCAGTGAGGCAGGATATGGATATGGAGGACATGCGATTAAAATTAAATTAATACACATGATAAAAGCCAAAGATAATTCAATTAAAATTAATTCGACTTTAACTTGACGCAACCCGCAAACCCCATCCCTTCCCCATTCCCCCTTTTCCCCTCCTTCTCTCTCGTTCTCTTCTTTGCAGAGTGGGCAGGAACAATGCTGTGGACGATGCCATCGGTCCGGCGAATGCACGTCACAAGATTGTCGTCATGGGCGCAGCCAAAGTGGGCAAGACATCGATAATTACACAGTTTCTGTACAACACATTCACCACGAAGTACAAGCGGACCATAGAGGAGATGCATCAGGGAAACTTTTCGATTGCAGGCGTTAGCCTCACGCTGGACATACTCGATACGGCTGGATCCTATGAGGTAAGTCGCAACACCCACGCGCTCTACCTCCCACAGAGAGAGAGAGAGAGAGAGAGAGAGAGAGAGAGGGAGAGTGAGAGAGACAAGCCACAAGAGCTGCTCGAGCCAGGCGAGTTCATTAAGTGAATCAAATTGGGTTTGAGGTTGGAGTCGTCTTGGGCTTGCCACATCCTGACGTGGGTGTGTGTGTGTGTGTTGGAGCTGCTGGTGATTTTAATTTTTAAATACCTGGCTCTAATGGCTTGCAACACACACACACACACAGAGGAGGGCTGCGCCAGAGGCATTTAGTTAGTTTTTAATATTTTACAGCGCGTGGCTACAAGACGCTGCTTGCCAGAGTTGCCACATCGCAGCTCCTTTTCTCTCTACCATGCCCATTCCCTTCCCCCTTCCCATTCCCAGTGTTGCCCCGCTGCCAGTGTTGCTGCTTTTGTGTGCAGCGGAAATTACAGCCTGCGATTCAATTTCGCTGCCACTTCCGCTAAACGCGAATTGAAATGCTTCTTCATAAAAGCAAATGGCGACGGCAGATGGCAGCAGCAGGTGGCAAATGAAAAGAAATATGAATGCACACACGCACGTAGATGGAGAGAGAAAGAGAGGGGAGGAGAGGGAGAAAAGCATCAGTTCGCAAGCCAAGTCAACTGTGACAACGTCCTTGGCACAATCCTTCGAGCAGCTGCAGCAGCTGGCACAAGGCAACAACATCAGTCGCAACTAAGTATGCTATGAATACTTTGAGTATCTGCCATATCATTAGTTGCATTCGAATTGCAGAATGTGTGAGTGTGCGTGAGTGTGACTGAACATGCAATTAACAATGATTACAGCCATATGAGAGTAAACAAATAACTATAGTATAGCTTGCAATATTACAATAAATGCACATACAGACATATTCACTTAATCATGCATCCATAAATACACTGAGTCTGTGTGTGTGTGTGTGAGTGTGTTAACTAATCCATTTGTGACTCCAACTAGCTGTGCTTCGATTTCAATTAAATATTCTGAATTCATAACTACATAAGTGCACAATTTAAACACTCGAACTCAGAGACTAAAATACCATGTTCATGCGTAGCCATTTCATGTATTCATGCGAGAAAACAATGTGTACACATGTATTCATGTATTCGTCTTCAATTAATTATATAGGAATAATAATTGATTGAACAGAATAAAAATAAAATTGAAACAAAAAAAAAATTAAAATTAATCAAGAAATTGGATCTATTTGTGGAATTGGAAAATATTAATATATTAATAATAGTTAGTATTAATTTACTATAAAGTGGTTTATGAGATCATTACTTGCTTGCTGTCAGCTTTTGAGAATAATTAAAAACAGAGACAAAGAAAGAACCTCTCTCTAAGAACATTTTGAAGTAGTCCATATACAGTGTTGGAAAAAATAATAGAAAAAGCTTGTTTTCGTCCATTAACTTGAAATATTTCATAGGTAAAAAAACTAAGATTTATTTAATTATTTTTTTTTAAACATATGTATATATAGGTAACTTATATAATAAGGAATACATATGTATTAACATATTGCAGCTCTGTCAAAATTATTTCACGAGTTCAAGTACATGGCACAAACGTAGTAAATATCTTACAAATATATTCACATTCACATTTGCTGTCTGCAGCACAGGCAAGTTACCGAAATTCCTAGAATTAGCTATGCATTAAGGTTTTCGAATAGTTAGAAAGAGAAGGAGAAAGGTGTAATTAGCCTTCACTTTATAGTTCGAAAATAATTTGGCTTTCGTTTCATTCCCTTATGAGTGCGAAAAAAAGAAAAAAACTGTTGCGTCGATGACTCTTAAGAACTTAAGTTTGAATCAGTGAAAACTTTATAATGGCGTCATTTAACAGTTAATTTAAAGCCACCTCAGCAAGGCGTCGTTCTAGCCGGAAAGTTCAGCTATTAGGCGAGCAGGAGGAGGAGGAGGCTCGTAAAGATTTTCGCTCAAATCTTTTGCTGACTTTTAACGAGCCAATTTCACTTGTTGTTTTTTTTATTATTTTTTTTTTGTTTTCCTCGGCTCAATAGATACTTAGTAGCACGTGCGAGCACGTGTGTGTCGTGTATCGGCAAATACTTATGATAAGCAGCTGATATGGATGATGATGGTTGTGGCAACTTTGCTCTCTCTCTCTCTCTCACTCGCAATTTCCGTGCTCGGACAGGCAAACAGCAGGCGGGCCAAGTCGAGAAGAACCCAAAAAGACAGCGGAATGTTGCTGCATAAGACACATGGTACATGGTACATCGTAGCAAGATGAATAGAGTCTGTAGAATATACGAACCATATATGTATGTGTATTCCTCTGTGTGTGTGTATGTGTGTGTGTCCCTGTGTCTTGTCTGTTGCCAGCAGCAGAAGCGGAAGTGTACTGTGCATGCAATGGATACCCACAAGTCGGTTGAAGAAGTGTTCGTATGTTCTCATGTTTACCGTAGAAACAAACAAATAAGAAGGCTATAATCGAGTGTGCTCTACGCTTAGATACCCAGCAAAAATAAGAATATCTTTTAAATCAGTTGTGTAACTGTGATTAAATTAAAAAAAAAAAAAATTAACATTTTTCTTTGACTATGCACTTCAAATTCTAAAAAAAAACTAGGGTATCCTGTAATATCCTAATATTAAGTCTTACTTATTATGAGCATATATCTCTGAGATATACTTCTGTCATTCACACACATTTTCGATTGACAGAAACTCATAATACCCTTCTCCATACTCTATAAATAGTGTGGTATTTAATCGCTTTACTATATCACAGCAGAATTAAAGCATACAAAACGTAGCTAGGCAACCCTGTTAATTAAAAGGAAATCCAGTACTGTTAATTATTGTGCTACGAGACTTTTGAATTTATATAATAAACAAACAGATTATTTTTCGAGACAACAATTAAAGTAAGCCCGATTCGACTAACAGTTCCAAGCCGCATCTTTAATCCGATTATGGGTAAACCTATTTAGTTCGAAAGATTCCGATGCCCGATTTCCAAAACCACAATACCCATTATGGCCACAGAAGAATACCTAGTACCTTATGCCATATCCGTTTGGGGCATCCAATGTGGAACGCGTGTGAATGCGGCCAACAGACACACCCACATGCATATGTATGTGGCATATATATACATATGTATGTATGCTCTTCAGGCAAATCAAATTCAATTTTCAGCAATCATCGTACGCTCGTACATAAATAAATAAATACCAGACCGGACAGGGAATACGTGGTATATATTATTTAGAGAGTTAAGCAAAAAAAAAAGGAAAGTCGAAACCGTTGTACGATTGGGCACAAGGCACTAGGCACAGTCCCAGACAATTTGCTGCCCGCAGTTGACCCACTTATTTCCGCAATGAATATCCAAGTACGAATTACGATATGAGGTCTAAATGGGTACAGACGTGTGTGTGTGTGCCTTAGGTCAGTTAGGTTGGGGAAAAACAAATGGAAGAAATGCAGAGTACTGTAGTTGAGATAGTTTTTTTTTTTTTTTTTTTTTTTTTGTAGCTGACATTTAAACTTTGCTTCTCTACTAGTCTTTGCCTTTTACTACATAACATAATACAAAAATTCCCATAAAATTTCAAAACACATTTGCGCATTGCTCATAAATTTGATGAGGTGTTGAATATGTTCCCGAGGCGTTGGCACTCTGCGAAAAGAAGAAGCGCCACATAAATCGCATCATACACAGTCACCCGTCCAGCCCCATGTGTGTACTAGTTGCTGTCTGTGTGTGTCTATTTTCCATGTATGTGTGTGTGTTGGAAAGATAAAAAAGAATGGATAATAATTCAGTAGCTGCCCTGAAAGTGGACCAACTGCACTTTGGGCTGAAGAAAGCGTCACTAAAAAGGTTTTACCACACTCTATTCGAATCAGCTGCTCGCACACAAAAGCATTATAAGCATAATACTATATATATCGTAAAAAACTAGCTCATAAACTTCGTATATGTATAAATATGTGCTGCACGAGCTTGTCAAGGTGAATATCATATTGAAAATGCACATGAAAACTTTATGCCTTAAGTTCTTTACAGTTTTCCAGCATATTTAGTTTTTTAACAATCTGCAAGATATAGCAAGAAAAAGAAAAAAGAGAAGAGGAATTTTATTTAAGAGAGAAATCTGTTTAAAAATTTGCTAATATTCGAAAATGTTTTTTAAGTTTTTTATTTAATTTAATACAGCCAGTAAAAACTTAAGCTTAATTAAGTTACAATTTCATAACATAAAATATAAAATAATTCAGTTCAAATAGAGCAGTTTAAATCATTAATTGCTAGAAAAAATAATACGAACTGTTTTGCGGGATGACACATGCTGGCATACAGAGCGTATACGCAATCATTTTCAGCCAAGTAGCCGCAATAAACAGCATTGTGCGGTGGCATTTAGCAGACACACATCCACACACATCCGCACACACACACCCACACACGCCCGCACACACAAAAAGAGAAGCTGTTGCGGCACAGGTTATCAGCTGCTGACGTTGACTGTACGCTTATCGCAGCTGCAACTGTTGCAGGCTGCCTCAATTGGTGGCACTTTTGCTGTGTAGGTGCCAGTCTGTCCCTGTGTGTGTCCGTGTCTGTGTGTGTGTCTCTGCGCGGATGTCTGGTGGGGAATATTATGTATGTTGGGTACTTTCCACTGGCTAAGCACAAATGCCAGCGGCCATTGTGCAAATAGTTGCACAGTCAACATGGCCTGGGACTGCAACAACTGCGACACACAGTACGTATGAGCTATTTTTTCTTTCTGCTCGTCCTGCCAAAAGAGATAACATTTGCCTGGACATTGCACAGGATATGGCAACATCTGGTCTCCGCTTTACACTTTTTCCCACACATTTCAGGAATTCGCCTTAGTCGTTTCGCTGGAAAAGGAATAAAGGAATATTAAGCGAACTGAAAATGTTACCGATAAGCGCGGCTTAATTTAAACGACTTTCGTTATAATTCGTTGGCTTTCATAACAATAATATTTATGGCATGTTTAACAAACATGCCAGGAAAATATTATTAATATTCGTAAATATCCTAAAGGGCTTTCAAATCAATTAACAGTCGATTTGTACCACAAATACAAATACCACAATATAGTCAAAATACCTAAAATGGAGATGAAAAACAAAAAATAAAATATGTGGATTGAAATAAATTTCAGCTTTACTGCACGCATTTCGATATAAAGAATGCGTGACCTATCATCGCAGTGTTTGGTTTTCCATTTATTACATTTTTTTCTGTTGAACTCCCCCGCCTGTTTTTATCCATGCACAGTATGATATTTACTATGGTTTACCTTCGGGTGCTATCGTTTCTTTGCTTTCAATACATTTCACATTTTCATTAATTCTATTTTTTCCCATTTCCAACCAAATCAAATATGTTTTTTACATTGATTAATTCGCAATTGTTTTTCCGTATGTGTAATTGATTTTGCCCACATTGAAAATGAACATTTTTTGCCATTTCTCTCGTCTTTTACCGTTAAATTGATATTTATTATGTGGTTTTTGACCAGCGCCGCTTCGGATCCAATATGCTTTTCGTACCTATAAAAAAATATGGGGTTTATGGTCGACAATGTAAACATAATATAGTAGTACAAAAATAATAAAATTTACATTTCAATATATCGAATTCACTTAACGTCACAAATTTTATTATCTATGGTACCGTACAAATGCTGTATGTATAGCGTGTTTAATAGTCGAACATGGCCTCGTTTATTTATTTTATTTTTTGCTAAGCGCTTAAGGCTTTTACATACATACATATTTAATCTCTGTAAATTAGTAAGTGTCGCTGACTAAATACAATTAATACAATATTAATAACAATTTTCCGCGTTAATTGCAAATAATTACAAAAAGTGAAAACTGATTCAATTTACTATGTATATATGTATGTGAGTATATAGTGGTAATATGTATATATTATTACATTTCCTTTTTGCAATTTTCGCAAAAAATCATTTATTTAAAGCCATCATTGTGCAATGATTGCTGTCCAAAATGGCTGCCAAGCTGCGCAAAGGAAAATTAATATTAAGACGAATGCAATTTCACATATTGCAAACAGAGTTTTTCTTTTAAAAACATATGAAATATGTTTGCAATAAAACATTATTGCAAAAACAAAAACATCAAAGACACATTATTAAAGCTGCAATAAATTTCCGTAAGCAACGATGCTAATAATAATGAAGCCAGTTGGCAACCCTGCCAACTCAAAGGATACTATCAATAAAAAGCTGCATGCTATGTGCAATTCAAATCGCAATGTGAAATTTATTTTTCAAAAAGTAGTCGAAATGGAGTATTGAAAAGACATACATATGTAAGTTTCAATTTGCATATACATTTCGGAGCCACAGCATGGTATTTTATATGATTCTATTTCAAAAACTGGCAAGCAAGGTTCTCCCAATAAGCTTTGCAAAAAGCAGCATAAGGCACTCACGCGCACAGACACACATAAGCCACAAGCCAAACGAACACGCTCATGCTCACCTCGCTGGAAGCTGTAAATGAAATTAGAAAATTCCTTGGTGGCTTTCATAGCAAATTTCAAGTTCTTGAGTTTTGTTTTTTGGCTAACCGAAATACATAGACGCACATACAGACATACAACCCTATTCCTGCATGCAGTATGCTTCGGTGTGTGTGTGTGTGTGTGTGTGCAGTTTTGATTAAATTTCATGCTGCTTTCATTCAATTTCAATGGCGAAGCTTAACTTTTGAGAGCCAATAAACGAGTTAAGCCAATGGCCAACTTCGGCACAATCAAATCCGGAAGAGAGCTGCAACAGTTGTTGCATCAGCAGGAGCAACAGTTGTTGCTGTTGTTTTCGTTGTTGCTGATAATCTCATTGAAAAGCTGCCACCGAAAAAACGCTGAGCTCCTGAGCAAGGGAAAAACGCACTCGACACACAGCCACAGACACCGAACTCGAACACACACACACACGCACATACACACACACACACCACAATCTGCACGACAAGTGGCAACAATTTCGACTCCATTGAGAAATCAAGCGACAACAGACATACACACATACAAATGCGCAGCCAGCAGCATCAACAAGGCAAGGTGGGGGAAAGGGCCATGTTTTACGAAGACAGTAACAGAAGCAACTCGGGCATCATTGCGGTGCGTGTGTGTGTGTGTGTGTGTGTGTGTGTGTGTGTGGAGAATGTGTAACGAGCGGAAACCGCAACGTCACATGAGAAGACAGCATGGGTGAGAGCGTGTTGCCTGCACCACGGAGAGCTTTTGGCAGCAGCCAAAGACACAAGCGTCTGCTGCCTGTTCGGACTACATTTGTTCCGTCCCAGTTGAGTCAGCATAAAAATGGGGTCACTTACAGACAGGTTGCCAGAGCCGATGAGCTGCTGATCCATGGGACCACGGGCTGAATGGCAAAAGGTTTCGTTGCGTTGGCCATATTTCGTTTCCAACAGTGTCATATCAGCCTTTTATTGTTCCATGTCCTCATTGATTATATGTTATGACAGATACTGCCTAAATAAAAACATCAACTTTAGTTTAATCATATAGAAATGTATAAAATGCAGTACAAAACATGTAATTTGCAAATTAAGAGCGATAATTGTTAAATACATTAATCGATAGCCGAGTGCGATCAATTAAGAGAACTTATATGTTACGTAGCAAGCAGCTTTATGAAGACATCTATTTTTCTTACTCGTATGAAACAACCAGCTTTTTTGACAGCTGCAGTTACACATATTAAACAACCCTACCCATTTAACTGCCCACTCGCAACACTGCAAAACAGAAGACGAATACAAATGGAATTATGACATACATAGTGTCCCTCGGCCGTAGCTCTTTCTCGGCAGGCCCAAAATTGGAACAAATATTAATATTGATTCGCAAAGCTGTCCGGCTTTGTGCTCTGATCCTTTTATATAATGAGATGAGGCTCCGGCTGCAGTTTCGAGCTTAATGCCCTGCAAAATTGTGTGCTCAGCTTGCTCCATGTACTTCTCAGGCAGTTAAACATGAGTCCACATACTACGTGCCAAATCGCAACCAAATTGAATGTGTCTCCTCATAACGTACTCGTTTTGTTAGGCAACAAATTATTGGTTAAAGTCCCTTAGAGACCTTTGTATTCAATCTCAACTGGGAGATTTGTGCAAGGAGAACCGAGAGGACAACGCTGGGTGGGAGGTGGGTTGGGTTAGTGACAGTGGCGTTGGCTGTGGCAGTGGCAGTGGCAGGTTCAGGTGCAAGGTCAGTCAGTGTTGCATGCTGCTGATGCAACCATAGAGCTTACCTGAGCGTGCCACCTGGCAACGTCTCTTTGTGTGTGTATGTTAGTATGTGTGTGTGTGTGTGTGTGTGTGTGTGTGTGTGATGGCGAGCATCCATTGTTGCATGCGGCACTTTCATTCTTTTCATTTGGATTTTCCATTTTCCATTCTCTCCATGGCGCACACATTTCGATGGCTGCCTTTTTATTAACTAGCCTCGCGGCAACACGGAACGGAATTAAACTGCAGCCAGACGAGACGAGACGACGGTGCTGGTCCTGCTGCTGCTGCTGGTGCGGGTGGGTGACAACTAACGTTCTAAGGGTACTGAAGCTGCAGCAGTGCCTGCAACCGGTGAGCATTCAATTTGAAGGCAGTTCCTCCTCCTCCTCCTCCTCCTCCTCCTCCTCCGCTCATGATTTCGAAAGCCATTAGTGTTGGCCGAAAGCAAACAGCAGCCGACGCCAGATACTTGCCCAAAATGTTGCGGTCTTGTGGCTGGGCCGGAACGCTCAGGCAGACACGACACCCAGACAGGCCAGGCCAGGCCAGGCAGGCAGTCAACCAACCAGTTTTTGTCACATGACATAAGGATGTGGCACAGCGGCGTGGGAGGCGGACACATCGCACAACGTACAAGCGAACATAAAACCTTTCCCCATCCTGCGCCATCTATTGTTGCCGCCTGCAACAGTGGCTTGTCCAGAGCCGGAGTGCTTTGCTGCTAACTCGATGTCTGTTTCCCTAATTCATTTCATTCGCCATTTAGTCCTCTGCCTAACCTGATCATAGGGTGTCTTCACATTGTCACGCAGCGTGAGCGTCAGGGTTGCACAAAATATCGATATGTTTGTTTTGCAATATTATAAAGCGTGAGCGTAAGGGCTGCACAAAATATCGATATGTATGTTTTGCGATATTTTGAATATCACCATGATACGTATTCATATCAGGAAATATCCGTGATGCAGATATTTTAAAATGATTGTGCAGCCCTAGCTGAAACAGGCCTAGTGAAATGTCGATAGAAAATATCGATATATAAAAGCTTGCAAGCAATTTTGAACATAATCTTTCGCATCGCGTGTTTTTATCGATATTTATTTCGTATATCTCTTGATTTTAATCTTTCTCTACAATTCACAAAGTTAAAGCACTCACTTACTCATAGAGTATTCCGATTTTTGGGCCCTTCTGCAATTTCGTTTGACTTTACGTTCTGTTTTCAGTTTTCGTTTTGTTTTTTTTTTATTTGCTTAATTGAGTTCTGTGTACAAAATGTCCCAGCAGACACATTGCCCTGCATTGTTTTGATTGCGTCGATGCGGGCATGGGTTGTCGGTTCCAAGTCGGGGACCCTGCCTCCCTTCTCGTACTCCTCTCATCTGCTGCTAAAAGATTTAAAACATAATTCACAATTTGTGTGGTCGGGCGGGCCGGTGTTCGGTGTCGGTGTCGGTCTTAGAGTGTGGCAAATATGAGGCCGTTGCTCGTAAAGATGACGACCCAGTTTGGGACGAGCGGCCTGGCCTATGCCGGTCGTCGCACTTGACGGTTGCGGGTTTATGAAGGACCCGTAATTAAGGCACACAAAATGAAAGTTTATATGGGACTCTAAAGCTGAATTAGTTTTGTTTCGAAATGTAAATATTTTGCTGAGATTTAAACAAATACATATTTAATTTTTGGAATTTCGGGTAAATGTCAGCTCTTTAAGTTGAGTTAGTTATATATACTGAAAACGTTCATACTTTTTTTAAATAGTATAATACGTATACTATTACCTCATGAAGTTTTGTGAATTTCGGTCACATTTGGCCCTGTTTTAATTTTCAACTCATATTCCGTTTGATCTAAGGCGGTACCTTTATTTTCTGGGCTTTCGATGAACCATAAACATACCTTAAATTAAAGTACACGTACAGGCACACACGCACACACACACACACGCACACCAACACAAGCTGGCAATAGCTGAAAGAGGAAATTTTTCAATTTTATTTGGAAATTGCGCAATTCGCGACTTGACAAAAATTGAGGCAAGTTGCGGCCTGCAAAGCCTGAAAATGCGTCAAAACGTTCAACGAAATTTACATTATTATCTGTCATTATTTAAATGAGCATGGGTGTATGTGTGTGTGTGTGCGTGTGTGTGTGCGTACAAGTACAATAATATTATGCAAATTCGTGCGCGGGTTTTTATTTGCAATTTAAGCCGCTTGTTCAACACTTTTTCTCTCGCTCACTCACTCACTCTCTCTTTCGGTCTCTCTCTCTCCAGTTCCCAGCGATGCGCGCCCTGTCCATATCATCGGCCGATGCATTCATTCTGGTCTACGATGTCACCGATGCGACCACATTCGAGGAGGTGCGGGCCATACGTGACCAGATCCACGAGACGAAGGCAACCACCGCTGTGCCCATTGTGGTTGTAGGCAACAAAGTCGATCTGCTCGCCGAGGACGGTGAGCTGCGTGAGGTAAGTTAAGGATCCCAACCAATTAAATGATAATATCATAATAAAATATAGTATAATAAATAAATTTAGTTTATGAAAAATCAAGTAGTTGCAACGGGCAAAATATTACTATATTACTACTGTATGTTATTTAATATTTATATATATATGTATATACATATATTATATTAGAAAATATTACTTTTATAGAAGAGTGAAATGTCTTTTGAAATACAGCAAATCAATAGGATAATTGACAAAAGTATAACAAATATAACATAAAATCAATAGATGAGCTAAAGTCTGTTATATGAAACAAGAATATATATGCATATATACTCTAGTCTAGATTTTAAGATTTTCAATATTCTAATTACACAAATTTAGACAATATAATATAAACTATAACACAATATTCATAAATCGGTTGAGTTGGTCGCATGGATCAAGAATATATATACTGTATACCCCGCTAAAATAAAAACATGACTTTCAGTTTTGCCTAGCAAACTGTTTAGCATAGCGATCTTTCCAGTTTGATCGAGAGTTGATTGTCTCTCTACCACACAGGGTATCTGCTGCGTGTGGCATACCCCACCTGTCACTCATCAACGTCGCCTTAATGCTTATTATTATTTCTGCGTGTTGACATTTAATTCGCGGCGCGCCTTCTGGGCCAAAATGACAACAGCAATTTCAACTGATTTAATTGTTGTTGGCGAAAGCACTCAAAGGAGTGTTTATACAATAATCGCCGTGCACACACACACACACACACAGAGACACAGACACACACACGCACACCCACACACACACACACAGACACAGACACAGACAAAGCATAGTAACTCGTAACCCGTTTATAAGCTATGCAAATTGCTTTTGTATCGGCCCAAGCAATTATGTAAAGTTTGTCAGGCGTGACCAGCGCAAATGCGAATGACAAGGAGCAGGATACTAAGAGAGGGAGAGGAGAGGGAGAGCTAGTAGGTGGATAAGGACGCAAACCGAAGCCAGGCCCAGAATCTTTAGGCACACAATTCTCGCGGTTCGCGGCAGCGTGTGAATGCCAAATTTGCTGCGAAATGAAGACATTTTTGAGCAAACAAATCGCCACAAGCCTCCGAAAGTTAGTTAAACAATTTCCATCCCCCTCCCCCACTCCCTCTCTCATTTCTCGTTTTCGATTTACGCTATATAAATAGCGCGCAAAGTACTCAGTACCCGCCCTGCCCACTCTCTCTCTCTCTCTCTCTCTTCTAATGGCATCTTCGGCTAACTTTTAACGAGAATTTAAGAAATCATATTTCGTTTCTGATTGGCAGATATTTTTCAGATACTTAAAGTTATTGCCGCTAGCTAAAAACTCACGAAAATGTCAAGGTTCAGTCATGAAACGTGGGTGAAGAATCTTCAAAAAAAAAAAAAAGAAGATGATGAAAAACTATGCAAAGTCAGCTTATTTTTTCGGCACTACGTAAGTTTCTCTTTCAGCAAACTGTAATCACATCGGAAGAAGATACTTAATTATAAATGAAATTCAGTCGATTTGAACTGATCAAGTGCAGTGGAGTGTGAAATACCCTACTCAGTTTAACCCAATAACTCATCTATTTCCAGGCGTATACTAAAGAAATTTATTTTACATATAGATAATTTTATAAGCTAGACTCTGACTCTTAATTATTCTAAACCAGACTCTACGGATAAGATATATATTCAGATACTCAGATACTCATGAAACTTGGTTTGCCCATAGATATTGTTATTCACTGAATACATCTAAGGTTTCTCCCTAGACCCTGCTGATTAGGTTTATATTAACTTGGCTGCCCAGCTACTCTCTCTCTCTCTCTCTTTCTATTAAATTTAAATAAAATCATATTAAATAGAAAAGAGAAAACGCAGTTTCTCGAGCAATGCGAAATGGAGTGCAAACTAAGCGCGAAAGTCGCGCGAAATGAAATCTCATCAAACGTTTTTGCATAATTAGTGAGACGCGCGCAAAAGTATGCAACGCCAAATGGCAAACGCAGAGCGCACCTGCCGCCATGTTGCTTCATCGTATTTAGACAGAGAGAGAGAGAGAGAGAGAAAGGGAGAGGGAGGGAAGGGCAGCAAAAAAAAGGGGTGACTCTCTGCCGCCCAAGCGAATGGCCCGAAGCGACTCGTTGCACACTGACGCGCTGCTGATAAAATCTTCAGCAGGTGAGAGTGTGCTGCAAAACCGGAAACGGAACTGTAACCGAAACCGGAAACTGGCAACTGGAACCGGACTCGAACATATTACACATAATTTCAAAGAAAAAGTTACCCCATAACAGATGTTAAAGTGAATATTAAATGGGATCCAATACAGTAGCCTCAATGAGGTTCTATAATTCTGCAGAGATCTAAAAAAAACTATATACTCGTAGAACTATATTAAACACGACAGTTAAATGTCACTGTGCACTCCAAACTCGAGTTCGAGTTGCATAACTGAAAAGCGCAAGACTCTTTCCACTAAACCCAATGCCGCACCCACTCATCATATATCTCATACAGTCGGAAATGTACAGTCGCCTTTTCGGTATACACAGCACACATATGCATACCCTACTATATACTATATACTGTATATGTACTCATATACCATCTATTCGATTCGCTTGTATCTCGCCACTTTGCGACGAGCGCTTTTCGAGACGAAACTTTTGCCAATTGCAGTTTATTGTAGTTTTTTTTTTTTTTTTTTTTTTTTTATTTGTATCCGCATTTCGTTTTATTTGACGAACTCCAGCAGCAGCACTGCAGGAAGAAATAAAAATAACACACAGTAATAAGATGAAGTTTGGCGTGTGTGTGTGTGCTGTGGCATATCTTAAATGATCATCGTTAGGGCAAATGGCCAAATGGAATTTTGTATTAGTTTATGCAAATTGCAAAGGGGACCAGCTGCGCTTTGGCCCCAGGGCCGGTTGGGCACAGAAATTCAGTACTGAAAACACTTTGCTCCGATAAAATGCGGGATATACAAAAAACAGCTAAGTTTACGCGGTTAAATTCAGTGAAAATAAACACTAAAGTTTACTCGATTAAGCTGAGAAAAAAATAAAGAATTACAAAATATATTGTAATTTAAAAACAAAACAAATTAAGTTCAGGTAGAGGTAGTGCTTATAAGAGGCTAAAATAAAAGAATATATACAAACTCAAAAATATTTACAAAAAAAGCTAAAGACAAAGAAATATATACAAATTCATTGGAAAGTATTAAAAATATAATAATATAAATAAAATAATGAGGCGGTATAACATATTATACCATGCCATATAGGACTAAAGATGCTGCTAATCAAAAGAGGAGCTGAGAATCCTTATTAAGTTTAAAATAGATTATTAAATTAAAAATTAAATTAAATAAAAAAGCTTTTTCGAGAAAAATAAATGTGATAAATATTATTTTGCCACGCTCCCTGTAAATATCTTAAAGTCAGGCATAACTACCCATACATACATATATTACCCAGATCGAGCCTTAAATTTAGAAATAACTAAACAATTTTTTAAGAAAATTTGATTTAATAAATATTATATTGCTATGCTTCTCGCACATCCTCAAAATCCCGGTTACCTCTACTCCCCCCTAGATTGACAAATTGAGACACAAGCACGAACATTTTTCTTGTTGTTGTTGTTATTGTTGCAGTGCCTATATCAAGATCCCTGAAAACCTGCAGCAACTGAGCCGCATTTGGGCGCATAAATCACGACAGTGTCACACAAAATCTACTTATATCATTTGAAATTACTTTTAAATAAAATCGTCCGACAATTTCAAATGAACAAAAACCCTTTTTCCTTATATCTATTGTTGTTGTTGTTGCTTGTGCTTTATAAATTTCAATTTTAATTTATCCCTTTTGCCGCTACTGCTGCTGTTGTTGGTCCACTTGGCGCATACTTGATGTTTCACTTTGTGCCCCTTTTTTTTTTTGCGTGCCCTTTTTTCTTGCTACAGTTAAGCACCCCTCACACACACACACACACACACACAGAGAGCTATGTGCGTATGTATTGTCAGTTTCAATAGTCGAGACAATTCCGGCTGGCAAGTGTCTTCTTTTGGGTGTATTGACTTTAACCGACTTCTAATATAATAAAAATGCAAATTGCGCACCGCCAGCAGCAGCAGCAGCGGCAGCGGCAAAGTGTCGCGTTTTCCCAGATACCCTGTAAAACACGTAGTAAATTGCCAGAGAGTTGTGAGCATGCACAGCTCGTCTATCCAGTCGTAGGCTTATAAACTCTAGGGTATTCGCTAGTTGTTCCGCCCAAGAGCTTCTCTTTTTCGCTATCTGTCGCTGGGTATCTCCTTTGTTTAACGAAGTGAATTTAACTTTTTGTTGCCGCTTTCGGCTTTTACTATGTATTTAGGTTATGCGAGGACACACTCGGACGAGTTGGCCGTTTTAAAGCCAAAAAAAAGGGACCTGTATCTGGAGCTGGGAGCTGCGAGTTGGGAAAGCGAGCAGCCGGGCAGCCGGGCAGCTGGGCAGGCGCCACGCACGGTTTGCCATTTTATGTTTGGGTTTGTTCATTCGGAAGAATTAGGCGTGGTTCACTTTGGGCGCAGAGCTCGGTACGGTACGGTATGGTACAGTTTAGTATACTATATAGCATAGTTCGCACTTGGTACCCCCTTGCCGCCATCCACCCCTCCATACGCATATGCGAATCTATTTCCATTGTGATGGGGGCAACCTGTCAGCAGTTTGTTCCCTTCGCTTTGCGCCTATATTGTCTGTCCCCCTCCTCATCAGACCCCTGTCGGCTGTCGGCTGTCGCCTGTCGTCTGCCTCTACATTGACCATTATTTATTTTCACTTCATTCTTTCTTCACTTACCAACGCAATTTAGACGTCTATGTGCGTTTCTCTGCCGATAAGAAATAATGCCGAAAACGTATAATGGACTCCTTGTCGAGAAGGTTTTCGAGCAGGGGGTGGGATTTCAATCGACTTAGAGAAAGGTAGAAAAGGTATATACAGAAACTAGCAGCATTTTAAATTATAGACAATTCCATAAAAAATGAGTAGAAGGTATAACAAGTACATACTATTTATAAAGTTATAAAAATACTTGACAAATAGAGGTATAAAGTATTCCATCAAGCTGAGACAGAAATACGGTTTGCATTATCTGTAAAAAAACAATAGAATTATGTCCAAATTTTTAGGCTTAGATACTACCAGTTAAATATTAACTTAAAGTTAATAAAATCAGTATTCAATAAATAAATTCAAAAAGAAATCTAAAATGTAAAATATATACAAATAAAATATAAAATATATACAAATAAAATCAAAAATAAGCTCAGAGATTTGCGTGTTGAATTGTTGATCTCGTAGATTTTATTTATTTCTCAATGTACGTCTATAAATACAATTTTATACAAGCGTATAAATAAATATCTCTAGAAATCAATGCCAGATTGTTGGTTTCTTCGGTGTAATCTTAAATTGTTAGTGTATTTATTCATGATGTATGTATCCCGTTGTCCTGTTGTACCGCTGTATTGTGTTGGTTAGTTAATTTATCATGCTATTATCGAAATTGATTTCAATCAATTTATCGATACTTATTGATCGTTTAACATGGCGTCACCAAAAGCTGTTATCGCGTTCTGCTCGCCTGTTGTGGTGCTGTTAATGCTGCTGCTGTTAGTGTTAAGGTTGTTGCTGTTAGTGTTAAGGTTGTTGCTGTTCATTTTAAGGTTGTCGCTGTTAATGTTGTTAATGTTGCTGATAGTGTTGTTGCCGTTGCCGTTGCTGGCAAAGGGATTGCTGCTGTGGCTAATCCTGCTAAAGCTGATGCTGCTTCTATACAAGATATTGCTGTTGTTGTTATTGATAATGTTGCTAATTGCATCGCTATTGCTGCTGCCGTGTTGAATGTTGTCGATGTTGTTGTTACTTAATTTTTCGTAAGTGGAGATTGTGTTATTTGCTTGGCCGTTGCAAAGGTCGGCTTTGTTGTCGTCGTTGTTGCTGTTGTTGATGTTGATGTTTCTAATGGCAATGGTGGTGCTGGCAATGTTGGTGCCATTGTTGCTGACAGTGTTGATGTTGC
The DNA here is from genome assembly GCA_018904105.1 of Zaprionus tsacasi. Lineage (NCBI taxonomy): Eukaryota > Metazoa > Arthropoda > Insecta > Diptera > Drosophilidae > Zaprionus > Zaprionus tsacasi. The sequence goes on along the minus strand of JAEIFR010000003.1, from coordinate 858,090 downwards.
CGTTCCTACTACTAATGTTGCTGTTGAAAATGTTGCTGCTGCTGAGAACGTTGTTGTTGCTATTGCTATTGAAAGTGTTGTCAATGTTGTTGTTGTTGTTGGTGTTGCAGATAATGTTGCTGTTGTTAATAATGCTATTATTGTCAATGCTGCTGTTGCTTTCATTTATGTTGCTGCTGTTGCCGTTGTTATTATCATTGCCATTGCCGATGCCAATGCTATTGCTGCTGCTGTTCTCCAGTTGCTGCTGCTGCTGGCCCCACTGACTCATGGGCAACTCGCTGGTCACTGCAGTTTGTTGCATATACCAAAAGTAAAACTGTCCACTAGATGGCGCTGCTGTGGTAGCTACGCTGCTGCTGCTGCTGCTGCTGCTGCTGCTGCTGCTGCTGCTGCTGCCGTTGCTGAGGAAAATGGGTGCACGCACATTGAGTCCAGACAGATATGTTACAGGTTGCTTCTGTAGTGACTTCAGGGATTGCTCCTCCTGCGGTGTCATCTGCAGCTCCTGTTGCTGTTGCTCTTGCTCTTGTTGCTGTATTGGTTGCTCATGTTGTTGCTGACGTTGTAGTAACTGCAACGGCTGTGATTGTTGCTGTGTATATGCCTCTACCTGCTGCTGCTGCTGTTGTGGCAATTGTAGTTGTAGCTCCTGATATACTTGGACTGGCTGCTGCTGCTGTGCATGTTGTTGCTGCTGCAATTGGAACTGATTTAGCTGTGCCTGTTGCTGCTGCAACTGTTGCTGTTGCAGTATCTGTTTTTGCTGATGCTGCTGCTGCAGCTCTTGTTGCAGCAATAATTGATGTTGATGATGTTGTTGCAACTGTTGCAGCAGATGCTGATGCAGTTGCTGTTGGCACTGTTGCTGTTGCTGCTGTTGCTGTTGCTGTTGTTGTTGCAACTGCTGCTGCAACTCCTCTTGCTGCTGTTGTTGTTGCAGTTGCTGCTGCAGCTGCTGCTGCTGGCGCTGCAGTTGCAGCTGTTGACGTAGTTGTTGTTGCTGCTGCAGTTGCTGCTCAAATTGCAGCTGCTGTTGTCCCTGCTGTTGTAGCAGCTGCTGTTGTTGTTGCTGCTGCTGTTGCTGTTGTTCCTCTTCTTGCAGCAGCTGTTGCTCCCCAGGCTCCTGCTGCTGCCCTTGCTGCTGCTGCTGCTGCTGCTGCTGCTGCTGCCGAAACGTCTGAATACGCATCGGATGCTCCTCCTGCTGCCACAGCAACTGCCGCTTGAGCAGCATATGCAGCTGGCGCAGTTGCTCCAGCGTCTGCTGGAACAGTTGGCGATTCGGCAGCGCCGGCAGCATCTGGTCGATGCACTGCACCAGGCAGCGGGTCTGCTGCTGGGCCAGCAGCAGTTGCACAGTCAACTTCTGCTTGTCATCGTCCTGCGGTGTCTGCTTTGGCGACTCCATGGCGGCGGATTGCAGCGATGGGGACGACGATGCTGTCGTGGATGTCGTGTACGTGGAGGAGGTTGTCGGTGCCTTCGGCAGCCATGAGGACACGGGCATCATCAGCGTGGAGTTGGTCAAAGATGAATCTGATTTGTGTTCTGGTGCATCCTCCGTGAAGCGCCACGGCTCGAAGTGCTGCAGCCGTTCCCGCTCGAATTGACGCTCACGCTGCCAGCGCAGCCAAGCGTCCAGTTCGGCATTATATGCATGATCCTGTACCTCCTCCTTCTGCTGCAAGTCGAAAACCCCCCGCATTTACCCCAGAAGATTAGAACAGAAGCAAAAGGGGAAACAACTTAAACTAAGAGGAGCAACTCACCATGGTTGGCCAGAAAGTATTATCCTTGTAATAATAGCTATTAGTATTATAATTAGTGTTATTATTAGTATTTGTATTATCATTAGTATTGTAATTAGTATTATGGTGGTAGAGACTCTTCAGCGCAGCCAACCTCTCGGCCCGCTCCGAGCCAATGGGAGGCAGCGTATGCCCGTTTTCCATAATGTTTTAGATTTTTATTTTTTTTTATTTTTACTATCAGGACTAACTGTGTCTGTCAGTGAGAAAGTTTAAGTTGTGAGAAAATCAACGATTCCCTGCTCCCAGGTCACATGCCATCTCAGGGCCTACTGGGATGGTTGAAAAGTTTCACTTTTAATAAATTTGAGTAGAAATTTTAAATTACATATGATGCATACCCCACATACCCTATAAAACTTAGACTACTTATGATTTAACCTTCCATTAATAAAAATCGATTGTTATCCGTAATTTGCTTAGAAATTCGCAACGGATCGATAAGTTATCAATTAAAAATCGTACAAAAATGATTAATTTCGATAGTTGCTTGATTATTATAAATAAATAGAATGTTTTATTTATACTGTCGCTTGCTTTCGAAGGTCTTTCAACACTTTTTGGTAGTATTTAGCATCTGAAACGTTTTTTTACCCTTGCAGAGGGTATATTAATTTTAGCCAGAAGTTTGCAACGCACCTTAGGAGACATCTCCGACCCTATAAAGTATATATATTCTGAATCAGCATAAACAGAGGAGTCCAAAAATGGATGCTGAAATTAGGGTTTTTGTATGCAAACCTGTTTTGTTCATGGAAATACCGCACATTATCAATACTTTTTAATGTTATACAGTAACCCGCCCTTATTTTTTCCATTTAAATATCTCAGACGTTTATATTCTATAGCTGTTATAGGAACAATCAGTCAGTCCGTCTGTCTGTTGCAACGCGAATTAGTCCCCCAGTTATTGAGCTATCTTCATAAAAGTTGGCTCACAAGCTTCTTAATTCTGCCTTCATTAAATAAGTCGGAACGGGCCAGATCGGACTGATATATCGTACAGCTGTCATGGAGCCTATCGGTCGATTTTCGTTATATTTCAAGATATAGCTACCAGGCTTACCACATCCAAATCTAAGTTTGTCCTTAATAATAAAGCTTCATCAAAATCGAAGTTTTATAACTTATAACGATCAACGATCGGCCTAATGAAGGTACCTGTTGCAATTTTATGAAAATCTGAGTGCTATTACATATAGCTGTGTACAACTGCAAGGGTATAAAACCTTCGGCAAACCGAAGGTAGCCTTGCTTTCTTGTTATACCCTTCGACCATTGAAAATGGTCAAAAAAGGGTATACTAACTTTGTGCAATGTATGTAACAGGCATAAGGAGGCGTGGCAGACCCCACAAAGTATATATATTCTTGCTCAGGATCACTAGCCGAGTCGATTGAGACATGTCCGTCTGTCTGTCCGTCTGTCCGTCTGTATGAGGGAACGGATCTCAGCTATTAAAAAAGCTAGAGACACCAAATTTGGAATGGAAGTTCCTATATATAATAGGCAGATGAAGTTTATGTTAAATGTTTGATGCCACGCCCACCGCCCCCGCAAATCGGTAATTTGTGATTATTAAGCAAACTATTAAACTTATAAAGTTCTGCTTTGGTATGTATAAAGCTATATGCCATACGAACATATTCTCCAAATTACAATCCGATCGGACCGATAACACAGAAGTTATTCAAGTCAACGTTTTCAGTACAAATGTACGAGCAGCAGCCTGCGCGCTACTTTAGCAGTTGACGTCGACGTCGACGTCACTCTTAACGTGCGTCGCTGTGTGATTGTGAGCGAGAAAGCTATATGTAGAAGAAGTATTTGTGCAAAATTTCTGTTTGACATTATGAGTGTGGTTACACGTTTGTAACGGATTTTAAAAATTGGGAGAAGGGTATCCTACTGTCGGGCGTTCGACTGTAGCCATATCCACTTGTTTTTTTTTTAAATTTGAGTAGAAATATTGAATTACATATGATGCCTACCCCACATACCCTACAAAACTTAGATTTAGAAACTTTAATTTTATCTGCCTTCGATTAATAAAAATCGATTGTTAACCCTAATTTGCTTAGAGATTCACAACGGATCGATAAGTTTTTATTAAACTTCGTACAACAATGAATAATTTCGATAGTTGCTTTATTATTATAAATAAATCGATTGTTTTATTTTCACTATAGTTTGCTTTTGAAGGTTTTTCAACATAAATTAGACTTGCCTTCTACATTCCATATTATTCGCAACGGATCGATAAGTTTTCAATTAAAAATCGTACAATAATGAATAATTTCGATAGTTGCTTGATTACTATAAATAAATCGATTGTTTTTTGAAGTTTTTCAAACATAAATTAGACTTGCCTTCTAAATTCCATATTATTCGCAACGGATCGATAAGTTTTCCAATAAAAATCGTACAATAATGAATAATTTCAAAAGTGACTATTACAAATAAATCGAAAATATTATAAAATCGATAGTGTCGATATATCGATATTATATTACTATTAAGACGCCAAAAAGCGGAATCTTTTTGGCAGTCCTTTTCTTTACAGCTGTTTTACAGGGTATCTAATACTTTAGCTTACTTAATCCTTCCTTTTTGTTGCTGCTTGCAGGTGGAATACGCCACTACCGAGTCGGTGGTCACCGTGGACTGGGAAAATGGATTCGTTGAGGCATCGGCAGCCAACAACGACAACGTGACACAGGTGGGTGGAGGCGTGGAAGAGTGTGGCTGGAAGAATATACCAGAATTATCTTTGGTTCCCCACAGGTTTTTAAGGAGCTGCTGGCTCAGGCGAAAATCACCTATAATCTGAGCCCGGCACTGCGTCGTCGCCGTCAGTCGCTGCCCCAGCAGATTGGCAACAATGCACCCGGCACCCCGCTGCACCATCACCAGCATCACCATGCACACCATCACCAGCAGCACCAGCAGCAGCAGCAGCACCAGCAATCGCAGCATCATCCGGGCATAGCGCATGCTCCATCAACCTCGGCCGGAGCAGCAAGCGGTGGCGGTGGATCGCATACTCCCACACCAGCTCAGCTGCAGCATCTGCAGCGCATCCAGGAGCGCAGCCTGGGCGCCAAGCGCAACTCCTGCTCCATTTCCTAAGCGGCGTGTGAGTGAGTGAGTGCGGGAGATGCGATCTTAACTGAAATGAACCTATAGCGAAACTGAAACTGAAACTGAAACTGAACCTGAACCAAACTGCACCTGAACCTAAAACTGAAACTGAACAAACGGTCTCCTACTAATGGTTTTCAATGTTTCACAGAATAAAAACAAAAAAGAGAAAAAAACATAAAACAGTAAAAGAAAAACAAAAAGAAAAACAAACAATTTACACTTATGTATGTATCTATTTACGATCTATTATAGTCACGACTCCGTGTACCTATCGCTAATAACTTTAGTACCTATCTGGAGCAGCTTTTCGCTCAGCCTCTTTCTCTCTCTCTCTCTGTCTGTCTCTGTCTGTCTCTGTCTCTCTTTCTCTTTTAGTTTCCAGCAACTTCTCTCTACACACACAGTTCTATTCACACTTTATAGAGAGGAAGAATTTTAGAAAAATTATATCTACAAGAAATATGAAATTATATATGAAATCGTGCAATATACTACTACATACATACATATAGTTACTGATTCCATATACTACATGAGCATTACAATACTTTTCACATAAATAGAAACACTTTTCGAAATTCTCGCGGATTCGTAGAGATTTTTGAAGCGCAAAGTCACAAATATTTCTCGATGTTAGTGCATGTGTGTGTGTGTGCTTTTAGTTCAATGTGTGTGTGTGTGTGTGTGTGTGTGTGCCTGTGTGGGTGTGTGTGAGTATGCAGCATATTCAGCATATTCCACTTATTTAGGAGTCCCTTTCTTGGTGCAGGGGGGTTCGTGTATTCACTAAAAGGTCAAAAGCTGCGCTCGCTTTTTGAGCTTTTAAAGCAAAAAGCTTTCTTCAAAAAAAGTACTCGATAGCTCCTTGAAATGAAGCTGAGTTCCCCCATATAATACTATAGAACTTTTTGTTTATTATAGAAAATTCTGTAATACGAGGGTCGTTTGATAAGTCCGTGACTTTTTGTATTTGCCGCGCACCTGCTCTAAATACAACACTGCTCCTGTCAGCAGTTATCGATTAACAGCTGACTGTAAAATTTTGAGAAAGCTGCGTTTTTTGGTTTGCGTTTTATAGGCATTGAAAGCAGACGATCTCGTGAATTTTAACGAAAATGGAAAAAAGTGAATTTCGTGTGCTAATTAAGCATTATTTTTTGCGTAAAAAATCCATCACCGAAACCAAGGAAAGACTTGATAAATATTATGGGGACTCTGCACCATCAATTTCAATGGTTAAGAAATGGTTTACTGAGTTCCGTTGTGGTCGTACCAGTACAAGTGATGCCGAACGTTCAGGTCGCCCAAAAGAGGTCGTCATGCCAGAAATCGTCGACAAAATCCATGGAATGATATTGGATGATCGGAGAATGAAAGTGCGTGAGGTAGCTGAGGCTGTAGGCATCTCAACTGAACGGGTACATCACATTTTACATGAATATTTGGACATGAAAAAGCTTTCCGCGCGATGGGTGCCGCGATTGCTCACACACGACCATAAGCGCAACCGTGTGACCATTTCAAAGGAGTGTTTGGCGATGTTCAACCGCAATCCAAACGAATTTTTGCGCCGTTTCGTTACCGTAGACGAAACATGGATCCACCACACCACACCAGAGACCAAAGAACAATCAAGACAGTGGGTTTCTCCGGGTGAACGTGCACCAAAGAAGGCCAAGGTGGGTCTGTCGGCCAACAAGGTCATGGCCACAGTTTTTTGGGATGCACAAGGTATCATTCACATCGATTACCTTGAAAAGGGTAAAACGATCACCGGCGAATATTATTCAGAGCTTTTGGACAGATTCGATATTGATTTGAAGCAGAAACGACCGCATTTGGCGAAAAAGTGCTGTTCCATCAGGACAATGCACGGGTGCACACGTGTGAGTCAGCATGGCAAAATTTCATAAATTGGGCTACGAACTGCTACCCCATCCAGCATATTCTCCAGATTTAGCCCCCTGTGACTATTTTTTGTTTCCAAACATGAAGAAATGGCTCGGCGGTAAGAGATTCGGGTCAAATGAAGAGGTCATCACAGAAACAAACGACTATTTTGAGGGCCTTGAGAAAACCTATTATTTGGAAGGAATAAAAAAATTGGAAAAACGCTGGACTAAATGTATAGAGCTAAAAGGAGATTATGTTGAGAAATAAAACGCTTCTTTGACGAAAAAAATATATTTTATTCAAAAAGTCACGGACTTATCAAACGACCCTCGTAATTCTCGTACCTGTAAAAGAAACTCTTTACTTTTTTTTTTAATTTCAAAGAATTTCTCACTTTCCTCTAAAATTTCATTGACTTCTCTCTCACCGAGACAGTTCCTAAATATTAATAACAAACAAAATTATATATATTTTTTTTCATTCGAATAGACACGAAACGGTGCGGCTATATCTGAATTAGGATCCAGTAATGGAATTAGGCAGAGATGCATATAGTACGGAATAGAATAAATGTTGATAGGATATATTTAACTTTATTGATTCATTGATCGATCAGTTGAACATTATTATCGCAATTTATCATTATTATTGAATGTTAGTAGATATCGTATTGTAGTCGGTTAGTTACCATATGAGCGCTAGGCGAGCATAGTAAGAGAAAACGAATGTGTATTAGAGGGGTATTAGAGGACTATAAGACGAGTTTAGGAGGTGCATAGGAGATTAACGAGATTTAAGAGTAGAAGATAGTGCAACAAAAAAGGTTAAGATTGAAAATGCAATGAAAACACCAAACCAAAACGAAACTAAGGCCAAAACATAGTAACCAAAAGCAACTAGACAAGAAGGGAAACATCGTATACTGTACTACACCTATACTACTATTTTATGGATGATATATGGTATATGGTATTTAGTATACATATATGTATGTGCGTGTAGGTATCGTGGTGAAAGTGAGAGCGAAAGCGTGCTAAAGCTGACCACATAAAGTAGAGAAATACGTGTATTTTCATGTTTCTGTGTGCGTGTTTGTGTCTTTATACCAAATCTATATATACATATACATATATATTCACACACATACATACAAACATATATGTATATTATGAGATCGTCCTCAGTTGCACAATAAGCTTAATTAGCCTGATATAAGTCTAGGAAGAACTCGAATAAAATAAACATTTAAATAAAACACAGAAACAGAAAAACACAGATCTAATTGCAGACACATTTATACTACTTAACCAAAAATATATTGAAAATACTAACAAGAGATACTGAAATACTAAAAATACGATACAATCCTTTTCCTTAAAACATAAAAAGACAAGATAAACTTGTACCAGGATTTCAAAAATAATATAATAAATAATCTACTCTTTTCAATGAGGTATCCCTAATAGAAAAATACAAGAGCTAATTAAGCTTATTACGCAACTAATGGGCGATTCTGTTTATCGAATCTTAGACAAAATAAAAATCAATCGGGATGAAAAGAAATATGTTAGTTTATTCCTGAAATTCATCAACTGTCGCAAACACGTTGTACAATAACAAATGCTAACGAAGATGAGGACAGTGCATGTCAGAGATATGTGTCTAAACCAAATATGAAAAAATTTAAGCAAAGAACAAGTTGAAACTTGATTAATATTAATCTCGATCGATCGATATGTTACAATAACAATACTAAGTGAATTTATGTATCTAAAACAAAAAAAAAAAAAAAAAAAAAAAACAAAGAACAATTCGTAGCGTGTATTTCTGTGACATTTTTGTATATGTGTATAAGTCCATTAAAAAGTAAACATATTAATTGCGCGACAAAGAGATACCCTGTACGCAGAGACGTACATACAAATATGCATTCATAAAAAAAAAAAAAAAACCAGATCGTATACTATACATATACTCTTCTCTTATCGCGATTAGCATGTGGTACAGGGTATTGCGACAACAGCATAGCCTACTTAACGAAACCCATTTTGTGTGTGTATTATGTATGTATACTATGATGATAAGCCCGAAGACACACAAGAATTATAACGAAAATTATGTGATTTATTTAGTTAGGCAGCGCACTGTGGTCCATGTACTCCCCTCTCATTCTTAACGACCCCATGTTTTTGCCAGATCATTCCAAAGGCAATTGGAATTATAACAGTATTTCATTAAATAAATAAAATACATTTAATTTTCTTCAAAGGAACGAATAAATTAAGTTTATGCAAAGTATTATCATTTCTTGACCAAAAATTTTGGAATATTTAGATCTATTATGATCTTAAAATTTCCCCTATCCACAGTGCGCTAGTTAACGAAACCATTTTTGATGTACGAAAGAGACGTAAGCAAGGCCACTAGAATTGATTAGTGCGATAAAGAAAAAGTCGCTGATTTAAGAAAGACGAAGAAAAAAGAGAAACCAAAAACTTTTGGCAATTGAAAACTCTTCAGTTAATTAAGTGTACTCCCTAAAAACATATAAATATATGTATGTATATCTAGATCTGTACTTTAACCTGGAGCTTAAGGTTGTGTCTGCTGTATACGCCGCTGTAATTTCGAAACGACATTTTATTGATGTGAAATACTAGAAAATATATGCATACGCAAACCATATACACACACTATACTATATATGAATGTATATGTATACTTATGTATCTTTAAATAACTCGTACTCGTCGTTAGCTGAGGAAACCAAAAAAAAAAAAAAAACAAAACAAAAGGATAGCAAAAATGAATGAAATGAAAACAAAACCGATATGTCCATTTTTGAAGAGTGGAGAAAGAATATACACGATCGTTTGTAATTCTTAGCGCGACTTCTTCAACTTTCTTTTTCCTGAGTTCTAAAGTTAACAAAATAAATCGTGTATGCGGACAATTAAATGTAATGGTAAACTTAGATGTTCCCCGCGATGGAAAGAGTATTTGAAGAATCGAATTCGATAGGTTCATAATGCAGCTGGATATCTCAAATATTTATATACATATACTATACATACAAACATACATATACGTACATGCATTCACAAAAATATACACGTACATGAATATTATATACATACATATATATTTATAATTATTATAAATGTAATTGACGAAAGGCAAAACAATAAAAGATGAAAAATAAATACAAGGAATGAGAAAACATGTTTTATTTCGCACATAACCTAAAAGCTTTGTTCTTTAGCGCTTATGTGGCAAATAATCGGAGTAATCGTGGGGAAGATCACTTATATACGAGGGTCGTATGATAAGTCCGTGACTTTTTGAATAAAATATATTTTTTTCGTCAAAGAAGCGTTTTATTTCTCAACATAATCTCCTTTTAGCTCTATACATTTAGTCCAGCGTTTTTCCAATTTTTTTATTCCTTCCAAATAATAGGTTTTCTCAAGGCCCTCAAAATAGTCGTTTGTTTCTGTGATGACCTCTTCATTTGACCCGAATCTCTTACCGCCGAGCCATTTCTTCATGTTTGGAAACAAAAAATAGTCACAGGGGGCTAAATCTGGAGAATATGCTGGATGGGGTAGCAGTTCGTAGCCCAATTTATGAAATTTTGCCATGCTGACTACACACGTGTGCACCCGTGCATTGTCCTGATGGAACAGCACTTTTTTTCGCCAAATGCGGTCGTTTCTGCTTCAAATCAATATCGAATCTGTCCAAAAGCTCTGAATAATATTCGCCGGTGATCGTTTTACCCTTTTCAAGGTAATCGATGTGAATGATACCTTGTGCATCCCAAAAAACTGTGGCCATGACCTTGTTGGCCGACAGACCCACCTTGGCCTTCTTTGGTGCACGTTCACCCGGAGAAACCCACTGTCTTGATTGTTCTTTGGTCTCTGGTGTGGTGTGGTGGATCCATGTTTCGTCTACGGTAACGAAACGGCGCAAAAATTCGTTTGGATTGCGGTTGAACATCGCCAAACACTCCTTTGAAATGGTCACACGGTTGCGCTTATGGTCGTGTGTGAGCAATCGCGGCACCCATCGCGCGGAAAGCTTTTCATGTCCAAATATTCATGTAAAATGTGATGTACCCGTTCAGTTGAGATGCCTACAGCCTCAGCTACCTCACGCACTTTCATTCTCCGATCATCCAATATCATTCCATGGATTTTGTCGACGATTTCTGGCATGACGACCTCTTTTGGGCGACCTGAACGTTCGGCATCACTTGTACTGGTACGACCACAACGGAACTCAGTAAACCATTTCTTAACCATTGAAATTGATGGTGCAGAGTCCCCATAATATTTATCAAGTCTTTCCTTGGTTTCGGTGATGGATTTTTTACGCAAAAAATAATGCTTAATTAGCACACGAAATTCACTTTTTTCCATTTTCGTTAAAATTCACGAGATCGTCTGCTTTCAATGCCTATAAAACGCAAACCAAAAAACGCAGCTTTCTCAAAATTTTACAGTCAGCTGTTAATCGACAACTGCTGACAGGAGCAGTGTTGTATTTAGAGCAGGTGCGCGGCAAATACAAAAAGTCACGGACTTATCAAACGACCCTCGTACATACATATATATGAAATATATGATCACAGAATCAATTCCATATTGAAATTTAACAAAGTTAGTGGGATGGAATGTGAGGCTAGAAGTTCTTTCACGGATGTTACACGTCTAATATTCGATTTAATAAAAAATGTAATATTTTCTGTAGTCTCTTTTATTCTCGTTCGTAACAAGTGACAAGTTCTTGATGACATGAATCAACTGCACGATGATTAAAGCTGACTGCTACAGCGAACCTGTGTGATGGGTTATGAAAAAGAAGCTGCTTGTTACAGCACATTAACATTCGCCCGCCATTTTACTGTGGTCATGTCCATTAAAAATTTAATCGGTCTACAGTAGAATCGATCGGTTGAACTAAATACAGAAGGGGCAAAATCGTTTTAATCTCATGTGACTAATTTAAACTCTAAAGCTATTATATAATATAAATTGATGTCCAGATTTAGAGTATCCTGACCACAGTACATTGCTGAGAACATTTTCATGTGTATGCGTGCGTGTATTTTTGCACTAATGTAGACTAATATTTACTTTATATATGTGTGTATGTAGATGCTTAATATTGCGGAGCATTTGTCATCCTGCTTATTACACCTAACAGCAACAACAACAATAGGGGGCAATGCTGGGGTCATAAGGAATAATCAATAATAACTGCTACATAGGATGCACACACAAACTGGCAACATACACGTACATATGTATGCATACATACTATAATAGGGGGCGTGTGCATACAAATACACAAACAAGCTCTGCATGTGTAGTTGTGTTTGAGCGACAATAACAAACACGAGCACAAGGCCAAACAAATAAGCGTAAAATGTGCAAAAGGACCAAGCTCAAGGTTAAAGCAGAATTCGAGCGGCGGCATAGACGAATGCGCAATGCGCTGCCAATAAACAAAAATATTTAGACACATGAACAATTATAAAGATAATTGAAAAATAAACCAATAATTCTGTTGTAATTATAATTATAATTTAATTTTATTTATATATTTTTATTTATTTCTTAATTTTTGTTATAAGCCAAGGTGCACAAGTGTAGCGCAATGAGGCCAAATAGGACAATGTATTTCAAAACAGACGCAGGCGCAAACGTGTTCACATTGCGTATGGGCATTATGTTTGAGTGTGTGTGTGTGTGTGCGTGCGTGCTGTGTGTGAGTGTGTGTTGCACGTAGTACTCACGTTTACACTTACACACGCCTCGTGCTGCAGCTGAGAGTATACTACGGGTAACGGTTGTGCCTCGCTGTGTTATTGGGTCGCTGGGTCGCTCTCTCTCTTGCTGCGCTTGTCTGTCTGTCTATCTGTCTGCCTGTCTCTCTCTCTCTCTCTCTCTCTCTCTCTCTCTCTCTCTCTCTGTCTCTCTGTGTCCGTGGGGCCATGGCCATCTGTCAGTAGGACCCGAAGAAATCGAAACCGATATCCGAAAGTTGTAAGCGGATTCACGGCGCCCGGCTCCGTCCGGCCCCGTCATTGTAATCTGACCAGCAAAGCGACGCGGAGCTAACAACGCCTTTTGCTCCACATCAAATCTACTGCGGCTGCTGCTGCTTCTGTTTCTTCCACTTCTTTTTGTTGTTGCGGTTAACGGGAACGCGAACGTTGACGGAAGCGGGAACGTGTACGTGACTCTTGTTATTGTTGTTGTTGTTCTGTTGTTATTGTTGTTGTTCTATTGTTGCCGCTGCTTTTGTTGTTGTGCGCGTTAAATGCAAAATTTTCCGTATAGCGTCACCGGCCGGCGCGGCGTTTGTTTCTTGTTGTTCTCATTGTTATTATTATTAATAATAAATATATACATATGTATTTGTTGTTGGAAAATTTGAAAACATCGCTTGAACCCTTCACTTGCATTCTTCTCCTTACTGTCCCTCTCTGTTTATCGGACCTTCCGTCCGTCAGTCTCCTGTTCCACATCCCACCCAGCCGCTCTCCATGAGTCAAGCCAGATCCAGACAAGTCCAAGTAGAACCTTTTGAGCTTGTGCAGATGCCTCGTGTGCCCAATTTTTGGTGATAAGACGATTTCTTGTGTGTGACACGAGGCACGGCATATCCGAGCGCGTTTCCTTATCATTCTCGGGTTTTCGTTTTTGTTTATAATTCTTTCTCTTTATTTTCACTGGATCGATAACTGGCGGTTCATCAATTTGAACAGTCATCGATCAACGATAGTTTACAGTGCAATAACATGTTTTAATAAATTGATTATGTTTGAATTGCCCTGAAGGCAGTATAATAAATTCATATATTTAACGTAATTCACAACTAAAAGGCCAATATAATGTAATAATAATGTAATAATAATACATTAAAATTAAGGAAATTACTCATAACGTGCTATCGATAAGCTGGTGATCTGCCTAGTAGACTTAACCCTTATTCGATCTACGCTTGAATATAAAAAATATCTGAGACCGTTTAGACAAGAGCATAATGGGTGACAAAGTAAATGGGTGAAAATACAAATAATAAAAAATATAATAAAATGATCACAACGTGTTATGCATAAACAAAACAGAAAATAAAATAAAATGAATAAATTTTCGGAAGAACATTTAAAACTCTCAGTTCCGGTTCTGATCTCGATTAAAATTTCGGACTTCCGTTCATGTGCGACTTCAGATTTCGCTACTATTACACTTATCATCAAACTTGACCTTCGTCTGCACAGAAAATACAGTTGGTATTTCCTCTCTTTTTTTTAAGTACCTCGAAACCCTCATACGCAAACACTTAAGGGAATTTTTTTTAAGTATGCCAGCAAAATGGTATATATTCCTGTATAAAATGTAATGTTCCACCGAAATTTACTAAACACGTAAGGTTCTTTGCGGTTATGAAAATTAAAATAGTTTCAATGAGTTTATTCTTGTGTTGTGCATTTTAAACATATGTATGTATATTCTACTGTTTATACGTATTAGTCATGGTATATTATCAGATCTGGAGACCCTTGTTACGCTGGCTCCAGGGTTTTTGTGGCAATGTGCTGGGCTAAATATATAAATTCTTAGAAACTTTAAGAAATGAGTCGGTATTATAGGGGACCGTATGTATATGTAATTTAAAAACCCACATGCTGGAGAGCGAATTATAACGGTCACACACACACACACACATACGCACACACAGTGAGTTCGATAAAAAAAAACATGAATTCTTCGGTCAAGGAAGCAGTGACGTCTGGCTGAAACTGCGCTGATAAGTTAGAGTATTAACAGGCCACTTTGTGTGTGCCTGTGTGTAAGAGTGTTAGGGTGTGAGTGTGTGCGTTCTTACTTATAAATTGAAAGTGCAAGACGATAAACACAGCGCATAAAGTCTCTCACATAGTTGGGACATTTGTACAATGTGTTTTTTTTTTTTTTTGTATTTTCCATAAATACACTTGTATTTTCATATACATTATAATACCATACATGGTACAGCAGCCTTATTATAGTGTGGGTGACTTTAGCAGCGATAAGCGAAATTTTTTTCTTGCGTTGTGCGGGCTTTGGTGTGGTCCAACGCGACGACAAGTTAAGATTTCCGTAGAAAATAATTGTTGCTTAGCATTCGGTCTTTATCGGGCATTATCCTAATGTATGTATGTACATACTACATGCATACACATGATGTGTGTGTGCGTGTGTATGTGTGAAGCCGCAAGCCGCCGTTTGCCGGGAGCGTTGTATAAAGCCTGCGCTTGGCTGAAGCCTGCAGCAGTTAACATCGGTTTGTCGCCACAGTCGGGCCACAGTGCTCGATCCTGCATAGAAATCAACAATATAAATATATATTTATATATTTCTTTTTTGTTTTTTCAACAAGTGAAACAAGAATCAGTTTTTAATTCTCACAATTTTTTTTCTTAGTGCTGCTCGAGTCGTTGCTTCCGATAAGCGCACAATGCGGATAATATTTTTTTTTTTTATTTGTAACAAGTGCAAGCGCATTGCATGTGAGTCCCTCATTTGGCGGGCTTAGCTGCTTTTCGATACGATATTGCTAGCTGCCTTGTGAAGGGCTTACGTGTGATTGTAAACCAACTAATAATAGTGAATAAGTGGAAAATCAAAATAAGGATAATCCGCAGTAGCAGCAAATTTGAAAATTTGCGCGCACTCACCACACGGCAAACTGTCAAAAGCATTCGCTGTTATTTAACAGAATTGCGCCTCACTTAACAGCAGTGCTCGGCATTTGCTCAACGGCTGTGCTCCTCACTTTACAGACCTTGCGCTCCACACACCTGATAAAAATTATCTTGCGTTCTTAACAGAATCATCGATAATATCAACAGTGCCATCGATTGTCGTGCAGCTCTGTCTGGCTCCTAGAGCTAGAACAAAAAAAAAGAGAATAAGAAAAACAAAATATAACGAAAACGACGAGGAAACAGCAGTGCGCAAATGTAAAATGCCGCTGTGATAATAAATCTGGACGACGCAGCGGCAGCCGCGACCCATAAGCTAAATCGACAACAACGTTGGCGGCGGCGTCGAGAACGCGACTTCTAACGCGCGTGTGTGTATATTTTTTGTTGTCAGTTGCCAATTGTTCACAGTGTGCGTGCGTGCATATATGTGTATATGTCTATACATGTGCATAATTAATACACACGCATATGTACATGCATGCATACATACATATGTTAATGTGTGTGTTATCAAATACAATAATTCAGCAGTTGCTAAAACTTTGGATGTTGCGGAGCAGCAAAATCAGCATACAATTTACACGCAGGTGCGTATCATTTGGCACGTTTGTCAGTGCACATATGTATGTATATTTACATTGCATACACACATACACACACACACACACGCACAGACGACGGCAATGTGTCAGTGTGAACGCGACGCAGCCGTGAAGAATTTTCGATTTTCCACTGCAATTTCGCACTGGGCCTGCTCCGCGCCAGGCACATACACATACACACACTCGTCTATGTAGACATGTGCATACAGACACACACACACACACGCAACGCTCGCGCAGGGCAACGCGAAAGTTTCAAAGTAGACAGCCGCAGTAAGCAAAAAGTTGTTCACGCAAAATCCAATTCCATTGAGCAGCGCAGCAGCGACAACAACAACAACTACGAAAAGCGCAGGGAAATGAATTATATGCAACAGAAATTAACGTGCGCTGTCTCAGTAGATGCGACGCAAGCTATGAATATTTGTCTGCTCTTGTTGTTGCTGTGTGTGTGTGTGTGAGATTTAATTGAATTCATCAGGCGCATTCACGCAAAATGGCGTCGCTCTCTCTTTCTCATGCAGTTCTATGCAAGCATGGGCATGTGCAGCTCTTGTTAGATAATCCATATTGAGCCTTTGGCTTATCTAACGGTACACAGACACACACACGCACACCTGCAGTTGTTGTTGCTACGTTTGGCAGCGGCGCGCTTTGGCTGCCACATGAACTTCTACTGCGAGTGTCCTTAATTCAAACATGCGCCGTTCCCTGCGCAACGTTTTTTTCATCATTAATGAAATTAAAAAAAATATCAAGAAATAATTTGTCGGCATCAGCGTTATACAGGGCGTATGTGTGTTGCTAATTCACATGTAACCTCATAAAGATGTCAGGTATTTTTTCATCTTGTGGTTTTTTTTTTCATTTTCGGTTTCTTTGCCTATTCCAATTCCAAGAACGAATTCCAATTCGAATTTTTTCGGCTGGGCATGCGGGTATATACACCATATGCGTGTATTTGTGTGTGTTTGTGTGATTGTGTTTGTATGCATAGGGGTTGGTGAGCATTGCCCACCCTTGATATAAGGGCAGATACACACAGCAGCCCGTATAAGCGAGAGCAAACGAGCGGGGCCAAACGACGAGACTCGTCAACCGAAAATCATCAGAGTTTGCCCGACTGTGCACATTGAATTGGACACCATTGTATGCTCGGTCCCGTGTGTAGTGTAGTACATATGTATTTGTGTGTGTATTCCTCCTGCCCACTCTTAATATGTCATGGGGCTGGGTGCGGAGAGGGGGCGTTGTTGGTAGTTTTGTTGTTCGAATTTCTAAGTTGAACAGCAAGTACAGTTCCAATTGGGAAATGCTTTCAGCATTTACACAATGTTGTTTTGTTTATTTTCATTCGTCTTCGTTTGCTTTTTTCAATTCTTGTGTTCTGCCAAGCAAAAAACAAAATCGAAAATGAAAATAAAACATGCTATGTGCTCGCACACACACACACATATATTTGGAGCAGGGCATGCGTTGGCCATTTGTTTTAGTTCGTTTCGGTTCGGTTTGGGGTCTGGGGTGTTGTTGGGTGTGCGCCGTCGCCACCGCCAGGGCCGCCGCATGCGTAACTTAATTTTTTATTTTCGCTTCTGCTCTGTTGTTCTTGTTGCCGTTGCTGGGTTTGTTTCCCACTTTTTTTTATTCTGTTTTATACTTATGTATGTATGTATGTATTCCACTTTATCGTCTTGCATTGTTGTTGTAGACATTGCGTCAAGTACAAGTGTGTGTGTGCACTGAAAGCTTGCGCTCTCTTCTGCGCGCCAGAGAAAAAGAGAGTGGGAGAGAGCTATTGATTATTTATAATATGGAGCGCGATGCCGAGCAGTACCACAGCAGTGTATCGTCTGTCTGTGTGTGTGTGTGTGTGTGTGTTCTGTGTGTTGGCGCTGAGCGCGCTGACGCAGTGGGAGAGCTTACTGGGCGTGTGTATTGGTACATGCTTGTGCATGTGTAAGTATGCGTTTAGAATATATTCTAGGCGGCGGGCGCATGCACTTACAAACAAATGCATACACGCACACAAAGATGAGCATCACACGCACACACAGAGAGATATAGGGAGAAAGAGAAAGAGAGAGAGAGAGACAGCAGCGATGCAAGCAGCTCACTACAAATTTAATTTCTATATGCATATATATATATATAAATATATAATGAGAGAAGAAAAAACGACATTCTTTCTCTTTTCTTGAAGTCATCATAAAAATAGCCATTCAAAATAATAAGTGTGACCAGAGCGCAGGCGCCAAGTGTGACCCTACCAATATGTATGTACGTACAAATGCAATTTCCTTCTGGCTATCGGCCATACATATCACATGTTGCAGCCGCCAGACAAAGAAATAAAAGGAAAACTAAAATTTTAATTATCTTCGTTGTTTTTGTCTGGCTTATACAATGTAGAAATTGGCGCTGGCGCATTAGTTAAAACTGGTCGCCTTCACGCACGGTTGGGCACACTCTTATGTACATACATATGTATTGTTAACTCGTGTGTTCTGTAACTGCCCTGGAAAACCTTGTAGCATGCTTCTCAGCGCATTTAACCGAACTTTGCGCAGCAATAGTCCGCTCCGCGTCCCATGGTCACACGCAGCAACTACACACAAAGCCTGCGGAAAAGCATGTGTACATTGCGCACGCACCACCCCACAATAACAACAGCATCGGCAAAATGCGAGCATGCTGCTACAGTGCCGGCCAGAAAAGTCGACATAGCTAGTTGAAATTTTACTATGCGATAATCCTTACCATATAGAACTCAAGACATAATACAAAATGATGAAATACAATTTTTAAAAATTTAGTGATAGTGATAATCTTTAAAAGTGTAACTCAATTCATTCTAGTATAAAGTAATGTTAAAACAGAACAAATTTAACTAGAATATAAGTACATTTCTTGCTCTTTTTTCTTGTTTAATGTACTAAATATGAATTTAAATATGTATTTCTACTTAAAGAAAATGCATTAGTTATTAGAGTGACCCTTTATGGTATTTTATATAAATTGTTGTAAAGTTTTAAAACAAGATTATGAAAATTTGGTTAAAGCAAACAGTACCGGTATTTAACTGTTTAAAAATTCTGAATAATATAATAATAAATCTTTTTATATTTATGGGTGTATTTTGAAAGGCATATGGTATATTTTTCTTATACGACTTTTGTTTTTTATGAATATCTATACGTTCGGTCAACCACCATATTAGTAAACGTTACACGTCAGCGATTTCTCACTGCTCAATGGGGTTGTAAGCTTATTATGGCCACCACTGTGCTGCCGTCGTCTGCCCGGCACGCGCAAGTGAAACAAGCTTACCGAAGCAACTACCCTGCCGCCGCCGCCAGCCAAGGGTTGTACCGAATTTCCACTAGGTGGTGGGTGGTGCGAGCAGTGCATGCGTAGCCCTATGTGTTATATACATATGTATTTATGTATTTGTGTATGTATTCTAACGGCTGGCGCCGGCTGGAAACAAAAAACAAACTAAACTGGAAATATTATGGCCCAAGCGCAATGCGTTTGCGTGCACAGTTGTAGTTATTATTATTATTATTATTATTGTTGTTGTTGCTGTTTTCTTTTTTCCTGCTTCATTATTACATTCGCTGCTGCTGCTGTCACTGGCAGTGCTGCTGCCTGCCGCTGCTGCAGCAGCAGAGCCTGCATGGGGGATGTTTCTGATTCGTTTTTGGGGGTAGCTGCGCAGCCCCTTTTGCCAACGTCTCGCACACATACATACATACAAACGGCAGCTCATATCGTTGTCTCTGTTGCACACTCAAGAAGGAGGCCTATTAGGCTGGGCACGCATGCAAGTGACAAGCTTTTGACCTGCCAAGAGGAGCTTTCGGGGCAGAGCTTTTCCGCCATTGTTGCTGCTGAGCTTGCAAATTGTTGTTTTTGAACATGAATCCAGAAAGTAAAAGGCTTTGCATGTTATTTTCAATTCTATTTCTTTTTTTTTACGTGTGGCCGCCTGATCCAACAACAATAACAACGGCCGGCACACACGCGCGCAAGCAAACATACACAAGCACAGACACACACACACAGGCACGGACGTGCATACATACATACGTGCGCAAGCACAGAGGCAGAGCACTACTCGGTAATACAACCATCTCTGTCGCACCTACACTTGCCATCGCAACGAGTGCCGCTGCCATCTCACGCGTCGCAAAGCGACAACGTCGACGCATGGGCGCAGTATTGATTTTTAACTGCGTCGACGCCGCCGCCTGCGTCGTTGTGTAGTCGTTGCCGTTGCCGTCGCCGTTTGCGTCCGCGTCACCGAAAATGCATGCACAGAGCGTCAATCCGTGGGGTGGTTTGGCGCAGTGTGGTCGCGCTCCCGGTTGTCGCTCGCGTCGCGTTTGCTCTGTTTCTGTCTTTGCTCTTCTTCTTCTACCTCTTACACGTTTGTGTTCTTGTTGTTGTTTTTCTGTCAGCGCCGCGTCGTCGTCGTCGTCGTCTGAGCAAACGCAAATAGAACCGTAGGCAAAAAAGGCACCACAACAGAGCAGAGCAGAGCAGCCGCAGCAGCAGCAGATATACGAGCAGCGCAGCGCCCTGGGCAAAGATACAACAAAACTGCTCTAAACAATAACAAAACTAAGCCGTATCAGTCAATCAGTATACCTTGCACTCTTGCGCTGTGCCGCCAGCTCGTGCTCCTCTCTGCCCGGTTACAATTTTGAAAAGTTTTCGGCAGTGTGTATTTATTTTTATTTTTTCAATTGTGCTGTGCCGTGTGTGAGGTGTAAAAAGAAACAAGAAAGAAACATAGCTCAAAAGGCAAGTGAAATAAAACATAATTATAAAAAATCAGACTGCACAAAATTGCAAAGTTTGTGAAAAAAAGAATTTAACAAAAGTAAAGAACAAAATAAAATTCTGAAAATATTTTAAACCGTTTGCTGCAGTGCGCACGTGCAGCAGGGGTAGCTGCATTTGCACAGTGTGAGAGAGAGAGAGTGAGAGGGATGATGGGAGGGGGAGAGAAATGCAACTGAACTTGCTGAGACTGCGCATTGTGCACGTTTCCATTTTACTTGGTTTATTTAAATACGAAACCCACTTTTGTTGTTGTTATAATTATTAACAATCAAGTTTTCGATTTCGTTTGTGGGACGAAATCAACTTGAATTTGTTAAAATACGACAATAGTGTTCCTGTCTCTCTCTCGCTCACTCTGTCTATTGATACTTGGCCAACCCGACACTCGAAGGGAGGAAAGCTAAGAGCTTTTTTTTTGGGGAGATAGAAAGCTTTTCTTTTACTGTTGTGCTCTCTTTGCGATTCTAATCAATCGATCAGTTTGAGCGACAGATAACAGAACAAACGGTTGACTGTTTAAAGCACAGTGAAGCAACGATACCGGAAACTCAGTGAAAATAATTAAATCTTTATTTTAGAACTTGAAAAATATAATAATAATTAAAATAAAAATCAATTCTAAAGTAATATAAAGATTTTTAAATTTACATATATATTTTAATTATATGTTTTTGGCTAGTCATGATCGACGAATTAAAGTTTGTTTAAATTAAAATAAAACTAAACCGTATAATAATATTATTAATAATCAAATACAGTGATTATACAAATGTGTAAATTTTGTTTAATTTGCAACTTGGAAATTAAAATAAAACTAGACCGTATAATAATATTATTAATATTCAAACATAGTGATTATATGTCTAAGTTTTGTTTAATTTGCATCTTGGAAATTAAAATAAAACTAAACCGTATAATAATATTAATATTCAAATATAGTGATTTTTAATTATAATATTGAATATTAATATTCAAATATAGTGATTATATGCGTATTTTTTTGTTTTTTTTTTTTTTTTTTTTGCGAACATTTTATGTCCTGTATTTTATGTACAATGTACTCTTTTCTTTCTTTCACTGTTTCGAAATCTCCACTGTACGATCTTCTGTAATGCACTTATCGTGTGCTTTCATTAGCTTTTCTCGCGCGTTGCTCAAATTATTTACTTTGTGCTACAACACACACACACACACACACACACTACTATGTAACTCATTAACTACACGTATATGTACTATATATACTATATAGTATAACATTTGTACATTATATAAAGCTTATAGAGCTCATTGTTGTTTCCGTTGTTCTCGAATGTTGCGCATGCGCGCTTTTGACCTGATTCATTGCTCGCTTATCAGTAATGGGTTTTTTTTTTATTGTTGTTGTTGTTGTCGTCGTGTTTATTACGCTGCTTGTGCACACTCCGAGTCATTTGGCTGGGGAAACAATTGAGAACATACATAATTAATTTTAGGAAAACATGGAACATTTTCAACTATTTCCTTGGTTTTCCCCTCAAAATTGTTTGATAAGGCTATGCACCGGGTTAAAATGAAAAATGTATTTATTTTAATCACTTTAAGAGCTTCAAAGCATAAATTGTTGTTCAAATTAATTCACTTTACACGGATTAATCGAGAAATAATGAAGTCAAGAGCGGCAAGGTTCTGTTTATTTTCTGTTATTCATATAATAATAAATAAACAGTAAATTGTAACTTTAAAACTGGGCGTGGCATCCAAAATGTGAAATAATCTTTACTTGTGCATGGTGCACAGCAACAAATTTGATATCTCTAGCTCTAATAATAGCTGAGATCTGTGTGTTCGTACAAACAGAAATGGGTCAAATGAATCGGCTAGTGATACTGGGCAAGGAATGGTATAGAAAAACATAAAACCAGCAGTAACCACACCCTCTTGATTGATGAAGAGTTTCCCGAATATTATGCTATACTCTCATGGATCATACATACATATATGATAGGAATGAAGCACTTGACTCTCATGAAATTTTGATACTAATCTCTCCCCTTCTTTCTCTTTCTCTTGCAGCACTTAGCACAGTTGTAGAAGTTGTCCTTGACGTCGATCCTCACCAGCGGAAGTCGCAGCCACAGTAGCAGCTGCCGTGCATCGTCTGTGGAGCAGCAGCAGCAGCAGCCGCGGCAGCAGTTGGGAGAGCAGAGACAGCAAGCAGCAAGCTGGCCACCGCAAGCTATCGGCTGGTTGTGGCGCCGGCCGGCAGCCAGAGGAGCGCTGGCAATGTGGTTGTCACCAGTGGCGTCACTGGCGGCGGCAATGCGACAATTACAAGCAACAACAACAGCAATACGGTCAGCGTGGGTGGCGGCCTCAATGTGACCACAATAACAACGACAACGGGGAGCAGTGGCTCCCAGTCACAGGCCGCCTCCTCGGGTGGACAGAGCAATGGCACCACCTATAAGATCGAAATGCTGGACGATGATATACAAACGACAGATGAGGATGATGATGATTTGATAAGCAGCGAGGGTAGTCTCTACGATGGTGATCTCAATACCATTGCTGTCAACGATGATGTCGCCCATCAACTGGCTGCTGCTGGCCCTGTGGGCGTGGCAGCGGCTGCTGCCATTGCCAGCTCCAAGAAACGCAAACGACCGCATTGCTTTGAGACGAATCCATCGGTGCGCAAGCGGCAACAGAATCGTTTGCTACGCAAGCTACGTGGTATCATCTACGAGTTCACCGGGCGTGTGGGCAAGCAGGCTGTGGTGCTGGTGGCGACGCCGGGTAAGCCGAATACCAGTTACAAGGTATTCGGTGCCAAACCACTGGAGGATGTGTTGCGTAATCTGAAGAACATTGTGATGGATGAACTGGATAATGCATTGGCACAGCAGGCACCGCCGCCACCGCAAGAGGATCCATCGTTGTTTGAGCTGCCTGGCCTGGTGATCGATGGCATTCCGACGCCCGTTGAGAAGATGACGCAGGCGCAACTGCGTGCCTTCATACCGCTGATGCTGAAGTATTCGACGGGACGTGGCAAACCGGGCTGGGGACGCGAATCGACACGTCCCCCTTGGTGGCCCAAGGAGCTGCCGTGGGCGAATGTACGGATGGATGCACGCTCCGAGGATGACAAGCAGAAGGTGGGTGGGGTGGGTGTTCAACAGCCAACCCCAGATTATTGAATTGTGTCTTATTAATCGTCCCTTCCCCTTCCCCATTCGAAAAACAACAGATCAGCTGGACACATGCGCTGCGCAAGATTGTGATCAATTGTTACAAATACCATGGACGAGAGGATCTGCTGCCGACGTTTGCCGACGATGAGGATAAGGTGAATGCGTTAATCTCACAGTCCGGTGATGAGGATGAGGATATGGAGCAGCTATCGAATACACCGACCATACAGACGGTGCAAACAGTGACGCCAGCGGTGACCACAACGACCAGTCAAGTGAGTATTGATACCTCTGGGAGCACGGAGCGGAGAAATGATTGCCCGCTGTTGGTGATGCTGGGTGGTTCCCTTAATTTTGCATTCCTTTTCTAATGATCTCACACTCCATTACTTATACAAACTTCGCGCACGCATACTTACACCCACACTCATGCATACACACACACTCACGCACACACTCACACTCGTCTACACATGTGTATGGAACTGCAGCCGCAACAGGTGAACGTGGTAAAGATCAACAGCGCCGGCACAGTGATCACCACGCACACAGCCCAGTCGAATACGCCGGCACCAACAATAATCCAGAGCACGAACAATCAACATGTGACTACAACGGCGACGCTGCCCGCGTCGACAAAGATCGAGATATGCCAAGCGCCGGCACCACAGCAACAGCAGCATCATCACCAGCAGCAGCATCACCATCATCATCACCAGACGAGCACAGCCAGCAATACCACGGTGCACATACAGGCAGTGAGTCAGGCGCAACCGCAGACGATTCAATTGACCACAGCAAGTGGCACAGCGACGGCGACGGCGGTGCCGACAACAGCAGCAGCTGTGAGTGCAGCAGCAGCAGCGGCAGCTGCACAACAGCAGCAACAGCAACAACAGCAGCAGCAGCAGCAACAACAACAGCAGCAGCAGCAACAACAGTCGAATGCAGCATCGCAAACCGTGACCGCACAACAGATCGCCAATGCCCAAGTTTGCATCGAGCCTATAACGCTCAGCGACGTTGATGTTCGTACTAATCTCTCAGAACTTGTAACTAAACTATATCTAGTTGAAACAAATCTCTTGCTAAGCTCGATTACAGGGTATAGCATTGGGTGTTATGTATTTGAATAATTATCACGATTATTGTAAAATATATGAGGTATACTATACTAACGATAACTATAGTTATATCGTATACAGTTCTATAGCATACTGTAACTATAGTTTTCCTGTCGTATAGTATGCTCTCGTATATCAAGAACTTGTGCATAATGCCCAAAACCCTGCTGTTTTAAGTTTAATATTAATTTATAAACATTTTTGTTGCTTTGTTATGACTTTTTGTTAATGTTGAGGTGTTATTTATTGTTATTTGTTTTGCATTGAATATATTTTTTTGATATTAATGTGAACTATGCTTAAAATATACTTTATATCTTATATTAATACTACTCGATGTTTATGCTAATAACAAATCCAACATATTTTATATGATTTTTTTTCTCTATATAAATTTTTGAGTATGTTTTTTTTTATTTTTTTGTTTTTGTTCTCGTTTGCAGCTGCTTTTTAACATAGTTTTCATTTCATGCGACCAACACGATCAAGACTCACACACATGTAAATACACGCACCAATCAACCGACAACAAAACAAACACTTACAGCCAAGAAAAAAGAGATCCTCAAGGCGATTCTCCTGCAGAGACATTTTTTTTGTGCATCTGTTTTTTCTCTTGTTTTCTTTTTACTGCATTTTGCTTCAATTTTTTTCCTTGCATTTTCTTCATTTTCCTTTTGTTTCGTTGTTCTCTGTTGTGTTGTTTTATACTCTCTATATCGTTCTATTGCTCCTAACTAACCTAAGCTTTGCTCTCTACTCGACAGTACACCACGCAGACCATGTTGTCTCAGAACGCCGATGGCACCGTCTCTTTCATACACGTGGATCCTAACAATCCCATCATAACGCTGCCGGATGGCACAACAGCACAGGTGCAGGGTGTGGCAACGGTAAGTGAAACCTTAAGGAACCTTATAATAGAAAACTATAATAATATCTTCCCTCTCTCTCTCTCTCTATCTATCACTTGCGGTGTTTAGCTGCATCAGGGCGAAGGCGGCGCCACGATTCAAACGGTACAAAGCCTCACGGATGTCAATGGACATGAGAATATTCCTGTGGATCTAACCGAAGCACAAGATGGTCAAATCTTTATAACCACCGAGGATGGTCAAGGTGAGTGTTGGCTAACAGCGATACCAACCCTCACACACACTCACACTAATACATTTCTTTCTCAGGTTATCCCGTGTCTGTCAGCAACGTGATTTCGGTGCCCGTCTCCATGTATCAATCCGTCATGGCCAACATGCAGCAGATCCAGAATAGCGATGGCACCGTCTGCCTGGCACCGATGCAGGTAGATAATAGCAGCAGCAACAACAACCACAGCAACAACAGCAACACTAGTAGTAGCAACAACAACAGCGTCGTTGCACGTGGCAACAATAATGCCACTGCTTCTGCTGCTGCCACTGCCACGCTGCTCGGCATTCCCGTTCTTAATACCGGTGCCATGACATTGACTAGACGCAGTGTGGCAGCTGCTGCGGCTGCTGTTGCCACAACCACAAGAACAACAACAGCAGCGGCAGCAGCTGCACCGGCGACCACAGCAACAACACCAGCGGCAGCAGCAGCAGCAATAACACTGCAAACGCCGCGTTTCTATTTGACGGCAACTGCCAATGGCAACAACAGCAGCAGCAGTGGCAGCAACAACTCAAGCTTTAATCTCGCCAGCAGCAACAACAATAATAACAGCATGCTTACTAACAACAACAACAACAACAATACCAAAATGCCAATGCCCATTATGTTGCCAACAACACGACGTAGCACAGCGCAAAAGCGTCGCAAGTTGGCCGACAGCAATGGCAGCAGCAGCAGCAACAGCAACAACAATGGCAGCAAAAAATCAGTTGCTGCTGCTGCCGGTGCTGGTGCTGCTGCTGCTGCTGCTGCTGCTGCTGCCATACGCTGCGTGGACAGCGCGAGTCTAACAAATTCGGGTAACACGCAGCTCCAGCTGACGGCTAAAGCCATAAAACAGGAGCATTTGGAATAGACTATTAGCAGACACTGTACAATACTTGCCACACACACACAGACACACACCCCAATCGATTAGTTCCTCGCACCCCTCCCCCTTAGCCCACAAGCGAAACAGCTGCACCCATTTAATCTAGTCAAAGCGGCGCTTTAAGCACACACACCTCACACACACACACACACACACAAATCAATGTGAATGCCAACAAAAATAATACCAAAAAAAAACATAAAACAAAAAAAGTTATATAACTTAAAATGCATGCAACAAATTGCCTTTTAGTCAGGAACATAAACTAAATATGTAGAAAATAGATTAAACATTTACTAACACACCATGCCCCCACCATCCCTACTTTGCCCTTACCCTATATGAATTTAACATGAGCGCAAAACCAAAAACAAAAAAAAAAACATGCAAATTTGTTGATAATTGAAACATTGAAACCAAAAGCACAAGCGAAACGCAAATGAAAAAATTCTGTTCCTACAAAAAAAAAATATATATTTGCGGAATTTGTAGCATACTATATTATTATTATTTTAATTTTAATTATCATTATTTAGTTTGTTTCGCAATGGAATAATTGTAGCATTAATTGAAACGAAACACAAGCCAAATATTAATTTAGTTTAACCAAACTTTGTAACTTTTGATTTCAATTTATTGTTTAGTTACGCCCCCTTCCCTGCCCTCTTTTTTTTTCTGTGCAATCCATGAAAACAAAAAAACAGGAATGTTATGCAATTTTTTTTTATAAATTAGTTTAATTACAATGTATAAGTAGTTGGTTTAGATCAAAGAGGGGCTGCTTCGAATCTGGAAAACCCAAGGAAAAACTAATTCGAAACAGTCCCAAAAATTAAAAAAAAAACACAGATCGGGAAAATGTCTTAGTCATCTTGTTAAAGTCGTCCAACGTAGCCAATTTGCATTGAAAATGTAGCTGATAATCGTATGAGAGTAATACACACAACTAACCTTAAATAAAAATAAAAAAAAAACCGCCCACATTTGCCATTGGAGTTAGTTGAGAGCATACAAATCGAAAGAATATATATGTAACAAATTGTGAATATACCATATAATATCGTGTGGCCAGAAATTTGAGTGCGTACAATGATTTTATGTTGATTACACTTATTATTATTATTATTATCATTATTATTGTGTTTAATGTTTTATTACTGATTATGTTTATTATTATTATGATGATGTATGATTATGATTATGTTAGTTGTGTTTTAGAGCAAATTTTAATTACGTGTTTAAGCAAGGAAACCCGAGTACGAAACGAGTAAAACCGAAACCAAAACAAATCTATTGAATAAATCCTTTGTTGTTGTGATCTTATAATTTATTTCGATTTTTTCTTTCTTTTTCAATTTATTTAAATTACATATAATTTTAATCATCGCCATATTCGTTTTTTTTCTTAGCAGCTCAGTTCTTTATTTAAAGGTCTGCTGATCTCATAATTCCTTTATTTCATGCCTTGTTTCTCGTGAGTATTATTTTATATATATTTATTCCACCTACGATGTGCCTGGATCGAATTCAAATGATATTTCACATTTTCGAATTAATGCAGTCTTGGAACATTATAAATAACAATTCCTTTTGTTTCTATCTATCTAGGTTGAGAACGGCGATCAGCTGGAGACGATTACAGTCTCGCCGGGCATGCACCAGATGATGATACAGGGTGGACCTGGACAGGAGCCGCAGCTGGTGCAGGTTGTCAGCCTAAAGGATGCGACGCTGCTGAGCAAAGCCATGGAAGCCATAAGTTCGGGCAACGTTAAGGCAGAGGATACCATTATAATGGAACAATAGACAGCCGGAGGAAGAATTGCAATTGTGGAATATATATAAATATTTATATCTTTATGATCTCCCAGAATTACGCATGTAAAATGCTTGATGATCCCCCTCCACACACAAACACATAGAATTAATGCATTTTTTGATACGATACGATTGAGCACATCATATGTACCCACGATATCTATATAGGTCTATGATATACATATATATAGTTTATCGGATGTACGTATGGACTGGGCGCAGCTTATCGACATACACACGACGCATAAACGAAAATATTTTATAAGTACCTGAAAGGTGTTGCTAAACAACAAAAGCAAAAGCAATTCTCATTAAGTTATGTTCCCCTCCCACCATTTCCAACCCTATGAAGCCAGTTATGTGTATATTGTTCTAGTCTATAAAAGAAGAAAACACAATATTCTCAATACTTATCGATTCTAGTCATGAAATTGCCAGTCGTACATGCAAATATATATATATTCTTTTTTTTTTTTGTGTTAACGTCTTCGCCTAGCATAATACTTGATAAACAAAATTTCAATATAAATATTATATATATATATATATAAATATAAATATAAATATTGTATATGCATATGTTCTTTGAATTTAGTTATAAACCAATTTTTGTCCTCATCGTAAATAGTTCAATTAGCATCTAAGGCAATACTCGAACTCAACTTAAACCTTTTAATTCCGATAACAGTTTTTTCGGATCCGAATATCAACGGGATTCCGTACTGAATGTTTCTGCACTTACTCATAGCTACATAAATACATAAACATATATACATCCATTTATATATGCCCACACATGTCGTTTAAATATTTGTATGCCTATATAAATAGGAATTCTACACATATAGTTACTTGTGTGTATGTTATGGGCTTTACCACAAAACACATACTCATGCAAAAAAAAAAAACACTTTAAAATCGCATTTGCATCTATGCAGAATCACCTAGTCATAAAGTTAAAAGTAACTAGAATATGAAAAAGACAGTAACTCATAATTCATCTTAGGCCAAAGCGTAAAGTTAAACAACAATAACAAAAACATCAAGAAGAGTATAAACCATGCAATGTAAACAAAAATTCACTTTAAATTTAATTACTAATTATAATAAATAAATAAACTGTATACAGTAAACATACATGAAGGGTTTGTTGTTCTTATATAAATGGAAGTTTATCATATAGTTGAAACTTTAAACAGATTCATTATAATTTCTTTTGGAAATATTTTGTTTTAATTGTATGTACTCACATAACAAAATAATATACTCATTTTACTTAGCCAAAAAACATACTTTATACATATGTTTATAAAGAGAATAATGGTTTGGTCTGGGGCAAAATTTTAAGGAATCTCTAATAAATTCCGTAATATTCGTGACTAATCACGCTATATGAGAACTAACTTTTGCGATTCTCTAATTCAATCCTACAATTGAGGCACACATATATATGTAGCATAAACAAGTCTCTTTTCAGTTTTTTTTTTTTATTTAGGTTGTTTATTTTCATTAATGTTTATTCTTGTTTTGTATTATTATTAGATTACAGGCTATGGTATTTAATTTCTAACATCATCATTTGTAACGCGCATTATCGTCATTATGGTATCTTTCCTATGTTATTTGTAATTCATAATTATCATTGTCGTATTATAATCTTCCGTTGTTTCGTTATTGATTTCATAAATTAGATGGTACAAAAGATCTAGACAACAACAAAACGCAAAAAGAACACAAAACGTACCATATACAAATACCATATATAGATATAGATACATAATATATACAATATATATGTATGTATTTATTAGTATTACTGTAGTATTACGCATATGCATAAGCATAAGCATGCGTGTGTGTGTGTTTTTTTTCACATAACCCAAAAGTGTTTTTAGAGCACAACTCGTTCAAAATATAAACAATTTTACAATTGGCTTAAAGTTTACGATTAAATTTACACTACGCACTAGACAAACGAATATGAACGAACGAAGAATTAAAGCGAGAGAAAAACCAAAACAAACAATTGTAAAAAAAAAAATACACAAAAAAAAAACACTACACTTAATGTGATTAATAATAGCTACAAAAATATATATATGTATATATATATATATACTAGGTTATATACATGTATATGTAAATTTCGCTATGCAACAAAAGGTGCTAACTGATAAGGCAATCCGAAACCGAATCGAGTCGAGCACAAAAACAGCAGATTGGGTTGTGGGCGGGGCGAGGGGTCAGGTGTTAGCTAGCTTGAACTTAAAGCCAAATTAAAACGTAGTTGAACAAATTTGGTGATGGAAGTGTGGAGAAGGTAGGGCTGGGCTGCCTGATTTACAAATAAATCGACAGGGGAAAAAAGGGTTGAAGAAAATTAGAATTATTATAATAACACGACTCTGTCATACGTACATATGTATGTATGTATATAGCTCAGTGCTCAGCGCTTGACTAACTTCAGTGCCTCTAGGGGGTATTCTGGATCTACTAGTATTACTGCGATATATGTTGAGTATTAGTTACATGTGTGTGTGTGGTTGTTTCTTTTTTATCTTGCTTTTTCGCCAAGTTTCAAAAGTAAAATACTTTAAAACTAAAATCTCTAAATCTCTCTCTCTCTCTCTCCTTCTTTCTTTCTCTCTTCTGCGCGCCTCCTCTCGCTCGCTCTTTATCTCTCTTTCTCTTTGTTGTTAATGTGCTTCGAGTTTGTTAAAATTTAATGAGTAACTTTGCTTATAACAATATGATTTTGTACTCTTTTCGCACTGGGTCTTAAGAGTTGCTTGGACAGTGGGCGGATGCAGGCAGTGGAAAGGGTGATCGGGATAGTATGTGTGGATCGGCACTGGGTCTCTGCGGGTGGGATGGGGAGGGGATTGGGGGGAGTGGGGGTGCCGCCGAATACACTGAGCTATTTGTCGACTTAAATAAATAAAACATTGAAGCTATTCCGAAAAAGGCAAAACGTTCGCAAAGCGCACAAAATAAAAATTGGCGCATTTTGCAACACTGGCAAAGTCAATTAACACTAGTTGCTGCTGCCGTTGCTGCTCTCACTGGACGTTGTCGTCTGTTTGGTTATCACTGAAACCGGCGCCGCTGTCACCGTCGCCGTCGCCGTCGTCGCATCATACTCGCTCTTGATGTTCACCAGCAGCTGCTTCTGCATCTGATGCTCCAACATGATCGCATCCATTTGCCGCTCGAACTTGGGCAGAAGCGCTTTGCGCTGTTGCTGCTGGTACAGCGTCTGCGCCTCCTCACCAATCGTCACCAGCTGCGTGTCGAGGCTGCGCAGCGTGCTGGTTAACGCCGCATGCAGCTGCGTAGGTGGTGTCGCTGGTGGTGTTGCTGCCGCCGCCGTTGCCGTTGGCTTTGTCGGCGTCGTCATTAGCCTCTGCAGCACACTGACACGTGGTGTTGCCATCGCCGCTGCGGTTGCACTGATTGATGGCGGCGGTGGCGACGCATCGCTATTGTTGGCCTCATCCGGCAGCTCCAGGCTGCTCGTACTGCCCGGCGACAATGTGGAACTCTCGCTGAGGCAACAACTTAGCTGCCGTATGACACCCGAGCCAGGACTGTGCTGCTGTTGCTGTTGTAGTTGTTGTTGCAGCAACAGTTGCTGCTGTTGCTGCTGCTGCTTTTGTTGCTGCAGCTGCTTTTGTAGCTGCTGCTGTTGCTGGTACTGTAGATTACGCGCAGATGTTACATTGACCACATCGACAGATTTCGATATTGAATGCTTGACATGATTCGGCGCCGGCGGCACCAGTGCCAATTGTGGCGATGGCGATGACGCTTGTTCCTCCAGCGTCAGTGTCGCATTGCTGGAACCCGGCGAACTACAACAACCCGCATCATCCATAACATCCATCATATTGCTATCACCATTGCTCGCCGGTGCCTCATGACCATGCTCTGTTCCATCGGCGGATTTTTGCAGGTTTTCGATTAGATAGAGGACAATGCGCTCCAATTGTTGCGGTGCACGCGAGGCTGGCAAATCAGGACTAGTATCCGTTGGTATATCGGCCTTAATGATGGTGGAGAACTTATTCTTCATCTCCTGCACCTTCCGTTTGCCAGACTGCTCGTCCAGCAGCGTGTTGACGCAGAGAAACGAATGCACCTTGTTGCTGCTCTTGTCGATCTCAAGGAATCCCTTCGATTGCAGGTAAATGAAGTGTCCATTGCGCGACAGCAGCCGGTAGCAGCTCTCGCCATAGTCGTTGTTGCAGTCATACATCTGTCGCAGCGCCACAATTACCCAGCGCACATCGTCCAGATGCATAAAGCTGAACGGGCTCAGGTTGCGCACCTGCAAAGCGGAAAACAAAACAAAAGATTAGTCTCAATGGCCAAGTGAGATAAGCAAGTTACATAGATAACTTGGCCAGATAAGCTTCTCTGTCTTCCCCATTTTGGTTTTGGTCTTGCCTCACTCACCTCATCCTTCATATAGCCCGCCACAATGCCAATGCGTTGATCACAATCGATGATGCTGCCGTCAATGAGATGCCGCGTCTGATACTCCAACTGATACGGCTCCGGCTGGCGGCATAGTAGACTCAGATTGGTGGAGCTTTCCCGTATGACACGCGCCATGGCGACCAGAACGATATCGTTGCCGCTGATGCCATGGAGTGCCGCCTGCGCGATTGCATCATGTTGCGGGAGACAGGGCGGCGGTAGCGTTGACGACGTTGATGTTGACGACGCCGCTGCCGAGGCCGCCGCTGCTGCCGCTGCCGCAGCTAGCATATTATTATTACGCGATCGCCTTATCAGCTGCGATACGATTGGGTAATTGGCGGCCGCGCCACCCGTCACCGACGAGTCGCTGCGACGAAAGCACCCATCTATTTTGACCATCTCGTAATGACGCGTCGCCTCGGCGCGCGTCGACGCACGCGCCAGCCGCACTGTAAAGCAACGCCGATCGGCGCGCAGACGCTCATCGATGGCGGCCAAATGGGCGATTGTTTCGGGGCTGGGCGTGCGTGTGCGTCGATCCTCCTCGTCGTCGTCGTCGTCATGCTCGTCGTGCAGTTGTAACTCTTGATCATGCTGCTGCTCCTCCAACTGTTCCAGTTCCTCATCATCATCGCTGGCCGATGTTGAATGCGATTGCGAATGGGACTGCTTGTGGCGTCGCTGTCGCTGCTGCTGTTGCTGCTGCTGTTGATGATGATGCTGCTGGTGTTGTTGTTGTTGCTGATAAAAGAGCGTCTCAATGTCACGCGGTATGAGCTGTTGTCGCAACTGCGCCTGGTCATCGGGATGGGTTATCTGCAGCAGATTCTGTCCATACAGATCTGACTGGCAATGGCCGAGAAGTTGCTCAACGCTGCCCGAGACGAGCACTATCTGTCCGTTACAGGTGAGCGTCAGAAAGAAGCTGTCGAGCAGCTGCATCAGCTTGTCCGTCAACTGTGGCGTATCGCCATTGATAAGGCTATTTCCGGTATACTCTGCTCCTCCTCCGCCTCCACCTCCGCCTCCACCTCCTACTCCTCCTCCTTGATTGACGCTGCCATTGGCCACCTTCAGATTTAACTTGCGTCTACGTCGTGTCGCCGACTTGCCAAAGACGTACTGCAGCCGCAGACCGTGTGTAGCGAAACGCAGTACGGCGGTCTTATCGAGTCGCCGCGTCGATTCAGCGGCATGTGGCACCATTGTGGCCAGCTCCTGTATGCTGGCATTGAGCTTGTCCCGGCGTTGCTTCTCAGCCAAATTACGCGCCTCTCGCCCGTTGGCAGAGGCGCCATTGGCATCGTTCGACTCCGCATCAGCTGCTACAGCGGCTGTTATAACTGCGACGCAGCCACTGCCGCTGCCGCCGCCGCCGCCACCGCTGCTGTTGCCGTTGACTGTGGCTGCGACTAGTGCTGCCATTGCGCACGTTGTTCTTCTTATTGTTGTTTTTGTTATTGTTATTGTCACACACCCGTATGTTGAGTATCTGTGTCTTGGCGTGTGTCCGTGTATGTGTGTCTGTGTCTGTGTGTGTGTGTGTGTGTGTGTGTGTGGTAGTGTGTGTGTTGTATATTGCTGTTATGATGTTGTAAATCGTTAGCTTATTTTGATTCTTACGCTTACGTTCTCACGGATTCCGAATTCGATATCGAATTCGCTTTTCTCCATGCATTTGTTTTCCTTTTTATTATTAATTGGCGCGCTGCGGAAAATTGTCACTCTCCATAACTTAGCGGCCTCTGCCGTTGTCGTCGTCGCCGTTGCTGTTTGCCTCTCAGCGCTCAGCTCTGTTTGCGTTTTTTGTTAATATTTTGAGCGTATTTTGTTGCTATTTCTTTAAAGTTTTCAAGGTCTTGCTTGTTCTCGTTGTTGTTGTTGTTGCCGTTGTCGTAGGTGATGTGTTGTTGTTGTTGTCGCTGCCGTAATTTTTGTTGTTGCTGTTTTCGCTCACTGCTGCTGCTGTTAACCACCTTTGGGCTATGTGCGCGGCGGCCCCCCTCCCTCACTAACCATTCACTCTCACGCAGCGTATGTTATTTTCCGTTTAGTGGAATTTTTTCTTTTTCTTTTTTGATTGCGTTGCGAATCTCAATCTCCTTTGCGTTGTGGCTCAGCAGTGTTGCTACTGTTGTTGTTGTTGTTATTGTTTTCGTTGTTGTTTTTGTTATTGTTGGTCACCCCGCACAGCGTAGACCAGACATTGGCTATTCCATAGAACGTCAGTGCAATTACATTGAATATCACACACACCGTTTGCACTATTTTGTTTATATTAGTGATTAATTGTTTATTAAACAATTATGTAGCTCGGCGACATTTGTGGCAAAAAAAAACGGATGCATATCGATGTATCGATAAATGTGTTCACCTATCGGTACGCAAATGTAACTGGTTCCGTTTCACGTTAACAAACTGCAACTGACCAAGGATAATTACAAAAGTACAGAAATACAGGTGACAAAATAAAAACAAACAAATGGAAAACAGCATAACATAACTGGCTGAATTGAATCTATATAAAATTGGCAGGCGTTTGGCATAGTTCAGATCATTTGAAGCTGTGAACTAGCTCTGAGTGATGACATCACGATTCCGATATTAATTTCATTGCTCACATTCTCACACGTACATAAGCATACTCGTACTCACGCACACACACACACAGGCAGTCACCGTGTGCGCCTCGTCTTCTTCTTCCAGGTCCACACTTGGCACATTTGCCAGCTGTGCACGTGAAAGCCGCCGCCGCAGCAGCAGCAGCAACAACAGCGCGAAACTAACAAATTATTTGGCATATTTTCGGAAATTTAAGTTTACAGTCCCCATACAGAATCATGTCGAAGGCGAAAGGTAAAAAGAAGGAACGCTTCGATGACGACGAAGAGCAGCAACAATCGGAGAAAGTCAGTCTCAACGAAAAGAAACCTGCTCCAAAGAAGGGAAAGAAGGGGAAACGTGCTGGCGGTGGCGGCGGCGATTCCAGCGATAATGAATCCAACAACAAGCTGGCCAACAATGTGGATAACGATGATCTTGAAAGCGTCAAGTCCTCGCAAAGTAAGCAACAACAACAGCAGAAGAAGGTTGCCAAAAAGGGTAAGAAAGGGAAGAAAAACGACAAGTGGAGTGATGACGACGACGATCAGCAACAACCGTCGGCCAAGTCGTTAACAAACAATGCTTCTGGATCTGAGGACGAAGAGTCGGCACCAGTCATTAATCCCGCACCCAAGAAGCAGCAGCAGGGCAAGAAGAGCAAAAAGAACAACAAAAAGAAAGTTGACGATGGCTTCAGTGATGCAGATGATGATGATCAGGATAACATTATTGAGCAGTCAGTCAAACCGGTGTCGAAGAAGGCCAAAAAGAAGCAACAACAGCAACTGAAAAATAAGTTTGAAATGAGCGACGACGAGGAGGACGAGGAACTGGATGTGGACTCCGAACTCGATGAGGAAGTAGCGGTGGCAAAGCCAGCAGCTAAGAAATCCAAGCAAAAGCAACAGAAAGAGCAAAAGAACAAATATGCCATGAGTGACGATGAAGATGACGACGATGTGGATCTTGACGAAGATGAAGAGGAGGTTGAGGTCGAGGTTGAAAAGCCAAAGCAGTCGGAGCCTGAAGAGAAGTTGTCGGAGAAAGTTGCCAAGATTACACTTATTGAACCTGAGCCGGAGCCTGAGCCAGAACCTGAGCCGGAGATCGAGCTGGATCCAATAGAAGAGGATTCAGTGGCCAAATCTGAAGACTCATCGGAAGCCAAGGATAAAGACAAAGAGAAGGAAAAGAAAATGTCGCATAAGGAGAAAAAGAAGCAGAAGAAGCAACAGGAATACGAGCGACAAATGGAGCTGATGACCAAAAAGGGAGGCGCTGGTCATTCGGATCTAGACAATAACTTCACCATGTCACAGGTTCAGAAGAGCGCCGGCCAGCAGGCGGCTCTTGAGCATGCCGTAGACATCAAGATTGAGAATTTCACAATATCAGCTAAAGGTAATTTCACCACATAACGTTTTTTTTTTTTTTGAGACGCATTCCCGTACTTATAGTAACATCTATTATTTTGTGCTTGATCAGGTAATGATTTGTTTGTGAATGCCAATCTGTTGATTGCCCATGGACGCCGGTACGGTTTGGTGGGTCCCAACGGCCATGGAAAGACAACATTGTTGCGGCACATTGCCACTCGTGCCTTTGCTATACCGCCCAACATCGACGTGTTGCTGTGCGAACAAGAGGTGGTGGCTACGGATAAAACTGCCATTGATACCATACTGGATGCAGATGTTAAGCGTACCGAAATGTTGAAGAAGAGCGAAGAGCTGGAGAAACAGTTCGCTGCCGGCGATCTCAGTGTACAGGAAGAGCTAAACGATACATTTGCCGAGCTCAAAGCTATTGGTGCTTATTCGGCGGAGGCCCGGGCTCGCCGTATTCTAGCTGGTCTGGGATTCAGTAAGGAGATGCAGGACAGACCGACCAATCGATTCTCTGGTGGCTGGCGTATGCGTGTCTCGTTGGCCCGTGCTCTGTACTTGGAGCCAACGCTTCTCATGCTTGACGAACCGACAAATCACTTGGATCTGAATGCGGTCATTTGGCTTGACAACTATTTGCAGGGTTGGAAGAAAACCCTGTTGATTGTGTCTCACGACCAGAGTTTCTTAGACAATGTGTGCAATGAGATCATCCATCTGGACCAGAAGAAACTGCAGTACTACAAGGGTAACTACTCTATGTTCAAAAAGATGTATGTGCAGAAGCGGCGTGAAATGATCAAGGAGTACGAGAAGCAGGAGAAACGTCTGCGTGAGCTCAAGGCTCATGGTCAATCGAAGAAGGCGGCCGAGAAGAAGCAAAAGGAGTCGTTGACACGCAAACAGGAGAAGAACAAGACCAAGCAGCAGAAACAGGACGAGGATGAAGGACCCCAAGAACTTTTGGCTCGTCCCAAGGAGTATATTGTCAAGTTCCGTTTCCCGGAGCCTTCACAGCTGCAGCCTCCAATTTTGGGCGTGCATAACGTTACGTTCGCTTTCCCGAACCAGAAACCATTGTTCATCAAAGCCGACTTCGGTATCGATCTGACCAGTCGTGTCGCCATCGTCGGTCCCAACGGTGTCGGCAAATCAACCTTCCTCAAACTGTTGCTCGGCGAACTTGAGCCACAAGAGGGGGAACAACGCAAGAATCATCGACTGCATGTTGGACGCTTTGATCAGCATTCGGGTGAACACTTGACGGCCGAGGAATCCGCTGCTGAATATCTGCAGCGGTTGTTTAATTTGCCGCACGAGAAGGCGCGCAAAGCGTTGGGCTCCTTTGGACTTGTTAGTCATGCGCACACCATTAAAATGAAGGATCTTTCTGGCGGTCAGAAGGCGCGTGTCGCTCTAGCCGAGCTGTGCCTTAGTGCGCCTGATGTGCTCATCCTTGATGAGCCGACCAATAATCTAGATATTGAATCCATCGATGCCTTAGCCGAGGCTATCAACGAGTACGAGGGCGGCGTTATTATTGTTTCTCACGACGAGCGTCTTATCCGTGAGACCGGATGCACTCTGTATGTCATTGAGGATCAGACAATCAACGAGATTGATGGCGAATTCGATGATTACCGCAAAGAAGTGCTCGACTCGCTTGGCGAAGTCGTCAACAATCCCAGCGTGGTGGCCAACGCGGCTGTGCTGCAGTAGCCTACGATCGAATTTCGCTCCTCGTTTCTCTTTACTCCCCCCCTTCGCTGTTGCAACAATATCACTAGATAGCCGCCTTTTTGTATATATATATGTTAAACAATTCAGAGAGTACGGGTGACAAATAAATTTTGCGTGTTTATACATATATATATATATTATATTAATAAATGAAAAATTATAGATTGAACTTATAGGACTTTAAGTGGGAATTCAAATAATGGTGTTGGGTCTAGCCAGAGCGATAGAAATCTTTGACATTTTTGAGTAAATGTGTCATGGTGTTGTAGCTCTCCGCATCAAAGTCGATTTTCTCCCCGTGAAATTGGATCAACTGCAATACAAACAAAATGAGCTCCAGTTCTTTTACCCATATAGATGCATTGATATCACTTACCTCCTTGCCGCGTATAGAATCACCCGAACTGGGTACACCGATAACCTCCACCCAGGCACCTTCCGGTGCATGCACTTCTCTTTGCAAGCTTATGCGTAGTTTAATGTTGTCTGTGCTGTTGGCCACCACATTCGTGCCGGCCACACTCTCCAGCCGCACCATAATACTGACAGTTTGGCCTGCAAACTGCTTGAGCATTCCACCGTTAACAGGCGTGTATGGTTCGAACGGCGTAGTCATTTTGCACACTAATGATTTTTGGAAAACCTTTTGCGAAATAGGCTACAGCTGCTGCGGCGGCTATCAACAATATAAAAAGCGCGTAAATTCTGACTAAGACTACAAAGCTGATTGCTATGATACTCTATCGATTGCATTACGATAACTATTTGCTGCAAGGAAATTTGAGTTACCGATAACGATAACATTGTGAAAAACAGTGTTCCCATTTGTTTTCTAAAATATTTCAAATATGATTTTATAATTTTTTACTTATATTAAAAGTAATGAGCAATCTTTGAGCCCTTTACCCACAACCATTAAAATCATGAATTTAAGGTAAAGTAAGGAGCATAATTTTAAGACCAAAAAAACACCAAGTTTATATGTTCTTTGCACCATTTTCATTTGAATTGTATCCAACAACTTTAAATTTCCTTATACATCTATTTGATACCCATTAGTTGCACAAATATCAATTGCTAGCTAGATTAGCTAATCTATGTTGGGGTTGTAGTATGCTAATTACATTAATGTTAATATTTAAATACGATATAACTTAAAAGAACTTTTCGAATTCAGTACCGAAAGCTTAACAAATTTTTCACTGGTAACATAAAAATCTCAAATTAATATAAAACAAAACTCACATGATCAATCAATTTCAATTGCTTACATGTCCGAACGGAGTTAATTTAAATTAAGAGTTAACGATATTATGTGTATCTGATTTCTACTGTCAAGGCATATTTTCTATTATACACTATATACAAGAATAACTTAAAATATAATTGGAATTGATTTTGTTGATCTATGTAATGTTGTAAAATCGGTTATTTGCCCGCCTCACTTCCACTGGCGTTGCTCTGTTGGCTGTTGCCGCTTTGACTGTTGTACATGAGATGAGCTGCAATGTAGAGAGAGAGAGAGATAAGAAAGAGATGGCAAGTGATCGTGTCGTGGATCAAGCAGGCTGGCTTATTTCTGAACTACATTTACGGCGATTTGTGAATCTTATCGAATTATGTACTATACTGTAACCTACCCATTACAACTGGCGGTATGTTAAAAGTCCCAAAGGATGCGGTTGGTGCAGCAGCTTGGGCATTACCCGTAGCACAAAGGAAAGCGGCCCCGTCGTGCTGCACAGGAGCCGTGACAGCTGTCGAAACCGGTGATGTTGTATTATTATTATTATTATTATTATTATTATTATATGCCATAGGTGAATGCAGAATTGGCGCTGGTGTTGATGTTGTAAGTGTGGTTGTTGTCACGGTCGCTCGATCCGTTGTCGCTGGCTGAAAACGTTGTACTGGTGGCATGACGACTGTGGTCAAGTGTGTGTTATTCGGCTCATCCAACAGTCCTGTGCGCTGCAAACGTCCTGTTTTCGTCTCAATGTGCTTATTATGTGCGCTGAGACAATGATTGCGCATGTGATACAACTGCAGAAAATAGGTATCACAGTGTGGACATTTGTACCGCTCCCCAGTGTGGCGACGGATGTGAGCCTTTAGGTCGTTGCTCTGGCTGAAGCTCTTGGGGCACTGTTCGCACTTGTAAGGACGTTCGCCCGTGTGGGTACGCATGTGTATGGTTAGATTGTAGGCTCGATGAAAGCTCTTGCCGCAGGTATTGCATAGATTGGGCTTTGTGCCCGTATGATATCTAAAAGTGGGAATCAATCTC
Organism: Zaprionus tsacasi; assembly: GCA_018904105.1. Classification (NCBI taxonomy): domain Eukaryota; kingdom Metazoa; phylum Arthropoda; class Insecta; order Diptera; family Drosophilidae; genus Zaprionus; species Zaprionus tsacasi. The sequence continues at coordinate 816,386 of JAEIFR010000003.1, read as the reverse complement.
TGTACAATTGAATTCGAGATTGAGACTGATAAAGTACTTACCGTTCATGCACCTTCAGATCGGTGGCGCGCGGGAATGCCTTGACGCAATAACGGCACTTGTATGGCTTCTCGCCATTGTGACGTCGCATATGTACACGCAGGTAATCGTTGCGCGCGAAGCTGTCACCACAAATGCAACAGAGGAAGTTACGCTGTCCCGTGTGTGTCTTCTCATGGCTGCGCAGCTGCTGGCGTTCCTTGAAGGTTTCGTCGCAACTTTTGCAGGCGTACAGGAACTCTGTGTGGAGTAGCGTGTGCTTTCGCAAGTAAGTCTTGCTCGAGAATCTCTTGGCGCAGTATTCGCAGGTGTGTTCGCTCAACTGAATCTTAAGCTCGCTGTTGGCGTCCAGGCCTTCGCCATTGTGTTTGCTCATCTTGTGGCGTTCCAAGGCATCGGGACGGGTGAATGCTGCATCGCACAGGACACACTTGTGCTCTTTGTTGCCATGCAGACTCAGGACGTGTGCCTTTAGATGATCGCTGCGCGCAAACTCCTTGGGACAATGCGGACAGCTATGAGGCTTCTTTTCCAAATGTGACAACTTGTGACGCAAGAGATGACAGTGACGGGAAAAAGTACGCTGACAAACTTCACAACGATTCTCTGGATTGGTTTCCCCATCAGCTGGCTGCTTGCGACGACGACGACGCCGCTGCTGTTTGCCACCTTGGCTTGTCTTGTCCAGAAACTCACGGGCAATTGTCACTTGACCACCTAGTGGCAGAAGTAATTCGGTCGCTGATTTAAAGTTTGCCGCAAGATTTGGCTGCGCATTTGCATCGTCATCATCTTCTTCGCTATCATCGTCGTCGTAATCATCAAAATGTTGTTCGTCTTCGTCCTCCTCGTCAGCGCTATGCAACAATTCGGCAACTGCGGCCGCTTGCAATTCATATATCTCCTTCTCATCGTCGTGTGTACCCCCGACGTGCTGTCGCTCCTCTTTAATGGATAATTGGTATTCACCTTCGCCAGAAACTCCCAGGGGTTCCTCTGTATAACAAAACAAATATTATTAGATATAAATATTATTTCAAGATCTTCATTTCTAGAAGCTTACCTTTAATTACCGTTTTCTTATCGACTTCACCCTCAACCTGGCCTCGTGCAGATTCCAGCTTTGTCTTTTTTCTGAATTTATCAAGCTTTATCAATGCCGCAACTGCCGCTGGATATTGCTCCATATCTGGTTCTGCATCTAGCCGTGTGCCCGAGTCTTTTTCGGTCTCTGGTTCTGGTTTGACATGTAGCCATAGGGATTGCTTAGCCTCAGCATCAGCTTCTTCATCGTCTGCGTCCTCATTACTTGAAATAGGATTGTAATGACAATCGTTATTATCACCTTCATCTTCATCCGAACAAACATTGTGATTGAAAAGAACCGCAGTCGACTCTAGTTCATCGCCACTCTGCATTGTTGTCTCGTCTATAGGTGCCCAAGCAGTTGACGATGAGTCCTGCTCCTGCTCAACTGGAAGTTTTTCCCGCCTACGTCGGCCATCCAACTTATCCATATTGTGAACAAGCCGCAGGTGGCGCAACAGATGATCGCGTCTCGAAAAAATACTTCGGCATTCAGGACACTGGAGAATACGACGGAGGGAAGATGGTGGAGATTGCGGATCGTGCTGCTTTAATAAATGTTTGCGCAACTGTCGAAGCTGTTGAAACTGTGTATCACACAACCTGCATCTAAGGTCTTTCTCCTCCAGATGCTTGTGCTCTCGATTGCGATGCAGACGAAGCTCAAGAATATCAAGAAATGTATCATCACAGATGCCGCACGGCAGCATCGGTTTGCTGAGTTCAGTCTGAGTGCATATATCCCTGCTGTTGGGCTTGCTCACGGCCGTACATCCCAATATGGCCACCAGAGAGCGGTATGCCTTTTCCGCATCTCGTTTGAAACGATATGCTTGGCAGGCGGCCTTGATACATGTGTCGCACATATGATGAGGCATTTTGTCGTACCGCTCGCAGGTGTAGCGCGTACATTCGTTTAATATCTGGGCAATGGTGGCGCCTTGCTCCACAGGCGCCTCATCGTAGATAAAATAGAAATCGTCTACCTCGCGAAGGCAGACGCGACAGACGCGTTCCGGATCGAACTGGTCATATGGAGCTGTGTCAGGCATTGCAACTGTATGCGTTCATGTGCGTAGTTTTACACGTTATTTGCCAAATGTTTTAAGCAAGTATTTAAATTGCATTTCGTTTGCAATGTTTATAAATTTGAGATTATTGTTTTTCTTTTTACATGTCCACTTGGGAATATTTTACTGGTCCGGCAGCACTTGGCACAAAAATGTAGCGCTTCTCACTCGGAAGTGGCAACATTATAAATTAGAGACACCAACATCAAAGTGATATAGCGTAAAAAAAAAAACAAAAATAGATTTAAAACAAAATTTTAAATATAATGTTGTGAATAAGCGATACACAGATTTGCAAAAACTCAAAACAATTTGGCATTTTGATTCAAACTTATTGTGAACATTGTCTGTCTGGTAACATTTGGCGAAACACACTTGTTGCCACATAGTGGCAGCCCCACAATATCATTAAATTGTCCCCGCGCATTTAAATATACGTTTGGAAACAGCACCGAAGATTTTTATTGCCTATAATTTTTAACAATGTTTATTTTGCACATGTACAGGATGTGAATTTACTTATTTCCTTTCCTGCTCCAATGTCCGCTATCAATGTCAATTGGCCATGTTTCGGGTCAATCCAGGCAGAGGGAAACTGTTTATCCAAGTCAATGAACACGCTCTGCAACAAGCACACTTAAGTATTGTATAAAAACGTATTATTTTCAAAGCTTACCTTTACAACATTTGCTTTGCTCTCTCCCGTAACAACAAACACAACTTCTTTAGCGTTATTGATCAGAGGAAGCGTGAATGTTATACGATTTGGAGGGGGTTTCGGTGAATCACGGATTGGAATAATCAGACGACGGTTTTCAGCCAGGGATGCAGGTTGTTCTGGAAACAATGAGCATGTGTGTCCGTCTGGACCCATGCCCAAAAGCAAGAGATCGAATTCAGGACAGCTTGAACCAAATTCGGCTATAATCCGCTTTTCATAATCTGTGGCACATTCATCTAATTGCAATGTTGTGTTTGCTTTGTAAAACTGACATTCCAAAATGCTGGGTACTTGATTTAACAACTGTGTTTTGTACGCCCAGTAGGTCGAGTCGTTGTCTTCCTCCGGCACGTAGCGTTCATCACAGAAAAAGAACTTCCAGCATTGTGTATCTTGTGGGTGAGCTACTAGGGCCTGCGTCAAGAGCTTAACAAGCGAACCACCTGTTAAGAGCAATTGGATTAAGTATTGGCATTCTTGACTTTGTGAATGAGGAGTTGCGTGATGGAAGGTCACCTTAAGTTGAGCTTATCACGCACATGCACACGCACACAATCGCGAGCACACACATGCATGGCACAAGTAGCTCACCTGAAAGGCCAACGCGAAAGGTCTTGCGATTCTCGATCGCCTGATCCGAGCATTGCTTTAACACATCGCTTAGTTTCTTGACCAATTGATTTTCCGTTTCTGCGATATTTACAGTGAAAGGACACTTTCGCTGAGTCGTCATGATTTATTTTACTTTAAATGTGCCGGGCCTTCTCTCTCGGTGCTGTATTCGAAACCTATTTTGCACTCGATTGTTTTTTTATATCAACATGCTAGAAGGCGTTGCCACACCAAATTTGTGTTGGCGTTGCCACATGTAGAAATATTACTCAACGTACTTGAACCATGCTTAAAACACCTGCCAGTGTTGTAAAACGCCACCAGTCTGTCTGTAGCCATATTGACAGCTGTCATTTGCACAAACACAAACACGCAAACTGAGGTAATTTCGTGAAATTGCGTTGTAAAATATTTCAAATAAAAGTTGCTGTGTGCGAAAAATATTATTTGTGTCGGGCTGTGAATATATTTAACCGATTTTTCGTTTGTTGGTGGCGTGTAATTGAGAATATTTGCTACGGGCGCCGATTTACACGACTGACCATTCCGCAAACAACAACAAATACAACAGCAAATTAAAACGTGTGCGTTCTGCCGTGTGGCGATTGAGTTAAGCTTGTGTGAATTGTAAGAGCAATGCCTAAGCGCGGCGGTGGCGGCGGTCAACGATACAACAACAATTCTGGCAATGGCGGTGGCAACAATGGTGGCGGAGTCGGAGGATCTCGTTTTTCCGCGCTAAAAGACTTTGATGGTAAGATTCCGTTGCATAGTTACAGTTGCTCTAAAATACTTACGGTAAATTTTCTCTTTTATAGAAGGAGAAGATCATCAGCGACGCAAGGATCGTAACAAGCGACGTGTCAGCTTTAAAACATCGCTATTTCAACAAAAAAGCGATGTAAAACTACGTCTCCAGGATGTGCGTCGCTGGGACGAGGATGATGATATGAGTGAGATGACAACCACAGTAAAGGTGCGTTTTGTCACGATCGTCTAGGTCGGAAGTCATATATAACAATTGTTATTTTCTTTTCACTATCGTAGGATCGACCTAGTTCGCGACGACGAGGTTCACCCATTCCCCGTGGCAAATTTGGAAAACTAGTGCCGAATGCAATTGGATGGTATCAAGTGACGGTAAGTGTGTTACAAAAACGACTTCAGGCTAAGCAAGTATACGATTACGATTTTATCGGGATTTAGCATTCAAGTAGTACACTGTAAATGCTGGTTCATCACATGGTGTAGTTTCTTTTCGGAAATTTATAATTGCCTTTAATGCCCTGTAAGAACCCACTTGTCTGATTTTACTTGGTATATGGCTATGGTATATGTTAGATTATTACGTCGTCTTGTTCGAAACTGTTTAAGCGCCCATATAGATATAGTACATTTTTTCCGATGAACCCAAAGAACTTTCGCGGAATAACCGGAATATCCAACCAAATATATCATAGTTGCTTAGCTGCCTGATCAATAAACCTACATAAACACGTACAGTGATTGAAGCTGATTATTTTTAATCGAATTATTAATTTATTGGCGGCAATAAAAGCAAATTGTCCCATAGTCGAAAAGTCCAACTATGATCTTGCATGATATACCATATGTACATTCGTATGTATATCATGTGAGAGCTGTTAATTATAACTTTAGCTAAAACTATGTCTCGTCCGCCTGGCGTTAAGTTTATTAATTAATATCAATCGTAAAGTGTCATTGAGTAAACAATCAATAAAAGCTTAATTAGAATTTAGACAAGCAAATTGGATTTGTCTGGGTAAAATAGTTATATAGTTCTGAAAATGATTTGTCATGATTTGCAACCATTTTCTATATTTAGTCAAATGGTATAGTTAGTTTCAGCCAAGTATTCCGAATATACACAAATAATCCTTGACCCTAAACTGATATTATGAAACTATCATGCATAGAATGAACTCAATGAGTGCGTTCCTCCATCAGCGTACTATACTGACTGTGTAGCTAAGCTGATATCTCCCCGGCCTAACGGAGCGGAGCTAAGTATAAAACGTGTGCGCGGTTTCCTTATGATCATATTGTACACACACATGCGTGTTCACTTCTAGTATAGCTATAGCTATATAGTGGTCCCGGACCAGAGTTATGGCCAGCCCATTTCATTTCATTGACGGCCGGCAAACGTTAAAGACGCACGCGCGCATTTTCGCCTTCTCTCTGGCTTTGGCTTTGGGTCTGAATCTCAAGAGGCAGCAGCAGCAGCAGCAGCTACATGTGCTTAGCTGTGCTTGGGTTATTGCGGTTCTTTTATTTATTTATTGTTGAGTTTATCGCCGGCGCTTATCAACCAACAAATATTAGTTGTCTGTCGATTAAAAAGACCCAAGGAAATTAAGTTTAAACGAGCGTGCACAAGACACAAACACTCACCCACACACACAGACACACGTTGGATTACGCACGCGCATTCCTCCTGTAACACTTAGTGAGAGAGAAAGGAATAGTGAGAAAAAGTGAGGGAGATAGAGAGACGCACAGCTTTACCAAACAGAAAGAGAGGAAAGATCTTACAATGGCTTCCACATTGGGCGCCTGGGACTATGTGATCGTGGCCATAGTTCTGATCATTTCGATCCTCATAGGATTATACTATCGTTTCGTCGGAACCAAACAGAGCACAACAACGGAGTATCTATTGGCAGATCGCTCGATGAGCGCCACTCCAGTGGCATTCAGTTTAATGGCCAGCTTTATGTCAGCCATCACCATATTGGGTGTCTCCATGGAGATCTATCAGTACGGCACCATGTTTGTGATTATAAACGTCTCGTATGTGATATCGACGCCCATTGCTGCCTATCTAATACTGCCGGTATTCTATCGCCTCAAGACGGCCAGTGTGTATGAGTATCTGGAGCAGAGATTCGGATATGCAACACGTCTGGCTGCATCTATGGCCTTTTCCCTCCAGATGATTCTGTACATGGGAATTGTCGTGTATGCTCCGGCACTGGCATTGGAAGCGGTCACTGGGCTCAGTCAAATATTTTCGGTACTAATTGTGGGCGTTGTATGCACCATTTATGCCACAATGGGCGGCATGAAGGCAGTTCTGATTACGGATATCTATCAATCGCTGCTCATGTTTGCCGCCGTCTTCAGTGTGATCATCTGTGCCTGGGTTAAGGCCGGCAGTCTGGAGGTTATCTGGCAAACAGCTGTGGATAACAAACGTATCGATTTGAGTAACTTCAGCATTGATCCTACAGAGCGACACACCTGGTTTACCCAGATACTTGGTGGCGCGGCGACTTACTTGTCCATATACGGGGTGAATCAAACGCAGGTGCAACGTCTGCTTGCGGTTCGCTCATTGCGCTCCGCTCGCGCTGCTCTCTGGTGGTGTCTACCCATACTGTGCCTGCTCAGCATCAGTACATGTTTCTCCGGATTATGCATCTATTGGTATTATCGTAACTGTGATCCTGTGCTCGAGGGACGTGTCAGTTCGCGTGATCAGGTGATGCCACTATTTGTGGTAGACACCATGGGCGACTATACCGGTCTGGCAGGACTCTTTGTCTCTGGTATCTTCTGCGCTAGTCTTTCGACAATTAGTTCGGCTATTAGTTCCTTGGCGGCAGTTACCCTGGAGGATTACCTTAAACCCCTAATTCGTTGCTGTGCCAAACGCAACCTTAACGATCGCCAAACCTTGTGGTACTCCAAGCTACTATCCGTATTCTATGGCGCCCTCTGCGTTGGCATGGCCTTCTTGTCCGGCACCATTGGCGGCCTGTTGCAGGCAGCGCTCTCCATTTTCGGCATCATTGGTGGACCTCTACTGGGTCTCTTTACGCTGGGCATGTACGTTACGTCGGCGAATCAAAAGGGCGCACTAAGCGGTCTCCTGTTGTCGTTGGCCATCTCCTTTTGGATTGGTTTTGGTCAGCCAAAGCCGCCTATACACAAGTCTCGATATGTCAACAGAAGGTTGTCCCATTAATCAGAGCTACGCACGTGATATATTCCATCCGAACCGAGTTCGCTCGGATGCCACATCGGATGAGCAATACTTCTATTTATATCGCATCAGCTATATGTGGTATGCCGCATTGGGATTCCTTATTGCCTTCTTTGGCGGTTGGCTGTTCTCATGGATCGCTGCCGTCTTCAAGTGGGACAGCAATCGACATATCTACCAGGATGCTGAGTGCACGCTTATAAAGCATGATCTCTTCGTACCGCCCATTTCAAAGCGACTGCAACGTCGCCAAATGCCACGCCTTGTGGTCACCACCACTACCAGCAGCAGCAACAGTAGCGAGGGCAGTCGAAGAGGTTCCACGAGGCACGAGGCCACTGCGCCGCCATCCGAACACTTCCCCCAGGATATTGTTGCAAACAAACAACGATCTGTAGCGTAATTAGTGCTATCGATAGTACCGATACCGATAGTACTATTGCATAGATGAAAGTTAAGCTAGTCTTAAATGTAATAAATTGATCTGATCGAAGCGCGGAATTAATTTTTTTTTTAAATAACTATCAAACCTTAATTAAGTAGCAAAATTTGTAAAGTATTTTTAAACTTTAAAACACATAAAACCCATTAGTGATGATGATAGCGAAAACTTATGTATATTGTGGGTAGTATTATCTCATACTCGGATTCGTTATTCATTTCCTGTTAAAAAAACAAATATGGCTGATGCTGATTAAGAATGTACTATATAGCATTGTTTATGGTCTGGTATTTGTTTCCTTCTGTGACCTGCTACGCTCATTCTAATAAATACAATAGATCATTTATTGTTTTTATTAAAACTATGTCTAAGAAGGAAGGGAAACCTTCGTTTATTTTGATTTCTTTACTCGGAGTATATTGCTTTCTTTATTGATATCAACGATTTTACTTGCTTATAAACTATGCACAACCGAGTTTAGTAATCGGTGTAAATAGAAATTATAGTTCAGAATCGGATGACTTTTCGTTGGATTCATGTGTGTTTTACTACCACTGCTCACTTATCTGGCTTGTTATCGTTATCAATCGTTATCGTCGTTAGTTGTTTTCATGGTGATGGCGGTGGCGGAGCACGATTCTCGTTGGCCTCGTAGAAGTTACGTCCCGACGCCAAATGCCAGAGAGCAAGCAGACGTGTTAGTTCTCTGTAGCTGAGCGTTTGTAATTCCCTTTTCTCGGATGTCTGAACACCAGCTGCACGCAGCTCCTGAACAATGGTATCGAAGAGACCGGGACGCTCTTCGGTGGGCTCCACCTCGATAGGTTTCTTGGCGGCAATCACCATGTGCGGTAATTCGCGTGCTGTTGGCTGCTCTTCCACAGAGTCCAGTGAAACAAGCGGCTCATCATCGTTGGTCATTGGTATCGCTTGGGTCACGGCCAGGAGCAGCATGCTCCCCATATAGATACAGAATTTCATTATACTTTTGTTGGATTTTCGAATCGTTTTGGTATTTTCGTTCTGTTCTTTGTACTTTTTTGTGTCTTTACTGTTCTCTTGCCGAGCGTCGAGTTTGCACTGAACCGACACAGCGTAGAACTTAAAAGCCATCGGCGTCTGTTGATCGCAGCAATATCAACCCCTTCGCGCACCCGCCCCTTTAGCCCGACCCCGCGCGGACCCTAATCAATGGCATCGTAAGGGGCTGGGGGCGGCAACGGCGATGTGTTCCAATTTCTGCTTTCTATCACTCACCATGTGAGCAACCCCCTCCCGGGCCTCTCCCACTCACCCTATCTCGAATCGCGCACCCCGAGAGCGTCATCATTTGTGTGTTCCCTGTTGACTTTAGGGTCGATCTTGTTGTGATGTTTAAATTGTTTTATCTATGTACATATAAGCAAGCTGTGTGCACTCGAAATACGCACACACACAGTTGCAAAAAATAATCAAATGTTTGTGTGCAAATACATATGTACATATTTAGCGTAGCCGTCGGTCTTCCCCCCTTTTTTGCATTTTCTTTAATTGCTTTTTGTGCGTCGTTGATTTGATTTTTGTATCTCTTTGTTTTTTGTTGCTTGATTTAATAAAGACAATTTCTGTATTTTCTATAGGCAAGGCAAGAAGCAAATGTGTGTGGGTGTGCTGGCAAATTATAAAATTAAAGTTGTTTAATTAAGTAATGTTATCTTTATTTTGAGAAATGTTGCCAGACAAAAATGAAAATATTCATTGCATGCGTTTGGGCTGAGTATGACTGACGACTTGGAACGTTACGACATGCATGACATGCCGACTGTGTACTGTGCTCTGTGTTGCGCTGATCTGGCAACGCTGTCTGTTAACGGCACTTAACGAAGCGCGCGCGCGCATTGCGGATATTACAACATGCACGTTTGTTTTGATTGATAATTGTACATTTATTGCAGCTGTTTATGCTATTTGTGTGCGCATGTATGTATGTATGTGTGTATCGCTGCATAAATGAATTCACGTATTTCTCTTGTATGTTTGTTTATTTATACCATACGTATGTATGTGTGTGCAAGCAAACGACGTTAAGTACTTGTTGCAAATTAATCAGATAACAAGCACAATCAAACGCAATTCTTGAATTGACTTATAAATTGTGTGCATAGTATACAAAAGTATGTGTGGGTACACATACAAACATACGAATGCAACAAGAACCCTGGGGCAACGATCTAAACAAATGAAATAAATAATAATCACAAGACCATTTAATGCAATCATCACTAGATAATTAATGCGATTAGTGAAATTTGAAACGCATTAAAGAAGGCTTTTTAGTTTATTTTTGGTTTTTAATACTCTTTGTTATCATTAAAAAGGGGGTGATGAGTAATATTTCCGAAATAAACGTCTGCTTCTTCTATGATTAAACTGAACATTGAAAAACCTATTGATCATGAGAAATTGTTATTTGATTAGTAATTCAATTAATCGAGTGGTCGAAAATGTAATTATTTTATAGCTCTCTCTGGCTCTCTCTCTGTCTCACTCTCTCTCGTATTATATCATTAAAATTCCTTGTACGATTTTGGAATTGTTATTGAAAATAGTAAACAATAGGGAAGCGCAATGAAATTGTTTCTTTGTTTTTAGAACACAACACAACCGGAAAAGATGTATAAATCTATAGATATATTATTATTACAGTGATTGTTTTAAATGTGTATTTGTATAATTCAATTGAATCGTCGCTTATTGTTGTGTGCATACCAATTGACGAGGTGCTCAAAACATGTTTCACATCGCACTGGATTATTATAATATATATTTGTAAATATGTATGTATGTATGTAAATTGAGTGCAATGCTAACCAGAATTGAATAAGATGGCATAACTGATATACCCTCTAAAAAAAAGGGGCCGACTATGTGCGACTTGGACTAATTGCAAGTGAAGTTTGTAGATTTCTCGTTACAAAAATTTATTTTCTTTAAATTGTATAAGGAAATGCTCTGAGATACTCCTACTGGGTATCTCCCAGTCGTGCTATTAGTGCTTGTTTACCTGTAAACTTTGTTTTTTTTTTTCTTATATTGTTATTTTTCATGAAGTGCGACCGAGTGCATTAACTTGCCTTACACACAGACACGTGCTCAAACGTCCATTGACAAACGCAAGGTTGACGCTTAGTCACCCTTTTATCTTTCATTTATTTTGTGTTTTTCCCTTGTTGTATGAGTGTGTGTGTGTGATGTGCTCTATTTCCAGATTTGTTGTTATTCTTTAAAGCAAACACCCACGAATCGGGCAGGCAAGAGAATTGGCCCTAAAACTTGACTCAGGGCGGCAATATAGAACCCTCTCCTTAACCTAAGTCAGTGCGTGTAAAGACGTCAGTGCTGCGTGCTTTCCCACTCTTTTACCCCTCTCTTTCTCTAGGCTGTGCAATGGCATCTATCTCGCGCGCGCGCGCTCTCCCTCTGATGTCATCGCCAAGCAATGCGCGAATGCGTGTGCAGCTGATTGCCGGGCAAAGCCGTGGACTGTTGGAGGAGACTGTGTCTATGGGGGAGGAGAGGTCAGGTGGGCTTATCGCACCGGCATATTAGTTTCGTCTACGCTTCTGAATTTCGCTGGGTTTGTTTATTTGTAGACAAAAACAAGGCAACAAATACGTTTACATAAATTGAAAAAAAAAAAAATTAGTTTATTTTCCACAAGTGAAACTTTCCTACGGTACTAAAAAGATCTGGCAACAATAACGAATTCTTATGCATTGTTTAACCTATACACACTCGTAAAAAACACACACACACACACATACATGTACACTCACACAAATGTTTCGTTTGACGAATATAAAAAAAATATAAAAAACTCGTTAAGAAAGTTATATAAAACTATATATACACAAGCGACGAATCGGAAATAATTAAGGGTATTATCGATAAATAATGATCCTTCGTCTCTAATCCTCTGCAGGTTCGTTTGTTGCTGTTGCTGTTGTAGTTGTTGTTCTTGTTGTTGTCACCGTTGTTTGCTTGCTGGAACCACCTGCACCCGTTGTTGTTGTTTGTGTTAGCGTAAAGACACCCGTGCTGCCCACATTATCCATGGGTTGTGCTATAATGGTTGATGTGGTGCTCTGTTAAGGGATGGGTCACAAAAGGGATTAGTCTCTCTCGCTTGCTGTATAATCTTGCAGATCAATTATTCACTTACGCCATTCTTGGTCTCCTCAGGGCTCCAGGAGCGCTTATCATCCAAATCCTTGGAGCAACAGCCGCCCATTTTAATTCAGTCTCTGTATCTGTAAATGTAACCGTGTCTAATTGGCTTTCCTCGCCTGTCTCTCCACAGAGTGTGTGTGTTGTTGCTTAGAGCTTGCACGGCTGTCAGCGAATGCCGCTCCGTTTGCCGGTGCGAGTTTGTTAGCCAGTCCCATTGACGACGCCAGCACTCGCCGTCGCAGTCGCAGTTGACGTCGACGTCGACGTAGTGCTCCCAGTGCCTGTCATCAGTCATATCAATATTATGTAGTTGCTGTTCTTGTTCTTATTGTTGTTTTTCACAGTTTTTAATACGAAATACATGTGTCTCAGTGCTCTCGTATTCTCATTGTTGTGCACAAAGCACGATTTATATAGTAGACTTATTATATGCACTTAATATTGTATATAATTCGTATGCCCCACTCCCACTCCCAGTTCTATCCTATGCTCTCTCTCTCTCTCTCTCTCTCTGACTACTCAATCTCAATATCGCTGGCAATCGCCGTCGCGCGATGCGTCGTTGCTCTCGAGGAGTAGCAACGTTTCCCTCCCTTGAGCGTAGGAGTCATCGTCTTTTTTAGCAAAGAGATTCATGAAAGAATATGAATGTATATATATGCGAGTGTGTGTGTGTGTGTGTGTAAACACTTGTTTTGTAGCCACTCTTTGCGTCTGCTCAATTTGCTTTGATATCAGCTAAGTACACACATACATACATACATATACACATATATATATATATATAGAATCATAAAAGAGACAACAACTGGATGAAACACTCACGCATTATAATCAAATTACTTATCAAGTCTCGATAGATACCGATACCGATAACGACCGACCGACCCCCCATTACTAACAAAGCCATGCTTAAGCCCATCGATATCGAAGCCAATATGTCGATAGGCTGTAACGGTAACGGTAGCGATAAGTTAGCCTAATAGATACATTTATCGCTCATCAAGCAAAGCGCAGTAAATTAAAAACGAATGCGGGTTAAGTAGCTGCTCAGCCCCCCGTAGCCAGCACACGAGACAGTTTGGTTTTTATCTAATGGGCACACACTCTCATCGATATACTCCATATGTGTGCATACATACATATGTACAATGTGTTCAGGTATTATCTGCACTGATGCTGATTAGGCGGAACATCGTAGCTAAACTAGATTAATCGATATACATTCATACATATACTATGTGTGTGTGTGCCTCATCAATGCGTCTTTGATTTTGTGGAGGAGGAGGAGGAGGAAACGCGTATGCGTCATATATACTACATATATAATCATAATCAACATGATATGCTCATAATTAAATCATGGACACTTGAAGATAAGCGCACCCAAAAGTAATTAAAGCACAATGGGAGACCCAGACGAGTCACCAGGCAAAAAATAAAATAAAAGCGGAATTGGTATGCAAATATTGAGTAATTGCGAGCGGAGCACGTAACACAGCCAAGGAATGTGTGTGTGTGTATAATGAGAATATCAGCACAAATTATACCATATGCATTTGTATGTGTGTTTTATGTGTGTGTTTGCACTAAATAGAACACATACAAGAGCAGAGCGAACGGCACGGAATGTGGAGCGGGTAAATAACGATAAAATGCCACAAAAGACAGGGTATCATAAAATGTTTGCAGACAGTTAAATTGTAAGAAATTTCAACTATCGATAGTTGTATTATTCATACAAGTTTTTAGCTCGAAAAAACACAGTTCAAATATGCATAAGAAACCCAGTCATAGTTGCCACAATTTTAAGTTGAAATTAAGTGAATTTGAACAACAAGATGATTAACTCCCTTTGATATCTTGTTTAATCTTCATCTTCTTGTTTTGTTTTCTAGATACACAACGGTCAGATCTATGACAAGGAAACGCTGGTGCGCTCCCTGCTGGCTGCCATGTCGCCACACTCTTTCGTACCACAATATTGGCGCGCCGAACGGAGTTGCGTCATCTTCTTCACGGATGACTTCGAGGTGGCCGAGAGGATACAGCAGCTGGGGCGGCACGCACAGCTTCCGGATGGTTTCCGATTGATGCCACGAGTGCGCAGCGGTATACCATTGGTGACCGTCAATGATGAGATGAAGGCCAAACTGAAACAGGTCATGTCCAAGCGATATAATGAACAGACCAAGGCACTGGATCTATCCAAGTTTCATACCGACCCCGATTTGAAGCCTATCTTTTGCCCACTGTTTCGTGGAATCGTTATGGGAGCAGCACTCGATATAATCAGCGAATATATACCCAATCTGGAGGCTATCAATCTCAGTGATAACCAAATGTCCACTGTGGAAGCGTTTAAGGGGGCCGAAAAGCGTTTGCCCCATCTAAAGATAGTCTATCTGGGCGATAATAAGGTATTATGCATATATTATAATTTACTTTATTCAATTATTAAATGCTTTTCTTTTGAAACTCAGCTTACCTCGCTGGCGCATCTCATGGTCTTTCGTAATTTGCCCATTGTCGAGCTGGTCTTGCGCAATAATCCCGTCCGCTTGCGCTATAAGGATCCCCAGCAATTTGTCAGGTATACTATGATCTAAACATCTGTTTCTTCCGCCACATTCAGCGCGAGATGTAGTCAACATTCAGCAGCAGCAGCAGCAGGAGTGAATCCTCGTCGTGGGAGATGTGGAAACAGGGAAAAAATTAGCTAATTGTCACAACTGTTGGATACCGCATCTTGTCGGCAATATTTCCAATTTTTGTTTCCCTAAACTGATTTCATTTTCTGTTCTGCTGTATTGAATTTTTTTTTGTGCTGCGTGTTGTTTACGAGCGATCACCCTGCAGTTTCGAATTCTCAATCCGCTGCGATCTTTATGTAAATAACTCCTTGCAAGGCATTGAAAAAAAGCAAATGCATTTGATTTGTTCAATTAAATTCAGTCTGAAAAGTAGATGGGCAAGTAAAGTGGAACCGAGTTGTTGGCAGTGCCGAAAAAAAAAAAAATATAAAAAAAGAAACAATATTGAAAAAAAATAAAAATAAAATAAAAAAGATACATAAAACAAATATATAAAAAAAAAAAAAAAAAGAAGTACAAGAAAAATACAAACTCCAAACAAATCGTAAAGCTCACGTTACAATTGATTTAACTGCAAAACTTGCGACAGTACGGCAACACTCTACAGGACACATGACATACGACTCGACGACTGCGTGTCGCATTTCCACTATGCAGGCAAACATGCAGCTGCGTTGGCCCATACAAATTGCCATACAAAGCAACCCATATGAGCGCAAGCGTATGCATTTGCGCATGAACGACGCACGCACGCATTGCTGCACACACACAGACACACGCACGCATGCGCGCTCTGCTGAGGCCGGCTCCAATTTTGTGAGGCGTAGCCAGATATTTCAGAAATTGCGTAGTGTTGTTGTTGTTGTGTTCTGTTGTTGTTGTCGTTGCACTTGCGGTAGCGTTAGAATTTGCTGATGTCGGCTTTATAATTAAGTTGGATGCGCGCGCCGGACATACAAAATGTTCAGCTATACACACACACACACACACACGTACACAAACCACAAACGATGACACCTTTGATGACTTTTAGACGTGATGACGATAACGATAACTAAACGAGTTGGACTGACACCCACACACATGTATGCATAAACAAATGTACACACACACACACAAACACTCAATATGCTGGCAAAAAGCGGCCGCGTACAAAGCGAATCAGCTGACTTGCGCTTTCTTGCAAGCCCTTTCATATTCTATATAAGATATTTACTATCTTGTATTTGTTGATGGGCAGTGGGCGTGTGTTTTGCCTGCGGATGACGCGCACATCAACACAAACGAAACCAAAACAAATTCGTACAATTGAAAATGTTGCAGCAGTTAGCTTTTGTGCGACTTCGTTTGGAGTTAATTGACGAAAAAATGTAAAAAAAAAAAAAAAAAAAAAAAGAAAATGAAAATACAAAAAATATAAAGCGCTGTTCAAAAGCTCAGTTCACTTCTTAAAAAATCGTTATATTTATTTATGAAAGTTACCAAAACTACAAATGCATCTGCTTGTTCAGCAGCTAAAAAAAGCAATGAAAATTATCTTTAAAAACGTTTTTAGTTCGATAATATTGAAATGATTTTAAAGTGGCGAAGAGTGTGGTTCGAGATAGCAGGATGATCGCATACTACAGGCACGGCCAAGATGATTTTATTTAAATTTATAATTGCATTTGACATGTGAAAACGCGCGGGCACACACACACACACACACACACACATGTAAACGTGTGTATGTGTTTGCCAATATTATATCTATACAATACTAATGCCATTATAAATCGGCGGCATATCCAACTGACAACCTATTTACAGCGAAGTACGAAAGAAGTTTCCCAAACTGATGAAACTGGTAAGTCCCGATTTGATGAAGACACACAAATCAATTTGTGATATATGACTCTTACTTTTTGCTCCCTTTCGAAGTTTTGTAAAAAAGAATAAGTTCGAATGTTAAAAAAAAAAAACAAAAACAAATACTAATGCAATTTTATTGAACTTGTTCGGTGCGTTCAGAAAGAGAGTTTGATGATCGTGTTCTGTTGATAGCATCTTTTGTTAATTTCATTCAATAATCCATATGGACATATAGGATGGAGAAACATTGCCGCCCCAAGCCCACTTCGATATGAACGAATCGGCCGTCCTGCCGCCGGCAAAGGCCACCTTCTTATGCGACACCGCTGGAGCCGACGTTGTGTGTCAGTTCCTGGAACAATATTTCATCATATTTGATTCGCCAAACCGGCAGGCACTGCTGGATGCCTACCATGAGCACGCCCTGCTCTCAATGTCGATGCCCAATGTCAGTCAGGCGGGAAAGCGGTGAGTTGCGTAACGAGAGCGCTAAGTCGCGAAGTATTAGTCTGTAACCTTATATTCTTTTGCAGATTGAACAATTTCTGGAAATTCAATCGCAATCTGCGTCGCATCGTGAGCAGTGAGCGCGATGATTTACGCACTCGCCTGCTGAAGAGCGGTCGCCTCGCTTGTGTGTCCACACTGGACGAGTGGCCGCGCACGCTGCACGAGCGTCGTACCTTCACTGTCGATTTAACCATTTTTACCGTGAGTACATGGAACAATGGACCCACATTTCTAGCTGCTTAAACTGATCTGCCCTTTTTTTCCAATGCAGCCACAAATGATTGTCTTCACCATAACGGGACTGTTCAAGGAAATAACTGGAGATTCCGATAGCGGGACACCCATTGAAATGCAGAGCTATGAGCTGCGCCATTTTATGCGCACCTTTGTGGTAGTGCCACAAAACTCTGGTTTCTGCATTCGCAATGAGACCATATTCATTACAAGCGCCTCAATGGAGCAGACGCGCGAGTTCAAGCGTTCGCAACATCAACCAGCGCCGGGAGCTGCAATTACGCCGAACAACACCGCCGCGATCGTTGACACATCGCTACAGAGTCGCTTGCAACAGGGTCAGGCACCGACGGGATCAGTTGCCCTGCTGCCGTCGCCGACACAGCCGAGCTTGGGTCTGGCCGGAGCAGCGACTGCAGGGCCAGTGGCTGCACCGGCGGGTGCAGGAACAGAAGCCGCAAGAATGCAAATGGTGCAAGCGATGAGCGCGCACAGTCAAATGAATGGCGAATGGAGCCGCAAGTATGTTGACCCTCCAAAATACTTTTATATATATCTGTTATATAGAGCCTATCTTTATGTTCAATGATCGTTATGATTGCAGATGCCTCGAGGAGACGAATTGGGATTTCAATCACGCCGCCTTTGTGTTCAACAAACTGTTCAAAGAGAATAAAATACCACCAGAGGCCTTTATCAAATAAAGTGGCCCAACTGCAGCAACAGCAGCAACAACAACAACAACAACAAAAAAAATTAAATAGCAAAATTGTAATAATACACCACAGAAGATATGAATCTATTGTGTCGAAATTCTATTGTATCATCGTTTGTTCATAAGCTTGTTTGTTCAACCCACACACACACATACACTTTTATGTATAGTTAAGGCGCTTACACTAATAAGCGTAAGATTAAACCCACACACAATCACACATAAGTATGTATAAGCTCAAACATATATATTGTTAACATTAGTTTTTCCATAAACAATTAATATATAGCTTAATTTACACGCTTCTTTTACATATACGCTTCGGCAACGTTTCGCATCCGATGTCAATTTTCATATCAAAAATCATAACTGCACTCCTATATTAAATAATGTGTGCACCCCATGGATACATCCCCAGTTTGTAGTTTTTTAAATTAAACGTCGCAAGAAAGACATTGCCGAAGTGTGTAGAGTTCACAAATATCGATTGTCGGCCTTATAGACCAATCCATAATATAAATATATATATTTTTAGTAGAGTATATGTAAATGCAGATATCGAAAAAAGAAATATGAAATCAAAATCAAAAAGATTTTAACCTGTAAAAAAAAAAACAAGTTCATTAGAAAATGTTCAAGCACATGCACTAATAAACAATAATTGTAATTTTTATATATTGCTTAACTCTATGGTTATGGCATTTACATTTATATACATATAATTGTACATTATAGATATGTACATTTATTATGTATTTATCTTTTTGTTTTTTGGTTTTCAAGTTGCAATGTAACATTTTTTGTATGGCAGAAAGCAATGAGATAATAATTAAATAAACATATATATTTAGGAAATCACAACGACCACAAACAAGTAAATATACATTATATTTAAGCTTATTTTTCATATTAAATATATCACATTTAATTCATGCGATTGTAATTGACAACAGTCTTATTTCAAACTGTGTACCTTTTTAGTATATCTTTCAATCAAGCCCAGTGCAGCCATGCCGAGAAGATAACTAAATCTGGCCGCATTGGGTTTTCCCTAGAATTCGGAGGACACATTGGTGAATTTAATAGGGATGCCGTAAATGTATCAAAATATCGATATATTGAATGATATTTTTTCAAATCAATATATTTATATCGCGATATTGGTTTTGGCGATCTATCAAATATCCGATATTTTTTTGGGATATATATACATAATACACATACATAATAAGTCCACATTAAAAGGCTTGTCACCGCACGAGGGCTTTGAAAATAGCGAACTTAAATTATATCTAAGCTTGCCGCAATATCCTTGCGAGACCAATCCTCTATCGGTCTGGAACTCACATAAGGCTTCTATGCCACAATTGTCAAAGGTCGCCGCAAAGTATCTGATTTCTCCGAGAAGTTCGGTACCTTCGGAGCGACTTGCTTCGGCAATCAAATGTGTTGTATGTGACACACGTAATCGTATGACGGATTCTCACATCATGCAACGTGTATTTTTTAAATCTTTAAAATCCAAGTATTGGAATATTTATTAATTTAAGCAGTTAACTAAGATTGAAATGAGTTTTAAAACATTTTTATTTTGTGTAAATTACATACATAATGCTTTTATTTTGACTAAACTTTAAAGTTTAAAATGATCAAATATGTACATTTATTTAATTATTAATGGACCTGACTGCTATAACTAACTCCCACTCTTAATTAATTCACACTTAATATCAAAAGACGTACCGGTCAGTGCATATAAATTCAACTTTTTGTAAAAGTTTCCAGAATCTATCATCATTTCAGCAAAATGCAGTCAGTTAAAATATATAATAAAATAAAAAAAAATAAATAAATAAAATACACGAATAACAAACACTGAAAACCGACTCTTTTTAACTAATACAACTTCATAATATATATATTATCACAAATAAGATTTTAATATTATTATTATATTTTATTTATATAAAAAAAATATAAAAAATAAAATATTTTTTTATTTCCCCAAGCAAGCAGTTCCACTGCATTACCGACTTCTTGCCTAAAAATCGCGCACTGTTAAATTCGAGTGACGGCATTTTTTTTGAATTAGCGCAATGTGGCATTTTGAAACGGATTCAGTTTTCCTTTGTCCCTTATGACCCTACCCCCACAAGCTGACAGTGTGTGCACGACGATCCCGGCAGGGGGTCAAAGTTTTCGTCAGTTTTCTCAAAAAC
The DNA here is from genome assembly GCA_018904105.1 of Zaprionus tsacasi. NCBI lineage: Eukaryota > Metazoa > Arthropoda > Insecta > Diptera > Drosophilidae > Zaprionus > Zaprionus tsacasi. Next base: position 796,075 of record JAEIFR010000003.1, on the reverse strand, counting down.
TGAAAAGTTAAAATGGAAAATTAGAGTTTTTCCGTTTCAGAAAAGCCGCAGCATCGTGTGTGAGCGAGGGTTTCCCGCAAAGTTGCAAATTATGGTCTGTACACGGGCCCAAAGTGCAAAAGAGAGGGGAAACCAACTCTGTGTTTGCCGAATTTTCGATAAAACAGGTGAGCGTTATGTTTTTCAAATCTTTGCAAACTGTTTATTGTACTTTCAAGCACGCTCAGTAAAATTTCCAAGTTCGTTCCTTCACGGGCATGCCCGAAAAGCGCAAAAATTGTAGAGTATCTTTCATTTTTAACCCTAGAATTTCCCCTGGAATTTGTTGGGAGGGACCAATTGGGGAATTTAAGCCTTGTGGGCCTTTTCTACTGCTTGTTTTGAGACCTCTATGTGTTCTCTGCTTAGTGGCTGTAGTCTCCAATGCACTGCTTGCTGTTTATGTTAGACATGGTTTGTGTAATAGATGAACTGCTTGGCAAGCGGTATTAGTTAGTTTCAAAACCAATAACCGCTAGTGATGAGTTGTACTTGCGATGCCACCGTGCGACAGATGGCGCCAAAGAGATCGCGTTGGCTGCACGTTGCGATTCAAATGTATTCGCTGTGTGTCAGAAAGGATTGACACAAGACTGAAACACTCCTTGACCCTTCACCTTCACATTGTACACATGTGTACATATGCAATGATTTTAATACCCTTCTTTGGCGGCGTGAATAAGCTTGGGCCAAACAATGGGAGGCACAACAAAAAGCTTTTCTAGTTTCCTCCTGGCCACTCGCACAGCTGGCAATCGGACGGCTGGCTAACTGGTTGGTCCTTAGCTGCCCGTATGAACTGGTCGGTCAGCCGGCCACGATCGCGGTCACCCGTTTTGGTGCTGTCTCTGTGCGGGGTGTGAAGCTTCGCTGTCGCAGCATCCCACAGGCACAGGGCAGGCCGACATCCCGTTTCCCGCGCAGCTGTTTCTTGCGGTGCGAAGATCCCTCTCAACAATAGATCTCATTCCCTTTGCTCCCATTGACAGGCCTGGACCAGTCCCGGCCACTGGTCATCGTGCTTTTGTTATTCATAATTAGCCAAATTCTTTTGTTGCAACAAAAGATTGTTGCTTCAGGTTCCGCAAGCTTTGCTTACAGCTGCCAATGTCAAAAATGAAAAGTCGAAACGTAAAACGAGTCGAGAATAACGGTCAACAAGGAATCTATTCACATTGCAAATATTAATTAATCTCTTTGCAGCAGAAGAATTCGCACAGTAAATTAACACACACAGCTAGCATATGCGCCCTATACACACGCGTATTTGTATGTACACAATACATTATGTACTTGCCTGTGTGTGTGTGTGTGTAGTTTAAGCGCCAGCCAACCAAGTGTCGTTAAGCTGCACTCACTCACCCAGCCAGACACTCGCCCTCGCATCTCACTCACACTGAGACAATCGCAAGTACTCCCACCACACACGCATTCCCATTCTACCACATATACATATTCATGCCACTGCCGTCTCTGTCTCTGTCTCGCCACATATGTATGTATGCCCACCACAGCCCACACGCAACAGAGAGAGAGGCAGGCATTGCACATGCACGTGCTTTTTGCTTTTGCTTTTGCTTTTGCCATTGCTTTTGCACTGCTTGCAAATTGCATTTTGCCCATTGACGGTTCTCTGCTGTTGTTGTTGCTGCTGTAAATGGCTTCGCTGCGTTTACCGATTGGACCGATTGTTGTTGTTTTTGTTGTTGTTGTGGGGTACAGCAACAAAATGGCCGTTGCGTTTGTGTTTGCTTTTCTACGCTGGCATGACTGTTGCTGTTCACCGTTGTTGTTGTGGTTGGAGAGGCCATAGTCGGAAAGCGTAGTAGAAAAAGCGTAGTAGGCGCCCAATGTCAGAGCGCCAATTGTGCGCTGAGAGAGCGCAAAAGCAGAACAACAAAACATGCCTGTGTTACTCTCCCACTGAAACTCTCTCTCTCTCTCTCTCTCTCTCTCTCTTTGGGCTGACACTCTCTTTTGCATGCCCAATCGTACGCTGGCGCTGCCTACCATAGAAATGTGCTGTGCTTTGCTGTTGTTGTTCTTGTTGTAGCTTGGCTTAATTTCGCTTTGCTTTTCGCATTTTGCGTTTTGTCGTATTTTCGATTTAAATTTGTTGCGCATCTGCTGTCTCGCACGCACACTAACACACACATACGCACACGCATACAGGCGAACAGCTGCCAGCAGCGCGTGCCAAGCTGTGCTGCTGCTGCTGTTGTTGTTGTTCTCGGTGTTGCTTTGTTCTTGATTTTTGCGTAAATTAGTTGCAACTAATCAAAACACTGCAGCAATGGCCGCCTACGTGCCAGTGTGTACACATGTATTCGCATATGCGGTATTTAATTGCGTATACATAAACTTTAACTGTTTATGCGCCGCGTAAGCAGTATTAAATTTATTTGCATTTTCGACCGCGAGAGGTGTATCCCTGCACTGGACACACTGCACTGCAAGGGCCGATCGGGACATTCGGGACAGACAGGGCAGCGCATTGCCTGACAAAAGTCAATGATCGCACGGCTGTCGGGGCTGCAAATATGTGAACAGCCGCCACTGGGAGGGGGAAACGATCGCAGAGGGCAGAGCAGAGGGGGAGCTGAACGGGGGGACGGGGTTATGGAGGTTCTACGAGAACGTAAAAATCGCAATCAAGCGCTAAGGATCAGCGCAGTGGGATGGGACGGGGAAGGTAGCATAATCCGGCTGTTGCAGGATCAGAACACGCAGCGAGGACGAGAGGATTCGCTCGTTCACTCGAAACATTTTCGGCAATTACCGAAAAATAAAGAAGCGAATTAATGCCAAGCGCGGAGCCAAGCGAGGAGCGAGGGGTAAAGGACAGCCGAAAAACACACACACGGGACGAGGACACAAAAAAGGAGACTGCGCAAAAAAAAAAATGCAAAAAAAAGTTTGCACCTGTCCAGCAACAACAACGCAGCAGCAGCAACGGGACAACAGCAGGGCAGGACAAAAAAAAAAAAAAAAAAATAAACGCGAAATTAAGGATAAGCAGTGCAAGGAAGGATCAAGCAGGCCAGCGAACAGGCAGGCAGGCAGGGAGAGAGGTGGCAGGCAGGCAGGGAGCAGGAACAGACCGCGCGTGCCAATTCGGGGCCCACTAAAAATTCCAGCTTAATTTCGCGAAAGGTGCGCAACGCTGTCGCCGTCGCCGTCGCTGCAGCTCCCCCTCTACCTACCAACCTACCCGCTGCAGCTCGTGGGTGCTTCGCATTGGTGCAGTTGCTTTGTTCCCATTCCCGTTGCCAGAGAGTCCCGGTCTTGCCAGTTGCCTGATCCTGTGCTCCCTGATCCCTGCTCCCTCTGTGTGTTCCCCCTGCTCTCCTGCTCTGCTGACTTTGTCTAAGCTTTGCGTGCCGCTGGCTTTTTGTTCGCTTCTTTCTCCTGCCTCTGCGCCTGCCTCATGCCTCTGCTTCTGTCTCCTGCTCCTGTCCCTGCCCTGGCTCCTGCCTCCTGCTCCGTGCGGCGTCTCATTGTTATGCATTTTAAATATGAATTTTTTATTACCTCCAGACATGCAACGCCTTGCAGCAGTGCCTGTCCTGCTGTCCTGGCATCGGCGATCCTCGTTGTCCCACTAAATGCTCGTTAATTCGTGGCGTTAATGAGCATGAGCGCCCAGGGCGCTCGACACTTGGGTGGCCCGCAACGGAACGCTCTGCAGATGTCTCGATCCATGCCACATGCCCCTTGCCTCTTCCTCTCTCTCTCTTCCACCGTCCTCGACTAGATGCCGCAATTATAGACTGACTAGCTGCCTAGCAACCTCCCCCTCCCCCCGCAATTAATTGCAATTAACACTCAGCGGGAATTAATTGAGAGAGGAGCGAAAGGGTATCACGAGTCGCCACAGTGCCAGGATAAATGGCTCCAACACTTCCCTAATTCGTTTATGCGTTTCCATTTAAATGATGAAGCTGAGGGGGGCAAGACGAGGCGCCTGCAGCGTTTCCAGGAACAGAGAGGGAGATAGATGGTAAGCCGGATTCATAACTACAGTTGACAGCGGGAAAATAGTCGGAAAATTGTGATTATAAATGCTTTTCGCTTTTCACTCTTCGCATTTCCCTTTTCAAGTTTCCGGCTTAAGTTTTTTTCTGTTTTATTTTTTTTTTGCTTTCGCCTTCTTAGCGTGTACTTTACCTTAATTCCCATATTTATTTCGCATTATATACAGTTAACCGTTATTATCTGTGTATTTTGTACTTAACAACGTATTATGTTGGTATTTTCCATTTAACAACGTCTTAACTAGGTATATCCGTATTTGCATTACATTTTTCCTGAACTTTTATTGCATTTTTAATTTTTAGTTCTAGTTCTTTAAGATTTGTATCTAAATTGAGCAATTTCAGCTAAAACTCACTTTTACTTAAGATAACTCGAATTTCACTATAATATCTACACTTATTCCTCACATATCTACACTAAATTTGTATTTTATTTTTGAAATAATAATAATTTATTTGTACTATGCACTTTGATCATTGAAAAAGGCAAAAATAAAGGCTAAAATAAGAATATGTTTTATATTTCATTTTTTATAGGTAGGTTATCAGAGGCGTAGCCACAAGCGTTCAATTAAAAAGGGGAGCGGCATAATTAATATGCAGTTTGGACACAGAGCGACGAGTGATAAAGAAATAAAAAACAAACTGATCATTAATGGAGGAGGAGAGGCCCTCAGAGGTTAGATCAATTAGTCCTCAATAAGCGATAAGCATAGCCTGACAACAGGCAGACTAGAAAGACACAAAAACACAAACATTACAAGCACAAAATGTAAATGCAAAGTAAAGTGAATAAATACAGTGTTTATCCGAGAGGCTCTAAAAACTAATAATGAGGATTTTCAGAAACCGCAATTGTAATGTTGACAGTAGGGGAAAAAGAAGAAGAATGGAGGTTAAGTCAACAAGCTATTCTTAGCCCCTTTTACCATCATTATACTATAACTAATAAGGTCTGATTTTTTTTTTTTTTTTTTTTTTTTTTTTTTTTTTTTTTTTTTTTTTTTTTTTTTTTTTTTTTTTTTTTTTTTTTTTTTTTTTTTTTTTTTTTTTTTTATTTTTTTTTTTTTTTTTTTTTTTTTTCTTTAAAAACTTCTATCTGCGACTAATAAAGAAGAATTAACGTTTATTTATTTATTAATTGAATTAATTTATTATCATTTAAAGTCAACTAAATTCAAGTCGTCTGAATTGACAAATAATAATTTTAAAAGTGATAAATTTAAAATAATTATGCGTAAGTTTTAAAAAAATTGAAATTTATGATTAATTTAATTTAATTTAATTTAATCTAATTTATCAATTTTTTCTTAGTCTACATTAATTATATACAATATATTATATATTATATAAATATATTTTTATTATATCTTATGTCATACCATAGTTTAACTGCTGCCTCCCCTCTCACTCTGCACATGTCATTCCACTCTATCTCTCTCTTCATTCACAACACATTCTCTCTCTCTCTCCACACGTGCTTAACCCCTTGCTGCCCTCTGATTACGCAATCACAACACATTAAGCGCTGATTAAGATGCAGACAGACGCACAATCCACAGAGAAGAGAGAGAGAGAGGAGAGGAGGGAGGGGAGAGTGGTAGGAAGGTGCAAGGATTGAGTGCAGTGCAAAAGATCAGATTGCAACGGCGGCATCTTTCTGCTGCATAAATTGCCCTATGGCCTGGGCACGCGCGCTCTCCACAGCGGAGGGGAGAGGTGAGGAGGGAAAAGAAGAGGAGGCTGCAACAGCGATGGATGCAGAAGCTGCAGCAAGGGTTGTCGCCTCTCTCTCTCTCCCTCTCTCTCTCTCTCTCTCTCTCTCTGTGTGTGTGTTGCACTCGAGGCACGGGGCACGCGTCTTATGCAGTTTTTAGCAAGATGCAACTGGGTTGAGTTCGCTGTTGCTGCTGTCTGCCTCCTCTGCCCCTGCCCCTGCCCTGTCCCTCCTCTTGCTGTTTTTGATATGATAATTATGCGCAGGGATCAAGTTGCAGCAGCAGCAGCAGTTGCAGCAGCCTCAAGCATCGTTGATTCCACTGCTCGCCTTCTGCGCTGTCCCTTACCCCCTCCCAGTCTGCTGTCCCCTCTCTTTACCCGCCTCTGGCTGCAGCTCATTTCGTCGCCTCATAAAAGGAGAGCCGAAAACAAATAACAGTTGAAAATAAGCCGCGTTACCGTTAACCGTTAACAGCCACAAGAGGGTCGACACTCGACACTCACCTTCTCCCCTCCCTTCACCCCTCCCTCCCCGCTGTGCACTCGTGACTCGTGGCTTGTGGCACGTTGCGCAGGTGCAGCTGACGTCGAGGCGAACGCGACGTTGATGATGTAGTTGATAAGTAAACGTGGCTACTCCTCCCTGCTCCCTGCTACCCCACACCCCCTCCCTTTCTGCTGCTTACTTTCCTTACTTTCCCCTGGCAGCAGAGGGGCAGCGGGGTAGGGGGTAGCTACCTGCCAGGACCTGCATGCAACACTCACTTTCTTTGCAGCTTTCCCCACACATTGTGGCATCTAATAAGGCAGCACGCCATATCCTGTGCCTGCTCCCTCTCTGCCACTTCCCCTCTCTACCCTTCCTTCTCTTTCTGGCCTGCCTGCCTCATGCTGCATGTTGCCCAAGATTAGCATCATCCAATCAGCCCCGTTGCCGGCATTAAACAAATATTCATAACTTAAGCAGAACCCATTAAAAGCGCATTGAGGTCAAGCCCCGCATAGCAATTGATCGATAACGATAACGATAACAGACAGACAGACTATCAGCGGCACTTTCAGCACTCCACATGTAATCGATACCTTCCTTCTACTTAACCAAAATTGAGAATTATTATAGATTATACTACTTTGTACTTACAGTGAGTATCTTAAATGCGATCACATTAAAAGTTAATGTGCCACCCCATTTCTCTTTTAATAGCAAGGTATATAAACTCTGTAGAACATTAAGATTCAAGATTCTATATAATTATACATTTTGTTTAAGAAAGGTCTATTAAAAATTAAAGTGTTTTAGGATATTAAGGCTGAAGACTTTTTAGGATCTTTTCTACTTAGAAATATGGCTTATATTTTGTTATTATAAATATTTATAGAAAGATTTAACTTTCCTATGATGATAAAAATCTATTCAAATATCAATTTCTAAGTCTATAAGTTTTATTTTATATAATTTTTGATAGGTAACTAACCTATTTAATTGTATAATAAAGAGTCTTTTGATTAACAGTATTAATTTGATTTTTATCTAGTTTTAGATATCTAACAGCTAATCCCTTACTATGTCATCTGCCAGTTTATCAAATTTGCTTATACCATATATAAATTTAAAAATTCAAATAATATTAATCTGAAAATACACGAGCTATAATTAAAATACAAAAATAGCAAAATATCTCTAGTTTACATAATTCCCAAAAGGATTTCCATAAATTTCTTCATTGTATATTCTATTATGTTATATGTTTCAAATTAATTGTAATATTTAAACTTTAAATTATAATACTTATGCTGTGCAGAGAAAGCTACAGTATCTAATGAGTTAACTATGGTATGGATAAACTCAACTTTAATAGGTAAAAAGCGCGGTAAATTATATTATATTATATTACAGAACTTTAATTATGGAAATACTTGCCTGTGGGAATACCTTCTGCTAATTATAAATTAGATATACTTGGTGCTACATAACCTCAATTATAGCAATACTTGCTTGCTGCTACATAACCTCAATTAAATAAAGACTTTCCCAAACATAACCTCAATTAAAGAGAGACTTAAGTGAAATGATATAGGAAGCTATATCTAACTGATTAAACGGAAACTCCGCTTGACTCATCGCAGCTTCCACTTGAACCTTGACCTTCGCGAGCTGACGTCATCGCAGGCAGGAGGAAAACGAGGAAGCAGTGAATCAAAGAGCAAGAAACAAGAAAGCAAAGGCGAAGGCAAAGTTTGAATTACCGAAAAATGTTGGCAAACATTTTTTACGCACTTTTCAGTGCGAGAGAGACACGGGACACGGTACACGCGGGACACGGTACACTCGGCACGGGACAGGGTACAGGGTACGCGAGTAGGGGGACACACGCAGAGTTGTCGTTAGAGCTCGCGCGCGTTAGGGTTGCAATCTAATGAAATAATAATAATAAAAAGCAAATGCCGCCCTGATGCGGCGAGGGCGAGGGGTGCGTAGAGAGCGTGGAGAGTGAGAGAGAGCAGAGCAGAGTGAGCGGGTGAGCGAGTGAGTTGGATCATCTGCAGTGCGAGATTGCGGCTGCAGCAGTAGCGCGTAACGGGACACTCGACGCACTTTCTGACAGACTCCCCCTCCCCTCCCGCAGCACACTCCATCTTCGTTTCCATCTTCAGGCTTGTTGCCATCTCAAACCGCATTCGGGTGGTGGCTCCAGCGACTTGACGCGTTTTTGCGCTTTTACGGCGTGTCCTGCTGCCGCTGCTGGTGGTGGCTGCTGCCGTGGCAGGCCTAGAGGGAAAAGGGGGGTGGGGTGTGCAGTATCAATTGGTGGACGGGGGTGCAACACTGACTGGCATCGGATTCCGTTTGGATGGAATACGAATCCCAAACTACGCAATGCAATCCTAGCCCACGGGGTGGGTGGTGGTTGCTTCGCAAACGGGATAGCTTCGATAGGGTAGCCGGGGGAGGGTAAGGGAGCGGGGTAGGGTAGAACGGGTAGAGCAGGCAGGCAGGCAGCAAGGACCAGAGGGTTACCCTGCCGGCTGTACGCACATTCCAAGCGCACGCATTCTTCTCGTCTCGTCTCGTCTCGTTTCTGGGGTGGAAAAACTACCGAAATTTTGAAACGGGACGCGCGAATTATACAGGAACGGGAACGTCTACAGAATCTAGCTAGATCTACGCGTGTGTGTGTCTGTGTGTGTGTTTGCTTGGCAACAAAACAACAGCCAACTGTTTTTTTGGGGTGCGCATCGGATTTAGCAAAGGCGTCATTAATGGGTAGTAGAATCACAAAAAACTAGCGAGCCCAAGCAAGGTCATACAACGAGTGAGTGAGACAGGGATGGAACAAGAGAGAGAGCGAGAGAGAGAGACTACTCGCAGCATAATCATATTTTCGTATTTAATTAATTTTTATTATACCAATTATGGAAGAAAATTTACAGAATATATGCAATATAGCGTATAAAGGAAGAAAGAAAGATCACCACGACGCAACTTTTATGTATTATACCAATTATGGAAAAGAATTTACAGAACGTATGCAATATAGCGTATAAAGAAAGAAAGAAAGATCACCACGACGCAACTTTCAAGAACTTAGCAGTATTTTATATTTCATAGAGACAGCTAGAAGAAAGAGTTAAAAAGAAGAGAAAGACAGAAAAAACAAAGAAAAAGGATGGAAAAAATTAAAAAAAAATAATAATTATGTACGCTACAATTAACATAGTATGTATACTGATATAATAGCACTAGCTATAAAAAAAAAAAACATATCGATACTATCAACTATATCTGAGAACTAGCGCATCGACTCGATTGTTGTAATAGAATCCATAGGATCTGTGGGTAGGCTACTCTCACAACAACAGACTAAAACATTTTTTAAGAATATTTATAAGTATACATTACGTAGTAGAGAAAACACACAAAGCTAACCATATTTCAATAAAGACCACCTCTAAGTTTATTTACTTATTTTCAAGATTCACTTTACCCAAGTTTCCATGAAATCTCAAGTAAATTCAAAGAAAAACTCAAGAAAAACTTGTAAAAGGTTAGTTCCAATAGCGACCTAAATGGGCCTAGGCTTACTACAATATGTACTATGTATAGGCCATAGAACGATTTGAGGTTCCCCAATTGAGAATGCAGAATTAGCCATAAAACGTTTTCGCAACGAAACCGCTGCCAAATGTGGCCAATCTGGCTAAGGCCCCGAAGTTAGCCAAGTTACGTTAGACAGGAAGTCATAACTAGAGGAAATCGCAAACAAACACACACGCACACACACAACACAAAAAAGGAAAACAAGAAAAAAGAAAACAAAAACAGAGAGAGAAAACTGAAGTCGAGAAACCGAAGAAACACTCCGGGTCTGGGTCTGGGTTTGGGTCTGGGTCCGTGCTCTGGAAGTGCACTTGGCCTGCTTAGAGCGCGCGGAACTCGCACATTCTCTGCCACGTGGCCGCAGGTAAATCCTTGAGCAGATTCAGCTTCAGATTGCGCCACGACGAGCATTTGCCAAATTCCAAAAATAAACTACTCAAGCAATGGTAACAATTTTTTAAGTACCCAATGGTCGCACAGCGAATACTCTTTCTGATTGTAGCGGGAGCAAGCAAAAGGGAAAATTGAAAAAATATCTATAACAGTCACCTTCTACTAATTATTTACTATATATTTAAAGATAGTTTTAATATAACCTCATTAGTTTATGTCTCTTAAACACAAAATTGCAAATAAGGAAACTATTTTTTTTTTTTTGCTTTTTGAATCTTTAAAAAAGCAAATAGAAAATAATTAAAATTTATAAGATCCAATATTTATGTTTCATTTGATCAATAATTCGCTATAATAGAAACATTATATTTTATTTTATTTTGTATATTTTATATAAATATTTTATAATATAATTTTTGATTTTTATAATATTTAAATTTTTATATTTTGATTTTATAATACTATTAAAAAGACTTGTAAATTATATCTATATCCTAGTAACCAGTCTACTCATTGAGAACATTGTATGTAACTTTTTATAGTACTTTACACATGGTATCTTTAGAGGTATTAAACGAAGATCATCAACAGAACTTCTTAGAATTTAAAAAATATTTTGTATTATATATGCTACTATACTTAACCAATTTCGTTGGTATTTTTTGTTGTATGTTGTATTTGAAAGATAAGTACCTGAACATAGTGTGCCAAACAGGCAGTATAATCCATTTGGGTTAGGGTATATGCAAATCGCTTGAGAAGTTCCGTGCAAAGGGAAAAACGGAAAAACTCAACAGTCAGCGACGATGGCAGCTAAAGGAGCACTCAAACACTCTCTCATACACTCTCACACACACACTCACACACACACACACGTACATTTATAGACAGGCAGCTGAATTTTCCGGAGAGCCGCTGCAGCAGTTGGCGTCAACGTTGGGCAGCGACTGCGACTGCGACAGTGGCAGCGGCAGCGGCTGCTTTGCCACCCTTGTTGTCAATGCCAACGAGAGTTTTCCTCGCATTTTCGTTTTCCTTCTCGCTTTGTGTTTGCTTTTTATCTTATTTTTGCTTTGCTTCTACGTTCCATGTAGCTGTATGTGTGTGTGTGCGCCTCTTTTCGTGACAAACATGAAATGAAAACTCGCTTTTCACGCGCTCACCCTCTCTGTGCCTCTCGCTTCCCCCTCCTCCCTCTCGTTTCCGATTTCGATTCCGATTCTGGAGCTACGTCTCCGTCTCTGAACACCGATATGGACGGACAGCAGCAGGCATACGGCGTACAGCGCTCTCTCTCTCTTCTTCTCTCACTCTCTCGCAGTGGGCAGTGCAACATCAATGTCAACGACACAGTCGCTGCCGCTGGCGACGTCGCAGCCAGTGTCGCAGTCGGCAAATGCCGTAGCAATTCACATGGAAAATATTCGGTTATCCGTTTGGAACATTTCTTCTTCAACGGAGGCGCAGACAGGTCAGCGCTGCGGCCCAGCACAGTGTCTGCCAAGCGTATGCGCCCATGTAACAAATTAAAATTGAAAAAAGCTCCATGTTTCCCTGTGACTGATTTGAATAACTCCTTTAATATTATGATTTTTATTTATTATAAATTATTTTGTATTTTTATTAATAATAATTCTAATTATTACTTTTAGTGGGGAAGCTATTAAAACATAAAATTATTATTTTTATTTATTTTGTTCTCACAATCCATAAATAAATATACTATGCTTAAGAACAACGAAAGAAAATCAACAAAAATATTTGACATTTTTAATTTATTTTATTATTTGTCGCAAAAAGCGTAGAAAACGTTAAAAAAAAATATAATTATGAATTGTATTTATTTATTTGGAAATGATCATTACAAAATTTAATTTTAGATCAATTTTATAGAAAAATGTAAATTTCATAGAGAAATGTGAGTTGCATGGAGAAATGTCAGGGATTCCAAAAAATAAAATTTTTTATGCGCAAAACTTGTGTAATTTTTAAATTTTTCCAGCTAATTAATCCGTAATAAAGCCCGGATTTGAAGGAAAACATATTGAATTGGCTACACTGAGTTGTATTTGTAATGCTATTAGTAGTTTTTTGTGGTATTTAAAATGTTTTAGTATTATTTTTAATGTTTCTAGTGAATGTAGTATTTATTGAAGTAAAGCAGTAGTACAACTACTATTATTTTCTTTTAGGTATATTAGTATTTGTATTATATAATTTTGAATTTCTAATGTAAATTTAAATTTAAATTTTAATTTATTTACAGTATTTGTAATGCATGTAAAATATATTTTTAGTATTTTCCGCACCTGCCGTAGTATTTGTAGTATTTCTTCATATCAACAATATCCACGCTGTCCACACACTGACAGCAGACACTGTGCAACTACCTAAGCCAACAATAGTAGCAGCAACAACAATGGCAACAACTACGGCGTCTGCACAGCGACTCCGATGCGACGGACGGATAAACTGCCGGATAGACGCCGCCCGCACACACACACACACACATAACACATACACACTCGCACACACACACACACTGTCAGCCATTTTGGTTTGACGCCGCAAGAGCAACAACGAAAACAGAGAAAACAACAACAACAACAACAACAACAAGTCGCTTATTACTTTCACTGTTTTTCTGGATAGGAAAAACGCGACAACAGCGACGGCGACGGCAAACGGAGCAGCGCTGCCGCTGCGCAGCCAACGTCCGCATGAATTTTCCACAGAAAATTTTCATTGAAACGTTTCGGGAGCGTCGCCAGTTTACTCGTCGCCGTGCCGCGCGTTCGTTCGTTAGTTCGTTCGTCTCTTCACACAGCTCACGCATCCGCCGCAAGCCGCCAAAGCAAAGCAAAGCAGCAGCAGAAAAAGGAATAGTAAAGTAAAGCAAAACACACAAAACACACACAGCAAAAAAAAGGAGATACAAAAAGAATACCGAAAACTGAAACTCAAAGCAAAAAACACCGCAACGCAACGGGAAACCGAAACCAAAAAGAAAAACCAAAAAAAAACACAAAAAAACGCATCCAAATACGAAACTGATACTCAAAAGAGAATCAGCAAGAAGAGAAACCGAGTACGAAACGAGCGCGTCGTCAAGTTCATTCTTTATTTTTTTGACTATTTTGTCTGGTGGAAAAGTGGAAAGTGAACACGAGAAAGGAGAGAGAAAAGCGAAAAGCAAATACAAAAAAAATATATATATATAAAGTGAGTGCAATCGCCAAAGCAATCGATAAAAAGCGATGGCGATAACAACAACAACAGCAGCAACGGCAAAAGCGATAAACCGATAACGATTACAAAGAATTAACAAGATTTTAGGAAGAGCGTAAAAACAGACAAAACAACAAAACGAATGAGCGCTAAAAAGAGAACAAACAAAATAAAAGGAACAAGGGAAAACGGGATTTTCTCGGTTTTCTTTTGGCAGCGTTGCGTCGCTGCCGACGGCGCTGTCGGCGTCTTACGCACGCAGCATGCCGTCTGTCTCGCTCGCACACGCAGCACACGCACACGCATCTTGAGCATCGCTTGCCCTCACACTCCTCACTCTCTCCCTCTGCCGCTCTCTGCCTTTTCTAAGAGCCGCTTCCGTTCTCTCTCTCCCTCTCACTCTGCTTCCGATAGCGCCTGCGATTCCGCTTCTTTTTGTCACCTACGCAGCAAAAAAAAAAAAAAGAATGAAAAATTGAAAGAAAAACATAAGAAAAAGAGAGAAAATCAATAAGTGGCCAACTCGAAAATGAATTATCCAACTATTTTTCTTTCGCCCCTGCTCTTTCTCTCTCTCTCTCTCTCTCTCTCTCTCTCTCTCTCTGCCTGTCCCTGTCTTAAAATCAATCAAATTAAAGCGCCGCGCCACTTGCCGCGTTTACCAACACTGCACTCGCAGTATTTACTACCAGAGGCAGCGCGCACAACGGGGGCGTTTTGCGTGGTGGAGGGGGGAGGGGGGTTTGGTAAACGAAAGGAAAATGGGGAAAGGCAAAACACACATTGAAAGAGAACTCACATAAATTCCAATCACACTTTCCATACGTCAGTTTCAATTTATTCAACAACAACAAACAAAAAATTATCCTAAATATATATATATAAATCCGAAAACGTATTTAAACCCAAACAAAATCCCAAACCGAGCAAGTTTCTATCACTCTCACATTCATCGTTTCCATACCATTTATTTTTTGCTTATGTTTCGGCTCAATAATTAAATTTGATTCACATGATATAGTATAGTATATGAATGTAGTATATATATATATATATATATGTATATGGACATATATATATGTGTTAATAGATATAGATTGATATAGTTGAAGATAGGACCCCCAACCCGAAGATAGAAGCCGATTTTCGATATTATCTCCCAAGTTTCATGTTCATATCAAAATCATTAGTGAACACGAGCAAAACAAGCAAGAAAAACAACAGTAGAGAAGAAGAAGAAAGATAAGTAGAGGAAGAAGCAGCACAACAGAGAAGAAGCAAGTAAGGAAGAAAGTGCACAACAAGCAAGAACACAGAAAACAACAAAAAAGGAAAGAATAAGGAAGAAAGAAGCAGAAAAAACAAGGAAAACATCTAAAAAAAAAAAAGAAGCAATTTACATAGGCAGAGGAACAGAGTGACAGGCAGAGACAGAAACATAGAGAGATAGAGAGAGAGAGTGAGAGTAAAGTGATCCAGTCTCAAGTCAAACCGCTCATATATCACAGTTACGATCTTCCATTTCATTATCAGGATTATAGAAATTATCGTGAATCGACAAACCACACACGGATCTGCCATAAATTAATCGAAAAAGAAACAATTTGAAATCATAAGTTTGCAAGCTGTTATCGATAATTCATCTATCGATCGATCAATCAAGCTGCCAACGGAATCAGACAATCAGCTTGCTGTAACTGCATCTGTAAGTATATCATATCATATAATATCATTATCGTTCCGTCCACGTTTATCTTTCTTTATGCGGGATTATTTAAGAAACTGTTATCTGGGTTTTCCCTCTTCGAGGAAAATTCCCTAACTAAGGATTGTTGGACGTTCTTATCCACACACATGTAGACACAATACCTTATCAACGGCATACAATGATATATCTCTCTTTTTGGGTTTATTATTATTAGAATAATAGTTTTATTTTCTCGTTCCTTAACAGAGGAAGCTTATTTAATTTATATAATTAATTTATATTATATATAGCTATAGACGTCTTTTAGAGCCTGGGATCGCCCTGAAGCTTAGAATATTAATTCCCAAACATATATTTATTTATTTTATTTGATTCCACGCGTATTTCTTAAATAACTAGTATAATATTTATAAGATAGTAATGAAATTAGCTGAGCTGCCTTGAGTAATAGAAATGATTGCACTGAGCATAATAGACTTTAGCTATCTGTTTTATAGTAAATTGTTTCTTGAATAACTTATATGTCTCTCATACGATTGCTATGAAGTTTGCTGAAATCATGCGGCAACTAATAAATTTGTTAAATAACAAAAATGAAAGTGATAGCTTTTAAATTACGATTTAAAACACATTTTTTTATTGATTTACGATACGTAATCTAATTCTTTAATATGCTTATTGTGCGTGCACACATCAGGCATATTGCCAGAAATTTTGATAGACCTAGCTCTAGTATGCTCCGAGTTTTACGTGTTCACACAGACAAAGCTTGCTATATCAGGTTTCCTGGGACTTTTTCTGCTTGTGTAGTCTTTTTCTGCTAGCCTAGGCTCTGCCTGCAGTAGAGGTTACTCAGTAATACCTATAGTAGCCTTATAACACCTTGGATCTATGTAGTTCTTCCCAAGTTTCTGCGATTCCAACTTCATCTGCTGCTTCCTACACTTTTGATCTTAACACGCTGCGAATTACGCGTTGATGCTGCAGTCGCAGTCGACGTCGCTGTTTTGCCTATTTTCGTAGCGTTTCGGGAATCGCGCCTATTTTAAATGTCGACGACGACGACGGCGACGACGTCGATGGCGCGTGGCATGAATGAAAAGGGGTTTGTCTGTGCCGCGTCTCGTCTCCTCCCCGTCTGTGGCCCCTGCTGGCCTGTCTGTGGCACGACTAAATTTAATGCATTCTCAAGTGTGGCAAGGCACCCCCCCCTTACTCCCTATACGTCGCGCCCCTGCTTCGCAGACTCCGACGCGCTGACATGGAAAGCGGCAAAAAAAAAAAAAAAAAAACATTTTTAAATCAATTTTAAAGTTCAACAGCCGCGGCAGAGCGTGCGAGAGAGTGGGAGGGAGGGAGTGTTTCAGAGGGGGGAGGGGGCAGAGAGAGTGGGAGTGTCATAGGGGGGCAGAGGGAGAGAGAGTGAAAGAGAGGTGTGTAAAATTAGATAAAGTGCGCTGGGGCCGCGCATTCCACATACGCGGAAATGGTCAGCGTTGCCCCCCTCCCTCCTGCTCCCTCTGCACTGGCTTGCCACACAGCTGTGTGTGTGCGTGTACGTGTGTGTGTGTGTGAAGATCGCTGGCTGGCGGCGCTTGAGGCGCAGCTGGCAGCGTCAACTGTACCGCAAAAGCTGCCGCAACGAGCGGTTGTCCTTGAGCCTGAAGCGCTCGTCGCGTCGTCGTCGCTCGCGTCGCGTCCTTTTCGTGCCAGGCAGAAGCTGCCTGCCTCTACCCCCCTCTAGCTCAGCCCTCTCCTCCTCTCTCTCTCTCTGCGCTGCTCTAATGCCATCTCTTTTCAAATTATATAACAAGACATTAGGTACTAGTTCTATGCTGCCCCCTCTGCTCCCCCTCCCCTACCCTCCTGTTGCTGTGGCCCGTTTCGGCTTATTGAATTACTTGTCTGCTCTGCTCGTTGCTCTCCTCCTCCTCCCCATCCCTCTCCCCTCTTTCGCTGGCAATTGTTCAATTGTTTAATGTCCTGTTCTCTTCAGTTTATTTTCGGTTTGGCGGGTTGCCAACTGGTCCTGTTTCTAGTTTTAGCTAAGTCTCGGCGAGAATTCTCTCTGCTTCTGTCCCTTGTTGTCCCGCTGGCCCCTGCTATCCCCTCCTCTAGCATCTCTTATCGCGTGTGAACTAAACAGGAGACACGCACGCGTTAGAGAGAGAGAGAGAGAGAGAGAGAGAGAGAGATGTGTCGAGCTTCTGTTTCGGGCTGCAGTTTTCATTGCAACTACCTTACTCTCTCTCTGTCTATCTTT
Source organism: Zaprionus tsacasi (assembly GCA_018904105.1). Lineage (NCBI taxonomy): Eukaryota > Metazoa > Arthropoda > Insecta > Diptera > Drosophilidae > Zaprionus > Zaprionus tsacasi. The sequence goes on along the minus strand of JAEIFR010000003.1, from coordinate 778,592 downwards.
CTCTCTCACTATCTCTCTCTCTCTCTCTCTCTCTCATCTCTCTCTCTCTCTCTCTCTATCTCTTTCTCACTCTATATCTTTCTCTCTCTCTTTCTCTCTATTTTTTCTCTCTCTCGCTTTCTCTCTATCTCCATGTCTCTTTCTTTTTCTCCCTCTCTCTCTCTTTCTTTTTCTCCCTCTCTCTCTCTCTTTCTTTAACTGCCTCCCTTAGTACTTTTTTGTTCCCTTCTTCTCTCATTTAATATCTATTTTTTTCTTTTAATTATATATTTCCCCATTGATCCCTAATTATTTACTTATCTCTTTATCTCTCTCTCTCTCTTCCTCTCTTTCTTTCTCTGTTTATCTCTCTTTCTATCTGTCCTTCTTCGTACCATAATCTCCTTACATGTGTATATTTATTTCTATTTTTAACTGTCTCTTTCCCTTTACCTATCTCTCTTTCTCTAACTCTTGTACTCTTGCTCTCTATCTCTAAATCTTTATTATTCTTTCTCTCTTTCTTTAATGTTTTCTCTATCTCTTTATATTTATCTCTCTCTATCTCTATGTCTGTTTCCATATCACTCTCTATCTTTCTCCTTGTATCTTCCTTACTCTCTCTCTCTCCCAGTATCGCTCTTTCAATCTCTTTATTTCTTTTTCCAACTCTCCCTTTCTTTTCTCTCTCTCTCTCTTTCATACCTTTGCTCTCACTCCCTCTCACTTCCCTTTCACTCGCTTTGCTGATCAATTTGCCAAAGCTCACTCTGTCCGGCTTTTTGCTGCTTGCCCTGTCGCCATTTTGTCTCTCTCTCGACACACACACACACACACACACACACACACACTAACACACACGCACAATTGCATTGCACATTGCACCCGCACACACACACAGAGAGAGAGCAAGCAGCGAGCGCAGCCATTCGCAGTTGGCGCTGCCTCCGCCTGCCCTGCGAAGAGGCCTATGTAGTGGACGCTTTCGCTCTCACTCACACACACACACAGACACAGACACAGACGCACAAGCACACGCACACAGTCACACGCACGTGCAGTCGAGCCGCACAAAATATTCATAGCATACTTTGCAGGGTTGCGGCTGCCTCTGCTGCTGCTGCTGTTGCTGCTGTTGCTGCACTTGCTGCGCGCGCCATTTTTGTTGTGTTGCACTTGTTGTGCCAACACACACACACACACACACACACACACTCACAGACACAGTTAGCCAACATTAACCCTTGTGCAGTGCGACGGCTGCAGCTGCCTCTCATTCGCTGCTGCTGCTGCTGCTGTCGATGCAAATTGCACGCCCACAGGCAGACAGCACCCCCTCCCCTCTCTCTCCTACTCCCCCTCCCACACTCGGCTACTGGCCTTAACCCCCTGTTGACCCCTGTTGGCACAAAGCGCTGCTGCAACTGGCCAAGTTGCTGCTGCTGCCTCTACCTCAGCCCCTCTGCCCCTGCCCCTGTCCCTGTCCCTGTTGCAACCCCCTGCGCGAGCCTGCTGACCTTTAACCCCCGTGCAGGATGCACTTTTCGCCAGCGCAACAAATAAAAGGCTTGAAAAAGCTTTTGCCAGCATTTTAATTGGATTGTCGCTCTCGCTCTCGCTCTGGCTCTGTGTGTGATGCTGTCTCTCTCCCTCTCTCACACTCTGGCAAACTGTTCGCACCCCTCGCCCTATTAAATGTCAATTAATGTCACCTTCAACAACTGCAATTGCAGCGGCAGCAGCAGCAGCAGCAGCAGCAGCGACAGCAACCCCTGCAATCGGGGGCAAAGGGGCAGGCTGCTGTTTTGATTGCGACGCGTGCCCGTGCTCTCCCTCTCTCTCTCTCCCTCTCTCTCTCTCTCTCTCTGTCTCCCTCTGCCAGCTGCAGTTTGCACATGCAACAAGTGGCATGCAACATGAGGCACGTGTGACTTTATTTACTTGAAATTAGAGCAAGCGAAAAAACACACACAAACAACTCCCTCTCCCTCTTCCACCCACTCTCTCTCTCTCTCTCTCTGCTGTGGCAACATATGGCAAAAAGTAAGGTTAAGTTTTAAGTAAATATATCGTAAGAGAGAATAGAAAAATCAATTAAAAGTTTGCTGCAGTTAAAAGCATAAGGAGAACTTAATTAAAAATACTTTTATTCAATTTTTATATAGTGAATTATGAGAGCTCTCAACTAAATTTAATATTTAGTATATAATTATGTTTTTTCTCTAACTTTGTAATGTAATCATACAAGGCTATGTTGTATTGAATATTCAACAGATTTCTAAATTTATTAATTTATTCATGCAGTATTTCATAGAAGATTATACAATATTATAAAATAAAAAAAAGAAATAAAAATACAAGAGTTCGCAGATTTATAATTAGTTTATGTTGTTTATAATTAAATATTGCAAATTTTATATATTATATTTAATTTGTTTTACTTTGTATTTGAATAAAAATAATATAATAATAGTAAATTATAAGGAAGCAGAAGTGTATGATTTATTAGTTATCTAGATGATTTTGTATTTAATTAAAGATAATAACATATAATAATTTAATATTATAAAAAAAGACATTAAAATGTTTGATTACTCTGAAGATTATGCGGTATTATATTGAAACAAGACTTAAGAGTTAACATACTTATATTATAATTAAGGCCAAATCGAATCTGAATTTAATTAAATAAAACAATTTATTTTTTATATAATAAATACTATAATTAGTACTGTTATAAAACCATTATAAGATGTTTTAGTAATCAGTTTTATTAATTACGTTAAAGAAACTTTATAATATCATATTATAAAATAACTTGTAAGTTATGATTTATTTAATTGAATGTATGTAATTCAATACATTATAGAGCAGCAGAGTTTTCAGTTCTATAAATAAATACAAATAACAAAACTATTCAAAACTATATATGAAGTGTGTTGCAAGGAATATTAAATCTTCATTTTTTTGTTATTATATTTCTAATAAATATAATGCACTCTCAATGAAATGTACATAATATGATAGATAAGTTAAAATTATAAAGGTGTAGGCAAATTACTAAGGACTTGTAAATTACACCAAATTGAAGGTTAGAATATTAAAAAAAAAAAAAACTTTAAAGAAAATGAAAGGAAAGATAGTAAAACTAAATAATGCTCTTATGCAGATATAGATAAAGTTGACATATTTATGTGTCGATATACATACATACATACCTAAGTGCAGACCCCAAATTACGTGTAGTAGAGCTGAAAACCCTCAATCTCTTGCCTCTAATAGCTTCACTTGCTTATCTATTTAAGGAAAAATCTATATACTATTGTTGAATTTACAAAAATACTCTATATAACAAATTTTAAGGAGTATCTGCTAGTCGAGCAGTTGCAGTAAATATTTATTATATATATGTATTATTATATAGCATATATGCTATATTTAAACATATGTAACATATTTGTGCGTAACTATCTCACTCTCTCTCTCTGCCTTTCTCTCCCTCTCGCTCGGTGTGCTCCTGAATTTTGTTTCAGGTTCAGTTTGCCTTCGATGCTTCTGCTGTCTCTTCTTCTTCTTCACACAAGGCTCGCTTCGTTCACTTCCTTTGCTGCTTCCTTCTTCCTTTTAGCGCTTAAGCGCCGTCGCGTCGCCGCTCGCTTCGTCCTCGTCGTCGTCACATTCATTTTTGGCAACGTCAGCGTCGACAGCGACAGCGACGGCGACGCTGCGCAACATAATCCTGGCATCTGCTCACACACACATGCACAAGCAGGCAAGCACACGCGCACACACATACATACATGCTGCCTGACTGCCTGCGAGCGTAGCCAAAGCTCCCGGTTCCAGTTCCAGGCACCGCGCGCGCGCTCCTTGTTTCTTTGCCGCGACGTCGCCGTCGCGTCTTTTACCTTTTGAGTTGCTGCGAAAGTTTTTGGAGAGTTTTGAGTCGTTGCCGCAGCTTGCGCCGCTGCTGCTGCCTCTGCTGGTGCTGCTCAGGTGATGGGGCGTGCGTACAGCCCCCGATCTTGGCGCCGTATTCTCTAGTATAGACTAAATATTAAATACAACATATAATTAATATAACTTAATACAGTAATTTCGACTATTTTAATTGCCTTTACTTATATTACGTTACTTCTCCTTCCCGTTCTCACTGCCCGCTGCCTGTTTGCCAATTTTTTTGCTCTTTCACTCAAAGCTTCGCAGTCGTTGTCGCAGTCTCAGCAGCAGCCACTCAGACTCAACTCAACTCGACTCCGTTTTGGCTGAGACGACAACGACGTCGCTCATTTCTTATTCCACTCACACTCATTAAATTTTTCGGCAAAAGCCACACATACACAAACACACACACACACACCGACACAGGCATAGGCGCACACAGAGGCGCCCGCGTGCTCTCACACACACCAATACTAAGGCAAAGCATGCCCCTCTCGCAAACATACATACATTGCTTTTGTGTTGCGCTGTCTTGCGGTCGCTGCCTGCCCGCGCTGCCTGCTGCGCTGTGCTTGTCGTGCATGCTAGTGATTGTGTGCGTGTGTGAGCATAGGAATTTCGGCTAAGGCGCGCGTTGGCGGCCGAAAAATATATTTTTTGAGTGTAAATGTTAAGTGATGTTACGCACTCTGCTCACGCTTGCTCGCTTGCTTGTGCTCTTTCGCTTGCTTGCCTGCCTGCCTGCCTGGCTGCGCTCTCTCAACAGTGCTCTGGCTGTCTCTGCTGCGCTCTCGTTCGCTCACACTCAATTCTGCGCGCTGCTGCCGTCGCTGCTGCTGCTGCTGCTGCTGCTGCCAGCATACCACAACGTCGTCGCCGTCGTCGGTCATTTTTGTATTTGGAAACACAATTTGGTTCCGTCATTTGTATTTGGAACGCCGCAGCAGAAAGAAGGTCGACTGAGACAATTATTGGCATTAAATAATTTTCGGCAAAATTTCAAGAAAACACACTCACAAACACACGCAAAGTAAAATACAAAAAGAAAAGAAAAGTAAAAAGAAAGAAAAAAAGCAAACAAAATCGCGCAGAAAAGTTAAATATGCATTAACGTGTCCGCTACGTCGCCGCCGTTGTTGCCGTTGTCTTTACCGTCGCCCCGTCGCTGTCGTTCAACATAGTTTTTTTTTTTTTATTATTGTGTTGTTTCCTCCTCTTTCTCCTACTCGAAATCATCATCATCATCATCGTCATCATCATTGCCAACAACATCATCAGCGCTTTTCTCGTTTTGTTTGTTCGTGTTCTCTTTTTGATAGTGAGAAAAATACAACAAAAACAACAACAACAAAGTGATCTTGATCTGCTGCTGTTGCCGCTGCTGCTTCTTCTTCACACGCTCGTTCGTCGTTGCCAAAACGTAAGCAAAGTAAAACATAAAAAACACACATAAAAGGAGAGAAAAGCAAAGAGAAAAACAGTCAAAAGCGGAGCCGTGCGAAACAAACACAAAATACCGAAACCGACCCCCCTCCCCACCCCCTTATACTCTCACTCCCTCTCTTCCTCCCACTCCTCTCCATTAAGCGCGCATAGAATAGCAAAGCAAAAAATCATTCAAAGCCCGCACACACACACACACGCATTAATTAATACACACACACACACACATACACATTTATATATGTACATATTTATGCATAACGGAAATAGGCAAACCGTTAAATATTTCGTACTTGTTGTTTTGTTACGTTTAATCGACGTCGTCAAAATAATTAGCAACAGCTTGGCGCAGGCAGCGACGCAGCGGCAGCGGTAGCAGCAGCAGCAGCAGCGCATAGTTGTCGCGTTGGCGGTGGCGGTGGCGGCGCGCAGGGGCAGCCGCAGCTTTTGCTCTTTTTTCGTGGCATATTTTCTTTGCCTGTGCGTGTGTGTGTGTGCGGGTACGCGCGGCATGCTGTGTCTCCCCCCCATGCTACCCGTCCCCCACGACACATTCAACAATTTTTGACTGCGTTTTTCTGTATGTTTGTGTGTTATTTTTACATAATTTTGCGAGCATAATTTAAGCGAGGGAGAGAGAGAGAGTAGATTACACATCGCTGCAAGGGCAAACACACGCCAAAAAAACAAAAATGCAAAAACAAAAAGCAAACACAAAATTTTTATTTTATTTTATTTTTTTTTTGGAACGCGCTCTGACATCATCTGCGCGCACAAATTACAACAAAAAAGCAGGCAGAACTGCTGCTGGTGCTGCTGACTGACTGAGCGCGCGACTATATTAATTATTTATAAATACACACACACGCACACAGAGCGAGAGTTATTAAAAAATTGCATTGAATGAAAAATTGAAAATGAAAACAAATTGCAGCATTTTAGAGCACATTTCTTTTTTTTTTTGTCTAGTGTTTCCAGTGTGTTTTTTTATTATTTTTTTTGTTGTGCCTTTGCTACTAAATTCACCACACAACAAAGACAAAAGAGCAGGAACACCAACACGCACACACATACGGCACAAGATCAAAGTCAACATGACAACGTCGCTGCAGCAGCGCAAAAGCTCGCTTAGCTAACGCAGCGCTCTCTCTCTCTCGCAGTGTCTTTCTCTACGCATAAATCTCTTCTAATGCGCGCGCGCCCACTCAACGGCGTCGCAGTCGCAACGCGTTGCTAAAGCTTCGCTAACGCCGACGCCGCCGCCGCCGCCTGCTTAGCAACATGTCGCGCGCAATGTGTTGCTTTGCCGGCCGGCTCTCGTGTATGTGATCACTCGCTCTCTCTCCCCACGCACGCACGCTCACACTCACTCCTCTCTGCCGCTCTCATTTTTTGCGTGCTCAAACAGCTGTTGCTGCGTCATTGTGCCGCTATGTAGGTGGGGGGCGAGTTTGTTGAGAATTATACAGCAAACAAAAACAGATCCCTTAAGCGTTTAACCCATTGCTGGCCCTGCAAGCCCGTTTTTTAGCACTTTAAACTATTAAGAAAATACTGAATAAAATATAAAAAATACTCATGTGTCTTCTCTCTCTTCTTACCTTGCAGGTTTTCACCCATTTGGCCAAATTGACAAAAATAAACTAAATTAAAAACAATACAAAAATCCGGAAAATACAAAAACCTATTTGATTTTTCGTATTCGACATATTCTTTAGACCGATTTTTGTTTTTTGCCGTTCGAAATTCAACCGAAATAAAAAAAGACATCCGTGAAAGAGTAATAAGTAAAGAGTTTTTCGTGAGAAACAAGAAAGAAAATTATAAAATAAATTCAAGTAATATCGTGAAAACCCAAATACAAAACGCGGCCAAGAAATACATATAAAAAGCGTAAAGGAAATGCAACATAAATTATCAATATAACAAAAAAGAGAACCGTAGTAATTCTTAAAGTTAACACTAAAACGATCAAGGATATGATTGAAAGCAAAAACTGAAAAGAAAAGAAAACACAAAATCAAAGCAGAGAAAACGTCCTTTTTGAAACATTCCACGCCCAAATACAAAATAAACCCTTTCAAACCACCCGCCCAAAAAACAAACTTAAACGAAATTCTAAAGTATTTTTTTTGTTTCGAAAATCAAAAGCTAAATCGTCACATATTTAGTTGAGAATTTCGGCAGCAACAACAAAAGAAAAGAAAAGAAGAAAAAACTACGACAAAAGCAACAATAATAATTAAAGGAACAGTCGTCGAAAATTATTAGAAAACGGATTACTAAATTATCTTGCATAAAAGTCGCAGAAAAAAGACAGTCGGACGATATCCCAGAAAAGTGCCCCCTTTATTCTCAAAAAAGAAATAACTAAAATAAAAAACAGAAGAGAGGGATAAACAACACGACAAAAAGTAATCCCAAGTAATAATACAAGAAAAAAGTTATAGAAACGCGTCGCCGCCTAAGGGTTAAAACAGAAGCAACAACAGCAAGGTACAGTTAATTAAGATGGCGTCCGAACTGGATCAATTCGCCGATTTGGAATTATCAAAAGAGGATCGTGAGCAGATTTTCGATCCGCCACTCGACCGGCAGCAATTGGAAGGTGCTGGCACCTCAAGGTATTTATACAATTTTCTAATTTAAAAGACAAGAAAAAAACCTTTCCTGTACCCAAAACCGCCCTCACCTTAACCTAAAAACATTTTCACAATCATTTTCGACAAAACGAATGAAAAAAAAATGAAATAGAAAGTTACCTACACATTTTGGCCTCCTTTTTCCTCTTCCCGAGTCCCCAAACCCTCCCCCTCACATAATACATATAATAAACTCTTTGTACGTCTTATATCGATCATTCTATATTGTAGTTGACTCCTTGTAGTGTCTTCTCTTCTTAGTATTCTCTCATATTCATATCATTCGGTAGTTCTTGTAATGCTTTTAAGTCTTTGAAAAGGATAATCTTCTAAACTGCATTTAAATGTTACTCAGATACTTCAGATATAAGATTAACTATCTGTTTTGTCATTTCTTAGCTGTTCAATTCTAAACTTATACGGAGTTATCATATATCGATAAATTGGCCTGATATTTACATTGATTCTCAATCGATCAGTTCTATCTTTGTAATATAGACTAGATTGATTGATACCACCTGAATTTTTATTGAAAGATTTACCCAATTAGACCCATGGTTTACTTCAATTGCCTCTTGGCCATAACCTCAAGAAGTTCTATTAAAAAATGGCGGCGCCACAACATTTTAGCTACGCCTCGAGTCACGCGCTGCAAAACTACGTTTAGTTACCCCAAAAAAAAAAAAAAAATCCTTTAGAAGAGAATCCTCTTTTATTTTTTGCTAGGAGTGTAGGTAGGGCTGGTGTGTGGTGCTGGTTGGGAGGAGGCGATGAGCTGCGCTGAGTCCAGTCCGAATCCACAATTGCACAAATTATCACGCCAAATAACAAGATGCTCGCCCATCTGTTTCTCTCTGAGACCTGAGACCACCGCTGCTTGAGCACAGTATACAATCTAACATATTTTGGCGGTCCAACGCCCCGTCCACCCTCCGTACTCCCTATGGTAGTAGCTAACCCTTTTCTATTTTTCCCCCCCGAAAACCTACAACGTTGCTAAATAGCAGCTAATTTCCTGTGATAAATTGGGCATATCACAAAATATGAAGAGAAGAGGAGAGAAAAAAAAAAGAAAAGGAGAAGAAACAAAAAAAAAAAACGCTCTCAGACCCAACATCCTTCTAACCCATCCTAAGTCCTCGCAACGAGACCCTCATCAACTACTCCTGACGGCCCTCGCCGAGTTACGCTCAAGTGGTGTAAGCAAACACTGAGCCGCCGTAGTAGATCAGTTCCTTGCGAGGAGGTTATCATCATTGTCACATGCGCCCAGTTCAGCTGGACCCGACTACCTGTACCCCTCTCTCTCCCTCTCTCTTTCTACACCCAGTACCAAGTACACCCCTTTTTGGATGAGGGCAAACCAAGGAAAAAATTGATATACTTTTCGTGTGAGACGCGAAGCCTTCGCCTTTCGCAGCAGCATCTTCACAAGATCGTATCAAACACACACACACACACACACACACACCCGGAGAAAGGGAGAGCGATACACGATCATGCTGCGTATATTTCCAGTCCAGGATTGAGGTGCTCGAAGAGGTTGGGGTGTAGCCAGCGATTAGTTATGGCTTCTTAATTGCTTTGCCAAACGAGCTTTCACTTCAGTTTTTTTTTTAGCTTTATATTTCTAGCTGGTTTTGTGCTTTCTAATCGATCGTTTAGCTTTGATTGGCGTGCTCCCGAATTCGTCTGGAATTAAAAACAAACCACAGTTCTTTTATCTAAGTTTGCTTGAGAGAGAGGTAGCTCTTGCTCTCTTGTAATACTCAGGGAAATTAATAGGATCGTGCTGATCTTCTATTTAGAAAACAAAAATCTTAGGATCTAGTCTGGTCTATTTCTAATTAATATTTAATTTAAAAAAGTCCTAGTTTTGCGTTCTCTCCCTCTTCTCTTCATGATAAATAAGCGATCTCTGGTTTGGGGCGAGTCTTGGCGTGAGCTGTCTCTCTGCCTCAACCGTAGTACTGTTTCGGGTGTATTGGATTGAGATTCTACTTCTTAATGTTCTTCTTTAAAAGAAACTTAAGTTCTTTCTGTTTTGCCTTCCAGCTAGTTCTTTCTAACTATCTGCCCAGTCAAAAGAAGTGATCAAACCTATTGCTAATCGATCTTTAATTTAGACATGTCTTAGAGCATATATGTATCTCTGCTTTGAGAGAGAGCCATAATCCCAATTTGAGTTATCTTATTTGAAAAACGAGGCTTGATATTAAAAAGCTCTTTTTTTGATCAGTTTATGTAAATCCCTCTCTATTAATCAGTCTATGAATCTCTCCATTGATATATGTATCTCTATTGATCAGTCTATGAATCCTCTCCAAAGATCTCTCCCAATTGATCAGTCTATGTATCCTCATCATTCAACTCTCTCATTGATCATGGATCTTTCCAATGATCTCGGTCGCTCATCAACAGTATAAGAATATTTCATTGAGAAGATTACTGTGTCCCCTTCGAATCGAAGCTTTGATTCCCCCATGTGGATCTCCAATGAGATCTCTTACTCTCTCTCTCTCTCTCGCTCCCCAAGCTTATCTGCGCCAACCCAAAAAGCTTTCGCCGAAAGCTCTCTCGCCATGTGCCCGCGCGAGAGAAAACAGCGCTAAGCCGCTTGTTGCAACAAGGGCTAAGCTGCGGGTAAGCGTCAACGTCAGCAACGCGCCGGCGCCGCTGACGACGACACGATGGCGACGGCGACGGCGAAGGCTTCGCTCTGCTCTGCATTGTTCTCTCGTGATAATAACACGAGAAAGAGAGCAAAAGGGACAAAAAAAAACAACAACAAAACGAGAAAAGGAAAAAATTCTTTACTAATTTCTAAAAATGAACCCAAAGAAAACACAAAGCGGCAAAAGAATCTCACACAAACACAAAGACACACACACACACACACACACACAGCAAAGCACACACTTGCACTCACACACACACACACACACAATCTGAGGCTGAGGCTGAGCCTGTGCCCGCGAGGCTCTCTCAAGGCAGTCAAAAATCTTTTTCTGTAGCATTCGTTTTAATCCGCCAAAGAAAACATGCCGCGGCGCGAAGGTTGTGTGCTTAGAAAAGTTCTGAAATTCTCAAAGGGTTGCGTAGAGAGAAAAAGAAGAAGAAAGAGGAGGAGGAGGAGGAGTCCATAGAGATCTACTACTACACACATGTGTATGCCGTTGTGTGTGTGTGTGTGTAATCAGGTTTTTTGTCGCTGAGTTGGCGTAGGCAACGAGCGAGAAGTTCTCTCAAAAACCTTAGATGATCATCAACTTTGGGGTACCCCTTCGCTTTGCGTTGTTTTCCCTCATTTCCCTTTCGCGTAGTTTTTAGTTTTTTTATTTTTTTTTCGTTTTTGTTTCGGGTTAAGCAAATTGCGAAACGAGTTTCTCACATTTCCGTCCTCCACCTCTCCTCCTCCCCTCCAGCCTGCCTGCCTATGCCTACTCTATATGGCTTCCCTTTTTTAATTATTCGCAGGATTTGGCATCCTTTTTTTTTTTTGTTTTTTTTTCAAGAAATGGTTTGGTTTTTGTTGGAGGATTTCTTGCTGCTTCTAATGTTTGAGGATCGTATCGCTTGCCCAATTTGTCTCGCAGTACAGTGCATGGCCAGGTAGGGAGGGAGTGGGGAGGGTTAGGAGGAGGAGGAGGCAGGAACATAAGAGGTATATCTAATCGTAGAAGTCTTCACCCTTTTTAGTTTTTTTTTTTCTTTTTTCGCCTAACTTGTTGCTGTCTTTTTGGCTGTCAGGCTAAAACGGGTGTGTGTGTGTGTGTGTGCGAGTGTGTGTGTAGTTTATTGTGTCATTCATTGGAAAGAGATGGGTAGAAAGAGGGTAGCCTGCTTGATTCTAATCTCTCCTCGAGCTCGCCTCAAATTGCCTCCTATTTGATTCCCATCGATTATCAGCTCTTTCCTCTTGCGCTTTCGCATCTCGTCCTTGATGATGATGAGAACGACGGCAACTACGTGGCTGATTGACAGTCAAATTAGTAGGCAGCAGCAGGAAGGGGGGGGGGGGAAGGGGAGGGTATCCTTTGTGCATAGAGAGAAAAGGCAAGATAGACAGAGAGGGAAAGGGTTGATTAGATAACGCATACGCCGTGTGGCAGCTGCGATGATGCGACTCGCTTGCTTGTGCTATACACATGTGTGTGTGTGTGTGTGTGTGTGTGGTGTGTACTATGCTCCATTCAAGCGAGCAACCGCTGCCCCTCTCCTCTCTCCTACTCTGCTCCCACAACAAACCCAAAACTAAAAAAAAAAAAAAAAAAATATTGCCGCGTCTTTGGCTTTGTCTGGGAAACTTGTTTCAAACGTTGATCGACATACAAACACACATACGCACACACACACACACATATACCATACACACTCTCACACCCGCACACACATGTTTTTGAAAAAAATGAAGCAAATCTTATTTGAATGAAATCAAGTACACGCAAAGAGGAAGCCAACCGCCTCTGCTGCCTCCCCCCTCCGCCTTATTATAATCGCGGGGGCGGCACAGCGCAGCAGCAGTACCGGGTAGGGTCAGGGTCAGCGGAAGAGCAGAAGGACGACGGGTTTTTGTATGGTGCCGCGAAGCTCTGAAACAGGATGCACTGCGAAGAAGAGAGAAGAAAGAAAGAGAGAACTGAGAAACTTTTAACCAGGTCTCAGTCTCAGTCCTCATGCGGGTGTAGCAGTGTGCGTGTGTGTGTGTGTGTATGTGTATGTGTATGTGTTTGTGCCGGTACCCCCAATATTTGTTACCACGCCACACACTCTCGACAAACTGCCCTGCCCTGCCCTAACGCTTTCAAATTTAGTTATAGCTAAAGCCATTTTAGGTGTCCCCAGATACATTACAAAAAATAGGGGGTACTCTCATAGGAAAGACTATTCTATATAGCGTTTTTTTTTTTCAATATAATATAGAAGAAAAAAATAAAAAAAAAAGTTTATAAATAATAAAAAAATAAAATAATTATTATTAAATAATTTATTTTGAAATAAGATTATTAGGCAAGATCTGATAATATATTAGATATAAATAATAAAACTGAATGAAAGGTGAAAATAAAAAGAAAGAATATATAATAATAATAAACTAATATAATAACAACAATATAAGACCATAATAAATATAATACAATAATAGTAATACATTCATATTCAAAGATATTGAAAGAAAACAAAAAAAAAAACAAGAAAGCAAGGCTACCTTCGGCTTGCCGAAGATTTTATACCCTTGCAGTTGTACACAGCTATATGTAATAGTACTCAGATTTTCATAAAATTGCAACAGGTACCTTCATTAGGCCGATCGTTGATCGTTATAAGTTATAAAACTTCGATTTTGATGAAACTTTATTATTAAGGACATACTTAGATTTGGATGTGGTAAGCCTGATAGCTATATCTTGAAATATAAAGAAAATCGACCGATAGGCTCCATAACAGCTGTTCGATATATCAGTCCAATCTGGCCCGTTCCGACTTATTTAATGAAAGCAGAAATAAGAAGCTTGTGAGCCAACTTTTATGAAGATAGCTCAATAACTGGGGGACTAATTTGCGTTGCAAGAGACAGACGGGCTGACTGATTGTTTCTATAACAGCTATAGAATATAAACGTCTGAGATATTTAAATGGAAAAAATAAGGACGGGTTACTGTATAACATTAAAAAGTATTGATAATGTGCTGTATTTCCAAGAACAAAACAGGTTTGCATACAAAAACCCTAATTTCAGCCGATTGTTCCTATGGCAGCTATATGTTATAGTGGTCCGATTTTGATACAATTTTGACAGCACATTAGGAACGTCATAAGAATAAGATTTGCCAAATCTTGTTGCAATATCTTGAAAAACAACAAAAATCGGCCGATAGTTTTTATGACAGCTATACGATATATCGGTCCGATCTGGCTCGTTCCGACTTATTTACAGCGCGCAGCAATAAGAAGCTTGTATGCCAAGTTTCATGAAGATAGCTCAAAAACTGAGAGACTAGTTTGCGTTGCAACAGACGGACGGACGGACGGACGGACGGACAGACGGACATCCATTTTTGGACTCCTCTGTTTATGCTGATTCAGAATATATATACTTTATAGGGTCGGAGATGTCTCCTAAGGTGCGTTGCAAACTTCTGGCTAAAATTAATATACCCTCTGCAAGGGTATAATAATTACAATGGCTCAAAATGTAGATAAGGTAGTAAAATCAGTCCAATTACTTTGATAATAGCTGTAGAAATAAATATAAATTAATTATATTATATTATATTCTCTGCTATCAACTACAACTGTCTTCTTAAGCCGCGTCTTCAGCTATTACAATTCTTCTAACGTATTTCTAGCAGTTTCCTCAAGCTGAAAAAAAGAAGAAAGAGTAAAGATCCTACCTGAAGAGTAACCCCTTTGGCTACCTCCCCCCTCCCCCCAACAACAACAGCTGTTCACCTCACTGAAAGCTCGCTCACCGTGCAAAGAATGAGAGCTTTGCTAAGCTCTCAAGCACACACACACACGTATATCATGCGAGGTCTCTTCTGCGTCGGCGCACATGCCCTTGTGTGTCTCTGTGTGTGTGTGTGTGTGTGTGTGTGTGTGTGAGTGCCTTACTTGATTCTCTTGGCTCTTCTCACGTTCCGCTCGTTTGTACTTATTTAGCGTGCGTTTGATCCACATTATTTCGGTTTCGTTTTTTTTTCTTTCTGTATTTTTTTGGCTCTGCGCTTGTTCTCGTTATATTTTTTCGTTTTTTTGTTCTCTACTACATTTTTGTGTGCTCCTTTTTGTGTTTGTGTTCATTAGAAATTTCCGAGAATTTAACGACACAACAAACAGACAGAGAGAGGGAGCGGGAGAGGGAGAGAAGCACACACACACACACAACGTGATACGATGAGATTCGTGTTACTGCTGGCTTAGTTTTTCAAGAATGCAGCAGAATGTGTAGAAGAGACAGAGAGTGAGAAAGAGAGATAGAGAGGGAGAGAAACACGAGCAGCGAAATCATCTCAGGGCCAAAAAGGAAGCACATACAAAACTTATACGAAATCTGTTTCGATTTTTAATAAAGCTAGATACATTTAGCAGATACACACACAAAGAAAAAGATAGAAAGAGCGAGATAGAGAGAGAGAGATAAAGAGAGGCTGCATCTGCAACTGCAAGTACAGTTTTAAAGCTTGAATGAAACTGTGAATAGAAGATATACAAATATTAATTAGATCATTCTTACTTAAATAATTACTGCTTTTTAAGTTATAGTTGTAGATATATTTTGGTATATTTTTGTTTCTTTGTTGTATTGCAGCAATAAGATTCAAATTTTGAATTTATTTAAATTATTATTTATTTTTTACGGAGTCGCCAACATTTTTCTATATAATTGAATAAAAGAAGATTTTGAAACAATTATTTTCAAATTAAGTCTGCGTTTTTTTAAAAGCTGTTTTACGCTATTTTTAGGCAATGGATTTGAAGAAAATGTAATATAAAGAGATTTCATAAGTTGGTACCACAGTAAAAAGACAATGCTCTGATAATATTTTTGTTATTTTATCATTTATTTTTTTTTTATTAAAATATTGCATTATTTTTACTTATTTGAATGTACAGCAAGCGCTTCTATTATTTTGAGCACAACTGTATATACTACTTATTTTGTTTTAATTTGTGCATTCTCTGCTCTTGCCTTGTTTCTTTTACAGTTTCGTTTCGTTTTTTTTTATATATCTCGTGGTTATCAAGAATCCTTTATCATTGCAAAACCCTTTAAACAAGTATGTCTGCCGTTTACAGCTATGAAACGGTACAAAGCGTTTGCCCTCTCTCTCTCTCTCGCTATTTGGCGCGCTTGTCGACCAACTGTCGCGACACGTGCAACGTGCTGATGTTGATCTTCATTATGATTATCACACACACACACACATACAGACAGCGGGGCTGCCTTTGTATTTGTATAGAATTTCGCGATCGTTGTCTCTTTGTTGTTGACTTTCTTCTACCGTTATTCTTCGCGTGACGTGACTGGCGATCACTTTCTTCTTTCTTTCTGGCAGCAGCAGCAGCAGCTGCAACTGCATTTGGCAACCCTTTTTTTGTTTTGCCATTAAAAGCGATCCTTCGATCCTTTCGACACGCACTGCTTGACCCTTTGTACTGCCCCCTTTGCCCCCGCTCCTGACTCTTCCCTATATTCTACTCTGGCATTGTTGTCACCCAGTGATAAGAAAGAAAGGGGAGGAGAGAAGTAGAAAGCATTTCACTAAAAAGGGTTGCGCCGAGCCGCACAACCATTTTGCAACTGTTGCCCAGCAGCAGCAGCATTCCCCCTCCTCCCTCTCTCTTTCTCTCTGCTCCCCACGCACGCTGCGTCCTTTTTGCAATGGCAGCTGCTCAGCTCAAAAGCTCTGCCTACGAGTTGCAGCAGCAAGTGAACGTATGAGAGATCGTGCGGGCGTGTGCGTGAGAGCAAGGCGCAAGAGAGAGAGCAGGCAGAGAGAGAGTGAGTGAGTGTGGTGTAATGACGTTAGTTTGCAGTAGCTTTACAGCACTGTTGATATGCTTAGGTGACGCGTTGCCAACGCCGCTGCTACTGTTGGCTGCGCTGCAATCGCCGCTGTCTCTCACTGCGCGCGCGTTATCAGCAATTTACGATCAAGTTTAGCAGAGCAAATGAAACAGAAGGCGTCGACAGCGACGGCGACGTCGACGTCGACTGCTGTTGCTGTTTTTTTGGTGTTTCTTTTTTTTTATTGAGGGCATTGAACTAGCGAAAAAAGTAAAGTCGAAATTTTTATTAACCTCAAGCGGGTTACAACTGTATTTACCGTTGCTTCTCTTATTATTATTTATTTAGTTGTGGCATTTTTGCTCGCCTTTTTTGCTCACATCTTCACACACACACACAGACAGACATAGACATACACTAACTAATTGACCCGGCGCCGGCCACGTTGCGACGTCACGACGTTAAACAAAAATAAAGCACATACACGCACACAAAGAAAACAATAAATGACCGGAAATAACAAATAGTTGAGGAGCTCCCGCGGCTTCTGCTGGCTGCGCTGCCGTAGCGCACGCACGCACATGCACGAATAAATACGCCTCTTGCTGCACTGCGAATGCGTGACGTAATCGAGACTCACGCACACACACACATATACAGTGTTGCTGCACTTTTCGGGGTGAAGAGAGAACTTACACACACACACACGAACAAATAAAGCAGACAAAAAACACGTCACAAAAAGCGCAAGAGCGCAGGCAAAACAACAAAAGAGCGAGCGCGCAAAAACAACTTGACTTCTGCGGCAGGCCTGGCTGGCAAGCAAGAGATCTGCACACGGAAGAGACGTCGCTGTCGTCGCGCTGTACATGCACTTGTTGGTGTGCATGCGTGTGTGTGTGCGAGAGTGTGAACACAAAAAAAAACCGCAACAATTTGCTGAGAGAGCGAACGAGAGAATCGAATCGCCGATGCCGACGCCGACGCCGCCGGTTGATTGAGCTTGAGTAGGCGCAGGCAGGCCGTTGCGTCGCTGCCGCCGCTGCTGCTCTGTGCTTTCTGAGCTTTTGTCGCGCTACTCTTAACAGCAGCAGAGTTGTCAAGGCAGACAAAGACAAAAAAATAAAAAAAGAACAAAAGTTAATTAGATTAGAGCGCTACATAGAAATGAACATTTGTGTGTGTGTGTGTAGTTACAAATTTCATGAAGTAAATTTAATATTAAATACATGACATGTACACATATATATGTGTATGTGTGTGTGCGTGTCGTTACGTTGTGATAACACACACTTTACGCGTTGCTTACGTTGTGCCGTGTTGCCATATGGAGGAGCTCGGCACTACCAACTGTTGCCTCTATCTGGCAACACCAAAGGCAAACACACACACTGAAAAAGTAACGCGCGCGTTCCCCTATGCCTCCCCTCGCGCTATATTCATTTCTCCTACTTTGTGCCCAGTTCGCCGCTGCTGCTGCTGCTATCTCCGTCTAGGTCTTCGTCTCTGTTCGCCTTCTCCTTCTCTCGCGTTTTTCCATTTCGCTTTCCGCAAGTGTTGCGCCGCGCTAATCATGTAGTCGCTTTTGCTCCATAACTACAATAACAACAAAGGCGATGGCGACGGCGGCGACGACGACGGCATATCGCAAGTAAGAATAACAGCGCGCAAGAACAAAAACAACAACGTCAGCGAGGCGAAGTCGACAGCAACTTTGGCGTTTATTGTCGCTTTGCAGCCGCGTAGCCGGCTAGCGGCAATCGCTACTTCTCTCTGCCATTTGCGTATGTGTGTGCGGTTCCTCTCTCTCACACAAACTCACTCACACTCTCTTTGAACATTGCTCCAACGTGCTGCCGCGCGCGCCGCCACTTCGCCGCGTTTCGTGCTTTGCTGTCCCGTCCCGTCGATTTGCCGTTGCCGTTGCTGTTGCTGCCGCTCTGCCGCAGTTGGTTTGCGTCTTGCTCTTTGACGTGCCCGTTTTAGTTTCAGTAGTTAAATGCTCTTTGCATTTTGCGGTCGTCTTTTTCGGAAATACGCGACGTAGTTGGTATAGCAGCAGCACAAGCGGCAATAAAACAGCAACAACAACAATAACAACAGCACCAAAAATACAACAACAACAGCAGCAACAACAACAACTAATCCAACGGCAAAGCAACAGCAAAAATTATAAAATATTTTACGCCTGCTCTTGTTGGTGTCGGTGTGTGAGTGCGTCGGTCTCTGCCCGCGCTTCGTGTGTGTGTTTGTGTGTGCGTGCGTGTATTTTACTTTTTTTTTTCAATAGTCATCGGTCGCTGGTCGTCGTGGGCGCAAAAGAAAAAAAGAATAATAAATAAGCAAAAAAAAAAAACGAAGAACAGCGCGACAGCAACGGCAAAAATTGTGCTGCGTTCTTTAAAATTAGCTTAAAGCTTTAAGTGATATTCATAGTAGAACACAACAACAAATAGAAACAAGCTGTGAAAAGTGAGTGATGAGCAGAGCATAGAAGAAAAAAAAATAGTGTAGACTGTGGCGCAACAACAACAACAAGAGAAATACCGTAGACTAGGCGAGATAAGCAAAAGAAAAAAAAAATTGTCGTGTCGTTTTGATATTGCTTCTTTTTTGCGCTGCCGTTCAAAGTTTTTTTTACAAGTAAACAATTTCGCTTCTTTTTTTTGTCCGCTCCTTTATCTTGCCTGACTGTGCGTGCGTGTGTGTGTGTGTGGCTGGGGGAACATGTGTATGTGCAATTTACCGTTATTGTTGACTACACCAAGCCGGCATTAATATGCATGCATGCGTGTGCCTGTGTGTGTGTGTGTGTGTTTCGGCGGTTGCCTTCTTGTTCATTTCTTCATTTCCTTTTTTTGTATTCCTCTTGTTACTTGCGTATTTTGTTTAGCACAATTTTTAATGATGCCGCGACGCTTGCAATTGTTTAAATAAAAAAAAAATCTTAATTTCTGCATTAGTGTGTGTGCGTGTGTGTTTTGTTTCAACTAGTTGCGCTGACTTAAAGCAAATAGCAGCGCAGCAGCAGCAACAAGCTAGAGCGAGCAGCAAACTGACCTACTTTGCACGACTCCAACTTGTGTGGTTCGCCCGCCGCGTTCAAACGGCATCGAAATTGGAGTCGGCCTCGGAGTCTGTGTTCTCTCTCTCTCCCTCTCTTGCAGTGAGAGAGTGTGTGTGTGTGTGTTGACTGTTGATCTGCGCTGTTGCTTTGCTTTTATTTGCATTGCAGTTCTTTGCACTTGGCTGAGCGCAGCGCTGGCTCTCTCGCGCGCGCTCTCTCACACCGCCCTCTCTCTCTCTCACTACTGCTTGGGTAGCACTTCGTTTTGGGCTGAGCCAACATTCTTGGCTCTCGGGCGCCGTCAGAGTCACGCCAATGCTGCCCATGCGCCTGTATGCTAATACACGCACGCACACACACACACAGATACAGCAGGCCAGACAAATGTGTAAAGGGGGCGGCAACAGTGCGGTTTATTTCTCTTTTCGTTGCCTGCTCGCTAATTAGTCGGACACGTATCAAACATGCGTGCGCGTGGGTAAATAGCAAAAAAAAAAAAAAAAGGTTGGAAGGGGGTTAGAAAGAAACGCTTTAAAGCGCACAAACATCGATAGAATCAATCGGTTATCGATAAAAACATGTGCATGCAAATTTGTGTGTTTCACCCAGTCTGCTTTATTCGTCAGCGAGTGAGTCAGCAGCAGCAGCGACGGCGGTGTTGAGCTGTGCGCGCTCTATCTCTCTCTCTCTCTCTCTCTCTCTTCGACGCGCCCCCTCTCCCTGCAGGCACAAATTGGAAGCACAAGACACAAGACGACAGCGCATGCGAATGAGAATCAGAGCCCACACGCGTGACTAAAATAAGCAAGAAGAAGAAGAAACGGAGAACAGAGCGCTAAAAGATCAAGGGCAGCAGCAAAACAAGTGAGAGAGAGAGTGGGAGAGAAAGAGAGAGGGAGAGAGCAACGAGTACAGCGTAGGAGCAGAATATGAAGTAGCAAGCAAAACAGCGAAGAAAGAAGACACGAAAAAGAAATCAAAATAAAATCAAATAAAAATCATAATCATATCAGTATCAAAAATTCTGCTACACATTTTTCTGCGTGTGATTAACAAGTGAGACGGTGTGTGTGTGTGAGTGTATGCGTGTAGGTGTGCATGTGTGTGTGTGTGAGAGAGAGTATGTTGTCTACGTCATGACGGCGATGTTGTTTGCAATTTGTACTCGCGCGTTCTCTTGCGTTTGCTTTCGGCTTCTCTTTCTTTTCCATCGCCTTTTATTGTTTTTCTCTTTGTTGTTGTTGTGCTATTAGTCTCATGTTTTCTGTGTGTAATACGTGTGCTTTATCTTTTGTGGTTTAGCTCCGAAACGAATAACAATAACAACAATAAGCAAAAAGTGAGAGAGAAAGAGATAATAGCAAAGTGTGTTGCATTCCGTTAATGAGAAAGAGAGTGAGTGAGGGCGTAAAAAAATTGAGAGAAAAGGGAAAACAAACACACTAATTCTTTTAATCAAAGAGAATAGAACAGAACAACAAGTAAAATACAATAAAACAAAACAAAAACAAAAAAAAAAAACTAAAAATGCACAACAACAGCAATTATCAATTACCCAACAACAACAACATAAACAACAACAACAGATTAAATATAAACAACAGCAACAACAACCATCATTATTATAACCATCACCATCTGCAGCAGCAGCAACAGCAGCAGCAGCAACAACAACAACAACTGCAACAAAATACGAAAATTCCTCGTTTTTATGAACGGTGAGTTGAGTGTGTGCGTGTGTGTGTGAGTTTAATTGCATCACCCACAGCCAGCCCCCCTTATCTCATGCCTTGTCTCTTTATTTCTCCCCCACCACACAATTGTCAATGTACCGTATCGTATCGTATCGTAACGTTTTTAAACTCAGTCGGGGATTTTATTTTAAGGTTTTTTTATTTTTGTTAATGTTGTCAACAAGTTTTTGGCTTGAACACACATCATCACATCCATATGACGATCTATAGCGGGTAAAAAATATTTTAATATCTTGTATCATTACTACATATATTTAAAAAAAAAACATCGGGATAACTACAGAATTATTATGGTCTCTCATGTACATTCACCGAACCCTGTACGCCCCCTCATAATTTCCATTCAAATCATCATGTTTTTGTCTATGAAACTTTAGTAGAATATTAAATTAAACTGTTGTTGTAATGCATTGAAAATCTGGGATAAATATTTTCTATACAAATTGAGTGACTTCTCAATTAAGAAAAAAATGGCTAAAGGATAAAAACAAAAAAATCATTGAAAATTATAAAAAGGCTAATTCTCTAAAAAAGCAAAAAAAAAAATACATCAATTAATATAGTTAACAAATGCTGAAATTACACAAAAGTTACTTTTGGGGGAAAAAATTATAAAATGTATCCGGAATTTCCGTTTTTTTGCAATTCTATAAATTGTTTCCCGCAATTTACGCACACAAAAAAAAACCCGAATTTGACGACAAAAAGGCGTAAATGGGCAGCACTGATAAAATTAATTTATATAGTACAAATCGATAATTAATAATGTTTTCCATGTGGAAAATGTAAAAATGCATTTCCTCCATATCATACTGTCATTGGGAGTTTGCTTATCACTGTGCTATCGCTGGCCACGCCCACACAATCGGGGTATGGCTGCAGTTCGCCATTTTGTTTGGGCGACCTATTTTCAACACGTTTCACAAAAGTGCATATAAAGCAAGAAAGAGGAGAGTGAGGGGGAGAGAGGAATGACATGGGTTAGAAAAACATGCATAAAAAAGCATGCCGGCGGTCTCAGTGTATGTCTGTGTGTGTGTGTTGCCGGACAATTTAGGTCAAATGGACAGCAACAGTGCAGCAAACGAGTTTGTCTCTCTGTGTGTGTGTGTGTGTGAATGTGTGCATTCTTTGGCACACGCGGCCTGCAGGCGGCGACGGGGTGGGTAATAGATAATAAACTGCAAGCAAGAAAAAACAAGAACAACAGGCGCAAAGCAACAGTCAGAAAGCAATAACCTAACGGTAGTAGCGCTGTGCAGTCAACGCTGACGCTGACGCTGACGCAGCGCTTAAATGACCAATATTGCGGCTGTGGGGTGACGCGACGCGACGCGACGCCTTGTGTCGCAGCAACTTGTGGAATGCTTTGGAAATAGAACACGCGTCACCCCCCACACATGCACATGCATGCAAGTATGCGTCATGCACACGCACACGCACGCAACACATGTGTAATAAAACAAATAATAACAGCAGCGGCAGCAGAAGCCATAATCGTTGCCGACGGAACATACATACATACATACA
The DNA here is from genome assembly GCA_018904105.1 of Zaprionus tsacasi. Lineage (NCBI taxonomy): Eukaryota > Metazoa > Arthropoda > Insecta > Diptera > Drosophilidae > Zaprionus > Zaprionus tsacasi. The sequence goes on along the minus strand of JAEIFR010000003.1, from coordinate 755,723 downwards.
TATGTATTTTTGACTTTCGTTCATTCATAAAAATTTCGAAAACAAAAAGCAAACACACATACACAACACACACAGTTAAATGCAATCAAAGCGTACGCACGTTGTGCATGTCCATGCGTGTATATCTAAAGCAGCAGACGACGCGCCTTGTTGACGCTGACTGCGCTGCCTGCGCACATGTTGTATATTGATTGCATACACACACACACACACACACACACACACATGTACAACAATGGCACCGCGCGTGCATTGATAACAACAAAACAAGCTCAGGTGTCGGATGTGCTTTTGTTTTCTCTCTCTTTTTCTCATTATTTTGCAGTCATGTGTGTTAGTGTGTGTGTGTATGTGCAAGCAGAGGTCATTTGCTTGGGCGTCGGCGTCAACGGCAGGCGCCAGCAGCGCCGACATACACTCACACGCAGGTCAAGTATAATGAATATGTCGCCGCGCCCCGCTCTCTCACTTTCTCTCTCTCTCTCTCTCTCTCTCTCTTTGATACTCACCACGCCTATGTGTGTGGGGGACGGTGGGTAAAAGAGATTGATATTCTATTTGCCAATGTAGGCGACGTCAACGAACTGTGCTGTCAACGACGCGACGCCTGCATTTGCCATTTGCATGTTGAGGCTGCGTGCGTGTGTGTGTGTATGTGCACGTACACAAGCATGACGTGTGACGCATGCGCGCAGTGCTGTTAAAACTGTTGAATACTAAACTGTAGTGCTAAAACTGTGATGCATGCGGGCAACAGAAGAAGCAGAGGTGGAGAGAAACATGCGCGAACGGCTACTTTGGGTATGCGAATTTAAAATTCACACAGACACACACAATTTATGCATTAAAAAAAGAGCAGTGGCAGCAAAATTGTTCATCGTCGTCGTCGTCGTCGTCTCGACTTCAATTCCTGGAAAATCAAGCAAACATAAAAAAAACACAAAACAACACATGTGTGTGTGTGTGTGTGTGTGTGAAAAAGTCAGATGCAAACCAATAAGGTATAAAACTGCAACAGAGAGAACACTGAAGAGAGAAACGTGCAGTGAGAGCGGCGTGAATTGCAAAGAGTAGCAGAAACAGACAGAGAGAGAGAGAGAGCGCGCAGCGAATGGCAAACACACACACACATAAGTGGCAATGGAATGCGTTGAGTGGCGATGCCGCCGCTGCCGCCTTTCCTGCTGCTGCTTTTTTTTTTGGCTGCAGGAGACGAGACGAAACTGTGTTGACAAGCAGCTTAAGACATCACGTAGACACACGGCACGCACGCACGCAGCCTCTCACTCACGCGTTCTCTCTCTCTCTTTGTGCAGTCGGGCTCTGCTCGCCACTCTCTCGCAAACTAAGCTTGCATATTTTCATTCATAAAGCGCTGCCACAGTTGAGATGCAGAGTATACCAGCTTCGACTTGCTGCTTGCGCGCGCGCCCGCGCTCTCTCTCGATCTCTCACTCTCTCTCTGTTGCTGTTCTTGTTTTTGCGCCGCCGACGACGACTGGAGTGAAATTACTTCCAAGAAAAATAAACACGATATTAAATGTGCAACATTCCTCTGCGACCGACGCGTCGGTCTCGCGTCGCGACGCGTTGCAGCAGAGAACTGCAGCAGCAGCAACAGCAGCATATCAAGATTTTGCACTACTCTTGTTGTTGTTGTTGTTGGTCGTTGGTTTAGTTAGTTAGTGTTGCCGTTATGACAACAGGATGTCATCCCTCCCCCTCCCCCTCCTCCTTTCGTTTCTTTCTTTAGCCATCTCACACACAATAAACTTGTATGGAAAGTACAGTAATCACTGTGCTATAATGACTCATTGTTTTTTTTTTTTTTTTTTGTATTAAACGTGCGCATTCTCGCACTCTCTCTATATTAAGTAGCAACTGTAATATTCTTATATGTATAATCTATACATGTTTCATTCATTATAGTTGGTTTGTTCTCAAAAATCATTCTCACTCGATTTCTATTCGAATTCTTTATAGTCAAATTATATTGTACTACCCTAAGCAGGTTCTACGCTTTAGGCAGTTTGAAAGTCCTGTTTAGATTCCCAAAAATAAATCAATCTCTACTTTCTCCTACTGTTTGCTCTTTGTGTGCTGTTCTTCGCTGTTCCGTGTGTTTCTTTTAATCGTATGCGATTCTCATTTTGTCATCACACACTGTCTCCTTTCCTTATCACACCCACTCCTCGCCTCTACACAAGAATTTCAATTAGTTCAGAATCCTTTTGCAGACTCGCTCATTCTCTCACGCTCGCCTCTCGCTCTATGCATCGCTCTCTCTCCCTCTCTCTCTACGAGAGTATCTATCCTTACGTATCTGTATCTATCCTTAGCTGCTAGTTCCGCTGCCTGACACTTTTACTGACATATCATTTTCGTTTCTCTTTCTCATTTTTTTCTCGCTGCCTCTCTCTCTCTCGCTCTGTTTTTACTTTTATTTATTTTTCATTTTTATATTTTGTTCATTCACATTATAATTAATAATTTTGCACTTTTATTTTCTTTTCTCAATGTTTTTTGTTCTTTCTCTTACTCCCTTTCTCTCTGTTTATTCCTGTCTCACATTCCTTGTCTCTATTTTCTTCTTTTTTGTTTTGTGTGTGTTTTTACGCTATTTTCTTCACAGTGTTACGACATCAAAAATCTTAATAAGCGGCATACCGCTGCAAACACGTTTCGAAGACATCGAACCGCTACTGAAGCCCTATGGCATCGTCAAACAGTGTGAGGCTATTTCTAGTAAGGATCAAAATACTCAAACAGTACATATAACATTCGAAAATCCTGAGCAGGCGCAAAGGTATATAAACCCAAATAAACATAAAACAAAAAATCAAAAAAGCAGAAATCGAAATCGAAAAAAAAACCCCCCTCCCCTTCTCTCTATGTCCACAACATAACTGAACACTCGATAACGATAACTGTGTGTGTGTGTGTTCGGTACAGTCGAATTTCTCTACAAAAAAGTTTGAACATTTTGGAAACTCTAGAGAGATTCGACTGCGTTACACAGATCTTCAAAGAGATCACTTATGAGTGCATAGTATGTTATGGATAATACGATGTAGTTTGAAAAACTATCGATAGCTATGCAATTGTATGTAAACTATCGCTTGTTTTCCAACTGCATTTCAAAATTAATCTACATTTCCCGACCCTCACTCCCATGCTCCTACACTACCCACCTTTTCCTCCTCCTCCCTCCTCAACTATGAATATAACCCCAACTTGTAACATATTTGTATGTAAATAGTTTGAGTGGTGAAGTATTTGAGGGCGGCGGCGTAACCATATCCAAATTATGACAGTTTGAACGGGTTTTCTTGGTTGGAGGGGGGTGGGTGGGGGTGGTAATGGAGTGGAAACTTGTGTGTTGTTATATATATATATATATATATATATATATATATATATATATATATATTTTAGGTCGTTTTTGGCTTCGTTTCGCATAAATTTTTCTTACGAAATTTCTATAAATTCCCTCGATCTGATTCGTTCAATCAACTGATCCGATTGTGTTATGTTACCGTTATATATCTATACACACACTTGTATACACACACACACACTTATACACATACACACACTTATACACATACACATGTAAACACAAATACATACCCACACACACACACACTCCCGTTCCTTTGTGTTCCAAATTGTGAATTCCTTAACCTAATCCCGATTAACCTGCTCCCCCCTCTTTTTGACTCTACCTCCTTCACCCACCAACCATCCCTTGATCCGCCTTCCTTATCTGCATATCTTTTGTTGTAATCAAACATCTCTCTCATCACCAATCTCTCCTCAAATGATCTTCATAGAGCTGCTGGTGGTCTAAACGGCGTTGAATTCGAGGGCAGTAAACTACACGCAGAGCAGTTGGACAAAAATCAACGTCGGAGTCAACGGAATCAACGTAATCCGTATCCTGGCATGCCGGGACCTGGACGTCAAGCGGATTTCCCGCTACGCATATTGGTTCAAAGTGAGATGGTTGGTGCGATCATAGGTCGTCAGGGTAGTACCATACGCACCATAACACAACAGAGTCGCGCCCGTGTCGATGTGCATCGCAAGGAGAATGTTGGCTCCCTCGAAAAGTCCATTACGATCTATGGCAACCCGGAGAACTGTACCAATGCGTGCAAGCGTATACTGGAGGTTATGCAACAGGAGGCACTCTCCACGAATAAGGCGTAAGTCAAATATATATATAAAAGATATATTACATATATTGAATCTAATTGTATTTGCTCTCTCTCTCTCTCTTCTCTTTAGTGAGATCTGTCTGAAGATTCTGGCCCATAACAATCTAATTGGACGCATTATTGGTAAAAGCGGCAACACAATTAAACGTATCATGCAGGATACGGATACAAAGATAACGGTTAGCTCCATCAATGATATTAACAGCTTCAATTTGGAGCGCATCATAACTGTGAAGGGTTTAATTGAGAACATGTCACGGGCGGAAAACCAAATAAGCACAAAACTTCGCCAAAGCTATGAGAACGATCTACAGGCAATGGCACCGCAGAGCCTTATGTTTCCCGGTCTCCATCCCATGGCAATGATGTCGACACCGGGCAACGGCATGGTTTTCAACACGAGCATGCCGTTCCCCTCGTGTCAAGGTTTTGCCATGTCGAAGACACCGGCCAGCGTGGTACCGCCCGCTTTTCCCAATGATATGCAGGAGACAACATATTTATATATACCGAATAATGCTGTCGGTGCCATCATTGGTACCAAGGGCTCTCATATACGCAGCATAATGCGATTCTCGAGTGCATCATTAAAAATTGCGCCCCTCGACGCCGACAAACCGCTGGACCAACAAACGGAGCGCAAGGTCACGATTGTTGGCACACCGGAGGGTCAGTGGAAGGCGCAATATATGATATTTGAGAAGATGCGTGAGGAGGGTTTCATGTGTGGCACAGACGATGTGCGTCTAACGGTCGAGCTGCTTGTAGCCAGTTCTCAGGTGAGTCAAAACAAACATAATAATGATTCCTATCCGTGGAGCCGTAACTTACTCTCTTCTGTGCTCTTACAGGTTGGACGCATCATTGGCAAGGGCGGACAGAATGTGCGTGAACTGCAACGTGTGACGGGTAGCGTCATTAAGCTGCCAGAGCATGCGCTGGCGCCTCCTTCTGGCGGCGATGAGGAGACACCTGTGCACATTATTGGGGCATTCTACAGTGTTCAGGTAAGCGATGAATCTAATCGAATCATGCTTGTTGTTGTCTCTGCTAACCCATCGATTTTCCTGCTTCCTTCCTTCGATTTAGTCTGCTCAGCGTCGAATTCGCGCCATGATGCTATCGACAAATCCGCCGCCAGTGACCAAAAAACAGAAAGCTGCCAAAGAACAACAATTGCAACAGCAACAACAACAACAGCAACAATCCCTAGCCGGTGCTGCGCCAAGTGGGACTCAACAGGCGCAACAACAACAACAACAACAGCAGCAGCCACAGCAGCAGCAGCAACAATCGCCGTCGCAGCAGCAGCAGCCGCTGCCGCCGCAATCGCATCATCAATCGTCGGCGGGGTCGTCGTCGGCGCCACCTGCAACATCACATCATTCGCAGCAGGCGCCGTCGACAGCGTCCTCACATCAATTGCAGCAGCAGCAGCAGCCGTCGCCGCCTCCCGGCAATGCATCAGCAGCAGCTAATCAGCAGCAGCAACAACAACAGCAGCAGCAGCAGCTGGCGAGCTCACAGCAGTAAATACCTGCCGGGGGTATGGGGAGGATTGGGGGCAACAGTTAATGAAGCAGCCCCCAAAAAATACAGCAAGCAACTATATAAAAACAATAACGAAAATATAATTGCAAAGTAAAATATAATAATAATAATATTAAAAAAAAAATAATAATAATAATGTCAATAGAAATAGAAATATCTTCCCCAAAAAATTCGGATTAGCCGAGGGCAACGTTTTCCTTTACCTTTATGTTCTACTTTAACTACAACAATAAGAGAACACACTGTATAACAGTTTGCATAACAACGACTGTTATACGCACAACGTTTGTACAGCTGTTATTGCAGGGTATCATCGGTGCGTCTGATGATTCAAAGGAGAACAACATAACAACAACAGCAGCAACTAATTCCTGCCTAAGCGCAGCCCCCGCCGCAGCAAACAACAACAACAAACACTATAAAAAAAACAAATACATTTGGAAAGGAAAAGTAAATAAAGTACATCAATAACAGCGAAGGAAAACAAAAATCAACACAAAAAAAAAAAAAAAAAAAAACAAACAGCAGTAAAATTCGTTTTATATATATAGAAATATAAAATTTAATTTTTTTATGAATTATTTTATTTTTTTAAACAATTTTAGTAGGCGTACAGCGTTAAGTGAGAAAAGCAGCAGCAGCAGCAGCAACTAAAACGAAACAGAGTCAACAACACAAAGTGAAAATCAAAAACCAAATCTCTTTGGTTTGTTGTGTGTCTTTTTAAGGTTTTATTATTATTATATTTTTTTTTTGTTTTTTTGCTTAAGTCGAACATAAAAAAAAAAAAAAAAACAGAAACCAAGTCGCAGAGAGATTGAGAGAGAATGAGAGAGAGAGAGAACGGGCGTAGAAGAATGTGAAAGAGAACACACGGCTTGAATCACAAACAAACTCTGTATGATTTTTTGTCGTCTACTTCGTCTTATATTTACATATTTTAATTACTCTATCTCTAATTACGATTTAATTTGTCGTCAACTTGAACCCACCTCAAAAACAACGACAAGAAGAAAATATATAAACGTAAAAACCTCCTAAAACTATATCTAAAACTAAACCTAAACCTATAGCTAAAGCTAATGATAAACCTAAACCAAAAGCAACAAATTGAAGCGAGAAAAAACTGTAAAATAATCGAAAACATTTGGAAATATTAAAAATATTTAAAGCAACGACCACCACACAAACAATTCAAGAGTCGAAGAAGTACATATATAAAGATATATATATATATAGTTACACCGTCATATGTATAATACACACTATAGCATGTGTGTTCGATGTAAATTCAAGAAGCTTGTTAACCACACACATACACTACTGTTATATGCGTATAACAGTGAAGCTATATATAGTTAAGTTGTATCTCTCACCTAATGCCAATCAAGCAATCTTAGTGTACAGCTGTAAAATAGTTTTCGTGAATTGAGATTTCGAGAATATTGTTGTTAATTGTTTGAGCGAACGAGAGAGCAAAAAAAAAGAGAGAGACAGAGATATCGGAGATTAAAGCGAGAGAGGAGAATAGAGAAAGAGAGAGAGAGAGAGATGTTATGTGTTTGCCTTGAGACAAAAACAAAAGGTGCTGAAATGTTAATTTTTAAATGATGAAAAGCGAGTGACAAGTGTTACATGAATAAAGTTTTATATTAAAATGAATTGAAATGAAATAGAAAAACACACATAGACAGACAGACACACATATACACACATATACATACATACATACAAACAACAGCATACAATAATGTAGTGTATAACAAGATCAAGAACAGAACAACAGTCTTTTCCATAGCTGCTAAAATCGTAACTAAAGTAACTGAATCAGAGCAAGAAACAATCAAACAACAATTACAATACAATAAACCCAAGACAATAGCCCAATTTTGTTGAAATAAACATATTAATAATAGAATAACTTGACATTTAATTCTATCTAATCTATTACAATTAATTTGTTTATATGCTCATACATAGTTTTTATACATAATACGGATATAGAGATACATACATACTACTACATACATATTAATCATATGCTTTTTGTTTGTTTGTTTGCCTTTGTGAACCTTATTAAGTTAGAATATTAGCCTTAATACAATAGCGATAACAATAAGTATAACACTGTCGATACCAATGACGATACTGAACCAGAATCAAAAGCTATAGCAGCTCAGTTTGTATAACACTTCAACACTGTTATACTCGTGCATTTCAAAAAAAAAAAATGAAGAAGAAAGGAAAAGAAACACAAATCTGACCAAATCAACATTTCGGCTAACAAAAAAGAAAAACACAAACATTTTCGAAATTGACCAAAAGAAAAACATGCAGAAAAACAATGTAGAAAACAAGCAAAAAAAAAGGGAAAACAAAAGAACAGCGTACCACAAGCTTTTTTAGGGCAGTTTAGGACAGATATTTTGACATACAAACAATACAAAACGGAGAACGAAAACAAAATAAAAGAGAGAAAAAAAACCAAACAAAGAAGAAAGAACAGAGAGCAAATTTAAGAAATATGTGTAAAAGAAATCTATTGATGAAGATTGAACAAGTAATTAAAATACCTCAATGTAAGTGCATTATCTTCTATGACAAAAATAAAAAACAAAAAGAAAACACAAACGAAACAAATTTAAATGTAAAACAAAAACAACAAAAAAAAAAAAAATGTTAAAACCTAACGATTGTATAATGCTCGAGCTAAACAAAAGCAGCAGAAACTAAAGGAAAAAAAATCATGAGAAAGAGAATCATAAAGTTAATTATGATAGTTTTAAGAATTAAAAGGAAAAACCTGAAAGAGGACTTCAAAAAACTACAAGAAACAAGCGAGTTTAAGATAAAACAAAATAAAATCACAACAAGCGACTTGAACAACCACCACAACTACTACAAAAACAACAACTTGAAGGCATATCAAAATATCGAAACGAACAAGATATAGTTTGACCCACATACAGCCTTTTGCCAGTTGGAATCAGATTCAGATCTAGAACCAGACTCAAAACCCAGACATAGAGAACCAGACACAGCAGAGACAGAGACAGAGACCTCGAGATATGACATTAAGGAATAGAAGAGAACAAAGTGAAATTGTTAAAGTTTTGGTATGTTTCGAAAATGAGACGCGACGATTAATACCAATATACCTACTACTATACCAATACCTATATCTATACCTAAACAAACCTATTTACTGACATTTTTGTGTAGCTTGAGGAGTTTATATCAAGTGTATATACTATACTCTATATATATACTTGTAAATCAAGGTGTTTCCTAGGCATATATATGTATATGTATATATAGCATTTATGCAGAAATATATATATATATATATATGTATATATGTGTATATATATAAATGTATATGTGTATATGTTGAGCGAGGGCGAAGAAATCGAACTTGTTTTTGTTATAATTGAGAATGTAATATTTTTTTTGTATATATATTTATATATGTGTGGGTATATATACATGCGTATACATATATATAGGTACATATATATATATATATAATTTTGAAAGAAAAAAATATAAAATTTCGGTGGCGTCTTGAAGTTAGTTTGCGTAGTGCATAGGAAAAATGTCCAAAGTTGTCAATACAAAGAGCGTATATATTATATATAAATAAATAAATACATATGTAAATATATATGTATGTATTTATTTATATAGTTTACATATACTATATATAAATACTATATACTATAAACTACAATAAAACGAGCCCAAATGATCTATGTACCATATGTGCGAGATGCGGAATGGTTTGTCGTATGTCGTATATCGTATATCGTATAACGTATATCGCGTAGGATGCTTGGCGACCGAAGCCTAAGCATTTTAATATTCTATATATGAGAAAATTAAAGAAAAAACAGAAACGAGATAGAAAACTAAAAATTAAAAAAAAAAACATGAAATGAAAGTGTCGCGTAAAACGAATTTTTATAAAAAATTCCACAAAACTGTAAACTAGATTTGCATTGTTTTTAATTTGCGTAGAATTCCAAATGCTGAAGCGAAGCAACAAGAAACAAGTCTAGTAGATAGATAAGAAAGAGTGAGCAAGGCAAAGCAAAAACAAATAAATAAATAAAAAGAGAGGGAGAGAGAGCAGAGTGGTTGAGTTAACTAACTGTTGCTCTGTTTAAGAAAGGAACTACGGGGGTTTACCAAACAGTAATAAGAGATATATACACACATACATAATAATTATAAACGAGAAGACAAGAGAGAACCCAAACATATTTGAGGTTAAGCGTGCGCGTTGAAAACGACAGCGAGCGAGGAAAAAGTTAGAGAGAGCAGCAAAGAAATTATTTTTTAGTATTTAGAGGCTATTTTATATCGTTATTAAAGCAGGCGGAGCGAGAGACGACGACCATTAAATGAGGATAAAAGGGATGGAAGAGAATTAAATTTTAACTCGACGTTGAAAAGAAACGTAACGAAACGAAATGGAAAAAAATGAACATGGCGTAGCGTAACACACACACACTGGGTGACAACCCTATGCTGTTGTAATTGGGTACAGTTGCGTCACGATTCGCGTAGTAGTAGTTACACTTGTTATCGATAGCTCAGGAACATGGCAGGGTGTTTGTTGGCTTATCAATTCTGAACATTCTCCTATCATTTACAATATATCTTTTACGATTATTTGTAATTTGTCATTTGTACACACGCCCACACACACACTTCCAAACCTATGCACACATTCACACACACACACACACACATACTTTTACACTAACGACAGAGGACGTTTCTTGAGCCAAGCGGGGTTTTTCTTTTCACACGTAAAAAAAGGATAGAGAGAGAAAGTGAAAGAGAGAAGTTAAAATTTAATTTTCCTAAAAGTACTTTTTGTGTTGTAAGTTGTGCCAAGTACTGATAACGTTTAAGGTGTGATAAACTCGTTTTAAAATTTAACAACTATTTAAACTATTACTAAAACAAAAATCGAAAAACAAAAAAAACAAGAAAAATTTAAAACGTATTATTTTTATTTGAATGCTTTCTATGTACGTTTTTAAAAGCACACGAACACGGATACACATAAACACACACGCACACACACACACACACACCCGAGAATCCAAAAGTACTTTGACATTTAATTTGACAACAAGAACAACAACAAGAAATTGCTTTGCTATTACAATTTACTTTTGATTTATTCATATAATTTTTTTCATATAATTTCTTAACGTCGTATAAAAAGCCTATAAAAATTTGTACTCTGAAGAAGAAAACAAAAAAATTGATTTTAAAAAATTTTTAAAACGACAAAAAAAAAACTTAAAGAAAAAGAAACGATGAAGGAAACGATTGGGGAAGATACTTTTTAAAAGGGTATATTTTTTTATATACATATATTTACATATTTACATAGAGTTTTTAGCGGTACAAACATCGTGAGTACAAATCAATATTTATTTTTTTTGTTTTCGGTTTTTTTTTCGTCTTCTACCTTATTATAACATGAATGAATTTAGGGGTTTTTCTTAAACAAGAGAAATTATTTTTTCGGATTGTTCAATTGTTAGGCGAGTGAAGGAAAGTTAGTAAGAAAAAGAAAGAAATCAGAGTCAAAAGCAGAGTAACAGTTGAAACTGAAACACAATTTTATATACGATACTGTAATGATATGATGATAACAATAACGTGTAAAACGAGTTTAATAATGATGTAGGCAAGTTAAGATCCGTGCAAAGCTGCAAATAGCCCAGAGCCGTCACTCACACTAAAAAATTTAAGCCAAAAAATGAAAAAAAAAAAAAAAAACAGAATGTGGCCGAAAGAAAGCAGAGAAAATACTAAACGAATAACTGTACACCAAGGTATTCAAATGAAACTCTAAACAGCGCGCCCGAAAGTAAAGAGCAGAAACTGAATAATAATGTTACTAAAATTTTATTAAAAATATTAATGATCAAGTAAAAAACTAAATCTCCATATAATATATATACATGCATATGCATATGTGTATATATTGAAAGATGACATGATCAGGCACAAATTTCAAATCGGGGGTTCATTTTATATGTTTTTTTATTTTATTTCATTCAAAAACAAACCCAATTAAAAAAAATGAAAATTGGACGCAAAAGCAGTAAGAGAAATAAAAAGAAAATGAAAATGAAGGGAAACGAAATAACTGGACATTGAAAGATAGGTCAATCTAAATGAAATGAAAAATAGATCAGTTCCAAACCGAATCGAACAGAACAGAACAGAACAGTAAACACTCCTCGGATACGACACAACTGTACTAAAAACAGCAAACAATGAAACGCGTTGTTCCAGGTTGCAACCTGTTGTTCAGATACAACACGAACGAACAACAATATAACAGCAACAGAGCTACAACAATACAATATGACTTTATTAATATACAATACAATACAAAATATATATTTTTAGCATATAAGCATACAAGAGAAAAATGAAAACAAGAAACAAAAACAAAACTGAAACCAATTGTCAGCCGTAAGAGTTTACATGTACTAAAAATTTGAAGGAAACATAAAAGCAAAAAAAAAGATATATATATATATAAACAAAAAGAAAACGCAAAAAAAGCAACGCCCACAGAATACAGACAAACAAACATACAAAAAAAAAATTATATACTTACATACATACATACGTTTATATTGTACACATACACGAGAACAGATAATGAAGCGAGCCCCACAACACACTAAATTCTCTGTGTTTAGAACTATCAGCTTAAAAAAAAATATAGCACACTTTTCAGCATAGTGTCCATAGTTTTGCTAAAGTATATCACGTGAGAAAAATGGAATGAAACAAAAAAAAAACACATATTTTGGAATGTATTTTGAAAAATAATTTATATAAAATAATCTATTTTGATTTGCTTTTGCCCGCGCTCATTATTTGCACTTTGTGTGTATATTTTGCATTTGATTGTCAGCATCATATACTTAGTCATCATCATCATATTTTGGCATACATATATGAACATATATTTCTAAATAATGTATTTAATAATATATATTTTTAAATTTATGGTTTTTTTTTTGACTGTAATATTTCATACGGTAATCAACTGGAGACTGAGCTACAACATATATTTAGTTACCGTTATGTTTATTGCAATTAAAAAAAAGAAAGTAAAAAATAACAACTACAACAAGCACACACACATACACACCTAGACGCAACATAGATATGATATATAACCTATATAAATATATACATACATAATATACACATATAATAATAATAATAATAATTTAACCTCTGGTTTGCCTATGCTCATCCAATTCCTTAAATAAGTTTCAACTTTACTCCCATATCTCCCTTCGCCCCATCCTCCCACCTCATGAAACAATATGTAGAACCTGCAAAAATCAATAGGAAAGCATCCTGTAAACGGTTTGCCTGTGTGATAGTAGTTTATAATTAAAACCGTTTACAGAGAATTCATACTACTGCACCTACACCCTACACCTTCCCCCCACAAACACCACCCCACCCCACCCGCACCTATACACCCATCCTCCGAGATAGCATTTGTTGAATGGCGTGAGGGACATAGAAAGAGGAAATCAGAAATTGATATACCTTAAGAAAACTAGATATGTACTATATGTATGAAAGATACAATCGCCAGGAGAGAAACAACAACTCTATAATACAGAAGCGAAGGAAATATGAGCTCTGAAGTTAGGAAGATGATGAAGATGAAGAAAATGCACATGAGAACATACATAATTACTACATATAATACACACATACACTACACTACACACTATACTATAATAACACAATTATTTTTACTTTAATTATTTTTATAGTACCTATCTGTAGTTTAACGTTTTTTTTTTCGTCGTCTACACGTACTTGTTAAGTTCATTAATCTACATACTGATGTAGAGGCGACAGTGTCTACATTGTACATTGTATCTACATTACAGAGCTAAATATCTATAAATATTTTAAACATACAAAAAAAAACAGTAAAATATTATTAAAAAAAAAAACAAAAAAAAAATACAAACAAAACATGTTATTTTTATTTTTTTGTATTTCTTATTATTTCAATTTGTGGTTCAGCTTTGGTTCTACCGTTTCCGTTTTTATGATTTCAGGGCGTATCATTCCATTTTTTGGTAGCGTGTAGTTGAAAAAAAAAAAAAAAACAAAATACTTTTCCCTCTCACTCCAAACGATGCCAACGTCTGTTGAGGGCAACAAGGTTTTTTTTTTTATATGATGTACTTGAAATATTTTCCAGTAAGTGTATTACGAGATCCCACGAGCCCGAAATTCAAATCGTGATTTGAACTCCCTATGTAAAATAACATAGAACATAGAGCATAGAACATACACACACACATGTATACATGCAAGCAAAAAAGAAATGCGTGTATATTTATATAGACATATACATACATACATGAATGGGTACATACTATACACAATACTATATACTAAAGTTAAATCTCTACTTGGCAACGCAAGAGAAAAAACCTAAACGTAAAACAAAAAATATATACATAATAATAACTTAAATGAATAAACTACCTCAGCTTTGAATATTTCTATAGAAATGTTATTAAATGTATTCGAAGGGCGACCGTGTAAAACCGTAAATAGATAAGATGATCTAAAGAACTAATGAATGAAACCAAATGGCATACAAGTTTTAGAGCTGCATTTATATACTAGTAACAATACTAATTTTAGTAAGTGTACGTTTTGCATATTCCTATATAGTTAAATAAACATAAAGATTAACAAAAACGAAATCGAAAACAAAAACTCTAAAGCAAAATTAAAGAAAAGCTAAAAAAAAAAAACCAAAATGTGAAGCACAGTGCACACTTGACTCGACGTAATAAACAGAAAAGCTGATGGAAAACCACTGTGTGCACTGTGGAACAGATAAACGAAAAACTTAACAAATAATTTTGCGTCCATTTTTGTTGTTTCCAATACAAAGAAAAACTATGAAAAACGAAAAAAAATCATTTTTAAATACATATATAATTGTTTTAATTGTGAACGTAATCAAGTGCAGTAATCCAAATCCAAATCCAGATGCAGATCCATGCATAAACGACACGCACACACATACATACATATATAATGCATATTCCCAAACCACATCTTTATCGACTCTGTGTATGTCTTTTAAAATTGCCATTCTACGGAAAAAACTACTATAGAAGAAACATGCAAAAATACTATGTCAATAAGAAAGCTTTCTCGGTGTCAGTTGTGTCCTAGTTAAGACTTAAAAGAAAAATAAAAAACGGAAACTAAGAATAAACAAAAATGTTCACAAACGAACTTAATCGGTTATTCGCAAGACCTGCACCTAATATACCAATACATCCTACAAGCTACATACAAAGAAACAAAATATATATTCAATTTATAAGGTGTACAGTGTATTACATGCAAGCGAGCTAACATATTCCGATCAGTCCTAGTACATGCAAGCGCATACTATCTACTCATATACTACAAACATATACATATACCTACATACATTATGTGAACTAAATTTTCTCCTTTTTGGTGTAATTAAATGTTTAAACGCTAGTGCAAAATGTGAAACAAAACTAACAAAACTATCACAAAATTGAACTCACACTCCCACACGAAAACATGCTTACACAATTAAAAAAAAAAAAAATAAACATTGCAAAAACAAAGCTACATAAATACAATCTCAAAATTGAATAACCCAATAACAAGCTACTTACAAACTCAGCTAAAAATGTTAAAAATAAAAAACAATTTTTGTGAACATGTGAAGAAAAAAATTAAATCGAAAAGAAATTTACTCAATAAATGATTTTTCGTATAAACAACTTGCAGTTTATTTTCAAAAACTTACCAACACTGCTAAGTGTGCTATCGATATTTTTCTTTCGATGTTTGGGGGAAATTTATGTGGTGGCAAGTCAATAGTTGCGCGCAAATTGTACTATGTACTTGACATGAATTAAAAACAAGTTAAGTACGACTATGAATTTTGTTTTAGTATATCTATATGTTTGTAGGCGTTATAAATATAGTTACAAGTTATTTAATTGTCCTTATGCAATTTGCAAAATGTCTGTGAATAAAGTTTTTTTTTTCACAGACTACATTGATTGCAGTCGTGTAATAATTTCTTGTTACATCGATTCCATGACCATCGCTATTATCGATAGCTGCAGTCATCGAGTTGCTGAGAAGCAAAAGCATAAAAGCATAAATGTATTTACAGTTTACAAACGGTAACAGGCACAGTCACAGCATAAGGAATCGGCGCTCCAAAAGCAAACGACTTGGCTCTGGCAAAAGTGACAATAAGCTACTGTAAGCTGAATGAATGAAAAATTTCATTCATATTTTAAGTTTGCGCGCTAAAAGTGTAATTCCACCTACGCGGAAGGAAGAATATTTTCTCACTGCCCCCTCCCCGGCGCGCCTGTGTTAGCTGTTTATTTTTACGTGTGTATTGGTGTGTGTGTGTTTTTGTTATATATGCATGCCGACAGTGCCTTGACAACGACGCCAAATAAATTGAATTAGATGCGATACATAACCATTAAAGCGTTCCAGTGTAAACAAGGATGGTTTATTTGCATGTGTATGTGTGTGGGTGTGTGTATGTGCGAGCTCACCTGTCTGCCTGCCTGCCAATCTTCAATAACAACAACAACAGGCATGAATATATCTATATATAGGGATTAGCATATGTACTTGTTTTAGAACTGAAACGAAATATACTAAGATGGGAAAGGCGAAAAAAGGAGGAGGCTGCTGCGCCGGGCGGTTATCGACCAATACATACATATGTATGTATGTGTATCTTTCTGTGTGGGTATGTGTGTGTGTGTGTGTGCTTGTGCATAATTCATAAAAAGGCATGTCGAACGAAACGAGTTGGAGAATGCAACAAAAGCAAAATCAGCAAAGCTGTCAACACAGGAAGCAACAAGAGCAACATGGACTAGAAGAAGAAGAAGAAGAATGTGTGTGTGTGTGTGTGTCTGTGTTAGATGCTTGCTAAGGGTTTGGCTCAGGCGTGCCGACCTTGAACCAAGCGGCGCCTTTACTATGTAGAGAAGTCTAAATATAATGTATACTCATAAATCTGTAATCTCTCTGGTCTCGACATCGATACAGCGCATCTCATTGTGCCAACAAATAAATGGACTTTGAGCTACTACTCCCCTATACAAAAGCACGTATGAGAGATTATACTATATAAAAGATGCTGCATACATATATAGTAGTATATTACAATTAGATTATTGCCGCATTGCAACCAATCTATCAATCTTAACTATCAATCGAACAAACGCTGGAAAGTAAACTATCCTATTGAATTCGTAATCATGTTTTCGTGTTTGAAGCGAATTAAAAATTCTCAAAGTGTTTACAAGTTCGGAAAATGGTAAACAACTATTTATTTCGACTAGGCTGGGGGTTTATTACATTGCTAGCTAGGGGGCTGTTGTGGATTATTAAATTCTTCCTTTTTCACGGTCGGTCGCTCTAATACTATTGCCGTCACGTCAGTCTTGATTATTGACCAAATGTTCGTTAATAGGGCAAGACGTAACCTATTGGAAAATACTTCCTACCTATTGGATAACACGTTATTTATATTGGTTAGTTCTGTGAGGTATACATTTAAAATATTTGTGTATAATAATAATATTCGTATAGCTATTTCACGTATTAAGCTATATTTATAGGTTACTTCTGAACGATTGGCTATTTCACGTATTAAGCTTATTGTATAGGTTAGTTCTGAACGATTGGTCGGATCACCAGTTCAGAATGCATTACAATTGTTTCGTTTTATTATAATAATACATTTTTTAAGTGAATTGTTAGCTGACGGTATTATCGTTCGCCTTATCCATTGCTTATTTAGATTGCAAAAAGTAGACACGAATATCATAAATATCATCCATAAACAGACACATCATACTCCCCTTGATAATCTGGATTGAACTTGACACCGTTGCGTGATAATTGGCCCCCTGTAATCAAAGCAGTCAAGTGATAAACACACACGTTGTTTGATCCGACATAGAGCGAACCGGTAGGAAATGGAATGTAGTTTACTTTATCGGCTTCTGTTGCGGGTCCCGTTTTTGTAATCAATCAAACTATCAATGTGTTTATAATTATACGATATTTGATATTGACAAATAGCGCAGAATAATAATCGTAGTAATCGTATAAATAATTTACAGTTTCGAGTAGTGCGGGAGTCAGCTGAAGAGCAGGCCGGATGATGCAAGCTCTAATGAAGAATATGCAGAATAGATACTCGTTTCTAGATAACTTATTCAGATACGTTTGGAAATCGATAATACAATTCAATTATAAACTGAAGCTTCAATTACGCAACATACGATGGAAGAATGCGAAAGCCAAGCCGGGCAGCGCCTATCAGCCCACCGAGGTAGGTAGCATATACATATGTAGAATGATATTGTAGTATATAAAAGTAATATCTTTTTACCCTCCCCGACGACAGATCGAACAGGTTGCCAATGTAATCACTCATGGCATCTGGATAGTGCCAGCCATATTTGCGGCAATAAAACTGTTTGAGCGCTCCAATAGCTACAGTCAGTATCTAGTTTCATGGGTCTATGGCACCGCACTATGTATGCTCTTTACAATATCCACGTTCTTTCATTGTTCCTGTTACTGTGTGGAAAACAAGTGAGTCGCACACTATCATCTCGTTATACCCTTGCAGAGGGTATATTAATTTTAGCCAGAAGTTTGCAACGCACCTTAGGAAACATCTCCGACCCTATAAAGTATATATATTCTGAATCAGCATAAACAGAGGAGTCCAAAAATGGATGTACGTCTGTCCGTCCGTCCGTCCGTCTGTTGCAACGCAAACTAGTCTCTCAGTTTTTGAGATATCTTCATGAAACTTGGCATACAAGCTTCTTATTGCTGCGCGCTGTAAATAAGTCGGAACGAGCCAGATCGGACCGATATATCGTATAGCTCTCATAGAAACTATCGGCCGATTTTTGTTGTTTTTCAAGATATTGCAACAAGATTTGGCAAATCTTATTCTTATTACGTTCCTAATGTGCTGTCAAAATTGTATGAAAATCGGACCACTATAACATATAGCTGCCATAGGAACAATCGGCTGAAATTAGGGTTTTTGTATGCAAACCTGTTTTGTTCTTGGAAATACAGCACATTATTAATACTTTTTAATGTTATACAGTAACCCGCCCTTAGTTTTTCCATTTAAATATCTCAGACGTTTATATTCTATAGCTGTTATAGGAACAATCAGTCAGTCCGTCTGTCTGTTGCAGCGCAAATGAGTCCCCCAGTTATTGAGCTATCTTCATAAAAGTTGGCTCACAAGCTTCTTATTTCTGCCTTCATTAAATAAGTCAGAACGGGCCAGATCGGACTGATATATCGTACAGCTGTCATGGAGCCTATCGGTCGATTTTCGTTATATTTCAAGATATAGCTATCAGGCTTACCACATCCAAATCTAAGTATGTACTTAATAATAAAGTTTCATCAAAATCGAAGTTTTATAACTTATAACGATCAACGATCGGCCGAATGAAGGTACCTGTTGCAATTTTATGAAAATCTGAGTACTATTACATATAGCTGTGTACAACTGCAAGGGTATAAAACCTTCGGCAAGCCGAAGGTAGCCTTGCTTTCTTGTTTTTTTCTTGTAGCTAATGCTTTGCTTTTTCAGACCACCTAAGAACTACAAGAGTTGGCCTCCATTCAGTTGGCAAACATATCGAGGTCTTAAAAATGTTTTGCATCGTTGTGATCGTGCCATGATCTATGTTTTTATTGCGGGCTCATATTTTCCCTGGCTAACGCTAGAGAATACGTCTCACTCGATGCTGCTCTTCTGCATGGAATGGATTATTTGGTTAATGGCAGCCATTGGGATTGCCTATCAGCAGGTATCTATATATATATAAAGAGTTGTTATAGAGTGCTGTCTCATGCTCATATTTTCCAGCTCTATCATGAACGATATAAATGCCTGGAGACGTTCTTTTATCTTGTCATGGGCCTGGGCCCGGCTCTTGTTGTCGTCTTTACCGGGCACAATTTCAATGGAATGATTCAACTCAAATATGGCGGAGCCTTCTATATACTAGGCATTCTGTTCTTCAAATCGGATGGTCTCATTCCAATGGCGCACGCCATATGGCACCTGTTTGTGGTGCTTGCGGCCGCGTGTCATTATTATGCTATTTTAGTACATCTGTATCCAAATGACTCCAGTAATTTTACAATTAAGTAGCTTTTCACTTTGTGTGTACTTAAATGGTCAAGTAATTGTTGTCCTTTAATTGGTCCATTTATAATTCATGGCTTGCGCTATAAATGTCCGTTTAGCGAGTTCAAGCGAGAGACAACCGTTTCAATTGAAATTAGTATTCTTATTGATTTTATATGGAAACATTTTATAGTCATATAGATAGTTGTGTTTTAGGTTCAAGTCAGCCAGAATGGATTCCTTCCTACCACCCACATAACTAAGTTAATTGCTTTGCTCCAAAAATTAGCCAAATTGTTGTACTTAGTGTAGTTTCTAAATACCATAACGAATTTATTGAATATGTATGTATGTCACTTGAGTTCGATGGGATTTATACTTCCATCGCACAGCTCCATATAATATGTATCGTTTACTATTTATAGTACGTAGCTTAGCCAATCTGGTAGAGGTTTTTGTTAAGATAAGCGATAATGTGAAAACATTTCTTGTGATGAAGCCATCTGCGGTCTTGCCAAAGATTCGAAAAAGGAACCTAATCATTCTCAGATCATTTATGAGTATGGTAATTCGTTTACGGCATATATGGTATACAATATTTACATATTTAAAATACAACTATTATATAAGACGATATACATGCATACTTAATCGCATACATACTTATAAAAACCTCAAATTTGATATTGTGTTTTCTGATACCTTTGAAAATTGTACAAGATTGTAAGATTAACTGCAGAACGATGAATTTGAATGCCCTGTTAATTAACTAGAAGCCCGCCTGTACATCTATTAATGTGCATAAGTAATACATATATACTTACTGTATGCAATTAGTTTTAGAGCATAATCTAATCACGAACCACACATATTGTGGTATTGGTTTGCGTGTGGTACTTTACTTTTTTTGTGCAATTGCTCAGGGATTAATTGTGCAGACCTATTGGTCCAATTAATGAAGATAATGATGAATAACGAACGACTGGTTGGTTCGTAATTATGGCGCATCAACTGTTTTATGGCTGCTTTGAGGATATCGAAATGGATTTGTGTGTGCAAGATATGATAACTATATTTATTAAAACAATTCATTTATGTTATATACATACTAAATTATACCTTTATATGTATACATTCATAGTATTAAATATTTATACAGGTCTACTAGTTTTATTAACTACCTATACAATATAAATATATATTTATGTACACAAAGTTAAACTCAAACTTGTTGCAAATGAATAAATAAACTCTGTATATGTAAGACGTTTTCAAAACTGGCGCCAACACAACTCGAAAATAGTGTTGTGAAAGGCACGCACACGTATTTTGAATATCGATTATTCGTGACAACTACTTTTGAAGTAACGTCAAGCGTATTCCACACGCTTATCGATATTCTGCTGTCATCGATATGATAACAATCCCTCGAACAAACGCACGGCTTTATTTTTAATGGATAAGGAGCGCAGAGCCTATGGCGTACTTTTGCAAACGGTAAACAATCGGGCGCGCAACTCTCCCGTCGCCGAGCAGGTGCAATTTCAAAGACAGCTACAGTTTCTGCACGACTTCGATGCCCATCCGCCCAGCGGACCATATGGCGTCAACAAAGCAGCACAGCTGGCCCAGTTGCTGTCAGCGGAAGCGAATCGTGTGGATTGTGAGAGTAGAGAAGGCACCGATGACTCATCGAAGGTGAACGACTGGCTGGTCTGGCTGAATGAGCTCCTCTTGTGTCGCAAGCACACGTTGGGCGACACGGACCCACTGCTGCAGTGGCTCCTGCAACGCGTCGGACAACAACAAACAGTTGATGAGCTGCGCTGTCTATTAACACTATTGGAATCGGTGGCTGAACCCGCAGCACGCAAGCACTTTTCATGCCTGGCAGTCATCCCATTGCCCGACACAGTGGATGCAGCTCTGCTGCTGGTGCTCTGTCAGGATACATTGCTGGGCGTATTAACTGGTTCACCGAACGCAGAACTGCAGGAGCAAGAATTGCAGCTATGCAGCAAATTGGCCAATGCGCTGCTGCAGTCGCACTACGATGGTCGTTGGATGAACCTTAGTAAGCAGCAGCAGCAGCAGCAGGGGGACCATGAGAAATTGGCGCGTCTTGTGGCGCATTCACTGCAGCTACTGCAGAAGATAACAACACTTCATCCAGAGTATGCACAGCAACATACACCCGAACTGCTTGGCCTGGCACTGGCACACGCACGTAGCCGAGGCGATGGGCAGACAACGCAGTTACCACATCGTGTTCAGCCTGCCCAGCAGTCTGCTGCCTATGGTCTGGATGAGGAGGAATTGTCGACTGGAAACAATCAAAATGGCGCTGCAGCCGGTCGTCGGGTCAAGTCGCGCAAGATGCGCTCACTGACCAAGCAGCGTAACAATGTGCAGGAGAACAACAGTGGACCAAGTCAGCCATCGGCTAGCAATTCGGATCGGATACAGGCACTCTTGCTGCAGGGCAACAGTGACCACGGTTATCGGACACCAAGCGGCGACTCAGATGGTGCCGTTCAACAGGCGGCCGGAGTGAAGCAACAGCGCCAGAGCCAGGTCAAGGTACGCCTTGCAGCACTACAATTGCTTGGAACAGTCACAAAGCAGTTACCCCGTCGCTTGCTCTACGGCTACTGGCATGCTCTATTTCCCAGCGGCGGCGATGCGGGCACTTGTGATGCCTCCTCTAAGGATCATTTGCTGCACATTGGTGCCAGCGATGGCAATGTGCGGTGTCGGGCTTTGGCCCTGCAGCTGGCCGCCCAGTTGCTCTATGGCTCCAAGCCGTATTTGGGCCAGGCGAGCAGTGTCTCTGCTCCCAGTAACTATACGCCTTTTGCCTTGAGCCTGGCCACCAGTGTGTTAGAGGCATATCGCCAGCTGATTACCATATTGGAGCGCGAGTATGCACCACCTGTGCTGCTGCAATGCCTCAAGTGTCTGGCCGTGCTGGTGCAGGCGACACCATTCGAACAACTTCAAATGGGATTCGTCTATGAGTTTGTGCCGCATGTGAAGAAGCTGGCTGGGCATGCGGACACCAGCATAAAGGTGTCTGCGTTGCTGGTTATGGAAATGTTGTTGTCCATGCCAAGGCTGACACAGGAAATAGCTTGTGCTGTTGGTTTGCGGATTAGTCGCGGTGCCTCGCCGCGTCTCCATCTACGGCAGATGGAACGCGGGCAGCGACAGGAGAAGGAACAACAATTCCAAAAGCTCTGTGACTCTGATGACGATGAACAGGAAGAGGATGAGGCTGTGGAGGAGGAGGAGGAAGAAGAGGACTTGCAGGAGGAGCAGGATCAGGTGAAACAACCAAACGTTGTTGTGCCATTTCCACGTATTCCACGCAATTCATGGTTACTCCGTCTAGTGCTACGGTATCTGGATTGCCCGGGAAGCGCGACACCGTTACGTGTCGAGTGCCTGCAGGTGCTGCTGGTCATGGCCACTCATTTTCGCCTGTTGCGTGATCATCTGGCCCGTCTCGCCGAGACGTTATGTGATGCCCTAAGGGATGCCTCCGGCGATGTGCGCTTGTATGGAGCACGCTGTTTCGATGCAATTGGCTATCAGATGGCACGTCAGGCCAACGAGCAGACGGACACAAACTCCAATGCCAACCTCGATCCCAGCTATCTGTGTTTCTGGCAACGCATGCTGCCCGCCATCTATAGTGCCTACACAGACGCAGGCACCACCACATTAAGGTGCTCCCTCTGCGATGCATTGTCTAACATGGGCGTTCTGAGTTTCGAGAGCTTGCCACAGGCACAGCGGAACGGACTGTTGGCATTCCTACTGGGCTGCAGCAGCGATGATGCCGCCGATCATCTGGTACGGGCAGCAGCGTTGCGTGCCCTTGCCGTATATGTACTCCATCCGAGTCTACGGGGTGATCTGGTGTTTGTGGAGCATGCAGCAGAGCTGGCATTACGTCTCAACGGCGATAGCCAACTGGCTGTGCGGATCAAGGCCGCCTGGGCGCTAGGCAACATCAGTGAGGCTCTTGTTGCACCCATAGCAGGATCATCTTCACTGGTGGAACAAGACAGACGGGAGGAACAGGAGAAGGACAGGGAACGCATATCC
Organism: Zaprionus tsacasi; assembly: GCA_018904105.1. Taxonomy (NCBI): domain Eukaryota; kingdom Metazoa; phylum Arthropoda; class Insecta; order Diptera; family Drosophilidae; genus Zaprionus; species Zaprionus tsacasi. Next base: position 731,531 of record JAEIFR010000003.1, on the reverse strand, counting down.
CAGGCGTTGCTAAGTCGACTCATCGAAGCTGCCATTGTGGCCTGCAGTGATCATGACAAGGTGCGTGCCAATGCGGTGCGCTCTTTGGGCAATTTGTTGCGCCTGCTGCCACCTGAGGCGATTCCTCTGATGCAGCGCGGTCTGTCCAAGCTGTTGGATTGTGTGCGTGCCGCTGGCGGCGCTAAGGTCAAGTGGAATGCCTGCTATGCCTTGGGCAACTTGGTGCGCAATCGTGATATCTTCTCATCCAGCGCCAGCCTGGCGGGCACTCTGTATGCCGCCCTCAACCAACTGATGGTTCAACATGGCAACTTCAAGGTGCGCATCAATGCCACCGCCGTTCTGTTGCAGGTTGAGCATCGGGCAGATTTTGGTATACACTTTGCTAGCGTTTGGCGCTCCCTGCTGGCAGCCATTGAGCGGTCCAATGCACTGGACACCTTCGAGGAGTACAATCATCGTGATGGACTGCAGCAACAACTTTGCCTGGCCATGGCTCATATGTTGGCTCGTGCCCGACCCGAGGATCTCTTGTCCTGCCACGATGCCTTGGAATCCCATTTGGATACACTTACTGCTACCTGGCGGCGTGTCGCCTATCGTATTGTACCAGAACAGGCGGCGCCTCTGTTCACCTGCAGCTCATTGCTGCAGCAACGCTTGGGCGCCACCTCTCTAACTGGCGACCAGAGGAGCGCGCTCACATTCCTCGCCGACGCTTTGCGTCTGGAGAGCTAACTTAACAGTCACTCAATACATCATCAAACAGCACCAATATATCTAATAAATAATAAAATAATTGCAATTTTTGCACAACTAACAATCAGAATGTTCTATATATATTTGTGTACTATTATTATATCCTTCTGACATTGCATATTCTCGAAAAGAAAATCTGATGATTATTATCTGATGATTATTACTAGAGTCTTATAGGGTTTCTGAAATCAAGCATTAGGAAAGGAAGACATATGAGAGGTCGAAATTTTGAAAAACGTTAAAATCAATATTTTTGGAGCAGAATCGGACGATTTTTAAGGAAATTTTTTATACTAGAGGCTCTATAGGAGTACTGAAATCGAGCAAGGAAATGACATGGAAGACATATGAAAGGTGGAAATTTTTCAAAATTATTATTTCATTATTTTTTTATGCAGAATTAAACCAAATAATGGATAAAATGTCTTCTCTCAAAATGTTTGCAAGATACCTTCCATCTTTCATAACATTATCTAACTCAAAAATAAATTACTCTAAATACTTACTACAGCTCAGATTAATATTTTTGTAACCTCTTTAAAACTTCAGCTATTATACACTTCCATTATATTATCCAAGTTTCAAATTTTTAAGCACAATTTGGTGATCAAAAATGAAATGATAAAGTATATATGTATATTTATTCATAATAATAGTCAGAGAAATATGACTCAACTGGGCGCTATAAATAATAATCATAATTATAATAAAGTTAATGATAATAAAAAAATGTTTTCCATACAAATAAATTTGTGTTCTCCTCATCTTTCTCTTCTACTTATGCATATAAAAAAGATAATATGTACTCGTATATGTATGGTTTAGGTGTGTATTATAAGATAATTCGTAAGATCCGAAATACAATTAATGCAGAGACCTTTTTAAAGCTCGTTGTAAACAATGGGGGAAAAAAGCCAAAAGATCGTGACTTAAAAGACAAGAATCACACTCGCACAGATTCACACACGCACACACACACACATTCATTCAGAATCGAGCTAGGCACACTCCTCGACGTAGGTGGCGGGAAAGATGCCAATCTGATTGCGTAGAGCGCCAAGCCACCAGCCATCCTCCTGCTTGGCATGTACCTCGATTACATCGCCGGGACTCAGTTCCAGCTCGTCGTAGAGCTTTGGTGTGTAGCTATAGAGCGCCTTGCAGCGGCCAAGCACCTGACCGCCATCCTTAGAGTTGCTCAAGTTGTGTGTGCCCTGCACTTCCTGCGCATTCTGGTAGAAATTCTGCTGTTGCTGTTGGTGGTGCTGAGGCTCAGGCTCATCCTCGTCCTGGGAACTGAACTCATCGAAGTCGGAGTCTTGTTGATTTGAACCGCCATCCGCCTGGCCGCGATCTCCAGCCAATGTACGCGCCTTGACCGCATGCGTTGAGGTTGCAGTCGCCGCGGCCAGGGATGCATTGGTCGTGGAGATGATCTTTGGTTGGCTGGTGAAGGTTTCGATGTTGCTCTTGCTGCGATTGAAGTTCTTTAGTAGCGCCGATGTGGGTGTTCCCAGCACAACGCTGATGTTGGCGCACGAGCTGTTCGTCTGACTTTGCAGCTGTCGCTGTTGCTGATCCTCGTCGCCATCGACTTCGCCCTCATCATCCGGTATGGTCACATCGCTGATGTCATGCGACAGCAATGTGTTCGAGTGCGTTGACTTATCGTTGTTCTTCAGCCAGTTGGGCACCTTGAGAATGCTCTGCTGCAGCCCGGTGCGATCGCGTGTTATCTATAGAAAGGAAAATGCAGAAGAGGATTAGGCAGTTGCGACACGAGGGTTGAGGCTGCTTCTACCTGTATGTGCTGTGCCAGCGGATGTGTGGTGCGTGGCTTGTGATCCAACTCGAGCAGTGCCGAATGCAACTTAAGGCGTGCGCCCTCCAAATAGGTTAGCATGGAGCGAATCTGTGGGAGCAGCAGCGAAGTGTGATTAGGTTGGCCAGGAAGGCATCGGCCTGGGTGTACTTACATGATATAGCTTATCTGTAATGTTCTGATGATCCTGATTGTTCAGAGCCTGCGAAATGCCACGAAGTCCATCCCTGGAGCGTCGCTCACGCTCCAGATCGGTCTTGACCAGCTGCAGCAGCTTGATCAGCGAATGCTTGCGCCGCTCTCGATTCATGGCCAGCGTTGTGTGCTCACAATAGAAATCGGGCAGCAACTGCTCGCTGGGACCCTCCGAGTTGCGTCGTATGTTGCGCACCACCTGCAGATCCTTGGCCACATTGCACGCATCCAGCTGCGGCTGCAGTCCGTGCGTCAGGCTGCCCAGAATGGGATTCATGTCGGAGACAAGCCTGGCATATTGCTGTACAAAGTTATGCATATTCCCCAAGCGCTGCTGCTCACTGCTCTGCAGCTGGGATGAGCCACGCAGCACAGCCATCTCCCAATCGACACGTGCACGCTCGGCACGCACGCACAGCGTATAGTACTCCACATCCGCACGCTTCACTGCCTCCTCGGCCTTCTTTCGCTTATTGTCCAGCTTCACGCAATCCTTCTCCGCCGACTTGAGTTCTTTCTCTGCGGCCAGCTTGTTGGGTCCCTGATGCAGTAGTGCTATCGATGGTGATTTCTGTATGCGCACATCGAGCATTGCATCCTGCAGCTTCTCATTCTCTCGCGCTGCGGTGTGAGATGCCTTCTTGGCCTTTGCCTCGCTGGTACGCCACTCGCTGAGCACACGCGCTGCCTTGTCCACATTGCTCTCCACCTGATCGGAACAATAATAGTTGGGATTAACTGTCTGATTAACTAACCCATGAGAATAACTTACCGCCTTACGCGTCTTATGATGATTATCCACCACCGTCTTGAGCGGCTTCACCAGCTCATCGGTCAGCGAGGCGGCAAGCTGGCGGTGTATGTCGCTGCGACTCTCCATCTCAGTAGCCACACCACGCCAGGCATCCGCCACGCTGCCGGGGATCTCGCGGCCAGCCTTGTTCAGTTTGTTGGCCAACTTCGAGAGCGACTTCGAGTAGATTAGCTCCGAGTCGGCACTGGCAGAGGAGAAGAAAGGAAGTGATTAGCCTCGTGAGACTTGAGGTTCCTAACCTGTGCTTCACTTACCGTTCCTGCAGTACGAAGATGAGCTCCTTGCTAAAATCTCCGCCCTGTTTCACGTAACGCCGCAGCTCCTCGAAGCCATTTTGTCCCTGTAGGAGAAAGGGAGAGAGAAAAAGATATATTAGAAAAGGAGAAAACGTGGTTAACAGGACTTATAACTAGCCGGGAAAACTTCTGGATGCGACCAAACAATGCGCGTCTGTAAACTGTCTACCTCGTCCTTGAAGCGCTTCGCGTGTGGGGATAGATCCTCTTCGCTGGGATGCTGCGATAAGGTGCCCTCGGTGAACTCGGTACGCTCAGTGACATCTTCGCAACTGACGGTCATGTCGCGATCCCCGCGATCTCTGCATCTCTCCGGTGAGAGCGATTGGCGACTGGCATTGCCCAGAGACTGATTGAGATTCGTCTTGGATTGGGCAACACGCTTGAGCGGTGTCTGTTGCCTCACCACCTCCTTCAGCTTGCTGCTCTCCTCGCCCAGCCAATGCTTCATGCCATGCCATCCCTTGCGCAGTTTCTCCTTGTTGTGATTGAAGCTAATGAGTCGTTGATTCTTGTTCTTCAACAGCGTAATGCGCCGTTCGCTGGGACGCAACTGATCCCGATGCTGGCAGTACTCCAAATCGATTTCACGACTAAAATCCTCGGTCAAGTTGATCTGCCTGGTAATCTCCTGCAGCTCATCAATGGAGACAAATAGATTCTGCGCGTTCAGGCTCTGATAGCTCACTGACTTGAGATCATAGTCGAACTCCTCGTCCTCGTTGACGCTCAGCTGGCTGTGGGTCCCACTGTGACTTCGGCTGCGACTGCGACTTCGGCTGCGGCTCCGACAGCTGTTCAGACTGCGCTGCGAGCTCAGCTGGGAGGGTAGCAGACGCAGTGACTCAATGCTGCGGAAACGTTGCTCCTGCGCCAGAAAGCCACATGGTACCATGGAATCATCATCATGGGCAGGCTCAGCGGCAGGTATCGATGCTGCGGGTAAAGTTCCATTGGGGTTCTTCTTCGCCAGGTTCTCCTTGTTCTCCTGCTCACCATACAGCTCCGGCAGTTGGGGCAGATTGAGACCCAATTGTGGTGGGGCCGTCATGTTCATGTCCAGCGACATGGATGGCGACTTGTAGAGAAATACCTTCAGCTCGGAACGTTGATTGAGATTCTGTACTGATTGCGATTGTTGTTGCCGAGCAATGCGTGGACGACGCATAGGTGCCTCCATGGGCACCGGTGGCAATGGTAGGTCCATTAGTTCCGGCAGTTCCGGTAGTTCTGTTTGATGTGTGGGAGTGGCAAAGTGTTCCGGTTCTGGTTCCATTTCTGGTTCCGTTTCGGGCTCCGTTTCCGTTTGCATCTCCGCTTTCTTTGCTTCCACCGCCTTCTCGATTGGGGGCGTGCCACGGGCATCGACAAACTCCTCCTCGTCGGAGCTGCGAGGAGTCAAGGTGCGCACAATGGAGGATGTCTTGGCAATGCCGCCACCGATCTGCTTCAGCCGCTCCTCGGTAACACCAAAGCGATCTGTGTCCAGCGTGGTAGTCGATATGAGTATAGGTGCACCGATCTCCAAGCGATGATCGTCTGAGTTCCCCCCGGTCATGTTGTAGCTGCCGGTGGCAAGTTTGCTTGTCCCACTGCTCGAGTGATCCTTCTCTGCGGTCGCGCCTGCTCCACTTGGCAGTGTCATGCTGCCCAGATGACGCCGACTCAGCTTGTTGCCCAGCACCGAGTAGCGCTTGATGCGCGTCAGGAAGCCTTTGCTGCTGCTGGAATTGTTGTTGTTGCTGTTGTTCCCGTTACTGTTTGTGTTGTCATTATTATTATTGTTGCTGCTGTTGTTTTTGTTGTTGTTGTTGTTCACACTGTTGTTGCTGTCGCCAGAGGCGGATACCTCAACGGCAGCAGCGGCATTATCCTTGCCGCCCAGCCTGAACTTGGGCACGCGCAAATGATTCATCTTGCTGTGTGGTTGAGTCGAGAAAATAAATAAACAAAACTCCAATTAGAAGAACCGTTTCAACCGTTAACTGTTAACCGTTGCTCGCTCTGTTTGCCCGATTCGATGCGATTTTTTTTGTTTTTTTTTCCTGCTTTGTCGTTTGACGTCGCTTGCACTGCGTGCGCACGGCAAATTGTCTGCAAGGCGAGTGAGTGCGAAGCCTGAACGGAATCGCTGGCGAGTGCAGCCAAGGAGAGTGAAAAAAAGGGAGAAGCAAATGAGAGAGCGGGAGAGCGAGAGAGTGGGTAAGCGAGCACACACGGTGAGCGAGAAGTGGCGAAGCAAAGCGGCAGAAGGAAGCCCAAAAAGCAGAAGAATAAACATGGACGAAGAAGGTTCTTTCGCTCGTTCTTGTTGCTTTTGATGTTGTCGCTGCTGTTGCTGTTGTTGCTGTGCAGAGTTAGTAACGACCTGTGAATACCTTTCATAGGGAATAACAAGTGCAGAGCGACCTACAGCATTTATGGCCGACTAAGCAAGGGCTTACAGGGCACATATGGTGAAAGAGAATTTCAAAGAATATCAAAGGGTATCCAGCAGTCCAAAGTAAGTGATTGCTTAAGTTGTTATTAAATAAAAAACTAACTAAGATCGATGGCAATTAATCATGTTAAAGAGAGATAAATATTAGATAATATTACTAATAGGCCTGCCACAATTGTTAATCTTATCATATATCATAAAATAAATTCAAATCGAATATTAAGCTACCTATGCAATGCAAATGCCCCGTGATACCCTACGGATATAAAACATAAAGAGCATAAAACGCTAGGCCGACGCTCACCTACATACATAGGCAAACTGATAATGTAAATACACGCACGCACACACATGTACACACTCTGACATAATTGGAAAAGGGGAAGAAAAGGGCAAAAGAATCACCTGCAGTCCGTTAAAGAGAAATTGGAGAGGGGAGAGCGCGTCTCCCTCCCTCTCTCTCTCTTTCTCCAGCTCTTCGTGGCCCTCTCTTGTAAACAAGTGTCGCATTATTTGACCCCTGCCTATGACTTATACACATGTGTGTGTGTGTGTGCATGCACACGGGGGATCCCTCCGTAACCCGACCCCCCATCGATGGTAGGGTATTTTTGCTCCACATTTGCTGCAGGTAAAGATTACAAAACGGTTTGTTTATTGAACTGCAGCGCGATGATGATGATGAAGGCAGCAGCGACAGGGGACAGCCCGAGCACATTAAGAACAAATAAGATTAGTTGGCAAGAAGAGGGAAGACTGACAGATACCCTATAGCAACAGAAATTGTAAGTTCTTAAGATATACTTTCTTTGATATACTTATTTATTAAATATATAAATATACTTTAAAATGAATAAAAAAAATACTAGAAAATTCTTAAGCAATAAACACTCATCGAGCGAAAAGTCAAAAGAAAATATCTTATACAACTTGCCAACTGCAACATAACCTATTCTACGCACTACAGGGTATTTAGGGTACACCGAGGGAATGATGCGCAGAAGAGTCGCAGCGTTTGTTGTGCCAAGAATCGCCGCGTTGGCATCAAATTGACAGCGACTACCCCCACCCCCAATGTTGTTGTCTCTTATGTTTTGTGTCTTCCCCAGCGACATATACACACATTACACACACTCTCATACTCTACCCCTCTCTATGTGTGAGTAAGTCGGCACAGTGACCGTTCAAAAATTAGATTTCACACAAAACGATCATTTTGTAGAAAATAGAACTCGTATCTAATCTCTCGAACCTAAATTCCAAATGTTTTTTTTTTGCTTTTATGCCTGCAACTGTTTTCGAACTTTTCGAAAATTATTAATTGTTTATTTAGGATTTCGATTTCTTGGACTGTTTCTGTTTCCGCACAGCCTAATCTCTCGAAATGGATGGGCCATTATATAATGTAATTAACTATTTACGAACAACTACATACATGGTATATATTTACTTTCAACTGAGTTGGAAGTGATTGTTAAATGCTCGCTTTTAAATACCCTGTAGTTGAGGGAAAATCATGCGCATTTAGCTCTATAGAAACGTAAAATTTAGTAATACTCAAAAACAGACGTGAAAACAATGGAAAGCCAGTAGAACGTATGACTATTGTATTTATATGTTCTATTTATAACTATACATCTACATATGTATGCACCTATAACCATATAAAGTACATACTTTCGCATAGAATTCGTTTCCAGCGTTGTGAGAAAAAACGCAACAACCTTTTTGATGCGACTTACTGCATTGATAAAAATAAAGAGAACTTAATGAAGCCTTATATGATGAGGTAACGATTATATTTGCCTTACTTATTGATTTGAAATTAAACTACACATTCCTATAGCTCTGTAAAGTAAGAAATCTTCAGTTCTGATGATGATGTGAAAAGTCATTTTTTTAATGAATATAATATTTCTTAAGAAAATCATATTTTAAAAATAATTTAACCAATAAGAAAACAAAGAACTTTCCCAAATAATAGTTACAACAGGGAAATAAAGATATGCATGTATTATTATGTATTATTTAAAAAAAAAAAAAATCATCCTATTTTTATTTTAAATTTAAAACAAAATTCTTAAGATTTTTAATTTTATCAATCAACATAAACAAAACAATTGTCAATTCGAAAGTACTCTAAATATTCGCAAGGGTAGTTGCATTTCTTGCAGTGTGTATAACCGTGTGTGCACAATATTTGCAAACGTCAGTGAAAGGGATAGGGGCAAAATAGGGGTGAGATAAAGAGAGAGAGGAGGAGCGAATGTGGGAGGGCGATGAGGTGAAAACAAACATGAAAAGTTTGTGTGATTAAGCTGCGCTCTCATTATTCCCCCAACTGTGTGAGTGTGTGTATGAGTGTGTGTATGTGTGAGTGTGTGTGTCAATCAGCTTTTCTGCTGTGATGCAAGCTGACTTTGGTGTTGAGTTTAGCTTGGGGTTGGGGATCGGGTTCCGATTGGGTTGCTAATGGCATGGACAGCGCGCAAGCACCAAGCGAAACCGTAGTAAGTAAAACAATTTAATTACGTGCTTAAATAGTTTCAGTTCTTAAAGAGCAGCGGGAAGAAGAAGAAGAGCAGACGAAAGGGTGAAGAAAGAAAGCATAAGAAGAAACAACTCTAGTTTGAGAAGATAAACAAACAAAAAGAAATCCCGCGCAAGCGATGATATAAATTTTAATTACTGTTTTTTACTTGAGAACCCAAATGGGGGGGACGGCAGTAGAAAGAAGCTGCGAGTAGAACCAAAGCGTTGATATGTCACGTATTCGACTAATGAAGTGCAACAACTTCAGTACTCGAGTGCGACCCAAGTCGAGGAAAACAATCGCCAGGCATCTCTACCTAACCTCACTCAACCCACGGCCCACTCGAGTTAACCTGCTGAACCTGCGCTAAGAACACGACGCACTGCACTTCACTCCACTGCACTCTACTCCACGTCAAGCCATTCTGGCCACTTTAGCAAGACGGAGGCTAATTGCAAAGGGCGCTGTACAGTGAGTGGAGCCTGCAATTATGGAGCCGGGTTTAAAAGTCAAATAACATAAATTACCACAGTCGCCGGGCTGGATCGAAGCTGCAGAAGAATCACATGAAAACAATCAGTGCGCAAGGGGCGGCGAGTCCGAGTCCGAGTCTCAGTCTCAGTCTCTTAGCCCTCCGCTGCTGGGAGCTATAAATAAACGCGCAATGCAATTGCAATCTGAGCGAGAGAACAACAACAACAAGAACAAGAACGGGAGCCGGGGCAATTGAAAATCCTTTAGTGCGCGGCATCCTTTTCCCTTCCCATTATGGCAATTTATGATTAATAAATAAGCGAAAAACGCATAAAGCCATAATTCTTAACAGGGGCCCTAAGCCAGTGCCAGTGCCAGTGCCAATGCCAAGGTCAGCCTCAGGCACAGGCACAGGGCCGAGAGACGCTGCTTCGCACACTTACATTATGTAAACGGATAATGGCCACAGTTGACTGCTCCCTTGGCGCTGTTAGTTAACATGGGTACGTCGTGTCACGCTCTGTTAAAAATCTACTGCAATTCGATCGCATTTGCTGTAAAACCGATTTTCAACTTTCAATTTCGATAGACTTTCGATTTGTTAAAACTGTAAACTGACGTTTATCGCAGCAATATGCGATTTAATATTTTTAAAAATCTACTGCAATTCGATCGCGTTTGCTGTAAAACCGATTTTCAACTTTCAATTTCGATAGACTTTCAAATTGTTAAAACAACTGTAAACTGAAGTTTATCGCAGCGATATGTGATTTAATATTTTTAAAAATATTATGTATATATAATATATTAAAATCGAAATTGAAATGAGCACGCGCTCCAGTTTTTCCAATACTATTTTAGTTATCCTAAGTATGCAATAAGCGGTAATAATTTAGCTGCTGTTAATGTGCCTGGCCCATAAATAAGTGAATACACCTAACAAGGGGGATGGTTTCGGCTGAAAAGCCCGCTGAAACTCAAAACCCAAGCGAATGGAAAATATGTAACCGAATAGGTCAGTCAGTATACGTATATATATATGTATATGTACTATCTGCTCTGTTGTGGTCTAAGTAGTTTCTTACATAACACTGTATTATATGAAATTTGCTGGGATCTAACTGCACATAGATCACCAACCCTGACGAACTCAGTACCAGGCGGTAGTTTATGGCCGACATTTATCTCAACTAATAAACAATTGGCACACGTTGCTGAAATCAAGAATCAAGAATTTATATACAAAAACGCCACTATATAGAGTGATATATGTATGTTTCTATATACTATCTAGAAGATATGTTTATAATAATTTACAGAGATCGCTCGTGTCTGCCCTTAACGCACGCAGCATTGGGGGATCAAAAATAGCCAAGAGACGAGAGTCGAGAGTTACATAGACTGATGATGATGATCATGCTTGAAGTTTATAGAGACCGCAACACGAGTGTTTGCTATAAAAATCGTATTCGTATTCGTATTCGTATTTGCATTCATGTGCGTCGCTTTCTGTTTCACTTAAGCAAATATTTTCGCAACTTATCTCGAAATGTTGCGCCAAATGCGAAAGGTCTAACCGGTCCCCCCCCCTCGCGATCCCTTAATGAGGCATTTCAAAGTGACTGCTGTTGGATTATATTGTTCGGAATTCAGAGTGTTTTTTATTTTTATAGAGAAACTAATTACTGTCAACAAGGCATAGACGTAGTCGTCATTCCGCTAAGAGGGAATGGTTTTTCCATCGTTGAATGTATCCAGAAGAATGAATAAAGCAATCAAAGTGACTGAAGAATCAGTACCCAGCAGTAACCATTATCTCTTGTCCATAACACACCTGTCTAATGGACTTAAGCGACAAAGTCACGTTTGTAAGCAAACGGTGCTTGGCAAAGATATAGACGCAGAATATGAGCAATTACTATAGAGACCCATTAGGCGCAATCAATTGCAAAGTGCTTACGGTTAATGAATATATATGTAGCTCTATATATACTAGAAAAAGAGTAGAGAGAGAAAGAGAGGCAGCTCTGTGGGAGATTTGTTACTCAGATAAGACTCAACGCTTACTTATATAATGCATGAACGATAAGAGATCGCTGGAGATCGCGCGAATGCCGCCACTTTTTGTTATCTTTAGCTGAGGCTGTTTTGCACCTGTTAGAGGGAGGTAACTGTGGGAGGGGGGGACTCTGGGTATCACATGCCTAAAGCTTTTCCGTTCCGGAAATGTGACCAAGCAAATTCACTTAGATATCGCTTAGTTGCAGCTGTTCCCATAGGGAATGTCGAGAGATGCTTCAGCTGGGATGGGTTAGAAAGAGTAAGGGAGACAGCTGGGAAGAATTTGAGAGTAGGGCCGTGGAGGTCGGGGGAGATGCAATCGCCAGTTAACATAATTAACCTCGTGCCAGCTGCAGCAGATCTAGGGGATCTAGGCGGGTCAAGTTGTTTCAATACACTGTAAAATTTCAGATATCCCCCCTGGGACAGTGTCAATGACACATAGACACACACACAAGTTTTACAAGTGCGCCACGCCCCCTCTATAGCCCTGCCCCCTCCCTGCTACTAAGAAAAGGAGGAGGCAATTCAGTTTCAATACGATTTTGAATACGAACTCGACATTATGGAGGAAGCTTAGGGCTTTGTTTGTCTCTTCTTGTATTGTTACCACAATGCGTGGATTTATGTGTTCTCTATAAACCCTACATCTCCCCCCCTCACATATTCTTCTCTAGAAATGAACAGACTAATTAACAATGGGTCTTTGAAGTAACGGTCTATGGTTGTTGATGAAGAGGGTCTCGACAAGGGCTACAACTGTGAACTATGCTAATGGCGACAGATCACATAATACCTATAGATAACTGGCAGAGCAGGAGACTAGTAGAAGAGGGAGGGGGCAGGTAGAGGGAGATACGAAATTGTGTGCTATTTTCAAAATAATTGGCACAATTTCAAACGGCAAAAACAGAAATTCATTTCGAAAAACATTTGGAAAAGTTTCGCTCGCTCGCTCGCTCATCAGTTGCATTTAGCCGGGCCAAAAGCAGAGGCGGGTAGCAAGGGGATGTGACACTAGTAATTGCACTGGCAATGTCCAAAGATAGCTGGCCGTGTATCTGTCTGGCATAGTATCTTGTAGTTTGTCACTTGCGCGCGATGACATCTCAAGCTCAAGTTTGATTATGTCTTCTCTGTGTGTGTGTGTGTGTGGAAAGTGTGAAAAATTGCCTGAAGGTCGTCGGCTCCTAACCACCCCCGTCCCCTCCCCCTATTCTAGCACACGCTTGGTAACTGCACTTGTATCCAGTAATTCCGTAATGGGTCACACTTTTCACATTCCAATCGAATCGCATCGATCACACACGAATAAAAAACAAAAAAAGCGACGATAACGGAAAAGCGACATAAAACAAATAAAACTGGATCACTTTTTGTTGTTGATTTTTTTTTGGCTTTTCGCACATTTGGCAAAAAAAAAACAAAAAAATAAATAGAGATAGAGAATATTGCTGTCTCTTTTCACGCCTCACGCGCACATCAATTCGCGTGTGTGCGTTATGTAAATGAGAATTACCGAAAAGAAATTATATATATTATATATAGTAATTTTTAATTAAGCACACTGTGCACACTGTGTACACACGCGGCGGCGTCGTCGTCGACGTCGACTTCGACGTTGCGGCTGCTGGTGCTGTTGGCGACTGCGAATTTTGTTGCGCCTCTCGCGACGCCTGCGACCCAACTAAATTTAGAACAGACTCTAAAAATGAATACTAAATAAAAAAGCTGCTCGACTGCGACGACTACGGCTACGGCGACGGTCGAGGCGACGTTGACGACGCACGGCGGCAGACTAAGCGCAGCACGGAACAAGCGCGTCGGCAGCAGAGGCAGCACCAGCAGCGGCGGCAGAAGCAGCGGCAGAACCAATGCGAGGCGGTTTCGACGCGGAAGATACCCGCGGCATAGATATACCGGGCAGATACAGAAGGAGAGGCAGATACAGCTCGAGATACAAAGAGACAGATACAGCTGAAGATACAGATACAGCTCGAGAATAGATACAAATATAGCTAGAGATACAGAGATAGGTATAGATACATATATATACAGATACAGATACGAGTTACAGATAGTTATTGTCTGCAAAGTTCGTTCTAAGTTGACATCTCTAACAATGGAACGTAGCATAAAGCACTCAGGTCTTAGATTCGTTCAGGTTTTTCTATTGTTTCGAATATCGTAAGTTTTGAATGAAGTCAACTCGATTGGGAAATAGAAGAGTAAAGTTAATAAACTCTTCTTTATAAATTTATAGGCTTTCTTCTCTTTATAATGTATACTATATAACTTTACAACTTTGCGTTAGATAATAATTAAGATGCAGCAAATCAACTAAAACTAGAAACTATTAGAATGTACTGTAAATTTCAATCAATATGCAATAATACATCGTATATATAATAGAATCTCAAGTAATTCCAAAAATAAGTGCATTTATTTAACGCTAATACCCTATGTTTAATTAATCTTCATGCTTTTTTATGTATTTTCTGAATATCGTAAAAAGAATAAATAAATAAAGTAATATCATTAATTTCAAATAGCTTTAACTCTGCCTACAATAATCGATTAATAAATGAAAAAAAGTCTATATATCACAAATCTATTGCCAGACTAGTCGAATATACCCCACACTGCTGTTTGGTTAGGGTATTGCAAGCGCAAGCAGCTAACGAGATACGAAAAGAGACAGAGAAGCGCGCAGCGCATGCGCATCTCGCCGGCTGCATCAATGCTCACTGTGGGTCTGTCTCTCTGGACTCTGCCGACGACGCGTCGCTCTCTCCTCCACCTGCTGCTCCGTCCTGCCGTTGCGTTCTTGTTGTTGTCAACGCGTAGGCCAAATATTTGGACGAGGCGGCACTCTTACGGTATAGCGGACTGTCGTCGCAGCATGCAAAGCGGTACTTGCTGATTGGGCTGCGCATAACAGATACCGTTGCGCAGAGCGCACAGTGGGACCAGAGTACGACAAACTGATGCCACTCGTGGAGCAGATGACTGTTTCTGTTTTTCTACTTTTCATAAATTGAATATTTAGGCATATTAAGGGTTAAACTATTTTTTTTTTAAATTCTTAAAAATTCTTTGATTTAATTTTATAAAATTCGTTATACAAAGTTTAACGCGAAAATAACTTTGTTTAAACAATTTTACTCGCATGATTCGGAAATAGTAAAATAATTATAATGTGCATTTAGCGCGTTGACTGAATTTAGAATGTTTAAATATGTAGAATACACTATATAAATATACATACGTGTCAGTTTTAAAATACACGAAAATACTATTTTAACAAACAGTTTTCCAATGAAACTAAAAAAAAAAATCGTATTTTCAATTAACTAAGAATTAATTTGTATGCTTATTTTTGCATTATTTAATATTTTACGTATAAAATAAAACCTAATTTTAAACAAATTCATCTTCAAATGATAAAAAAAAAACAGTATTAAATTTACCGAAACGATCCAGATCAGTTACTTAATTTGCTTTCTAATGGTTTTTACTTATTATAAACTAAACTATGCCAAGCTTTACTATACTATGCTATACCATACCTTGCTATACCTATGCTATACTTTACTACATACACATACATTTGTTTCCTTATTAGTATTATGCGTTACCTAAATAGAATAAAAACTTTACATATTCCAACACAAATTTCCATTGTTTATTTTTAAACATTTTTTCATTCACATTTCACGTAGCTCACACCACTGTGCACTGGCTGCTGCAATAACTTAACCAGCTAAATGCACGTGCTGCTGCCGCTGTTGCTGCTGCCTCTGCTGCCGTCGCAGTCGCAGTCGCCGTTGACAAGTACCGGTATTATGGGCAATGTCAGTTACTGCGGCAGTTGCAGCGGCAGAGACGGTTCTCGTTCGTGTTGTTGTTGTTGCTGCTGCTGCTGTTGCAGTTGCATAACTGCTGCAAATTTATGCAGCTTCGCAGTCGCCGCTGCATGCGAGCGTTGCCCGTCTCTCTCTCTCTCTCTTCTGTCTCTTGCTCTCTCTGTATTTGCATTAGCATTTCGAGCGGCTGATTATCAGCAGACGCCGCCGCAGTTCGCACGATTCTGCGCAGCTGCGACGGCGACGGCGTCAGCGACGGCGACAGCGATGTCTGCTGCACTTGTTGCTTGACCGAGATTCGCAGGGTTCTTGCACAAGACGACGCGGATCGTCGTCGACGTCGTCGTCGATTTCATCTCCATAAAAGTCTCCAACAGATGTGACAATAATGGCCAAAAAAGCTGTTAATCTGGTATTTTTTTTGTATTTTGTAGTTTCGGCTCTTTGTGTTTGGTATTTTTTTTTTGTGATCTGTTGCTGTTGATAATGTTTTTTTTGTTTGGACTTAGGATTACACACACACTGAGACAGACAAGACTTACGTGATCGCATTGTTTGGTCTGGAGGAAAATTAAGGAACAAGAAGAGGGTGCTGGAGAAGAACGAGGGAGTCTTACCTGTAAATACGAAAAAAAAAACTTGTTAGATGCTTTTTTGCGGTATTGCGACAATTTTATGATAGATCTAAGTAGCCAATTACGAACCAACACCAAAACCAATACCAAAATATCTTGTAGAGAAATGTAAATGTAATAGAAAATGTATCGTTGTATGTAGTGAGAATGATAAATAAGGGAAACGCTGTGGGAATGGGATGATCGGCTGAGTATTCTTAAATAATGCAATATGGACATATATAGTGTGAAGAATATTATATAGTTTGCTGTTATTTCAATAAATTAAAATACTGGTATGTCTATATGTTCTCATAGAATATAATACACATTCCGTGTTTCATTCTTTTCTTTATTATATATGAGCTATTGGAATGTACTACAAGTAATTTTCCAACTTTTACGAATTTTATTCATCTTACATTTATCACTTTAGTCATGACATAGCTTTTTTCGTATTCATTAATTATTTTTGAGCTATATAATAAGAAAATAATTTGAATTATGTTCAAATATTGATATCTAGTGCAACGTTACGAACAATATATGATAAAGGTGCCTTAATTTGATTTAGATAAAAATGCTATTACACGCAATATGACTATTTGTTAACGCTTTGTTAACGTATTTAAAAAATTGCATTATACAGTTGCGGTAACAATAATAGCACCATAAGCACATTTCGTGTTTGTCCCAACGTTTCTGTATTTTCTGACACTTTTTCATCATTTTACTCACTAAACTTAAATACTACAATGATTTTCAATCGAAATAACAAAATTAGTAACAGATCTAATGGATATTTTAAAAATAATTGCCAAAACAAAAAAAAACCTTCAAATTTAGGCGGTAACAAAAATAGCACTGTTTCTCGTAGTTTGCTAAAACTAAATCAAAAAATAAAAAAAGAATTCAACAAATGGATTATATCTTAAGAACTATGTTTAAAGAATCCTAATATTTGGTTGCGTGACCTTTGTTGGCGATGACAGCTGCGCATCGTATATTTCTAGTTAAAGGTACCTCCGGAAGGTAGCTTTTGTTTTAGATCGATAACAAAATAAAATAAAACAGGTGGGTAAGGCTACAGACGAGCACTCGACTGTAAGAAACCCTTCTCTCAATTTTCTAAATCCGTTACAAACGTGTAATCGCACTCATATTTTCAAACAGAAAATTCTGCACAAATTCTAATTCTTACTCGCTCGCACTCACACAGCAACGCGCGTAAAGAGTAAAGCGACACGACGCAACGTGGCGGCGGTGGGCGTGGCATCAAACATTTGACATAAACTTGATCTGCCTATTATATTTAAAAACCTCCATACCAAATTTGGTGTCTCTAACTTTTTTAATAGCTGAGATCTGTTGTCTCATACAGGCGGACAGACAGACAGACGGACATGGCTCAATCGACTCGACTAGTGATCCTGAGCAAGAATATATATACTTAATGGGGTCTGCCACGCCTCCTTAAGCCTGTTACATACATTTGCCTAGTATACTCTTTTTTGACCATTTTCAATGGTCGGAAGGGTATAAAAACGAAGTTGAATTCAAATTAGTTCCACTGTGCGGCGTCTTAAGTTTTCTGCGCAGCTCAAAAACCGTTAAGCTGGCGCCATCTGTGGGAGCTTCGCGCAAGCATATGTAGTCAAGTTTCACAGCGTTTGCTGCTGCTTTTAGTCAAGTTTCGCACCTGCCCAGCTGACGACGGAGGCAAAAAAAAGATACCCTACAATTTATGCGCTTTTCGGGCATGCCCGTGAAGGAGAGAATTTGGATACTTTACTGAGCGTGCTTGAAAGTACAGTAAACAGTTTGCAAAAGATTTGAAAAACATAACGCCCACCAGAAGTTGTATTAGTTAAAAAGAAACGGTTTTTCAGATTTTCTTTTTGGGCTGGACTCGCGACTTCACGAGAGGATTATTTTCGTGTGCGGGTGATGTGTGTGGGTGGTACTCTCTGGAGTCATTGTGTGGTTCATTCATTGTCATTGATTGTTGCCATTGAACACGTGCGGACCGACACACCAGTGTGTGTGAGTAACAACTTGGATGAATTTCCAATCAATGAACAATGTGATTAAGCGTTGCTTAATTATAATACGTTAGATAGATGAAGAGTATGAATGAGTATAGTATGTTTTAGGAGAACGCCTAGAGCAGCGTTATTAGTGTCTTTTATTTTATTTTGTTTATTTTATTTATTTATTTTAATTTTTTATTTTTTTTTTATAAAGTTTAGTCAAACTAAAAGCAATATGTATGTATGTATACACAAAATAGAAATGTTTTAAAACTCATTTCAATCGTAGGTAAATGCTTATTTTTATTCATGTGAGTTCCAGAACGATAAAGGATTGATCTCGCAAGGAGAATGCTGCAAGCTTAGGATATAATTTAAGTTCAAACCCCTCGTGCGCTGACAATCCTCTTTAATATGGACTTATTTGTATATACCTGTACGTACGTACATATCCCAAAAAAATCTCGCATATTTGATATATCGCCAAAACCAATATCGCGATATAAATATATCGATTTGAAGAAATATCATTCGTTTGATATATTTCCGACATCCCTACAAAAGAAAGACCTTGCAAAATATTTATGCGACAAGATAAATAACGAAGAAGAAGAAGAAGAAGGTGAAACAAAGCAAGAAATGCTATAAATCTAGCTGAGTGTGTGTGTGTGTGCATTAATTGCAGCTGTAGGTGATAGAAAAATATAAACAAATAAAAAAGAGTTGGGCGCGCTTAAAAGTTGCACTTGCTCGCTAAACGGAGAACAGGTTTATCGATCACACGATGAGAGCGGTGGGCTGAGGAGAGCTGGTTGAGCTGGGTGAGTTGATGAGCGACGTCGGCAGGGTGGCGGGTTGTGTGGTGAATGCGGGTGATGGTGGTGGTGGTGGGTAACACATATTAAAAATTAATTTCCATTAATTGTGGCATTCGCTACGGGGGCGGGCGATATGAACTTGACGTTGTTATCGCCGCTGTTTATCGGTTGTTATCGGTAGAGTCAGTTGTTGTTGCTGTTATCGGTTGATGTAGTTGTTGTTGTTGGTTGATGGGAAGGAGTCGATATAAACCTCACGATGTTATCGGCGTATATATCGGTATATCAGTTATCGGTTTGATGAAGTTGTTCTTATTGGATTTTGGTGGAATTGATGGAACACGCAGATATGTAGATGGAGGCGACTTGGGAGTGTTGTCGATTGTCGTGCTTCGCTTTCGTTATCGTTATCGATCACAACAACGATTTGGGCTTACCTGCGCGTTGCCCATTAGAGCATCTTCTTCTTCGAACTCGCTCGATTGGATTATCTCATCAACATTTGCATAGAGTGCTTCCTCTGGCTGCGCCGGCTGATGCCGCTCCTGCTTCTGCTCCTGATTCTTTTGTTCGGCCTGATTCTTCAGATTCTTCTGCTGCTGCTTGGAATGCGCACTCAGATTGATCGCCGACTTCGATTTGCTCTTGGCGTAGCGGGCAGAGCAACGCAAACTCTTCAGCACGCCATACGAGCGCGCACTGGCGAGCTTTACGCCCACAGAGACAGAGAGAGATAAAGATAGTGAGACAGCATGAGAGAGAGAGAGAGGGAGAGGGGTGTGGGAGAAAGGGAAAGGGAGTCGCGCAGGTGTGGCAGCAATTAAAATTGTTAAATAATTATTCAAATTATCAAAGTGAATAGAGACAAGTACAATAAGGTAACAGTACAGGGTATACATGGGGGATACACAGGGTATATATATATTATACAGACTATATATAGAGTATATGGTTAGCTTAGTGTCTATATGCAGTTAGTAGAGAGACCATACTTAGCTTAGGTGCGTACTGCAGGTGAAACAAGCTGTAGGTGCATTAGGATTGGCCAGGGTAGGGGTTACTTTGGCTGGGGCAGAGTTGGACTGGGGGGAGGGGGTTGGGTTGAGGTGTGACAGGCACTTTCTATTGCCATTGCCTACGTGCCGGCATGCTGCCATTTATTGCATCGATATGTCCATCGTCCACTGTCCACTGTCCACTGTCCAAAACTGGCGACCATGTTGTGGCTCTGCCTACTTCCGGCAGTCGTCGTGACTATTGTGAATGAGTTGCTGTTGCTGTAGCTACACTGTGATTCAGGTGTGACTACATATCTCTCGTTCGTACGTACATTGCAAACCACATCGCTGCCTTTTCTATATATAGCGATGTTAACAGCACCCGCAAAAAGTTAACGCGCAGATAAAAGCAAATGAACTTAAAGGAAAAAAAAACAACAACAATAAAACAACTACTCATAGCTGTCTACAGGTGAAACAGCTTAGAGAGAGACAGTCAGAGAGAGAGAGAGAGAGAGAGAGAGAGAGAGAAGCAAGTCTAATGCACCAAAGTCACTCGGAGATAAATAAATCGATAAATCCAATCGTGCTCATCTCTACAAGCTCCTCTTCGATCACACCATGAAATAATTCAATAAATTCCATCATGCTTGTAGGGAGTTCCTCTTCGATCTCAGCTTAAAATTCTTTCACAATTCACTCTAACGAATTTTCACTGTAATTAGGTAATCTAAGCGAAAATAAGTACTAAGTTAATACATCAAGTCATTTGTCAAGCTTTTATCGACTTAGGATCGAGTGTGCCCACAAGTGGGACAGCAATTTATTTAGCACCAAGCTGGCCTAAAAAGAAAGTTCAAGTACAGCAACAACAACAAGTACGGCAAGTACAACAAGTACTTGAACAACATATGGCACAACTTGTCGGTTTTAGCCACGAACAAGTCTAACCAGAATCGGTTTCAGTAACACAGAACCCGCAACCCGAACCTGAACTAGAGCCACATTCACCACAGCCACCTCAGTCCCCACAGAACCAGACCCAGAACCCACTGTGCACAGTCTCAATTCTAAAGCGACAATTAACAATATAACAATTAACAACAAACTGACAATTTGTGGCAACAAGTCGGAGTGGCAGATTGCGCAAACGGACACCCTGTTTGAATGAAACCCTGTAAAGTATTATGAGATCATGCCAAGCTCCGATACTACCCTACACATGTCTACAGGGTATGAGCTATGGAGAGCCATTGACTAGTTGTAAAGAATCACTGTCATTAGCAGCACATAATAAACCATTTAGCGAGGGTTGCCACAGTAGAAGCTAGAGTGAAGTTTGGCAACATGCAGAGAAATGAAAAAAAAATGTTCAAGTTGTAGAAAACAGCAAGTTTGCGTAGAGTATATCTGCAATATAGAAATCATACTCTACTCATATATATTGATTTCAGTTTTTCATATTTTGCAAGCTAGAGTGAAGTTTGGCAACGTGTCGAGAAATTAAAAAGCTTATTAACATTGCAGAGCAGAGTATAAAATACAGCTATATAAAAAACATACTCTGCTCATACATTTTGATTTCAGTTTTACCTTTTTTTGCAACGTTGCCAAACTTCACGTGGTGTGTGAAAACCTTTCGCACAACCCTCGCACTCACACACACGATCCGCATTGTGCTCGTTCAGTATTGTATAGTATTGTGTTAAGAACATCGATCCACCTTGAAAGGCGGCTCAATGAAACTGGCCAAAGCCGCAGCCAGTTGGCCTGGTCTGTACAATGGGCCAAGATCGCGAGGCTAAAGTACGCCGGAAAATGCGCGAACTTTCAATTAGCAAGCACGCATGTGCTCAGCGTACTATGCAGTATGTTATGTGGGTTTGTCTTAAAAAATTATCTCAAATTATCAACTGCAAATCGAATTGCCACATTATCGTTATCGTTATCGTTATGTGTCCTACCCAGAGAAGTTCAGCGAACTGTCTGTGGCACAAGGCGAACCAATCTAGACCGTAGAACGTCGTTGCTTCCAAAGCCCCCAAAGCGGGTCTATTTCAAAACAGATCATAAACTAGAGGGCAAGAAATGAAATGGTACACCCTAATTTCCACAGTCTACAGACCACATAAACCCCAAAAAAACAGGAAATTGTTTGGGCAATTGCAGTACCAAATGAAATTTGCGTTGTTGCTGCAAACGCTGAGCGAATACCCTCGATGGGAGGTTGTAAAAATTTGTTATTTCTTAATCGATATCGATACGCAAAATAACAAGCCTTTTTCTATAGTTGAATTTCAATAACTGGAAAAATATACAGTTTTTACTATCGATATATTTTCAAATATTGAATAACTTCAGTTTTCAAGCTTAGTAGATTGTAGACTCAAGTGAACGACTAGCAGATACTCTGTGGCTCTATAAGATATTGTAAAAATGAACATCTCTATCTGTACTTTAAATTTGTCGATTTATCGAAACGGTCTAGAACTTATCGATAACATTTCAGGCCATAACTATCTGTGGTTTGGTACAGTTAGACACGCTACTATGTAGTTTTATTTTCCATTTCAACATTTTGTGAACACTCATCGCATCGAATACCCATGAATACTTGTGCAAATATGAGCTAAAACCGCCCCCGTTGTTAAGGGAGCCATGGCTTATAGCAGATACTATATAAACCCTGCTATTTGTTGGCTCGTAAACTTGTTTAAAAGCGCTTAAATTCGATTTTCCCATTAGTCACTCGTCGGAGAAGTCGGGTTGGGGGGGAAGGCTACCTAGAGTTATTGGAAGCTTGTCTGACGTTGGCAATTAGCCGCAATTGTTGTGCGTGTGTGCGAGTGTCTATGTGGGTCACTGTTTGCCACGCCCACAGTGACAGCAGTAAGAATTTTGGGCTGATTATACTACGACGATATGTGTTTACCTTTTCGCAATTGTTGTTAATTGTTTATCAGCAACAGCAACAGCAACAATCGAAGGCATTCATGAATAACACTGAGTCAATGCGAGCGGCACTAAATGAGTGTGTGCGCACACAAAGCAAATCATTTGCTCTAAAGAATTTCGCACAGTTCAAACAAGTGAGTGGAGTGTGAGTGTGCGAGTGTGTGAGTGCACAAATTTGAGTGCCTTCGAGTACAATCGAACTATGGCCAAGTGCTTCCCTTATGCGGGCGGATCTTTGGCAGCAGCATTTCTCTCTGGCCAGATTTCCACCTGTTTTTTATTTTGTATTGTTGTTGGCCTTAACGAGGTCACCCAGTGCGCCTAGGCCTAGGCCAAAGTCAGGGCACGTTTTTGTTACCAATTCTGTTTGTCTTTTTTTAAATCAATTAACATTCAGTTTCCACGCTCTTGGCGTCTCAGCTTGACTTGTCTTAGTTTTATTTTTTTTTTAGCTTTTTTTCTTTTTTCGGATTTTACTGGCAGCGTGTATATAGGCCAACTTGCTGGCCGCAGCATTGAACGTGACTTGGCTATAATGCGCTGCTGCGCTGGCTTTGTTCCCATCTCCCTCTCGCCTCCTGCTCTCTCGTTCTCTATATTTATATTTCAATCCCACGCCGCTGCAGTCGTTCAAGGTCGCTGCGATTGCAATTTGCTGCTTAAATTGGTCGCATCTCAGTTGGGCAGCACTTTGATTGGGTCGCACTTTACTCGCGCCTCACCCTAACTACACGCTGCAGTGAGGTTATGTTATGTTTTGTTTTGTTTTGCTTTTGTTGTTGTTGCTTTTCTTTTCGGGCATTATTATTTTTGCCGCGTCGAAAGATAGTAAAGCCTCATTGCAGCCATAAAAAAACCAACTTAGCCAGCGTAATATAATAAACAAAATTATATTTAACACACATTTGTATGTATATGTGTGCATGTATTTGTTGTTGTGTGACTGTTGTGCAGTTTATCATTTAATTTTGGTCGTTAGTTAGGGTTTATTTTTGTCGCCTTGGCATTTAATCTGCCGAAACCATTGTCATCGTCATCGTCATCGACATCGTCATCGACAACATTATCGTCATCGCGCGGCGTCAGCACTTTCACTGCTTAATTGTCGCGAAATTTCTTTGCCTCGACAGCTTCCACACACACACACACACACATATATATCTCGGCAAATTGGCAACACTTTGCCATAAACTATGAGCAACATCAACATCGTTGGCAACACTAAAAATAACAGA
The DNA here is from genome assembly GCA_018904105.1 of Zaprionus tsacasi. Classification (NCBI taxonomy): domain Eukaryota; kingdom Metazoa; phylum Arthropoda; class Insecta; order Diptera; family Drosophilidae; genus Zaprionus; species Zaprionus tsacasi. Next base: position 707,621 of record JAEIFR010000003.1, on the reverse strand, counting down.
AGCTAATGCAACCATAATAATAACAATAAACATTCGTACAAGCGGGTAGTCAAGTTTATCGAAGAGATAAAAGATGTTTGTGATCCTCAGGACTTATGTAAGCAAGTTGTTTGTTTCCTGTTTACTTCGCTCTTCGTTCTGCATGAACTCTGCATTTCACTTTCTTCTTTCTTTCTACCTTGAATCTGATGATATCTATATAACTTGATAAAATAAGACGATGAATCGATGAAAGAATCCTTGATATATAAATCGCTAAGTTTTAAATATTGTATTATATGGAGTACCAAGTTAAGTGAAAAAAAGAAGTTCAGTTTATTTAGCTAGGCGTATATTGTGATTGTTTTTTTATTTATCTATTACATTATATGGATATATCCATGTCTCTATATGCATATTTCACTCTCTTCTTACTATTTCTAATCAAATTCTCTATAGTTAAATTTCCCTTTTTTGCTTTCTCTGTTTATCCTAAGTTTTTTCTTATTTGGCCTTTTTTGTTTATCTAGTTTTGCAATATATTTACCCACTTTATTTCCCTCTTATCTTTCCTTATCTCCTTTATTGCTATCTGTTTCTTTCTCCATGTCATATGTATTTCTCCTCTCTCTCTCTGTAAACTATTTTCCACTGATAGCAACTACTATCGTTTTTACAATCGATAACATTCAAATGCAACGTTAAAAAAGCTTAAGTATTGCAACATTTTCAAAAAAAGCAAGTCTCTCGTCTTTCTTATATAACCTCACTTCCCTATTAGATAATATATGTATGTATGGGAAAGACCTTCAACAATGAATGCACACCCGCCCCAAGGATCGACAATAACTATGGTATATACTGTGTACTGCATAGTATTTTCGCATTTGTCGATTATTCGATTGTTATGCATAAAAATCGCATTAGGCGGGGGAATGCGCGGCCGCAAGTCAGGTGTTTCGAATTTCGTATAGTTCGGGCCCAATTGCTTATAAACATGCCATAAATAGGCTACAGGTGTACAAGCCATTTCCCAGCCCCTAAAGCTCGAGTAACCTCAGGCTTAGATCATCATAACATTGGGAAAATAAATGGAAAATGTTTTTTTCACAAAATTGGATTCATCGAAATCGAATTCGAAATCGAAATCGTGCAAATCAACGAGAGAGTGGGAGAGAGATAGGCAATTAGAGCAACCGATAGTCAGCTGGGATGGGTATTATATACGCTCTGCCCGCCTTCTTCCTTCCTACCCAACATACCTAACTAACTAACCCAACCCGACAATTGAATTGGGTTTGGCACCGGATGCATTCGTAGTGTCGTCGTACTACGATGTTTAAAGTTTTCCGCACACTCACTCGCTTTGCTGTTTTCCATCTCACCATCTCACCTTTTCCCTCTACTCTATCTCCCTCTGCTTCTCCCTCTCTTTCCTTTATTTCTTTCTCTTATTTCGCTATGCTTAATTTAAATATTTTCTTTACGAAACGAGTCTGGTAATTAAAAGTTCATTGTCGTCGTTTTTCGCCGTCGCGCCGTCTCTTTCATTATGTGGAAGCGATTTTGCAATATGCCAAAAAGCAACAACAGCTACGTAGCTGAAGCTGGAGAAGAAGATGGAGATGGAGAAGAAGACATGGAAACCCGCCCAGCACAACCAGTTGAGATGAGGCTTCGACCTCGGCGCAAAACGTTTTCAGACAACATTTTCCCACAAGAAAAATTATGACAAAATGTGCAGGAGGCAGCAGCGACTCATCGAGTCATCGTCATCGTCATCGTCATCGAATTATCGTCTTCGTCATCGTCATCGAATCATCGCAATGATCATCGCTGTAATGAGCTTCGTATGCGGCATTGGCAGGAAAAGCATGCAGCAAGATCACGTACCGCGTACCGCGTTCCATGTTCGTCGTAGTGAAAGTTGCAGCACGGCTCCAGGCCAACTGGGGCTGCTCTTGGCCTGGCCCGGCCTGCCTGGTCGGCCAATGACGCTAAGTTGATGACAATTTGCCGTAATTGAACTTGAAGTCGCGTCAAGGAAGCGCTGCAGCTGCAGCACCTGCGGCACCAAGATGCGCCTCCACGGCACGACATTTGCGCAATCTCAACCTGGGGGAGAGTCAGTCCATCTATGGGGAAAACGGAACTGAATCTTATCGCAATTGCCAACAAATTTTTGGCCTAATCATTGTAATGTGATTAGAGTGACGCGCAGAGATAACAATCGCTGCGTCGTTCTCGATACCCCGATGCCTCGATCTCGATATCAGCCCCATTGTTATTATTCCTCGACAGAACGAGGAAGAAAGTGGGCCTATTGTTGAGCTTGCCTCTTCTTAGCTTGGACTTGCTTAGAAAGTTGGCAGCAATAACAGAAAGAAAGAGAGAGAAAAACGACAATTAAGCGAAGATACAAAAAACATACTACGTGATCTGAGAACGCAACGATAATGACAGAAAAATTGAAGAAAGAAAACAAAAAAGAAGAAGCTAAGAATGCTGCATACGAGTGAAAATAAATAAACTAGATCTTATCGGACACATCGCAGACGTCGCACGTGATAGATGACCCGACCCGCACAGCATCAGCATTGGTAGCATATTGTTTTTTGTTTTCCCCTCTTAACTATCGATTGTCTGAATGCGCGTTATATCTGCGGTTTCGATACAGCACGGAAATATAAATATATATTTCTCTCTTTTAGCTACTGTCTTGAATTACAATGTTACTAAGATTTTGTTCTATGTAGAGTTTGCTATGCCGAAATGCAATCCTATAAAAAATATTTATATATATACATACATAGATCATATTTATGTATAATCAATTCTTTGCGGTTTAAGCTGTTTATTTCTAAAGAGCGCAACTATAGCTAGTTTCTAATCTAATAAGGTTATATATTTACCTATAAGCTAAGATTGCAAAGTACATTCTTATCAAAAACAGATTCTTCCCTAATTTTCTAATAAAATAATCAGTTTTATACTATAAAATTCCTTTGTTTAATAATTTAAAAACAAGTTCAAATTTTTTGAAATCATTTAGATAGTTAAAATTATTTTTTTTATCGATATATGTGGATGGAAGAAAACGTGGATAAATTTGAATAGGATTAGGACACTAAAATATCTATGAGCGTTGTCACAAAATTTGATATCTCTAACCTTAGTAATCTCTGAGATCTAGGCGTTCGTCCAGAAATAAAAACATAACTCCATAGGTACTAAATAAGCATATACATAAATATAATATAAATTTTACTAAACCATGCTCCAAAAAATGTGGACAACAAATTAAGCTACGATTTTACAATCTCTTAAAAACTTGCAAAATAAAAACAAAAACGAAGAAAATAAAAACGAATTATAACGCTTTCGGTTTCGCAGCTGTGGGGGATTAATTAATGCCGTGAACCCGATTTTTGAATAATTAAAAATAAATTTGAATTTCTAGCCTCAAACATCAGAACAGAGAACAGAGCCTGTGGCAGCAGTTTTCACTCAACTTCACACCACTGTGCACATTGTGACCGCCGTGAATTGGAATCCAATAAGAATCGAAAGCGATCGAACAAAATGCATAGACAAAGCGACAGTGGTGCGATAGTTGGAGATGGATCATAAATCATACTGATTGTGCCAGTTCGAAGGCTGCGACGCGTCGAAGCGGGTCAGATGCAGATGCGTGGGGGCCAATTGGCCAATCGGGCCAGAGATGGCAGAGACAGGTTAATTAACGGATCGTGCTAATTAAGGGACAGTCCGAGGGGGGCCTGAATTGTTACAAATTGCGAAGTTCGCCAAGTGTCAAGTAAAAGTCGCTCGATCGTTAGTTAGTTTAGTAATTAGTACTGGTAGTAGTGGTAGTTACTGTGCAATTAGTATACCATATACGTTCATCCACAGAGCTGAAGATCGCAATCTTTTGACTCAACTCACCCATGAATTATCTCGGAATTGTGACATATTTCGCGTGGACATGGGCGGCCGCTGCGTTCCAATGGCAGCGCGGCTCCTAGTCGATTCGGTTTATTGGACAAATGATGGAGCGGCAGGTAGTTAAATGTAGTATATGTGGTATATGGTATAGATGGTATATGGTATATGCTTGCTTTACGTATGGATAGATACGCGTTTTACTTTCAATTTCGATTTCGATTTGCAATTTCTCGTTTCTTTTTTCAGTTTTCTTCTCTTTTTTTTTATTTTTGGCTTTTAGCTGTTTTCGATTTTCCTTTACGCTTGCGCTGTGGCGGCTTTTGGCGTTTTATCTAACCATTTTGTAAGCTAACAAGCAAATGAACACAAACACACACATAGATACACATGCACACACACACAGTGACGGATTGCAGCTAAGCGTAACGCATGAAAATAAGCGCCAAAACACAGCTCGAGATACTTTTGTATCTTGTTTTCGGTTTTTTTTTCTGTTTTTAGCCTTTTTTTGCAAGCAGTCAGCCGAAACTGTGCTCAGCGATTATGTTTGATATTTCAGTTTAGTTGGATGGCTGTAGGGCATGCACCCTGTATGTAAGACAACAACAACGACAACACGAATACACGAGACACTTGCGATGATTCGAACAACTCATTTACATTTGTTTTGGCGGTTGCGGTGGCAGTTGCAGTTGCAAAAAAAACCAACAACAAAGAAAAAAATGTGAAATAAAAAATTGATTGCCGAAAATAAAAACAAACGCAAATAGCAAAAAAAAAAAATAAAACATTTAGCGCGATAAGCAATTAGCCGAGCGCGGGTTCTGCCCTCGAACGCTCCGAACCGAACTTGTTGACTCTGCGCCGCTTACTAAACACCGCCAGCCAATGCTCCGACAACAGTTGTGGCCAATACACTACGCTGATCACCGCTCTGCCTCTCCCTCTCTCTCTCTCTCTCTATCGCTCGCTCTCTCATGTTGTCGCATCTACCACGACGAACTTTCTAAATGCTTCAGCGACGACGACGACGCTCATCGCATTCGGCAATCGCTTCACGCGGCTCTCTTCATAGCTTGAGCTTCGTGCTTGCCCGCTCACTCACACGCTCACACGCCCACCAGCCCGCTCGCCCACTTGCTCGCTTGCTCACAATGGGCACTCTCTTAGCTTGCAATTGATATTTTCCACTTTCAAGTGAAGTTACTTTGTAGTGTCATTAATAGAGCATATACCACATATGGTGCAGAAGTTGATTTACATATAGTATATATTCCTGAACTTCACAATGAGTTCAGCCGATCTGTACTAAGTTGTCTATTCGTTGTAGCATCTTTCATATCAGACTCTTCTGTATTGTATATAATTTATAATGCCATAGAAACAACAGTCAAAAATAATCTGATTTTCGTTTGGCATGTCACCTTCTTCATGGATCTGTGATTAATTTTAGCAATAAAATACTATGCAGCTCAGTTTGTTGCTCACAATAGAAATTAGAATTAGAACAACACTTGAAATTGTCTATATATAAACAGATTATCATAAGGTATGAACTTGGGATTTTTCAAATAATAAATTTCTTACTTTTGTCCTATTTCAAATTGTTAAAAAATAAATTAAAATATACTGTTTTTGCTTAAAATAAAGTTTAAAAAAAGTATTTTGAGATATAGATATGCTTTTAAAATATTTTATCATATTATTTAAGTCCGCTTATGCTTACAGAGTGTGCACAAGAATAACTCCACAGTTTGCAATGAATTTCATCAGTATAAACCAAACAAAATAGTTATAATACAAAAGATCTATAAGCATCTAAAGTGAATATTATAAAACAACCACAATTTGAACAACAAAACATACAAAGTCCTTTATTAACGCGTTTGTGTGCGTGGATGTGTGCGGGTGTGTGCTTTGACACGTTTTTCTTTTTGTTTCTTTGTTTTTTTTTCTCATTAAACAAAATCAATAACATTTCTTGATACATTTTGTTACATTGGCATTGAACTGGAAGCGACAATATTTCAATAAAATTAATTAATTACTTAAGCAGCCCCATATACAGTGGGCTAGATACACATTTTGTGGCATTTTTTTTTAATATTAATTCATTGTTTGTTTTCTCTCATTATTTTTGTTTGTATTTTCTCGTATGATTTTTAAGTGTTTTCAGCTGCCGAATAATGTTTCGTATTTCAGTACATTCACATACATAAATATAGTATAGAGAGAGACAGAGAGATAGATAGATAACTAGAGAGAGTGGAAAGGAAATAGTGAGCGAGAAGGGAATTCAAGAATGGAGTGCACTTTCGACTTGAGTTACATATATGTAAATGCATATTTCGGAATTGTTTGCATTAAAGCTAAAAAGTTCATGTGAATAAAAGGTGCTAAAAAACACACACATTCACATTGCAGTTAAGATCACGACGAAATATATATACTTATAGATATATATATAATATATGTGAAACCATACGCACACGAATATACATACAACATATACACAACAAATACAATATGCTCATATTGAAACCAACTCTCCTCCAGCCAGACTATTATTTATAATTATGATGCTATAGTATCGTATCGTAGCTATTGCTCAAGGTGCCCGAGTGCAGTTTTGAGAACAACAGAACGGCGTAAACATTTTTTTGCAAATGGTGCTTAAAGAACTCTTGTGTAAGACGGTTAGAAATGAACAAACAGACTGTACCAGCATTTGATATATTAAATCGTATATATACCTATGTATGTTTTAGCATGTTAACATCTTTGTAAAGTTGACTAACTAATCTGCATGTCAGATTGGGTGTCTGCTGCCTGCATTTATCGTTGGCTCTAGGTACATTTAAGTTAGTAAATATGTATGTATAGTAAGTTCATATAAGTAGCATGTTTCTGTGTTTTTTCTTTTTGTTTTTGCATTTATCGTAATTCGTTATGTTCTAAAGCTTTTTGTTGTTTGCGCCCGATTGCGCCCGATTGCGCCTGCGTTTGCTTTGACGCTGTTAACATTTACGTTTCAAATTATACATAATAACACGTTCATTACAGATCTGTATATAGTAGATATATAGTATATATATATATGTATGTATAATGTTGGTAAGTATATAAAGTTTAAAGCTTCTTTTATGAAATGCCGCACAGCGCATTTGTTGTTAATCAATCAATCAATCTGTTTAGCAACTTCCTTTGTGTTTTCATTTCTTTTAACTAATCAGATGTTCAATAAAATGTTTCCGGGGCTACGGAAATACACATAGTAAATAAATTAAACAGTTAAAAATGCCAATTCAATTCGCATGCTACACTATATATACGTGTGTTTGTGTGTTTGCTTAATGCAATATACAATTAGTTAAAAACATATTTTAAAATTTAGATGCATTCCTTGAATTGTTCTGTTTCGTTGGCACAAATGTTTTGAACAATGCAAAATATAATAATATGGTAAAAATGTATGTAAAGTACATAAAAAAAATGTTTAATAAAATTAATTGATTTTTGTATATTTTAACTAGATGCAACAAATATCGCTTCCTTGTCGTCTTCATCCTCCTCCTCATTATCGCGTATCTAACTGCAGTTATTGTTGTTGTTGTCCTCATTTGTTGCTTGTACAGCTACAGGTGTTTCAGAAATGGCCGCGGCGGTAGGCGTGATCGCCTTGGGTGCAAAATATACCTCATAGTTGTAATATCAAAGCTCATCGCTAGCCACCGGATGTTCCAGCACGTACTCCTTGGGAAAGTAACCAACCTGTTACAGAGATAATCAAACTTAGAGTAATATATAGTAATCTATATGCAGTCATTGTGTGGTCTCCATACCGTATCCCCGATTTTGCCTCGCCACCAGCCTTTGCTGTCGCCATCCTTGCCAATCACAAGTACTTGGCAATCTGTGCGCAACTGCAGCTGATTGCTGCCCGCTTTGGGATCGTAATCATATAGCGCTGTAGCATATACCTCGCGGAAGGGCCACTGCAGCGACTGATTGAGACTGCAAAAGATGCAGCATAAGTAAGTATTGTCTATTCAGGATCAATTTTGGTGCATACCCTGCAAAGTTTTCACCCAGATCATTGCGCTCATAATAGGAAACCAGCTCAACAATAGTCTTAAAATGCCGGCGTGAGGATAAGCAATAAAGCATGGACTCGCCATCATTCTCCTGATTGATTTTCATGTGCTTGATGACATGATCATCCGTTCTGCATGGTAGAAAAATGGGATGAAACGTTAGAGATCAAACTATGTTAGTTCTACTCGGAGCACTCACTTCAGACTGAGCGCGTACATTGTTTCGTGCGGCGAGGAGGCACCTTGTGGCCGTACGCGCAGCAGGTACGTGCCAATGCGTCGATTTTCTAGCCGATTGGCAGCCGTCTCTCGATCCATGTTGCCAACAAACCAATTGAACTCGGACAATTGACGATCGCAGACGGGCGGCGGTATGCTAACCGGATTCTGTTTACAGCGCCCCGTGGACGAGATGCAGCCCCTGTGCACACTGATCTGGCACACCTTGCAGCGATAGCCCTGATGGATGCGACCCTTCAGGAACTTGGAACAATGCCGGCAGGTGGTGGGCACATCAAAGGTGTAGATCTCCATTTTGTGATCCGTATTGCGACAGCCCGGCGGATCCAGGCTTTCCCTGTAAGTTCATATTATAGTTACAAAATAGTTATTCATGGGATTCTCTGCAGGATGCACTTACATGGCTTCTGTAAGCGCTTTGCGCCATTTGTCACGCTCGTGCTCCGACTTCAGATAGAGCGTGAATGCAGTTTTGCCCGACTTACGTGCCAAGAGCAATTGATATTTAAAGCGTGTGTCTCGGCCGAGCGTGCGTCGGGAATGGCTCTGCTCCACCAGGTAGTCGGCCAGGTTGTGCGAGTCACGATATGTGTACTGCATGTCACCGGTTTTGATGTGCAGCGGTTTGACCAGTATGAGAATCTTGTCGAAAACGAACGCATATCGCAACTTGGTCTTCTGATCCTCGTGCGCCTTTATGTGAAGATCTCCGTCCAGCAGAAGGCGTCCGTATTGCAGCAGATCGTTACCGTTCTGTGGCAAATTCAAATCGAATATGCTGTCCTTGACTTTTTGTATGATGACCAGATGATCCGAATCGCGTTTAACCTCGTTAATATATTGTGACACATCAATCATGGCATCTTTGGCACGCTCCAGTGATCTGTAGTCCTCGTGCAGCGGCGATGTCTCCTTCACCAGCTTGTCCAGCAGCAGATGATACTTAAGTATGCGCTGCATGGGCACCGACAGGATATCGCGCAGCTGCAGCTTGCCCACATTGTACTCTCTCTCGCATTTCTGCACTAGCTGATCGATGATTTGATTCTTCTTGCACACATCCGCTAGATAATCGATGGCAGTCAAGAGGCAGGAACAGTATTCACCGTAAATTAGAAACGGTTCCCGGAACTCCAGAAAGACCTGACCCATTTTCTGCTTTGTGCTGGGTGACAGCGATTCACGTAACTTCTCAAGGAATCCCGTATGTATTTCGGCGAGATCCTAAAGTAGAGCAGAGGGGAACAATTTCAAATAAATTTCAAATAGACGGACTGCTTGGCAAATGCATGTGCTTACCCTTATTCGTGGAAAAATGATACGTAGCTCGTCCTGATTTAGATGTCGCTCCAACGGAACCATAAACTTGGCCTTCAACGCATTTAATACGTCCAGATAGTTGGATTCCGTGTCAATGAGCTCACGTATGACATAGTCGCGCTGCTCGAAGCTGGTCGCCGATGTTGTCTACAGGGAACGGGAAAAGAACCAGGAGACGGTTAGTCAATCTGAGCTGAGTTTAGGCAGCAGCCTCGTCATGGGTTCATGCAACTAAGCATAACTAAACATTGTCTTGCAGGCTATATTTTTTATATGTATATGGATGCGTTGGATACAAAGTTGAACCAAATTACTACCTGGCCTCTACTTGTTCTGTGCAGGGCGCACAAATCTTGGTAGACCTCCTCTTCTTTTGTGTTGGTGTGATCATAAGCAGTTCCATTGCATGCTATATTGTCGGTGGTACTAAACGAAATAAAAACGCAAGAGAATACGAAATCAAATAAATAATAAAACAAAAGTTACCAAAAATAAATATAGGCAAACCGTAAATATAAAAAATACAGATATAAGAAATTATTGAACAAAATTTAAATTAAGAAATTGCCAGACTTTCCGCGGCAACAGTGTGGCAACACTGCGCACCAAAAAATATCGATATGTTGCTTGCATGTTGTGTGAGTTAACAGCGGATTCGACACGCCAGAAATGTTATTAACAGCGACATGTTAACCTTAACACGCTGTGCACAGAACCAGGGCAGAGATATATATATATATATATGAAGAGCAGCAGCAACAGCAGCCACCACACATAGAACCAGAAAGCATCCCAATTTCCCAATTATTTTTGTTCGTTTTTCTTTGCACTCTGTGCACGTGCGTGGAAAGTAACGTAAATAAACTGCGCAAATGGAACATCACACCTATGCGAAAAGCGGTTCCAGGAAGTGTAAGTGTAAGCAATGTGTTCGCTTATCGACTGCACCAGTAGCGTGCTAAGCCAGACCATTCCACATTTCAGGGTCGACGGAGGAGAAGCGTCTGCTGGTTAGAAAACGCATTGAAGCCGACGATTTGTTCTCCAAGTATGCAACAAAGCAAGCCGAGCCATGGAAGTGAGTATGGAAGAAATCTCTTTTTCTCACATTTGCGTTTTACTTATCACTGTTGTTCTTCCTCTTCCTCTTGTTATTGTTTCCGCTGGCACCGATGATTCTGATGCTGTTGTATCTATAGAAGGTTCAAGGACATGGCCAAGATAGGCGACTACAGCGAACGAGCCCTGAGGAAACAATGGCTCAATATGGTGCAGCGTTATCGCATCCAGAAGTCCAACATGCGTGTGACACAGCTGAACAAGCAGTGCATCGATGCACTCAACAAGGAGTGGGAGTTCTTTGGCGAGATACACGCCTACATGACCCAACGAACCACCGATCTGCACTCGTATGCCCTCAAGGAGCCCAATGTGGATCAGTCTAATAATAATGTGGCAGTGCGTGGCGTGATCAATGATCACAGCTTCGCTGAATGCTCATCAAAGCCGAATATAGCTAGAGATATAAAGAACACAGATGCCTCAGAAAGTTCAACTCCAGCTGCTGCTGCTGCCGATGAGGAGCAGTGCAACAAGCTGGAGGCACCTGCGCAGCAGTTCTCACCCGCAGATACATTCAATGACTGGGATTCACAGGGAAGCTCTGAACCATCTGACCCTGTGGCCGTCGAGGTATCCGATCTCTCGGAGACGGAATCTATTGCAGCCAAGCCTGCAGCAGCAACAGCAGTGCATCAATTCAAGCAAGCCACCGCATCGGAGACAACCACCAGCGATGCATCACCGCTGCCGGCGACGCCGAAAAGAAAACGCAAAGCTCTGACGGAGCGGGAGAAGTATTATAGACATCGTCGCCGCTTTGAACATCGCATGGAGGTGCGACTCGGAGGACTCTGCATTGTGGCGGGACAGCTGCTGGAGCATCTGTTGCCCGATATGAATGTAACGCCGCTGCTGATGAACATCTACAATAACGTGGACTACACGTGCGACAGCAGCTGCGACGATGACGATACCGATAGCGACGACAACAACAATGATAACGATAACGTTGATCCCGAGAACGGACAGTCATGAGAGGACGGACAACGGGAAGCGGCGGCCGTTCGGATGGAAGCTTGAGATGCTAAGCAAGGATCTTTCTGTTAAAGCAAATTGTTAGACAGCAAGCAGAAAGAAAGAGAGAGAAGAGAAAGAAGGAGGGATATATATATGTTGAGAGAGAGAGAGACACTCACTTCCCTGGCTGTAATTTTTCCTAAACATGAACTGTATTCGAAAGAAAAGACTTGAAAGCATAACACGCTAAGCGCTAGATAGTTCATGGAGACGATCTCCCCGAGATCAGGCAATGATATAATTGTGGATTCTCGCCTATTGTTAAAAACTCACACACATACACTATGGTAGTTATAGAAACGGGTTAATAAATAACTGTTATTCAATATATATATAACTCGATAAGCGGATAACTGCCAGAAAAACTCTATTGGGGAAACTCTTAAGAATATCTTGATATAGAGTTATTTTCTTTTTTATATAAGACAGTTACACTAACAGAACTTGTAAATATGTCACACACAATCTCTTAAAGGTTGTGGAAAAATTTTTGTTGGCAAAACTGAGTCAGCTTTCTTTACAGGCAGGCTGGCAGTTACTACCATGTGGTTAAAGAACTTTCAGCTGCAAATCCGCAAAGTACGTATGTATGTATGTACTCTGAAATCCGCTAACTCATCCATAATCCATATATCATACGAACAAAACGGATGGTTATGGAGATACCTATTTGTCTGGCGGCTTGCTTATCTCTCTCGAGAGCGTTGGCAAACAAAAAGCCCCAAATATTTGGATCGATATCATTTTTTTTTTTTTTTGTTTCTGTGTTCTCTCCCTTTTTACTATCTGCGAACGCATCGGAAACTCAGGCATGACTCAGTATAAATCGTGTTTGGCATAAAATCCATTCTACAATAGGCACCACTTTCAACGGTTTCGGCGATTATAAAAGAAAAAAAAAAAAAAAGAGAAATAACGAGCAAAATAAACGTTACCATTGCCATTTCCGTTTGTCCCGTTTGCCATTTTCGTGCAAAGAAATTGCATTTTTTTATGGTGTGTGTTTGTGGTTAGGGTAGCAGGGAGGGGGGGTATTTCAGTGAAGAACTTATTGGAGGGTCGGAACCGAAAAGATTAAAGCTCAAGTAGAAGAAGAAGAAAACGCAATGGAAAGCAAAAGCAAATACAAGAAAAAAAACCGAAAAGACACTGGCATAAAGATATATTATATGGAGAACTAGGTGTATATAGTTAGTATAGTATTGCAGGTGGATTTTGGAATGGAAAGGAATACAAGCTGCACAACTATCGAGCGGTACCAAACATTTACGTATTTCTAGAGCAATTCGGAAACATTTCAATTCCATCGGCTTCGAAGATTATTTTCACAGCTCTACGTGAAATATTGATAAACATGTGCAGGAAAACATTGGGGAAAATTTGTTATATGATCTATGTAAGATTTCTTGCTCACGTTCTATAAAGAATTTGCAAAAAAAAAAACAAGAAAGCAAGGCTACCTTCGGGTTGCCGAAGGTTTCATACCCTTGCAGTTATTCAATATATAAAATATATTTGGATTTCTGCTGGTTTCTGTGGTATTTATTGAACAATTATAATAGTACATATATCGAATGACCAAACTTATATTTGGATGTGGTAAGGCTGATTGCTATATCTTGAAATAAAGGGTAAATCGGACGATAGGCTCCATGACAGCTATACGATATATCAGTCCGATCTGGCCCGTTCCGACTTATTTAAAGAGGGCATAAATAAGAAGCTTGTGAGCAAAGTTTCATGAAGATAACTCAATAACTGGGGGACTAATTTGCGTTGCAATAAACAGACAGACTGACTGATTGTTCCGATAACAGCTATACAATATAAACGTTGATTGTTCCTATGGCAGCTATATGTTATAGTGGTCCGATTTTGATACAATTTTGACAGCACATTAAGAACGTAATAAGAATAAGATTTGCCAAATCTTGTTGCAATATCTTGAAAAACAACAAAAATCGGCCAATAGCTTCTATGACAGCTATACGATATATCGGTCCGATCTGGCTCGTTCCGACTTATTTACAGCGTACAGCAATAAGAAGCTTATGTGCCAAGTTTCATGAAGATAGCTCAAGAACTGACAGACTAGTTAGCGTTGCAATGGACATCGATTTTTCGACTCCTCTGTTTATGCTGATTCAGAATATATATACTTTATGGGGTCGGAGATGTCTCCTAAGGTGCGTTGCAAAATTCTGGCTAAAATTAATATACCCTCTGCAAGGGTATAAAAAGAAACGTGCCAGATCGAGTAAAACTGATCAAAGTGGGATGAGAATCGAGGTTTGGGAAAAGTGAGTTCGATAGTTCTGCAGCTTTGCTGTGGAAGTGATGTGTGTAGGGTATTTTTGCAGTTGTGATGTTGTGAGGCTGAAAAAGCTGCGAAGCAGACACATACACATATATACGGTTACGAGTACGGGTTGAGTCTAGGCGAGCGGGCACAAGCGGTTTATGGATTTGGGTTTGGTGTGGGTGTAGCAGATATATATATATATATATATATATATATATATATATATATATATATATAGGTGAAGTTGAAATAGGTGGGGAGATAGATAGAAAGTAAGAGAAAGCGATAGATAGAGAGAGAGATAGAGAGAATGAAGGCAGCACACCTCTGGTTTGACCTTTGACTGGAACGTTACGTAGCACAGATCCTCGTAGACCTTCTCATCATCCTCGCTGTAGATATCGTTGATGTACGCGTACTCGTGCTCCGTGGACAATTGGATGGAGGATCGATAGTTGTAGACAGCAGCAGCGGCACGCTGCAGCCGCTGGCTCTCGCTGACGAAGAGCGACGACGATGAGGATGAGGTCGAGGGATAATGTCTTCGCTCGCCGGCATTGAATGGAGCCGCTGTACTCGATATGGATGTGGAGGGCGTAACGGCTGCAGCAGCTACTGCTTCGGCAACTGCTTCTGCTGCTACTGCTGCGGCGGCGGCAGCGGCGGCTGCAGCGGATGTACTCGGCTTGGCAGCTTCACTCTGCGGTGTGGGCGTCACGCAATCTGCATTGCTGCCACTGGGTGCCACATCGAGGCTCAGGTCAAAGGAGAGTGCGCGCAGTTGACCCTGGACGGATTGGTTGATGTCAACGATGACGGAATCATTGTCGATCGTTGTATCACACATATTCGATAGCGAATCCTCGATGTAGTCATCGATGTCCTCGGTGCCATTCTCAATGGTTATGTCGCTGTTCTCATCCTCCACGGAGAGGGAGCCGCTGTGCGAGGTGCGTTCGTAATATTCCGAGGATGAGGAGCCGGTGGCATCGATGCTGGCGGTTTTCTTCATGTCGTTACTGGAGCGGGCGGGTTGGTAGGCAGGCGTAGGAGGTGGTTACGTTTGTGGTGCGGGTATGGCAGGGTGCAGGGGGTCTCACACACACACACACACACACACAGACGAACAGCCAAGGCGGGCGGGGGGTTTTGGGAGTTACGACAATTTTGGGACAGCAAAAGGCAGTGAGAGGGAAACAAAAAACAATGAGAAAGAGACGCGAGAGACAGACAGACAGAGAGAGAGAGAGAGAGGGGGGGAGCAGACAGGCGGAAAGAGAAAATAGGGGAGAAATGAGAGAGAGAGAGAGAGAGAGAGAGAGATAGAAAGAAAGAGAGAGAGAGAGAGCGTTAGATAAAGCTTGGGCATGGATATTTGTTGGTTTCTTGTTGTTTTTGTTTTGTTATGTTGTTGTTCTTGTTGTTGTTGTTGTTGTTGTTGTTGATAAGCACACAGACAAGGGCTTAAGCGGGTCTCTCGGCTGCCATTCCGGGACACAGCCGGCCCAGCTACGTGAGCGCATACGCATGTGGAAGACTACGCCCGCGACCAAAGTTCTTGAATAGGAAATACAGCTGGGATTAGATGCAGGCGCACGGCGTGCATGGGTAGAGGGGCGGGAGTAACTGCGTATATGAGCAGGGGCAGGGTCGAAAGCAGGGCGGCAGGGACAGGGAGCACGCACTAAAGATAACACACCAGACATGGCATGGGTTCAGTGTGCACGTTTGATGATTGTCAGAACGTCGGAACTTACGTGGAATGCAAATCCTTATAGATAGCCTCATCCGAGTGGGAACGTTCGCTGGGCGAGAGTTGTAGATTGAAGCCACTGGCAGGGAAAGATATGTGATTAGTCGAAGTACTTGGAAGGAACTAACTGAGGCTACTTACAGCAATTCCGGATGCATTTGCTGCACCTTGCGGCACTGTGATAGCTTCGATAGTGTGATCAGCACCCGATGAAAATTGGACAGATCGTAGAGCATTGTGGGCTCAAAGAGATCCGCATCACGTATATTGAAATGATTGTGACACACATCCAGGAACAGTTTGATGTTCTTGCAGCACAAAAACTGCAAAAGAGAAAGATGTGCAACATTAGCCAAAGTGCCTCCAGTTCGTCTCCAGGTGCTGCTCCCTTACCTGTGCCATTTGTGGCTTGCGATTGAATTCACGTGCATCCATGCTGCTTGGATCCAGATGGATGACCAGATTGCACAGCAGCACACCATCACGCAGTGTCATCGCCAGTATGCGTATCTCGGCGTCGGGCAGGGCGGCCTTGTGATCTCCGGGTATAACCTTGCAACGCACCAGCCATGCCACACACTCGCGCCACAAATCGCCATCAGCCGCCGCCGCCGCCGCTGCTGCTGCTGCTGCTGCAGCCGAAGCAGAGGCCGAGGCCGAGACCGAGGTCAATGCTGCTGCTACTGCAGCGCCGCTGCCAAAGCTATTGGAGGCCATTGGTTACGTTGGCAGCTGGAAGCTGGAAGTGCACCTGGTGCTGGGAGAGTAACTGGCTGCAGTTGGGGTGGGGAGGGAGCTGGTGGTCGGCTTGTGTCTTGGGCGTGTGCACGTCCGTGCGGGCAGCTGCTCTTCTTACTTCGCTGCTGCTTGCGACTTTGCTGCTGCTGCTGCTGGTGACGTTTGGGGCGGATTGGGTGACGGGGCGTCGTTTGGGGCGTGCGGCGCGCGCATAAATTTTTCTTTTTTTTTTTTCTCTTCTCTTTTTTTATGTGCGCTGCTTTTAATGAAAACAATTGAAACTCATCAGTTGACCGTTGCGCGTTGCCGTCAACAGATACACAGCAACAAAAACAACAACAACAACAACAAAAATATCAACGGCGACGACTGCGAACAGCACGGGAATGGGAACAGCGGGAACAGCGACACGAACTCGCGCTAAATACAATATAATATTTGGGGCGAACGCGAGCGGTCGGTCGGAGGCGCGTTTGTTTTCTTCTCTATATTCAATTGATATTTGATATTCAACACTTAATAGATTGCACGGAGGCGCTTGCACACACACACACGCTCGCACGCACACGCTCACCCACACACATAGAGGCGCGCACACACAGCTGAAGAGGATGCGCTTTCGTGTTTATAACATCGATTGTCTATTTTCTGCAATCGATAGATACTGCTATATTTTGATGGGCCACCTCTATTGGTGCACTGTTACGTTATCAATTGCCGCAATTTGGCAAGAAACTCATAGTTTCTTTTTGGCTTAAACCTTATTAATTAAAATTCAAAAAGTATGCGAAATGTACACAAGCAACAAGTTAGTTATGCGCACTGTTATCTAACACACACGCTGTTAAACTCAAACGGGCGCTGTTAAACTCAAAATGGTGCTGTTATGTAAATAAAAATATCGATACAATTCGATGCAGGCAGTTTCAGCATTGTGCGCATGGTTGCATTTGCACGCAGCGCGCTAAGTTTGAATTGAAATCGCTGGTGTGAGTATTGATAAAGGGTTGGGCTGCTTCTTCATGGACGCTTATTTAATTGCTTGAGCGAATATAATTGTTAAATACTACATAGATTTGTGTGGTCTACGACTTTCAATAGAAACTAGGAATTGATAATTTATAACACAAGTTTTTTTGTCCCTGCAGCTGGAATGTGCACTGTACTTCGCACACAAATAGCAATTAAAATGTTTAATTGAAATCTGCACATAAATCAAGTTTGCGTGCGAAGTCCTCACATCTGCAAGCAGATCCTTAGGTCCATGGCAACAGAAGGTGCCTGGGCAACAATCTCCAGCAGTTCTCTCTCTCTCTCCCTATCTCCGTCTCTTTCTCTGCGGTCTGGCACGGGGTGCACGGCACGAGGGGGCACTGGCCCAGCTGTGTTTTATAGTTGTCTGCAGTGCTCGTAAACAAAACATGGACTACACAGCAAAACATAGAGGAAAAAATCCTTAAGCTTCGATAAACAAAAGCTAATCCGAGGCGAGGTGGCGCGCAATTGCCGCGTGCACCTTATAACTCCAGTCATGGCCACAGGAACAGCAGCAGCAACAACAACAACAACAGCAACTTGGGAAAGCATAACGGGCAAGTTCCGCTTTGTACTCTCTCGTCCCTTTTTCAATTTCCAAATGCCAACAAAAACCGAAGAAGGAAAAAATAATAAATTATGAGCTTGAGATAAAACAAAAAGCGCAAATTGAACTGGGCGTAAATTAAAAAACCAAACGAGTGGCGGTGAGCAGGACAGGAAGAGGGAGGGGGAGGGGGAGGGGGAGGGGGAGGGGAGGGGAGGGAAGAGGCGTTACAGGGGCACAGGAACAAGGAATAAAGCGAGTAACGACCGCAGACGCACGGCAGGCAGCCAGGCTGACAGGCAGCACCTGACGCGGCGGCGAACGACTCGCAGACGTTGTACGAACTTGACCAGAGCAGGCACAAGCCAAGTTGACGGCCTGACGGGATTTGCTGCCTGCTGCCTGCCTGACTGCCTGCCAGCCACTCCGCTTGGGCTTGGGCTGCGTGCCGAAATCAAAGATAACGACTCATCAACGGCGTCATAAAAACGTGACATCAATTTTATTGCTGCGGGACGTCAACAGCAACTCGAGACAGTGGCAGAGGCAGAGGCAGTGGCAACGGCAGCCAAAGCCAACGGCCAAAGGAACAAAAACCGATGGCGACGTCATCGTTCGCGCGTCGCGACGCAAAAGGTCACGCAAAAGGCAAAGCCAATGGCAATGACAGCGCAAAGCGACGTGGAGCTGAGCTGAGCTGAGATGGCTTCCACAGTCGAACAGTCGGAACGGGACAGACACAAAAGTATTGTGGCATCAACTGCTGGAGGCAATAACTAACACAGCGCCAGAAACAGCGCCATCAAGCAGAAGAACTTAAGCAACAGCAGCAGCACAGTGCGTGGCATATGATTAGAAACAGTCAAGAAGAGAAAACATAATTCGTTTAATTCGTATAGAAAAAAATAAATAAAAAAAACGTATTTATTGTGCTGCTCTTATAACACGCAGCAGAGGACTGTCTTTCCTTCTTCTCACCCTTATGAGTCGTCGAATTTCCCGTTCTTATACATAGAATACTCTGAAAGAAAGACACTTTTAGTTGAAAAAAAAGCTAGATAAAATAGACTTATTTTATGAAATATATTACTATATTATCTAATATTCTTAAAATACTATTATGTTATATTAATTTATTATAATACTATTAAATGATTATATTTTATTATATTTTATGTTGATTTTATTTTGTTTTTATAAGGCAAAAATAACTTTTTGAGACTAAAAACAAAAAAATGGCAACAAATATTTGTGTACTATATACATATATCTTTGTTTTAATGAGAATCTAGATACATTGCTTCTCCTTTGGAAAAACAAAAATGCTTATTTAGCTTAACAATATATTTTCTGGAACCGTAACCCTCAAGTTGGGCCAATATTATACCATTTTCTTATAGAAAATTTGTCTTACAATCTTCAGTATTTGAGGTTTCTCCCAAAGCACTCCACATTTTCCCTCTTAAAGTTTAACAAAATCAGGAAAACTGTTAGTTTTTCTATTATCGGGCATGGTCACCCTAATGTCAGCTCTATCCACGTGCTGCGCAAAGTATTTGCACAATAAAAATCTTATTGATGTTTGTTTTTGTTTTTGTTGCTGCTGCTGCCGCTGCTGCTCTCAGTACAATTTGCTGCGCAGCCAAAGCGGCGCCAAGGCGAACGCACAAACCGGCAGGCAAATAATATAGAAACGGGATCAGGCGACAAAAGCGTGGCAAACGTTAACTATTCCGCTCATTTTGTCCCCACATTAATTGACGATACGAATCTATTTGAATTTTTATGTTTTAAAATTGACAGGAATACAATAATACAGTACACTGCGGGACAAAATAAGAGGAACATTACCATGTTTATTTTATTTCTTGTTTCCTGTATTGAACTGTACAAAAAAGGAAGGGGAAATGAATGGGAAATTCCTGGAGACAACTGCCTAAATAATATTAAAAAATAAATAATAATGTTAAGTCGATACAAATATTTAATGAATAATAAAATAATTAATTTTACAATAATAAATTTTAATATAATAAAGAATTTTAATATAATAATGAATAAACCAACTCGAAAATGCATTAAACTCAATATTAATTGAAGTTTCTTTACTACTTGGTATTTATCAATTTATTTTATACTAGTTCAATATATGGCCACCCTGTAATTGTGTGAATATGGCCACCCTTTTCGGCATATTAGCCTTAAATTTGCTTCTTTTTTACTAAATAGTAACTTTTTTATATGTCTTTTGAATTATAAAGATAACAGAGGATACATATCAGCTTAAAAGGAAATTATTTGATGAAAAATGTTGGACAAATTATAATAGAGAGAGAAAGGGAGAAAGACAGAAATCAAAAATGTAAAAATAAAGATATAAATAATAAATATAAAATTTAAGAAAGCATGGTCACAATTAAGAAGACCTTTAGTTTATTTTAGACTTGTAGGTTGAGTATGACTCTTTTCCAACACTGGTTGTGCTCAATTAATAGAATCACTCTATGGATTACCTTACTGTATTATTACCCAAATGAATCGCCATGAAAATATCAATCAAACAGCATGCAATTGCACTTAAATTTAATACGCAAATTAAGAAAGAGAGAAATTTAGAGGTAGAGTGAAAGGTAGAGTGAGAGAAAGAGAGAGTAGGCTAAGGGTTAAGGGTTCTTTGGAAACGTAAGTTTGTTCAATTCTTCAATTGCTCCATTTGTCTGATTAATTATTGAGGATTCCCTGGGCGCACATTAAAATTCCATTGATGCGTTTCTTGTCGCCTGTGCCGAAACTTCTTTCTGTCACTGTAAGAGTGTGTGCATGGGTGTGCGAGTGTGTGTGTGTGTGTACAGTGTATATATTTCTTTGCGCTATTTGCTGTGATAAAACGCTGGCGAATCGCTCAAAGGCGACTTCGGCACTTCGCAGATATATATTTCAAGTATTTAGACAAGTTTTTCGCTAGTTGCAGCATAAATAAATAAATGAAATCAATTCGCTGGCTGCAGAGAGGGTGTTTGGGGCAGGGGTGTACCTACTAGGGGAGGGTAAGTGTAGTAGCTGGCTAAAGGGCTGTGGGGTGTCGCACCACACGCCCCACTCGTTGCCTGTTATCGAGCGCGGCGTGACGCCGCCCACGCACGCAGCAAGTTGATTAATCGTCAGCGTTGTCGCAGCAGCAGTGGCAGCAGCAGGAGGAGGAGGAGGAGGGGCCGGAGAGGGGGCAAGGTGCCAGCAAGTGCCTCAAATCACGTACAGAAACGAATGTCGTCGCAGGTGAAACGCTGAGGTCGTTCGCAAATGGAGGAAAAATGAGAAGAGGAGGGCGTGGTGTGGGCTGGGTAGGCGGAGGAGGTTGCTGTGATGGGGTGCGACTTGGGTCTCAGGTACTACTCGGGCTACTTAGATTTCCTGCTGCTGCTGCACGCATTAACATAAATAAATCACTTGGCGCCATCAATCAGTCTGTTTGCATTGCATGCCACGCCCCCGCACCTACAGCTGCCTCCCATTCTTCCCACTCTTCCCATCCTGCCCTGCCCTGCCTCCTCCTGCGTATTTTGGCCTTCTTTGTGCGCTTTGTCGTCATTTTCGTTGTTCGCTTTATGCTTACGCGCATATTTCGTTGATTTATCGATGTCTCGACTATTAAGCAATTAACTTTTGTGCTCCCCCTCTTCCTCTCTCTCTATCTCCCTCTTCTTTTGTATCCCGCAGAAAAAAGAAGAGAGAAGAAAAAATAAAATAAATAATGTGGCAAAATGCAAAAAGTTGCTGCCACCCTGCGGCACAAAGTGCAAACAAGCATCGGACGCTGCGTTGCGGTCATTTTTATTCATTATTCCCATTTGCCAGTGGTCAGACAAGGACAGAGACAGATAGCTAGAAAAAGAGAAAGAAAGAGGGAGAGAGAGAGAGAGCTGAAGCAAAAAGTGCCGCAGCGACAAGGACAAAGCTTGCACCAAAAGGAAGGACACAGCGTGCAGGCACTACAGCATTGCCTCTCCCTCTCTCTCTCTCGCTCCCATCGCTACCCTTCTCGCTCTCACACTCACACTTCCACTCCCCTTCCCGCCCTGCGCTTACAGCAAAATATGTTAGCCAGAGATTTTAACTTAATCATAATTAATTTAATAGTTTTCAGTTTGTTTTTTATACAGCAACTTTTTTTTTTATATGCGCGCTTTGAAAAGTGTAGGAAAACTTTTTTGGGTTTTCCTGCAAAAAATCGAAGCAATTTTCCAGCTAAAAAACAAAACGAAACAAGGCGAAAAGGAACTTAGCGCTGTAGAAGCAATTATTAGAGAATTACTATGAAATTACTTTTATTTAATTAATTTATTATTAGATTATAATTATGTTTGGGTTTTAATTAAATTCTGAGACTTGACGGGGTGTCCGTTTTTTAGATTATTTTTTGGTTTTCCATACTATTGCATGCTGCAACTATCGCATAACAGCCAGAAAAAAGGCTAAGCTTATCGCAGTTAGCATAGAACTCATGCCTATCGATAGCAGTGCAACAATCGATAGTTTTGCTGCGTAGTATGTGTTTATTCGCGTATTTCCTGCGTTTGCAGGGTATACACACTGGCGCAGCTACTTGACTTGCTGTAAATAAATAGTTAATTATGCTTGGCACAAGGAAAACACGCGCTGCCTGCCTGCCTACGGGATGACACGGTCTCATTGGGGGGACGCCAGTGTGGCCACACAATGTGCTGCCACAATGCGCCGATTGCGTTTGTTGTCTGTGGGTTGCCGGGTAGATTTATTGGCGTGCGCCATCTAGCGGATGGCAGTGGCCGCACAGGAGGCGGAGGCGGTTTAAGCCACTACACAGCATGCTGTAGCATACTTTTGTGCTCATTACACACACACACACACGGGCAAGCACGCACACACGTGTGTGTGTGTGTAGAGGCTGCATAATTAAATGCCAACGAAATGAGCTTAATAATTACTTAGTCAACCCAAAAAACGAGAAAATTAGACAAAAGTGAACTAAAAAAAAAAAAAAAAAAGCGTAGCATAAAAAACCTAATAAATAATAATAAGCAAAACAAACAGACGACGAAAAAAAACAGAGAAAAGAGCAGCCAAAGCGAAAGGCGCAAATTAATTGAGGCAACACACGTGCGCACACACAGATGGAAGTGTGTCTGTGTGTGTAAAAAGTTTGTGAGAATTTTTCTTTTTTTGCTTTTTTTTCTACATTTTTGTGTTTTGTGCTTTTTAGTTTTGCTAAATTTTTAATACATTTGAAAGGCAGCTGCGTGCTTATCCCCTCCCCTCTCTATAGAGCACATTTCGCACGCCACACACACACACACACTGGCACAAAGTGTCAGCAGTTCGAGTAAAACGCTTTTGGAATAAAATACTTTAACGTCGAGGCATATGTCTTCAAGAGGCAAATCGAAGTGGGGCCTACAGTCTGTGCTAAAATGTATGCGACATGAGAGAGATGACAGTCAAGTAAATTAAATAAATAATATATGAACAAGAAAAATATGTATGAGGTCATTAGATATACTCTTTATAGCAAGTACTATATTTTTTGACAATTAAACATATAATAAACTAGCAGCTATTTAAAAAAACATTCACATTTTAAAGTAACTACTTAATTGTGGTACAAGTATTTATGATATATGAAATATTGATATCGTTATTATGGCATATGCTGATCTCTTTTAGAAATAAAAATAAACACAAACTAAACACACACTTTAAAATCCCGAAATTCTTGAGCTTTGAGTTGCCTCTGCTTTTATAGCAACTTTATGACACCCCATCTATATTCCTTTTGTATAATGCAATTTCCGCTCTGCAACTTTAGCACATTTGTTAGGGCGACCATTTGCGGCATTTCCAAAAAAAAGAGAAAAAAACCAAAATTGTTGTGTATAAAATTTACGAGTGGCGCATACTTTTACAACAAACTGTAAGCCAGGCCTGCTGCTGTGCCTGCTTCTGTTTTTTTTTTGGGGGGTCCGAAAAACATAAACAAGCAAACATTTTCTCTTTTTGGGCTCGAGTTTTGCAAGAGTTTCTTCCAAAATAGACAATGGTTACGTTTTCAAAGCTAACGCGCCCCCAACAGTGGTGGCAACAACAACAGTGCTGGCAACAAAAATAGAAACAACAACTGTGTAAAGCAAAGTGCAACATTTTCCAAGGCAGGCGGCAACAAAAACGGAAACAAAGCCGAAAAATTGCCTCAAAGTTGAGTGAGAGAGAGAAAGAGAGAGAGAGAGAGAGACACACACACACACACACACACACAGTGAAGTCACTCGGCCAAAACGTGCAAAAACTATTTTCAAACGCGACTTGCTTGGCCAACACGAAAAAGAGATGGAGAGAGAGAGAGAGAGAGCAGGCAGAGAGAGTGAGACAGGGAGAGGGGTACTGAGGGCACCGGGAGGGAACGGTGGCAGTTGTTGGCGATGAGGCTGCCAAAAGTATTTGCAAAGTGCGCGCCAGGCAAAAGTCAAGGGCAGCCAAAAGGGACCAAAACCTGCAGGCCCCCTGTCGGCCCCCTCTTCCTACCCCCTGTCTTCCCCTATATAACCCCTCTCTCACTCCCTACACAAACACACAAAAAACCAATCAATAAATGCGAAAAATAGCCCTCGCACCACAACAAAAAAATTTAAAATAAAAAAAGAAAGAAAAACGCAAAGAAAAGCTGCGTGAAAATTAACCGCCAAGTCTATCCCGCTCTCTATCTCCCTATGCTTTTCTCTCTCTCCCTGCTCGCTCTATATGCCTTTCTCTCTCTTTTTGCTCTTTTCTCCCTCTCTGCTCTCTCGATCTCTTTTTTCCACATTCACATGGCATTTACTTTGCTCTAATTGAGCTGGGTTTCTATTTGCTTGGCCCGCACAGTGTGCTTGTGTGGAGGAAAACTGATTTTCGCGACCTAATTGCAACTTAATTGGATCTGCAACTGACTGGGAAGAGGGGTAGTACACGGGGGGGAGGGAGGTAGGGATTGTATAAGACCGTCAGTTATCTTGGCCATGCACACGTGAGGCTGCGACGTGATTAAACCCGATATGCCTGCCTAATAAGCAGAGCAGCGGCAGCAGGAGCAGCAGCAGCAGGACAGGAGCAGCCCCAGGGCCAGGCCAGAGAGAGAGATACATGTATGTATGTTGTGCAGGCTAACTTATTGTGATGCAGATGATGATGTGGCACGAACTGGGGAGCTGGACAGCTCATGCAACAGGCAGGCAGGCAGGCAGTGTCCTATTCAGGATACGCCGTCATGTGCCATGTCCAGCTCTGGTCCACTTACAAATTGAGCAACAGCAGCGGACTAAGTGATGAATGTGCTGATGCTGCTGCTGCTGTTGAAATATGAAGCCAGACAAAGACAGCAAAAGGGCGAGAGAGAGGGAGGGAGGGAGGAGGAGAAAGCAGCTTATTGGAAAACTGAGCTGGTGCTGACTTTGGACTTTTCATCAGCAGCACCACAAAACTTTCCGGCACAGTCAATTGCGGCAAAATGTCACTCAATTTAAAGTTGCCACTAACTGACTTGCCAACTAGCTGACTACCTGGCAACCCTGCCAACCCCACCTGAGTGCCACCTTCCTGTGCAACTTATGCTCGCTGCAAGTTTCTGGCATCGCCTTTCGCCTCTTTTTGCCCCATTCAAAATGGCGACGCGTCGCTGGCAGCGGAGCTCACCAAATCGAAATTGAAACCAAAATCAAGCGTAAAATTCATTTAAAATGTTCCCACTCAGTTCCACACCCGCCCCCTCCTGCCGCTATTTTGCCACCAAATCAAAACGAAGCCAAGCATAGTGAGTGCTAAAAATAAAAAATCAAGAAAAAAAAAATACCCAAAAAATAAGCAACCGCAATCGGCAAACGGCTAAATTTGCCACTGCACATGGCGCCAGAGCCAGCGCCAGCGCCAGTGCCAGTGCCCGTGTCCATGCCAGGGCTGATGGAATTCATGCAGAAAAAAAATAAAAGGAACAAACACGAAAATCAGTTTGTGGCAAATTATTTTATTGATAAATTAATTTTGATGATGGCGATGACAGGCGATAGTTGGCGATAGTTTTGTGCGATAATGTGGCAGGAGGGCAGGCTGCGAATGACAGAGAAAGAGTTGTAACAGAATGGATCCTGTAATGTTAATGTTATGTTATGTTAATTGCATTAGGTAATCGATATACGGTGATCTAAGTTATCGGCCTGCAATTTAACAATTTAACATTTTTAAATTGTTTGCGAATGAATAGCTTTTAAAATGAATATTAAAATGTGCAATAAATTTAAATTCTGCTTAAATTCGAATTTTAAAATCAAAGAACTCAAATTGAATTTATGAATTTACAGAGTTGTAGACAAATTGAATGCTTAAACTAAATATTTTACTTTATTTCCATATAATTTACTCCCCTAGCATTCTACTACATGCTTTTCCCACTCATCTTAAACTTGCTATACCGTGTCGCTCACTTGTCTGCCTCAATCTAATTATGATCTCAAGCTAAATCGAGTCACAATTTTCGAGGGGGCTAATCGAATTACGCGTGCGGGTTCGCAGATGAGTTCTGGGATTTGCAGCCCTGCACTTGGAAATTTAACCTTTATTTGCTACAGTTAAATGCGTGGGCGTGGGTGTGTGTGTGTGTATGTGGTGGTATTTGTGTTCTAGGGAGGCGTGGCACGTGTGTGGGTAATTGTTGGTGTACTTGATTTGATTGAAAGTCGTGGAAAGTGGCAGGGAATGAAGACGCCATCGAGTGACAGAGTGACAGCGGATGGGGGAAGAGGGGGAGATGAAGTGGAAATGCGTGAGTATGTTTGTGGGGCGTGGCATATGATTGTGTAATTGATTTTTATCAATAAAAAGAGAAAAAACAACTAAAGCAAAGACAAAGAAAACGTAAAAAGGTGTGCGAGCACCTTGGCAACTGTTGCAAGGGGGAGGGGGGTGGTAGGACTGGGCAGCAGTCAGGATTTAGGCAGGCTGCCTTGGCTCAAGGCTAAAGCATTTGCTGGCCAAAACGAAAACCAATTACCCATCGAGCAGGGGCGGGAAGAGAAGGTAGAAAAGGCGTGCGAATTGGAGAACGCGCGACACGCACGAACGCATTGAAATTCGGTTCTTTTTTTCTCTTTATTTTGTTCACTTGTTTTTTTCAATTCCTTTTTTTCTTTCTATTTTCAGAGGTCGCCATTAAAAAGCATCGAGCAAGTTGACCATTGGCACTGCCATTGCACCCGTGCTAAGCTGGGGCAGCCCTTTTTTTCCTGCTATTCTATTCTATTTTCCATTCCTCGTTCATTCTTTGCGCCATAGGTTTTGTTGTTGCTTTACATTCTCATTTGTTGCCAACTCCTTTCGGCCCGGCACGCCGTGGTTGGCACTTCCCGCGTAATTTGTTCTAATACGGTTTGCCCATTCACAAAAACTAAAAGCGAGAAGAACGAGACCCGAGAGCCCTTGACAATGGGAAACAACAGAGTGATGCGAAGTATGGATACCTTAGAATTATGAGAAAGGGCCTGCACTTGTTTAATTTATTTATTTTGTAATTTTTATTTATTTTATTTTGCTGCCTAAGATTTATTTTATTTTTATTTCAATGATATCTCTATGTCATGGTTAATTTAACATTATGTTAACTCAACTTGGCAGTGATCCACCTGTTAACTCTCTGTATGTTAACGTTTACTCAAATCGAAAATCCTTACAGTATTCATACTATTAGTTCCCTCTCTGTTATCCTCCTTAGAAACATTAACATAAGTTTCTCAATTTGGCATTAAAATGGACTATTGATAATGTGATCATTCCCATGATATACCAAATTTATTCATTTTATTTTGCTGCCTGGGATTTATTTTATTTTTATTTCAATGATAAATCGATGTTATGTTAATTCAACATTATGTTAACTCAAATTGGCAGTGATCCACTTGTTAATTCCCTCTATGTTAATGTTTACTCAAATTGGCAAATCTTACAGTATTCCACTTATTAGTTCCCTCTCTGTTATCCTTATGTTATGTTAATGTTTGCTCAAATTGGCATTCAAATGGGCTATCGATAATGTGATCATTGCCATAAATTCCCACAATGTTATGTTTATGTTATGTTAAGCGTGCGCTTATGTTAACTAAAATTGGCTTAACAGCATTCAAATAAGCAAGTGTATCGAAAAAGTGATTCTGTTTATCGGCCTGCATACATTTTTAAACAGCAATAACTCAAGTGCTAAGCTTATCCTGCAGAGCGACTTCTTTAATTTATATGGCCTGTCATATTTGTTGTCAGAATTTGACTACCCCGACGAGGGTATTCGCATTGTGGACGACAAGTGCAAAGTGAAGCAAAGCAAAGTAATCTTTGGCCTCTACAGCGCTCTTCCCTTATCTCTTCCCACTCCCTTTCCCTTTGCGCTCGGTCTCTCTCTCTCTCTCTCTCTCCCTCTCCCTCTCCATTGGCATTCACATCGATTTTCGCCTCGAAAGTGGATTGCTGGATAGGATAGAAAAATCCGCATTGAAAATGTGCCGCGCGCATCTATTTCCATATAAATTGGCTGTCGTGGAGCATCTCCAGCGCTTTCGGGCGTAGCGCGTCGAGGAACTTTGCCAATAATAAAGCGCCATTAGTGCTGCTACATAAAATGGAGACCGAGTGGTAGTCGGAGTCGTTGGAGTAGTCCGGACCGTAGCCCTAGCCCTAGCCGTAGCCGAAGTCGTAGTCGTAGCCGGTGAGATGTTCCCTTGTAATAACTGGAGCGGGAGTCTGGCAAGAGGAGACACAGACAGGGTGAGGAGAGGCACAACTTGCCGGCGGGCTGCCTGCCTGCCTGCCTGCCCAGGGAATGCCAGATAAGCGCCGCTCGAGGTGTGCCAACATCGCACGCAGGTCTACAAAAACAACAACATAAACAAGAACAATAAACAAGCCAAGGGGGAAAAACGAAAGTGAATTAAGCCGCACTGCGAATGCTCTTCCTTTGTAGCATAAAATAGTTTAAATTTGTTTTTGCTCTAACTGCGAGAAGTCTTTTTAAATGACTTTATCTTTAAAGCATTTTCTATATACCAAATTTATTATATATAAAAGCCATGAAAACTTTAATAATTATGGATATTCTTCAAGAATGATCGATATTCCATGTGCTTTAGTTCTGTAAAAAGAACTTGACGAAATTTCAATTTATAAATACCATGAAAATCTGTGTAAAGTGCCGAATATAAACAAATTCGTAATGAAAAGTAATGAAAAATAGCAAAATAAAAATATAATAAATTCCCAATTAGATTGCTTTAGTAAACTGCCAAGAAATACCAACAAAAAATACCAAAAATAACTACGTAAAATTTACATAGTCGAAATGTACTTTATTTTAAGTACCTTTATCTGCTCGCACATTTTTCAAGTGAATTTCATGCAAACTCAATGCGGAAATCGCTTTACAACTTTCAAATGTGATTAAGCAGCAGAGGGAGAGGAAGGAAGGGAAAGAGAGAGAGAGAGAGGGAGGGAGGGAGAGTTGTTAAGTTAGCTGCGTCATCGATCAGTGCGTTTAGAAATACTTTATATGGTATATGGTATTTTTAAGTGTAATGTACAAACCATTCGACCGTTAGACCGTTATGCCTGCTACGATTTAGAAATGAAAAAAAAAAAAATATGGGGAAAAACAAAAGGAAAAAGTGGAAAAACAACGAGGACAATTGAACGGGAACGCGAGCACCGCAACAATTCATGCAGAATATTGTTTATGTATTCAGTTCGCTATCGGATATCTTAGCATGTGTACAGCGACACACACACACACACACACACACACACACACAACACACACACACACACACACACAACACACACACACACACACACACACACACACACACACACACACACACACACACACACACACACACACACACACACACACACACACACACGCACGCACGCACACAGAGGCAGCAGAGGTAGCACGCACGCGTTATGTAGCGCCCTCTTCGCGCGCCCACAGACCTCGCTGATAAGGCAGCCCAGTGAAGCCCATTGAAGCCCGTCGGAGTTTTTGTTATGGTTAAAGTTTTCCATTGCCCATGGTTCTTGTTGTTTTTGTTTTTGTTGTTGCTGGCGTCGGCTGCCGAATATTTTATAGCTGTCCACTTCCGTCCGCCCCTTAACGCTGACGGTGACCCCTCGATGACCCCATGTGCTCCACGCACAGCCTAAGGCTTCAGCTACGCTACCCCTTCGCTCCCATTCCTCTCCTCCCCCTCTGCTGCCGCCCATGGCGCAATCAAGAAAAGTGTTGCAATTTTATGTGGGGTCATATGAAATCATTTTACACGCAAAACTCTTGGTTCTGCTCCGGTTACTGCTTCTGGTACAGCTCCGGTTTCTAGTTCCACTCGCTGTGTTTCTACATGTAGGTATAGTTTTTTTTATAGCACTCGCCCACGCAATATTTCGGAGGGGGGATTCAGTTAGTTCTTAGCATTTATTTCTATTTGAACAAGTCCCAGTCCGAATCGGGGTTCCCTTTCTACCTGGTAAATAATAATAATAATTCAAAATCAAGGCAACTATTTTTATGTGTGGTATTTTACGGCTGTCATACACGTATGGCAAGGCGTCATATAATAAAAAACAAAAAATATTTTACGCTCTTTTTCCTACTTTATATGGCTAATATATGTATGGAATATGATATGTCACCACATAATTATTATTATTATTTTTTACCCCACTCAACAAACATTGTAACAAGTAGAAAGAGGCGTGGTAGCGCCCACAAAGTGCTTGAGTTCTTGCCCAGGATCGCTAAATACCACTGTCTGTATGAACACACATATCTCTGCTATGAGAAAAGCTAGAGACACTATATTTATACTGAAGCTTTAAATATATCATACACAAAAGATTACTTTGAGAAACATAAAATGATAATTTCTAGGGCTATTTATGGGTTAGTGAATATTTTCAATTAAAACTTAGCTAAACATATTTTTTTCAAATAATAATACAAGCTTTCAAGCGAACAACCTCATTTCGATGGCTTATTGAATGAAAGTTTTTATTGAAATTTCGACGGCATGATATATGCAAAGATAGAACTCGATGTAGTTAGTTTTATTCGGGTAAATAAAAAAACTAAAAATGTAATTTACAAAAAATCAAACTAAATATTCTTTCTGTCATCTTAAGTCTCACAAATTATAACAAAGAAATCTGTTTGAAGTTGACAGATAATAGAGTACTTAAGAGTAAGTTTTTGATCCCCGAAATTCCCAAAAAAAATATTTTATTCCAAGAAGTCGACTGAGTTGCGGTGTATGAAGTCTTGTATTAGTTCCTAAACGTTTTATAAACTAAATTAAGTTCCTATTATAAGGAATATACATAGGAGGACTTATTTAGCCACGTCTTAGCCCCTCTCTCTCTCCCTCTCTCTCTATCTCTTTCTCTGTCACTTGCTTATCATATAATAATAGCTCAGCACAAATTGTTCATAAACTGCAAACAAAACTCATCATTTTAAGCTGCTTACAAGGTTTTTTCTTTTTGTGTTTTTCCGCTTCGCTTTTCCAGCATCGCTTTTGATATACCTCCCCCCCCAAAAAAAAAATAAACTTCTGCCTGAAGTTTTTCCCTGCTTTAATAGGTAAGACGATACGAAGCGGCGCTTTAAAAGGTGATGACATAAATTAGTTCCTGTCTTCGTTGTATGTATATATATGATTATATATGGTTATTAGGAATTTGCATTATCATTAGGCAAACTTTGATTTTGCCTGCAGGCAGTAGGGGCAGAAAGAGAGAGAACGTAGGAGAAAGAGAGAGAGAGAGAGAGAGAGGACTGTAAAGTAATCATTGAGCTGCGGCTTCCCCAGGGGGCAAATGATGCGGCGCTTTGGCACTTTAAGACATAAACAGATACACAGTACGTGTGTGTAGGTGTGGGTGTGCAGGTGTGTGTGTGTGTCTGTGTGTGTGCTGTTCATAATACAAACTCAATTAATAAAGTTTACGACCGCAGCGAGCGGAAAAGTGCGTTGATGAGGCGTGAAAAGAGCTTAACCCTTAACAGAAATGCCCAACTACCCCACAGGGAGTAGGGTAGGGTAGGGTAGGGTAGGGTAGGGTAGGGTAGGGTAGGGTAGACAGAGGTGACCATAACCACAAATGGTCATCCTTGATATTTGATTACACATTGATGGGGGCACTCCAAACAATGAAAATGAGCTCAACTCATCGCTGAAATTGCCTAAAAATTATGTAAATGGCGGCAGTTGTAGGAGGGAGGGAGGGGGCAGAATTAGGGGGACCATATCTGCGGATCTCAGCTAACGAGGCGACGTCACAAAACAATAGCAAATCCTCCAGGAACAACAACAAATTCACTGATGATAATCTAAGGCAGGTAACGAGCCGCTGCCGCTGCCGCTGCCGACGCTGCCGCTGCCGACGCTGCCAGCCGGAGGCTTCCGTCACGCTTCTCTTTGGGGCTGCTTCTTCTCTTGCCTGGGCTTCCCTGCTGTGCTCCCCCTTCCTGCTCTCCCTCTCTCTCTTTCTCTGTGTGTGTGTTTTATGTTAATGAATTTATTTATTATTATTTCATTTTTTGTGCCGCCTGCCCCACTCCAACTGCCCCCACTCCTGCTCCGCGCTGTTACGCTTTTTTATGGCACTGCCACCGACACTTTTAGTTCCCTTTACTCCCTACCCCTCCCCACACCCCTGCGGGCAACTCCATAATGCTGAAAATTAATTTTGTGTGTAAAGGAAAAAAGTAAAAAGAAGAAGAAGAAGAACCGACAATGTGTGTAAGCCGTAAAAGGCAACATGCGGCAAACAATGCGCATACGCCATGTGAGCCGCCTTATCGCCCATGAAATACGCACACTCCCTCTGCCTGTGTGTGAGAGGGGGAGGGGCAGGGGCAGGGGTAGGGGCAGCGGTATGTTCGGTTCCCTACGCATTTTAACGTTGTTTCAATAAACCCGAATTGAAATTTGATTGTCACATTTGCCGCCAGTCAAACTTGGCGATCGACAGCGCAGCTAACCCCTTCGCAGGCAGCTCCTCCCGCTCCTCCTGCTGGCAGCGCATTAACAAATGTCTCCCCTTTGGACGCCAGCGGGCTAATTACGCCGCGACACGCCCCTCCCCGCCCACATTAGCTAATTATTTAAAATGCTCGCAGACATTAAAAAGCACTTTCGTTGCCTCTGCCTGGAAACTGGAATGATAATCGCAGTAGCTCCTGGCAGAGATGTCTCCTCCCTCCCGCTTCTCCCCCCACTATAGCCTCAGCTGTTGTTGTTTTTTGCTGCCACTGCTGCTGCTGCTGCTTTTGTGGCTTTTTTGATAATGACGCTGATTAGTCAGCGCTTACGACAACTCTGCGACGTCTTCGCGGTTTCCCATTTCTCGTTTTATTTCGCTTTGGTTTCCCTCTGTTTCTCTCTCTGTCTGTTTCTGTTTCCCTTAGCTTGTTAACGCTTCTGTTTCTTATCTGCAATGGCTGCTCCGTCCGCCTGGCTGTCGTCGTCTAGTTCTCTATACAACCCTCCCGCCCCCGCCCCCGCCACGCCATGACTATCCAAAAACTTGAAGTTTTAAAGCCATCCGCATGACGCAATTTAGTTAGCCCGACTTAATAGTGTATTGACTGTGCTAAAGCATGTTTGTACAGTTCGCTCTTCCACCCTATAAGCACAGTATAGTTTGTCACGTTCATGTCAGCTGACCATAAGTTAAAGTACTTATTCTACTTGATGAAATCATAATATTTGCATTATATACAGTTGGAAAGCATATGTGAAAAAAGGTTTGGCTTCCTTTCTATTTTTATACCCTTGCAGAGGGTATATTAATTTTAGCCAGAAGTTTGCAACGCACCTTAGGAGACATCTCCGACCCTATAAAGTATATATATTCTGAATCAGCATAAACAGAGGAGTCCAAAAATGGATGTCCGTCTGTCCGTCCGTCCGTCCGTCCGTCCGTCCGTCCGTCCGTCCGTCCGTCCGTCCGTCCGTCCGTCCGTCCGTCTGTTGCAACGCAAACTAGTCTCTCAGTTTTTAAGCTATCTTCATGAAACTTGGCATATAAGCTTCTTATTTCTGCGAGCTGTAAATAAGTCGGAACGAGCCAGATCGGACCGATATATCGTATAGCTGTCATAGAAACTATCGGCCGATTTTTGTTGTTTTTCAAGATATTGCAACAAGATTTGGCAAATCTTATTCTTATTACGTTCCTAATGTGCTGTCAAAATTGTATCAAAATCGGACCACTATAACATATAGCTGCCATAGGAACAATCGGCTGAAATTAGGGTTTTTGTATGCAAACCTGTTTTGTTCTTGGAAATACCGCACATTATCAATACTTTTTAATGTTATACAGTAACCCGCCCTTAGTTTTTCCATTTAAATATCTCAGACGTTTATATTCTATTGCTGTTATAGGAACAATCAGTCAGTTCGTCTGTCTGTTGCAACGCAAATTAGTCCCCCAGTTATTGAGCTATCTTCATAAAAGTTGGTTCACAAGCTTCTTATTTCTGCCCTCTTTAAATAAGTCGGATTGGGCCAGATCGGACTGATATATCGTACAGCTGTCATGGAGCCTATCGGCCAATTTTCGTTATATTTCAAAATAATAAAGTTTCATCAAAATCGAAGTTTTATAACTTATAACGATCAACGATCGCCCGAATCAAGGTACCTGTTGCAATTTTATGAAAATCTGAGTACTATTACATATAGCTGTGTACAACTGCAAGGGTATAAAACCTTCGGCAAGCCGAAGGTAGCCTTGCTTTCTTGTTTTTAATTTACTTTAATGTATAGTTAAGGTAGCGGCTATATATGTAAATAAACCAAATAAAGCTATAGGTGCTAGGTGTATTTATTGCCTTACGTTAACTCAAATTTCGACTGCATAATACCAAGAATTTTCTATCTACAATCTACTCATATGTTTATTATTACATTTTATTATGTTATATTATAATATATACTATACCAACTATATATACCATACTATCTTTGTACAAATGTTTGTAACATGCATAAGGAGGCGTGGCAGTCATAAAGTATATATATTCTTGCTCAGGATCACTAGCTTAGTGGATTGAACTATGTCCGTCTGTCTGTCTGTTTGTTTGAGACAACAGATCACAGCTACAGATCAGAGCTAGAGACTACAAATTTGGTATGAATGTTTCTGTATATCATAGGCAGAACAAGTTCATATTAAATATTTGATGTCACGCCCACCGTCCCGCAAATAGATAATTTGCGATTATTAAGAAAAATATTGAAGTCATAACGTTTTACTTCGATATATGAAAAGTTTAATACAATATGAACATATCCTCAAAATTACAATCCGATCGGGCCAATAACACAGAAGTTATTCATGTTAACGTTTGACTCGACGTCGACTTCGCGTCGTGTCGCTTTACTTTTTGGGCGCGTGTGTGTGTAAATGTGAGCGAGTACGCCATATGGAGTATAATTATTTGTGGAGAATTTTCTGTTTGAAATAATGAGTCTGGTTTCACATTTGTAACGACTTTAGCCTTATCGACTTGTTTTTATTATAATTGAATTACATAGTTATTTTACACAACAAAAATAACGCTTACAGCTTGCAATTTTAACGATTCAAGTGGGCGTTAAATGGGTGTGGTCAAAGTCTATAACATATATAAGCCTCGTGCTATAATAAGACATATTGCTGGAAAATTTGATCACCCTAGCTTTTGTAGTCACCGAGATCTGGGTGTTCATATATACATAGTTATTTTGACTGTTTAATAAATAAATATTAAGTTTTAGGACTTACAGCTATCTACTGCTGTCTATTATATACATCTCCAAAAACCCCTTGACTCAAATAATACCAATACCAACCATATATATCAAAAATATACCACATAAATATATATATTGTATTTCTACCTCTGCAATGATTTCATTCTTTGCAATTTACTCAAGCCCATTCTTGATGAATTATTAGTTATTTACCCAAACTAAGAACAGATTTTATGGCAAAATGATGTTCTACTATAATTGTGAAATAATCGCAAAGCATTTTTCGAAAGAACGCTCAAAATCGCAATAAAAATAAAAAAATCGAATACATTTCAGTTCATTTTTGTATTTTGTATGCTGAAATTATATTTTGTTTTCTTCGCAGTGAATGCGAGAACAATTTGTGGCATTATTTAGTTTGGTATATCCTGTAAACAGAGGCAGATCGAATGGGGTATACTGCAAGCACGCATCATCTAACTATTTTTATTCTACATTTATTCCTATTTTATTTCTGCCTTTTTTTAGTTTGTTTCTTTTTTTCTGTATTTTTTCTAGGGTGTCTGCCTCCAGTTACTGCCTAATTATTTATTTTTCCCCCAGCTAATCATCGCATCGTCTGTTGCCCAACAATTTCCCACCATTTCGATTGACAGCGGCTGCCTCGGAGGCAGGGCTGGAGTCGGAGGGGGGGAAATGTTTATTTTGATAACATGATATACGAGATAAGCCGTAAAAAACCGAACTGTGTACTCTATAAATTATGTGAACTCTTTCGGCCCCTGTCCGCACATAAACAGCAAATCATCCTTCAATTTCAGCTCAAATCGAACCGCTGGCAAAAACAACAAGCTACAGACACAGATACAGATACAGTACCTATAGATACTACAGATACTGGGGATACAAAGCTGCATTTCAATTACCAAATTGCGGGTAGACTTTCGTAAATTATAATTTGATAAATTGTAATCAATTGTCGGGATAAACATTAGCGCAATAAACAGCGGCGAGTTCAACTGAACAAAAAAAAAAAAAAAAAAAAAGGAAAAATTGGAAAAATGTCGAATGAAAAATGTTTGCTTTCCATCGATCTATTTGAAGTAAAGTGCTCGCTTTCCTTTTACGTGTAGAATAATGTATTTTTATATTTGTTACGCATACGGTAGAAGGGTCTAGCAAAGCTTGTGCCAGACAGAATACAGGCAGAAGCAGACATTTGCGAGGTCAGTGTTTGTATGAACAACCATAGCTCAGAGACCATTCCTGCTAGGGCTATCAAATTTGGTAGCAATATCTTTTATTATTATACGTAGATTATTGTGCTCTTAGAAATTTGGCACGCCCACGTACAGCTCTGTTAGACGTATTGCCAGTGCTTTTTCGCATACAATTTTGACTGATTTAACTTGATTTTTCCAGTTTCTTGAATTACAGAGGATTATTAAATTGCTTTCAAATTAATTCTGTATAAATTCAAATTTCATTGCTTCCTTTCGTATTTACCAAGCTCACTTTCAGTAGTTAGATTAAAATCTTCTGAGTTCTAAATAAACTGTTAAGTTTGTCCAAGATAAAAAGGCAACAAAACTGTTCAAGTTCTCATCATAACTTTGATGCGGGTTAATACACCTGAGTGCAAAGTTGTTCCCTTAACGTAGATCTGTTTCTCTCTATATGTGGAATTGTTTTTTTTTTGTCTGTTTTTTTATGCGTTCTTTGACTGTCGTTAAGTGTTCGAAACTCATTTGATTTCTCTAGAATCCTTGGAGAAATGATATACACACTCCTCCAGCTCTCTCTCTCTCTCTCTCTCTTGTTGACTGTCTTTCTTTCGCTCTCTGCCTTTACTACTTCCTGCTTGGGCACTGCAAATTAACACCTCATGGCTGCTTGGGCCCCGCAGCTATAAAAACTGACGCCGCGGCCACTGGGCAATTAACGAGCGTAGCAGCAGCAGCAACAACTATGACAACAGCAACAACAGCAACAACAGCAACAACAGCAACAACAGCAACAACAATGCCAGCTAGAGAAATGTAAATGTAAATTCTTAACTGGGCGAGAACTCTCAATGAGAGTCCTCGAGCTGGGAACAGCAGAGCTGGGCGGGAAGGGGGCGTGGAGGAGTACGTCGGGTGCCACCCACGTGGTTCGACGTGGTTGCCTGCGTCCATTTAGTGTGCTGCTGCTGCTGCTTCTGCTGCTGTTGTTGGGCTGATGGCGGCAGCGCGGTTACGTCATTTGAAGACACGCAACTCTCGGCGCAAAAGGCGAATGTTTTCATTTTTATGATGTGTGTGTGTGTGCGACGGGTGTGTTTGTCTGTCCCACAGCTTGTTTGCTTGTTCGCTTGACTGTTTGACTGACGGGCAGCGCAGGCAGACAGAGAGACGGAAAGATAGGCAGACAGACAGACAGACGGACAGACGGAGAGACAGAGAGACGTCTGACGCACGCGGAACTCGCTCAATGAATTCCAATTCGAGCAGAGAGAAGCAGTGCCTAGTGTAAACAAAACAATAACAACAATTATTCATTATTCATTCGCGTACTTAGGGCTGTTGTTGTTGTTGTTGTTGTTGTTGTTGCTGCTGCTGCTGCTGCTGCTGCTGGCATGACCAACGCGCCTGGTAGTAGGCAACGCTTCTTCAGCTGCTGCTGCTGCTGCTGCTGCTGCTGTTGGTTCTTTGCCTCGTGGTGTGTGCAGCTTTTAACACACATACCAGCGCAGCAAACACACACACACACCGCGGCACTGCCAGCCTGCCTCAGGCAGAGTGCGTGGTGAAAAGCTTGCGCTCTCTCTCAGTCTCTCTGGCTCTCTCTGCTGCTGCTGCTGCTGCGGTGGGTCGTGGTGAATTGCACTGCGCTAGTGTGCGTTACATAAGTCCGTTATGAACCGCAGCCATCGTCGCGCCACATGTGACACACGCAGCGTGACACACACACACACACACACAGGGACAGCGACAGCGACAGGCGAACACGGCGAATTCACCACGAGTTGGCAGCTCCTGCCATGCAGTCACTCATTCATGAGGCAAAGCGAAGGCGAGAGAGTGCGGCGCGACGGGCGAGAGAGAGCGACGGCAAGAGAGCGACGTTGGTTCGACTGTCGTGCGTTCGTTCGTCGCTTCGGCTGTCACTTCGGCTGTCGCTTCGGCTGTCGCTGTGTCGGTCGCAACGCAGCAGCAGCACAGCGCAGCAGCAGCAGCGGCAGCGCAGCGCTCGCCTTGCCTTGCCTGTTTCGAAGGAACGTGAAACTGGCGCGTTCAGTCGTTGATTTGACCGCCAAACAGACGCAACGCAGCACGCGCGCGCTCCACGAGCGTACAAAAACAACAAGAGCAGCAGCAGCAGTCGCAGCCGTCGCAACACCAGCAGCAACATCATCGTCAACAACAAGAATTCAAAAATGACATATTTTTTTTGAATATTTTTTTTTTTTGGATTTTTGGAAATTCCAACAAATGCCTTAAGTAATCAAAACAAAATACAAGTTAAGAAAATCCAAGTAAGCTACAAAAAAAATAAACGAAATAGTGTCAAAAAATTTAAAATAAATATAAATAAATGTTTTGCTAAAAGCAAAGAAAACAAAAGAAAAATAATGAAAAGAAAAAACCAAGAAGACATTAACATAATAACAAACAAGAAGCAGCGGCGGCAGCGGCAGCGGCGGCGCAACAATAACAAAGCGAGCAAAAACAATAATAAAAGTTAAACAAGAATCAAGAATGAAGAAGAATGGTGTAGCTAAGCGCAGGCAATGATAACGGGCAGAAAGAAAGCAAAAGCGAAAGCAAAGCAGGAAGGACATAGAAATCAAGTGTTTATTTATTTTTTTGTTGCATACTTTTGTGCGGTGCCCGAGTGTGTGTGTGTGTGATTCTTGCTCTCGACTTTTTTGTTGCATACTTTTGTGCTGCGGCGAGACCAGAGCAAAGAGATTAATTTATACAAAAAAAAAAGCGCCTGCCGCGACCCCCGAAGAGTTGAACTGTGTGTGCACACACATGTGTGTGTGTGTGTGTGTAGGAGTGTGCAAGTGTGTGTGGGGTGGGGGGAGGGCGGTGCAGTGACTCGTAACGCTTACAAAACTTGACCCAAATTTACGTTTTGCGGTCCAGCAGTTGCCGCTTTTGAAAAAGGCTGCAGGTGGATGCTGCTGCGACACACACAGGGACACGCACACACAGACAGACAGAAGCGCACACACACACACACACACGCACGCACGCATACTGGGACAAGCAGACAACGTGCAAGGATTATGTAAACAAAAAATAAGTTGATTCGCTTTCACGCAGCTGCTGTCAGTCTATGCCTCCCCCTCTCTACCTGTCTCTCTCTCTCTTCCTCTCGCTGTTTCTCTGTCACACTGTCAGCCTGTCTGTCACCGTGATGAGCTGCCTTTACTTCCTGCACTCACCTCACCTCAATGGATGCAATCACCCACACTCAAATGCCATGTAATCATAATAAATACGAGACAAGAAGACGACGGGAGAGAGAGAAGCGAGAAGAGAAGAAAGCAAAGAGGTAGAACAAAAAGCCAGAGGGGAGAGAGAGAGAGAGAGGGGCTGCTGCTGCTAATGCAACTCAATCTGTAGCTGAATTCCATTTATGTTGCTTGCGTGCCAAATGCCAATCGCGCTGCTGCTGTTGATTCAGTCAGCTAAGTGACAACGCAACAACAACAACAACAACAGCAGAACCCATAAGTACATGCACAACAACAAGAGAAACAAGCGGCATAAAGTGCTTTTTAATTTACACCAATTATTTGATAATTGGCACAAAAAAAACGACACACAAATGCCTGCCTCTTCCTCTCCCACTCTCAATCTCTCTCCCTTTCTCTCTGCCTTTGCTGACTAATTGGAATTGGTATTTGGCATGGAGCGCGCTCTGATTGGATTGAGATTCCTTTGGTAGAACACACACACACACACACACACACTCGCGGCAAATTTAATTAGAAAGCTTATGCGATTAAATGTAAATTCCGAAATTCATTGGAACTTTACGAAACGGCGTCAAGTTTCGCTGCCCCCTCTCTCTCTCTCTCTCTCTCTCTCTTAGTCAGGTTTAATCGAGCGCAGAGAGCAGTGTTTCCTCCTTGAAATTATTACAGCCGATACCTTCGTTAGCCTCCGCCGAGAAACACAGATTATACGCAACCAGGCATTAATAAAAAAAAAATAAATAACTCAACCGAGCTCGGGTCAGGGGTCTGCACGACTCAAGACTCTCCGAAGCGAAGGAATTTCACTTTAAAAATCTTAAGAAATCTTAAGTTTGTAGAACTAAATACATAGCAGAGAGATATAAAGTAGGATCAAAGGAGTCTTTATTCTCTTTTTATAATTTACAATTTTTAATTTATTGATAATTGATATTGTTTTAAATTATTGTTTTTAATTGTAATTTTTATTTATTTTTTATGCTTTTTATTTTATTACAATGCAAAGTTTTTTTTAATATTTTATACTAATCATAATTGTACTCTTTTTATTTATTTTATAGCATTGTGAGAGAATCAAACATATATTTTATAATGCCTATTTTGTATTTATTTTATTTATATTTATTATTTTAATTTTTTTTATAAGCAAAGTCAAATATACATTTCTTATTTTTGTAGTACTTTTTGGTAAATAATTTTTTTTATTATTATTTTCATAATTTTTTAAATACATATATATTATATTTTATATATGTTTAGTTTAAATATTAAACAATAAAATAACATTAAAAACGTTTTTTTTTCATACTCGAGTTAATTATTATTTTATTTATATTGATTACTTTAAATGTTTTCAATAAAAAGTTAGTTGAATATATTTTTGAAATCCCAATTTTTGGTTAGAATAAATTAATAAGATGATATGTCTGTTTTAATATCATAAATCTCAAATTTCCATGTGTTCCCACTTGTGCAGACCTTACAAAAATATTTTGAAAGTTTGTTTATACACTTTAACTTTTTAGAAAAAAAACGAAAAATCCCACAACTGATTAGTTGTAAATTAGATTCGACGAAACCGCCCCGCTACATAGAACGAAAAACTTGAGGGATAATTAAAGAAAATGCAGAACTTTGTGTCTAATGAAACCCCTAAACCGTAACATAATGATTTCCAGTTGCAAACGCAAAAAGTTTTCATCGGAAAAGTTGTTGCAACTTTCCTCGGATTCCAATTAAAAAAAAATTGACGGAAAGAAGTCGGTTAAGTGTAAATTGGGTTTCTACCATGTAAAGTAGATAGAAAAACCAAAGGGAAATTGCAAATTTTCAAAGGTGTTTTAGGTTAAATCCGATCAGAGATTTCTTTTGCGGACTTCAAATTTTTTAATTGACTTTGAATTGGAAAATTGCTAAAAAAAACTTTGAGAAAGATAAAAGAGAAAGGCAAATTAAACTGACAGTATGCTCAGATAGATTCCCAAGATTAATAGGTATCTGTAGTCGATACGATGTGTGTGTTGGTGCGAGAGTTAAATAAATATAAAAATATTTAATGCGAAAAGCAGCAGCACTTGAAGTGCCGCGAATACGACTCGCAATCCCCCAACACATTCGCCATCATATTCACATTCCATCCACTCGCATTCACATTCACATTCGCATTCATATTCGTTACGACTGCGCTGGGTGCTTCGAGTGCTGCAGAAAAATATAATTTACAATCCATTTAATTCGAATAACTCGCTGGATTATGGGCCTGAGGATGACAGCGT
The DNA here is from genome assembly GCA_018904105.1 of Zaprionus tsacasi. NCBI lineage: Eukaryota > Metazoa > Arthropoda > Insecta > Diptera > Drosophilidae > Zaprionus > Zaprionus tsacasi. Next base: position 664,942 of record JAEIFR010000003.1, on the reverse strand, counting down.
CATTGCGACACAAAGTTGCTGCCACTGTCGCAGATTTGTTGGCAAGTGTAGTCTGTCTGTGTGTGTGTGAGGGAGAGAGAGAGAGAGGGCAAAAAGTGTAGCATACGCGCAGGCTGCGCCTTTTAAGAGACAAGGCGAAAACAAAGCGAAAGGAATTTCTAAAAAAAAAAACAACAAAAAAAACAGCGAAAGATGGAAACGAAAATGCAGCAATAAAGCTGCAACAGCATGAGAAATAAATGCCACTACACACGCTCACACACACACGCTCACACACACACACACACACACACACACACACACACACACACACACACACACACACACACACACACACACACACACACACATGCTGCACACACTCACGAAGTTAGACAGACACAGACATTCATTCAGCTAAAAAGAGTCGAGCAACACCTACAACAACAACAACAACAACACGTCTGCAGTCAGGGGCGTGCATGCTGAGGGGGTTACAGGAGGGGGCGGGGGCTTCTAGTGCCATCTCTGTCTGGCACTGCATTAGCAGACAGCTGTGAACGAAATAAACGTAAAAATATTTTTAGTGTGAACAATTTTGCAAAAGCGGTGGGAAGAAATGAGAAACGAAAAGGGAAAATGGAAAACTGAAACTGAAACACACTGAGAAAACTTTTCGCTTACACACGAACGCACACACACACACACACACACGCACGAGCAGAGACAAAGCGCAGCACACACTTACGAGCACCTGACAAGATAACGGACAGCCACGCACACACACACACACACACGTAGAAAGACTCGCAGTAAGTCGTGTTTAGTTAGGAAACGCCAATAGTTTATATGCCAAAAAAAAAGAGAAAAAGCCAGCGGGTTGTACTTCTGCATGCCAGTCTGTCTGTGTGTGTATGTGTTCTCTGTGCGTGTGTGTGTGTGTGTGCTACTGCTTTGGGCTTCCGACAGTTTTGTAAACAAACAAAGACGAATAGACTATATAAAATAATAGCCCCAGCCATGCAGCCATTTTCACAGATCGAATTCATCTTTTCGAATTTCTTTGTTTCTATAATACCCTAAATATTTAAAAGAAAATCTTCTCGTTTTTACATACTATTTTTTATTGTAATTGCGAATTGTTTTCTTTTTGTTATAAATCAATAGGCGTGCAGTCAAGCAAAACATTAGAATTATTGTTGAAAAAACTGAAATATTTTTTTTAAACGCTTTTTAACAATAATAAAAATCATCATTGTAGCTGGCTCGAGCCAAAGGTCGCCAAAACTTTACAATAATAAAAATTTTTTGCTTTGTTAACGAAAGATAATAGTGCGCAGAAAAATGGTATTCCATAACGCTTGCAATAATAGTTTTTTTTTCAAGTGAGAAACGACAGAAAGACATGAGATTAGTTTTTGTATTTATTTTTATTCCATTACGTTTTCATTCATTTTTAATTCGCTTTTTCAAAACTGCAATTGTTGCTTGATAAATTGTTTGCAATAAAAGCTTAAGCAGCATTTTTAGTTGTATTTTTTGTTTCAGTAATTTTATTGCAATATTTTATTGCATTATATATTTAACAATATAATATTTCGTTTTTTTTCACTGAATTTCCGTTGAAGTATTGCTGCAACATGATATATATATTATTTTTATTTATTTGTTTGTTTCATTAGGGATCAGAAGACAGATATATTTAAAAATAAATATTACTTTTGTTTTATATTAAATTTGTGCATTTAGCCCACTGTGCTGCGCTGCTGCTGCCTGTGGCAATTTCTCAGCGCCTCCTGAAAGTATGCTACACTGCTGCCTGTAGCAATTTCTCGGCTCCGCTTGAAAGTATGCTACATATTTTTTCATTGCATTTGCTGCGCATTTCTTGGAATGCATTTTCAGCTTATCTGCTGCGCCTGCTGCTCATTCGATTGTCCGACAAGCTTGACATTACTGTTGCATAATCCAATTGTAATTTGTTGCCATCAAAATGGCCGGCCACTGCTGTGGCCTGTGCCTGTGCACAGGCAGTTGGGTGTATGTGTGTGTGCGTAAGTCTTGGGCGGCGATCGCCAGGCATGAAAATAAAAAAAACGTTGCCTACTTTTGCGCGCTGCGCTGCAGATTTCGCGCGCTCTCTCTCTTTCTCTTCTTTGCAGCTCGGCTGCCACTTGACACTTTTGTTAGCGTTTTACGGCCATGTTGCATGCCACACACACACACATACGCAGCAGTCAGCAGCAGCCTGGCAAACTAGTTGCCTCTGTTATTGTTGTCTGCGTCTGAAATTAACAGCATTTATTTCATTGCATTTTTATGCGCCTCATTGCGGGCGACATTGCCAGCGTATTGTGTGGGCGCCGCAGTCGACGTCGCTGCTGACGTTGCCGTCAACGTCAGTCGTGTCTGTGCGCGAGTAAACAAAGGCAACTTATTTTTATGCGATGCGCGCGTCAGCCGCAGATACAGCAGCCACGCCCCTCTCCTAGCTCCCCCTTCCCCGCACATGTGCAGGGTTAAGTTTTTATGCGCTTTTGTTAGCAGCAGCCTCCCACAGTGTTGTTTTTTTTTATTTTTTTTTATTTTTTTAAGCCGTTGCCGCTGCCGTTGGCAACTGTCATGAAAAGTTCGAGTCGAGTTGACCTGAAAAGTGAAAAGTGTGAGCTATGCACAGTGACAGCATGCGCTGTGTGTGACGAGTGAGTGTGTGTGTGACGAGTGTGTGTGTGTGTGTGTCTGAGTTTCATTATTATACGCAAAGGCGGTCTCTCGCCTTTTGCTCTCTTGCAATTGAACATGCAATGCCATGCCACGCCCATCGTCACGCTCAGCCTCCCACATGGTAGTTAACACACACACACAAACACACGTCATCACGAAGTCCACTGTTGGCTTAGTGCCTGATATCAGGCTAATTGCAACAGCAGCAGCAGCATTATTCATATTGCCAGCACACTTGGCTCTAACCTGCTGCCCTAGGCTGTAGGCAATGCACATACAAATAACTCATCTATAGATCAGATCAGTAGTATAAGGGTATAACAGATTAGTTCTCCATTTAAGTAAATTAAATAAATTTTTTTTTTTTTTTTTTTTTTTTTATTATTTATTAAGTGAAGAATCCGTACATCATAATATTGTATCTTAACATCACAGGGTGGATTAAATTAATAAAAAAAAACAAAAAAAAAAAGTTAGTATTAGTATTTGCAATGGTCGAAGGGTATACAAAAAAAATAATAATAAAATAAATAAATAAATAAATAAATAAATAAATAAATAAATAAATAAATAAATAAATAAAATAAATAAATAAATAAATAAATAAATAAATAAATAAATAAATAAATAAATAAATAAATAAATAAATAAATAAATAAATAAATAAATAAATAAATAAATAAATAAATAAATAAATAAATAAATAAATAAATAAATAAATAAATAAATAAATAAATAAATAAATAAATAAATAAATAAATAAATAAATAAATAAATAAATAAATAAATAAATAAATAAATAAATAAATAAATAAATAAATAAATAAATAAATAAATAAATAAATAAATAAATAAATAAATAAATAAATAAATAAATAAATAAATAAATAAATAAATAAATAAATAAATAAATAAATAAATAAATAAATAAATAAATAAATAAATAAATAAATAAATAAATAAATAAATAAATAAATAAATAAATAAATAAATAAATAAATAAATAAATAAATAAATAAATAAATAAATAAATAAATAAATAAATAAATAAATAAATAAATAAATAAATAAATAAATAAATAAATAAATAAATAAATAAATAAATAAATAAATAAATAAATAAATAAATAAATAAATAAATAAATAAATAAATAAATAAATAAATAAATAAATAAATAAATAAATAAATAAATAAATAAATAAATAAATAAATAAATAAATAAATAAATAAATAAATAAATAAATAAATAAATAAATAAATAAATAAATAAATAAATAAATAAATAAATAAATAAATAAATAAATAAATAAATAAATAAATAAATAAATAAATAAATAAATAAATAAATAAATAAATAAATAAATAAATAAATAAATAAATAAATAAATAAATAAATAAATAAATAAATAAATAAATAAATAAATAAATAAATAAATAAATAAATAAATAAATAAATAAATAAATAAATAAATAAATAAATAAATAAATAAATAAATAAATAAATAAATAAATAAATAAATAAATAAATAAATAAATAAATAAATAAATAAATAAATAAATAAATAAATAAATAAATAAATAAATAAATAAATAAATAAATAAATAAATAAATAAATAAATAAATAAATAAATAAATAAATAAATAAATAAATAAATAAATAAATAAATAAATAAATAAATAAATAAATAAATAAATAAATAAATAAATAAATAAATAAATAAATAAATAAATAAATAAATAAATAAATAAATAAATAAATAAATAAATAAATAAATAAATAAATAAATAAATAAATAAATAAATAAATAAATAAATAAATAAATAAATAAATAAATAAATAAATAAATAAATAAATAAATAAATAAATAAATAAATAAATAAATAAATAAATAAATAAATAAATAAATAAATAAATAAATAAATAAATAAATAAATAAATAAATAAATAAATAAATAAATAAATAAATAAATAAATAAATAAATAAATAAATAAATAAATAAATAAATAAATAAATAAATAAATAAATAAATAAATAAATAAATAAATAAATAAATAAATAAATAAATAAATAAATAAATAAATAAATAAATAAATAAATAAATAAATAAATAAATAAATAAATAAATAAATAAATAAATAAATAAATAAATAAATAAATAAATAAATAAATAAATAAATAAATAAATAAATAAATAAATAAATAAATAAATAAATAAATAAATAAATAAATAAATAAATAAATAAATAAATAAATAAATAAATAAATAAATAAATAAATAAATAAATAAATAAATAAATAAATAAATAAATAAATAAATAAATAAATAAATATATAAATAAATAAATAAATAGGGACACAAAACTATAGCATACTTCTATGCACACAGTGAGTGCAATCAATTGTCTGCCGCTGCCGCTGCTAGTTTCAATTTTTTCTGCTATACATTTATCAGTTTTTTCCCCTACACTAAAGTAGCATTATAGAGCATATTAAAATACTTATGGAAAAGTTTTGAACGACAGCGAAACAAAAAAAAAAAAAAAATAAAAAATAAAAAGAGAAAAACTTGCAAAACAACAAAGTTTGGCACTAAAAAGCAATAGCAGTCAAGTGTAGCCAAAAGGTGCAGACCCAGCAGCAGCAGCAACAGTAACAACAGCAACAGCAACAGCAGCAACAGCAGCAACAGCAACAATATGGGAAAAAAGAGCTCGAAATTGAAACAGGATACCATCGATCGCCTAACAACCGACACATACTGTAAGTACTGCCCTTACCCCAACCCCAACACATCCATCATCTAGCTCTGCATAGCAGCAGCATATGATATCTCTCTCTTTCTCTCTCTCTATCTCCCTCTCTCTCTCGCTCAAGATTATAATTATTTGATTGGCTCTTTATTTGCTGCACACGATTTATTGCTGGCATCAATCAAAGAAAGCGAAACAATTTTGAATAATTCACATGCGAATCTGGAGGCATTCGCTATGGCCTATTAAGATGAGTAATGTGACTACAGAGAGAGGGGGAGATTTCTTGCTTAATAGGGAATAGAGGGGGCAGGGGGTTAAAGCGAGACAGACTGCTCAATGAGCTATAAAATTTGTCTCTGTGGTTTTATTTTTTTCTTTTGTTACGTTTTTATTTTATTTTTCAAATTGTTGCAACTCTCTCTTACACCCCAACGCGCTAAGTCTATTAACTAGTGACTCCTTGCTCCTCATAGCACTGCCTCTGCCCTTCCCCTTCCCCTGTTCCCACTCCCTTCGTGCTATCAATTAGTCAGCTCCTCTTGCAATGCAAGAAATTCGTGACTCGCAACTCGTGCCCTGAGCTGAGTTACTTAATCTTCATTTCGGTTGTACCTCCTACACTTTCTTTATCTGCCTCCCCCTTTTCCCTCTGCTTCTTGGCATCCCTCTGCAACCCTCTCTCTCCATCTAATGCTTATGCTAATGTGCCTGTTCTTCCCTTTCTTGTCAGTGTAAGCAGCTTCTTACACTCATTCTTATAATTTCCCTGCTTAATGTTGTTTTTTATGCCTTCTCTTCTCTTTCTTCTCCCTCTCTCTCTCTCTCTCTCTCTCTTTTCTGCTACGTATTTTGTTGGCCTGCTTAAAAATGCAAGTCGCCAAGTTTGTGCCTAAAAAACTTTCCTGACTAATTGCTTTTTGAAAGTATTTCACCAAAAAAAAAGTGTTTTTGCGCCCCTTCTGCGGTCGGCGCAGGGAATATAAATAATTAGAGTTAACCAGGGGGTGGGGAAGAGAGGCTGTTCTGGCCGGGTCTACAGGGTTACTCAGGGCATACCTGGACATTAGAGAGGGTGAGGGAAGGGGTTGGTCTGCTACACTTGGCAGCAATCTGTCAACACTTGGCAACTTCTTAATGTGCCGCTACGCGCAATTTGTCTCTTGGCCCGCATCCACTTGATGCCACGCCTCTGCTGCCCACTTCTGCCTCTTGGAGGATTATCCCTTACTATATATAAATATATAGCGAGAGAGGAAGGCAGGCAGCGTAGCCTGTCATTGTTTTTCCCGTTTGAGGAGGCGACTTCAATGCAATTTTCTGGCATTTTTGGTGAATCAAAACTTTGTTGCGGCCCCCATCGGCTTTCAAGTTTACAGTGCTCGCACAAAAGTTTTCGCCCAGAAAATTTCAAATAACTGTCTGCACCTGATAGCACAGGTAGGCAGAGGGGTGAGTGAATATTGGGGGAAGGGGTATATTCAACTTTATTTATTTGGCTTGCTCAAATGAACTGAAATTGAATTTATGAGAGACCACGGGTCGTATGCGCAATATTCCTAAAGTTCTAAGCTCGCAAAGGGAGAAGACATTACATAAGCGCCACTATATACTCCCTACTCATTCTGGCCGCAATAAATAAATAAATAGCCAGAAAATGTTAGCTAGAAATGGCTAGAAATTTGATTAGTTTCCGATGGGTTCGAAAATCGAATGAGCTGGGCAATAAAATGCAAATTCCAAAGTGTGTATATATAAAATAGATACAAATTACGGTCGAAAGAGTATTCTACTCTTAAAGAGAGAGTGAGAGAGAGGCAGAGAGAGGAAGAGCAGGTTGAGAGCCAAATGGGGAAAGAGAGAGACGAGCCAATGGTTCAACGGGCTGGCTTGGGGTCATCGACAGTTGCCATCTTCAATAAATAAACGTGCTTTTAAGTGTGTGCATACACAGGCAGCATTGTGTGTATGTGTGTGTGTGTGTGTGGTGACACAGGTGTGAGTAGGGTCTATGTGTGTGTTCGGTCCACAGGTGTTTGCTTTGGGCCATGTTTTGCAAGCCGATGAATTAGCAAGTTTAATTGATTTTAAAATTGTTCAACACACGCACACAAGCACAAACACACACACAATGACACACACAGGCACACACACTACTTAAGTACACACACACACACTGCAACACTTGTCCACCTGCTTTCAATTTGTCAGGCAATAAAACAACATGGTCATTAGCAGTATAAAGTGAGAGATAATCTACGTGGGGGGATGTGGCGGGGGGCATTACGCAAAATGATTGTCATTGCTTAGTTGAATTGCAGCTAAATTTAGACTGAAGACCCACCCCGCCCTATCTGCCTAACAGTCCATTCTCTCCCCCCAGAGTTATCTTGTTTTGCTGTTATCCTAATGGATTACAAGCGTAGAGGGGGGAGGCAAAAGGTGACTTCTTCTTTCTCTCCTTCTCGTTTGCCTTTGGGGTCTGTCACTGTCGCACACCGATTTCAATCTGAACTGATTCGGCAAGTTGTTTCAAGGTGCTGTTTACTGTCTTAGGGGTAAATTTAAGAGTGCTTCTCGCTGGGATCAAGTAGAATAGCCTAAACCTTTTACAAACTGTCAACTTATTGTGGGCTAAGCAAAAGATGAGGCCACAATTTTTATTTGCCTTCAAATATGGGGTGTTATAGCAGGGTATTAAAGCAGGCTGTCAATCAAAAATACTTGTAGTAGGTCGAAGAAAATATCAATAATGACACAGCATTAGCTGGCGTGACAATAAACCAATTTTGTTTGTATGAGCACGTATCACTCTGAGACTAAACGAGCTAGGCCTTTGAAATTTGTTGACTATGTATTTATAAATTGATCCCAGCTTAAGCATATTTTAGAATTTAGCTACACCCCTTTAAGCTCCTGTAAATAGAAACAAATCGTATTGTAGGTGTAAATTTAGAGCCAAAATATACATCTTTGTTTTGTAGTTTTATAGTCTTTACATAAATGACTACAGCAAATTTGGTGGATTTTGCTTGACTAATATAGACGTTATTTAACTGTATTTATTTTTGGGGTAAGCTTGTATTAAAGCAGCGCGTAAAAGTATGCAGTAAAAATATCTTACTAGTGTATTGACTGGTAACCAGGGCTGCCAGCTTACAATATCAAAAAATGGTCAAATCACGTTGAATAAACGAGTAGAAAGGAGATAGACAAGAAAAAAAAATATATAGAAAAATATATTAAATAAAAATATTAAAAAAAATATATAGAATATACATAAATGTAGATTTAGAAAAATTAATTTGAACGGTTTTTACACAAATTATGTGGTAGTATATCAGTTATAAGAGTTTTTCGAATTAATTAAATTAAATTAAAAAAAGAACATATTTTCGAAAAGTACGACTTAGAGACATTTTCAGGAAAGACTAGAAGAAGAGATGTGTATGGAAATGAGGCTATCCTGACAGCCATTTAGGGTATTATTATAAACCGTTAGCAGTTTAAAAATTTATGAAATCGATTCATTTTCTTCCTTCGCTTCGACTCGCAGTTTGGGTAAAAATTTTCGGATGGAGAGTGAATTATTCCCTCGATCTGGACCGTAGTCAAAGCAATTACTTTTGTGCCTCGTCTTTCTGCTGATGCAGCGATTCCTAAGCCTGTCCGGGCTCTATTTGGGCACTCCCACTCGGATTTTGAAATTTCCTTGCGTTCAGAGTCGAGTGTGTCGAGGGCGATATATTTACAGCCCGTTTAACGCGAACTTGGATTGCACTTCAAACTGTTTACCCGCATAAAATAAAAGTACGAAGAGGGGGTAAGGGAAAGGGCAAAGAGTTTCGCTCTCTCTCTCGTATCGGAAATATTTCGAATTCGATTTCGATTTCGACTCTTCGCACAGCTGCATCAGCAGATGAAATGCAATTAAAAGCGCGCTGTAAACACACGTTTTGATGGCGGCGATTACACGAATATTTCATGTCGCAGATCCGGAGACAGAGCAGGAGAGGAACCCACTGCATGATGCATGTCTACGTGGGCGTCATTGCGTGCCTCTATCTCTCCCTCTTCCCCTCTCCCACTCTCCCCCTCTGTGTGTGTGCGTTGCGGAGCATGGAAATCAGAAATGCAGGACGACTCATGGTTGCACATGGGGCGCGGTTCCATTCGAATGCCAGCGACAATTGCCACGAATTCTCGATGCCTCATCGAGTATGCTGAATGGGTCAGTTGGGAGCGAGGCATGGATGCAGTTGCATTGGGGGAGTGGGAAGGGGGTGGTATATGGCAAAATGTCAGGGCATTATGCATGAGTATCAATTGAGTAACGCAAAGTTGAACGAAAGCTCGATCACACTCTTTCAACTCAAGCAAAGGCAAATAGAACGGAAACCCGATTGCATGGGGGGAAAACTTGTTCGATTTACCACACCCTCTTTGCCCACTCCGTGCCCTCGATTTAGGCCAAGTGAAGTTTGCAGTGTGAATTAAGTTGATGTTAATTTCTTTACTAATTAAGTTGCGTTTTGGGGGAGAGACTGTATGTAGAAGACTAAATGCTTTTGCAGTCTTCAAATGTTACGTATACGTAATTTTTGTGGTTGCAGTTGCGGTTTTGCGTATACTTGATAAATATTTAATGGGACTCAGACTTGATTTATTGAGGGATTATTTTAAATTGAATGAGTTTTTAAGAAATGTGCGTGTATTGAGAGTTTTTTTTATTTTTTGACATATACAACGTATACTTGATATTTATTGTTTTATATATTGCTTTTGATTTTATCTTTATTCTATATTTTTGTAAGTGTTTTGCGTTATTTTATTTTAATTTTCTTGTTTAGTAATATTTTTTATATAAAGAGGTATTTTCAAAATAAATGTTCTAGGAGTAATCTCAATTTTGTTTACAACGTATGCTTAATTTTGTAATTATTTATTTATTTTTTCTTCTTTCATTGCAAAGTCTTTGTGCTAACGATTTTAAACTATTTTATTTTTCTTAATGTTTAATACGTATTTTACAATAATAATAAAAAAAAAGATTTTTATTTACATACAGCGTATACTTAATTTTCGCTTATATATTTTCCAACATTGATTCATAGAGTTTTTGAAGTTTTTCCAGCATATTTTCCTTATTATAGTATAGTACTTATTGAGCATATTATTGTTATAATTGAAATACACATACCTGCAAATATGTCTAGTGTTTTTTTTTGCAGTTTTATACTTGATATTTTTTGTATTTTTCCCAACTTCAATTTCAACTCTTTGAAGTGCATTTTCAATATGAAACTATCCGAATTATTAAGTATTTTTTAATATAACTTGGGAATTATTATGGGAATTTCCGCTCCTCTCAAGTTCTACTTCTGCTAGGGCTTCTATAGTTGCTCCCTCATGCGGCAAAACTACTATACTTTTTTCCTAGAACTGTTAACGGTAAATTGCTCAGCCATGCCTACGCCATTTTGGCTGTCATAGCTGAAATTCCTTTTGTCGGGCTACAGTGGGTAAACAATAAAGGCAACAGTCATGAATGACATGACTGAGGGGGGTAGGGGCAGCGTGACCAGCAGAGGCAGAGGCAGCGACGCCAGCAGCAGTGACAGCGGCGACAATGAGGATAGTTGGGAATGGCAACAAGTCGTATGAGCAATATGCGCTTTATTTACAATCCTCACAGCCCGCGCGCACACACACACACACACACACACCACACAGTGGGCCAGTAAATGCCGTTATATTTGTACATGCCACACGTCAATAATACAATGCCAGAGCGGTTGCCGGAGGTGGGAGGGTTACGATAGCGCTGTGGGGTCTACAATACATGCATGAGTTGTGGGATTGGAGTGAAGTGGGTTAGGGGCGGGTAGGGGCGGTATCGATTACCAATCAATTTTGTACCGGCTTTAGGAATTGTTGACTTCATCGAGGCGAAGTCTGTTCCTCAACCCTCCGGGGTAACTCGATGCAATGCGATTCGCTTTGATTCGTTTTGATTCGATTTGGTGCGGGATTACTAATTAAAATACAAATATAAAAATCTGCTGACAGTTGCAGCTAATCAAATGTTGAAATGTTTGCAGGAGCAGGCAGAGGCGGACAGTGGAGGTAGGAGACAGAGGAGGCACCAGCCAAGCCGCAGACAGCTGAAAGATGAAGCAGACGTGGCATGAAAAATGAACATGGCAAAGCCATAGCATTTGCTTAGTCAGTGAAGCGTGCTGCAGTCAGTCAGAACTGCCCCTGCCTGCTCCTTCCCGCTCCTCTCTGTGGCTCCCTCTGCTACTCCCTGTTCCTCCTGCTCCCTAAGCTCTCTTGCTGCTCTACCCTGCTTCTCCCTGCTGCTCCCTGCTGCTCCCTGCTGCTCCCTGCTGCTCCCTGCTGCTTCTCCTGCTTCCGATGCTCACTAGCTGCTCCTGCTCCTTCCTGCTCCTTCCTGCTCCTCCTTCTGTTGTCCCCTGGGAAGGCTGTGGTCATTGCCCAACGCCAACGCCATCGCCGCTTAACGGCAATTCCAATGTGTGTAATTTTGCGTGAATTTATGCTTTGCTCTCTAACTTGGCTACCTCCAAGATGCCGACCGCGCCTCACTGTACCTCCCCCCCCATCCCTTGGCTGGGTAACATGTGCGGCATTCACACGCCCATAACGGTCACAATGGGAACTGCAGCGGGGTCAGCCAGAGGGAAGGAGGGGGCAGAGGGAGACTTGCTTAAACGTTTTGTAAACGGCCATTAGGCGGCAACAACAGCGACAACCCTGACCAAAAAAATAATAGTAATAATAATAATAATAAGAAGAAGGAGAAAAGGCAGAGACAGAGGGAGCAGGAGCAGAGGGAGGAGAAAAAAACTGAAAATTTGTTTGCCCCAGGGCGTGGTCATGGCAGACAAAGCCAGAGAGGGACAGAGGAGGAGACAGAGGAGGAGACATACAGAGGCGTAGGCAGCGGCAGACAGCCAGCGGCGTAGGCAGCTCAAAGTGCCAGCTCGCCTGGGAGGGGGCCAAATGTTCAGTGTATTACTAATACTTCATAGATATACCTTTGCGGTCGGGGTCTATTTTAAATTGTTTATGCATAGAAGTCTGTAAGGCTGTTAGAGAGGCAAAGCAATTTTCCAAAATTATTTACAATAAAATACGAACAGGGAAAAACTTGTGTTTTCTTTTCTTTTCTAAATCTATTTCAAAGTTTGTGAGTGCGTGTGTGTGTGTGTGTAATAAAATTTTATTGCAAGTGTGATGAGGTTGATTCGCATAGTTGGACTGGGGGAATTTAGTAGTATTTTTGGCAGTATATACTCGTATTTGTTATATCGTACGTTAACTGCGAATAATCTTGTTTTAATTTTTGGTTCATTTTTTTTTCTTTTTTTTCAATTTAAACTCTTTGTGAAAACGATTATATTGTATGTAAAATTAAATACTTAGTATTTTTTACAAAGTAGAGAATTAGATCTTATATATTTATTTATTTATTTTTATTACTAATAGTCTTGTTTTTAATTTTATTTATAAAATAAATAAATTTATTTTGAATTCTAACTCTGTGTGGATACGCTACAACGTTTTTCAAGCACAGTTTCCATATGAAATGTCTAGTATTTATAAGGTATATTATTAGTATTATTTGCCTCCTTTTCTAGTGTATTTCATGCATTCGTCTATGGCCTATACAACCAATACACACTTCCCCACTCATTAGGCAACTATTTTAGCACATTTTCTTTTTTTTTTAATTTCTCACATTTTCAGTTGAGTTTATTCGCGTTTTTTCTCGAATGTTTGTTTAGGCAAAATCATAAAAATTTCATGCATTTTAATAGATATGTTTTCTCCCTCTCTCTCTCTCTTTGCAGTCACAGAAAAAGAAATACGTCAATGGTGAGTGGAAGCGAAAAAGGAGAAGGAAAGATCTCAAGGAATTTGAAAAACTTCTTCATATTTTTTTTTTTTTGTGACAGGCACAAAGGATTTCTGAAAGACTGTCCGAATGGTTTACTCACAGAGCAAGTACGTAGTACACACACACTCACACACACACACACACGCAAACATACATACAAACTCACACACAGCATACACGCATCATATTTAAGCGCGCTCAATTCATTCAAGTCATCCAGTTAATTAAGTTAATCTCCTCAATATGTGTGCGCTAATTTCAAAAGCAACAACAGCAGCAGCAATCAAGACGACAACAACAGTTGCTGCAAAATGTATACGCCCCACACGCGCTAGCTACATCCTGCCTCCAGCTCAGCCTTCATTTCTCCTTCTCCAACTCCTTCCCAGTCTCATCTGCTGCCAAAATGAATGGCAGCCCATTGCCAACGTGTTGACGGCAACAGTTGCTGCCGTGGCTGCTGTTGCTGTTGCTGTTGTAGTTGCTGCTGCTGCCGTTGATAATGAAATTTATTAATGCGCGCCTTATTGGAACACAAGTTGAAACACAACACTCACTCAGTCACTCAAGTGCTCACACCATGCACACTCATCCACCCATCCAGACAGACAGTCAGATATGCTCTAATTGCTGCTCTTCCTGCTCCCCTCTCTCTCTCTCTCACTCTCTTTCTTTCCTTCTCTATCTCTCTTTGTTTCTCTTGCCAGGGTTTTATCAAAATCTATAAGCAATTCTTTCCACAAGGCGATCCCAGTAAATTTGCATCGCTTGTGTTTCGTGTCTTCGATGAGAACAATGTGAGTATTAAGGCCACCCCAATCAGCTCAGCCTATGTCCTTGTCCTTGCCTAACCCCCACCCACTCACTCAGCCCTCCCCCTCTCTCCCTCCACCCTTTCCGCGCCATGCTGCCTCATTGACATTGATGAATTTGTACGCAACTCGAGCGCAAAAGTTGACGATTTCGGCCAATTAGCCAAAATTGTGCGCTCAAGTGGGGCAGAGTAGCTGGCGGGGGGTGAAAGGGTGAGAGGGGATGCCTATAGCACAATGTCAAGCCGCACTCGACACACCCTTGCCACAGGTCGAACTAGTTTTCTCCTTTCTTCCCCCCGCTTTCAGCTTTCATTAGCATCAAATAAAAAGTTCCCAAAAGTCGAAAACAAAGTGAAAAGTAGCCAGTTTCAATTTAGAATGATATGTATATTTATGAGATTTGCAACATTTAATTAACTTGACATGCCCAAAAAAAAAAAAAAAATACAATAAAAATAAATAAAATCAAGTTGAAAGAAAACACTATTCTAGTAAATTAAAGAGATTTCCATTTAGACACTCTCTCTATTTTGAGAGCTTCGTTAGTTGATAAGCAAGTCAATTCAAATGGGCGTGTCTAATCGAATGACTCGAATGATTTTCGGCATCTGAGTTAATCAAGTAAGTCAAGTAGAAGAATCAATGTGAAACATTCTCACTTTGCTAGGGAATTCCAAAGAGAGTTAATTTGAGTATTAAAAAGGTTTCATTCTTTCTCGCCTTTAACAATGTAGGGAGTCTGTTCGAATGACTCGTTTGCAAGTGAGTGCACTTGATTAAATCACGGAAGAATATTAGGGAAATTAATCTCACATTGCTAGCAAATTATAAAGAGATCGCTTATAAGTTAGAAAATTTATTTGAGTATTAAAAAAGGAATGTTGCCTTAGTGAATTTATTCAGATTATTCAAGTAACTCACTTACGAGTGAGTGCACTCGAGTAAATCAAGAAAGAATATCAAGGAATCCCGCATAACTGGGAAATTAAAAAAGGATCGCTTATAATATATATATATATAAAATATATGAAAGTTAAATTATGTGTTAAAGTGGTTTAAATTATTCTAGACTTTATCAAGCCTATTCGAATAACTTGATTCAAGCGAGTACACTTGTGTAAATCAAAAAGAAATATCTATGAAAGCATTCTTACTTATCCAGGGAATTAAGAAGAGATTGCCAAGAGTTTAATTAGTTTATTTAAGTCTTAACAAGGTCAATCAAGTCAATTGAAACGGGTGAGCCTATTCGAATAACTTGTTTGCGTGCGAGTGCACTCGTTTCCGATTCCGAGACTCGGAAATAATTCAAGTCAAATCGAGTTTATTAGCAGCAGGGGAGGGTTTAGGTTGGGTCCCCCTGCTCTCTGGGGACACATAAAATTGCGTTGATTTTATTATTTATAGCTTGTGCGGAGGGGGTTGTGATTGGGGGGTGAGTAGGGCGGTGGGTTGGCCCGGACTATGGGAATATGGGCTAGGCCTATGAAATTTTTCCTCCCTCTGTCTCTCTTTCTTACTCCCTCGTAACCTCTACGATAGATATTTTTAAGGAGGCCTGCACTGATTTGTCTTGCCTTGTTGTTTTCCCCCCAATTTGCTTTCTCTCTTTTTCTCTCCCCTCTCTCTCTCTCTCTCTTTCTCTGTCTCTTTTTGTCTCGCCGCTGTCGTTATCGCCTCCATCAGGATGGGTCAATCGAGTTCGAAGAGTTCATACGCGCCTTATCCGTCACATCGAAGGGCAACCTGGATGAGAAACTGCAGTGTAAGTTACCAGCTTTATCTTGCTCTCTAGCTCTCTCTCTCTTTTTTCTTTCTCTCTGTCTCTCACTCGTTCTCTCTCGGTGTACATCCGTCTCTCTCTATTTCTCTGTTTCTTTTGTTTTCGCTTCGATAATAATGAGGCCAATCATTGTGAATTGGCCCCGATTGCTGCCGCCTTCAATTAATGTCAATTGGCATATACCATTCCATTCCATTCTGTTCTGTTCTGTTCTATTCCGTTCCATTCCGCCTACAGGGGCCTTCCGTCTTTACGATGTGGACAATGATGGCTATATAACGCGCGAGGAGATGTACAACATTGTGGACGCAATCTATCAGATGGTGGTAAGTGCGACGACCCCATCCGAATAACCTATTAAACCTATTCCCCTGCTCCAATTATTGCCTCAATGTTTTTGTCAATATTTTTTTTTATTTCCTCCCACACACTCACACCCTAATACACAGGGCCAGCAACCGCAGTCGGAGGATGAGAATACGCCGCAGAAGCGTGTGGATAAAATATTCGATCAGATGGATAAGAATCATGATGGCAAATTAACATTAGAAGAATTTCGTGAGGGTAGTAAAGCTGATCCACGTATAGTTCAGGCGTTAAGTTTAGGTGGTGGTTAAACGCGTGACGATACCAACAACAAGAACAACAACAACAACAAAAAAACAACAACAACAAGCTGAGACTTGATTAAACCAAAGCGCGAAAAATGCAGCTAAATGTTTCAAGGAAAAACGAGAAAAACCGACGAAAAAATGAGAGAAAAAATTTTCACAATAACAAAAAATAAACAAAAAAATAATAACAATAAAAACAACAATAGCGCTTTTGGTTTTTGGCTAACAATTTACACTCTCCTACACAACAAAAAAAAAACAGCTAAAAAATATACAATGAAAATAGAAAACAAAATATATACTGCGAGACCGTTAAAGCAATCAGAAATCAGAGAGAAATCACCCAACAAAAGTTTCAATTAACAAAAAAAAAACAAATTGAAAAAAAAAAAACCAGAAAAGAAAAACATTTTTTTTGCCCAATTTCGCGCGTCGATTAACATTCAAAATGATAATAATTTTTTGATATATACGAATACGAGATAGACGAGGAACATGGAGAAGGAGGAGAAGCAGGAGGAGGAAGAGGAACACGAGGAGCAGAAGAAGAATACAATTTTAATATGAATATACGTATATATATATGTATTAATAGGCGCATATATGCATGTATATACACCATATATATGTATGTATATCTATACATACATAAGATATATGTGTCTATAATCGCAATCGCGTAGTCAGAACGCAGTTCATAGCTATAAAAAGTAATAACAAATAAATAAAAAAAAAAAAACAAAATCCTAAATTAAAGGAAAAATGCAAAAATCGAAAAAAGTCAAGACAAAAACTAAAAAAAAAACATTACCTAAAATCGAAGGCGAGAAAAACGTAAATAAATTTTTGAGCATACACCAATTATTAGTAACAAACCAAAACTCATTGCATATTTGAATAATAAAAAAAACATTAACATAAACATAAACAAAAGCAAAATGAAAACGAAACGTAACGAAACGAGATGAAACATTTAACGAGCGCAGCCTTCGAGATATTTATAAAAATTAATGAGTAACAACAGCGACAGCAACAAGACAACAGAGAAGAAAAGGGAAGAGCAGAGAGGAGAGGAGAAGAAAAGAAAGATAATGATAACATTTAAACGTAATGCCTAAACATTGTTGATATACAGACGCCGCAGCAGCATACTATATATACCGACATATATATAATATATAATATATGCTATATACACCTTATATGGAGCAGCAGCAGCCACAGCAAATCTCGTAATTAATTAATTAATTAACAAAGCAGGCATTAATCAATGACAAGTGCAAAAGCCGCGCAACTGAACGCAATATTTGCAATTAGGCACACACACACACACATACACCCACACAGAGTCACACACACTCGCACACACTCTCTCACACATAGATATCCATGCGCAGGATACGAGCGCAGTTCAGTTTTATTTCTCTCTCATTGGTTTCTTTTTTTTTTCAAAATTGCTTCTTTATTTTGCAATTTGACAAGAGCCGAAAAAATGATAATAATACAACAAACACACATACACACACACTCACACACATTGAACAGGAGTAACAGTAAACGCTGTAGAAGAACTCAACGCAAAACGAAACAGAATGTTGAATACTCTTGATTACGTATACGCAGCAGCAGCAGCCTAAGAACAACAAAGAAACAAACAGCAACAACTACAACAACAACAACAACAACAACATTACCAGCTACAACAACAACAATAACTACAACAATTACAACAACAAACAACAACTATTGCCCGCTCTCTATACCCTTTCTGTGAGACTAAAAGCCCCGATCGAGAGAGAGAGAGAGCGAGAACCTTCAAAAACAAAACAAAACAAATCCATCATACGATTTAATTTCTATTCTATATGCGGTTCAGCTTTATTATTGCATTGATTTACTAACCCAGTTAATAATTTATTACAATCTATCTATCTACCGATATTCTCTTTATATATATATATATATATCTATATACACCTATATATGTATATATATAGTCAACTTATATATAAACTTTTGCTACTTCTTATGATAAATGGCTAATCACGCACACGGACAGAACAGCACAGTACACACATCACTCAGATATCGCATACTATCGCATAGCATCGTTAGTGTCATAGAGGGAGATATAGTAAATATATACAATAATAATATACATGTATAGGGTTAGAAATGCGCAGTTATCAATAGGCTACACTTCACTTAGGCTCATGCCAGTTGTTCTACTATCGATAACTTTGACGATAGTATTCAAAATCGAACTAATTTCGATCTAGACTTCTTCTTTCTACTGATAAAAATCTCTACGTTTCCTTTTCGTTCTTCGAAGCGATTTGTTTGCAATACCAAATAGGTCAAACTACTATCGATAGTTTCACATGTGGCAGCGATAGTATTTAAATTTTGAATTGATTTCCCAGTTAAAATTCACCAGCTTAAAAGTCAGAGATTCTAAGTTCATTTTCCAATAGTTTTCGTTTCCATTTATTCGAAACTCTACGTAGTTCCAGATAGAGATGCTCTACTATCGATAGTTTCAACTGTGACAACGATTGTATTATAAATAAAAAAACTCTATACTTTCGATAGTTTCCGTTCCTTAAAGCAATGACTTTCCAATTCGACATCATTCATCAAAAATTCCATATCTATTCACACCCATTCTCAGACCACACTCACACACACACACACGCACACACCGACTTTCTTGGACATGTCTCACATGCTTTTCTTTTGGTTTATTTTGCAAATTTGCCTACTTTACTTAAGTGACCTTAAGTGAATTTGTTCAATCACCGCTATCGACTATTTACTATCGATAATTATCGGCACCAGCATTACTATTGGCTATTATATAATACTGATACTGGTATATACTGTACATTCATGCAGGAAAAACCAATTCCATCCTCAACTAAAAAAGCGTAAACTTTTTTATGCACATTCCTGCAGTATTTCCCTCTTTTCATTATTTCCAAATTATTTCTTTGATATTTTTTTACGACTTACTAAGCGCACGCCAAGCAAGAAAATAATAAGCAAAGCAAATAAAAAAAAACAAATACTGTCGCCTCAATTCAAACCTAAAAAAAAAGCTAAAGAATCAAATCAAAATCCAAAACAAAAAACAAAATATTAAGCAAAGCAAAGAAAGGAAACGACATACATAGATTTACATATATACACATATATATATGCATATAGCTATATACCTATACTTACTAACTAAATACTAAAAATATACTATATACCTATTGTAAGCACTACAATCTAATAACAAAACAATAACAACAAAATACAACAGTAACAAAAAAAAAAAAAAAAAAAAAAAAGAGCAGCAACTACAACAAGCAGACAAAACGCTTCTAAGAACCTCACTGAAATTCTTCAAAAAGCAAGAGATATAATATGAAAAATAATAATAACAAAATGAAATGATAGAGAAGGGAAGAAGGAAGAGAACGATGTACTAAATATACATGCATACATATACTAACATTTAAATAAAAAATACAATACACACGAGTATATATTAAAATTTAATCAATAACTAAATAATTCGAAAGTGATATAGCTGACAAAAACAAATGTGTCTGTAGATTAGTAGTTAAAATATATACGAGTATATGGCGAGAGAGAACTCAGAGTAAAATCTGAATGAAACTCGCAAAATATGCGAAGGAAGAGCTGAGAGAAACATAACAAATTTTCAATTGTTATTTTTTTTTTCTCGAAAACAAAGACGCATAAAGTATGTAACAAGCTGTAAATAACACTTAAGAGCATTATCCACACAAAAGCACACTCTACACACTCACACACACACGCACACTTACCCATACAGCTGAAAACTAAACATAAGTTTGTTAACACCAAAGAAAAAAAAAAAGAAAACAAAAATTTTTGACGGGTCTTAAGTAAACGCAATGTGTAAGTAAAATTGTTTTTTTTTTCTGCTGCTACCTTGTCGCCTTACTGCCTAACGGGAACTGGCAAGAAGAAGAAGGAAGAAGAAAATGGAGCGCGAGTCGTACAATATCCGCCGACCGTGGGGACGAAGAAGATGGCAAATGGCAGATGGCAACAGAGCAAGCATTCATGTCAATTGTAAAACGATGATTGAGGGGGAAAAAAATACCACAATAAGCCCCAAGTAAAAGAAAAAAATACTAAATACGAAAAACAAAATACCAAGAAAATACAAAGTATAAAGAGTATGTCACGAATGTCAAGTTAAATGTTTCACAAGCAATATTTTACAAATATATATATATATAACTGTAGCAGATGCCTGCATATGCACAGTGGGACAAACTCTATTACTCCACCCCCCAAATTGAATCCAACCCCCCTCAATATGCATATGCAGGCATACGTATAGTGACAGTGCATAATGCTTGACAATTTGCTATGAGAATCGAAAATCGATAATTGATATAATTATTATAATCGATAATCGAGCAATCGAACAATTATTTTCGAACGCAACGATGATGTCTGAGCGAAGCAACATTTACATAAAAAAACCGTAATAATAATAATAATAATGATATACAAGTAAAATTATACACACACGCACACTCACACATGTGTACATATATATCTATACGTAAGTGTAGTTATACAATGTGTTATGTATATATATACACACACATGTGTGTGTGTGTGTGTGTCTTATGCAGATCGAGAAACTGAAAAATGAAAATGAAAAAAAAAACACACACACTTTTAGTGATACTCTTTAGCAGAACTCGATGCGAATCTGATGAAAACCAAGAAAAACAAAAATGGTAAATGAAATCGATAACGATAACGATAAACTAGAAATCGAATAAGAGAGAATAATGAAAATTAATAAAGAAACATTTTTCCCTTTGTTCTGATTTGATTTTTTATATAACTATTTACTGTTACTTATTATTACGAAGATTATTCTGTATACACATACTTATATACATATATACATACTATATACTTACTTATAAACCACAAGAACAACAATAACAACAACAAAACAACAACAATGCGATTGCAAACAAATTCTTTTACCATATTTTTTTTAAAAAGTAATAAAGAAAAATCCAAAGAACGAAAGGGGAATAGATAAAGAGAATAAAATAAAAAGAAGACGCAGAAGAAAAATCATGCAGAAAGTGTCGCAAAAGAAGAAATGGGAAAATTTATCTTGTTACTGTCAGAAATATTACTTACTTCAAATAAACATTTTAAAACGATATCTGACTGGTGATTAACTTAATAATACCGCCCCAAAGGCAGGCGCAACTCGAAGGGAGGGGGGTGGTGCGCCACTATCCCCACGTACTGCTTTGCCTGTCTGTCTGGTAGGACCGAACAGCTGCTCGGGGGCGCACGATGGCAATTATGAGCGTAGGCTGCGTAGGACAGCCATGTCGAGCTTGAGTGCAAACAAAGCTCCATCAAGCTGTCTCTCTCCCTGTCTCCCTATCTCTCTCTCTCCCTTTAGCTGGTGGAGCGTTTTGTTTAACGAGCGTTACGTGCAATAAAATTCAAACGGTCGCACGACACACGAGTTAGTCTAGTTAATTACGACAGCAATTGCAAAGATTGTTGATAATAAAAGCCGACAATACGCATGCATTAATAATGGACCATTACGGGTAAGTACCAGGGTGCCCCAACCGAGGGTGCTTGAGCCACAAGCACTACTGAAACTTCAAGTGCGAACTGAGGCCGCCTGAGCATGGACTCTCAGCTCTGGGGAATGAAAGTTTTTCAGTTTAAATAAACAAAAACTAAACGTTTATTTTCTTGAATACATTATATGCAGTATTATAACGATATACTGAGGTGAAGGTGTTGTTAATAGGTAAACTAAACTTTTTATATGCCAACTTTTCAAATTTCTTTACTTACCATAATGCTGTCATATATAGAAACTATCGACTTAATTGCTTAGGTGAAGTTATACTTGAAGTCTACAGGCCTATTTTGTGGCATACCTTAAGCTTATTTGCAGTATATTATAATATAATAAGGTAAAGGTATTTTATATACAATTATGCTCAACAAAATAAGTACATGTGCATGCATTATTTGTCTAAAGTCTTTTAAAACTTATTAATAAATTTAAAATGGAAAAGTTTTTGGTTTTTAATTTCCCCAATTACAATTTTCTTCAAAGAAATCAATTAAAGTGCACAGTCATGGTCAAAATAATAGGTACAGTGCTGTTTTAAGTGCATTTCTTTAATCAGTTCTTTGTTAAATTTGGAATAGGTTTATTTCCATAATACGTAAAATTAAAAACAAATTTAAACTGAGCATAACTACGTACATATACATATACTGTACTCGTTTCTATTTAATATCATTTCAAAGAACATATCTGATTATGCAAAACAACTGGAGGCTTTTCTTAATTGCTTAGCAAACAATGCTGCCCATTAAAGTAGAACTTGGAAATCGGAGCAAAAGCTTTGATTTCCTTCCTTTTGCCTTTCTATAGCTCCCACACATACACACGCACACTGACACATTCATAGATGCCCAACTTAGTTAGACAAACTCATTTAATTCCATATGCGGATTTTCCTAATATGTCTTTAGAAATCATAAATTGCTCGGAGAGAAAACACACAGAGAGGGAAAGAGAGAGAGAATACACTCGAATTGTCGGACGAGTCTTTAAGCCAAGGATTTTGCCATAAAATTCTATAAGCTCATTAATTTCTGACATTTTGCGGTAGTTTTGGGCACAGGCCGAGGCGAGAGTGAGGAAATTAAGGGACAGTCTGGTAAAGAAATATAAGCTGAAGTCGGATGTGGATGTGGATGTGGATGAGAAGGCCTCGTCTCTTGCATGGATAGTGCGGCGGGGACTTTTGTCATTTGCGGTTGCGGAGGCAGTTAAGCACTTGCATGCCACGCCCCCTCCCAATGTTCAGCTGCCGCCTACTTCCACCTACGCTCGCTCACACCTCAACTCGACTCGTTGCGGTTCGCTTCGGTTTGGGTTCGGTTCGGGTTCGGTTTCGGTTTCGGTTCTGTGTTCGTTGCGGTGTTGTGTCGCTTCGGTTCGGTTCGGTTGAGTTCATTTTTGGTTTTGCAGTTGATTTGATTATATTTTGGAATTTTTGCATATTTTAAGCAGGGTGTTTAGGGGGGCGAGAAGAGTCTGGGGCGTGACCAATCAAATTGCACGTGTTACATGTCAAATGTGCAGCTGACCGAGGGTTCTCTCTCTCTCCCTCTCTCTGTCTCTGTCTCTCTGTGTGAGTTTGTGGACATTGAACTGCGGTCTGGCATTCAGGCAGGAAAATAGGGGTTTACGTGGGTGTTTAATTACCTTACGCTGCTTGCAAATTGTACATGAAATAATAATGAAATTGGAAAGCGATGCATAATTAACAGAAACAAAAGTATCTGACAGATACTTACTTGCCATTGCGGCTGCCTCTGCAAATCTCTCACTCACCTCTTGCTGTCTCTTTCCCACTCTCTCTCTGTGTGTACCGCTGGGGCCTGAACTCGCTGTACGGCGTCTGTTTATCTAGGCAGCCCAACTATTTATAATGAAAAGGCTGCCAAATAAAAACGAAAATAGCTTTTGTATATTTTGCTTTTGTTGTTGTATCTATAAAATTGGCGCTGCTACTGTTGCTACTGTTGCTGCCGTATCAAGAACCGAATAGGGGGAAACAGGGTGCCAAGAGGGAAGAGGGAAGGGGGTGAGGCACAGCTAAATGCAGAACAATGCTGCACGGCAATGAACAAATTCGAAATCGAATTAACAAATTTTACAGCACAGTATTTGCCTGTAAAGCACCTAATTCCATATATCCCCCTATTTCCCCTCTCCCTCTCCCTCTGCCTCACCCAGCCCCTGCTGCTACGCCTCATACGCTAGCCGTGCCGCCCGATCAGTTCGACTAAAACAAATAAACAATAATTGGTTGCGTTCAATTCCTGAGCATTTCGTTTATGCGTTCCGTTTATTGCCACCGCGACGCGCCGGTCGCAGTCAGCGTCAGCTGCGACGTGAGCAGCGCAGTCGCAGTCGCAGTCAACGTTCATGACGCTTTTGCCATGTCGGCCCAAGTCGAGGTGCCTGCGTCCATTTAATGCTTTTCTTACGTACGCAATTCCGAAATTATTCTTCGCGCGTTTCACACTTCTTTCTCTCTTTCCTTTGTTTCTCTCTCTCGCTCGTTTTGGAGAGCCCTACAAAGTGTTGCTCATTGCACCTGGTGGGTTCCTTAAGTTTTTCATATTCTCTGCGATACAATCGAGACAAGGCTTGGCAACTCTAGTTTTTCAGTTTTCAAATAGGGGGAAATAGTTTGAGTTAGCGAAAGATTTTAAATATCTTATTTAGTTTGTTTTTAAAAATGTCGTTAAAAAGTCGTTAAAGTTTTCCCGGAAAAATTTCAAAATTTAAATTTATTTATTTTTAATGGGAACAAGAAGTAATTGTACACAATTTTGTAAACTATCGAATTCGAAGAAAAATTGTAGTATATTGACTATAAACTTTATTTGATTCTTTTTATATTGATAAATATGTTATACATTACTTTTTAGTTTGAGTTCAAACTCATAAATAAAGTACTTTCAAAACGACACAATTGTTACGAAGTTTCCCATTATTTTAAATAAATTAATTCATTTTTAATTATACTTTCAACAAATAGTTATCAATTTGAGTTTAAATTAAAAATTGCTATATTTGTAATATTTCTCAATATTTTTTTTTTTTAATTTGGCCTATTGCAAGATCCCTTATATAAAATGTCCCACTATTTATAGTTTCCCCCTATAGACAAATTCCCTTATTTACAATTCTCCATATTTTTACCCCCTATTTTCAATATATTTTCTATTTTTAATGCCCATTGTTTTTGATTCTCTTAATTTCTAATTTCCCTATTTTAATTCCCTTATTTTAATCTCCCCATTTTTTAAGTTCCCGATATATTTTCACAATTATTTTTTTTTTTTTTTTTATATAACTTTTTTTGTTAGTGTCTACCAAGTTCGTTGTGGTACCAAGCTGCCAGCTAAACATATGTGTGTGTGTGTGTGTGTGCGTTGCAAAAAGGGGTTGTCGCGGGGGGGGGATTGTGCATGGATTATGGCAAACAAATTTGCGCTTTTGCCGTATCTGTTGCGCTTTATTGTTTCGTCATTTGTTGCTACTGTTGTTGCTGTTGCTATTGTTTTTATTGTTTTTATTGTTGTTATTGTTTTCATATATATATATGTATATATTTTTTTGATGTGTGTGTTTGTGTGCGCCATTTGTTGCTTTATGCCCTCGCCGACAATGGGCGATTATAATTATTTACTAGGCATATTTAGGCCGTGCAGCAGCAGCTGATCTAAACAATTGACGCCGCGTCTTTTGGCTGTCGCGGCTGTTGCTGCTGCTGTTGTTGCAATTAGTCGGCAACCTGCAAAGTAAATGAGCCGCTCTCTCTCTCTCTCTCTCTCTCTCTCTTCCTACCTTTTTGCAACATTACACACAATCTACACAAATTTAAACAATTTCTTATTGTAGTTCCGCCTACGTCGCTGCCATTGGCGCCGTCGCTGCCGGCGTCTGCTTCGCTGCTGCTGTTGCTGCTGCTGCCAGGGCGTTCCTGGCGTATTTGGGGGCCCACTCGGCCGCCGTTTGCCATTCGCACAAGTTGCATGTTGGGATCGCTCGCTCGCTCGCACTCTCCCAGTTTCGGTCCCGCGCCGCCGTCGTCTTCTTTGTTGCCTTTTTTATTTTATTTTCGGCTCGCGTTGTGTATTTTTTAAAGTACATTTTTCCTTTTTAAAATAAAATTAAATTAAATTAAAAATGAGATTTTTTTATTTTTTTGTACTGTGCAAAATTTCACTAGATCGTGTTGCATTTTAGCCTTTTTTCTGAGAGTTTTTACAGCTAAACCGCGAGAGTGTGTGTGTGTGTGTGCCTTGTAATTACTACGGTATAATCAGTTATTATTGTTTCATTTTCAACTGCAGCCCAAAAGAGCAGCAGCAGCAACAGCAACAACAACAATCCTAACAATAAGCAATACAATACCAGCAGCAACAGCAACAGCAGCTGCAGCATCAACAGCAGCAGCGCACAGTGACCACAGTTACATTGGAATTGTGCGTGTGGGCGTGGCCGCAAGTGCAGCTCAGGTACGTAGTAAATGCGCCCTCTAATTAGGCTTATTTCAATATATAGTCCCCACACCCTCCCTCCCTCTCTCCCTCTCTCTCTCACCTCTCTCTCCTTGTTGTACGTGTCAGAAATGACGCGACAGACAGTCGAAATTATAATATATCGATTTACAACGCATATATGATATCATAATTGAGACCTCCCCCATCTCTGTCCCAGGGGGAGTTGCGTATAATGAGCGATTTCACAACTGCAGCGAATTCACAGCCAAATGAGAGAGGGCGACCCAGAGAGAGAGAGAGGGCGGCGAGAATGCATCATAATATACTTAGTAATAAAAGTGCAACGCATTTTTGGTTTATTTATGGTATATTGCGCTTAATCCACGCGATTTTGCAATAGCAGCAGCAACAACAACAACAATTTTTGGCAGATTTAACAAGAATATTTTTGACCATATAGCGATCATTTAAATAAATATTAAAGACGTTTCTCGTGCAGCGAAAATGTTTACATCTTTTATGATCTTTCGCAATTTTCCGCCATGTGACGAAACGCGCGACGGAACGACGGAAGATCGTTTTGATTTGATTTTCCGGTCAATCAGGCGCAGGAAATGTTAAGTTAACAGCGATTAGAATTAACAGTTAAAAGGCACTTGAGATTAACAGAAATACTAAGTATTTAGTATACTTATTACTCATTCAGGTTGGAGTACTAAGTATACTAAGTAGATCGTTCGGCATTGATTTTCCGCTGAGTCAATCGTTGTTCGCAGAAAATGTTAAGTTAACAGCGTTTAGACTTAACAGTTTTTTGCCCTTTTAGATTAACAGATGCGTTGTTTTAGGTTTATTTATCTAAGCTAGTAGAGCTTATGGATTAAATGAGCTGGTTGCAGAAACTGTAAAGTTAACAGCGGTTAGAGTTAACATTTTATTGCCTAGATTAACAGACGTGTTGCTTGGGTTTTTTATACCCTTCGACCATTGAAAATGGTCAAAAAAGGGTATACTAACTTTGTGCAATGTATGTAACAGGCATAAGGAGGCGTGGCAGACCCCATAAAGTATATATATTCTTACTCAGGATCACTAGCCGAGTTGATTGAGCCATGTCCGTCTGTCTGTCCGTCTGTCCGTCTGTTTGTTTGAGACAACGGATCTCAGCTA
Organism: Zaprionus tsacasi; assembly: GCA_018904105.1. Taxonomy (NCBI): domain Eukaryota; kingdom Metazoa; phylum Arthropoda; class Insecta; order Diptera; family Drosophilidae; genus Zaprionus; species Zaprionus tsacasi. The sequence goes on along the minus strand of JAEIFR010000003.1, from coordinate 637,033 downwards.
TTAAAAAAGCTAGAGACTCCAAATTTGGCATGGAGGTTCCTATATTTCCCAAGCAGGTGAAGTTTATTTCAAATGTTTGGTGCCACGCCCACCGCCCCCGCAAATCGGTAATTTGTGATTATTAAGCAAACTATTAAACTTAGAAAATTCTGCTTTGGTATGTATAATGCTAAATACCATATGAACATATCCCCCAAATTACAATCCGATCGGACCAATAACACAGAAGTTATTCAAGTCAACGTTTTCAGTACAAATGTACGAGCAGCAGCCTGCGCGCTGCTTTCAGTAGTTGACGCCGACGTCGACGTCACTCTTAACGTGCGTCGCTGTGTAAGTGTGAGCGAGAAAGCTATATGTAGTAGAAGTATTTGTGCAAAATTTCTGTTTGATATTATGAGTGTGGTTACACGTTTGTAACGGATTTTCAAAATTGGGAGAAGGGTATCTTACTGTCGAGCGCTCGACTGTAGCCATATCCACTTGTTTTATCTCAGCTAGTAGCTCTTTTAGGTTAACAGACTAAGAAAATTTTTCTGGCAGGAAATGTTAATTGAACACCGCCTGGATTTCGATCTAATCACAAAGAACTGTATATCATGTATTTTACACCTAAATTCGATTCTGTAATTAAAATTTACCCTACATTGCATTAAGAGTCCCAAATCGCTACATCGCCTTTTAGAAAGTTATCATGCTTAGCAACAGACCATCGTATGGTGCTATTAAAATTATATTTATTTTATAGCGTGTCCGAACAAAGAAAGAAACAAAGAAATTTAGCAACAATTTGAGCAACATTTAAAAGCGTAATAAAACTAAAAATAATATTCCACAATCATAAAAATTGATGTTTTCTTTAGCAGATAATTAATTGCGAATTTGTGTGTACTTGGTAACACTTGCCTAGTCATACATAGTATGCGTATGCTTGGGTAGAAACCTTATGGAATTTTTCGTCAATTGCGTTCAAATGGAAAGTCCTTGTCTTTCCTTGTCTTTACTTTGAGGTTGGGTCAGGCTTGATCGATTGAGTGAGGTATCAGGATTGAATTTTCTGACAAATGCTTGGACTGATTGTCATCGAACTGCATATTGAAAAGAACTTGAACCTTGAACCTTGCGGTCGTTAGCAATGGATTCGCCTGTGGCGACGCCTCTGCACGCCCAGTGTCTCTGGCAATTCGCCCAGCACCAGGAAGTCAATGGCCAGACGCCACTTGGGAGCTATTTTCGGTTGGGTAGATGGGTTATCCCGGACAGGGGAGTAGGGTGTTTGCTTACCTGCCGCTTGGAAGGCCAAGATAAACCAGATTAGTGATATCGCAATGCGAATGAAATCGAAAACATCACTGGGACAAAGTTCTGGACAGAAGTAAACGACGAGCTGGGCCCAGGTACATTGGGAGTGTGCCATGGTCATAAGGGCCTCATCGATAATGCTGAGAAATGGTAGCCACATGGCCAGCAGTATAAAGTCCACCAGAAAGAGTACTACAAACAGTTCCAGCACCAGAAGCATTTTACGCACCACACGCATCCGACGGCGGATCCAACGAGGTCGATACTGGACCAGGGTCAGCAGGAGGCCGCTCGTAAAGAAGAGGGTAGACCAGTCGAGATGATTCCCATTGTGCGTAGCCAGTTCATCGGGCAACTGACCAGAGTACAGTTTGAGTACGATATGCCATTGGTTCCACTGTAGCAACAGGCCCAGCGACAGCATCAACAGTGACTCATAAAAGTCGCGTGCCAGGTTCACGGCGCGCATTTTCATTTTACTCTTGCGCAACTGAGACATGATAATGGAAATTTTGGATTAGAAGGTATACGAAACGTGAAGCTAACGGAATTTCTGGACGTCTCTGTCTACGTATTGTGATTGTCGATTGGATTTTCAAAAGTATCTGGAATATACTACACTAGACTATATACATGTACGTATATTTGGTTGGATATATTGTGAAGTAAATTCGATGGAGTGTAGTTCCGACTAGCCTGACGTGCTTGGCTATGCTTGTTAGATTTATTTTTGGGGGCTGTGAAAGGAGACTGTACCGACCTTATGAAGGTTCTAAGCTTCACTACAAATTTCATTACATTTTACGATATTATTGCTTATTTAAATAGGAATTGGCATTAGGTCTGATTGTACTCCCTCCCTCTCTCTCTCCCTCTCTCTCTTTTCTCTGTTGTCTTTTGTTTAGGATTGTGGAGGGTAGCTAAGCCTAAGCCTGAGCTATTCATGATGTTCTACCTTTTCGTTCATCAATAAAATAAGATTTCGCATTAGATCTGATAATAAGGTTTCCTCTCGCTCACCCCACTCTCTCTCTCTCTCATGCAGTATCTTACCCTATCTATGGCATAATTATCTCAGATGTGCCTGCACTAGGGGGAAGCCGTGCATATGAAGCTAGTCGAGTCCTAATCCTTTAATCTCAGAGCACATATTAAAGTTGATGCGGTACGTAATGAATATTTGAACGCCAAAGTTGGGTTTAAATTTTGAATACTTGCCAAGCCGTGTGAGGGGGGGGCACAGAATAATACATATGTGAATTGTGTGGGTGGGTGGGAGTGTGTAGGGTGTCTGTCTGTGTGTGTGTGAAATATGACACATGAATCTGGCACGCACGTGCTGGTCCAACCAGGCCTGACTGGGAACTACGACTACGTCTACTAGCTGCGAAATCAATTTCTCTGTCAAATCAGCAGACACTGAAAATGGGACAAGCACCCCCGCCCCCGTCCTCTCTCCTATCCTATCACCCCTCTCCCTCTTCCTTCTCCTTCCTCGACTACTCCAACCAAATCTGCGACTGCTAGCAATGCTGTCATTACACATGCTCGTTCGGCGCGCAGAGGAAGGAGCAGAAGCGAATCCCTAATCCTCATTCTCAGATGCTGGCACTACTTCTCCCCCAGCTCCTCCCTTTGCTGCTGCCTCTACTCCATCCTCCCGCTATATGCCTCCCCCTTTGCAATTGCCATGGCTTGAGGAGAACGACAACTCGTACATTTGCCTTTGGCTTGCGGGGCTGCTGCTCTAGCCTCAAAGTGGAAGCGGTTATTGTAGTTGTGCCTCGTCTTATTGCTGTCGTTGTTGCTGCTGCTGCTGTTGTTGTTGTTGCTGCTGTTGTTGTTGCTGTTCATTTTATGCGCCATATAAACGGTAGACCTAAAAGTCACCGGCGTCAAGTAAACAAAGCTACACACAAAAAAAATAAGAAAAAATGTTTTCGACGACGGCTGCTGCCACTGACTGAATTTGTTGGTGCACCAGACAAAAGTTAAGGGAGTATAGCTGCTATATATGTTCCCATAATAAACAGAAATTCCTGGAAATTTCAATAAAGCCAAGAAATTTTATTTAGCTCTAGGATTAACTGAGTTTCAAAGCAGTTTGTGTGATTTCTGTGGTAGATTTCTTGGGTTCTGTTAGCTGTCTATGTTGTTAACAGCGTTTACATTTAGCATATAACTGTTATGTTAAGTTAACGGAGCTGTTGGATTCTGTTAGCTGCCTCTGTTGCTAGCTAAAACTGTTAAATGTAGCATATAGCTGCTATGTTAAGTTAACAGAGCTGCGGTTACACTGCTGGCATTCATGTTAGCTTAACAGAAGGCAGAACATCGTTATGTAAAGTTAACAGAAGTTAACACAGGAAGAGCTGGAGACCTGCAACTTGATACAATCTTCGAGAGAAAAGAGCTTGAGGCACAAATGTTGCTAACAGTAGCACAGTCTGTCTGTGCTTACATATTTTAAGTTAACAGAGCAGCCTGCAGTTCCCCCCTCAGTTCCCGCATGGGATCCCTTAGTGAAACTGAAGCGGCCACACTTGTCGCCTGTCAACTATCCAGTTGTTCTGCGGTCGCCATAGACCATTGGCATTGGCTCCGTCTTGGGCCTGTCTTCCTTCCCATCCACTTCCCATTCCCCCTTCTTCTATCTACCATCTCCCATCCCGGCTCTGGCCCTGGCCCTGCCCTGGTCGTCGTCATATTGTGTTTGGCAAGTCGTTTGCGATAAAGCCAACTACATAATGTCTCTGTAGGCAGCGCTGGAGGGGGCGGGAGGAGAAGGGCGCTGGAGAGGGGGAGAGACGTCGCTGGCGGGGCGAATAAAAATGCTAAACCAGCGCAATGCTGGCGTCGCAACGACGCAAACACCCAAGTCATATGTGTGTGCCCGGGCAAAAAAGCAGAGGCAGGCGTAGGGGATGGGAATGTGGATGGGATGGGGAGGCTGGATAATGCGAGTTATCCTTGATTGCCTGCTTCGATAGGAGGATATGACGCGGCTGTGGCAAACAAGCAGCTCAGCGTACACATTTTTTTTTCATCTCCTCCAGCTACGGCTGTCCCTTCTGCTGCTGCTCCTCCTCCAGCTGCTGCTCTGCGTCTATCGTGATTTTCTCTTTCCTTCTCTCTCTCTCTCCCTCTCGGCCTTTTTGCTCATTTCGTTTGACCCCGTGGCCCCTGCCCTCTACTACTCATCATCATTTGCCAGGAGGCCAAGTGCAGCGATGTGAGGAGGGGGAAGGGAGCAAACTCATTGGAATCCCAGTGACTGTAATAGGCAGCTTACCATATAAGTTGGACCCAGGGCTAATTGATTTGCCGCTGCAAAACTGTCAACGCATGACAGGTCGTTGCAGCAGGTGGCAACCCTATGTTGTGTGCGTGTTGGGCAACTCTTAAACTAAACTAAACAACAATTTTTAGTTGTGCAGCAAGAAGACACGAGGCCAAAGGCAAATGAGCGCGCCGAGCAACGAGGTCAATGATTGTTTACACTACACTCGAATGCTGTTTACCCCGAGCTGTGCAGGGGGCGGGGGGAGGGCTGAGGGGGTAGACGGCGAGACGACCAACAAGGGGCGACATGGCGACTAGGGGGAGTGGGAGTGGGAGTGGCTGCCTGCCTGCCTCATCATCTGCGCTTAGGCCACTTGGCTCGCAGCCTGTGTTAACTGACTCTCGCTGACGGGCACATTATGCCCAGCGGCGTGTGTGTGTGTATGTGTGCGAGTGTGTGTGTGTGCATACACAAGTGTGTACAGACGAGTGTGTGTGTGTGTGTGTGAGGAGATTTGCAGGCTGCATCGTCGCAGCTTTAAATGAGTAGCCTGATTACTGCCCCAATCGGCAGCAGCATGTGCCATGCGGAGGGGCAGCTGGAGGCAGCCAGAGGTATGTGGAGGGGCAGCTAGAGGCATGTGAAGGCAGCTGGAGGCATGTGGCATGTGGCAGGTGGCATGTGGTAGGTTGCATGTGGTAGGTGGCCTGCGCCCCCTGCTCAATTCATAATCTCGAAAATTATCAACACAACCAAAAATGCGCTCTGCACAACTTTAAACTGTTTTCAAAGCATTTTTATAGCACATTTTTATAGCAGCACACATGAAATATTTATGGTAGCATACACAGGTACTTAGTAAATTGCCAGCATATTATAAATACTGTTTTTTTGCCTATGTAATTACTAATTCCGCGCGAACTAGTCAGCCGGAAAGTCGAATGAAATAAATGTCAAGGCGAGTGAGTAAAAAGTCAGAGAGTTGAGCGTGTTCGACTTATAAATACCCTGCCAAGAGTTTAGAACAAGTATTCATTTTCCAACACTGCAAAACTAGTATTGTAAATACATACCGAGAGCTCTAAGAATCGTTTTCTTTAATTTCTTTCTGTATTTTCTTCCTTTCGTTTCCTTTCTAGACATTATTTTCCCTTGGTTCTTTTTGAGATTTCTACTTGGAAAATATTTTAAAAACAACTTTGTTACTCATAATAAAATGTTTGTTTAGTTATTAAATTTTCAAAAATATCAAATGAATATTTACCAGGATTTTCAAAGAATTATTTACACATGTTTCACTTATTCGAGTTCTAAACTAGTTAGCTTGATCTAAATCTTAGTATATTAGATAAAATTAATAGAGAAACTATCCTATCGACAACGTTTGTCATAAGTTGTAAGACTTCTCCGACTTCGGCGAGTATTAGATTACATTTTCATTTTATTCCTATGATGCTGGAATTCAAAAACGTTACCCTTCTCTATTGATCAAATCCATGTCTCCTTTGTAGATTTTCCGAGCACGTTATACACTTATTATTCCAATTCCCAGAGTATACCCCCTTTTACGCAAATATTTATTACATATAAGAATTTATACAAATACAATAAATAAGTGTAAACATTTTTAATAAATATGCAAATGGGCGGAAATGTCAGGTGTAGTTAAAATATAAAAAATTCAAACTTTCGGGAACAGAAATTGGCATTTATTGTACACAATACGAGACATGTGAAAATGTAATTTAATTTGCGTAAATATTTAAGGAATACCCTGCTTAAGTTGCTCTGGGGAAAATTAACAGTTTTTCGAGTGTTAATTGCTCCTAGGGGAAACCCCCACTCCGCACCCAACCGCCACTTGAGGTAATTAATATAAATGCTCGACAAACTGATGAGTTTAATTGATAGGGAAATTCGGAATTTATGTGCAGCAGTTTTTCCCTTTATTTTTTTTTCTCTCTCCCTTTTTCTCCCTCTCTCTGCACTGCACTCTCTCTCATTGCAATTAGGGGGCGTGACAATTGACAGCAAACAAAGATCGAGCTGGCAAGTGGCATTTCTTTCTCTCTTTTTTTCTCTTTCTCTCTCTCTTTCTACATATTTCTCGCATATTACGTATACGCCGTGCTTGCCCGTTGGCGCCGGCATTTGCCCAAGTGTGTCTGCTATACTAAGTGTGTGTGTGAGTGTGTGTGTGTCGCCCTCGGGCCGAGTCAAGTGGAGAGCGACCACTTCAGCCTCGAGAGTCTCATTTGTTCCCCCGGTCCCCTTTGGACTCACACACATACAAAGCAATCGACGTTTAGAAGCGCGTGTCTGTGTGTGTGTGTGCGCCCGTTCATTAATTTCCATTTCCTGCGCATATCTCGATAATTATGTTAGTGGACTAATGCGACCACGCCCCCCTCCCTGTGAACTTCACCCATCTCTCCTCCTCCCTCCTCATGCCACCGATACCAATGGGCAATCACTCTTAAGCAGTTTCACCGTTTCCCATTTCCCATTTCCCATTTCCCACTTCGCTTTTGCCAAATTCGCGCTGCTCACGCATCTAATTAAATAATTATACGCTTAATTATATTTGCCGCGTAATTTTGGTGCGAGTGAGAAAGCAAGTGTGTGGGAGAGAGGGAGAGAAGGAGAGGGAGAGTTCTGACTTCTTCTTTAATTGTTTTTTAATTTGAATTTGCAGAGCAGTCAAAATTCCAGATAGAATGACAGCAGACTGACTGACTGACTGACTGACTGCCTGAATTAATTGCCAGCGGGAGTGTGAGAGAGAGAGAGAGACATAAAGAGAGAGAGATAGAGATGCAGTATAAATCCGTTTAAGCCCCTTGCGGCTTAATTGATTTCTCTGCTAACATTTTTTGGCAGTGCGATCGTAATGACGTTGATATAACACACTCACATTCACACACACACATAGAGAGACATAAGCTTAAGCCTTATACAGTGTGTACACACTATTGCAACAGGGTTGCCCCATGTGCCACAATTTCATTCTCTATTTGCACTTCATTTTTGCCATATTGCGGCTTTGGCTCCCTTTTGTTTTTGTATTTTCTTTTTTTGTTGTACTTTTCTCCTGCATTAAAATTCTCTTTGGGGCATTATTTTTGCTTCTGTCGGAGATAAATGTACATATATGCAGAGTGAAATAAAAAATACAAAGCCTGCCCGTCAGTCGGTCGGATGGAGTACAGCAGCAGATACTACGCAAAAGCGGTGAAATCCGGGGAGTCGATAAATAAGCGGATAGTTGATTGTTACCTATAAGAACTTTTCTTATACCTTGGATAGTTGGGAGAGCTCAGGCAAAACTTTTGCTGTCGATCTGTTGAATTTGTAGAGAGTCTCACGGTTTTTCTTGTTATAGTATTGCTTACTCTCAAGCTCTATAAATATTTTCCTATAGCTTCGATAGTTGGGAAGTCTCAGACAAAGCTTCAAGTTTATATCTGCAATATTTGCAGAGAGTCGAGCGTTTTTCTCTATTTCTCTTTAAATAGATAAAAAGGAAGCTTTTATATTAGTTACTCTAGTCCTATGAATAATTTCCAATAGCTTTGATAGCTAGGAAGCCTAAGACCAAGCTTTAACTATCCAGCTGCAGAAATATTCGAGAGAGATGCATTTTTTATTGCATACTAAATATTACAATATGTAACTAGTTAAAAAGGAAGCATTTCTATTATTTACTCAAGCCTAAGTAAACTTTTCTAAAACCTTCGAGGCAAAGAAAGCCTCAGACCAAGCTTCAACTTTCCAGTCTAATCTAACTACAGAGAATCACGTGTTTCTCTTTACATACCATACGGAGTACTCCCCATATACTCCCTGTTTACTCCCCTTTAGTAGCACATGCAAAACGATTATGTCCTCGCCCAGCATGCTCATTGGGGAGTGCTGGGTGGGATATATAAAAATGATATGATACGAAACGAAAAACAAACCCGACTCTTAAAGCTTTAAACAAACATTTCCTACAGGCTACGCTTGAATTCTTTTCTTTTCGGGGGCAGCCTAATAAGATGTAAAATCAAACGTACAGCAAGCTGAAATTTGCGTGCGATTATCCAACTTTGAACTCGAACGAGGCTTTTGCGGGGCTTTAAAATGTTCACTGGGTTCCTTTCTCATCGCTAAGCTGTGTGCATTACTTTGTCGGGTAATCTGATTCGAGCATGTCGCGTATATATATGGTATATATATAGTATATATATATATAGTATATTTGGTATTTCTTGACTGTCTTGGCCCAAGCTGTGCGCGGCTTTCATTTCATTAGCCACGCCCACCATCTCATCTCATTAGCGTCTCGCTCGCTTCACTCTGCTTTCCTCTCTGCCCTCTCTTCTCTCTGCTCTCCCCACTCTCCTCTCCTCTCTGCAAGAAGCGGTTCAACTGCTGGCAACGTATTACTTATGTCGCCACTTCGCATCTTGGCAGCATGTTTTTCTCTGCTCATTAGACCGTTTAACAGCACTGGACGTGCAGAGCACAGAGACGGCGAAGGCTGGAGAGGGGATGGGTGCTTGGAGGGGCGACTCTACCATGCACATTGGACTTGGGGCTGGGGCAGGGCAACATTCTCTCACGAAATTGCATTGCCTCAGTCTAAGCTGCCGCCGCGGCCGCTTAATGCAAAACTTATTATGCGAATTTGTGGGCTTACGAGCTGAGTGAAGCATCAGACACGACCCTATCCGACCAGACCAGGCCAGAGCAGACCCAACCAAACCCAAACCAACCTAACCCGGCCAGAACTCGGCAGTTACAGCACCAGGGGAACATAAACAGTGAAGCCTGCATCTGGTTGTCGCCGGCGGCATTGGTGGCGGATCCGCTTGAATCCGCTTGTGGGTAGCGAGAGAGAGAGGGAGGGAGAGAGATGTAGCTGGAGGGTGGGGGGAGGACTGTGTGCAGTGTGCGCACTAATTACGACAAGGTCGGTGCACTAATTAACAATGGCTTTGAGGCAGCTAAACGATATGGCGCCAGGCAGGCAGGCGGGCGGGCGGTCGGTTGGACAGGTTGGTCAGGCAAGAAGCTCGAGCCCAAAATCCAAAACACAGAAACCAGAGACCAAACCAGAGACCAGGACCGGAGCCAACTCATGCGCATACTCTAAGAGTCACTGCACCTGCAGTCAGTGCCATATAATTTGAGCTGAGCAGGTGTGTCCCTGTCTTTGTTTATTGAAAATGAGCTGGAATGGGCAGGCTACGAGTTGAGTTGGTCAACAGGTTACAAAAAGAAGTCAAACTTGACAAGAAATAAACATTATTATTGTTTAAATAAGCAGAATAATTAAATAAGCATATTAACAAGTTTTTTTTTTGTTTTAATTTTACTTATTGCTTACTGTTATTATATTTAATAACTTATACTACAGTGTAATTCTTATTTCTAGATAAATAAAACCAACTAGGGTGAAAGAAAATGATAAAAATTAGGTACATTAAGATAAATCTGCTAGGCAGATCAGTAGGGATATTAACAAGAAAACACACCGCGTGGAATTTCAGACTGCGCTCAAAAGTATGCTAAAAAATTGAGAGATTCGCACAGACTGAGCGTGACTTCTGCCTGCATTGAATGTGCCCTTTTCACTATAGTATAAGTTAATAACTTTAGTAACATTAAGCTATATACATATGTATAAAATTAAATATAAAAAAGAGAGCGTGCCCTTGAAAGTAGGCAATTAAGAAGGGCAGTATGCTAAAGCGAAGCTAATTTCAACCTGCGCTCAAAAGTATGCTGCATAATTTGATGGGTTGAGCCTGCAGTGGGGCTGCTTTTAAAATGCTATGCTATAAAAATGCATGTAGTGTGCAAAAAATAAAAAAAATAAATTAAAAAAAAAAAAAACAAATATATATATATTTTTTTTCCTTCCAAAGCATAAAGAAATTTAGGCTCTTAAAGAAACATTTCGCTAAGCCGCGAAACAGACCTAGAGACATTTATTATTCATTATTCTTACAGTCACTAGAAATCGTTCAGTTCCTTTTCAACTTAACCTAACATGTAGCTTAAAAGATAATATTATGGGTAATATTCCTTAATTATAATATATACAAATGTACAGTTGAGGGATTATGCTAGTAAGGAGTTCATGGGGATGTATTCTCTTCAGACGTCGGAGGGAAATGGGGTCGACAAGATCATTCGCTAACGTGTTCACGATAAGTCTGTCGGCATATCGGCTGCTGTGGAAGTTTATTTGGTCTCCCAGTGGGACAACTTTTAAGTCCCTTTCAATGACTCGGTTGCTCACATATCAGGGTAGCCCAGATGCATGTCGTGCCGCTCGCGATTGTATTACTCTAAGCCTAGAGAGCTGAGTCTTAGAGGCAGGTCCCCACACTTGGATGGCGTAGGTCAGTGTTGGACCCAATATGACTTTTATTAAGAGAGCCTTAGTTGCCATATGGAGTTTGCTTGAGTGGAAAAGCCAGCCCAGCTTTTTCACTTTCCATGAGGATTTGGCTATAACTGCCGTGATATGGGATTTCCAACTCAGCGTCCGATCAAGGTGAACTCCGAGGTAGCAGTAGGATGAGACGTAGATGGAAATATCATTTATTTCCGTCGAAGAAAAGACCTAGGCAGGTTTGAGGTCGAAGGGTAAAGGTGGCACAGGCCGACACAGTCCATCGCTCGATTGCATGCAGCCATTCCTAAACTGCATTGGAAGCGATTTGCAGGAATGAGTACGAAGCATGGCGGTGTCATCAGCGTAAGTGGCCAGGAGCAGCTGAGCCGGGGAGGCTTCATCGGTGTTGTTGGCGGGAGTTGGCATGTCAGCAGTCTACTGGGTATACAGGAAGGGTACAAGCACACTTTCCTGTGGAACCCCTGCGTGAATGTGTTCCAGGCTAGACTGAGAGTTTCGTATTGCAACATCGAAAACCCGATCAGCAATACAACAACTGAGGATGGCAAAAAAATAAAAATAAATAAATAAATGAGTTAAATAAATAAGCTAAATAAGCTATTAATTCATTAATAAAATAAATGAAGTAATAAAAATAAAACATAACTGCCTGAAACACCCAGCCCAGCTTATTATACCCTTGCAGAGGGTATATTAATTTTAGCCAGAAGTTTGCAACGCACCTTAGGAGACATCTCCGACCCTATAAAGTATATATATTCTGAATCAGCATAAACAGAGGAGTCCAAAAATGGATGTCCGTCTGTCCGTCCGTCCGTCCGTCCGTCCGTCTGTTGCAACGCAAACTAGTCTCTCAGTTTTTAAGCTATCTTCATGAAACTTGGCATACAAGCTTCTTATTGCTGCGCGCTGTAAATAAGTCGGAACGAGCCAGATCGGACCGATATATCGTATAGCTGTCATAGAAACTATCGGCCGATTTTTGTTGTTTTTCAAGATATTGCAACAAGATTTGGCAAATCTTATTCTTATTACGTTTCTAATGTGCTGTCAAAATTGTATCAAAATCGGACCACTATAACATATAGCTGCCATAGGAACAATCGGCTGAAATTAGGGTTTTAGTATGCAAACCTGTTTTGTTCTTGGAAATACAGCACATTATCAATACTTTTTAATGTTATACAGTAACCCGCCCTTATTTTTTCCATTTAAATATCTCAGAAATTTATATTCTATAGCTATTATAGGAACAATCAGTCAGTCCGTCTGTCTGTTGCAACGCAAATTAGTCCCCCAGTTATTGAGCTATCTTCATAAAAGTTGGCTCACAAGCTTCTTAATTCTGCCTTCATTAAATAAGTCGGAACGGGCCAGATATAGATATCAGGCTTACCACATTCAAATCTAAGTATGTCCTTAATAATAAAGTTTCATCAAAATCGAAGTTTTATAACTTATAACGATCAACGATCGGCCTAATGAAGGTACCTGTTGCAATTTTATGAAATCTGAGTACTATTACATATAGCTGTGTACAACTGCAAGGGTATAAAACCTTCGGCAAGCCGAAGGTAGCCTTGCTTTCTTGTTTTTTTTTTTTTTCAAACTTATTGCGTTATTTATTGGATCTTCTCTTTTTGTGAGACTAACAATAATTATTCAAATCTTATTATATAACTTATATTAAATACAATATGAAGTAATTGTATTAGTTAGAAATGGCCCTAGGATTTCTTTGCTGGGCTGGAGAATCTTTGCGCTTCAGTCGGCTCTGACTGTAGACTCGCGTAAGCGACTTCGCGAGAGGATTTTCGTGTGCGGCGAGCTTTGCTTGATGTTTACTTCTTTTCATCTGAATTTCCTCATTGACAAGATTTATGTGGAGGTCTGTATGGATGCTTTCGCTGCGTAGGTACCATGGTGCCCCAGTGATAGTTCGCAGAATCGTGGACTGAGCTCGCTGTATGATTTCAATGTTAGTTTTTGAAGCGTTTCCCCATAGTTCACAGCCGTAATTAAAAAAGAAAAGGAAACTACAAATATAAATTTAAATTAAAAATAAAAGTATAATTTAAATTAAAAGTAAAGATACTAAAATTTATTTTTTTTTTTTTTTATTTATAATTAGTTAAATTATTAGTTTTATATATTTTACCTTTAGTATATGCTCAAAATTTCAAAGCTCTCTCGCTCTTAATTATACGATAAGTTACACGTCATTATTATATGTGAGCAGTGTGCTATCGATTGCACACTATGCTTTATTTATAGGGCAAATATACACAACAACAACAAAAAAAATAACTATATATAATAATGGTTATAATAATACGGCGGCTTAAAGGGGAATCACAACGCCCACGTGCCTGACGCCACGACGACAGCTTGAGTGCTCTTCAGAGCGAAGAAGAAGGTCGAGGAGAGACGAGGCCTATTAAAAGGCCAAACAAAAACCTGTAAGACACACACATAGACAGAGAGAGAGAGAGAGAGAGAGAGAGACTATTGAACCACATATGTCCTTCATACAGTATCAGTCGGGTTAAATATGTGTATAAAAAAAAACAACAGCTACGTGTACTAACTAAATTATGTAATCGCTGCGAGCAACTAATTTCGAGTACTCACTCGAAAAAAAGCGAATCTTGATTTATGGATCGACGCTGGTTCGATGATTTGCCAGCTGCCGATTGTAGCCGGCAGTTGTTCTCGTTGTTCTCGTTGTTGTTGTTGTTGTTGCGCCTGCAACCGGCTTTAGAATAACAACAACAACAACAACAGGAAGTGGCGTCGTGGGTTGCTGATTTGACGCGATTAGATTAGATGAGATTTGTGTGTGTTTGTGTGTGTGTGTTTTAGCCTGCGGGCAGGCGCCAAAATTGTCGCCAACGGACAAAAGCTCGAAAGCTGCCAAAGCCAAAAGCTTGTGGTGAGTAAGTCGAGAGAGAGAGGCGAGAGCGAGTGAGAGAGAGGCCAGAGAGAGGCCAGAGAGAGGCAAGAGCGAGCAAGCTTTCACGAGGACTGTGGGGTGGTGCTTCGCGTGGGAGTTACTAATGCTCGTAATGTCAATTGCTTGTTCTAAGTCTCTCTCTGTGTGTGAGTGTGTGTGCGTGTGTGTGTGCAATATTTTTAAGCCTCTGCCTTTCTTAGCGCTCGCAGCCCAGACAAAAGACACACACACTCACATATACGTCGCACGCTGGCCGTGTCCGCATATTAATGCGATAATATTACGCATACGCAGCATTGCCGCCGCTTTTGCTATTATTTTATTATGACCTGCTTTGTTTTTCGCCCTGGCGGCAATGAAATGAAAACGAAAATGATAAATGAAAATAACAAATTGCATAACATAATTAAAAAGCATTGTTCCAGGCGTGTGTAATTTAATATGAGTCTTAATTAGATGCAACATGATGATGAACGTGAGACAGCTGAAACTGAAATTGCGGCTACAGCTGCCGCCAACTTGCGTTAACGTGTGTCAGGTGAGAGGGGTGAGGGAAGCAGAAGGAGAGGGAGCTGTGGTCAACCACCTGCACATTTGGCTTGCAGAGAAAAATAAATAAAAAAGGGAAACTAAAGCTGCCCAAGTGTGGTCGCAATTGGGCTGCATTCAAGGCAAATGCCTTCGAGCTAACATCCGGCCACGCCCCCTGCCTTCCGCCCCCACTGGCAGTCAGCTGGCATTTCGTGGTATGGGTAAAACCCTAAATGCCGTTGTTCAACCTGATGGCACTACATTTCATTTATTAGAATTTACTTTTAGCAAGGCCGCACGATGCGCCCGCAGCCTTGGGGCATATGAAATTACGGCTGTGTCGGTGTTGCTGTTGCTTATCGGTGTTAGTGTTGCTGCTGCTGCTGCTGCTGCGGCTGTTACTGTATGCAAAACCAATCTAGAGAGTTAGGACACTTGGGCATCCCTTGCTGCAAATGCTGCAAATATATATTTATATTTATTTATTTTCCAAAATGCGAAGCTCAAACAAATTGCAAAAGGCAGCAGCCTTGAACGGCTGCGTTGATAGAGATAAGAAGCCGCAAAAGCTGAATGTGTTTTTCATAAATAAATTACGAAAATTGAAGGTGCACATGTGTTGCGTGCTAAACTAGTTGAAAAATATATGTTTATATATATATTTTGAAGCATTTCATTAATTTAAGCGAATTTTAAAGTGTTTTTGCGGGAAAAAAAGATAGTAGAAAATAAGCGGCATTTAAAATGTGTATGTATTAAATTTAAATAAGTATTTTAAAACAAAAATTAAAAAAAAAAAACAAACAAATAATTTGTTAAGTTACTATTGTTAATTTATATAATTTATATTATATACATATTTAATTTATAATTTAATTTACCATACATATATAAACAAATTACATATATATTATAAAATTTATTAAACTAGTAAGTGCTAAGTGCTATTTTCAGCCTGCGCTTAAGAGCATGCCATGGAATTTTTTAATTCGCATAAGCCAAGTCTGTGAGCACTTTGAAGTAATTTCATGTTATAAGAATGTGTGTATTAATATAAAAAATACAGCAAAAATGCGTAAAAAAACGGTTCCATAACTACATATAATAATTAAGAAACTAAGAATTATTCAGCTAAGCACTCACTGCACTGAGCTAATTTTAGCCTGCGCTTAAAAGCAGGCTATAGAAATTTGTAATTCGAAAAGCCAAGCCAGAACTCACAGCGCAGTAATTTGATGCCTTAAAATTGTATGCATAAATTTAAAAATACACACACAAATACTAAATAATAAATTAATTCAAAATATATACCTTACCTAACTATAGTTAACAATAAATAAGTAAATATTCATGGAAAGCGCTCACTGCACTGAGCCAATTTTAGCCTGCGCTTAAAAGCAGGCTATAGAAATTTGTTCTTCGCCAAAAGGCCAAGCCAGAGCACTATGGGGACTTTGACCACTTTTTCTGACATTAATAATTTTTTCACAAGTATGCAAATTTGCAGTATTTTAGTATTGATGTGTTGGAAATATATCAAACTTTAATGTTACAACTCGCAAATGTTAACTTAACAGTGCACTGTTAATATAACAGCTGTTAAAGTCAGCACATTCACTTGTGATTGCATTGAGGGAAATATTAAACTAAACTTTCAAAGTTCGTATTTTCAAAGGCGAATCGTAAAATATTAAAAGAAGAATTGGATATTCTGTCTTTAGGCATTTACTATGTGTTTCCATTAATATATTACTTATTTCGTGCGTGTACTTTTAACAATTTGTATATTTAGCAAGTGTAGTTTTTTGAAAGAAATTTCAACTTTGAGAAGAGCTGCAAAAGTTTGTTTGAATTTGTTGGATGAGTGTTTATATCCATGTTGTAGTGTGTTCAATTCCAAATTCAGATCAATTTATCTCAATGTGCACTTTTAGCGATATTTCGCGAAATTGTATTTTTTGAGAGGCAACCTCAAAATTTTTCATACAATTTTTTGCCTGGGCGTAGTACATTGAAGCAGTCCGGCTTATATGAAATGGATGAATATGCATATTTCCAGTAAAGATATCATTATGAAATTTTGTACACACGCACACAAATATATAATATATATTCAAAATTTTTTCAAAATCGGACTACTATAACATATAGCTGCCATAGAAAATATTTGTAAGAAGTGGAATTTTTTTTAAATAAAAGGCGTGGCTTCACGCCCACTTTTTCAAAATAATTGTAAGGGCTTATATGGCACTACGCCAAAAAATCAGTAACAAATATTGTTTCGTTCAGGAGTTATTAATAAATGTCAGAAAAAGTGGTCAAAGTCCCCATAGTGCAGAGCTCTGCAGAGCTCACTTCGAAGTTATCTTATGCCATATAAAGCATCTTATCGTGCAAAAGCTTTTGCCGTTTGGCATAACTTTCAAGCCAGGCTCAGTTTCATTTTT
The DNA here is from genome assembly GCA_018904105.1 of Zaprionus tsacasi. Lineage (NCBI taxonomy): Eukaryota > Metazoa > Arthropoda > Insecta > Diptera > Drosophilidae > Zaprionus > Zaprionus tsacasi. The sequence goes on along the minus strand of JAEIFR010000003.1, from coordinate 620,108 downwards.
AAATGCAGCAGCAGCGCTGTAGCTGCGGTGCCAACGGCGACGAGTGATGGCGGCCGTCGTGCTTAAAATTAGCATAGCATACTTTCGGGCGGCGCTGTAAATAATGCGCGCATTTAGTTTAGTTATTTAAACTAGTGTGCTGGATAGATAGTATGGCGATATCAGTTCGGCCGCTTAGCTAACACTTTGTCCATTTGGACGGCGACGGTGACGTCGACTGCGACGACGACTGCGACTGCGACTGCTGCTGCTGCGCTCCGAGCCTGGGCTAAGGCTTTTTCGGCAATCGTTTTTGAAAGCTCGCTCCAGGAGCATATCCGCCCAGCCACGACGTCTCTTCGCAGCTCTTCAACTTCGCGTGCTCGTCTCTGCCACACTGTGTCCGTATGTGTGTGTGTGTGTGTGTGGCTGCTTGCTGGTAGTGTGTGAGTGTTGAGCTTCCTCATCGGCGTCGTCGGTGGTATCAACAAGGACATTCGACCTACTGTTGATTGCGCACCGAAGCTTTTCAGTTGATTTTCAGACCGTGCCACGTACGGAACACATCAGAGACAGAAGTGCGCTCTCACTGCCGGATGCCGATGCGAAGCGGCCATAAAAGCATGCAGCAACAGCAGCAGCAGCAACAGCAGCAGCAGCAACAGCAGCAACAGCAGCAGCAGCGTCTTTCTTAAGTCCACAAAAAAGAAAAACATTTACGCCAAATTCATTATCAATTAAAAAAGTGAGTGAGTGTGTGTGCCTGCCTGCAAGTGTGTGTGTGTAAAGGTATTTTTTTTTTGTATTTTTTTTGCCTTGCAGACTACACTGCAACTCTTTTTGTTGCTGTTGTTGTTTTTTTTTAACCGTGACATGTGCAAAAAGTTGTTCGGTCAAGTGTGCAAGAAGCGAGTAGAGAGCAGCGCGCGGCTGCTTTATTGATAAAGCCACACACACACACACACACACAAAAAGGCAGACAAGTTTACAAATATAAAATTCACACACACACAGAAAGAGAGAGGGAGAGGGGGTAGGCGGGTTAGGCACTGGCAGAGAAGAAAAGGGGGGGCAGAATGAAAAACGAGTCTGACAACTTAACGACTTACTTAGTCAAATAGAGAGGTACGACGACACAAAATAACATTGCCCAAATATAACGAGTGGGTGACAGAGGCAGAGACACACAAAGAAAGAAGGGGAGAGGGAGAGGGAGAGAAAGAAAGACAGAGCGAGTGAGAGCGGATAAGCTGAGCCAGAGACAGCCTAATAGACTGTCCAAACCGGGCTGTAAAGGGTAACAACGTGCTCAGCCAAAACACACACACACAAAAGCACACACACACAGGCACACCTACACAGCCCTACCTCACGTGTGTGTGTGATAAAATATTCAATTTTTTTTTCTCGCTCCCAAAAAGGTGTCCGAATTGCCATAGAAGCAGCGTAGAGGCTGCGGCCATATACATATATATATATCGTATATAGTCTGCTTTGGGGCTTTTACTCTTTACGCTTTGCTTTCACTTCTCTGTTGCGCTTCGACGCCAGCAGAGGCTACGGGCAGCGCTGTCAGCGTTTTGCCAGCCACGAGTCGTGGCTCGCGTGGCTTACGAAATTGAATGAATATAATCAAATCAGAGAGAGAGAGAGGAGAGCGGAGAAATGGAGAGGGGAAAAACGGAGAAATGGCGAGTGGAGGAGGTTATGTAAATTATTTTTTTTTCTTTTTTGGTCATGGCCTGTTCGAGGGAATTTGCATACTTTACAGCGCAAGTTAATGGCCAAACACATGTGTAGAGTGGGCCAAAAAAAAGGGGGCACTCTGTGGTGCAAAACTTTCACTGTCGGCGGTTTATCGAGCAGTTGTTTTTCGGCTGAATCAGCTGATTTCGGCCAAATGCAGCAGGGGGAGAAAAGGCCAGGAATGCGGTAGTGGAATCTCATAACAAGATACACAGTTATAGCTACACATACAGCCACAAATGCAACACAGATACAGCTACAGATACAATTCAGACAAGCCCGAAAAACAATTCACAATCAGCGCAGCGCAGCGCCTGAAAAATGCAGGCGAATTGCTAGAAACGAGAAAATTTTAATAATAAAAAAATGTGTAGGAGAGGAAAAGAAATAATGAAAAATTGAGAGAGAAAAGTGCAATCACAGCTAGAAAAAGAAGAGTAAAAGAGAAAAAGAAAGAGAGAGAAAACGGTAGATTCGCCTTTTCCATACGACCTACGGTCTCTGGCCAAGCGTCATAAACCTCTTTTGCCCGTCGACCTTTAACGAGACTACCAAAAAATGCAAGCCAGACAGAGACAGCAAGAGGAAGAGCAAGAAAGGGAGAGAGAAAGAGAAGGAGAGGAAGGAAATTGCACGGTTATGCAAAGAGGAAAATTAAAACTACTTGGACCGGCACAGGGTGTGCAGTGTGCTTTGCCATTGAGAAATTTCTTCAAGTGCGCACAGGGTGTTCCCCGTCCCTCCCCCCGAACTGATTCACATTGAGATACGTAGATGGACCCATAAATCCCGCCCCTTCTGCCCACTTGACGTGATTTCTATGCGTTGAAAGAGCTTAGCACATTCTGTTTGTTAAGCTGAGCTCATATTACAGGGTATTCGCTAGTTGTACTAAGTGTAACTTGTCTTAAATTTAATTTGATATCTTCTTTCATTGTTCTATCCCTAAATAAGCATATATTTACTAGCACATTCATGCACAATCTTGCATATGCTTGTGCCCCCTTCGGGATTCGCCCGACTGCGACTGCTTTAATTGCCCATTTGCCTTTTCATCTGCCAATTATCGGGGCATTCGATTCAATTATTGTATACTATATGTCTGTCAAACTGAAATACTCTTTGTTTCGCTTTTATACCCTATAATTCCGGCAAGTGACTATATACCATATATTAATTTATATATACTTGTACTTTGCTTCTGCTTTGCCTCACACACAAAATGACGCAGACTCTTTCTTTGAAGGCATAGATCTCAAGATCTATAGAGCGTAGAGCTATCAAATTTGCCATAAACAATCATGTAACTTTAGTTTCCCTTAAATTCAAAATGTTCTCAATGTTTTCTTTAAGATTCATATATAATCTTAATTAAGTTTCAATCTTTTCGTGGGACAACAAAATAAAAAGCAAATTATACAAAACGACGTAGATTGTCTTGTTACCAAGTGAGGTCTGCTTTGAAGACGCAGATCTCAGGATCTATAATGAGTGGAGCTCTAAAATTTGCCATATATAGTTTTTATTATTGCACTAATTCGTATTTCTATAAAATTCAAAATACACTGTAAATTCACGGTGATAAATCGCAAATATGTGTCTGAATTCCGCTTTAATCTTTTCCAAGACAATTAGTATTTTGTTTCTATATAATTCATTATTTTGTGCTCCTCCCAGGGTATCTGCAAGTCTAGCAGTGTAGCTCTGCCAGCTTATCGTCTTCTTGTCTTGGATTAAGTGTTCTTGCGCAATTGTTGCATTTTTGATGAGGCTGCTTTATTATTCACAACCAACGATTTTAAAGATGTTCGAGCAGTGAATCAGTGAGTGAGTGAGTGCCAGAGTGGGTGCCAGAGTGAGTGTCAGTGTGAATGCGGGAATGAGTGTCTGTCACTCGTTGCCAATCGAGTTATCGTTTGTCTGCGTCATGTTTGATAAAGTTTTGTAGTAATGGGACAGGTGGCAGGCATACACTCGCACACACACACACACTCGCACAAACACACATACACACTCGCACACACACACTCTCTCAAACTCGCCCAGATGTGGTGCAAGTTAACAACGTGGGGCAATTAGTTGAGCAACCACGTCAAACTCGCCTCACTCACTTCCATGTCCGCTGCTCGTGTTCGCTGTCTCTGCGTCTCTCTCCTCTCCCCTTTTCCCTCTCTCCCCCTCCCCCTTTTGTCAGAGATCCAAACAAATTGGCATTAGCACTCGTTGGGCAAAGTTCTGGGCTCCCCCGTCCAATCTTGAGCTGTCTGGCCAAGTTGTTTACAAGTCGTTTGGCAATTATTCAATTAAATGCGGACGCCCCCCCTGGGGCATTTTATATAATAATTTTGACGCACGTAGAGCCTCGCCGAGCGAAACTTGCAAAATGCATTTAGAATCGCAGCCGGAAATGCCGCGTAATGGCCGCCATACACGAGCGGCCAAACCGGAAGTGCGACGGCGGCTGCCTTAAAGTGTGTTCAATTTTCTTTCCTTTCAATTTCCTTCGTGGCTGACGACAGCACCGGTTCCCCTGCTCCTCCCAGATCAGTTGCAGCCCCTGCTCCCCCCTGCACTGCCTCCCCTCGGCTTAGTCCGCCTGCCCTGCCTTTTGGCACAAACAAGTTGCCTCCGCTTGCTGAGCAGATGAGAGATGCGATGAGTGCAGCTCCGAGCTCCGAGGGCGACGCTTGGCCAGCTCGTTAGCAATTGCATCACACACACACACACACACACACACAGAGAGAGAGACGAATGGATGGATGCTCTGAAGCGTGTCCGTGTCCGTGTCCGTGTCTATGTCTGTCGCCATCTTTATCTCCATCTCCATCTGCCTGCACGTCGCTCTGTCCCTCATCTTTGCGCTTTGTGTGTGTGTGTGTGTGTGTGTGTGTGTGTGTATTGTCAGTGCATGCATGTGTGTGTGTGTGTGTGCTGTGACCGCCTCCGTTCTGCATCATTTGTCCGCTTTGTTTACCTACACAGTGAGCGGCCTTATCTGGGCTGCGCTGAGCGAAAAGTAAGCACAGACCCCATCAAGCAGGACAGCAGAGAAGGACAGAGTCAGAGAGAGAGAGAGGGAGAAAGTGGGAGACAGCACAAGGGCCATTAAGGCATATATGTATGATATATACATATGTATCTAACGATCTTTGAAGGCAGTCCGATTATGAAATGCATTTTTATTTATTATACTTTCAACTCGCGCTCTGCAGGGATTATATAATGATAGGCGAGAGAGAGAGGAAGATATGTGCAGCAGAATTGAGAATCATTATCTATAAAAACGCAGCCTGAAAGTAGGCAATAATATATATATTATTATTATATGTTCTCAATCAAACAAAATATATACACGATTTAAGCTTGTTCTTTTAAGTTAAAAGTTGAGCTACATAGGATATTTTGTTCATAGTATACTATCTATAAGTTATAAGTTATATACCTAATTTCTATGATATATAGCAGATATATAATTAGATATTTCTGCAGGCTATATACTATATAGATTATTACATGAGCTGCTTATAATTCCCTGTGAATTGTGACTGAATTAATACAAGTTTATTTTTGCTTTTCAATCTACATAATGCTGTCTATCTACTTTCCACTCCCATCTCTCTCTCTCTCTTTCTCTCTCGGTCTCTGTCTCTCTTTCTCCTGCTGCCACACTGGTTTTACGAGTAATTTAGTTGACCCACAGGCAACACCCCAGGCGACAGTTAACTGTGGGCCACATCCGCGGAGAATTCTTGTCAACGTCGCCATCGCCGTGTTCTGTGTCCACACGTTGACTGGAAATTTCATCAAAAGTTGCCAGCCGCCTGGGCCCATTCTTCTCTGCCCTCTCCCTCTTACTCTTCTACTGCTCTCTCCCTCTCTCTCTCTCTCTCTCTCTCTTTTCTTTTTCTTCGTCTTCTTGTTCTTTGCCGACATCCGGCATCAGACATCCGACATGGCCATCAAATTTGTCCGCAACTCGTAAAATGGCGAGCGAAATGAAATATGAAAGCACCGAAAGAACTAACAAAGAGAGAGAAAGACGGAGAAAGAGAGAGGGAGAGAGAGTGAGAGATAGACAGCTAGTGGTATCTAGTTTTATGATTACGTTATGCAAGCTTCGTTCAATTTGTTATTCGCTTAAATGTTGTTTATGTGATTTCTGCTGCAGAGATCCTAATTACGGCCCCATGAATGTTGCCTTAAGGTATGGCATAAATCACGATTATTACAATTTAATGCCATAGTAAAATGCGGGATACTCTGCTCTATTTGTCTTATTTTTCTCTCTATCGCTCTCTCTCCCTCTCTCTCTCTCTGCCTACGTAGTTTCCGCTCGGTTTCAATTGCCAATTGAAAGTCAATTAAGGTCCCATGCAATTTTCCCCACCGAACAACGAATTAAAAAAGTTCTCCCACTACCCACTACCCACTACCTCTACCTCCTCCGACGACCAGGAAAGTTTCCAGTGAAATTATTAAAATTTTAATTACGCAACTCTATGGCAAAACTTGTCGACGGGGTCGACCCCAATTCCCTTGGGTCTCAAGTCGTCGGGTAGAAGGTAAAGCAAAGAAGACTACAAGTTGGGTATCGGGTATTGTGACTTGTTTACTTGAGCTTGAGCTGCTCTGCGTTGCCTCTATTTACTCTGTTTAGAGTTGCCAGAGTTGCCATTCCGATTTATTTCTACAATCGATTACTTCTAATTTCATATCATTTTTGCTTTGTTATCGCAACGGAAATAGCACTCAAAAATTTATTTCTTTATCATTTCTGGTCGTGCACTCAATTACAAATCGTTTCCGACTCAAAAAGAATTATGTAGTGCAATTGAAATTTGCTCTCTACCTTTGATAATACTTATCCACCTTAAAAGCAGATAAACTTTTCGAACCAATAAATTTTTTGGAACTTATGCAATACCTTAGCCAAAACTTTGAAGTGAAGCAAGAGAAAGAGAGAGAGAGAGAGAGAGAGAGAGAGTCGCACTCAAGTAAGATTGTCAAAATGGTAGGCAAGAAAAAAGAGATATAGAGAGAGGGAGGAAGGGAAGAGAAAGGGAAAGGGGAGACAGCTGTTTGCAGTTTTTCAACTTGACTTGAGATTCTCAGTCAGTTCTTCAGTTCGAGCAAATTTATTTTTATGTTCTTCTGCGGTGATGGTAACTCTGAGTAGAATATTATAGTGGAATGACTAAACCAGCGAATGGGGAGAATGACGGACGAATGGAAAGCATGACCAACTGACTGAGTGACAGACTGCAGGCAGTTTCTTTTGGCAGCGTCTCGGCATTGTGCGATGTCCCTGGCTGTCGCAGTTTAGATGTGTTTTTTGGAGGAGAAGAAGAAGGAGAAGGAGAAGAGGAGGAAGGAGGAGCAGGATGAGGGTAGCGTCACATACAAAAACCATCGCTGACATGCTTAAATATCAAAGTACCTTTTGCTATTCATCAGCGGGTGCCTTGTGCTGCAGGCGGGGGAGGAGGGCTTGGCAGGTGCTTGAAGCGGGGGAGGGGAGGGGAGGGGAAGGAGCAGCTACGTGAGCTGGTCTGACTACTGCATGATGGATGACGTTCCGCTTGCCTTGACAATGTGCCCGCCCAGGCTCGTTTTGGGTCTTGTAGTTGCTAGCCAAGCTATCTTTAATCTTGTCGCTTTTCGCTTGTCTCTTTCAGATCGAACCATAGCCGGATCCGGATAAGACACGCGCCTCCAATTACCTGTTGTTAACAGTTCAAGGCAGCGCTGCAGAGCAGTGTGAGCGAGAGAGAGGGAGAGAGACAGTGGTATCTGGCGTATACTAAACAGTCGCACAATGGGCAAGAAGAACTCCAAATTGAAGCAGGACACCATCGATCGTCTGACAACAGACACGTACTGTAAGTACCAAGACGGGGGTAGGGTAGGGCAAGGTAGGGTAGGTGGGTAGTAGAGACCAACCCTTGGGACACACAAATCATGCCGAGTGCGTTTCAGCCTTGAACTCCATATGAGTTATTGGGCTCGTGCATTAAAAACCACTTGAAAGCCATTTTGGCAGCCCAAACGTGCGCAAGTTTCCGCAAAAAATAAATACAAGGAAATACGCGACTCAGTAGTCTCCATGTGTGGCATCTATCTAAGTGCCTCGAGGCCCCATTGCCAGCTTGTTCTCTTGCGAGCTATCCAGTATGGTAGTTGGGGCTGTAAAGTGGTTGCCTCAAGGAAAATATCGATTTGAGAAAAGAAATCGATATGAAAGCTGGAAACACTTTAAGGAATGAGCTCATTAAGCTAACTATCGATAGGTCAATATCGATAAAAGAATTTGAAACCCTCGCAAGCGATTGTGCTGACTTCTGCTGAACGTAACTATCGATAGTAACTACTTCTGTAAGAATCTATCGATAGTACTGACTCACCTTGCACGTACATATCTGTCGATGCTATTGAATTCTTGACTTCGATATCTATCGATAGTGCAATTTATTTCCGTGACGAACTATCGATAGTGCTATCTATCGGTAAATTTATTAATGCATTATTTGACAGGAGATATTCAGTCTGAAAGTATCTATTAAATATTCAGGAAACTTTTATAAGTATCTATCGATAGTAATGACTCAACCTGCATGTATCTATTGATGATGTTTGAATTAAGCCCTAAAAATCTATCGATAGTGCTATTAGTTTCTGTAGATAGCTGTCCATAGTGCAGGAAATTTCGTTGACCATCTACCGACAGTCAGTATTAATTCTAAAGGTATCTATTGACAGTTTATATGCATCTATCGATAGTACTCACTAACGCTTTAAATATCAATCGATAGTATAAACTGCTCCAGCTATTATTTTTCAATATTCATGATTGTTGATTGAGTTATCTAACTCTGTAGATACATATTGTTGGTTTTGACTACTTCTACAAGTATCTATTGATAGTATCAGCTGATCTATCGATACTTTCAGATAGATTCAGCATCTATTGATAGTCTACTTGGACTACTATCCCTAGATGTTTCCACGAGCAGTCTCATTCCTTGCCCCTAAAGCTTCCTTGTCCTTCCGTTTTTTGCCACACGAGATTTGTGACTCAAAGTATTCCCTAGGCGAGCACAAAAACCTCGTTTTTTTTTCTTCTTTTTTGGTTACTTTTTCTGTATTTCTTTTGGTATTTTTGGCGGTTGACTGCACCGTACTCATTGCCTCATGTCCACATATAAGCACATGCCAGCAATAAGGTCATATTTTACTCGAGCTTCTCTTTATACCCTTCGACCATTGAAAATGGTCAAAAAAGGGTATACTAACTTTGTGAAATGTATGTAACAGGCATAAGGAGGCGTGGTAGAGCCAATAAAGTATATATATTCTTACTCAGGATTAGAAGTGGGCGCGGGCCGTGCTTTTTTTCGTGGCCCGCGGGCTTTTGCCAAAAAAAAACGTGCTCGTGCCTAAAAATCGAGTTTCGTTCGGGTTCGTGCGGGCCCCGGGCCTAAGAAAAAAGCCCGGAGGCCTGCAAAAGCCCGAAGGCCCGCAAAAGCCCGAAGGGCCGCAAAAGCCCGGAGGCCCTCAAAATCGAACCGCACAATCGGTGGGACTCGGTGGAATTTCAAGATAACAAATTTTCCAAAAAACCAAAGTAACAATTAAATTCTTTTGATATTGAAATCGAAAAATATTTAAATGGCTGTGCAGCCATTTCAGACCAAAATGTGTTAGAATTTTGGAAATGTAGTGACCTCAAATTAATGAAAAGACTTGCCCGTTACATTTTAGCCATTCCGGCAAGCTCAGCGACGAGCGAAAGATTATTTTCTACCTCTGGAATAATACGTCGTACACGTTTAAAAAGTTCAAACTTAGAAAAAATTTTATTTTTAAATAAGAACTTGCCATAAGTTATGTTTAAAAACCTGTATATTATAACACTGTTATTATTAATAAGTATTGGACTTAACTAAATTTCGTTGTATATTACATACTATAAATTAAAAAAATTGCATGGGTTTTTTTTTTTTTTGAAATTTTCGGCTTGGGCCGGGCCGTGCTTTTTCAAAAAAAATCGTGCGGGCCTCGTGCTTTTTTTTGGGACTAGGTTTCGTGCTCATGCCGGGCCGGGCCTCAAAAAGTAGGCCCGCGCCCACCTCTACTCAGGATCACTAGCCAAGTCGATTGAGCCATGTCCGTCTGTCTGTCCGTCTGTCCGTCTGTTTGTTTGAGACAACGGATCTCAGCTATTAAAAGAGCTAGAGACTGGCATGGAGGTTCTTATATTTCCCAAGCAGGTGAAGTTTATTTCAAATGTTTGGTGCCACGCCCACCGCCCCCGCAAATCGGTAATTTGTGATTATTAAGCAAAGTACATATAAATTTACGATTATTTAGCAAACTATTAAACTTATAGAGTTCTGCTTTGGTATGTATAAAGCTATATATCATACGAACATATTCTCCAAATTACAATTCGATCGGACCAATAACACAGAAGTTATTCAAGTCAACGTTTTCAGTACAAATGTACGAGCAGCAGCCTGCGCGCTGCTTTCAGTAGTTGACGCCGACGTCGACGTCACTCTTAACGTGCGTCGCTGTGTGAGTGTGAGCGAGAAAGCTATATGTAGATGAAGTATTTGTGCAAAATTTCTGTTTGAAATTATGAGTGTGGTTACACGTTTGTAACGGATTTTTAAAATTGGGAGAAGGGTATCCTACTGTCGGGCGTTCGACTGTAGCCCTACCCACTTGTTTTCTGCTGCTGCTTTGGGGCTCTTTCGTTCTATGTGGCAGAAATGAGTTGATGCGAGTGTGTGATGGGTGTGCCCACTGTGCGTGTGTGTGTGTGGCCTGAGAGGGCAAACAGTCTAGGATAGTCGCAAATGACCACATTATTTCCAACCCAGAGTGCATTCCCCCAACTTGCCCCCAAGTCCGACTCCAGTCGCAGTTCGCAGCCTCGGCCATTGCATTTCGATTGCAGCCTAAGATCCGCCACTCTGGTCATGAGCTTAAAGAGCTTTAGCAGTATCATTTATTGCTTATGGCCAGAGTGGCATGTTATGGCCAATACCGCTCTCGTTGTTTAAGGCGTTTAATGGACTTCCCTATCAGGCCAAAGAGTGCGCTTATCGAGGGCAGAGGAAAGAGACGTGGGAGCAGCCTGTACTCTATCTCTCTATCTCTTTCTTCTCTAGCTAAAAGAATATATTAAGAAGAGTGTGATATAATCTTGTTTTCTTTGAGTTTGTCGTAGGTTTAAGTATTTCGTAGGTTTAAGTAATTCGACTTTAAATGAGATTTAAGTTGGAAATTTTAGTAAAAATTCGATATATGTAGAAACAATGTAGATAGTTAAATAGGTTGTATATGTATAGAATATTTGATAAATTGCAATATAGAAGATGTACAGTTTGATAGACAGGGAGATAAACTCAAAGATAGATAGATATATACATGGATAAATAGATAGATTGATGGATAGACAACTAGATAAATATATTAGTAGATAGATTGAAAGATAGACAGACAGATAGATAGATAGATAGATAGATAGATAGATAGATAGATAGATAGATAGATAGATAGATAGATAGATAGACAGATAAAAAGATAGACAGACAGACAGATTTATTGACAAACAGACAGATTTATTGACATACCGATAGATAGACAGAAAGATACATAGATTGAAAGATAAGCAGACAAATAAACAGATAGTAAGATAGAAGGGTAGTTAGATAGATAGACAGGCAGATAGATGGATAGATAGAGGGATGGACAGCTAGATAAACGGATAGACAGAAAGATATATAAAAGAAAGATATATATAGATAGCAAGATAGATAGGCAGACAGATAGATGGTTAGATAGATGGATAGATTGAAAGGTAGACAAACGAATATATAGGCAAATATATCAATAAACAGATAGATCAATGGACGATTGATAAACAGAAGAACAGACAGATAGATCTATAGATAGAAAGGTATATAGGTAGTTCGATAGATAAGCATAAATATAGACAAACAACTAGATAGACATCTACTTAGATAGATGGATGAATGTTCCGAAAGTGTTTTAAAGACCTGCTCACATCGATATTAAAGGAATATTCCAATTGGTTAGTTGACTTGGCTGAAGAATCCCTCACACACTGCAGAAGTTTTGAATGGGCGAGTATCGAGCAGGGATTCGATTATGAGTGGGCATGTAGCAATTCGATTATGAGTATGAGTATGCCAGTGAGTGCGCACTCACTCCCACACACACTCAATTGTTTCTGCCAGTCATTCGTTCGTTCAGTCAATAAGGATGCATTAGACTGCACCACAGGATAAACATGCTGAAATGTGCCCAACATTTGATTACTTTTTGCTGCTTGTAACTCCCACGAGTGGAGCACAAGAGTGTATGTGTGGGTGTGTGTGAATATGTGTGTCTGTGTGTGTGTGTATGTGTGTGTGCTGCTTTCATGTCAATTTCTGTTTGTGTTACGCTTTGGCAAACAGTCGAAGCAAATCGCTTATAAAACTAAAATGCAGACAGCGTCATTGCGAGAACGAGCATGTTAAGGAGCGGGAGAAGTCCCAGCCCACATTGGACATGGACACAGGCAGAGGCACAGGCAAGGAAGCAGTCCCGGACCCGGACCCGGCCGAGACAAGTTGAGCCCGTCGCAATGTCATATTGCAATGCCATTTGAACTGCATTCATTTGGCACAAGCTTCTAGCAAGGAAAACACACTCCCACACATACCTCTCCCCCTCTCTGTATGATGGTCCTTCTGGAGTACTCTGCGACCCTCTACTCTCTTCTCCCTTCTTTGCCCACTGTGCCAGTTCATTTCGCACGCATTGGCATCCAGAGCACCCGCTCTGGCACTCAAAATTCAATTCAATGTTGAAATTATTATTGCACTTGTTGTTTTTGTGCACCCTACTCGCCTCCTTTTCAAGGGGTGCCTCATTGTCACGTTAGCTGCTCCCTATCTCTATCTATGTATTTGTGTATCTGTGTGTAGGGTGCCTCTGCCTGTCTGTGTGAGTGGGCACTCAGCTTGTCTCTCCTCGTGACATTTTGTTTGGCATTTAACAGTGGAAATCAAACGTGTAAAAGCAACAAGCAACCAGAGCAGTAAAAACACAAACACACACACACACACACACACCTACACATACACCCAGCAGCCCCTTCTGTGCCACCTACCCCTGCTCCCCTCGACCAAAACAGCTGCTGCCAATGATGTCTCAAGCGCTTGTTCCTCGCGCCGTTACCCGATATCACTGCCAGTGCCAGTGCCTGACTGCACAGTGGGACAAGTACAGCGAAAACTGCGCACACTGCGCTGATTTTATACATGATTGATTTCTACATTGATTTCCTTCTTTAACGTTTAGAAATGCAAACTAATCGTAGCTCAAGTCGATAATATCGAAGTTCTAGACAGTTTGTTGATTTTTAAATAATTTTATTTTTTATTTTAACAAATTAAATTTAAAACTAAATTTTAAACTTAATATAAGTTTAATGAGCGTTAGCTTCAGAGGTCTTCGACTCTTTAAATAATTGTTTAAGGCTTTTTCGATGTTCTCAAGTATTTGAACCTTAAAAAGTTGGAGTAGTCAACAATTATTAAAATTATAGCATTCAATTTGCTTAAACATACGATATAATCGTAATTACATAATATTTTGTATTAAAAACATGAGGAAATGTAGAATATCGTTAACTTAAGAAATTCCTCGAAGAATCGACTGTTTTTTCAATAATCTTTTATTAAAAAAAAATATTTTTAAAAATTTTTTAATAGGTTAAGCAAAGTTACACTTAGGGTAAGGCAATAATAATTTATTTATATAGTTGTTAGTACCGATAGTTTTAGTGTAAAATCATGGAAAAAGCTAAAAAGAGTTTCTTAATTTGATGCAGCTTGGATTAATTAATTATTTACCATATATACCTCACTCTATATAATCGAGAACAAGTGCAAGCAAAGCTGCCCCCAAAAAAGTAGACTATGAAAAAGTTGGTGAATTTTTGGTGCCTGTTTCTAGGGTGTTTGTGACACTGTGCCACCGTGCCGTGCCCGGCAGTCGTGCAGTCGTGTTGCTCCAGTCTCAATGCCAATCCCGGAGCCAAAAACATGCTGCACATGTTGTAAATAATTTGCTAATGGCGCCACTGCAGCATCCACGGCACGTGAAGCGATGCCGAACCTCTGCCTCCTCTCTCCCCTCTCTGTCCCCTCTCTGCTTCTTCCTTTGCCTTGTCTCTATCTCCGCTCTGTCCCCTATCCGTCTCTTCTGCCCGGCAGCTCTCCTCATCTATCGGACTAACCGAATATCTGACTAGAGAGTTCTACGGCTTTCAATTTAACAGTTTCGAGAGCACACGTGTATTTGTGTGTGTGTGTGTGTGTGTGCTCTGTGTGTGTGTGTGTGTGTGTGTGTGTGTTCGCAGTCCATTTGTCCGCTAGTCATTCAGTCAGTCGGGGGAGTCCCCTGACTGGGGCTGAACGCAGCCAGGCAAATTGATAAAGCAACAGCGACAACAAAGCCAGAGTAAGCTGGGAAATAGAGAGAGGAGGGAGAGAGATGAGGAGGAGAGAGAGAGAGAGAGCGGGGAATTGACAAGCAAAAAGGGAACAACAAAATTAGAAAATTGCCAATTGACGTTAAATTATGATGTGCTTTGAGTCAACTTTTACTGCCAGCGATATTTTAGCATAATGGCAATCTCGGCAACAGCAACAGCAACAGCGACGGCAACTCTGGCAACTCTGGCAGGCAACAATAACAACAAGACAAGCGAAACAGCAGCGCGTTGCTTTGTTTTCTCCTCTGCAAATGGCAACTTGACGGAAACATTGACGGCATTGTAACGACTTTATGTGCCTCTCGCTCTAACCCTATTGCTCTCTCTCTCTCTCCCTCACACTCACTTCGCATACATATGTGTTCACGCTTAGTTGCTTCGAACTAATTTCAGATATGATCAGTGAGAGAGAGAAAGAGAGAGAGTTCTATAAAAGCCATAAAATGGTCTCGCTTTGTTGCTCTCTACCTCCTTTTCATCTCCTTCCTATTCTCCTCCATCTGTAACTTATCTGACCATACGCTTTAAGTTATTTTCTACTTAAGATAGTTTTATATTTTACTGTAAAGGCAAATTAATTGAAATGTTTTGCGTAAAGGTCAAGCATGATTAAATCGCAGCTTTAATTGTGTTAATTAGGGATAGTGGGATGGCTGAGTGAAAGAAATATTAAGTTTAGACTCACTGATTATGTTAAAGAATGCCTGGTAGATGCCTTATTGCCTCTAATTGGTGTTATCGAGCAGAAAGTAGTGCTAAAATCGATTTTGCACGAAAAATCAACGATACTAACCATTGTATCGGTTATCTAATCAAAACATAGGCTTATAATACAGAAATATTTCTTAAATTTGTTAAATAGTTGTGAAAAGTCTTAAGAATCAATCGATAGTAAGTAAAAATAATTGCTGTATTAAAAAATTTATTAAACCAGTAATACTATCGATTAAATAGATTCGAAATTCTTTCACTTTCATGATTTCAGCTTATCTCAAGTTTTGCAGAAGCAAACTACTACAAGACAGTTATAAAATCATCTAAAAAAGCAATCGATAGTAAAAAAAATTATCGATGTATCTAAGAAATAGCTAAAACAAAGATAGTATCGATTTATTTGGTCGCTTAGTAAAAGTATTTCTTTAATTTGAATGTTTGTTACTTATGCCAAGTGATTAAGGCACATATCCTTTTAAAAACAGTGTTATAAAAGCTCCAAAAAATAATCGATAGCAAAAGTAAACAACCCAAGTTGCATACACATTACAAAACTGTCAATTTTACCGATTGCAGTACTTTAGTATCATGAGGGAATTAAAAATGCTGCAATTAGTTATACATAGTTCGATAAGCTTTTTGGCTAATGGCGCTTTCTACCAGTTTATCGATAGTATTTTCCCTTTAATTGCTCTCGAAGCAGTATGTCAAGTGCTCTGCTCTGCTGCAACTGTGTGTGTGGGGGGGTGTGTGGGGTGGGGCAATTGAATTAAGCCCATTGACAGAAGCGCAACGGTAATTAATGAGCAATTGCGTGCGCGCTTTAATTGTGCATTGCCATACTATCGATAACACGGGCAATCGATAGTAGTTAACTCGCGCCTTAAGCCGTTTCAAGTGCAATTTATAAGCTGACAAATGACTCTCTCTCTATCTCTCTCTCTCTCTCTATCTATCTGATGGCATCGAGTGTAGATATATCCTGATAAGCAGCGTGTGTGTGTGCGCGTATGCGTGTGTGTGCGTGTGTGCACTCGTATAGTACATGCTTAATCCCGACTTGTTTACAGGGTTTCCTTAATGAGCTTTAAAGCGCACACATGTTCGAGCTCGCGAGGACATTGCAAACGGCTACAAAAAGTTTACCGACACACGCACAACATACTCACGCACACACACAGGCACACAACAAACACACACAGACACGCACACACAATGAGCACACTTGCGCCCGCATGCAAGTCGCAGCGCGGGCTCTTTTTTTTATAATTTCTTTATATTTTACGTGTTTGTGAAGGAGTGTGAGTGTGTGTGTATGGGAGAGTGTGTATGCCAGAGTGGCTGGGGGTATGTGTGTGCGCCAGAGTGTGTGTGTGTGTGTGTGTATGCATGGTGGCAAGGCCTTTGGCAGCCATTCATTAATTAGCATGTGGCCACTCCCAGGCGGCGAGTCCTCGTTACTTGCGAGGTGTGTGTGCGGGTGTGCGAGTGTGTGAGTGTGTGATTGTGTGTGTTTGCTGAAAGTTAAATTAAATCAGTTTAAAATTAAATTAAATAAAGAAAAGTCAAAATGACGCGACGCGTTGCCCTTTTCTCGGTTGCGTAAAAGAGACGGCAAAAGTTGCCAAAAATGATTAAATAAACACTGCGGGCCACAAATAACTTTTTTTTTTTCTTGCCTAAAAGCGAGGGAGAGAGAGAGAGAGAAGAAGAGATATAGAGAGAGAGAGAGGGGGGAGACCTGCGCAAATAAACATTTAAATCGAAATAATTTTTTTTGCCGCTGCTCTTTAAGCATTCACAGCGTCAGGTAGGTTGGGAGCAGAGCAGGGGCTGGAACAGGGAAGGGGGGTTAGCCGTGGAAAGTGGGGTGCTACCTTACTGTCAGGTAGTGTGGGTGTGCCTGGTTGTGGGGCTGGGGATCTTTGAGTAGCGCTCTCAATGCGCCTGGCTATGAACTAATTTGCTTTACTGCCGGCAGCGCACACACACAGTCTCCCTCTGCCTCTATCTCTCTCCCTTTCTCTCTCTCTCTGTCTCTTTTGGACACACAGTGTGGGAGATACCCATACACATGTATTATTCATGTAGCCGCAGTAAAAGTCCTCCGACGTCGACATCAACGTGCCCCAGAGCTAACTTAGCCGACGCGTTGGCGTGCGTAGACTTTTAAAAGGACGCCTCTGGCTCAGAGGGGGTTGTAGTGTCAGGGGGTTGGGTCGCAGTGAGGAGGGTCGGCTTATAATGAGTTATATTTTGATGCCAGGCAACTAGGGAGCTTTTCAATTTGAGCAGCGATGGCTGCGGCTGACTTGCATTGCGTGCGAGCACTACGAGCCCTGCCCCCTGCCGTCCTAGCTAGGACTTTGAGTAGCCCCCCTTTGTCCTAGCTAGGACTCTGCGTACCCCCATGCTCTCTAGCTTGACTACACGTTTTCCTTCCTGCTCTAAATATTCCCCTGTTCCCTCTCGAAGCAAGTCTATGCCTTCCCCCATGCTAGCCTAGTCCACTTCGTCCCAGCTAGGTCTTTGAGTACCCCCTCTATTCTAGCTAAGACTCTGCGTAGCCTCTTACCATCTAGCCAGACTAACCACTTTTCTTCCTATTACTATTCCCCTGCCCCGTCTCGACACGAGTCCCACCCAAGCCTAGCCCCCAACAAGTCCGAGTTGTAAATTTCGAGTTACAACTCGCACGCAAAGGATGTTTTCCCTTTCCCCTGCCCTGCCCTGCCCCTACCCCCTTACAACTGTGTCCATGAATTACATTTTCCAATTAATGAAACTCTACTTGGAATCACACATGGTTGGCAATTCGAGAACAACTTTCGCAGCATTCAAATTGCAGTTCAGTTCATTTCAGGCAATTAGAGTTTATTAAAACTTTCCCCAATTAATTGAGTTCGAGTTCAAGCTAACGATATTAAAGCATACTCGATACTTTCGACTTTGATGTGACATCGATGCTTTTTCAGAAAGAGCCAATTTTCAGTTTGTATAATGCAACTTTAATGAATACTTCCTGTAGATACGTTATGGCATGAGCAGCATAGCAGGAAGTCGAGTCTGTGACAGTCTGTAAATACCCTACAGCAGGCATGAAGCCTGTAGTACATATTATAGATGTTACTTTGTAATATAACTGTTCTTATAAATACTATTGTACTAAGAAAAAATCAATAACTAGGCAGTTATAGCGCAGTAGTACGATGAATTTCAGCTAGATTTATTTAAAATGATCAATAGACTTCTTTATGAATTTCCACTCCTAATATTTTTATTTATTTATCGTTTATTCTTCTATTTTTAAATTTTTAAGCTATAACTATAAGGTAAATTTTTTTACTTTATCTTAGTTTTCCAATTAGATTTATACTGTTTCATCAATTACATTTTATTCCTTATTTTCCATTCTATTTTTTTTTTCAACATTTCGTTCTATTTATATTTACTACAACATGTTCTCATACTTCTACTACCACTACTATATGTATATGTTCTTACCTGTTAATATATAGCTTCTATTTGCATTTATTTTCTACTATTAATTCTATTAATTTCCCACTATTTATTATATATTTACATTAGATGTTACTTCTACAACTATATTTGTTACTTATTTTATTAATAGGTTTCCTTTTATTACTTAATTTATTACTGCTCCTAGTTCTTATACTTATATTTCTTATTTTTATTTCAACTATCATATTAACTATTATTTTTATTTTTTTTATTTTTTTATTTCTTTGTATACTTCTTCTCTTTCTACTACTGCATCTATTAGTACTTCTCCGTTTTTTCTGTATCTACTTTTGCTTATATTAACATTTCTCTACTACTTCTAATACTTCCTAAACTTCCAATTAAATTGCTGCCCACATTTTTCAATCTCTTTCACTTGTACTGGGTATTCGAGGTGCGAGTTTTCCCATATTTTTTCTCGGGCTTCCCTTTTTATTTCATTTCTAAAGTGGCACACAGAAAGTGCGCTCGCGTTCGCCCTCTAAGTGCAGACGTGCATGCACCACACGCGCCCCAAAGTAGACTACACACACATGTTCCACACACACACAATCACTAACACATGTAGCTACATATGTAATGTGTGTGTGTGTGAGCTTCAAGCAGGCAATGGCGACTGCCTTCCACCTGGTAATAAATTAAATGATTTATTAAATGATGTGCACTTTATGCAGCTCCACAAAGCAATAGGGCTGTGGAGAGGGGGAGGAGGAGGGGGAATGTAAAAGGTAGTGGAGGCAGGCATTATGTTTCGATTGTATTCCATTGTAGGGTTAGCCAGGCTAAGCCTGTCGATGGCACATCATCAATTTCAGTGGGAAGTCGAGAGTGAAGCCCCGAAACCGAAAGAGACACAGAACTCACTCAACTTGACTTAAGCCGCCATAACTCAGCGGCTGAGCCAAATTGCTTGAGTATTGCCTGACTGGCTGAATGTGTGTGTGTGTGTGTTTGTGTGTGAGAGTGTGGGTGTGTGAGCAGGCAATAAAACAAGCAGACTGGAGTTGGGGAGGGGATCAATGAGTGCTCGAGGCCTCGGAACTGGATAGTGCACTAATGAGTTATTATTTATTTGGACTCGACTGTATCATGCCGCGCACCTAACCCAAGAGATCTGTTAGCTAATGTATGGCCCAGAGGTAGGGATTACAGCCATAACCTTAGACACATAAGTTTGATAAACGCAGCGCATTTGAAGTAATCTTCCAAACGGCCAACACTGCGTATACTTAACGACTCTTCACATTTGCACTCACAACTTTAACCGTTAATTTATCTCTCTCTCTTTTCCTTTTTTCTCTTTGCAGTTACCGAGAAGGAAATACGTCAATGGTAAGCCTTTGTTATGCCAGTGTATCTGTGTATTATCCCAACCAACCGATTACCAAATGAGTTTACGTATGTATTACACACATGACTTGCTGCGAAATTTTTTAAATTGAATTTCAATTAAATTTTCTGATTATATTCAGCCTCATTTTGTTCTTTTTTCGATCAGAATCTCACTCTCTCTCTCTCTCTCTCGTCTCTGTACTTCGATTCTGTCAAAACGAATAATAATTATGAATAATGCATTTAATGAGATTCCATGCTGCGATTCACGATTCGCAAAAAAAAGATGCGATAGAGCAGCAGCAACCTGTAAATAAATTGGAATTTCTCTTTCACTTAACTCAAAGCGAGGCTGCACACCCACAATTTAATTAGCATTAAATAATGCACCGAAATGTTGACACTCCAATTACCATATATAATTGTGTTAACTCTGTACAATCTTTATGTATCATGTACCAGAGCAGTTCGTCTAGATATTTGTACATACCATACATACTATAGTCGTTGTTATCCCTCTGACTCTCTCTCTCTCTCTTCCCGATTTCTATTTGCTGTTCCTTCATGCTCGCTCTCTCTCTCTCTCTGTCTAACTGTGAACTGTGTGCTATCCTAAAAAAAATAAAACCATACAATCTTGATCTACAAACTCTGATACTCTAAAAGGCACAAAGGTTTTCTCAAAGACTGCCCGAACGGTTTGCTGACTGAACAAGTAAGTACGATACGAAAGTGTATTCGATTTTAGTTTATTTTTCTTCTGTTTGTTTTTTGGGTTCTGTAACTATTGAACTATTCAAAATCCACAACATATGCATTCAAACTAACCGCAATACAATCCTGTTAGCCAAAGGTCATAAAGTCACAACAGATTTGCAAGTTTTTTTTTCAGCCAAAGCGCTCTGAATGAAATTGTTTATGAAATTTGTATTTCTGCATATGATTTTTTTGGCCAAAGTATTTAAAACAAAACTGCAAAACTACTTTGGTATTTTTTTTTATTTACATAGCATATTTTTTTATGGCACATACTTGTAATTTTATGCCTCGGTTTTATATCTCTTTGGCCTTCCTCACTCATCTCATCGCACATAGATGTTGCTGTGCTTTGTGTTGTTTTGTGGCTTTGTTTTTTTGGCCTGTTTGCTATTGCCACTTCAAGTTGTTGAAATTTTTAGTAATATGCCAAATGTGGATTACAGCCTTTTTGCCTTTTTGCCTACACCCTGCGGTGTTTTGCTAGATTGTGCCCCCTCCTAAAAAGGCATTTCAATTATGCATTCTACAAATTTTATTACACTACTCTGATGTGGAAAAATATACTATATAATATAATTTTATGTAGTTAGATTTATGGCCTGTGCTACCTTGGTCTGGGGTATTTTCCTCCTAAGTGCTTTCAATAAACGTACGAATTTGTAAATATTCAACAAGCAAAAGAAAGGCTAAAAAAGAAACAAGAAACAAAAGAAAAAGCTTAACAAAAGTTTATTTATTGTTTTAAATTTGTGCCTAAGCGGGGTAATAAGAGAATGTTATAACAAAAGTGCTCGGATCTATATATATGTATATAGTATGTATGGCAATAATCTTGCTTGTTTATCGTTGCAAACTCTTGACTTTTTAAGTATCTGCAAATTGATTTGTTTTTTCTTATCTCTCTCTCTCTCCCCTATATTTCTATACTTTTCCATGCTACCGTCCTTGCAGGGATTCATTAAAATTTATAAACAATTTTTCCCCGATGGAGATCCCAGTAAATTTGCCTCCTTGGTATTTCGAGTGTTTGATGAGAATAATGTGAGTAGTACTACATATATGTTTTATCCATTCAAAAATATATCATGATATCTTTTTCTCTCAGGATGGAGCTATTGAATTTGAGGAGTTCATTCGTGCGCTATCCATAACATCAAGAGGCAATCTGGATGAGAAACTGCACTGTAAGTGGAGCACCCTGTATTTTTTTGAAATTTCTATAATCACATAACCCATAGGGGCCTTCCGTCTGTACGATGTGGACAACGATGGTTACATAACCCGTGAGGAGATGTACAATATTGTGGATGCCATATATCAGATGGTGGTAAGTATCAGGATCTGCAATCGTATGTATTATCATTTACGATCGATCAGTTACTGCCCAGCTCAACTGAGCGAGAGAGTGAACTCTATATATAACCATCTCTATAACTCTTTACGAGCAGGGCCAACAGCCGCAAACGGAAGATGAGAACACACCGCAGAAGCGAGTGGATAAGATATTCGATCAGATGGATAAGAATCATGATGATCGGCTAACCTTAGAAGAATTTCGTGAGGGTAGTAAAGCTGATCCACGTATAGTTCAGGCGTTAAGTTTAGGTGGTGATTAACCGCAACAATTGTAGTTGAATTGCGCTGAAATTCGATAATGATTGTCAAAGAGATTCAACCGTGAAGCAGAGTCAACGAATTCATGCACAATAAATAAATATGGTTTGATATATACAGATATACAAGCGATCAATATACAAACATACATATATACAAATATATATATCTATTAAGGAAATTTGCAAAGAAACGAAAACCTTTACCTATACACACCAATACACCAGCCAACACAACACACACACACACCACACACACACACACACATGTATTATATGCCATTTGCCTGGTGGCAGCTTGTTAGCCCCAAAGCCGCGGCCAAAAGTTTATATCGTATACCCAATTGAAAAAAAATACAAAATACAAAAATACCATCAAAATCAGAAACTCGAATTTGAGTCCCAGTAAAATTCCAAATAATTGAAAACAATTTGAACTAAACCACACACGATGTTGCGACAGATCGAAATATGATATATAATAATTATTAAACATGATTCGAATATGCTGCAGAACACCAATTTAATAATAATATAATACTAGAGGCGCTTTTTTAATTACTTACACACATGTGTGTATGCATATATATATATATGAATATTATATACACCATATAGATGCATATATATACACGTATATACATTAGGCATTTGTTCTATTGTGAGGGCATTTTTATTGAAATGCTTGCAAAAAAAATAAAAAATAAGGAAACCAAAAAAAAAACAGAATCGAAAACCAACCGAAAGCAAATTAACTAAATAAAATTTATAGTTGGAATTTTTTTTTTTTTATTTTTTTGTATTGATATAATAATTACAAGCGTATATTAATGGGATATCGTAGGTAGAGGCGCCAAGAGAAAAATTTAAATAAATTATATATACATACGCCTAAAGATATATACATACATATACTATGCTACGGCTTTTAATGGAAGCGCATACACATACAATACATACAATACATAATCAACTGTACTAGCATAAGGCTTGAAGACCTTAACTAACTAACTATCTCAACCCACTTAGCTTTCCTATTCGTATCGCGATTATTTTGCCTTTTTGCAAATTGCTGATAATCAAAAGTATTGATAATCGAAACGAATTGAATCAAAGCCAAAAATCAAATTCTTTTTGGGGAATTTTGCTTCACTAACTTATTGTATACTAAAAAGTCTATAGAGTCCATGTACTACCCGACTAGCTAAGGAGAAACTCGAAAGCAGACACTACAACGAATCAAAATGAGATATTGAAATTTCTGACAGGTGAAGTTTTTGCATGGGGCATGGTCTAGCTAAAGCTATATATCGTATCTATTTCATAATCGTTCCACTTTGATTAGCTCATGTGTGTGTCTCTAAACAAATTATAAAAGATATATTCTTGCAGAGGCCTTGAATTTATATGGTATCTGAAACAATTAATATTGATCCCATGAACTTTAAACACTTAATTAAGTTTCTTTACTGAAAATATATAATAAATAATATATATTCTTAGTTCCGCTTAGTAAGCTTCTTCCTGCAAGGATATACTGTCTTCGGCCTACCGATGCTTGCAGATCCCTCTCGCACAGCTCTTGCTAGGCCTACTTCCAGTACACTGCAGTCAGCCACTGCGCAGACAATCAATTTGGTTCCGAACTATCGATTTGCTCCATATGTTGCTACAAGAACTAAGCTAAAAAAATAAAATACTTATTGTTATTATTCGACTGTTTTACTATTGACTAAAAAAAAAGAAAGCAATATTATTTTGAATGCTTTCTCTTTCTCCCAAAGAGAAATAAAAGAATATCCGTAATTATGTCTGACTTACAAAACGAATATTTTAGCTTTTTTACAATATATTTACAAGTTGTGTCAAAAATTAGATTATGTAGAATGTTTTAATGTAAAAGATATATGGACACACACTCGCATATGTGATCGAGTGGAACGATGTAAGCGCTGCTAGTATAATTATTTTTTTTTTACTATTTTATAATATGTATAAACTATCCCTAATATGTAAACTATATTTCTGCATGCCTTACTAAACGATATCATATTTTGCTATTCGATCTATTTTTGCATTCTTTACTATGAACTAGAGCTTGCAAACTATCTAAACATACTCAAGAAACTGAACACGATTTATGATATATATTTGCTATTTAAATATATATATTTACTATACATATTGAATGCCTTAAGAACTATCGCATTTTACAATCATCGTCGCGCAAAACTCTCTGGAACTTTCTCTGGTAAACTCGCTCTACATACATTATCCTTCTCTCTCACTCGCTCTCTCTCGCAACATATACCACATTCTATACACTATCCTACAAACTATACTCTACATAACACTTTACACTCTTTCGTTAACTTTCTGCTTTCCTATGTTTTCTTCTCTACAACAATCTATCTAATCACCATGTTAAAATAATTTCTATTTTATATGTGGTTCAGCTTTATTAAAACCAAACAAAAAATAAATAAAAAAAAAAC
This sequence comes from Zaprionus tsacasi, assembly GCA_018904105.1. Lineage (NCBI taxonomy): Eukaryota > Metazoa > Arthropoda > Insecta > Diptera > Drosophilidae > Zaprionus > Zaprionus tsacasi. The sequence continues at coordinate 595,374 of JAEIFR010000003.1, read as the reverse complement.
AAAAAAAAGGCAATACAAAATAGTAACATTAAAAAAAAAAAAAAGTCTTAACTCTTAAAAAACTCTACTTACATTTGTAGACATACATATATATAAAGTAAAAACAAAATATCAATAAACTAAGGTTAAAAAAAAGAAAAACAAAAAAGAAACCATAAACAAATGTTATAACCACCCTACAAACACCCAAATTATATTGAACATTTTCTATTGCAATGTGCTTCCATATTTTTCTTCCTATGTTCTCTTACTACTTCATCCACATCACCTTGAGTTTCTAGTTGAGTTTCTATTCTCTTGAGACTTCTATATAGTGGCCAAGAAAGCGTTTTTTTTCTTGCTTTGCTTGTACTGAAATTCGTAAATCTTTCGTTTCTTAAAGTTTATAACAATTACTAGATTTGTCCCTCCACGTAGCGGGAACTACAAAGTGCTTTCGAGCTTACTTAGTAGCGTACTGTAGTACAGAATGTTCACTTTATTATCTAGTTTCTTTAAATACACACACATATTGTTTCTATACTTTCTCTTCGTATCTGGCCAAAGAGATGCCAAAAAAAAAAACAATTATATACCCAATCTTAGCAAGTAACGATAGGGAAGAGCCCACTTCTAAGATCTTGAGCTCACTGGTCTGTTGGTTAATGCCATAAAAAATACAAAATTGTATTAATCGAAATCGATTTGTGTTTATTTCTTATGTGAAGAAACAAAAAAAAAAAAAGAATAAAGGAAGAAAACAATTGACTTGAAATTTAAAATTCCTGAAAATTGCTGCAATATTATTACTACATACATATTATTATATTCGCGTTGAGGTTTCCGATATTTAATACTCGTAATATACATATATCTTGTAATTATTATGTATTATTATCATATTATATCACCTTATCGACCCGTTAATTGCGTATTATACTGTATGCCATATGAATTTGTAATTCTATCACATAATGTAATGTTTTTACCAATATTTTATTTCGAGTTGAGAAACGCTGAAAGAAGTTAAGCCTTCACATAGTTACGATATACATACATAGAATCTTTTATACATCTGAATTAATTAGTACACACGATGTTTGCATGCCTTTTTATCCTCACCGAAATTCTTCAGAAAATATTTTAAATATACATACTTATATAGAGTATTATTAGCGAGCAAATAAGCTGCTTACACAGGGTCGAACGAAGATCGATGATAATGATGATGATGACGATGATGAATATCAACACCTATACAAATACATATACACCCCATACACACGCTTACACCCAACTTGATGGACAAAAGGGAAGTAAAAACCTGCAACAACAATCAATTATTCGCGCTTCTTACACACGACAAGAAGAAATGTTTAAACGATTGTACATAGCAACAATTTAGAGATTAAGTTAATGTTTATGAGAACAAGAACAAAAAAACACACACACTCAAAGAAAATATCTAACAATCTATTATTATCAAAAAACTCGTATGGTAAACTAAAAAGCTACAAGCCTCACTCCAAAATACAAAAAAAAAAAGAGTAGAAAAAAACTATGATTCAAAGTTAATTTTTTTTAATCGATAACTAAGCGATTTCTTTATGCGATAAATTCAAACGTAAGCAATATTTTTTAGCATCAAACGAAACCTAAGCAAATGTTTATTAATAAATAATTAAAGCCCACAGCGCTGTTAAAATGATTTATTCTAAAATTGGCTAAAACTTATAAAAAAAAAAACTATATTAAACAGACAATTCTGCACACACACAAATCCACACAGAAACAAAGGAAAATAAAAGTTTTTTGAAATTATTATAATGAACGAAAAAAAAAACCCAGAATCATGTTTCTTTTTAATACTTCTAAGGGTCGTTTAATTATTTCTAAATATGTACAAAGTTTGAGCCTTATTTGGGTATAATACGGGTGTGATATTATTCTTATATATGTTATTTAGGAGGTAAAGCGAAGAAAAATGCTCCCTTTCAATATTTTTAAATATTTTTAGGTCTGACCTTAAGCTACAGCAAGGAATATTTTTTCTTAAATATATATAAAGTGGGAGATTGAGTAAGGACGTAAGCAAGGAATCTGGTTCTTTACATTTTTTCTTAATATGTATTAGATCTGAGGTTAATGCAGATTTGAGGTAAAAAGCTCCTGGCTTGAAAAAGCTACCAAGGAAAGCTCAGTAATAAACAAGGCTCAATGGGTTTTCCAGATTCGTTTAAGATCCTAACTTATGTGTATTATTTACTTAATTACCTGAGACCCTACCAGGGTCTCCAGAAACTGACACGCTTGACTGGTATAAGCTGATGCATTGCAACGAAGAATTGGGCAGTCAGTTGTATGTCATGACGCTGTAGGAATTGAGTTACCTCTAGCAGACACTGTTGAGATCCGCTCCAGAAATACTCCAACTGATTGGGTGCGGGTTCCCAATCCTTCTCGCGTCGCTGCTGATGTAGATGATGCACGGTTAGTTCCAGTATGTCGGCCTTCTCCAGCTTTGACAATGTCTCCTCATCCTACAGAAATAAATTAACTGACTGTGACTGTGTCTATGCTGCTGCCCCGCACTGTATGTCACCTACCAACTGTACCAGCTGCATAATCAGTACCTTTAGCTGCTCCAGGCACCTGTTGATGCGCGCCCTGCGCTTGCGCTCCAGCAAGGGCTTCATGACCTTGCGATATTGATAAGATCGCGACACGGCGCCCATGGAGAGACTTTGCGACATCTCTCTCTCTCGCTCTCTCTTGCTTTTACTGTAACTTACTGTCGTTCTTGAGCTTGTGCTCTGTAGTGGACACTGTGCACAAGCTGCCCGCTCGCTTTGGACTGACTACGACGCATTCAGTTCGCAGCAGCAGCGGCTTAAGCGCTTGCAAACATTCTGCTGCGTCGACAGCGGCAGCGACAGCAGCCGCCATTCTCCCGCGTCTTGTTCAAAAACTTCCAACGCCTGCGAAAGCTTTACGAAAGCTTTCCGGATGAGCTTTCATATGCTTTTTGGGTGGTCAACGGCCGTTAGCAGCGCAGTTGACGCTGCCATTGCCGCTTCCTGTTACGTCACGTAAGCACTGTGAGCTGCTTTGATTTTGAGTTGGACTGCACTTGCTGCACAGTGGGCTATAGCTGATGAATTACCTTTAAAAATTTGGATAGACTTAAAAATATTTTGACTGCTTTAAAGCAAGGTAATTTACCCACATATATATTTATTAGTTATTTATTTATTTATATATTTATTTATTTACTACATATGATATTTATGTAAGCATGTAATATTTTATTTCTACATTAGCTGCAGAGCGCCCACAGCACTGCTCGGAATAGTGAAAAACGTTTGACTGAATAACTTATTAATTTATTGTACAATTAAATAACTTATTAATTTATTGAACAATCCGATTGCAGTTAAAAGAAACCATTTAAATTCTTAAATATGTGAAACTAAAAAAAAATTAAAACATTTTCTAAATTTCATTATATATTTATTATTATTATTATTTTTTAGAAAACAATAATTGAAATAAATTTATTTTAAGGGATATACTCTCAAACACGATTTCTCCGATTGCAGTTAAAAGAAACCATTTAAATTCTTAAATATGTGAAACTAAAAAAAAATTAAAACATTTTCTAAATTTCATTATATATTTATTTTTATTATTATTTTTTAAAAAAACAATAATTGAAATAAATTTATTTTAAGGGATATACTCTCAAACACGATTTCTCTAGCTTGTAAAATATTAAATGTAAATTTTTGAAAAGTATTAAAAGGGATTAGGGATGCCATACTTTGCCATACGATACGATAAATATATTATTTAACGATTTTGTACCGCCATAATTTCCGCAGAGATACATATACATATATATGAGTTTAGTATTATGTTTATTATTTATCTTTATAATGAGTGCCCAGTGGGAACTTTTAAGTATCTAGAGCCACCCATTATATAGCTGTTTTGAAGTTGCATAAGCTACATTCATGTATGTTCATTACAACCTTCCTCCCTCCCCCTGTAGCTGTAGCCTCGTGCTTGGGCTTTGTAATCCGTCAGTGGAATTTGCCACGATGTTATCAAATCAAGCCGCGTGTGCCGCAGTCGCCGTCACTGGCGTCGCAGTTGCTTCTCGTGTTGCAGATTCTTCTGGTTGATATTAAAGCGCCAACTAAGCGTCGCAGTTGACTCTGCTGTTTTGTTTGTTGTTCTTAATGCTGTCATTATTATTGTTGCTGTTGTTGTTGTTGCTGGAGTTGCTGCTGCTGGTGTTGCTGCTGTGCTTTGTTGTTGATCTTTCAGCGAGTTTTGTGATTGCGACTGGGTAAAGTTTCTCACGCTCTCCGCCAGTGTTGCACGCGAGCAAGGGCAGTTGCTCTGCTCTTGGAACTAGGCAGCGACAACAACAACAGCAACACGACAACAGGCATAAGCACTACGACTGGCCCCATCAACAACAACAACAACAACAACACAACATGACAAACTCTTGCTTTGTGTTTGCCGGGGCTTAGGAGAGTGGGTGGGCCCCTCAAGCCAGTGTCAACATGTGTTTTTACCTCTCTCTCTCTCTCTCTCTTCATCTATATTTTCCTCTAATCTTTCCCGCTCAAGCTTTTGTTATACCCTTTCTAAAGAGGTACATCATTGCATGCATTGAGTATATACATATATTCTTGATCAGAATATGCAGCCAAGCCAATCTAGCCATAAATCCATAAGGACTTATATTTTCTTGTTCAGCATCAGCAGCAAAGCCGATTTAACCATATTCTCTTTTTCTGTTCTTTATATAAAAGTTTTAATGATTATCTTATCTTGTTTTTAAATATCACACAACAATAATACAAACTATTCGTAGATTTTAGTTATTTTAAAAGATATGAAAATCAAAATTTCCAATCAGTTTTTTCAATACTACTCAATCAAACTATATTATATTACTGTATATATAATATGATATTGAAATTTCAGAGCATAAATTAGGACTATTAATATAAATTTATATAAAAAAAAAATATAATATTAAAATAATTTATTGAGCATACATTATAACTCTATATTTCTATATAAATCAGTTTATATAGAAAATATGCTTTAATCATAATCTTCATATCTTGTGGACTTGAGAGTAATACTCTCTCTTGTTAATACCCGTCGGCTTGTTAAACCCGAGTTCTCTCTTGTTAATATTATCTTTACTTCTCGCCTTCTACTCAAGCGCGAATTATCATGTTTTTAGCGTGCCATAAAAATGGAGAAGGCAACCCACGACGCGAGTCTGTTGCTTCTGTTGATTCAGCTCTGCGAGAGTCTTAATGGGGCATATGTTGCCTAGGCAGCAGAAGCAGCAGCAGCAAAGAGTCGAGAAAAACAAGCTATAAACACGGAATTTGTAAATATGTTTTATTACATGTAATTTTAGGTACTCTTGCCAAGGTTACAATCTTCAATGTATTGTATATTGGTATAAGTGAAAATATCTTCAATAATTTTATAGACAATTATTTATCTTTATTTAATTAAAGAACTCTACTCAATCTATCTATCTTAAGGAACTGATAAAGTTTTATAGAACATGCATATATGATGATATAGCATATACGTACATAGATCTTAACTGCACAATACTTTGTATGATATCGTATTTAACAGCTGAAATCTTTGCTTTGACTTTAAAGATTCCACATGATTCCCCCTGATGTTAATCCCTGCTCTGAGTTGGACTGTGCTCACCCTACGTGCGGCTCATTAACACCGCCGCTGACAACTTGACAACTTGTCAGCCCTTTCGGTATTCCCCCCCCTGTCCGATAGGGATGGCGCGAACTTTGGCAAAAACGGTCTCTGCGAGACCGTGAGAAATTGTGCGGCCCCCTCGCCATACGCGACGATTTATGGGCGCAAAAGAACATATAGTAAAGATGTCTTTCATATATATATAAAGTAGGAATGATCATATAGTATAATGTGGCCCCACCGAGTGAGCTCTCCCTTTTTCGAGATGTGGGCCAACGCGTTGGGCGTCGCGCAGGCGCCGCTTAAGAGTATTACTGGGTCAGTTGGCAGATCCTACGACTTAGCGAAAAGCCCCTTGGATTAGGCCAATTAAGCTAGACTAATGGATCATATAGTGTGTATGTGTAATGGGCAACGCTTTCATGATGATGCTCATGATCATCGTCTGTGTTTGTTTACAAAGGAAAGCCAAAAATACATTGCAGACGGAAGTACCCGAAAATAGATACGAAGTAATACACAAATTATGAAAAACTGAACTCGAGCACGAGAGACCTCGAACATTTTATTTCCAATGCGTATCGATTAGTCTCGGGGAACCGTAGCATGCCACACTACAAAACACCAGGCCATAGTACACCATGTCAGAGTTCAGTTCGGGAAGAATATCGGGAGAAGGGAGTAGGGAATGTGTGTGTGTGTGTGTATTTTTATTACCCACTCGACGAGCAGGGTCTGCACTTGTTTGGTTTTCTCTCCCTCTCCCTCTTTCCCATTTCTCTCTCTCTCTCTTTCTCTTGAGATCTCTTGATCTCTGTCTCTCTTCGCAGGCGATTGTGGGAAATGTTTGCTCGAGCACCCAGCTAATTGTCACTTAGGGTAGTTGTTGCTGTACCGAGAGTACCGACGGCTTCAGTTCTCAACTTGTGTGAGTTTTCATGGGGTTCTGGGGGGAAAGGGAAAGCGAAAGGGAAAAGGGAAAGGGAAAGGGCCATGCACGAGTGAAATATTTAAATTACATTTGTAACAGACATTTTAAGCGAGCCACCAAATGAATTCTCCAAGTGCAGACATTCTTCACAACTATCACACATACACAAACACGTACATAGAACTGAGTACGATCTATTTCGCGGCCTTGCCCCACGACTGTTGCCACAGTGATGCGAGTTTAATGAAAAAGTTAATCAGAAATAGCATTTAAAATGTTCATATATAATACATATATATATATACATTTACCTATGTTCAGCAAGTTAAAAAATAATTATATAATTCAAAATAGTATTTCAAATACAAATATAAACATTTCCAAGATTATTAATATTGTTTTTGTAAGGCTAAAAGGCTATAGAAGAGCAAAAAAATAATATTAAATATCGTAAGAAAACGATTATTAAAATTTATTTAATTTTCAGAAAAAGGTTTTCCAATAAGTGTATTATTATTATACTATAAACGAGATAACCCAGCAAACTGCAAGCCACTCTTAAAACTATAGAATATATTAGATTTTTTTATTTTATTGCAGAAACTTACTATATTTCTATCCCAAAACTGTTTCTTTAATTATCAACATAAAAATGATCCCAAAAATTTGGGTTAGTTAATAAAAGTGTACAAATTTAGGATTACTTGTACTTTTTATTGCCACATAATTGAAAAAAATGTATTTTGTATGATTTCGTAATAAATCGTACAAAAATTAAGTATAATTTATTATGCATTATTCCTCTGAGCACTCCGTACCACTGTGCGCGTATCTAGAAAGAAATCTTCTCTTCAATTGCAAGAAATCTTATCACATCGTGGAGCCAGGAAATCCTGGACGGAGCGGGACGTGGCTTGAGCCGATCTAAGCACAGTGCACAGTGCGGGCAATCGATCTATCTTCAGTTACTCATTAAGCGCTGTTTAATTTGCCTTTTCAAGGGGTTCTACAATATGATTTGCTGCATGACAAAAGTAAGGAAAGTGGAACCGCCTTCAGGCTTCGCTTAGCAACTCTACTTTTCTTTTGCCTCTCTTTGCTTTTTCCCTCTTTGGTCCTCGGGGCCTCGAGACTGGCCTGCTTATCTGTCGTATTCCCAAGCGTCTAAAAATAGATACAATTGTAGCGCACTTGAAGTGCACTTTGAAACATCTTGACGCTCAAATAAAATAATAACAAGAAGAGCAACAGGAGAAGAGACAGCACTCAGACAGGCGTGTGTGTGAGCAGGACAGCGAGAGAGAGAAAAGGAGCAGGAGCAGTGAAGGAACGAGCACATGGAGCATCACAGTAACTGTGACAGAGACAGGCGCAGTCACAAACAACATAAACAACATGTGAATGCCGAGTTCAAGTGCATGCCGTGACACACACACACACACTCGCACACACAGATACAGATACACACACACACAAATTCAGAGATTTAGAGCTCGCAATGCGACGCAGTCATCCAAAGTGTTCACTGACACTGCAAAGTGTTTTTTCCCAGGCGCTATTTATAACGGACCAACCATGCATTGATGGAGATGGAGATAGAGAGAAAGAGAGAGATGATATCTCACTGGTTATGTCAAACGGAATCTCGTCATACGCGAATAGAACAAATAGAACAAATGACATCGTATCGTATACCATATAAATAGAGATGAATTGAAATGCGATTTGCACGATTCGCAAAATTAACATAGAACCAATCTGATATACAGTTAAAGCATAGGAAAAAAAACACTGCTATAATATATATTTAATAGATTGCAGGGTATTAGGAAATTCGGTAAAAAAAAATTAAGCGCACTTTGACAGAGCTAAAGAAAAATTGGTTAGGACTGCAAAGTAAACATATAGGGTGTAAGTGTATTATTTAGATTTTTTTGCAGGGCATTAAATATTTCTAAAATAATAATAATAATACAGAAATAATAATAATTTAAACTAATAATAATATTATAAAATAATATTTATAAAAGAATAGTAAATAATAAAAAAGTATATTCTATATTCTGATGTATTCTGAAATAAATTTGAAGAAATAAAATATTAATAAATTAATTAAAAATCATTTGAATAATTTAAGAATTATAGTATTTGATATAGTAAAAATAAAAAACTCAAATATAAATAATCAAGAAAATAATCAAAATTTGCGCATAAATAAAAATGTTAATTAAAAACAAGTGAATATGGCTACAGTCGAACGCCCGACAGTAGGATACCCTTCTCCCAATTTTCTAAATCTGTTACAAACGTGTAACTACACTACATATAGCTTACTCGCTCGCACTCACACAGCGACGCGCGTAAAGCGTAAAGCGGCGAGACGCAACGTCGAAGTCGACGTCAACTCCAAGCAGCGCGCCGGCTGCTGCTCGTACATTTGTATTGAAAACGTTGACTTGAATAACTCCTGTGTTATTTGTCCGATCGGATTGTAATTTGGAGAATACATTTATATGGTATTAAGCATTATACATACCACAGCAGAACTTTATAAGTTTAATACTTTGCTTAATAATCGTAAATTACCGATTAGCGGGGGCGGTGGGCGTGGCATCAAACATTTGAAATAAACTTTGTCTGCCTATTATATATAGGAAGTTCCATACCAAATTTGGTGTCTCTAGCTTTTTTAATAGCTGAGATCCGTTGTCTCATACAGACGGACAGACAGACGGACATGGCTCAATCGACTCGGCTAGTGATCCTGAGCAAGAATATATATACTTTATGGGGTCTGCCACGCCTCCTTATGCCTGTTACATACATTGCACAAAGTTAGTATACCCTTTTTTGACCATTTTCAATGGTCGAAGGGTATAATTATAAGATGGTCTTAACAATTTTTAAATATGCTATTAAAAACAATTCAAATATTAATGTACTGAATGAAAATATTCATGATTGAATTAAAAAAAAAAAACAATATATTATAAAAGAATAAATAAAAATAATGAAACAGTTTTGAAACATCATGCAATTATGTTTCTAGAATATAACTTATACTATTTAATTACTTAATTAAAAAAAAAAACAGAAGAAATTATTTATCAACCAAATTAATAAATCAAACTATTAATATTTTTATATTATTTATGTTTTCCTGTCTGCATTAAGAAATGAGAAAAATAAATATAAAAAATATCAATTATTTAAAATAAATTATTCCAAATATCCAAGAAGATCACATAGCTAGCAAACGCTTCGCACAGTTAGGGTATGCAGCAAAAGGCGAGCTCGGGCTCAGTCGTCGCTGGGAAAGGGCGCCAAACATGCGGACGGACGGCACGGACAGGCGGCCACATGCGCTGGCACAGGCAGCGAAAGTGTTGCATAGAGTACATCTGTGTGAGCGAGTGTGTGTGAGTGTGTGTCTGTGTATGTGTGTGTGTGTGTGTGCTATTATTAGCTGCCTTGTGTCCCGCCACATGTGTTGTTGCTAAAGGCATTTGTAATGAGAGGAAAATGCGCATAGTACTCCACTTGAGGCAGTGTATCGGTTCATCATATGGCGAAGTTGAGGTTTGGCGCGCAATGTGCCAGACACACACACACACGCACACACGCACACACACTCGCTCACACAGATGTACTCTATGCACACAGTTGAGTTATGGTTTATTTTTATTTTTATATGCATTTTCATTCTTTTTTTGGTATGCATTTTCCAAAAAAGCAGCAGCAGCATTCCCACACCCTCCCCTGCGCTCTGTCGCTGCCACTGCCTCGACTCTCTCTGCCTCTGCCTCTGCTCAGTCATATAAGACGCACAATATGCCAACAATGTTGGACAGTCTTCGGCAGCAGCTCGACGGGCACACACTACGACCCTCAACGGAATACCAAGCCGGATAAGTCAACATGGGCGTCATATACAAAATACTCAAGCAGCAGCGACAGCAACAGCAGCAGGAGCAGCAGCGGCTGCCTCACTGCATCCACATGGAGCTGAGCACGGCGACCAAATGCAAGGTGCAGGCAGCCATAAAGCAGCGACAGGAGCAGCAGCAACAGCAGCAGCAGCGGGAGGAGCTGCAGCACGAGGAGTCACTCGCGGAGCAGCAGCTGCAGCAACTCTGTCGATTTCTGGCCGAGAATGCGGCACGCAAGAAGGTGAGTTACCGCCTTCCAACCCAATCAAACCCAATGCTAATCTCTGCTTCTGCCCTGCCCATATCCAGCGTCAGCGACTGAAGCTCAAACTGCAGTATCAGCAGATGGAAGCAACGCCACAACACATGGAGCAACCGCTCTGCGAGATGCCCCTGCCACAGCCACAGGCCAACGTAGGATCGACCCATGATATGGATCTGCTTATGGAGCAGCTGAGCAGCAGTTGCACTGATGGCAGTGATGTCTCCAGCACAGCGACAGCCTCACTGGCGGCATCGATAGCACCGCGTGACAGCATCCTGCTCAAGATTCGTCATCAGATCTTCGAGCGAAAGCGACAGCGGCAGCGTCAACTGGGTGAGCTGGTCAAGCAGCGTCTGGTTGTCTGGCGGCCCTGGTGAGCGGGTGGAGCGGACGAAGCTCCGTAAAAGCCACCGGAGCACCACGACTGCAGCTCGGCACAGTGCCTGCTGTATGTATATTCCTTTGCTGTGTGATCGATCGCGCTGCTCTTCCATTTTACCACTCCCCCCACCCTAAAACAAAAAAAACAAACACATAAGCAAACTTATTTTTTTTTTTTACACATATACATTTGTATTTTTTTACTGTTTTTATATCTAGTTTTACAATTAAAAAAAAAAAAAATAAATTTTCTTTTTCTGTATAAACATATTTGAATTTGATATAACAGTGTATAGTGAGCCGGTGTGGGTCAGGTTGAGCCTTGCCTAAAGAAAATGTAAAATATAACAGTATTTATATTAAAAAAAAACAATACTTAAATAGCATATTTAAAAGAAAAAATAACAAGTTAAATTATACGAGGGTCGTTTGATAAGTCCGTGACTTTTTGAATAAAATATATTTTTTTCGTCAAAGAAGCGTTTTATTTCTCAACATAATCTCCTTTTAGCTCTATACATTTAGTCCAGCGTTTTTCCAATTTTTTTATTCCTTCCAAATAATAGGTTTTCTCAAGGCCCTCAAAATAGTCGTTTGTTTCTGGATGACCTCTTCATTTGACCCGAATCTCTACCGCCGAGCCATTTCTTCATGTTTGGAAACAAAAAATAGTCACAGGGGCTAAATCTGGAGAATATGCTGGATGGGGTAGCAGTTCGTAGCCCAATTTATGAAATTTTGCCATGCTGACTACACAGTGTGCACCCGTGCATTGTCCTGATGGAACAGCACTTTTTTTCGCCAAATGCGGTCGTTTCTGCTTCAAATCAATATCGAATCTGTCCAAAAGCTCTGAATAATATTCGCCGGTGATCGTTTTACCCTTTTCAAGGTAATCGATGGAATGATACCTGTGCATCCCAAAAAACTGTGGCCATGACCTTGTTGGCCGACAGACCCACCTTGGCCTTCTTTGGTGCACGTTCACCCGGAGAAACCCACTGTCTTGATTGTTCTTTGGTCTCTGGTGTGGTGTGGTGGATCCATGTTTCGTCTACGGTAACGAAACGGCGCAAAATTCGTTTGGATTGCGGTTGAACATCGCCAAACACTCCTTTGAAATGGTCACACGGTTGCGCTTATGGTCGTGTGTGAGCAATCGCGGCACCCATCGCGCGGAAAGCTTTTCATGTCCAAATATTCATGTAAAATGTGATGTACCCGTTCAGTTGAGATGCCTACAGCCTCAGCTACCTCACGCACTTTCATTCTCCGATCATCCAATATCATTCCATGGATTTTGTCGACGATTTCTGGCATGACGACCTCTTTTGGGCGACCTGAACGTTCGGCATCACTTGTACTGGTACGACCACAACGGAACTCAGTAAACCATTTCTTAACCATTGAAATTGATGGTGCAGAGTCCCCATAATATTTATCAAGTCTTTCCTTGGTTTCGGTGATGGATTTTTTACGCAAAAAATAATGCTTAATTAGCACACGAAATTCACTTTTTTCCATTTTCGTTAAAATTCACGAGATCGTCTGCTTTCAATGCCTATAAAACGCAAACCAAAAAACGCAGCTTTCTCAAAATTTTACAGTCAGCTGTTAATCGATAACTGCTGACAGGAGCAGTGTTGTATTTAGAGCAGGTGCGCGGCAAATACAAAAAGTCACGGACTTATCAAACGACCCTCGTATTTGACCATCCAGAGCAAATTTGTTCAATCTTCAGTTTAGATATCTAGAAAACTTCAATATAAGAAACTAATTTGAAATTATTAATTAGAAATTGAAAATATATAATTCCTTAGAAATATGATTGATCTACAGTTCTCCAGAAGATATCTCAAAAAAAAAAAAGATTTTTAAATTGCTATAAATATAATTTCAAAATTGCCTCAAGAAAAAAATATGTTTACTAAAATAATCCTGAATACATGTTTAATCTCGTTGCTCTTGGATCTTTAATTTCTTAACTTTAACTTCCAGCTGAAAACTCTCGATAAGAAAAATCATTTGAAATGTTAGTTAGAGAGCTTTAAAAAAGAATAAAAAAAATAGAAAAACCATCAAATCGAAATAATTGATTGACAATAAAAATTGAAAAAAATATATTCTATGAGTTTTAAAATAATCTATTGAGTAAGCCCAAACATCTAAAATAATATTTGGTTTTTATTTTGTTTTTTTTTTTTTGTTTTTTTTTTTTTTTTTTTGTTACATTTAGATGGCAAATTGAAGATACATATCAATCTCACATATTTGAAACATTTATGACCAAATATCTATAAATTTTTCAAATATGTGGGATAGTTATGTGAGCTATAGTATGTTCTGAGTTAATATTTTTTTAATATATTAAATTTTGTTTTATGTTTCTGGACAGTGGTATTTATTGTGTTGCGTTCCATTCATGTAATTTAATTCTTTACTTATTCCCGCTGTCTCCCTCTCTCTCTCTCTCTCTCCCTCTTTCTCTCTTTCTATATTTTCAACTTTTTTTGAATAATATTTCTTCTTATTCGGATCTATTCAGCCTCGCTTACGGTGTCTTCCCTTTGGGTTCTCCAACTGCGCTTTGAGCCGCAGCCTGCGTGCTTTCTTTCTCTCTCGCTCACCCTTCCGATTTATCTCTCTCTCTGGCGTATTTATTGTTAGTGTATAGATTGGATTCGAGTCCATCTAGTTATTTATCTCGCTGTGCGTATGCTTGGCTATGAGCTGAGCTCGTCATAAAAGAAAAGAAAAAAAAAAACAAAAAACCAACTTGTCCGTGCTATCGTAATATTCAGTAATACATCTATATAGGAAAAGCAGTAAATGCGTGTATATATATTATATCGTATCGATTGTTTGTATAATTGTTGTTGTATATGTGCCGGTAGTGTTACCGTTCGGGTGGCCAAGTGACTTTATCCCAGTTCTATTTGTGTATATGTTTTATTGTATGTTGTATTGTATGTTGTTGGTTGTACACTGATTTCGTATAGGTTAAGTTTAGTTACGCTCGAGACGTTGCTGTTGCTTCTAGGTTGACACAACAAATACCACATAGATTTCACACAGTTATGTTCTAGGTACGCTGAATTATCTTGAGTTATCTACGAGTGCTGCAAGGCTCCCTAAACAAGCTTAAGTACTCAAAATTCTTCATGATTTAACTAATTAAAATATTCGTAATTTCGAGAGAGAGATTTGGTATCTTCTTAACTTAACGATATATAATATATGGTACACAGGATGCTTTGGTACCAGGACAGTTATCTGTCCCCTAAAAATAGCTTAATAAATGCACTCAATATTACGAACTATACATAAACTTAGCAACTTAGTATTTTTTTCTTTTTTTTATAAAATAAACACAGATTAGAATTAATTTAACAATTTCGTGTTCCCACTTTCGTCTGACGAAAGTTTTCTACTAAATAGTACATATGTGTGCCATAAAGAAATTCGAAATTCAAAATTCAAAATTCGAAATTCAAAATTCATAATTGAGAATCCAGAATCAGAATGATCGGAAAATCACTTGCACGCACTTAGGTTCTACAATCAATAGATACGTATATATAAATATATATATATTGTCTTGTATGCATATACATATATTATATATATATAATTCACTAAATACACCGATTTACATAAATATCGTTTCCATAAATCATTCTCATAAATTTCGCCTCGGTCTTCTTTCAAATATGTCTAAAACTAGATATATTTGATTGCCATTTGAACTATAGATTATAGTCAAATTGCGTGTGTAAATCGTATTGAAGTTGTTTCTTGGTATGTGTGATATAGTATGTCTGTGTGTATGTCTGTATGTGAAGTAGTCGAGGGATCTGAACAGGCATGCATAGGTTTCTTAGTAGCTTCTGACTCGTTACAAGTGACTCTGTGACTCATATGTACGTGTATCCATTAATTACTATCGGATAAATTTCAAACTATTACTATCGTCTAGTGGTTATTTAAATGGTTTCAATTGTGTGAACAAAGTTTACATATATAATAAGTATAATATACTAT
This sequence comes from Zaprionus tsacasi, assembly GCA_018904105.1. Taxonomy (NCBI): domain Eukaryota; kingdom Metazoa; phylum Arthropoda; class Insecta; order Diptera; family Drosophilidae; genus Zaprionus; species Zaprionus tsacasi. The sequence continues at coordinate 580,082 of JAEIFR010000003.1, read as the reverse complement.
ATCTTCGTTTCTGACTAGCTAAGCTCTTGCTTCTGCTCTATCGACTATATAAGATCGCCTAGAAATAGCCCAGCTCTGTTATCTCTCTCTCTCTCTTTCTTTCACCTATCGTTTCCCAGCTGTGAAGCTTTAAGCTCAGTTCCATCTACACTCTCTATACTAACTTTCTATCAATCTTGATCAATCCATCTGTTCCGCAAAGCCGGACAAGCGATCTGTTTGGTTAAATTCATATTTCTTGAAATTGTCGTATCCTGCTTGGGATATAGTATATACGTAGTATGTGTTTTTAATCTCTATTAATCTATCATATTTAACTGCATATCATATTTACGTATTGCATGAACTGGTTATTTAATACTTGTAACATCAAAAAAACATCAATATCTGTACTATAAGTATGTGAATAACGCATTTACTGCTTTATTGGGGTATCTATTGAGTCGGTCGGGATGGAATTGGAATTGAAATTGGAAACCGGAAATAGAGAAGATCTTTGTGTACGTTATCGAGCTCAAGGATTGTAATCGAAAGGGGCTCAGTTGATCGGCCATAGAACTCGATAACATTAGAACAGAAAGATAATGCAAAGAAGATGAAGACGGAGTTTCATCCCTGAAAGTCAAAGGAGTCAAGGAAGAGTTTAGTTTAGGGGGAGCAGGAGGATTGTGTACGTTCAGAAGCATCATGCTGTGTGTGTGTGTATGCGTGTTATCGATATCTTTTGATATTTAAACGTGTTTTTGGGATATTCAAGAGTAACCATGCTGCCTTTTCAGAAGTCGAGGACGATGAGAAATGGATGCGAGGATGGAAGGGGTTGGAAGTAAGGGCCGGGGCGGGGCGGGGGGCGCAGCTTAGATAAGCTTGCTTAGGGGCGTTGGGGTAACGGGGTAGGAAAACCGGGACTATATGCTGCTGGATCGTCCAATGCCGGATGTGGTGGTGATGTGATGATTACGTATGGTCACCTTATCGAATCGCACCATTGGGACGCCGTTCATGGTCTGTGTGGTCTGTGTGAATGGGCGGGCAAATTGGATGATGATTACATACAGCAGCCGTAGCCGTTGCTGGCGGACTGACACTCACCTCGTCCACCTGATGGCAAAGCTTGCCCTTCAACCAGGGCCAGTTGATGGTGCGGACCAATGTGTTGCGGAAGTCCTCACTGAACAGGCAGTAGATATAGAACGTAATCGAGTAGTTAATCAGCTCCAAGAGGTTTGCCAATGCCCGAAAAACCTGAAACGGAAAGCTGGGCAGCACCTCGGAGGCGATAGTCATATGGAGAATGGCCATGGGCGAGACGCAGAGCAGAAAGAGTATCGATGTCGAACCGAGCAGCAGAAAGAGGCGTCGCTCCTCGGCAAACTTCCTCGGATCATCGTCCTTCACATAGCTGGCTCGGGTCAAGACCATCTGGCGACGACGCTCGCAGGTGCGACGATAGACAAGCATGATGCGCAAGTTGAGTCCGGCAATGAGTACGGTCGGTATGAGCTTGAAGATCACCTCCAACATGACCTTATACACCGAGTAGAAGATCGATTGCTGATAGATGGTGTTGTCGCGACGCAAATAGACGTAGGCATTGTTCGGGGTCAACATGCACTTGATCAGCTCACCCCTAAAGATGCTGGGCAAGTAGATGATGAAGGTGGCGAAACAGGTGAGGAACACAACCATCCTGTAAGGGCCGCCACAGTAAGCCACAATCACAATCTTTAGGAGATCATACTCACCCTGGTGGCCCCATGACGGGACGAGTACAGCCGGGATGGCATACGGAAACGTAACGCTCGATGGTCAGCACTAATAGCATCATAACGCCGACTCCTGTGTAGGGGAAAGCAGGTTAGCAAGACCATACAGAAGGTGTTTTCTCGGGGAATTGAACTTCGAATTCGATTTTTAGTGTATTTCGATGATTTACAATATGATATGATATATTATATAAGTCTTAATTAGATTTAATATCTTAATGTATCACTTAGGCTGTCTATCGATTGATTTTGAGCAAACATATCGAAAAATGAGACAATGTGGCAACACTGGTGGCAAGTAAGATTAGAATTCCTGCCCTGAGTATGTTACGAGTCTAGTTAAGTAGTTATAGCAATCGAACATTGAAAATGGTCTCAAACAAACAGAAATACAGACGGACAGACAGACGGACGTGGCCCAATCGACTAGTGATCCTGAGCAAGAATCTATATACTTTATGGGTCTACCATGCCTCTTTATACTTTTTACAAACATTTCCACAAAGTAAAATTAAATTCTTGTTTGATATTAATTTGAAACTTTGAAAAAACAATTTAAGACTTAATAATTTCTGTATGTTTGAACATCTAGATCTCAGAGAACTGAGGAGCTGGGACTTTCAAATTTACTGACCTTATGTCAAATGATATGCAAGTTAATATTATTATTTTTTAATTTGTCAGCTTGTGTAAATCGAGAAACAAATGAATTTTCAGAGCATTTCTAAAGCGAGAACCTTAATTTTTGTTGTGATTAATATTTATCAATAGGCAATTGTCCTCTAAAAACTTAATTGCGATAAGCATTAATTTACAGGGATTCCCCTTTATTACACTTTAGCGAATATTGCATGATATAATAATGTTATATAATGTTTAGAAAATATCTTAGCTTATATAATATTTGTAAAGAGATTATCCAGTTAAGTACTGTAACTTACCCAAGCATCCATTTCCGAGAAAGAGCTCCAAGTGAGCCGTATAGAAGGCCGGTCCGAACTCCTCCCACTGTCCGCGATCCTTGTGGACGAGCATGCGTATCCCAAATGGGATGGCAAAGACAATGGCAAGCAGTGCGGCCGTCGAGTAGGCTACGCGAATATAACGGGAAATGTGTAAAAATGTGTCCATATTAAAGCAGTTTTATGGCTGAGTTTATGGCATAATTATGGCGTCGCTTCCGTCGCTGCCCTCGGTTAACACAACAGGAAGCTGAAACTAAGCTGAGCGAAACAGAGAAACCCAAACAGAAAGAGAAACAGAAACAGAAACAGAAACCCAAACTGAAACCGAAAGCAAAGCTGAAAGTGGAACTTGGTGGGCGGTGGGTTGGGGGGTGTGGTCCACTCATATGAGAATGAATGGTACCACAGTTCCTGTTCCCTTTTTTGGGGGAAAAACATTTGTTGCTTTTGTTGTCATGAGTTATTTGTGCGTATATTTTGCGAATGTGAATGCGAATAAGTGCGAGTGCGAGTGTGCGTGTGCTGTGCGTGTTGTTTATTGATTTATGACTTGTTTATAGCTCCATAATTACATTATTACTTATATGCCTGCCTCGTCTATGCCTGCCCCCTCCTATTTTTCTCTTCCTTCCTCCTGAATCGTTCCTAATGCCCGATATATGACTTCCTGTGCCTATGCGTGTGTAGTATGTTTGGATGATGTATATGCTTGTTCATTTAATTGGGAACATGACACAACGATATAAATGTCACAGTCCTCCCCCACCCTGAAGTGTCTATCAACACGATGAAGCACATGATATAAGAAATCTGTTATGTTATCTTGTCTTACTCAGTGTCAACAGAGAGTCGCACTCAGCAGATGAAGTGCTACTTAAGATCGATTTCAGGGGGGAATATTATATCATATGGCTAACTAACCTATTGTATATCGCTTTGACATAATTGTAAAGTCAACTACGCCGCCCCAACAATTAAAGCCAACATCATTTCCCACACTCTTTCTCTCTCTCTCTCTCTCCGCCTCTCTCTCTCTTCGGCGTAGTCCTTTCTTTATGTCTACCTAATTAAATTATCTCTTAATAAAGCCATAAATAAGAAAAGATTTTCAAGATAAGAGAGAGAGAGAGAAATCCTACAAAAGTATGCGAACCTTTTTGCCAGGAATAAAAAACGAGGCAGGGAAACCTCGCAGGAAGCAGTTCTGAGTTCAAGGAACTAAAAAAAGAGAAAAAGGTTGAAAGAGGCTGAATGAGATTGAGTTCAAGGAACTTAAGGAAGGAATTTGATTTTCAGTCCTGATTTATATTGAAGATTATCGAGAAAATGTACATAAATTGTGCACAGATGGCAAATCTTTACTATCAAGCTGAGACAACTCGAAGAACTGTAGGTGAAACTTGTTCCAAGGAAGAAGGGGGAGATCTGCAATGAAGCTGTGACTTTACTCAGGCTTAATATACACTCGACAAATGTGGGAAGTTGGTAGGACAGAGTGAGAGCAGGGTGGATTTGGGGGGGGGGGTAACTATTCCCCAGTTAGCCATAAAATATGCCTCCCCACACTGGAGGCTCTCTGGGTGCGAATGCTGCATAACTTTTGGCCAAGAACAAACTGACACCAGGCTGTCCCACAGCCAGGGCACATGCTACACTCACTCACGCACACACACAATCATTCACACACTCACTCACTCACACACTCATTGCTACATTCGCAAAAGTATTCGAATAGGCGAATGACCGCCAAATGGCAACGAGGCGCGTCGTAAAAAAGGCTGCTGCTGTTGGCAGCAAAATATTTTTGTTATTTTAATAAAATGAATGCTCTGATTTCGGTCATTATAAGGCAGACCCGAGAGAGAGAGAGAGATGGAGTGGGTTTAGTCCCAACAGGAAGTCAGTCAAGTTGGTCGCATTCTATTGACTCCGCCTAGAGAGATGTGAGTGCGGTGATATTTCAAGCTCTGCCAGGGTTCCTCATTTTGCATGCAGGCAGGCAGACAGGCTGGACTTGCCTATTACCATTTTCCAGTTAGCCAGTTTGCCAGTTGGCCAGTTAACCAGATAGCCAGTTAGGGATATCAGCTGGCATTTCTCAGCTGCCTTTAGGCCAACTGGCAACTGGCAAGTGGTAACTGTCAGCTGGTTGGAGGACAAATAGCGCAGACAGAGAACAATCAATTATGCTGCCTTGCTGCGTAATATGTTTGCGGCATTTTACATTTTATAAGCCTGGCCCACAGCTGTCTCCAGTTTCGCTTCATCCTCTCAAGCGTACACATCGACTCGGAGACTGTTGATGAATTGCCAAAAGAAATGTGTCCAAATTGCTGCTGCTACGCGTTGACAACATTCTGCGCATTAATCAATTAAAAGGGAATACGAGTGTCTAATATAACTTCTAGGGGATCTAGTTGGGGGTCCAACTTAGTTAGTTAGTCTTGTCAAATATATCAACCTCTCTCTCTCTCCCACTCTGTCTGCCTGTTTATTTTGTTGACTCTGGGCACGAAAAAGCTTAGCGGCTTTACATAAATTTCGCTGTGGCGGCCATAATCAAATAAGATGCCAAAAAGGCTGCCCAAACACACACACGCGTGTGTGTATAAGTCGCCCCCTATTCCCATGAGGGGCACCTTGAGCCTTGGGATTCTCTCTTTTTCAAGCAGTGCGACTGAGAGTAGGAATTAAAATATATATACGGTTTCTTTTACATCATATCTGGCATTATTTATGGGCAATTTTTGAATTTCGAATTAAATTACAAGCTCAATTCAATTCACAAATCATTCACAATTCATTCGAGCAGCAATGAGTTGTCAGTTGAGTGTAAATACAAAGGAAAATTCGAAATGGAAAATATTCGTTATGAAAATGCAATTTTTGTTGCCTTTTTTTGGCCACACTGCGTATGTGTAATATCTGACTCGAAGTTGTTCAAATAAATGTTGCCTACTTTTTGTTGCTTGCTCTTTCCCTCTCTCGGTCTCTTTGTCTCTCTCTCTGTGTGTGGGTGTGTGCGTGTGTGTGTGTGAGTTGGCAATATTCATTTTTGTGTAAATGATGCGGAAATCAAACTGCAATATAGTTGGCAATTCTTTATGGTTGAGCTCATCTGTGACAGTGCAAATATTAATATGAAGTAATAAATACATGCATGTATGATGTAATATTCGAATTCTAAATAAATAAAGTAGCATGCGAATCGAATATTTTTCTCATTTTGCAAATATTACAAATTTACGCATGATATACTATTTTTTTATGTCGCCCTCTGGGCAGTCAAAAGGACTGCTAATTAAAGCCCTTTTTCTTTCTCTTTCTCTTTTTCTTTCTCGCTTTGCTTTAATCAATTGAAATACATGAGGCAATTATTGAAGATTTTAATGGGAAAATGGGAAATGGGAAAAAAGGTCTGGCCACTTACCTCGCATATAGATGTAGGCGGTGCCTCGCATATTGCGACGGGTGAGCACAATTAGATTGAGCACATTCCCAATGATGCCCAAAGCACAGATGATGGGTAGCATCAACCCGTAGCAGTATTCCCGCAGCGATTCAGTGCGCGGATCCTCCACATCACGCTGCCGAGGGGAGAAGAGAATGTGGAAGAACGATTGGAAAATGTGAAAGGATGCCAAAAGAGCGTAGAGCGAAACCAATAAAAAGTAATAATAATAGTAAACAAAAATGGCACAGCTCATAAATCATGCTGTGCACGCGCTCTCTCGCTCACACACACAAATACTCTCTCTCTCTCCTTCTCTCTTTCATTCGCCTGTGCAGCTGCTATTGTTGCTCAGTCGGATGGGCTGCTACAGATAAAAATTCAATAGTCAACTTGACACTTTTATTTGTGACTTGTTATGCGCCCCCTCTCTCCCTCTCTCTCACTCTCTCTCACTCTCTCTCTCGCTGTGCCCATCGCCTTTTGACTATCTAAATAGCTATCTCGCTCTTGCCCGAGTGGGCTGCCATACATATAGTCGCATTGTAAATATGTTTTGCATGCTTTTAAGTATGTTTGCTTTTGTTTTTTGTGCTGCTTTTGGAACTGAGATAGACAGACAGCTCCAGTTAGCTTGAGTTCGCCTTTTTGCAGCAGCAGCAGCAGCAGCAGCGGGAGCGGCAGCCTTGGGCGAAAGTTGCGCACAAAGCAGCTTTTGCACGGCAGCACAGCGACCGCAACAGAGAGTGTGGGAAAGAGAGGGAGAGTGAGAACAAACGCGTGTGTGTGAGCAAACTTTTTGCACGTGCTGTGCCACGAAATGAGTTATTTCATTTTTGCCTTGAATGCGACTTACGGCCTGTCCCACATACATATAGCACATACACTCGCTCCTGCTGTTTTAATAAGCTGTGTGAACAAAAACACATTACGAGTGCGACGCGACGCTGAAAAGTAGGCAACGCACTCACACACACACACACGCACACCTACTCAATGCTCCTTAAACACACACAGCATGCAGCATTCAGCATTTGCTTTATGTCCAAACCGATTGTGTTTGCAGTTGCTCAAGCCAATGAGTATGATTTAATATAAATTCCAAAATGGAGTTTGCTCCGACAAAGGGCAATACATTGCATGCAACCCTTATATAAATATATATATTCACATATAGCAAGCGATTGTCAATCACTACAGCATACTTTCGCGCGGACAACGAAATTCGAGAGGCTGAGCGCGCAGTTAAAAAAATCATAGCATACTTTCGCGCGGACAATGGAAAGTGCCAAAGGCAGCGCGAAGCGAACGAGCAATAATAAAAAAAGTGTTGCAGACTTTCGCGCTGGCAGGCAAATTAAATGGCAAGGTTTAATTTACCTTAGTCCGAGAGAGTAAGCATGTTTTTCTTCTTATTTTATTTTTTTTATATATTTGTATACTATTATTTATGAGACTGAGGCGACATAGAAATCGGCTTGCAAACGCACTGAGCAGATCTCGCCCACTTAGGAGACTTAACAGACGACAACCAAGGGACCTCAAGGGGCTGACAGATCAATTTGTTATTTTAATCTGAGATTTTTTAAATTGTTTTTTTTTCTATGTTTTTTAATTGTTAATCTTAATTTTGATACTGCTAACTTTAGTTAGCCGGGCTGAATTATTAGCTGCAAAGGATTTCCCCGTATGCCTTAATAAATATTAATAAAAAATAACACGCTTATTATTAATAAAAAAAATATAAAAACAAAATTAACCTCAGTGCGCGGAAATATGCTACACATGTTTTTCTTTTTATTTATTTTTTATATTTTTTTATACTATTATTTGTTATTATATTTACCAGGAATCTTTCAGTTCCTTCTGAACTCAACCCATTGTGCAGTTTTAGAATTATATTCTTGATAATGTGCCTTAATAATAGTACATGCAAATGTACAAACCACAAGATTGTTCATTTTCATTTCATTTTTTATATGTAATAATTTAAATATTTACATATGTAACCATACGTGGAAATCCGACAACCCCTTTCTGTTCTTGGCATCTATTAAGTTGAATTAATCTCAGCGCGCGAAAGTATGCTACACATGTTTTTTTTATATTTTTATTTTTTTTTTCATTTGTTGAGCATTATTTTTTTTTTACCTGAACCACCGGAAACGGAGTCAACGATGCGCCTAAACGCAGACAATAATATTTTTTGCTTGGCGCTTAGCTTGATTTGATTTTATTATTATGCTAATCTAACGAGGCCGCAGCAGGCAGAAAAACAGACGGAAAAACAGACGGAAAACAGACGGAAAAACAAACGAATAAATAAGAGAGAAGAGAAACCCAAAAAAGAGTGTGTGATTAAGCTGGTTGCTTTTTCCACTTACCGCATACAAGTCATCGCGCAGTTCTCGGGGATAGACGCTCGTCCCATTCGACAGCAGGTCATTCCCATTGCTCAGATTTGCCCCCCAGATGAATGAGCAGTAGGCAGGATCCTCCTCGGTGTGGTACAGGCGAGTTATCATTGTCGATGGGGTTGGTTGTCCCTGCTAGATGCCGCTCCTTGCCGCTCACTTTCTCTGTTTCTGTTCCTGTCTCTGTTTCTGTTTCTGCTTTCGCTGTGGATCCACGTGCAGCTTCAAGTTTAATTTGCGTAAGTAAAGCGCGAGCGAGCGAGCGGGGAGGGCGGAGAGCGGCGGAAAGAAATTGCGTGTAAAAATAGCTAGCGAGACAAGCTCATGAATGAATGCGAGCGATGTGAGCGGGCGATGCGAGCGGGCGATGCGATGCGATGCGATGCGATGCCAGGCCGAAGTCGTGTTATTTAAATAGCAAGACGACGCCAGAGCCAAAGCCGACGAGCAGGACGACCATGATGATGTTGATGACAACGACGCAGGAGTTGGAAGGACGAAGACTCGACTACAACGAGGAGGGGAAGAGGGAGGGCTCGTGCCTCAAAGAAGCAATGAGAGAATTTAAATGGAATGGCATGAAGAAGGCATTACACAGCGCACGCTGCAAAACGGAGACGAGATTGTCGCGCCAAAGCGGAAACGGAAGTGTTCACTTTGCAACAAAAACAATGCGCCAACAGGCAGCCAGGCTAGCTGGAGAGGAAGCGAAGAGTGGGAGGAGCGGGGTAGGCCGCCTCCCTGCACTCCCGGAGCGGGCATGTGCTCAACACTCCGGGGCAAAACAATTGCCACACTGATTGCCAATGGGCAGAAACAAATCAACAACGAAAATCAAAGAGCACATGGTACAAGGGGTCCAAGGGGTCCAAGGGGTCCAAGGGGTCCAAGGCATGAAAGTGGGGGGTGAAGGGAGAGAGGCGCGTGGGGACGCGCAAAACTGAAATGCTGGAAATAATTGCGTGCTGTAAAATATTATGTGTCGCTCCGAATTCATTTGAGGACACAATTCGCACACAATTCGCTTGTAAACCTGCGCTGGCCAGAGAGCGTGAGAGAGAGAGAGAGAGAAGGCGATAAGCTAAACAAGGAACCCCAAGCGACTTCAAGCGATCAATCGATCAATCAGAGTGTGTATGTATTTCTTGGTTCCCATGATTATTTTTGTAGCATTGTGAAACGTTTGAAACCGCTCGGGGGCGGCCTCACATTGGAAATCGATTTACGTGCTTTCGAATCTCCAGCATTTCCGGCACTACAAGAAACGAGACAGTGTGTGCAACAGTGTTGGAAAGTGTTGGCTTTTTAGTATTGTTCCCGCTGCTGCTGCTGATCACATCGATATAAGAATTTGCATGCGCGCGCTTTGCTTGAATGATGTGAGATGGAAATGCAATTTAGAAGCGCTTTTTGGTTTATTTTTTATCTACTTCACATGTCCCTGGGATGGGGGGAGGGATGCACCGCTAACCTGTTGTCGTTGGAGTCCACGCTTTTGGCTGGCGGATGGGCTAGGTCCTGGTCACAGTTCACAGTGCACAGTTCACAGTTGAGAATTTTTGGCAAACGATCGGCGTCCGCTCGGTTCTACTTGTTGTTGTTGTTGTTAGTCAGTTCCTTTGCTCCTTTGCCGTAGCTGCTGCTGCCACGTGTTGCACGTGCAGGTGGAAGGGAGAGTGGGAGAGAGGGAGACAGGGAGAAAGAGAGAGAAAGTGTGTTAGTATAGCCCACAGCTTGGCTTGACGCACTCACATATTTTATTTGGTTTTTATTATGCGACAGAGTGCCTGCTCTGCCCCCTACTCCGCGGAGATGGCGGCCCTGGCAACAGGTGTGCTTTACTGCCAGCCCAATATGGCCTAACCGGGACTAGGTAGCGCACCCAGAGAGCACCCAGAGAGCACTCAGAGAGCACCCAAGGCACCAGCGCTAAGCGCTAAAATCAACGTTGACAGGCGACAGAAATTCGTATAAAATATTTGATAAATTGCCCCAACAGCCGCTGCTGACACGACGCAGCAAGGCGTAACAGGAGGGGGGAGTATGACAGGGGAGTATTCTATAAGGGGGGATATAACAGGGAAGAGGCCTTGCCTTTAAAGCCTGCGCGCAGCGTATATGAAATATGCGCTAGATCAAGTTTAATATTGATGGCGAGAGAGATTGAGAGAGAGAGCGAGTGTAATGTGCGTGTTAGCGTGTGCTTACATGACCACATAATACCCTATAAACTAAGGAGGGGGGAGGGGTGGTCAGCTGACTGCAGATAGTAGGGAAATCAATCTGTTTGCCAAGCACTTAGTATTCCCATACGTTTAACTAAATTGCGTGAGAGTTGGCAAGCGCTCTCTCTCACTCTCACTCTCTTTTCTACTCACTCTTTTTTTTCCCCTTTCTCTCCTGCTTTCTTGGCTTCTCTGCTTTTCCGCTCACTCTCCTGCCATCCTGCTCTGTCATTGCCTGCAAGTGGACAACAATTACGCTGTGCGCGCAAAAGTATGCAATACTTTTTGCAACATTTGCATAGCGCATCACGCATACGCCCTGTGGCTGCCCCGCTTGCCTCCCCCCCCCACACACACACACGTTGTTGTATTGTGCAAATCTCCCCCTCCCCCGCTGCTGCTAGTGCTGCTGTTCAGGGAGATTGGATGACACAGAGAACATGACACGAACTTAATTTCCCCAAGGCAAACATAAAAGCAACTCACACACACACACACACACGCACACACACCTGACTGCACTTAGTGAGTGAGTGAGTGAGAGAGTGAATGAGTGGAAGATTGACTGCCTGACTGAGTGAATGACTTACAGACAGAGCGCCGGACTAGCTGAGTGACTGCCTGCCTGCCTAACTACCTGACTGATTGACTGATTGACTGATTGACTGATTGACTGACTAACTGACTGCCTGACTGGGTGCACAAATCGCGACATCAAAGCACGCGAGCAGGCGCGAAGAATGGCGCATAATTTATGCCTGCGATTATCATAATAATTCGCGAGCGACGACACTTGACACACACGAGTGAGCAGGACAGACCCAGCAATAGCACAGAGGGGGAGACAGAGAGGGAGACAGAGAGGGAGACAGAGAGAGAGTGAGAGAGGGCGAGTTAACTGTTGCTGGTCAGGTGGTTGACGCTTGTTAGTTTTGCTTTTGTTTGCTCAGCACTTACAATTATTGCGGTTTAGTTTTTTTTGTCGAGGAAAAGGGGAGGGGTGTGCGGGAAAAACTTTTCATTTGGTAAATAAATAAACTGCTGTAAAAAGAGCACAGTATAGGTACACACACACACAGATGTAAGTGTGTAAGCCCTACACACAGGCAAGCCCAAAGCCTTAGCCAGCTCTATAGCCTGTTCCCTGCCTGTGCTCGGCTTGTCATGGTGCTACTGTGGTCTATCTACAACTGTGCAGCATACCCTAGAGAGTTCTACAGGGTATGTGCTAGTCGTGTGCCTAGCCTGCTCACGCTTTGAGGCTTGCAAATTGTTTGGTTATCGTTTGTTTTAGAATTTGCCTGCCTGGCTGGCTGTTTTTTTTTCTGGCTGGTTTGTCACTTGGTACACACACACGCACACACATGCAGCACAATAGGCGGCAATGACTTTGCTGTTAATCTGGCCCCGACACCAATACACACACACACACACACACACCCGCGCGCATACAGTGGAAATCTAAACAAACGCTTAATGGACCCTTAGCCATAGCTGTTTCGCTTCATTTCGCCCACTCTATCTCTATCTCTCTCTCTCTCTCTCTCTCTCTCTCTCTCTCTGCCTGTCTCTGTCTGCTCTGCTGTGTGCTGGCATGATTAATGCCTTTGTTTATATTTGCTGGACTCTTTTTTCGCTGCTGCTTCCTGTTTGCTAGGCCTGCCAACCTGCCTCCCTGCCACGCCCCGCCCCGCCCCGCCCCGCCCTGCCAGGCCTGCCAACTGAATGATATGTTTAACAAAAAAGTTTAACGCAAATTAAGTCAAACTGGCAGCGCTTAACGATGTGCGACATAGATGAATATCTGTGTGTGAGTGTGTGTGTGTGTATTGGTGTGCCCACTGTCAGTCCCACTGTGCGTGCAGACAACCCACTGTGCAGTGGGCACACTGTCACCAAAAACTGTTCGGACACGCTCTTTAATTTACAGACACAAAATGAGCTCGTTCAAGCGAAGGACACGAGGGACAGGCGGAAGCGAACATGAACAGGAGAGAATGAGAGAGAGGGAGAAGGAGAGAGAGGGAGAGCAACATTGCCAGACAAATTAAGTTTGCAAGAAATCCAAAGGAAATCAACTCAAATCAGCAAATAAAAAAATAAATAAAAGTAAAAGGAAAAACAGGAAAAATAAACCCAACGAACTTTGACTTTAGGCCCGAAATGTTTTTGTGCCTGCTGTAATTACAGTGCTCAATAAAAGTATGCGCATATTTTCGCTTTAATTAACAAAATTGCATTGAGATTGCAGCGCAGCAAAAAAAAAAAAAATACTTGAAAATATTTTTGAAGCAATCAACGAGTGTGCAAAAATTGATAAATTGAATTGAATTGAAACGAATCGAATCGAATTGGATTGAATTGGATTGGATTGGTGTGGGCGCAGCAAGTGTGTGTTTTATTTACCTCGCATTCGCATTCATTCTCTGAAAAGAATTGGCATATTTGGCCAGCTAGAAAAAACCTTGGCCAGGCCAAAACCAATTTGCACACAGGTAGGCAGATAGCGAGTATCGAGTATCGAGTATCGAGCATCGATACTCGGAGTCGGCTGTAAGCTCGAGTCGAGCGCGCTTGTTTACATATTTCTCTGAAGTTCTGTTTTTTTTTTTTTTCGGGCCCAAAGCCAACGTATATGTCAAACACAACAGCTTTTGTCTGTCCATCAGGTTTTTGGCCATGCGTGGGTGAGAGGGAGAGGGCGAGAGGCCCATGTGAGCCCGCTTGTCTGGCCATTAAGTTTTTAATTTCAGCTCGGGCTTTATGAGCACGTTGCTCGGGCTCGCAGGGTCGTATTGTTGACTGCCGCCTTTTGGTGGCCTTGGCAAATAAACAACAACAACAACAACTTGAACTAAACAAAATATATATATATATATATATATTTTTTCGCGCTGCTCGTTGTTTGCTTTTAATTACGCAATCGTTTAATTTAATTTTCTAAGGCGTGGCCAAACCAATTAAGCTTTTAATTAAAAAAATCTCCCTCATTCCTGCGATAAGCTAATGCCAAAAATATACTCTATATACCCTGGTAGATCGTGTCTGCTAGCAGAAGGGCATACTAGACTCTGCGATCACTGAAAGTGTTTAGAAGTGCAAATCCTTTTTATTTCTGCTCAGTATCTCAGGCAGAGTCTCTTGAACCATTTCTGTCTGTACGAACACGCAGATCTAAGCTATTAGACCAGCTAGAAATACCAAAGTTGGCATGAAGCTGTCTCTATATCATACACACAGCGTGGGATTTGAAATTGAAATATATTCCCCTTGGGAATAGTATTATAGAGTCAGAAGCGATCTGCAGCTTTTATTTCAATATCGCGATCTTCGCAATTTCATGGATCGATCTTGCTATACATAATAAATTTCCTAAATAAAAAAAAAAAATAATAATAATATCAATAATAATATATATTGAATAACTTCTGTTTATGCAGCGATCGCTCTCATATTACTCTCGATCACTTGGCGATCATAACTATTGCACACAGACCAAATGCAATACTTTCACCTGCAAATTATTTCGATTTTCAGAGGCATAAAGTGGGCGTGGCTAAATTCTACTACAAGCAGGATCTACAGCAACTGCCTAAACATACTCTCCACAAATTTGCCTGCTCTAGCTTTGCTAGTCTCAGAGATATTGATGCTCACACAGACATGACTCAGAGTTGCCTCCTCCCAACTGCCAATTTCAGGCACACAGAGTTCACAAAGTTCCACAAAAGGAATATGAGATGAAAACTTTGCTGGACGAAGCTGAGAAAACTGCTGAGCACTTGTTTTCTGATAATGGGTGACTTTTTAATCGAAGGCTTATCACGGAAAGTCATCACGAAAGTCGTGTCGTTCGGGGTCAGACAGGCAGACAGACAGACACGTCGTGACACGGCGTGACACGTGCTCGCAGTTCGATTAATTTTCAATTTAAATTTACATTTGTATGCACAGCAGCAGTATCTGAGAGAGAGAGAGAGAGAGAGGGGGGGAAGGTCAGAGACATAAATTGGGGCTGACCCGTTGACGCCAAAGCTGACACTGTAGCTGACTCTGGAGCTGGAGCTGGAGCTGAAGCTGGAGCCGGCTCTGACATTGTCTCTGGGCGCAGTTATCAAAATTGCTTAACGGGCGCCTCGTTTGCTGCGTGACCAACCCCAGCGAACTCGCGATAAGCAAAGTTGAAAGTGTCCCCTGAGTCGCTACGCATTGTTTTTTTTTTTTTTTTTCTGTTTTTTTATACCCTTCGACCATTGAAAATGGTCAAAAAAGGGTATACTAACTTTGTGCAATGTATGTAACAGGCATAAGGAGGCGTGGCAGACCCCACAAAGTATATATATTCTTGCTCAGGATCACTAGCCGAGTCGATTGAGACATGTCCGTCTGTCTGTCCGTCTGTCCGTCTGTCCGTCTGTCCGTCTGTCCGTCTGTCCGTCTGTATGAGGGAACGGATCTCAGCTATTAAAAAAGCTAGAGACACCAAATTTGGAATGGAAGTTCCTATATATAAGAGGCAGGTGAAGTTTATGTTAAATGTTCGATGCCACGCCCACCGCCCCCGCAAATCGGTAATTTACGATTATTAAGCAAAGTATTAAACTTAGAAAGTTCTGCTTTGGTATGTATAATGCTAAATGCCATATGAACATATCCCCCAAATTACAATCCGATCGGACTAATAACACAGAAGTTATTCAAGTCAACGTTTTCAGTACAAATGTACGAGCAGCAGCCTGCGCGCTGCTTTCAGTAGTTGACGCCGACGGTGACGTCACTCTTAACGTGCGTCGCTGTGTGAGTGTGAGCGAGAAAGCTATATGTAGTAGAAATATTTGTGCAAAATTTCTGTTTGAAATTATGAGTGTGGTTTGTAACGGATTTTAAAAATTGGGAGAAGGGTATCCTACTGTCGGGCGTTCGACTGTAGCCATATCCACTTGTTTTGTTTGGAGTAGTTGCTGGCCCTGCGGACAGGTCAATAAAGTGCAATGCACATTAAGCCAGTCTGCAGACTGTGAATACGAATGCGAATGCGAATGCGACTGCGAGTGTCCTTGGCTGCGTGTGCGTATGTTCACATACATTCATTCATTCATTCATGGGGACCATCCCCACTGAACAAGCTTACGACAATTAGCAGAGCGCAGGGGAGAGATCAGGAGGGAGAGTGAGAGAGAGATACTTCGGGTAATGCAAATGACATTCGTGGCCTGTGGGTGCCCTGAGCGGGATTTGCGTTAAACTCATAACTTGAATGATAATTAATTGAATTGACTGGCATTGAGGCCTCTATCAAAAACGAATAAGGCTTCTCTGAGCCCCACTCTATACCCTATAAAGAAAGGCGAGAGTGGAAGAAGTGGGTGCGCTTTGAATTTTTTATACAGATTTATGTTAATATATTAAATTGTAGTATTTAAAAAAGATATGGTATATTATTATAGTTTATATATATATAGTTTATATAGTTTAGTTTATAGTTTATATATGTATATATATTACTTTAGTTTAATTTAGTAAATTGTAGTATATAAAATAATCATTATAATATTATTCAAATTATAGACATACCTGTTATCTTCTTAAGTGCTGCAAAGATTATTTTAAAAGTTTTGGAAGGCCTGCGGGGTATGCGCTAGTCTCGCTTAGTCTTGTCACCAATTTTAATTACATTTTAAGTAGTCGTTCTATATAGACGCGTTTAATTATAATTGCCTGCTTACAAGCACATTAAGACGTGCCATACTTAGCCCCGCCCTGCCCTACCATACCCGGGCACAAAAGGGTATTTCTGCTGCCTTTCGACGCTGCTATTTTTCATTAGCGAAAACTTTTGAATGGCTTTGAAATGAAAGACAACAAGAAAAAACAAAAAAAAAACTAACGGGCAAAATCGCTGCAACGGTGAAGAAACCATTGAAATAGTTTACAAATTAGTTGAGGGCAAGTTGAGAGCGGGGCGAACTAGAGGCGGAGGGCGGGAAGTTAAGTGCACGGCACAAAAATGAAAGGGTAGAAAGTTCTGTTCTCTTTTCCTTTTATTTTTTGCTTTCTCTCTCGTTTTTTGTTTGATTAATTTAATTAAAATGCAGTTGTCTCGTGTGACAGAAAAGATGCAACTGGCTAAAATAACTATAGCCTACTTTCAAGCGGCGCGATTGGAAAGCGAATTAAGCGTGCGCGCAAAAGTATGCTACATATTTTTTGAGGCTTGATTTGCAGTTGTCTCGCGACAGACAGAGAGAGAAAATAAAATTACTGCAGCATACTTTTGCGCTGCGCTCGAAAAGCGATTTAAACGCGCGCTTGAAAGTATGCTACACATTCGGCGGGAATAATTCCTCTCACTTCGGCTTTAAGTTATCTCACAATTTCTGCGACTTTTTGCAACAAATTTATTGCGCGCACATATGAGAAACTCGATCGGAGAAACTCATTGAGAATGCAAGTAATTTTTGACTTTTATTACACAAAATTGCAGCATCATCTAAGTTCAATTCTCGTAAATGACAATTATTGGCTCTGGCCTTGGCATGATGAAAGTTGCAAGCGGCAAGTTGCAACTTGCCGTCGTGCCATGCGAAAACTTTTGCAACAACTACCAACAGTGGCAAGCTCAGTTTTTGGTCTGAGAGGGGGAGGGGCAGACGGTGGAGTAGATGGAGCGTAGCACAGCCAGACAGAGACAGATTTTACTCGTTCTTCTCACATCGTTAGTCGAGTTGGTTTTATTTATTTGGGGTCGGGCTTGCAACGTGACGGCAGCAGCAGCAGCAGCAGCTGCTCGTGGTTCTGCACCCACACACACCCAGACCCACGCCCACACACACATAACTTGTAATAACCCGCTGACCCCGAGGCACATATACAGGGAGTGTAGAGAGAGGGACGTACTCACCCTGGGCGGAGGCGTACATGCAGATGCACTTAGGAGTCAAGCGGAGCTGGCGCTGGCAACTTGTTTGCCAGCAGCATATGAGCAAAATGCACTCCAAAAGGGAAAACGAAAACGAAAATGAAAACGTAAATGAAAATGTCAACTTACCACACGGCAATGGCGTCTGAATTGGCAGCTCCCTCTTCCTTCTTCTCCTCCTTTTCTCCTCCTTCTGCCAGCTAAAAGAAATGACTAAGAACAACAATTTTTTTTGCTTTCTTTGTTTTCTCGTTGACTTTTTGGCAGTTTCTTTGCTCGCAGCGGTTGCTGTTGTTGCTGTCGATGTTGCTGTTGTGCAAACTGTTGCTGTTGCTGTTGCTGTTGTGGCTGCTGCTGTTGCTGTTGCTGTTGCAGCCTTAAGTCTAGTTGGCAGTGAATATTTCCCTAGTTGGCAGTTATACTTATTACTTGTAGTCGGTGGGACTGGCAGTGTTTGTTAAGTTCAGTTCATTGAGACTGTCTTAGATCATATTCTACTACAGATAATATGCGCTTAAATAGATGACTTAGGGTGCGGGGGCGACGTAGAGGCGATAGATGACACAGCACAGACACAGAAGCACGGCACATAGGAATATATCAATGCGCACAAGATCAGCGCAGACATCGATCCATATATCGGATTGCTGCATGTTTTCGATGTTCATTAAATTATCGATTCTCATGAGGGCAGATATATTAAATAGTAGCGTGATTTCTGCAGGTTTAAGAATATAGTATAAAGAGAGATATATGTGTGAGTGTAAGTGTGTGTGGATATAGTATGTGCATTATTAATATAGAATGATTACCTGAAGATTCGTCGAGTACTGTTGCAGCTCGCTCTCTCTCTCTCTCTCTCTTTCTCTCTCTGCTTTTCTAATGTTCTTTGATCACACTTTCGATACCTTTCACTTTCACTCACTCTCGCTCACCTCGCCTCACCAGTTCAACATGGTTAGCCTGCCGATGATGATGGACTTTATGTTGTAGTAGAAAAAAAAGCAAACAAACAAAAAAAATAACACGAACAACAGTGTAACAGTCATTGTTCAACACTCGCTTTTGCACTTGCAACCTTTTGCAACACTTTCACTGCTTTTCAACACACTCTTCAAACACTTTCACTGCCAATCAAGAGTCAACTGCCTCAGCCTTCGAAGTGAGCGGGAAAAAAAATGCGAAAAAAAAAACAAACAACTGCGTGGCCGCTGCTGGGGCTCAAAGCGTTGCCAGTCAGTCAGTTTGGGAGATGAGAGTGGAGTTTGTATATAGTCTGGAGCTGTTGTGGAAAGCTTGAAGATTGGATGAAACACTTCCTTGTCGCTGGGCTGCTCTGTGGCAACTGGCTGTTAGCTGGCTGTGTGGCGCCTTTTATAGATATCCTGTGGGACATTTTCCTTGCACTGTTATGGGAAATTTCCCTTCTGTTAACGCGCTGTTAGCCGAAGGGCGCGCATTCCCGCTGCCTGCAACCACCAGTAGGTGGTGCTAATGCACCTACTTCTAATGCATCTACTATCTAGGCAAGGCTCCTCCCACCTGACGGAGTCGGTTGCGAATGCAACGTTTCGTTCTGGAAAATTCAAAGGAAAATATATTATGTACATACGCATATGCACACATATGTATAACGGACTGCCTAGTCAATTAGTATATACATATGAAAGGAACACTTTGATTTTAATTAAATACAATGAAAAAATATGTGAAAAAAATACTTGAAAATCGAAATTGAAATTGTTTAAAAAAATATTTCAAATACTAGAACTATCTAATTAACTAAAGACATTGCCAAGATGCCTCAAATACGAAAATAAAATACAACATTTTTATGAATTTTGAACAAAATGAAAAAAAAAATGCTTCAAATATGAAAGGAAAATCCAAAAAATAATAATAATCTATTTCATATATAAATATATACACATGTATATATTTCAATACAAAAATAATATTTGAAGGCCTTCATAAGTTGCCGAACATATATGTACTTGTATAAAATGATAATTTAAATAAAATTAAACGAAATTTAAAATTTAAAAAATATTTCAAATAATAAAAATATATTTAAAAAAAAAAAAGATTTTAGACACAAAATAAAAATACGTAAAAAAATATTTCCAATAATAAATATATTTTATCTGTTGGCATGTACAACAATATTGTTTGAAAATATTCCCAAGAGCCTAGGATATACATACGTATATTAAAATAAAAATAGTATTCTCAAGTTTTCTTAAAGCAAATGATAGGAAAAGCATTCGGAATCACATATATTATTTTTTTTCATATCAAATTCCCATATGCAGTAAAAACTCTTTGTGAAACTGACAAAAATATCATTGATATTAATATAGAGAATTCAATAAGTAATCATGTCTCCAGGCACATTTATGAGTTGAAGTTATTCATGTGAGTCACAAAAAAATCCGCTTATTAATTTTCCGTAACTCCCTCATGCTGTTCCTCTCTTTGTACATATAAAATACATTCCGAGTTTACTTTTGCATTGAAGCGAGAATGGCAAGTCAGTATAAAACCCTTTTGAAATTGTTTTTCAAAATGAAAATATATTTTTAATGAACTTTGCAGTCCGTTGATGAATGCAATGAAAAAATCATCGTGGAAAGTTATTGCAGTACCCCATTCAAATGCAGTTTTCAAATGAACTTTGGCAAAAATGTGGCCAACACACACACAGGCAGAGGCATACATGTGTTTTGTGTGTGTAAGATACTTTGGGACTTAGGAGGCTGCAATAAGTGTGTGTCCTGTCCATGTCCTGTCCTGGCTTTGAGTTGTTGCCACTTGATTGGCAACTGCCATCCCAAAAGCCGCACTAATGAGTTTCCATTTGCCGTTGCATACTTTTCAGCGCACGGGCAAAAACTAATTCAGCAGGGCAACACTGGCAACACTGCGAGTGCTGCCCATTTGCCTATTTGCATGCGATATTGTTACACAGAATCGCAGGTTATTAAATTTATGACAAAGTGCAGTCGGCTCGCTCCCCCTCTCCCTCTCTAACGCTCTCCCTCTCTGTCTCTCTTCTGCTGCAAGCAGCTTAGTCGCCATAGTAGATGCCCCACTGCAAGGACACTGAGACGGGTGTTGCGAGGCATGGAACGGGGTAGGGTGTTGCAGTGCAGGGGGATAAGACAAAAAGGGGGGGGGGGCTTTTTCTTTGCTTGTCTGTGGTCGTTGCCTGCAAGTGAAATGCCTGCTGCTCTCCTCTTCAGCAGTCTCTGTCACAGTCACAGTCACAGTGGCAGTCACAGTCACAGTCACAGTCAGAGTCACAGTTACAGCACGCACAGTGCATATCTTCCATCAGCCAGGGGATTGGGGGTTGGATTGGGCCCCGTTATTGTAAGCCCGCAATGAGCAAACAAGTTTACTCCAAGCAGCCGACGGACAACATCAAAACAAATACCACACGGCTTGGCGATGGCGATGGCAACAGATGCAGATTTAGCTGCCAGATAGAGAGGGAGAGAGACAGAGAGAGAGACTCTGAGAGTGCTGCGTGGCAGAGGCGCAGAGTTGGTAAGCTGCTCTGCTTATCTTCGCTGGTTGCGTAAGCCCGGCCAGAAACATCAACAGCAAATCTTGAGCAGAAGCGAAACACGGCAAGAAACCGAAGGCAAGTCAAGTCGCACCCTCCCTACCCTTCTTTCACTCTGCGGGTTTGCTGACTGCCGAATACCCTTACCGTTAATACCCTGTGCTATGCCGTAGTATGCCTCTTTAATCCTTTGAGTGCAAGCTCAGTGCAAAAGTTGGGCTTTTTTTCAAGTCGGCGCCTAAAAGCATGCAACACTTTTTTGCGCAAACTTTCAGACGAAGAAAGTGAGAGAGAGGGAGCCGCAATACAAGAGTTGCAACACACTTTCCTCAAGCATTATCACAGATTAATAGCCCACACCCAGTACAGCTTCCCCCATACCTTCCCTACCTCCCCCTGCCTGCTACAGATCCAGGCATAACCGAAAAGACGCCGCAGCAGCACTCCAAGTTGCGAGGGGGCGCAGCCTGTAGAGCTCCTCCACCTGCTTAGTTTGCCACACGAAAACTGCTGGGAAAATGCGTAGATTATTTGCCAAGACATGAAGGAGCTTCATTCGTCTGAGAATCGCATAGAGAGGCGCTGCTAATCAATGATATCTTTGCCGCTGCCGCCTCCCCGCCTCTCCCGCCACCGCCTCCCACAGCTCGCGGCAGCTTGGCTTAACTGCACTTTTCTAATGGTTTTGGCATTAAATGAGCCCTGCAGCTGCGCCGCCTCCTCGACACTCTCGACACGCTACGCAACCGTGCTGCTGCCTGCCCCTGCTCCTGCCCCTGCTCCTGCCTCAGCTGATGCTGCTCCTTCTCAAGCTCAGCAAGCTGTGCCTTCGTTAGTGCAGATTGTTGGGTGAACAATTGGCGAGGAGGTAAGAGCAGGGCAGGAGAAGGCAGTGCAGGGCAGGGCAGAGCAGAACAGGGTGGTTATGGTTATGGCATTGCGAGTGGGTAACTGGAACTGGGTCTAAGGCCCACTTAGACACATGCAGCCAAGTGCTGCTGCAGGGTTTGGGTAGAGGGAATGTGCTGCGGTGCGGCTAATGCCGCGTCGAGGCTGAGGCTGAGGCTGCGGCTGAGACAGAGAAGGAGAAGGAGCAAGATGCTCAGATAGAGACAGTGAGAGAGAGAGAGAGAGAGAGAGAGAGAGAGAGACTGGAGCTGACGCTGCTCTGGCTGTGCCTGTGCCTGTGGATGTAGCTTCTACTGAGGCTGGCGACGTCGAGCTCACTTCAGAACTATTTCAATAAGCGTTACGTTATGCACGCGCATTGTCCTTCACCCTGTTTTCTCTCGACTGTCGACCGCGTTCGTTGTCGAATGTCGTTGCATTTTGCTTTCGTCCTTTCGTCCTTTCGTCCTTTTGCCTTTGTCATCTGCCGTCGCCGTCGTCGTCGCCGTTGCCATCGTCGTCGCCGTCGTCGTCCTCGTAGCCATTGTTGTCTGCGTTGCCTACATACAATTTACAGCGTTTTACATTTTGCGATTCTCATTTTGGTTCTGATTCGCTTGCAGCAGCAGCAACGGCAGCAGCAGCAGCAGCAGCAACATCAGCTTCCGTTTCCGGTGTGTGCATTGCGCCGTGTCGCTCTGTTGATTGTCAGCAACCTTTCTGCCTCCTTGGCTGCCATCTTTCACTTGCTACCCTCACTCTCACTTTCTCTTTCCCCCCACTGCAATCACCCCCTTCCTTATCTACCTTCCTCCTATTCTGCTATAACTGTGACATGTTGTCAAGCGGCGGTTGCACTTGCAGGCCTCACCTACTGCTGCAGCCACCATCTGCGTCTCAGTTTCTACCTAGTCTCTCCCCAGTCTCTCCTCAGTCTCTCCCCAGTCTCTCCCCAGTCTCTCCCCAGTCTCTCCCTACTTCCTGCCTAGTCTCTGCCCAGTCTTCTTCTAGTCTTGTACCCAAGTCTCCCTAGTATCTAGCCAGTCTCTCTTTCTAGTATCTTCCTAGTCTCAGTCTCTCACTAGACCTTGATGGGTCTTTCCTAAGTCCTTACTCAGTGTCTCCTAGTCTCTCCTTAGCCTTTTACCCAGGGTCTTCCTAGTCCTTACACAGTTGCTAGCCTCTCTCCAGTCTCTTCCCAGCTCTTCCTAGTGCATGCCTAGTCTCTCTTTATTCCATGCCCAATCTCTCCTTAGTCCTTTCCCAGTCTATTCCTAATCTCTCCCTAGGCTTTTACCCAGGGTCTCACTAGTCTTTAGTCTCTAGCCTCTACGCAGTTGCTCCTTAGTGACTTTCAAGTCTCTCCCTAGTCCTTTCCCAGTCTCTTCCTAGTCCTTACACAGTCTCCTCCGAGTCTCTCCCCAGCCTGTCCCCAGTCTCACCCTACTTCCTGCCTCTCTCAAACCTCTGTCTCTCTCCAGTCTTTGACTAGGTTCTAGCCTCTCCCCAGTCTCTCTCCAGTCTCTTCCCAGTTTCTCCTTAGTCTCTCTCCAGTCTCTTTCTAGTCCTTTCCCAGTCTCTTCCTAAGTCTCTCCCTAGTCCCTCCCCAGTCTTACCCCAGTCTCTCCACACTTTCTGCCAAGTCTCGTCCGGGACACCTTCCGCCAATCAGTCGGTCTCTGTGTCGCCGTCTGCGACGTCTGTTGCGACTTTAACTTTGTCTCTTGGCCATGGCCGACGGGCAAAGACACTGGTTGAAACTGAGGCAGACACTGAGACACTGTGACCGAGTAGGCAGAGGCTGAACAACGCCAACAACGACATCGATATGTCAGGACAAATCAAACAAAAACCCCCTGCGTAGCAACATTTTTTGCGCCTTTTGCCTTTGCCTTTGCCCTTGCCGTGCCTTGCCTACACACTTTCCCCCTCCACTTTCCCCTTCGCCAACGCCTTCGCATCTCCCGTGCCAGACTCAGCCGTTTTCGGTAAGTAGGTCAGTAGCAATATTTTTTATTGCCTGCGGGTTGTACGAGCAGTTCTAGAAATGTGTCTCGCTTGCGTTTACATTTTTAAGATATATCTTATTATAAATCATTTATATTAGTTTTTAAATTATCTTTATTGAGTGAGACATCCGCACAGCAAATCAAAACACCTTAACATCATCGTAGGAGGGGAGTATAATTTACAAAAGGAACTCATAATAAATCATTTTGATAAATATATATTTGATCAAGGCTCAGTCATACTTTAGAACCTTTTGGGTTTTAAAAATTAAATCTTTAATTTGCTCTCTTTTTGTAGCATATTTATTATTAGAATAAATTATAATAAATATCTCGTAGATGGTATATTCGATATCATAAATCCATAGCATTTATTATATTCATGATTAGCAAGTACGGTTGAACTCCATATTGTACTAAACTTAGTGGAACATGATATATAGTATATATTAAACTGCTTATTATTATCGCATACTTTGAATAAATGCAATCGAACTGGTTGAGACTGTTATATCATTTAGTTGGTATAGAAAATGTTGCTATATTTGTGTTTTTTTTCTTATATAGAAATTGCATTCAAACTCAGCCAAATTTAACTCTTAATATATTTGTATTACCTGGCTCAAATTTCATCTAAATCGAACTACTAAAACATGCTATACGAACGATTGGTCGCATTTAGGATTTAGGTATGAAAATCTATATTGTTTTTTGATATGCACTATGAAATATTTCAGCTTAAGCTTTAGTAGAAGTTTAAAGAAAATTTAACAAATGTATTCTATAGCTCAAGCTGTTGAAACACCGGCTATGCCTTAAAAAAAAGTCAGAAATTTGATTGGCATTATGCTAACTTTGTTATATATTCTTTCTATATGTATGTATTTATAATATCAATATACATAAATACAACTAGGATATTATTTTTAGACTTTCTAGCTTGTTTTTTTTCAGTTCCTGGACACTTCTTGATATACTTTTGTAAGACTTTCGAAATACTTTGGAAACCAACCTCGCTTGCTGGTATTGTTGATGTTATTTGCTGTTGTTGTTATCTCGCTCTCTCTCTCTCTCTTTCACTTGGCAGGCACACCCCTCTGTGTGTCTGCTCGTTCTCCTCCTTCCCACTCCCCCTTCCCAGCGTTACCTTCAATTCATACGCCTCATCGCTTGCCGTTTGAGCTGCCTCGACGAGCTTCAAGCTCGCAGCCCACTTCTCAGACATTGCAGACCTTAGCCGAAAAATGGCTTGTCGCAGCATGTTCTACATTTCGAGAGCGACATAGATTAGCTGGCAGTACCCGCAGCACCCAGTTCCCCCCTGTATCACCCCTCTGCATCCCTCTCTGTCTCGCTCTCCCCTTTTGTCACCCGTTTTATGAATCAGCAGGCGAATCAATACCGTGCACAGCAGCATCAGCCTCAGTTCCCCCAGTTGAGTTGAGTCTTGGCCCGGGACAAGAGTTGTTGCTACCACCAGCAAAGTTTACCAGTTTTCTCTCAGTTCTCGAGCGTTATAAGCAACTTGAATGTCTTCTCTCCTCATTGTCAATGCGCTCGGCACAATTTTTCTCTCATTTCCCGCAAAATTGTGCACACACAGTGAAAGGGACAGTGTCTCTGCCTGTGCCTCTGCCTCAGCATGTGCCTCCGGGTGCCAGATGAATATACGGATTATATTGCAATAATTAAGAGACACATAGCAAATGAAACACCTCCCCCTCCTGCACTCGCCCTGTCCCTGTCCCTGCACCACATGTGACTATCTTGACGTGGCAGGTGCATTTTGTGACGAGAATTTTGACTTGATGCATTCGGCACGATAAGAAACTGTGAGCATACACGAAAATTGCTTTTCACAGGCAGCCAGGCAGCAAGGCAGCTTTTCGATTTCACAGTAACCTTCACAAAGTCCCTATCAATGGCATTATCTATGCAATTTTTCTGGTCCATTCAATGCCATTCAATTCGAAATTTAATTAACTCGAGGATTCTCACAACTGGACACAACAAAGGACAGAATGGTATGCTATAGTATGCTATAGTATGCCTCAAGGCCAATTGTCGTATATTTAAGCCAACAATGCATGCTCTGATGCATCCTCGTAATGCCTTATAAACTGCTTACTGCACTGAGCCATCAGTTAGCTGCTGCCTCTCTGCATCTCTAACTTATCGAAAATAATCCCACAGTGCATACATCTATCGTGGAGCAATTTATGCAGCAAATAAGCTTAAATTATACCCTAATTGCCTGATTAGCAAGTCCATTTGCATTGCTTCTGAGCTTGTCAGCTTGTCAGCTTCTTCGACTCTTTTCGCGCACACGGTTTTTAATGACATTGTGCCATATATGCAATTAGCGAGGGATAAAAGATAAGAGGGCACAAAAATAGACTGCACACTTGATGGAGTGCCGAGTGCAGTGATTTGTTAGTGATGCGCTGTAGTTGCATAAATATCGATAAATAAACAGGTGCTTACTCTGAGCAATTTTAGTAGGCATCGTTTTTTTAGGTGTATAACATAGCAGCATATTGATAGTTGATTTCCCTGCTTTAGAGTTCCAAATTTTCTTATTTGGCGTGCGAGATAAATCAAATTATTAATATTATATTGAAGCTTAAATATTTATATATCTCTACTATAAATTTGGTTAGAATCGCACAATTAACTTAGAAGTTATGCGATATATAAGCTCAGTAGATGAATA
Organism: Zaprionus tsacasi; assembly: GCA_018904105.1. Classification (NCBI taxonomy): domain Eukaryota; kingdom Metazoa; phylum Arthropoda; class Insecta; order Diptera; family Drosophilidae; genus Zaprionus; species Zaprionus tsacasi. The sequence continues at coordinate 553,164 of JAEIFR010000003.1, read as the reverse complement.
AGTCAAATCTGCCCTGCAAAGTATGCAACAGAAAATTTATTTTCTTTAAATTTTCTTATGCTGATTAAACTGTTAGTCTGGAACATCTAACTGTAACCTAATTACATAGTTTTCCATAGGTTTCGTGTAGTCTTCCATCTGTGAGATGTTTCCTTCATTTTAGAGTATTGCCTCTTCGGTCATCTGCGCTACAGCTTTGTTTATTGTTAATTTATAAAACAATTTGCCAGATATATTAGAGATCAAATTCTAACAATAGACAATAAACAATCAAACTGCGTTGCGTATGCCAATAAGCGAAAATAATTCGGATTTTCAACCCACACCCGACAGCTTTAGCCACAGCTTCAGGCTTGGGCCTGCATCAGGCGTTTGGGCCAGGCGTTTTGGGCCAAGCTAAGCCGACTAAAAGAAGCAAAGGCCACAAGTGACGGGCGGCAAATAGGATGGGACAATTGGGACGGCCTAGCTGGTTGAAATACAATCGAGAAATGGAAGCCAGGAAAGGCTTAATTATCGGTGCCAGTGCAGGCACAAAGTCATAATTATGCGCATATCCCTTCGTAACGGCTGCCTCGTTCTTTCTCCCTGTCTCACTCTTTTGGGTTACCGTAAGCTACAGTATCTTAGGGCACTAATTGCCACAGTGCAGGTGCTGCTCAGGTTAAGCTGCTGCTGCGCTGCTGCTGCTGCTGAAGTGATTACTCATTATTCAATCTGCTGGCTGAATGCTTTAATTGCGTTTGTCTTTCCAATTCAAAACCAACAAGTAACACGTAACGCAATATACAATAAGCAGGAAGAGGGAAGCACACAGGAAGTCAGTGGAGTGGGGAGTAGGGGGGAGAGGTCAGGGGTTCAGGGAGTCAGCGTTTGGCGTTTAGCGGCCACAGTCAATTGTGCGTGCATTGACCTCAGTTGCGTCGCGGTGCGGTGCGCCGAAAACTATGCTAAGCGCGGTTAACGCTCAAGACGAACGCACATTTGGCACGCAGGTGCCGCCCTCTGCCCTGTGCCCTCTGGCCTCAGCCTGACCCTTGCCCTCACTCACTGGCTTTGCCCTTGCCCTAGGCAGGCGACATGCTAAATCTCAGCAAGCTTCGCTGCTCACTCGACACTCTACATGAGCATGAGTTGACTCACTTTCCTTTCAACATTTCTACTTCATTTTCTCTCCTCTCTCTCCTCTCTCCTCTCTCCTACTCTCTCTCTCTCTCTCTTGCACCTCTGCTGCTGTTCTCGCACATATTTTGCGCCGCACAGCTGCTCCGCAGCCTTTGAGAAATTAATGCGGCCATTGTTTGCGCCATTGCCGCAGAATGATGTCGCACAGTGGGGCAAATAGCACAAGAGTTTAATGGCGGCGTAGTGTTGGGTGCTCTAATTGCCTCAGTTTGGGTTTTTATATGTTTTTGATATGATAGAGACCCTGTTTACTTGGACAGAAATCAATAGAAATTACAACTTTTTACCAGTTTTAATGGGCGTGGCTAATTTCTAACTCAAGCTTAATCCAGATGCAATAATAATAAACATTCTGACCAAATTAAGTTATCCTAACTTTTAAAGTCTCTAAGTTATAGGGGTTCATACAGACAAACAGCTGGAAATGACTATATTCCTCTGCAGTTTCCATTTTCATAAAGCAGTAGATATACTAGAGAGCTCAGAAACGAAAAAGGGCGTTTCACTCGACAGAAATAATTTATTTTCACTGGTTTAGATGGGCGTGGCTAATTTCTGACTCATGTTTAATCCATCTCCAATATTAATAAGTAATATGCCCAAATTTGCTTGCCCTAACTCTGCTAGTCCCTGAGTTATATGTGTTCATACAGATAAATGACTATATCCCTTTTGCATTTAGAAAAATACACTGTAAGATGCCACTCTTAGCTTGCCATACTATACATATTTAGAAATTAAAATTAACATGACTTGCCAAAGAACCATACTTTTCCCTGTAATAATTGACTACGTCTAGTCAATCCTAGACTCTGCCTGCGACTAAGATAACAAAAATGTCACACATCCGCTCCAAATCTTTTGATCCGAGCTCTGCTCTGTGATCGACATAATGAGCGAATGAATGAATGAACGAATCACAGAGAGTCCAGTTCAATCAGCATTACGTATCCGGAACTGTCATCGTTTTATACGCTTCGCCACGGAAAGCGAAGCTGTCAATCTCCATCGCTGTCGCCGTGTGCCATGTACCGTGTGGCTCGTCTTGTTTTCAATTCTTGCTCCACTGTGACATGGACGGTGGGGTGTGGAGTGGCAACTTCATTACCAGCGGACCGGGTGCGTGGGTGCTGCGATTTATTCAATTTAATTTGAAATCGGCGTCAATGGGCTGCTGTGCTGCTGCTGCTGCTGCTGCTGCTGCTGTTTGCTCTGATGAGCCATGCCACGCCCACCAGCCCTTCCTATCAACGGGCAACACGACGACTTTGACTGGGAAAAAGGAAATAGAGTGCGAGCCGAAAAGGCATGTGATTAAAAATTGTTTACAAAGTTCATTGACACGAGCAGGCAGAGGCAGGCTACGCCTCTCCTCCTGGCCTACCCTCCCCCCTTATCCGTCTTCCCACTGTCCTCGGAAGCCATTCAGTTAGTAGCAACAATCAAAGGCAGCCCAGCCCAATTTGCTGCCTGCTTTTTTGCCACTTTGCCTCAATTTTTGCCTCATGTTTTGGCCCACCTTTTCGGGGGGCACCTATCGACGATGTTGGTACGACTTTTTGGGCACAACTGTAATTGATTTTGTCCTGGTAGGGAACGCGTTGTCAATGCAGAGAGAGTGAGAGAGCGTGTGGGAGAGTGGGGGAGAGAGAGGTGTGAAGTGTGAAAAAGCACAGAGGTTTGTCCCACTTTTGAGTGCGCCTGAGCCTTCCCATTAGAATAGCTGTCCATCTAGCTGTTCTGGCCGAGATTTCAGCAGGACTTCGAGACTACTCAGCTGAGAATTCAGGCTCCGATGAAGGACTTAGACCCAGAGAGAGAGGAGAGAGAGGAAACATTCCCACACGCTCGCAATTTGTTGCGCCAGACACGTGCCTGGGGGGAGAGACAGAAAATGTGACCGACCTTGCCTGGCAGTTGGCACTCAGCACCTGCCACCTGCTACCTGATCTCTGGCTAATAACTCATAAGCCAGAAGTAGGCTGGTCAAATGGAAAGAGCCGAACCGAGGGAGTTGGGACCCGAAAAATCCCGCTAAAAGCGCTATTTCTGTTTTAAACTGAGTTTTTTTTTTTTTTTGCAAGCCATAAGCAAAGCTGCTTTTCGTAGCCCATTTAGGATTTTCCCCCACGAAGATAAAAGTTCTCACCTAATGCTATCACCTACCTCCCCCCCCCACACCTCTCTTAATAGACTCCTCCTTCGCCATAGTCTTGGCCATTTTAAGCCTGTTTTAATTCCAAGACGGATTAATACGCAATTTTAATCAGGCGCAAAGTGCTCTGGAATTAATCAAGGATTTATTGATTGTACGGATTATTCATAGGGGAAATTTCCACAAATCACAAGTTGCCGCCCCCTTCACAAAATCCAAGCAAAACGCTTTGGCAAACGTCATTATTCATAAGCCTTTTACTTATATTGCCACTTTTGCCCAGCCCCCCAGAAAGACAAACAGGGCGAAACCCAAGGCATATATATATCGTATATTAATGTATGTGGTTATTGTTGTTGCTGTCTCTGTCTCTGTCTCTGTCTCTGTCTCTGTCTCTGTCTCTGTCTCTGTCTCTGTCTCTGTCTCTGTCTCTGTCTCTGTCTCTGTCTCTGTCACGCTGTCTTTGCTGTCTCTGTTGTCTGTCACGGTGCCTGCATATCACTCATACGCCGCATTGTCCCAGCTGCGTAAGTTGGGTGACTAGCGACGCGTCCATCGACAGTCGAAAATTGAAATTGCGCCTGTCAATGATCTTCATTTTTTATATTTTATGTGTGGAATGGATTGTGGCAGGGATGGGGATGGGCATGAAGAGGGGCTTAGGGAGGCGGGGAGATTATTAATATTTATATATTTTACTGTCAACTGTTCGTTCCCTTTATTCTTTGCTTTTCTCTTTTCTGTTCTTTGAGGCTCCTTTGCTCTGTTATTTTTTCTTTTTAAATTGCTCTAACAGTTTAGTGGGTACTCGCATTTTCTTTACCGTTATGACTGCATAAATATATGGAAATATTACTATAGTAATAAATAAATTTAAATTCGCAAAAATAAAAATGAATATGAAAATTAAATAAGTTTTTGTATAAAAGGCTTAATATTTTTTTTTTTAACTCATATAAAATATTGTTGAAAAATTGTGAATTTATATTATATTAATTATATAAATTATAAATATGTCTTAACTCAGAAAACTTCAAGTTGTTGCCAAGAATTTCACTTATCTTTCGCTTTGATATATGACAGGAGTTACGGTATTTTAAGCAAATTATGAGGAAGCATTAAAGATTATATATTTATTTTTTTTTTTTTATTATAGTTTTTATATTTTTCTTAGTTTTTTTTATTCTTCGTAGTCAAGTTCCACTAGTCGTATATAGTATATATATTCTTGATGTATGCGCACAATTTGCAAAGCAGTTTGCCAGCTCTCATATAGCTCAGCTCATATATATACATATACTATTATATTATATTATTCTTTAGTAGCTGTAGTTATTGTTAAAAGGTTATAACTTTTTATAACATATAAATAAAAACCTGAAACATTTTTTGTACGTTTCTTTCTCTTGAGAAAATCCCACAATCGCCTAGAGTATTCGCGCTTCGTCTTGTCCCATTTATAAGTAAAATTCTTCTTGGTTTTTTTTTGCACTTAACACTCGGTTGTCTGGGTGATAAGTAAGGGTCATAATTGTCGCTGTCCCGCTTGTCCTGCCGTCGGTTGCAGGCCACCCCAGCGGGCCAGCAGGCAGGCAAATGCCGTCGGCAGAGTTGGCAAATGTTTTTGATTTACTTAACGGCTGCGTCGTAGCCAGTCATGCACAGTACAAATCCCATGCCCATTTCCAATCCCATTTCAACAGGCAGACGTGGTGCCTCTCCTGCCTAGTACCAGCTCCAGCTCCAGCTCCCAGTCCTTTTTTTCCCAGTCGGTTGACCCAATTTCGTTTCGCTCCGCCGCTGTTGTTGTTGGGTCTGTGGCGTTAGCCTCGTCTGTGGTTAACTGCTTAAGGAATAATTCATTATGTATTTGGTCGGCATGTCACTTAATTTGAGTAGAACGCCCCACCACTTTCCTTCCCTCTCTTCCCCCTCTCTCTCTTTCACTTTCTCACCCCCCCCTACTAGGCATTAAGCGATGTGGGCAATTTGCCTGCAAACTAATTGTCCACGTTGGAAATCGATCAAGCCTCTCACCACTTCCCCCTCGAGAGAGAGAGAGAGAGAGAGAGAGAGAGAGAGCTATTTGCAGTTGTGGGCAGCTGTTTACGTGTTTTATATTCCAGTAAAATTGTTTATTTGCGTTACTTTTATGGGCTCCGCCACCGGCAACGCCGTAGCCGTTGACAGGCAGAGTCCAAGCAAAACGAGAGAGAGAGAGAGAGAGAAGGAGAAACAGAAACAGAAACAGTTGCTTCCCTTTGTGAATGCTCGAGCACTTGAATGGTTCAATCCATGAATGGTGGTCGGGATGAGTGTTTGAATGTTTGAGTGAAAGCTTAGCAATGGATAAGCAATGGTGACTGAGGAAGATAGACAGGGAGGGAGAGAGAGGGAGGGGGGAGAGAGCAGGCGAGATATCCGGCAAATAACTGGAACAAGGCAGTCAAAGTGCAGCAAACAAAGTTGGCTTGAAGGCCAATCATATTCTCCTTCTATCATAAATGATTATAATTTATAATTTGCCTTAATGCACAAGCAACACTGCACAACAGCAGCAACACCAACAAGAAGAAGAAGCCTGGGAAAAGTGGCAGCTCTGGCAAAAAGAAGGCAACACTAAAGCTGTCTAAAGAAATCAAAGGGAAACGTTTATATTTTGCTATCTTAACTGTCTCTCTATCTCTTTGTGAAATGTGAACTGCGTTTATGCCAAGACATACATGAATTGTGAAATACGTGAAAAGAAAAAGACACTGAGACAAGGCCGAGTTGCCATACTTGACGGGAATTCGAGAAACTCTTTTGCAGTCAGTTATAAGTAGAAGAAAATATTAAAATCCTATTTTATTATCAGCAAAGTATTAAGCTATACTCTCTAGCTTAAGTTATTAATAATAGTAACAATTTTTATATTAAGAACTCATTAAAAAAAATAAGAAATCTCTAAAAATCATTAAGGAAGCACAGGAATATCTATTTCCCATGACTTCATGGGCTGCAACAAGCTGATTTGGAGTTTTTTTAGGTTTTATTCTTTTAATGCGTAGTATTGCCACCTAATTTAAGCGCGTTAAATTTATAATTAATAGTAAATTTCAATTATTATTATAATCTAAGTAGTACAGAAATGTATCTTATATATAATATTTATTATTTGTTTCTTATAATTATATCTAATATAGATATAAAATGTTTTACGCTTGATCATTATTCCGTCTATCGTTGCCACCTGATTGAACTGAGTTAAGTTGGCTGTGTCTCAGCATTTCGTGTTGTCCAAATATGTTTATATTATTATAATCTTGAAAAAATATAAATATTTATTTCTAGTTCTACTTGATAGTTCTACTAGTTCTACTTGATAGTTGCCACTTGATTCAACTGACTTAAGTTATCTGCACTTCAGAATTTCACAGTCTACGTTCGTGCGCAGGCGAATAATTAAATTTCTTCACACTTTTCCTTCTTAATTTGTGTAATGTGCCTCGCATAAACGCCGTATTATCCTGTACTATTATAGTATAATGAATACTATGCCATTTCGCAATAGGGAAGAAATAGTTAGCTCGCTGCCCTGGCAAGAGCCTCATGCAATCTGAACGAGTAATCAGAGGCAGCTAATATGACGTTAATTTGTACACACAGCACAACGAGCATATCTGACTAGCTCTGCCATATATGATATAATTAGTATATAATATATATCATAAATCATCATGTGTTTTATATAAAGATTTTAACAGCGATTTGGCAATTGAAAGTGAGGGAGAGAGAGAGGGAGGGAGGGCTCAGCTTACTTAGTAAATCCACTCACATACGTATACATATGTGTGTGTGTGTGGACACACTGGCGCGCTAGTTAATTGCTGTGGCGTATACAGTGCCTGCTGCAACTACTCGCACTCGCAACTACTCAGCGGCCCAGCTGATTGCTATCTTCATTTTCATAAGCTGCCACGGAAGTCGGTTCGCTTAATAGTTGCAAGTGCAAGTGGAGTGTTGCTGCTGCTGTTGCTGCTGCTGCTGTTGTTGCTGCTGCTGTTGCTGCTGCTGTTGCTGCTGTTGCTGCTGGTAACCTTCAGCTGCTTCGACTGGCCTTCAATTCGCCACCCTGTCGCATCCAATTAACTTTGTTTGCCTAATCAGAATGCAACGTACATACGCGGTATACTGTCCGCGTACTGCGGCGAGTGCTCAGCCGCCTTTACTCACGCCTCGACAGACGCCTCCAACGCCCACTCCACTCATCCCACTGTCCCCCCCCTGTCGTGGTGTCAGTCGGTCAGCCATGTCTGGTTTGCCCTTGCCCAGCTATGTGCGTGCCAGGACTTGGGACACTTTCGCCAGGACTCCGCTTTCGCCAACTAACCAGTCTGGCCTTGTCCGTTTTATGGACTTTTATTAAAGCCACGCAGACACACACACGCACGTAGTACCCTCTCTTTCTCACTCTCTATCTCGCTCTCTCTCTCTCCCTCTCTGGGTGCCAAAATAGTTCAACTTTCAGCTGTCTCAGACGGCAGACAGAGTCGTGTCTTGGGATGAGCGCGGTTTGCCCCTTGCAACATATTCATCATCAAACGGCAACTTGACCCAATTTTTATACACCGTACCTTTTTGGGGGAACTCCTTCTGCTGTCTCACTCCCACACTTGCTATCTCTGTCCCTCCCCCTTTTGGGCCATTTTGTTAACTTGCTGCGTAGTCGAGTGAAAAGCAATTCAAGTCTCGCGATAGATGCTTCTCGCATTGCCGCGAGGTGTTGCCTCTCTCTCGCTCTCTCATCCCTCTCTCTCTGTCTTAGCCCAGTGGGTATGACAGGAAACTGTTGGTTAGTGAGGGAAGGGAAGGGAAGGCAGGCAGCACAGTGAGAGCGCGTTACCGAGATAGTGCAACCTCCTAAATAAGAAATAAGACAAGAGTCGCAATCGAAACAACCTGTCCTTGCCTTACCTTACAATCCTGCCCTGACAACCTTGTCAGCCTATGGCATTTTCTATTTAGAGCACGCAAATATTGCAAAATTACCAGAAGAAAAAAAACACACACACACATGAAATCAAGAAAGCAATTTGAATAATTCAAAGCAAATGGCAAACTCGATTCGAAACGGCGGCAAATCGTTGGCAATGAATACGGTTTGCATGTGTAAACATCGATAATTAATTGGATTTTTCTCTAGCCAGCACTCGGTCAGTTCACCTGGTTCCGTTTAGTGGGGGGGCGACCCCTCTCGCAGCAGGGCAGATACCCAGTTTTTGGAGTAAAGTTGCGTGGTCATGCCAGACGGGAGAGTCTGATTGGGGTATATAAGTTAACAACAAGAAAAATCCTAACATATGCCATAAAATCGATGTGTTCAAGGTGCAAAAGAGGGCGTGGCCAAATTCTAAAACCAACTTCAGCTATTTACAGTACTAATACATTTTGTTACCAAATTTGATAGTCATAGCTCGTACAGCAGTAAAGATATAGCAGTTCATACAGACATATCAAGAAAATAAATACTCTATGGCCTCAGAGGTAACTTTCTTGCGGCTACACAGCTAACATACCCTTCTTGCTACAGGAATCATGGGTATATAAACTGTTTCCAGTTACTGCGTCGTATCTCTATACCACGTACTATCCTGCCCTCCTCCTCGTTGTTTACTCAACTCGTCATTCTGCTTTTGTTTGCCATTCCGGACTCGCAGCATCTTGGGGATAAACAGACTCAAATGGAACGTGCACCGCAGGCTTCAAGAAGTTTCCAACTTTTTACCAGGGATGCCAATCTAGTTTTGCTACGTAGCATTGGGGAGGGGACTGACTCATCTATTTGCCGAATTTGCCATGTTCGAAATACTTAAAAGCCCTTTGAATAATTTGTAAGCCATCTGCTATTAACATGCGACAATTGCCAAGGCCTACATGCTGATTCCCAGAAAGAAAAAAAAAATCCAATGAGAAATGTCAGTTCCGCTGTAAATTTAGACTAGATTAAGGAAACAGAATGGGGTAGGCAACCAGCCTTGATTGGGCAACAGCAGCAGCAGCTGCAGCAGCAGCAACGGTAGCAAATATTTATTTAATGCTCTGCTCAGGTTCCCAAAATATATCGCACTCTTAGCTGCAGTAGTTGGGGGATTGCAGAAGTGCAGAGTGTGAAATGCGAAGCCGAAGCCGTGTGGCACATTTAGCTCAAGGCCCAATTAGGCACACGCCAATTGCGACAATTAGCTCGACACGTTGTCTTGATGCAACACACCGTAGACGCAACTGGATGACATTTTGCGAAGGTAACCAGAAGCGTTGCCAACTGCAAGGAGGGGTGATTAGTGCCCTTTATTGGGCCAAGGATTATAAAAAGAAAAAAAAGGGTAATTGTTGCAAGTAGAAGAAGAGTGGAATGCAGCAGCGTAATTGGAAGTGATTTCAAGGAACAGAAGACACAGAAGAAGGAGAAGGAAGAAAAGGAACCTCTTCAATGTTGCATGGCCAATAATAATCCATGTGTTATCCGAGCAGTTCTTCATTGTATTTGCTCTCTCTCTATTCCCATAATATTAAAAAAAAACCTGATAACTACCTCTAATTTATAACCTTTCGCTGAGTTTTCCATTTGACTTGACGTATCTCGATGATATTTAGTAATTGCGCAGGATTCAAAGGGTCTAGATATAGATTTCACGGCGTTGCCACTTGGTCTAACAAACACCGAGTTAAGTTGGCTGTGCCTCAGCTTTTCATGTTGTATAAAGGCTGAATTCATCGTCTTTTCCGCATTTCATTAGATGATGAGCTGAGCTTTGCATAGGCAAGTTAATTGTACAAAAGGCTAAACATATATCATATATAATGTATTGATCTACAACGGACTCCTCCCTGAGTTGCCTCAATCGCTCAACTAGAGACATACTTGCAACGATCTAATAAAAATCTCATATAATCTTTGGCTTTGCTTTTGTCATATCCTGTACGCCACCGCGTCACTTGAAAACTAAATGAATGGGATAATACTTAAGCTATGGCCACGGGTCAGTTGCGTGCAGTGGCGTCCCCATACAAGAGCAGGAAGGGGGATTGCCGGGGGACTAAAGAGGGTCGTACTGCGTCCAGTTTTGCGGCATTTATGTGCATAATTTAGCGAGCTTGGGCACATTCGCATGTAAATGCGCCTCAGGGCCGTTGCACACGACACCAGGCGGAGCGTTGTTGTTGTTGTTGTTGTTGTTGTTGTAGATGCTAATGCCATTGTTGTTGCTGTTGTTGTTGCTGTTGCTGCTGTTGTTGTTGCTGCTGTTGTTGGCGTTTTCATTTGTTGTCACCGCGCACATATTTTAGCCAAGCGGCTTCATTGCCGCCTCTCGCTGGCTGCGCTGGTTCCGCTGCCACCGGTTCTGCTGCTGATTCAGCTAGCTGGTTCTCTGGTTCAGCCACTGGTTCCAGCTACTGCAAACTGATTCCGATTCGCTGCTGCGTTTCCCGCTTGCTCTATTTATCTGTTGGCCACACGTAGCCCGGTCAAGAGCAAGCAGGGTTAGGACGGGGCTACGACGGGGCTAGAACGGGGCTAGGACGGGGCTAGGACGGGGCTAGGACGGGACTAGGACGGGGCTAGGACGTGGGTAGGACGGGGCTAGGACGGGACTAGGACGGGACTAGGACGGGACTAGGACGGGACTAGGACGGAACTAGGACGGGACTAGGACGGGACTAGGACGGAACTAGGACGGGACTAGGACGGAACTAGGACGGGACTAGGACGGGACTTGGACAGAACTGTGACGGGGCTAGGACGGGGCTAGGACGGGGCTAGGACGGGACTAGGACGGGACTAGGACGGGGCTAGGACGTGAGTAGGACAGAACTGCGACGGGGCTAGGACAGCACTAGGACAGGACAAGCTGGATCATCAGGGGGAATTGTTGCAATTGGGGTTCTTGGTCTCTCCTACTTTTTGTTTTCTCTTTCTCTCTCAATTCGTTCTACTATTTCGTCGCTGGCTTTTCCACATTTCTATTCATTTCGATTGTACTCATTCACGAAGTAAGCAAAATTAAAGTACGTGCCCCTTTGCTATGCAATGCAATTTTTATTGAGTGCAGCTCAGGCTGTGGAGGAGGACAACAACAAGGACATTTTCATAGACAAGAAGAGGGTGCTGTGTGTGTGTGTGAGTGTCCCGACTCAGACACAGACTCGTAAAAAGACTGAGCAGCTGCTGCTGCTTTAAGCTTACCCTCCCTGCCCTGCTGTCCAGCTGGCCAGCTGCACCTCTCTCCTCGACAGTGCACCACTCTGAACTGCAGGTGCAGCTTCATCTTCCCTTTTGCATCTGCATTATTTGTTGTAAAATATTCATTAACCTGATATTCATTAAAATGACGCCGCCTCGTTAGTTTTAATGGCGCCAAACGATGCCAAGCAGAGGAGTCAAGCGATGCAAGCGATGCTTCCTCTCCTCATCTCCTCCTGCTGCTGTTGCCTTCATCCTGCAGTGTCGTCGTCATCGTCATCGTCATCACCATGTTGTAATCATTAGAAACATAGGGGCTGCTCCTGCTCCTGCTCCTGATGCTGTTGCTGCTATTTAGGGCAAACGGGTTGCAAAAAGGGGCGTAAATCGTGGGAGGGAAGAGGAAAAGTCCTAGCTAGGTTGCCCAGCCAACCAACCAACAAACCGTCAGAGGAGTCTGTGAAGTGCATTATTGCATAGTTGCCACAGCACCAGCAACAGCGCCCGCCATATGCCACCAAGTTGATGTCTCAGTGGCAAGTTTACAAGTTCCCAGTTTAATAAAGCCACCAGCTTACCCCCTTCTCTCCTATCCTTCTCCCCTCTCTCTTTCTCTCTCTCTCTCACTGGATGAAAAGTGAAATGCCAAAGTCAAGAACTACTAACATAATTAGGATTGTAAGGGACTGCAATAATTACTACTACAAAGCAGGGGTAAACCCTATCAAATTTTGCCAACCAAATAGATCGCAGAGCACTCTTTTGCCTTCCCCAAGTCGTGGGGGGGAGGAAAAATACTCCTTCGAGCGCCTCAAGGAATTTTAAACGGGCAGACACAATCTCAGATTGGATAAGATCGCCTACGCCTGGTTATGTCTCTGTTCACGCGAAAACAAACTGCTTAATTGATAGGGGAGAGATAGGGGAGTCTCCAGAGAGTGTGCTAGCTAGGACCCGCTAGTAAGATTTATTTGATTCCATAATGTGCGAATGCCGACGGCGAAACAACGCGCAAGCCTTGTGCCACTTTATGCCATAAAATATTTATTTCTATGCTTATATAATATTTATTTTCATTCATTTTATTATTAGTGTCAGGGCAGGCACACCTACATCCAACCAGGGGTCCACACAGGGTGGGGGGTAGGAACCTACACAGAGTGGCACTTGTGACACCCTGTCTGGCTGTACGTGCGTATTCAAACGAAAAGCGACAACAACAGCAGCAACAGCAGCAGCAACAAATGGCAGCAAAAACTTTGCCACTTTCGAGTGTTTTGGTTACGTGTTGACTTTTTGTAAAAGGTGTGACAATATTTACAATGGCCCGTTAATTGAATTTAATGCGAAAATGTGTGCTAGAAAAAACTTACAGACGTGTCCTTGCCAGTTCTTCAAGTGTGTGTGTTGTCTAAAACAGGAAAATCGAAATCTGAAAATGGTATTGCGAATTTGTTCTTGAGCGATTCATCGATTCATCGAGGCGCAGGTACAAATCTGTCAAGTGCTACAGGAACTTTTGAGACCTTTTGCTTATACTTTTTAAAAATTCCACAAGATGGGCAGTTGGGAGTATTGAAAATGTTCAATGTTTGCAAGTTAAAGTTTGAATTTTATTTATAGGCACATTTTTTGAAGATGGTCTGGCAAGAACGTTCCCGTCGGCTTTTTAACATTTATTCTTTCTTCAACATTTTTCAGAATTTTCTTGAAACAGTCACTTCTAATCATTTACAGGAGATTTCACAAAATTACTCAAAGAATTTTGCAAGAAATTATTATTATTATAATTCCTTGGAAACAAGCGTATGTTCAGCTTGTTGCAAAAGCCTTTGCCAGGCCAATTTCAGAGCCGTAAAATTGAATATTCCTTCATTTTCAATTTAGTTTTCGAGAAAACTGTTAAAAATTATAAAACAAAACTACAATATCTCCATTAGTTTTCTATAAAGTTCCGCACAAATTAATAAAAAATTCCGTTACTTCATAATGAAATAACAGAGCATTAACAGTTTTCTGTATTGTCAACAGAATTTCTTCTGCAGGGGAAATTTTCAGCGATTAAAATGTCCCACATTAACAGCGGGAAAAAAGCTTGAAACTTCGCTAAGTAGGTCAACAAGCTTAGCGTGGACAAACACCAGGTAGGTAAATGGAAAACATAATTTCTCGCTCCGCACAAAAGTATGCAATGGTTTTTACGCAATTTCAGACGAAAATCGCAGGCAGCAGGTAAACCAATATTGTCAAACAACAACAAATCGTATATGAAATATAAATTTGAGCAGTAAATGCAACACAAAACATAAGCAATTAACCTAATGTCAGTTGCTATAAAACACGCAATTGCTGATTTCCCAGTTTTTCCACAAGCAGTTCACATAATTTGCCTGCAGACATGGGCCTGATGTGGTTTGTGTCCACGCTTAAGCTAAGCTTTCCCCCCTCAACAGGCTGGCGCCGACTCATTCATTACGTCCCACGCGACGTATGATTAATGTTGTCCAGTCTGCCAATCTGTGTGTGTGGGTGCGTATGTGTGTGCGCCAGTTGGTCTCTTATAATTCCGACCTATTAAAGACCCTGCCGAACGTTCGAGTGGGCGTCGAGTGCTTCTGCCATTGGCCAAACTATTTGCACATATTTCATGATTCGAGTGCATCGCATACCTGGCTGGCATCATGAATAATGCATATGCATCCGCCCTCTTTGTGGCAGTGCACTGCGAAGCCATTTGATAAGATGCATAGATAACATCGTCGCATTCGGGCCTTCTTTCAGGCCGATGCAGGCCCTCCCTGAGCCGAGTGGAAACGGATATTTATGGTATATACATGTATATGTATATCGACTGATTATGGGGTCGATTCGAGTGACGATTTCGCTTCGATTGGCTATCGCATTGTTATCATTGAGTTAACGCGTATATCGCATACTTAATTGGGACCGGAACCAGCCTCAAGTACCCCAGTAAGTTCAACCGGAAAATCACAATTACAATCCAATTCAAGTGATCCAATAAAACTCGCTTGTTCGATAAGTATTGAGTTGAACCAGAAACCAAACAAGAAAACCAGAGAGAGAGAGAGAGACAGAGAGTGAGAGATGCAATAAGAAATGCGCAGTGAGTTTATATTCGGTATTTCTTTTCGAGTGTAAAACAAAGAGAAAAACAACAACAAAAACAAATCAATCACTGCGCATGGCGAGACTATTTCTATATAATTTCCGTTCATATTCCTTTCTGACCTATTTCCCATAGCTTCCAGACTTGGATATTCCTGTTCCATCCGTAGCACATAAAGCAAGGCTTGGAATATGCGTGAGAGAGAGGGGAATGTCTATGTGATTGAAAGCTTTGAAGCTTTCAGCACATGGGTGGCTATATGCTATATATAGTAGAAGTGGGTAAAAGTTGGGGATCAGGAATCGGGGGGAAAAACTGACATAAAATGTTTTAAAATTTTTAGACAAAAGTTCCTAAGTATATTAACAATGATGTGACACCAAAATATATTTAGTTTTTAAATTAAATAAATCTCTTACTAAAAATAAAATTAATAAAAATAGAAGGTCTCCTTAGTCAGGGAAAAGAAAATAAAAAATATTAATAAATCCCCCAAAAAATGTGCCTAACAACTCTGATGCTTATAATGAAATATAAACAAGCTAAAATCAAGTTGAAGTGGATTAAATGGAAATAAAAACTCCCATTAAAGTTTTCTATAAAAAAAAAAACAATTCTAAGTAGATTTATATTAGATTCTGCTATGGGGAAGATAATTATAGTTTTAAACAGTCATATAAAACAAGAAATATATGGTTATTTATATTTCCAAGTTGAATCTTTAACTGAAAGTGAAATTTGATAAAATAAAAACGCAGTTGGAATTGTCTTTTGTCTTTTTTATTACAGGTTTTTCTCTTTTGTAGTAGATAATTTTGAATTCAGTTGGCAATATTTGAACTTAGATATTCCAATTAGTAGTATATTCCAATTGGTTGTATATAATGTGACATAAATATATTACATTTAAAATACTCATCGTTTCTGGCTTCACTACGAACTATTCAAAAAAAATGTACTTAAAATAAATCACAGTGTATTTAAGCATTCTTTCGCTCTTGTTGTTGTTGTTGTTGTTGTGTGTTTTTAAGTTCATTTCTTATAAATTTCGCTCCGTTCTTATAACTAATATAAATAAGTACGAATATGGAATATAATATGTATGTATATGTGGAATAATATATGGAATAAATAGATTACTCTGTGTGTGTGTGAATGAGTTGAAGGAGTCGTAGCACAGGATAGTGTGCGTCATAATGTGTATGTATGTGTGTGTGTGCACATAAATAGCAAGTGACGATGCAGGCGATAATACTCTACGTAATGCTAACTACGAGCAAACAAAAAAAAAATACATAAATAAATTAATAAAAATAAATTCAATAAATTAAATTAAATTAAAATAAATAAATTATAAATATGACAAGACTTGGGGGCAACTGGAGACTAGGAAAGGTGGGATTGGGTTCATACAGGGGAAGGGTGGGTTGTCATAAAATTCTAAAATGGCATTCGACAAATTCTTCGTTCCTTGTGATGGTTTTAGGTGTTGTTTTTGTTTTTGTGATTTGTTTTTCTCTAGAATTTCCCTTTAGATTTTTGCTTATTTTCCTTTAGGATTTCTCTTTGTTTTCTTTTTTTTTTGGCTTGGCGCTAGGAACTCGATGCAAAGAGAGAGAGAGAGAGAGAGCACTGGGCGCTAATACTGGGAAGTGTCTGGAGTGACTAAGGCGAGCAGTGTCCTTACGCCCTCCTCATGGGCTTACCCGCCCCCGCTCCCGTCGAACCACCGCTCTCGGAACTCTCCAAGCTGAACGCCTGCAGCGAACCGGAACCGGAACTGGAGCCGGAAACGGATGCAACAGCAGTTCCAGCCGCAGCCGCAGCCGCAGTTGCATTCTGACGCCTCTCCAAGCTGCTGCTGCGATGATGATGGCGACGCAGTGAGCGACGCAACGATTTCCACATATTATCCAAATAATGATAGTACAACTCCTTGCTGAACTTAAGATCCCGCAAATCGGCCTCCTTGCTGCCATCAGCGGGTGTATAGAACTTGAGCCGCTCCGCCATGGCGGCACGACTCACCTGGCTCAACTTGGCCCCATGGCTATTCGGATACGACGAATTGATGGTGGTCTCAATCTCGCACAGCATGCGGCGTGCACTGACCAGTAGCTCGTGCAGCTCATGTGTGGTGGCATCCAGACTCATCTGATGCTCCTTGCGGTACTTGTAATGCGCCTTGCCCAGGTACGCGAAGCTGCCCACGTACGTCTGTATGTGACGGTACCAGGTCTTTAGCTTGACCTGCAAGAGCGAGCGAGAGAGAGAGAGAGTTAGTACAGCTGTCTAGGAGAAGGGGAGGGGGGGGAGGCATAAACCAGTCGCTGCCGCCCAGGGCGGAGCCGGTCTCGCTGCCATCGATCTCCACTTACCACGCTGCTGGGACGCGTCATGTTGGGCAGGAACTTGTACTCGTGCTGCCAATGCTCGAAGGCGCCGTAGTCCAGTGCGGCTGTGGTGCGCATGTACTCGTATTCCCGCATCGTATTATTGCGCAGCATGATCAGGAACTGCAGGGAGAGAGAGAGATGAGTACTAGTTCCTTTCTGGGAGAGCTCTTCCACACTTACCTCTCGCTTGATCATGCGTCCCTGCGCCGAGCTATCCGACTCCGCCAGCGATTGGCCCTCATCCGGCAGATAGGTGCCGCCACAGGGATTCTCCCACTCGGCCGGTGCTGCCTCTGCCTCCAGCTTGCTGCGCGTAAAGAAGCGCAACAGATGACTGCGTCGATGGCGTATGCGCTGACGGCGCAGCTCACGCATCGCTGCATGCAGTGCGGCCTGTGCGATCTCCTCGTAGCTGCCTTCGCTCTCCAGATCGCCTGCGCTGCTGCTGCTGCTGCTGTCGTAGCTGCTGCTGCTGCTGCTGCTGCTGCCGCTGTCGGGGAAGCTCTGCTCCAGGCCGTGGAAGGGATTGGCATGCCAGGCGGGCAGGCCGGCGCTGTCGCTGTCGCTGCTAACATCCTCGTCGTAGGAGAGATCGTGCAGATGGCGGGCGTCTGTCTGGGGGAGTGGCAGCAGCAGCAGCGCAGCCAGCGCCATTAGCAGCGCGTAACGGTAAATGCGACAGCAATGGCGGCTGCTGTAACTGTTGTTGTTGTTATTGCTGCTGCTGCTGTGCTGCCTGCAACTGTTGCTGCTGCTGCTCTGTGTGGGCTGCGCTGCTTTGTGGCTTTGGCTATGCTTTGCTGCAAGAGCGAGATAGGAAGAGAGATAGGATTAGTTAGGAGTTGGGATAGTTAGACAGGGAGAGAGAGAGAGAGAGAGAGGAGATTGCGCCTACCGTTTGACATGGAAATGTCTTGGCCAACTAACTAACTTGGCTAACTAAACTAGACACAAACAAACACACAGCGAGAGCAAGATAGAGAGAGCGTGAAAGAGACAAAGATAGCAATGGATTGTGCGTGTCTGCGCGTCCGTGTGCGCGTCCGTGTGTGTGTGTGTGCGTCGCTCTGCGCTCGTCGAGACGAACTGAGGCTAGAAACTGCTTAAGCCGTCGCTTTTAAATGCGTGCGCTCACAGCGACCTCTACGCGGCAACTATCTGGGCGCGCACTCGCACTCGCACGGGTACTCACACGCCCAGTGAGTACTCACACACTCGCACACACAGGCAAAGTTGCTCGCACTCGCACTCAGTGAGAGCGGCTTGATAAGCAGCCTCCAGTGAGACTCACTCAGTGCAGAGCGAGAGAGTGAGAGAGCGAGTGGGAAAGAGAGCGGGAGAGAGTGAGTCTAGCTCTCTCTCTCTCTCTCTCTCCCTCTCGTTCGAGTGTTTCTGCAGCACATTTCAATTGAGCGTAATTTCATTTCTTTTGGTTTTGTCATCAGCGAAATTCGTGTGTGTTTTTTGCTCGAATTTCACCAGAAATTTGCGATTACTCATGCGCCCCGTCCGCCGCCGCAGTTCTGCTTCTTCTTCCTCTGCTGCTTGCCATATTATTTGGGTTTTTTTTTTAGCCACTGCCTCCGCTTCAGCCTCCGCTTCAGCCTCCGACTCGGCCAAGGCAGACGCCGACCAGACAGACAAGTTGCGGCGACGTCATTGATTGTTGAGCAAGTGAGCGCCGCGGGCAACGCGTCGTATGAATAATTCATACGAAATTCATTCAAGAGTCGCGAGCGAGCGAGCCAGCGAGTGAGTGTGAGTGTGAGTGTGTGTGTGAGTGAGCGAGTGTGCCGGCCGGGCTAGCGATTGCGGTAGGTCAGCGACATCGATAACGACAACAGCGACAACTGTTGCTCTTGTCGCTGCCAGCAACAGCAACAACAACGGCAACAACAGCAGCAGCAAAAGCGACTGCGCCGGCGATAGCGCACGTGCTGCCAAGCATGGTGCAGTTAACCAGCCCGCGCAGGTGATCGCCTAGAAACTTCCCATGTGCATGATTAGTAATCGATTAATCGGACGGGGAGGGTTATAAAACAAAATAGTATATGATCGGACCCGAGGCGCGTGACTTAAACCCAATGGGCGAGGCAGAAAGGCAGAGAGAGAGAGAGAGGCTAAATAATGGCTATATAATCGATAAACGTATCGATGTCGATATCAATAACGATAGCATATTTTTAAAATGATTTGAGAAGTCTAAAAAACAGCTTGAGTTTGAGAGTGCTGAAATCATCGCTATCGATAAGGATAGTGATTTCGATAACTCGTATTCGATATCTGATTTAACATAAATTTGAGTGGTGCAAAATATCGATTGCCTATATTGACTATCTAAATAGAGTTATTTGATGCTACTGCAGCTTGTGATAAATGCAACCAAGTGTGGCCTGTGAGAAAATCGATATATCTATCGATTTCAATAGCCATTTCGATAACTTTCAAAAGTGTTTTCAGATATTGCGCAATACTATATTCATTCAAGAGAAACTTATCCATTTTGCAGACTATCACTATCACATTCGCTATTGTTATCGATATCAGTTGGTATCAGTAACGACTTTCTAAATATTCTTACGTATTTCTTGAAAGCCTTGGCTTGACTGAGTGAGTGTGACTAAAAAACGTTGCTAAATATAAACACTGTAAGGCCGTTCAAATTTAGCATATCGCACATTTATCGACTGGCCTGATAAACGATGACGACTATTTATAAGACACTGCACTGCGATAGTGGGTGATTATCATTATTATTAGTATTATTATTATTATCGAACACTAATTTATCAACTTGAGGATTTGCTTGGTTTGGCTTTGTTTGAAGTGGGGCTGGGCTAGTTGGGGGCTGCACCTTGAGGTGCCTTGGGTACTTTGGGGAAGTCCCCGGTGAGGAAACTACTACGTAGCAACGATAAGCGACGCTTCCACTGTACCACTAGGGGGCATTATCTGGGCACAGATAATTGCTGAGAACATCGTGCTATAAATGATTATGTTCTACATTTCACTAGGGGATCATAAATTTCTAAATACAAAAATCTAGTACCGCTTTGCTAAACTTTGGACCCTGCCGAGTTTTGGGGTTTACTTACCTATTTGGCACATTTTCGTAGAGTTCTCTCTAGGAGTCGATGTTTTGAATTTAATACTGATTTTAATGTTTTTTTTTTTTTTTTTTTGATACACCGCACTGCGGGTTCTTCACTTTACAACACGCGTGTTACAATGTGCTAAACTCGATCTAGTTGCGGTTCAGTTGGGTATGTTTTTGGAGTGTGTCGGGTCGATACGTTTCGATACGGTTCGATTGGGTGTACGCGAGCCGAGCCGAGACGATTATCATTGGCGTGCGTCTAAGCAAGACTGATTCATGGTTTCAGCTGGGCGCATAAATTTATATTTATACGAAAATCGTCGGGCTGCGTGTGAGGCAGTCCCAGACGCAGACACGATTGGCTGTTGCTGCTAGCGTTGCTGCTGCTGCTGGCGCTGACGTCGCTGTCAACGTTGGCGTTGGCGTTGGCGGCAACAGCAACAGGCAAACGCGTCAATTGAATCGTGCGAAAGAAACGAACGGTACACGCAATTCGCGCCACACTTCTGTATAATGATTATATTTGATTTGATTTTATGACCTCTCCGGCCTCTCCTGCCCTATACCCACTCTTGCCCACTCCTCCCCTGCCCTACCAACCGACCCCAGCACTGTTTGCTTATCACACAAATTTGATGATCACCCGGTGAGGGCACCCTCTGTAAAGTGTGGATCTAATCCTCGACTTGAGGCAGCTTATCAGCGTAGCTCGGCGAATTGCGTCAGTTGGGGATCATGGCTCATGTGTATTATTGTGAGGGGTATTCATTAATTGAACACTCAAGCAGAAGGAGAAGAAGAAGCAGAAGATTTCCATAGCGCGTGCCCCCGTTACGATTCGCGCATTGCATACGCGCTCCATGAGTCCATTGAGTCATACGAATTTCCCATTAAAACCAGTTCCAATATCGAGTGGAATGATTGAAGAGAGATATATTATTTTTATTAATTTGCTATTTGTTAAGCAACTTTAGTATTTAAAACTAATTAGTACTCAAATATAATTAAATTTGTAGAATGTTTTATATATGATTTATTTTTTTAAATTTAGGTAAATTAGGTTTTTATTTGCAAGTCTAAAGTTAATTAAATATTAACTTTAATTTTATTTATTTAATTTATATAAATTTTTGTGAAATTTTATATAAATCCTTTTTTTATTTAATTTATTTATCAATTTGATTTAATTATTTAAAACTGATTTAAAACTGAAATGATGTTATACTTTATTTATTAAATTTTAAAAGTTGTGTATTAATTCTTATAATAATTCTCAATTAGTAAATAAAATAAATTATGTCTACACAATTTTTTTTTAAATCGCAGTACATATTAACACTCCTTAAAGCAATTTGATCATATATTAATTTTAGCATACTTTTACAAATTACACACTTTATTCTGGAACTTCAATTAAATTTGATAATTCTCAATAATTTCTAAATTTCACCACGTAGGATCTAAATCTAAAAATATCTTGTTGTTTACCATAGATGAGATTTTCAAAAATATTCTTTCAGGTAAATGGCAATAATTACCAAGAAGAAATACATACTTAGAAAGTATAAAAACATGCGTCACAAGGTGTCAAAAAAAAAGAAAAAAAAAAGAAGAAGGAATGCGCCATTATGTGCGATTATCTAAGACGTGCAGAAATCAATGTTCACTCACTGATGACACTGTCCTATTTCGGTGCTATATGATATATATGTACATACATCGATGGTATACCGTAATATCCACTAATACCCCCAATTCATGGGTGTTTCCTTTGTTGCGGTAGATCGGACAAACACAAACTGCTAAGTGGGCCAGCTAGATGACTACTAACTTCCTCGGGGCAGTGATCGCTGCTAGACTATCTTGACCAAAAGCTTTGGCTGATTTACGATTCAGACAATACTGCGATAAGATATAGCATTTATTTAGTATATACTAGTTGAAGAAAGTATCTTAACTGGCCCCAAAAAAAAAAAAAAAAAAAGACGACAGTGTTTTGGTTTATCATTGTTATGAGCGAAATATGCGATCAGCGCATTTCCTAATAATAATCGTCATTACGACATTGTGATCGGGGTAGAAGAAGAAGCAGAATGTGCCAAAGAGTGACCCATATCAACGGGTATGTCAATTATGTTCTCACTTTCTTGTACGTCATACATTGGTCTGATAAGTGACAATGGAAAAATTCATTTCGGCCAATAAACTTTCCACACCAAAGCTCTCGACTTAGAGACGGTAATACTCGTTGAGCTTACAATGATTGGTCCGATAAATAAACTCAATTCATTAAGTGATCTCTATGTGTCTCTAAACGAAATTTGATTGGATTTGCAGCTTTAATTGCTGAGTTATTGGATGGGTTGCAAAAGGGATCCCAAGTACAGAAATTAACTGATGCGAAATACACAGATTTTATTACAGAAACTTTATGTTTCTATTAAATAGATGTTGCAAAAGATTGTGTAAAAATTATTGAATATTCAATGAAATATCTAGACCGCATTATAGAGTCCCTATGTGTCTTAATGAATTGTAGATTTAATTCAAAAGATTGTGGAAAACATATAAAGTGTTATTAAATATCTGCAAATATGTAGAATAGATTACATATTCTCCACAGAACCATTAATATATCAAAGATATATGGCAAGCGATTTAGGATAAATTACAATTAAATATCTCAGCATAATTAAGGATTTTTTAAAGATTTTACTAATCAATTAACATGTGCTATGATTAACTCTGATCATCATAGTATGATGGTGCATACTGTAAACGAGCAGGTAAGGTCTCTAAGTAGCCGAGTTTGTATTTATTAAACAATTACGATAAGTGTCTATAAATCTTATCAGAATACGCCGTGTCGTCGATCGTTTTGAGTCACAGCACAATTAAGAGCTCTGTTATCTGGTGATATCTGGTGATATAGTGATATATGGTATGTGGTTTGATTGACCGCCTTTTACATGGGACGCTGAGAGAGAGAGAGATAGAGAGAGAGAGCGAGTATGAGTAGGTGGGTGGGTGTTGCTTTATAAGTTTTGATAAATGTAATTAAGAAAAAGTTTTATATTGTTTTGATTTAAATTTCTGTTTGTTTCTTGTTGCTGTACCCGTTCTTATCGATATTGTTTGGGTAATTATTGGATGCGAACTTTGACTGGCAGAGACATACATAGAGGGAATCACAGTGGGGTTGTTGGGTTGCTGTTGACTAATGTGTGTGACACACGCTCTGCCAAAAAGCAACTCGCTAGACATCGTATATCATGGGGCACTCACTTATGTTGGGCACACAATTGATAGCCCATTGTGGCACACGCTTCCATCGTCAAGTTGGGCTAATTGGGGGTTGACTCACCATAGTTGGCTGAGCAGGAGTTGCGAGCGTACGAGTTGTGGCTATAGTTTAGGGGGTTGGGGAGGGGGAGGGGCCTGTACCGGGCATTACGACGTCCAAGAAGTGTCATAAAGTCAGCTGACGCCAGCTGTGGGAAGGGTCGCGATCTATTTATATATTTACCCTATGCTTTTGCTTAACTGGCGCTATATTTATCACAGTCAAACTCCAATGGCAACGTGACGTATGCGCAACCTTCCTGTGACGTAGGCGAGAGAGACAGAAAGAGCGAGCGAGAGAGAGAGGGCGAGAGGGAGACCAATTGCGAATTCGCTGTAATTGGCGTGATTATCAAGCGAAGCGTTTGCTTTGTTGTCTCTGCCTGTTTGTCCCCCTAACTGACCCTCTAACTTTCCCCCTAACTGTCCCTATCAGTCCCCATATTTGTCCCCCTATCTGCGCCCCCTGTCCGTCAGCTTGCTGACATTTAATGCCTACAAATCGCACGCCTAATGCACAATTTGTCTGATTATATTTAATAATAATTGTCGGCATAATTGAAAACGATGCTTATCAGCGATTGCCCTCACCTCTCCCTCCATCCACTGATTAGCATGTGCATAGACAAGATCGCTAGAGCGAGAGGGGGAGAGAGAGAGAGGAGACCAACAGGCATGACTAATTGATAAGCGCGCGCGACTTTTATCGCGTGCCAAGCGTCAACTGAGCTCTGCTTGCGTCGCAGCTGCTGCTGTTGCTGCTGCTGCTGTTGCTGTTGCTGCTGTCGATGTTGCTGCTGTCGATGTTGCTGCTGTTGTCGCGTGCGCCTGTTGACACTTTGAAACTGTAGCTCGCGCTCTCGCATATCATGTCAGCAGGTGGAGGGATTAGTCACTTGTCCGACCGCTGGAGATGCCGAAATGCGCAGATGAATCAAACAATACGATATTTGCTCATCCTATAGATTATAGAAATTACTTAAGATCAGTTTACCGTTTAGGAAAATCCCAATAAACACAGTAAGAAATGTGTGGGGAAAAATGCCAGCGCATGCCTCATTTTATTACTTCAGTTTTGGAACTGTAAATGTTTATGGCAAGTGGAGGAGCCTCAGGAGTGTAGGGTATGAAGGGGTATATACGCTCTAAATATCTTAGAAGTGTGGATTATGTGGCGTATATACGCTCTAAATTGACTGAATACCTATCAATATGGTACAGTACGGTACACACCTTACTAGAGCTGCAAATAGATCATTGTGCAAACGATAGTATTGCTTGGTTAACTCGATTTATCGACATATAGATTATTTTTAACACTTTAGCTTGTATTTAAGGTTTTACGGCACAATTTATTAAATTATAAATACTTAATATTCATTAATCAATATTATTAAAAATTAATAAAATTGTTTTATTCACAAATCTGTTTTAATCGAAAGTATCGATAGTTCTAAGCCAAAAACAAGACAAAATCAATATCGTTCTTTTTGGCTACACAAGCTATGCATAGTGTCGCAAGTAGATCTTATACATTATCGATAATATTGATGCTTTAATCAAGTTTTAATGCACTGCTTGTTTTTTTTACTTTCGATTATTTTTAAACGTTTTACAACACTGTTTAAGAAAGTAAGCGCCTGCAACACTTAAGGTAAGCAACAGGCATAAAAAAATACAGTATCATTTATGCTGAGAAATGTGATATAATGAAATAATATAATGATTTATGATGTATACTCAGTGACTCTGTTAGGCAATGCCTCATTCAACTCATATGCCTCACTCAAGATGGTGTTGCAAGCTTAGAAACAATGTCGGGTTCCCGTACGGTTCAGTATAATGTGTGTGTGTGTGTGTGTGTGTGTATGTCGCAGATCTCCATAAAGTGATACAGATTCTCATGGCTTCGCTCTGAACCATGCGCTAAGTTTAGCATCGACACTCATCGCGTGTGAATTTTCTCTTGAGTCTGTCTCTCTGCCTGCCAGTCTGTCTGCCTGCCTGCTTGTCTGTCTGTCTGTTTGTCTGTTTGTCTGTCCCTTCGTTTGCCTGACCCTGTGGTGAGTCTCTCTTACACATCATGCAAACACTTCCGTTTCTGACATTTGGTCTCCACGCAAACAAAGAAGAAATACACGTCGAGAGTTCCCGTTCATGATCTTGCCAAAAATATCCACATAAATTTGCAATGAAATTTTCGCTTGATCTGCCGCACAGCTTACCCCTTTTCCGCACATACAGAAATCAGCACGAACAGAACAAACACAAGTTTCTTGTGTGGGTCAGTTCGGGTTTCCAGCAATTGATGAGCAATTAAGCAGTTGAGCAACCTCCTCCAGCCTCCCCCACTTTGCCGAATCTCTTTCACGACTGATCGTGTTCCTCCTTCACCTCCTTCTTCTTCGCTATCAACTACAGCATGACTAATCGGCGGGTTTTCCCCAATTTGATCGAGACACAACAAACGTGAAATTGGAATTGCAGTTATATACAAATATCCGAAATCTTTCGGTTATTCAAAGCAAAAATATACAAAATATTTTTTGGGTAATCAGAACTTTATAAACGTTTTCGGATCAAAAATATTTTAAACTCATTTCACAGGAATTTATGGCCATCTACTTAAATTGCAGCATCGTATGATATGAGTCAGTGGGAAAATTCGTGTAAGCAATTTTCAAATTTCCACATAATACCATATTTGAAAAGTAGTTACCAGTATATGATGACTTAATTCACTCTCTATTTTTGGTCTATTCTCAGTTGTATTTTTTTTTCAGAATTCTAACCAGTCTCAAAAAAGTTCTATTAGATTAAACTCGATATACCTCCATCTATTTCTAGTCTCAATAAAGTTCTATTACCTTTATAAATTTTATTAAGCTTGATATATCTATTTCTATATCCTAAGTAACTTTGTCTATCTTTGATCGTTGTTGTTCTCTTCGGATTCTGTATCGATCACTCTCTCGCGCCTATTAAAATTCCATTATTCTTTGCAGACTCTAATCGTATTATATTATTATCCAGTTGTAAGATAAACTTATTTGAGTACAATTTTAATTCCTGAAAGTTTAGCTGGGTTAATTTTATTTATAACAGCACCCTTCCTTTATCCATCTCATATCGTTATTTAAGCCTTTTCTTATTATTTTTTTGCTAGTTTTTTATTGATTTGCGTGGGCTGATATTAAGAACGATATTGATAAACTGCTGCTCTATAGGCATCTTCCTACCCAATGTAGTGTCGCTACCTTGTAAAGCTGCTGAGAGCCACGCGTTGATACAGATATATGTAGAAAGAGATGAGTATACTTAGTTAACTTTTTTTTATTCGTGTATGTCATTTGTCATGAAAGTATTTACATCTTATAGTATCTCAAGAAACCTACCTAGGCCTCCCTATACCCTCTCAGTTTGGAGTTTCAGTCCTACCTTCATTTGGCCCACATAATATGATCATTTCTAGTCGACAAGTTAGTGCCTCATTTGCCAATTTGGGGCATATACCATGAGTCGATTTAGTGAGCTTGTTGCTGTTGTTGTTGTTGCTGCTGTTGCTGTTGTTGTTGCTGTTGCATTTGCAAATTGTCGCTTGACTTTCTGGTTTTGCCTTCAAGTGCAAGTGGCATCGGCTTGCAGCGAGTTGACTTGAAAGTGTTTCGTGTCTCGTTATTGAAATTGCAATTGAAGATTCTTCACGTACACGTACAGCATAGTACCAAGTGTGTGTGTGTGTGTGTGTGTGAGTGTAGGGAGGAGGCACCCCTTACCACTCCCCCCCACTCTGCTGCCACTTGCATCGCGCTTCGAGTTGATTTACATATGCGACGGGTCATAAAAAAAAAAAAAAAAAAAAAAACAAACCTCTCTACGTCGTCTGTGGCGCGCTGTTAAAACAACCTGACCACGTCGTGCTTTTGCTTTTTTACCCATGCCGTTCCACTGTGCCGCTGTCCCACTGTCCCTGCTGTCCCCACTGTGCCTGCTGTCTTGGCCGGCGTTTTTCTTTCCATTTGTTTTTGTTTTCTTTGCAGTTTTTTTTTGTTTTCTTTTGCAGCTTTTCAGTTTGTGTTGTTGTTGTTGTTGTGCAGTGTTGCTGCTGTTGTTGTGCAGTGTTGCTGCTGTAGTTGTCGCCGCGGCGGCTTCAAATGTCACTGCGGCACTCAAATTGGCACTTCAAGTTGGGCAAAATATGACCCAGAAATCAGAGCGCGGGTGTGAAGACTCCCCTGACGGTTGACTGCCAAGACTGTATGTAGACTGCAGACTGTAGAGTGTAGATTGTAGACTGTAGACTGCAGACTGCAGACGGTAGAGACTGCTGGGCGGCAACCGGACTGAAAGACGTTCGATTTTCTCTAGGGAAACTGTTTGCCTCAGCACCAGCAGCCGCCTACGATGCTCTTCGGGTTCCTACTCTGGCTCTGCCTCTGGTTCTGATTCTGATTCTGTCTCGGGTTCTGTAAGTCCATGTCCAGATCAGAGCGTCTGGCTCCCACAGTTGTTCTTCTTCTTTTTCCTCTGCAGCTGCACAACTTCTGCTCGTAATTCGATGTGTGGCAATGTGGTGTAATAAGGCTAATGATCTGCCTAAAGCGGGTAAATAGAACAAGTCCCCCTGTAGCAGTCGCAATGCTGTCCCAACTTGGCCAGAGGAGAGTGCGAGGAGTGTAAGTCGATCCTAGCCGGACTATTGCCCTTTACTATAGCGCAATTTAATTAAACCCCCAAAGATATTAGAGAAGTATAATATAATCAACAATAATTTTTAAACATTTTATACTTGTTTCCATTCAGTTGTGTATATTTTTCATAATATACATAATAAGTAATATATATTATACAATTAAATATGAGGTGGTTTTTAAGATATATGTATCACGAGGGAAACTTTTAGAAAATAATTTTAAGACACTTATAAACATTTCTAGAATACTGTATAACTTAAAGGCATTTAAAGAATAAAAAATGTATCATTACATTTGCTCACAAATACTATTATATATGTATATAGTTTTATACCTTATTATATATAGTCATTTTTAAGAATTTATACAATACTCTTAACAATTCTTCTTATTTTTGCAAGACTTATCAAAAAAGGCTCAGCTACCATAAGACAGATTAATCAATATGATAGGCGAATCTTTAATTTTAATAAAAAACTTGGCTTTCTTCTTAATTTATACCAAACTTTGAAACTGCTTATATATCAAAACAAAGCAACATAATTTTTAAAAATATAACAAAATGATCTTATGGTAATTTAAAAGAAAAAAAACTGAAAAATATGATTGTAGATAATGTATACAATTTTCAACATTTTCTTAAGTTCCGCTTAGTTTTTATACTTTAAACAAGGTTTTTAGATCCGTTATCTTAAAATAAAATAAAAATAAATATAAAAAAAAAAAAATGTGGTTTTATGTGAAAATAAAAAGAAAAATAAAAAAAGAAAACTTGCCAGGGTTTCTTTTACAGCGCTTTATTATTATTCTTCTTAGTTTCCGCTACGTTATGACTCACCTATTGCTGCCAACTCATGATACTGCCCTCGCATATATTTCTGTGTGTGTGTGACGTGTGTGTGTGTGTGTGCAATGGCCACCATCAAAGCCGCACAAATATCACGTCAGGCAGACATTCGTGAGCCAAAAGAAGAAGAGCGCCAAGAAGAAGAGCTGAAGAAGCTGAAGAGTCTTTGATGTTGCTGCTGCTGCTGTTGCTGCTGCTGCTGCTGCTGCTGCTGTTGTTGTTGTCTCGGACAGAGGCGACTGTTGTAAGTAGCCAGAGCAAATGTATCGATTTACAGCGCAAACAACTTGCACAACAAATGGAGCACAAGAACTGGAACAACAACCAGGAGCAGCAACTCGAGGCCGGAGGTGAGAGATGGAGGCGGGAGATGGAGAAGTTGACAAGCTGCCAACGCAGCAAAAGCGCTTACAATGTTGAAGAATCCATGTCTGGAGAGACGGAAGGCTAAGAGAAGGCTAAGTTGATGTTGCTGCCATGGGTGGAGTGCAATGGGGGCAGCAGGAGGAGGAGGAGGAGGAGTAAGTTGCCGCCGCCGTTCAGACAATTAAACAAATTTGATACAGCCAAAGCGACTTGGGACACCGACTACAACTGCAGCTATAACTGCAACGGTAAGAGGGGGAGGTGTGTGCGAGGGGTGGAGGGATGGGAGGAGCTGCTGCAAGTATTAGTTGCATTTATTTCGAAGACCCCCGCCCTCATTCCATTCGAAAGGTTTTTGAACTTTACCGAGCTGCATGGACGCGCTTATGCAAAGTGCAGGCCAAGTGAGAGAGAGATAGAGAGAGAGAGAGGGAAATATGCACTCCCCCATATAGAGATGGATTCGGAGATGGAGATGGCCAAGGCGGCGCAGACAGCAGTCTGTGTCCACGCATAATTGAGCCGCCCCACAAGACGAAGACGGAGCTAGAGCTGAAGCTGAAGCTGGAGACAGTCGATGACACATGACCATGACACAATGGAGGTTAGGAATGCAGCACAAGTTGTGATGCTCTAGTGCTGTGAAAAAGCATGCTCCTCTAATCGACATTATCTATATATCGATACAGTGCTTGTTGTTTTTAAACTATCGATTGTTTGTAAAACTTTTACAACACTGTGTGCCTAAAACACTTAGGGTGGGAAACAATCATAAAATAAATTAATAAAACTTGCTTTGAAAGGCAATATATATCGATAGTATCGATAAGTTTGAAGATTCAAACGATAGTATTGAAAATTGAGCACTAGAGATGCTTCTGATGGGAATTGGGACAGTTGGAAAGATCTACAACTACATCTAATCGATAATATTGAGTTGTTTCAATACATCGATTGTTTTCTAGTTATCGAATGTTTTTTTTTATCATTTTCTAACACTGTTTGCATAAAATCAGGCTTACAACACTGGAAGTACAACAATAAACACATATGGAATTAAATAATTCGTGTTGTATAGATGCGATGTAATCGCTGTTATCGATAGTACTTTCCTTCAAAAACATTGCAGCACTTGATCGGAATGTACTATCGACATAATGATGATATATGTGTGTACTATCGAGATTGGGTCATTTAGTAAGATCCGCTGTAACTCCATCAATCGCAGTATCTTATTCAATTAATCAATTAGTCAACCAACTGGGGCAACAGCTCTCTCTCTCTTTCTCTCTCTCTTATCACCAATTGCTGAGTGAATGAATCAGCTCTGATAAGAGGCAGGCCGTGTTTGGGGCCGTTTGTTTTATACACTAAGTTGCCATGTAGGTGGCAGGTTACATGCGTAGATCAATAAACGGATGGCAGGCCAGGCGTGTTAATCATCTATCTATACAGCAGGGCGGGGCAGGTAGGGGGGCGGGGTGTACAGACAGACAGACATTGCCTAATTAAAACCATGGCAAATACGTGAGCCAAAAATAAATCAAATGTCGCGTCGTCGCACCAAATCATTTCCTAATAACCCAATTAGAGCTGCGACGACCCACGCATTAATGGCACCAACTACGAGGTGAATCCGCTGCTGCCGCTGCCGCTGCTGCTGCTGGGATTATGCGTCATGCGTCGTTGATGACGCCACAAGCAGCAGCAGCAGCGGCGGTTTGATGGCTCACAGATCCACAGGTTGCCCTGGCTTCTGGTCCACCTTCGCAAGACCAAATCCTCCAAGCTCTAGTGACGTCACAAACTGACCTACAAAGTGACCCAAATTGGCAGCAGCAGCTTCCAGCCAACGCATGAATGAACACGACAGCAACATCGTCAACAACAGCAGCAGCAGCAGCAGCAGCAGCAGCAGCAGCAGCAACAACTCCAGTTCGGTTGGCAACAAACTTGCCCTCGAATATAACCAGAAATAAAGTTTCAATTGATTAGCCCGTTTGCGTCGATTCGCGTAGTCGTCGAAACGAGACTCATCATAAAAAAATTTGACTCACTGATTCAACATTGTGCCCCGCCCCGTCCCGCCTTAGCCCCTTAGCCCCTTTCGCACGTCTCCATCTTCTTCTCTTTCTTCTGCTCCGACGAAAAGGCATTCAAAAAAAAATCGAAACAATTTGACAGCCGATTAAAGACTTCCCATCAGCACAGTGTTTTTTTTTTTTATTTTGAGCCAAATTTATGGTAACACTTTATAGTATAGACATTAACATATTTACACCATAAACACGTACTGTATCGGTTGGGTATTATAACAATTGATGAAATCAACAACTTTACTTACGATTTTCGCTATCAGTTCTTTTAGATTTCGATTAGTTTTTGTTTTTTATTTTATCATTTCCATTGCGAAAGTGACTGGAAAAGTTTTTGGGGGACAAGCATATCAATTACTCAAAGATATGGATGAATGAAATTGTTTGATAAAATTTCAGTTCGTTCTATATAATTACGTTTTTATGCGTAACTTTTATGGCAAATACTATGTACTAGTTTTGGATATAAGTTATATCATTTGTATATATTGTATTTTATGGCAAATGGTATAATAATGAATAGTAAAAATAAATAATAAATAAATTTGATATAATGACACGTAGGAATATAAATATAAATATAATATGGTGAAATTGTTTGGATATTGCTTTATATTTGACTAATTGTTGGATTTTTGTTGGGAAAGTTTTAGATGTATTTAGAATATTACAAACACTATGTACCAATTTGGATAAATAAACAATTAAATTACACATTTTATGGCATATGGTATATATTGAAAAATTATAAAAAATGCTGTTATAAAAACAACTTTTATGGCATGTACATCAAAATGCATTTGCTATAATTAATAATATAACTTTTCCTAATACTTTTTCAGTTTTTCTATTGTTTTACTTTTATGGCAAGTGCTTTATATCTATAAGAATACAGTTATGTGCAAAATTTTGTTATAATATAAACTACGGCAATTATAGCATATACAGCTATTTATATATAAATCTGTAGATTATACTTCGAACATAGTTATACGTATACGTTTTATAGTTTGTTTTTTTTTATAGACTTTGAGGGTCAAAACGTATTGCTTATAATCGAATTATCTTCGTAATTAAGGTATTCATCGATAAGGTCTCATTTAATCCAATTTCTTTCACTTTAGCAGGGGTTTGTATAGTTAGTTCTTGGCTCAATTCATTTTTCGGTTACCGGCGTGATAAGCTATACGGCAGTTAAGATTCGATTAGTCGCATTTGCTTTCTCTGTCTCGCACTCGCGCGGAACATGATCGATCATCTACTATACTTACGTGTATATCTGTTAGGGGCCTGGTCATACATAGTAGTTATTATTTCACAAGATTGCCTTAATCAAGTCCAAACAAGTTGTCGCATGTCGATCGAACTTGTGTACTCACTTATGTAGTCACACGACACTCATGCGACTATTCAAAGCTTTGACTAAATTGTGGAAAATCCTAACCTAGAGCAACAAAAAGTACCAAGTGCCATGACAAATGCACACGAGTATCTCGTATATTATACATATATGTAATATGTATCTACGATTTTCCAGACGGGTTGTAGGCCGAATTACGAGCATTAGGTAATACTTATCGACGATCTGTGAAAGCTAAGCCCGTGAAACCCCGTGTGTTTCACAACGAATTCAACTTAAGATACACAGATACATAGATACAACAAGATCGACTTGAGTGGGGCCTGAAAAACCCAATGGAATTTTCAAAGTTGCCTCTGACGTTGTTTGAAAAATGTTGTCGGTCTTGCGATAGGTAACCCTAGTGTATAGTACAATGTACTCCCCATGCGAATTCAGTGGAATATGTGACCTTTGAATTGAATTGCGAATAACGTCATGGCACGCGACAATCTGATAGTCAGTTGGCGAACGAATCAAATGTGTTTGTCGCTAAGCGATGGTCCCAGCTAACTGACTCATCGGTTTTGTTACAGTTACAGATATAGACAAGTATCTATCAATTACCCTCCCCAGATACTCCCTGGGCTGGCAGTTGTCTCTATTGTCTATTGTTGTCGCTGATGCAATTGGGGCAATCTGAGTTAATTTGTATCTATAGCATCTATGAGTGTATCTCACATCCTACAGTAGCTACAAGATCATCATGTATCTGCAGCAAAATTCAGCATTGTATCTACGCAAATTGTAACTGTATCTTCTTTGATCTACGCACATTCCTATCCATATCTACGCATCTAAAGCCATCCATCTGCAGAGCAATACGCAAGTATCTACGCACAATTGTTCAAGTACTATATCTGCAATGCGAGTAGTATGTACTCAAGCTGAAACATGTTTGCATTTTCCATATCTCTTATCAGTGGTCACACACGCCCTCCAAAAACACGAAGGGACGGGGAGGGGAGCCGTCTGTGATACCGTAATACTGGAGTAGATCGCGAGTGGGCTCGTCCAATGTTTAATTAAGTTATTTGACATTTAATTTATGGTGCGGCATTAAAGTTTAATCACACATTAATTAACAGCGAGAGAGAGAGATAGAGAGGGAGAGAGAGAAAGACACGTTAAAGGCCAAAAGTATATCCCCCAGCTAAACAGATATCGCAGTTGTCTGTTGCCAATCGTCGTCAATCGTCAGTCGTCAGTCGATTGTCGATAGTCGTTAGTCGTCAGTCAGTTGCAATTGCATATATAATATAATATATATTGGGCTCCTAATTGTTATGAACTTGCGTCATTCACGTGCACGCGGACAAGATAGTAATATATAATTCCGGGTACTTTGTGTCTTATTCAAATTAAATCTCGTTGGTTCATTAATTGTTAGTTGATTAAAACAATCGGGCTGTTTAATCATCTTTAGAGCTTTCACAGGTGTGAATCTTTAGAATGATCATTTAGAGTTTCGCAACAGATTTCAAGATCTCTCTTTCTCTCTCTCTCTCTCTCTCTCTCTGAGAACTATTATAGTTTTTAAGCACTGACAGCTGAAAATTAGGTAAGTTCATCATAAATAGTGTATGCCAATACATATAGTCTAAAAATCAGTGAGCTCACATCAAAATAAAATCTAATCTTGCTTGCACTTTCAAAGTTCTCTTCAGGTAGAAAGCATTATTAAATTATGTTAGTGTAGTTACTATAGTATTCCAAAGTTCAACTATTGCTAAGTTCGGCATCAGATTAAAATCTAATCTTGAAGTTTCAGAGTTTTTGAGTTATTATAATACAGATTAGATTATTATAGTATAGAAGGTATTTTATATTTATACTTATAATAAGTTATATTTTATTTGGAGAATTAATAAAGTAAGTGTTATATTTCAATATTCTACAACTGGTAAGTTTTGCATTACAATAATATATATAATATTACATTCTACTTTTTGATACTACAAAAAGTACTCTTAACGTCTACTTATAAATAACATTACATGTACTAACTTCAAATAAATTTTAGACGAAAACACACTTTACTTTATAGCATTAAACAAGTAAATACTATAATTTACCAGTAGGAGAAGGTTAGATCTCAAAGATCACTGTGAATGATGTAAGTATGCCATAGATAATATGCTAAATTTCTTGTAATAAGTTTAATCTTTTTTTCTTTAAATCGTTCAGCTCCAGTTCTAGCTGCAATCTTAACTTATTTCTGTTAATTAAAGATAGCTCTTACACCAATTGAATTTAAAACTTAATTTGGGAAATTTGAAAGTGGAATTTGCTTGAACAGGTTTGTTTTTTATCATCGCCTTTGGCCCCCGAAAAAGAAATAAAATGTTGTCTGTGAATATTTTTGTTACGTTAGGTTTGGTTTTGTTTCGATCAGTTATTTCACGGCCTGGTGAAATATATCGAAGAGCACGTCAGAGCTTGCCGTGAATATGTGAATACCAAGGCGAATACCAATGCGAATACCTTAGCCATAAATAAGACCTTTGAGCGGATTTTCGAGCAAATATTTCGCACCGTTTAATTTGTATGCATAAATAATAATTATGCCCGTTTCTGGGAAATGAGAGCGGCACTTTTTCTTTATCTAAAGGGTATTTGGTCTGCGATCTGCGATTGGATCACCAATGAGTTGTTGAGGTTGATAGGATCACAGGGCAGCAAGCGCCTATCGCAAAGGAAGTGTTCCCAAAGGCAAAGTTCTTGGAATGCAC
This sequence comes from Zaprionus tsacasi, assembly GCA_018904105.1. Taxonomy (NCBI): domain Eukaryota; kingdom Metazoa; phylum Arthropoda; class Insecta; order Diptera; family Drosophilidae; genus Zaprionus; species Zaprionus tsacasi. The sequence continues at coordinate 517,504 of JAEIFR010000003.1, read as the reverse complement.
AAGCGCATCATCGGCATCCGCATTAGGATCGGACAGGAAGCTGAGACAGTAGGTAGGGAACGAAAGAGAGACAGAGAGAGAGAGAGAGAGCTGAATATAAAACCAGAGATTAAAAGTGAAATAATCGATAAGTCAAACAAAGCAAAAGGCCGATAAATGCACTCTAAACCTCAAGCGGATCGTGTCGTATTTGTAGTATTATTACAAAGTCTGAACGGAACGCGCTCTTAAAATGTCATATAGACATTATTACGGTAATAAACACACACACACACACACACACTCACAATTAGCACATTTAACGAGCTTGCAATTCCCAACAGGTTCTATAATCCATTCCTCCTCCCCTGTGAGACATGCTTATGATAATTAGGAATTGTCAATGAAAACGAAATCGAAACCGAAAGGTTGTCAATAATTGTGTAATCTCTGAGCTGGAAATACGAATAAATTAGGGAGCACTTTAAGCTCGAGCTATAAGCACGCTAGTTTGCATATCATTTAAGTAACTGTTCCCCTCTCTCGCTGCCCGCCAGATATAGTACCACATATTAATAGTCTCTGCAGATCTCTGGGGGATAATCAATTTTGTATTCCATTCATAACACGAACTACAACAAAAGAAACTACAACTACAACAATAACAATAACAAGCTGCTACTGTCTAGCGGACTGAGCTCGCGCCTGTGATAAATGAATCCACACAGATATCGGCGTCATGGCCAAAAGATACAAATGTATCTGCTAGCTACGTTTTTTTTTTTTGTGGCTGCTGTGCATGGCGAGCATATTGAATCTAATCATCTAAATTAAATGATATGAAATTATGTTATAAACATTTTTACGACCGCACGAACAACGGCAGCAACAACAACAACACGACGACAACAGCAACAACACGACAGCAACAACAATAAATGCTGTTGCCAATCAAGGAACAACAACAAAATCAGCATCACATTTAACGCGGCTTTCGGTACGTTTTGTTGTCGATGTTGTTGTTGTTGCTGTTGTTGCTGTTGTTGTTGCTGTTGTTGCTGCTGCCTTTTATGTCTCTTGTTGTTCGCCGGCTTTTGCTGTTAATCATTTTGGGGCCTGTCTCGTTGTGCCTGCGCCGCTTCTTGGCGGTATCTCAAGTTAATCTTGTTAAAACAAACCGTTTCAATAAATACAGCGATAATGCAATTTTAATGCCATTAAGATGAGCACCAATTATGGCCAGCACCAGAGAGAGAGAGAGAGAGAGATTGGAGAGAGAAGACTGAAGACCGAAACGTTTCGAGCCCCAAAACCGACCTCTTTCCCCCCTCTATATACATATATCTCCTCGATTTGGTTGTGCCTTCGGATTGCCTTTCATTTCATCTTTGACCGCAAAATCATTTGTGATCCTTTAAGCAGCGACGGCAACTTTTACATCCCATCCATATGATTATCATTTCGTATACCCTACCCTGTGTAGAGAGGATACAGCGATTGGGTCACACAGCTTGAAATGTTTTCAATTAGCTGCTCATTTGTAGGGGCAAATCAGTGAGTATTTTGATCAGTTGAAAGGTTTGGGTTCTGTGAAATGTTTAACAATTTTTTTTTTTCAAATATTATCATAAATTCGTGTTAATATTTTAAATGGTTTCTGAGGAATGATCTTAATTCAAATATTCATAAATACTTCATAAAACTTTACCCTAGGCGTGTGAAAAGCTATTTTTAGTGTGAATATTCAAATAGGTCAAATTGGTTTGTTTTTTAGAATTAATATAATTTATTTTAAAACCCTAAAGAACTGAAGTAAGATATTATTTTAGATAGTGAACAACCTCTTAATGATTAAAATGCATACTAAGAATGCAGAGAATTATTTTCAATATTATTACGAAATAGGCTGCTTATAGGTTAAAGAAGCTTACCGTGCATCAAGGAATTTTTAAATTTTTAAAACCAGCTACTTATAAAACTAAGTTTTTTTTTATGATATTAAAGCATACTCTAAGAGTTAGTTGAGGGACTCGTTCAATCACTTTGAAGACCTAAGAATCTCTCAGCTATCTTGGTATTATTTTTAAAAATTCCTCTTGAATATATAAGCTCTCTCTGAGCACGTCTCTTATCACTTATAGTATTAAAATGAAACTAGTTTGTTCGAAGTTAAAGAATTAATTCATTCAAAGCATATATTACCCTATTTTAGATAGCGGACAATTCCTTCATGCTTCCTGCTATGCAGGTTAGGGTATTTCCACTTCGTTGTGTTCGGCTTTGCGCTCTCGTTTCTGTGTCGCTTCCTCGTTGTCTTTGCCACTCCGGCATTGTTGCGTTTTGCTGTTGCCCTGCAACGATCTCGCGCCCCGCATATCGTGCACAATTTGACAGTTGCGAGAGAGAGAGAGAGAGAGAGAGAGGGGGCAGGAGGGGGAGTGTTGCCAAGGGGGCGGAGTATGTAGATGGTTAGCAATGGAGGGACAAAGTTGAGGAGGGAACGAACTTTTTTTTTTATTGTTTATTTAACATTTCTGCGCTTTTTTTTCTTATTTTATTTTATTTTGTTTTCAGCGCTTATTCCGTTTGGCTGTGTCGCTGCGGCTTTTGATTCACTTTTGCTTTGTTGTTGCTGTTGTTGTTGTGTTGTTGTTGTTGTCGATGTTGCTGCTGTTGCTGTTGCTGTTGCTGCCTGTGCATTTTCATTGTTCTTTATGATGCTCATTTAAAATTCAAGCTTTGTTTCATTAAGAAACACGTTCGCCTGCGCCAATTTCGACATTAACGCCGCCGACGGCGCTACGCAGCTTGTTAACGTTTTTACTGCCCATTCTACAGTTACCCCCCCCTCCCCTGTGGTTCCTCCCCGGTTCCCTAATCTCTCCATTCTCCTTCAGGCCTACTATAGGTAGTTCAGGCATTCCAGCAGGCTGCGATCTGCTGCACTCCTTGCGGATCCTTAATGTCCGCGCTGTGCAATCAAGCCGCAGCAGCAGTGGTTCCAGTTCCAGTGCTAGTTCCAACTGCAGTTCCAGTTCGTACTGTAGTTCTTATTCAAACTTATGGGCATATATAGCTAACAAGGAACTCCGATCTAAAACTGCTATAATACTAGTTCCACTAGCAGCTCTAGTTCACGTAAAAGTTCCAGTTATAGTTCTACTTGCAGTTAAAATTATAGTTTCCTTTTTAACTGCAGCTTCAGTTCCTCAATTGACTCTTATTCTAGCTCGCTCTGAACTAGTTCCAGTGTGAATTTCAGTTCATTTCTTGCTCAAATGCCAGTTCCACTTGCAATTCTAGTTCACGTCTGGGTTCCAGTGTTTCAACTTCAGTTCCAGTTCCATTTGCAATTTAATTACTGCTTCTTTTTCAACAGCAGCTTTAGTTCCTCAATTGAATCTGGTTCCAGCTCGCTCTAAGCTAGTTCGAATTTCAGTTTATTTCTTGCTATAATGCTAGTTCCACTTGCCGTTCTAGTTCACGTTCCAGTGTATCAGTTCCAGTTTTATTTAAAATTTTAATTTCAGCTTCTTTTTTAACTGCAGTTTTAGTAGCCCAATTGACACTGATACCAGCTGCAGCTGAACTAGTTCAGTTCATTTCTTGCCTTTCCCTCATCAGTTCTAACCTCAGTTGCTGTCAGGAATTCAGCTGCAGTTCCAGTTGCCTAGCTAGTTCCATTTTTCGCTCTACTCATTGACAACTGATCGCATTGCTCTCTTTTCCTTTTTCTCCCTCTTCCTCTCTCCCTCTCTCTCCTGCTTCGCTCTCTGCCTTCTCTATTTATCTGCTAATCCTGCTTCTGTCCAGGCTCAATTAAGGCCCGCTCGAGCCCTTGTCCGAGTTTATGGCGCATTGTGCGAGGCCTCAGCCCAAGACCTTAGCCCGAGCCCGAGCCCGAGCCCGATCCTCGTTGCAAGGGCAGCTGTTGTCGCTCCTTGACAGCTGCTACCAACAAGAGCAACACCAGCAACAACAACAGCAGCAACAATATAATGATTTGTACAATTTTGAAGTGCATAATTGATGTCGATTGCCGTCGCTTATGAGGAGTGTAGCAGCGATCATCCTTGATGCCATTCCCTTCCCTTTTTTACCATTTCTCGATCCTCGTCAGTTTATGTTGCTGCTGCTGTTGTTGTTGGTGTTGCCGCTTAACGCCCACATATGACGGGCGGTAAAAAGGGGCGTCACCATCAATAAAGTTGCAAGCCAACAACCACAACGAGTCTGGTGGTCCTGGGACCCACACGGAGTTACTTTATCACCGATCTACATAGCGCAAGCACTTGAATGAAAAATTGAAGAGATCAGAATCACGATCGACAGACACAGATCTAGAGTTGTCTGAGTGGATGCAAGGTATGAGTGTATTTCGATAACTGAGACTCTTAAATATTTTTTATAATTGAGCAAAACTTAAACGATCTGTGTAGTTTAACGATCTATCGAAAGAACTAAAGATCTACTGTGTATTTGCTGAGTACTTTATTTATCAAAACCTTAAAGATACCATAAACATCTTATTCGTTGGTTCAATAAACTCAGTTTTTTTTTTAAGCTTTTCTTTTTCGACAATGTCTTTAAGATTCTTCAACGTTGATAATATTCTAGAACGGATGTTTTCTTCAAATAAAAGTTTTTATTAAAGATATCAGAAAGACGATCGGCAGATATACATGCTATAGAATTGTTTGTGTGTTTCCCATATAAGCCCATATCATATTTCGAGAGCTAAGTTAATTTTCAGAGCAAACTTAATCGATATAGTTGAAAGAAGGAACTATTGAAGGATCTCAAGATATATTGGAAAGCTTCATAATACTTACAGGTAATCAAACATATTTACATGCGATATATATAAATTCCCAGTCTAATTTACAAGCTGCTCCAATTTCGATCCCTTCCCTTCGATCTTGTACACACATCTGGCTTGATCGTGTCCGATCGCTTTGTGTCTGGTCTCATCTCACTTAAACTTGGCTAATAGCTCAATTCGCATAGCCATAAAACGCAGCGCCGTTCCGGCCTGGAAAGAGATGGTGGGGGGGAGGTGGAGGTGGAGGGGGCTTACGATCTAAGCCCAACTGCAGTTGCCATCAATTTGCCAGAGCAGCGACTCCTGCAAGCGCACTCTATGCATATGGGTACGATCTGTGTCTCACCCAGTAAGCAGGGAAGGCTTACGGCTTGGGCAGCGAATGGGTATGGGTATGGGTATGGACATGGGTATGGGGTATGGGAATGGGTATGGAGCTGGGTATGAGTGTTGTTCCTCCGGTACCGCTGAGAGCCATAAAAATAAAAGTCATTGACTCAATTTGGAAATGTCTCACACACGACGCTGGCTATGGCAATGGAGAGCTGGAGCTGGAGAAGGTTTCTGGGTGTGTGAGTGTGTGTGTGTGTGTGTGTGTGTGTGGAACGTAGCCAGTTACCGCTCGACGGAGGCTGCTTGAGGAGGGGGGCGTGCCAGCAGGCGCTTGTGATTATCCTTTCGCACGTTTGACTGCCGCGCTTGCTCAACAAATCATAAATATTGTTGTTGCTCAGGCTGATGTTGCTGCTGTTGCTGTTGTTGCTGCTGTTGCTGTTGTTGTTGTTGCTGTTGGGTCTGCGGAACGTCTGTGCCTGGGTCCGTCGGCAGTCCGTCCCGGTACGTTGTGCTGGCTCGTTGTGGTCAGTTATTGATGGTGGTCGCCTTCGACGTTGCGCAAAAGTTTCCACCTTTTTATGGCTGGCCAAAAAAAAAAAAAAAAAAAAAAACAGAGAGAGCCACAACAACAACAACAACAAAAAAAAAGCTTGACTCGCCGCCACAAAAGGCTTCAATCATTTAATAAGCGCTGCCTGCACAAAACGAGTGGGGGAGGGGGAGGGGGAGGGGGAGGGAAAGAGTTGCTGAGGGTTGCGGGGAGGGGGGTTGCTGCAGGGCGGTACAAGTCGAGGCACGACAAAGGCCGCCTTCCGCTGTATTATTAACTTATTCATAACAATAACAAGAGCCGAACTACGTGAGTTCTCTCCTTGTTTCGCTCCTCTTTCTCCCCTCCCCCTCTCCCTGTGGGGCAATGAAGGAGCCACGCCCACGCTTCCGTGTGTAGGGGAGGAAGTGCAACTTTACAATGGCAACAAAGCTCGTGTCTCGATCTGACAAGTTGATAGCGCCAGTTCGAGATAACTAGATCAATTTTATCATTTAAATTGAGTGAGCAAATTGGGTTGGCGAACAGAAATATATATGGCATATATTTGTCTGTAATATATATAGTTAATAATGAGATGAATAGGCACATATATGCTATGGGATAGTGTAAGGTATTTAATTAAGGATCAGTGATCTAACAAGTTACTTACTGCTGCAGCTCAAGCTAACTAGATCAATTTCGAGCTTACATTGAGTGCGTAAATTAGGATCATGAATATATATAGTATATACTAAATGAATGTAAAATACATAAGAAAAATTATCATTGATCCATTAGTGATATAGAATTTAAATTGAGTAGGTTGCGATCAGGAATATATATACTAAAACGTATGATCAATGATCATTGATCGACTTGATGGTCTAGCAAGCAGTTTGCCATTATAAGAGCTTTTTGAACCTCGAAAGAAATATAGAATGTGCCTATTTCAAGTAAAAGCGGTAAAGAGTTCAAAAACTTTAGATCACTCATCTTACGATCACACATGATCATTGATCTTTTACTTGGTGGTCCAGCAAAGTTCTCGCTTACCTTCCCCTTTCCCCCAGAGTGCATATTTGTGCCGTGAGTCTGCGTTATAATCCCTCAATTCCAGATCTAGAGCCATTAATCAATCAAACTTTGGAAGATATGTAGTAAGTTTGTTTAAGCATGATATACACAACTTAGGATCATTTATATAAGATATATCTCTTAGAATACCCAACTTTATGTGACTTTAAGATGTAATTGAGCCAAGGCAAGCCAAGATCTCTTCGGTACAGTAAGTTCGCTCGTTGCGCTCTCTATGTATGAGTCTCTCTCTCTCTCTCTCTCCTCCATCTCGCTCTGGCAACTGTTGGGCAAACAATGCCGCCGCTCAGGTACCTGGCAAATGTTTATGCAAAAATATTTATTATAATACCCGCTTATGGGGGCTGAGAGAGTGAGTCGAGAGTCGAGAGTGGGCTACTACCTAAGCTCTCGCGCTGCACAAGTAAGTGGATGATGATGATGCTGATGATGATGATGATGGTTCGGTAATCACATAACGCCCATAAATCACACATTTGCCAAGAAGAATTTTTTGAAAACCTTTTGGCTAATCTCTTTTAAATATTACCCAAGAGCCGCCAACGACAAGGTCAGACCGCGTCAGTGATCAGTGATCAGTGATCAGTCTTGCTTTAGGATTCGATTCGAAGAGGCTTATGCAATGATCTTGCTCTCTGCTCGGTACCCTCTCCTCGACGTGTCATTGACATGATCTCTCATGGAAGGGGGTAGACTTGTAGAGGGGGAGATCAACTGCGATTGCTTGGCATTCAAGTGCACATCCTTTAATCCATCAGAGAGAGAGAGAGAGAGTGAGAGAGCGAGGGGACTCCGAAAACGGTACAAATATTTGGCGTCGGCGTTGACAGCATTTTGTAGTTTTCCCAGCGGCAAAACTTGTCGGCAAAAGAAGAAAAGAAAGAGGAAAAGAAAGACAGAAAAGAAACAGTAGAGTAAAAGAATTATAACTATATATGCCATATAGATATGTGTGTTCATACATACAAATCTGGGATGGTAGGAAAACACACAATGTGTTAATAGAAACGTTTCAACAGAGAGAGTGAGAGAGAGAGAGAGAGCGGGAGAGAAGGAGAGAGCGGGACAGTAAGAGGGAGCTAGCGATAATTCCTTGGAACTCCATAAAAATAGCTAAACGTGCAGCGGGCCGCCCAGAACCAGCATCGTTGATCGTCGAGAGTTATAGCCAGTTTGGTCTGTGGCCAAAACCAGAAACAGAACGCAGAGCTCGGGCTCGATTTCCCAGCGCTCAAATCTCTCTCTCTCTCCCTCCCACTCTCTCTTCCTCTCTCTCTTCATTTCATTTCAATTGAGCTCTGCATTCTTCTCCAGCCTCGTCGGCAGTGAAATTCACTTTCATCTTTTTCAATAGGTAGCCGAACCCGACTCGATCGACCGCCTCGACCGACCAACCGACTGCGGCGAACACCCAAACTGAGCGACCTCGTCCTCGTCCTCGTCCTCGTCCACGACATTGGCATCCTTTTTTCTTGAGAGATCCTTTAATGTCTAAATTCCTGACGTGTCATACCGCCCAAGTTCGCTAGCCGGGCCCGACCTGCCGCTGTGCCGTGCAACATCCTTGATCCCTTGACACTATTGTTTTGCCGCTAACTGTTCACCTGAGTCCCTAACTGTCCCTCTCCCTCTCTCCCTCCCTCTCCTCTCTCTCTCTCTCTCTCTGTGGCAACTGCTGTGCGTACCCTTGTACGGCGTGTAAATATTTTCCCAGCATCCTGCAAACGTTTTGACAGTTTTTATTAGATCAAAATCCCGTAGGCCCATGGTATACAAGTGGCATGTGATAAATTGCGGCCAAAAGGGAATCGGGCCCAAACGAGACAGAGATGGCGATAGCGATCAGCCCGCAACGAGATCAAGTGTCGATGTGGATCGTACGTGTGTGTGTGTGTTTGTGTGTGTTGTGACTTTTACACTCGCATGAACAACTGTGAATTGTAATCTGTATTCCCATTGTATCCCACTCTCTCTAATCTCCCAGAGTGGAAAGTCGCGCCAAAGATCAAACAAATTAAGTTCAAACATGGCAAATAATGCGTAGAACAATGCGATAGAACTCTCGCATTGAGTCGTCAAACCGAACCGAAAAAAACTCCAACCATCCAGTGCGGTAGAGTTCCGAGAAGTCCGACTAATTGATGGGCGACATTCAAATGACATTGTCCAGCCAGGCGACAATGGGATATACAATAGGATGCTATATGAATGCAGCGGAAGTTGGGAAGCTTTTAAAAGTGATTTCAATAAGATCATATAAGTATTTATATTGAGAGAGGAAATAAAGGAGAGATTATAAATAAAATAAAACCAAGTTTCTTAGATATAATAAGAGCTCTAGAAACTTGTATATTTCTTTTAATAGATTTCTATGAATTATTTAGGATATAATGCCCAGATTTCAATGGATTCTTATGAATGTGACTGAATTATTTCGAACTATGATATGATATTATAGTATATATATATATTTATTTATATATATATATATATATTATGTAAACTAAGAGCAGTCGACTCATATTTATTAAAAAAAAAAAAAACAAATAAAAAGTATAAGTAAATTTTTAGTTTTTTAAAATTAAGACTATTAAAGCTATTAGATTTTATTTAAAATAATAATTAATATGATATTTAATTTATATGAAAAACGCTTTCTATAGGGCGATTGCTTCATGTGAGTAATATTTTATTGTGACCCGAAAGTAGTACATTTTGTACCCCATATAAAAAAAGAATATCATATATTTCTCTTAACTTATCAATTTTAATATACTTGTATATATATATATATAATATATATACATATAATATGTGTAGTTAATTATAAGGAGCGAAAAATACCATCATTGTTTTAATAATCGATTTGAGAATGAATGCTCTTAAAGTATTCTAAAAATCTTAATGATTTTACAAAGAAATACAAACAGAAATATGTCACTTAAAGTATTTTTAAGATCTTAAAGTCTATACAGTGTTATATGGCGTAAGAATACAAAATAAATAAATAATATTTCTACTGGGTACCTCTGGGTTATTGCGCAGCGATTACGCAAAGGCACTGCATAGTTATAGGCATGACCCTTATCAGAACCGCCGTCTGACTGCCCCAATATCATCAATATCGACTGGTTACGCCAGCCTTCAATAAGTTTCTTATCGTGAGTAATTAAGAGCAGAGTCGAAGGCAGCAAACTTGCGCCTAATAGACGGCAAATGTTTTTTGGTAGTGAGTGCCCCGGGGTGAGTAATATATATGTATTACTAGTATTATTATTATTTATACTATTATTGCTGCTATTATTATTAACTATGTGTGTCATGTGTGGTGCATAATGTGGCTCGTTTTATGCCGCAATCGGAATCATCAGCAGCAGCAGCCGAGCCAAACACAAAGGAACACGCAGCACAAAGTGGCAGCGGGTGGTGCGACCAGTGACACCATTGTAACCACAACAACAACAACAACAACAACAACAACAGCAACAACAACAGGGAGTACAATAACAACAACAACTGCTGCAAGCAAAAGAGGAAGTTAATCCGTTGCCATAATCGCTGCATAGCGCCACAGCATGAGGCAACTGCAACGGCGACTCCGCCTCCTCCTCAGAGTCTAAAGACGATCCCGAGGACAGAGAGTCTACCAGTCTCAATCCCTCCCTCCCTCCCTCTCTCTCTCACACACACATACTGTAGCCCCCATTGAAGTGTCAGCAGTGTGTATGCGTGTGTGTGTGTGTGTGTGTGTGTGTGTGAGTGCAAGTGCCGATGCTAATCTGCCATGGAACACACTGTAAGTTCTTTTTTAACCCATGAAAACTGAAAGTTGCCGGAAGACTCGTTATGCCATTTTCTATGCTCTACAGGGATTTGGGAAAAGAATAATTGGAAAAAAGTATACGAATTTATAGACTTAAATGTATAGAATGGGGTGTAAAAATACTATATAAAACGCTATAGTATTCCTTAATATATTAAAAAAAAAACCAAAGGCAAAAAAACCAAACATGGTATTATCTTGAACATCAAGGTATTTATTCTTTCTATATTTTTTAATATTCATTATAAATCCTTACACATCTCTAGTATATCAATATCTATATGCATTATACTTAAATAAGATATCAATGTATTATCTTAACTTCAGTTAAAAATAAGTAAGCAATACATATCTTTAGGCAATAAAATCTTATAATAATATTCAAAATTGTTCATAAAAATCATTATATATTGTTTATTTGAGATACTATCAATACTTTTGTAGCACAGTCATCGATACTTACGATTATAATGGATTTCCTTGCAAATATATTCTATAATTTTTATAAATGTTGCTTAGCTAAGTGTTTCAGAAGGAAACTTTAAAAAAAAGCCATAGACTCCTTAAAAGTAAACGATAGTTTAATAAATCATTCAATATATCGTTCAAGCTTATTAAGTCATCGATATTTACGATTCTCTTGCGATTTCTTTGCACTATCACTTTTTCTTCTATATTATTATGAATTTATTTCTATATATGTATATATATTATATTGCTTATAGAGTGTGGATCGAGTAGCCTCCTCAGTTTGTAGAGCATTTGCATATCGTGCTGAGGATACGCTCGCTGCGATACCTTGTAAACTGTGCGGACAATGCCAATATAAATATTGTGTAGCACTTTAGCATTTTACAATAATAATAATAACAACAACAGCAACAATAACACGCGATAACAACAGCAACAACAGCAGCAGCAGTAGAAGCAACAACAACAACAGCAGCAGCAACAACAGCAACATCAACAGCAGCAACACGTTAAGCCATTGCCATAATAAACAAACAATTACGGTTTCATTTTTTAGCAGTTGCACTTGTTGTTGTTGTTGTTGTTGTTGTTGCTGCAGCTAGTTGAACCCGTGCCCTGAGCAACAGCAACAGCAACAGGCGACAATCTTCACAGCAGTTGGCGTCGCTGCCATTCCATATGGTATTGTTGCCCAGCGATTCTCGTGGCATTTTGTGCGATGCGCCGCGGGGTGTAAAAAATTTCGCACAACAAAAGCGCGCGGCGCGATAAGAACTCAACAATGGAGCCAGCAACAGCAGCAGCAGCCACGGCAGCAACGGCAGCAGCAACGACAACAAAGCAAACACACACAGAAGGGCAGGGGGAGACAAGTTGGCAAATCAAGTGAGGCTAATCGCTTTGGCTAGGTCGAACCGCGCTTGTCTAAGGCCAACTAATTGCGGGCAGCGCTGATTACTCATACGCCCCCATGACACAGCCAGCAGCAGCAGCAGCAGCGGCAGCAACAACCGCAGCAGCAGCAGCAACAACAACAGCAGCGGCAGCTACAACAACATGACAAGCAGAGCAACACGCCAACAACATGGAACCAAACAAGAGACGCCGTCGGCAAGGACAGACAGAGAGAAAGAGAGAGACAGACAGACAGACAGACGGACAGACAGGGAGACAGACAGACAGAGAGACAGAGCGACGGTCGTTCAAATATTTGTTAAACTTGACACCAAACAAAAGAATTTTACCGAAAGGATTTGAATGAACCGAAAAGAGCGAACAATGCAAACGCGCGGCACTCAGGAATGCGACAACGACCACGTCGACGACGACCAGGTCCAACTCCTACTCCAACTCCAGGTTCAACTCCAGCTCCAGCTCCAGCTTCGGCTTCGAATTGACGACGAGGCAGCAAATCAAACACAACAAATCGCCAGGCAAACACCAAAATCATTTTGTACAACAAAGCAGCGCGACAGGGACAAGGGTAGTCGAGGGGTAACGGGGTACCAGGGGTACCAGAGGGGTAAGGTAGATAGAGGAGCGTTACAGTGGCACCAAGTGACGCGCCTGAGGTCCATATAATTGCAGCGTGTAATCTAGTTTATTTAGTTGCCATAAATATTGAAAACGAACTTGCTATAAAACGTATTTGTACTGTGCCATAAAGCTCGTATTGCCAATAACTGAAACCTACAGCTTAATGTAGCAGAACATAATGATACTGTGCCATAAATACTGAGTAATACGAAAATAGACTACTGTTTGCTATAAAACGTAATATTACTGCATCGTTGCGTTGTTTTCTGTCAATCAATTTATAGATAAACACCTTTTTTGGTTTGCTATAATACATAAAGCTACTGTGCCATAAATTGTTCGTTGCTATTTATAAATGACTGTTGGCTACTTTGATTATTATATACATATCTATAATATTTACAGATCTCTAATAGTTGTACATACACGCTTTATAGCGTAGGATAAGATTTTAATCTATAACAATCTTTAAATAATTGTCTATTTTGTATTTAACTATATTGTTAATACTGTAAGCCTTAGTTTATTTTTGTAGCTGAGTCTAATCAAATAAGTCCAGTTTTATAGCAATATGAATTATTATTTAGTATACAAATATAATATAATATATGTCACAAGAAAATTGAGGAATGCATAAATTTATTAATAAATAAAGTTTATAGCAATAAGTTTTGGGAAATTGCAAAAAAAACACAATATGAGATCATTATAATACTACAAATACAGTATGTACAAGTATATATATAACAAGACATTATACTTAGTACTCTTTCCTAATATAATTTTGTAAATAAATAAATAAAATAGTTAATAAATATATCATATACATACATATCATATACATCATCTTCTATCATTATTTTAGTATTATTTCTTATATTTAAAAAAAAAAACATAGATAAATTTAATTTTTTCCCCTATTAATCGATATACTCGTGTTAGTATATATTTTTAGCAGCTATCCATTAATTAAATTATAGCCAATATTAATCGATAAATTTACTTACATTTTTAACACATCGATAAATTGAATTATTTGGAACAACTATCGATAAACGATTAGAACACGCTTCACTTTTAATTTCGAATTTGGCGCATACTTATTGGTGGCACTGTGCCAGCGGCCCTGCAAATTCGCCCTTGCCCATGATCCAAGTGCTGACGCGCGCCGATCCTGGGCCGCTCTCGCTCTCGCTCTCGCCGAGTGCCGAGTGCCGAGTGGCGATGGTTGTGGGTCGGTCGGTCCGGACCGACCGATTGCCGATTGGCGGTGCCGTTGCCGTTGCCAGAGCCGGTGCCGGTGCCGGTGCCGGTGCCGGTGCTGGTGCCGGTGCCTAACGCAGTTATCAAAAGCGTTGAATTATGGCCGCACTGGCTGCCAGCTAAATGAGCAACACGTTGCTCCGATGCTGCCGACACCGTCACAGGCGGAGGAGAAGAGGGAAGAGGTGAAGGGACGAAGCAGGAGAGTAGAGCTGAATGGAAGAGATGGAGGAGGAGGTGGCTGCTGCTGCTGCTGCTCGTTTCGTGGCGCTATCGCATTTGATCTCGTTTGGCTGAACCATGGGATCGACCCGCAGTCGGCACTGCCGCTGTCTGTCTGTCCGTCTGTCTGTCCGTCTGTCCGTCTGTCGTGTGAGCTAACAATGCGCATGATATCATTCATTTCTCATTTCGGTTTCATTCATTGAGCTCTTGGCCAAGTGTCGTCTGTCCACCAATCCCCTGTCCCCTCTCCCCTCTCTCCGGTCCGCTGTCGTTGTGGCCTCTGTCCGTCCCAGTGTCCCCCTCTATGCGCGGCCTGTGTTTGGTCTAATTTCATAATAAGAAACATCTTCAGAAACGCAGGCATGTGCGTGTCCCTGCTTGTACGTACGTGCACGTTGTTGTTTTTTTTTTTTTTTATTATTAGTTTTTTTTATTGTTGTTGTTCTTATTGTTAACCAGGCTCGGTATGTCACCTGGAATGTCGAGCATTTCCGGTTAGGCCCTCAGCCCTCAGTCGAAACAGACGCGTTCGCATTTTGGGGGCGCCTTCAGGAATAACTTTGCGGAAAATCTATCAAGCGCCCAGATAAGAAACTCTAGATTTCGATTTTTATAATATGAATCATAGCACATATAACAAATAAATTTCAATTCAATTAACTCTATGACGTACGATATGTATTATTTGGCTTGGCCATGGATGAGTAACAATAAGTTTCGGTTTGGGAATTACGCTGTACGATAGAATTTCCGAATAAATTTCTATTCTAATTTTAAATTTCTTTATCGTTTTTGTAGCTAATTTTACATATTTTTATTTGTTAGTCTGGTTTTGCCGTTTCTGTGGTTTGTAGGGAAACGGAAAGAAAGAGAAGGTTTGGCTTTAACTAACTAGGGGTTCTTAAGGCTAGTCCATCATATAGTTCTTTACTAGCTGCCTGCTTAACTCCAAGATTAATTATATATATAATGGTTTAAAGACTAATTTTAAGGAATCTAACATACCAGATTGATATATTAAGTTCTTAACTTTATTTTGATTACTCCCAAGATAAAAGCGAATTCTCAGCTAAGAAAAAAGTCTTGATCAGACTTATTAGGCAAACCATAAAATCGAATTAAAATCTGAAAACATATGCTGCCTCTATGAAGAGATACCCATTGAATGCTCCCACTCAATCACTGCAAATGTGACTTTCCTCTCTCAAGTTGCAGATTCCTCTATAGACATGATTCCCTAGGGCCTGACGAGCTTTGAACTCTTTTGGGGAATACAAAAAAAAAAAAGAAATCCAAAGATTTCAAAGATTTCAAAGGAAGCAGTTCCCCCTCAGGCGCAATTGATTCCTTTGAGGATGTCTAGGATGTTGTGGCTGGCAGTGATGACTCACTACGTGTTCCCTTGTCAAAAATGAAGGAAGGGTTGGCAGAGAGAAGAGGGAAGAAAGGGAGAGAGGCTCAGATTCCCTAATTACTGTCTGTCTCCATTGAGTTAGATTTCATTAATCATACGCCGCATAGGCTGAATTTGAATACGAGCAGAGAGGGAGAGCTGGTGGGTTGAGGAGGGAAGGAGCATAGGCTGGTGGTACCGAGGAGAAGGCAGTATTCGGGATGGGATGAGGCAGAGCAGGCGTTCACACGCCGCAGCCCATGCAGAGATGACGGCGCGATCGCTGACGCAGACGTCGCAGACGAAGACGAGGATGCTTGATGGCCATGGCAACGACACCGTCATGAGCAACCAAAGCTCTCTCCCTCTTCCTTTACTCCCTATCCCTTTCTCTCTCTCTCTCTCTCTCCCTCTCCCACTGTCTTCGTTTTGGACTGTGCCGCGTGTTGCTCAATGTGTTGAAACATGAATGAATCTTGTTCACAATTTGGCAACAACACGTTTAGCATGAAACGAAGGACGACAATGGTTCGACTCCCCTGCTCCTGATCTGGCTCCGTCTTCGTCTCCTTCTCCGTCTCCGTGTCCGTCTCCAGCTCCGATCATGCAGCCATTGTCTGCCCCTTTCAGCTTGAACCGGCATCAGCGTTTGGCATTGGCATCACCATCGACGTCTGCGGTGGCGGTGGCGGTGGCGGCGTCGCGTACACAAATTATTAGCAGCCTCTTCGCGCATCGTTTGTCCCCGGTTCCCTTCTTCCCCTCTTGCCTTCTTCCCTTTCCTCCTCCTTCTTCTTCGCTTCGTCCGCTGTCCTTGTGTCCATCGCCCGTTGCCGTTCGCTGGTTAGTAAAACATCATGTCGCTTGCTAAGGGTACCAGGCACAGCCTCTGTGGTCCAATTTGGAGGCAACGCCGACATCCCTTTACCTTTGCTACCTTCTCCTTCTCTCTCTCCTTCCCTCTCCGATCTCTACTCTCCCCTATCCTGTGCCTTGCTGCCTGCGGTGGCCGCGGCACTGTCCGCTTCTGCCTAGAAAATTATCTGCTTATCTTGTCTTGTGCTCGTTGCGATCAACTGCTTATTCATGTTCTCTGGCTGCTCCTCTTTTCGATACCCTTGCGGGGTAGAGCATACCTAAACACGTGTATAGCATGTCTTCCGTTGTCTCTGTGAGTGTTATCGATAGTAGTCATACGATAGTTGAGATCAATCAATCACAATTGCAGATTATAGAAGAAATCCCAATTGGTTTTTGAACTGAAGCAAAAAGGAGAAGACAACGGACTTAAACGATATTACCAAGGGGTTAGACATTGTATTAACAGAAACCAAAGCAAATAATCCACTAATAAGCCCTATCGCCTCTCCCATCGCTCGTACTTTCCCTCCTACTTTAGCTCCTATTATGGATATTCCGATCGCTTCCACTATCTTTCGTTTATCGCTTCTACCGCCCTTCACATCGCTCTTACTATCGCTACTATTGCTTCCTCTATCGTACCCACTATAGCTTCAAGAATCGCTGTAACTATCGTTTTAACTAGTTCTTCTACTATCGCTCCTATTTTAGCTACCACTACGGATCCTTCGATCGTCTCTTCTATTGCTCCTACTTCGGCTTCTTCGTCTGCGATCACTTCTTCAATCTTTCCGTCTTTCAGTATTATCGCTTCTTCTATCCCTCCTACCATCGCTTTTATCGCTTCTACTATCGCTCTTTAATCTCACCTTCTATCGCACTTACTATCATTGCTAATATCGCTTCAATTATCGCTTCAATTATCGCTCCTACTTCAGCTCCTACTACGGATCCTTTAATCGCATCTAGTTACCATCCATCCATCTTTCTCCATCGTTCCTTCTATGGCTACTATCGTTTCAATTCAACTAGTGCTCCTTTTATCGCTCCTACTTGAGTTCCTACTAAGAATGCTGCGATCGCTTCTACTATGCTTTCATCCATCACTACTATTCCTCCCACTATCCCTCCTTCCATCCCTTCTACTATCTCTCTTTCATCCCCCCTATTATTCCTCCTACCATCCCTTCTACACTCCTTCCCACAACACCTCCAACTATCCCTCCGACTATCCATCCAACTATCGCTCCAACTATCGCTCCTACTATCCCTCCTACTATACCTCCTACAATCCCTCCTAATATCCCTCCTACTATACCTCCTACTATCCCTCTTACTATCCCTCCTAGAATCATTCCTACTATCCCTCTTACTATCCCCCCTACTATCCCTCTTACTATCCCTCCTACTATCCCTCCTACTATCCCTCCTACTATATCTCCTACTATACCTCCTACTATCCCTCTTACTATCCCCCCTACTATCCCTCCAACTATCGCTCCTACTATCGCTTCTACTATCGCTCCTTCTATCACTTGAGCAAACCTTCCTACTTTCACTCTTACTATCACTCCTACTATCCCTCCTACTATCCCTCTTACTATCCCTCCTACTATCCCTCCTTCTATCCCTCCTACTATCCCTCCTAGTCCTCTTACTATCCCTCCTACTATCGCTCCTACTATCAGTTAGGCTTATCCTCCTACCATCCCCATTTCTCAACCATTCCTAAAGGGTAATCCGCATTCGGTTTGCCGCTCAATGCAATTTGTAGCCGCTTCTGTTGTTGTTGTGCATTTAATTTATGTGCTTGACGTGACACTTGCTATCGCTGCTCGTCCTCAGCCTGCGCCGTGGAGTCCTCCCTCCTCTGCGGATCCCTCCCTCATGTGCGTCGCCTGTGCGAAATTCGTCAGGCACAAATCGCAAATGGTCGACGGCGGTGGGACAAGAGATCTCACTGTGTGCAGGCGTGTGTGTGTCTGTGTGTGTGTGAGGGGAAGAGGGAAGGGGGAAAGGGGTTGCCTTATGGGGATCGGGAATTGGGATCTCTGTTGGCTGCTCATGGGCCGCCTAATATGCGACAGCCGCCGCCTGTTAACACATCGGTGAACCTCAAAATATGAAAACCGAAACCGAAACCGAGTACGAAACGAGCGCGCCTGGCATGGATTGGGAATGGGATTGGAGATGGGAATGGGATCGGGGATGGGGATGGGATTGGGACCTCACACCGCTCTCTGCGGCGGCGTCGGCGTCGGCGCTGTCCGATTTCCTAACGAGGTGTCCAGGCGGACGACATTCGAGACCGCTGCGTGAGTGTGTGAGCGAGAAGAGAGATGAGCGACATGGGACGAGGTGAGACGAGACGAGGCGAGGGCAAGGTGAGCGTTGGCGATTGAATTTCACACGTGGCTTAGTGTCCGCCCGCATTAAGTGCGCTTCATCAGGCCGGCAATGACAGAGAGAGAGAGAGAAGGGGAGAGAGCGTGTGCGAGAGAGACAGCAAGCAAGAAGATGGTTAAGTTTTGTGTGGTTGCGTTTTTTTCTCTTTCTCTCTTTTTTTTCGGCGAGTGGGCGAGCTTTTATGCAAATGCTCTGCACATCGCCATCTTGGCTGGCGATGGCTGCTGATCTCGCCATCTTGGACTGTCAATTGCAACTCGGTGCGCAGTCCAACTCCAGCTCCGACTCCGACTCCGACTCCAACTCCAGCTCCGACTGTGGCTCCACTTGCTTTTTGGCCCAGACCATTGTTCTGTGCTGCTGCCAGCGGTGATGACATTCCACAGATTAGGCACAGAGTGAGAGCGAAAAAGAGAGAGAGAGAGACAGCTAGCTAGAGGGAGAGAGGGAGCTTGAGACTGTTGCCAATGGACAGATGACGGTGCCATATCCTGCCCAGCTTCACGGCTGCGTATGAATGAGTTATTTCGGACTTAATCGCAGCGCTTGCATCTTGCCACGTTGCAGCAAGAACGAAAAGAGAGAGAAAAATATAAAAAAAAAAACAGATGAGGCAACACTGAATGCCTTTACCTGCGACTGACTCTGTCCACGTTTCAGTTCCTCTTGCCTTGGCTGTCGCTCTCTCTCTCTCTCTCACTCTGTTTCTGGCCCGGCATTGGTGTCCTTCATTTGATTGAACTGCTCAATGAAATATGCAAATTTGTTTGCTGGGCAGCCACCGCCACCGCGCTCGCTTAATCAACTGTGCAAGGCTGCCCCGGGACAGGGGGGAGAGCGCAGAGCGGGGGCGGGGACAGACGGACTGTCGCAGCGAACGTTTTGTGCCCCATCAGCAACATGATCATCCTCATCATTATCATCATCATCAGCTGCTGCAGTTGGAGTCACAGTTTGCAGTCTGGCATCATCGTCACCAGTGTCGCCATCGTCACTGGATCGCAGCCAGTGTTGCCAAGCTAATAAAATAGCTATTCAACAAGCCAAAAATTGCATAAAATAGCTAAAACGCCTACCAACAAAAGTGCTTAAAAAAGAGGTAAAAATAATAATAAATATATATCATCTTAGACCCAATTAATTTAAATACCGTAAATAACAGAATTATAACTCCCATTGGAAATTTATCTTTGACTTCATTTAAATAAATGTATTATTGTTTTTATTTACTATAATAATTTTCATTTGAATTCATTTTTCTTTTCTATTTTTAGTTTTCATTAATTGTCAATTCGATACTAATCTATTGTAATCAGTCGACTACACAATTCTTTTTAGCCGCAATTCGTAAATATTTTAGCTAGTTTTGACGGGGAGAAGAAATCGCTAAATGGGCAGTCCTGGCACCCTGTCGCTGTGTCCAATGTCTTTTTTGCGGTCTTTTGGGGGCAATCTTGAAAATATCCTGCTGGTGGGTAAATTTTTCTCATATGCGCTTTGCGCGGGGCCTTGCTTTATCGGATCGCTATGGTCGCCCCATGGTCACGATTTCCACAGTCCCAAAGAAGAAGAAAAAGTAGAGAAAGAAGAAGAAGTTGCAAATGCAGTTGCACTCCCAGTTGCTTGCTACGTGACAGAGTTTTGGCAAATAGCAAACTCTAGACCCGCAAATGTCAATCCGGACAACTCTAATTGAACTGTTCATTTCGAAAGGGGGAGGGGAGGGAAGGTGGCACTATGAGGTGCGCTAATTACATTTAATTGCATTTGTTAACAAGCCACTTGTCAAAACTGAAGCCCCAACACCGAAATCGCAATCCATATACCATAGAAGTGGAAGTAGAAGTCAAAACTGAAACCGAAACTGAACCTCAATCGCAGCAGCAGCAGCAACAGTTGCAACTCAATCAGTGCGAGGCATTTCGCAAATGCCATTGCGATCATTATCGGATACTTCCATCGATCAAAAAAAAAGAAAAAAACTGGCAACGTTCTGACTTACCGAGCGCCAAGACAAGCGAGTATTGAGCATCTGCAGCAGAACCATCTGATCTGAGCAATTTCGGGTACTGCACTACAACAACTTATATCTATATATATTTAAAAAACGAGTTCTCTTTCTCTTAAAGCATAATTAGACATGCTAGAATCCCTAAAGTATAAACATTCCTGCTTAGGATGCCGATTTAGTCATATTCCTTCACTTTCTGTTTGTTTGAACACGCAAATCTCTGCTATTATAAAAGCTAGAGATAAAAAATTTGGCATTCAGTTTAAAATCTACCATATGCTTCTGGAATTTATTTCAAATTTTGGCTGCCACGCCCAACGCATGCTAAAATCAAAATTAATTTGTTATTTTGCGATTATTAGACATAAATGTAAGGTTACAATTTGCTGCTTTGGCACACACATAGCTGCATATTATATGCAACTATCCTACAAATATCAAATTGATTCCATCATAAACACCAAAGTTATTCAACATAACGTATTACACACTTTCAGGCAGCGTGCCTGTGCTGCTTTGGGGTTTCTGCGCGCGTGTGAGTAAGCGAGAGGGAAGCAAAGTGTTTCAGTGCTGTTTCAGATTTAAATTTATGTATTTACCTTCCTATAAAGCAAGTATGCCCTTACTTAAGGCAGGGTATCTTGCAAAACACAAATGAAACTACGCGCAATGAACCGCATATTAGAGACATGAGCAGTCACAGTCACAGCAACGCCCTCTGTCGGTCTATGAGCGAGTGTATGTGTGTGTGTGTGAGTGTGTTCGTGTGTGTGTGTGCTTAGACATGCATATGCGTGCACTAACTAGCATTATCAAGCGTTATCTGAGCCTGATCTGTAGCTGAAGCTGCCAACTAGCGCCACATTGCGGCTACCGTGTGTGTAGTTGTGTGTATCTTTATGCAATGCATACGGTGTATCTACAAGATACACACGGTCAGTACAGATTGCGGCAGATCGATAACGTGACTGAGAGAGGCTGAGGCTGTGACTGTGACTGGACTGTGACTGGACTGTGGCTTAATATTTGCGTTTGTGGCGTTAATTATGGGTTTCGCTGTTTCTTTGATTGTTTATTTGTTTGTTTTGCGTTGTGCCGAATCCATTGACGAAGGGGGAGGAGAAGAAGGAGAAGGGGGAGGAAGAGAAGGAGGTGGAGAAAGAGGAGCAGCAAGAGAAGCAAGAGAGGCAGGAAAAGTTGGGAGAAGGAGGAGAAGCAGGAGGAGATAGAGGAGCAGCAGGAGAAGCATGAGAGGCAGGAAAAGTTGGGAGAAGGAGGAGAAGCAGGAGGAGATAGAGGAGCAGCAGGAGAAGCATGAGAGGCAGGAAAAGTTGGGAGAAGGAGGAGAAGCAGCGGTAAGGAGGAGAAGAAGAAGGAGAAGAAGCAGGGGGAAGGATGAGAAGCAGAAGGAGATGGAGGAGAGACAGCGGGAAGGAGGAGAAGCAGGTGACGGAGAGGAAGTAGGAGAAGCAGGTGGAGAAAGAGGAGAAGCAGGTGGAGATAGAGGAAAAGTAGGAGAAGGAGATAAGGAGTAGGAGCTGGAGCTGAAGCTGAAGCTACAGAGAGGTGGCTGGCAAACCGAGCTGGAACTGCAGCTTGGAATCAAAGTCGCAGTCGGAATTGGAGTCGCAGTCGCAGTCGCAGTCGCAGTTGGAGCTGGAGTTGGAGTTGGAGTCATTGTGGTACTGTCTCTGTGCAATTGTTGTTGGTCGTGTAATTCCGGTTCGTGCAATGATAATTATATTAATTTGCCATCGAATCGAGCCTTGTTGTTGTTGCCCCTCAATTTATCCATCAAACCAGCCGCACATCAGTCAGTTAGTCAGTTTGTCAATTCGCTGTACGACGAGGCCTGCTTATCAATTTGAACAGGCCTCGCACCGCCTCGGACTCCGACTCGGACCCCGACTCCGACTCCTCCCCAGCCACAGCCTGTTGCCGTGTGTGGCGTGTAGTTATCCACATGGCAGTTGCAGGTTGCAGGTTGCAGTTGCAAGTTGCTGCTGTTGCTGCTGCCATTACAAAACAATTGAGATTGAGGAAAACCAAATCAAGTCTAAGCCAGAAGCAGCCTGCCTGACGGCAAGACGATGCTGGCCCAAACAGCTGATGTGGCTATAATTATGTCAGGCCAACAGCAGCAGCAGCAGCAGCAGCAGCAGCAGCAGCAACGATAACAACGACAACAACTATCGACAATCGGATAATCGGACGGACTGCGGAATGTGCAACTGAAAAAGGCGCATTGCATAAGTGGAGTAAAGGATATTCGATACATTCATGCAGGGCAGGGTTAGAGGTACAGAGGGGGGCAGAGGGGTTACAGCCAGAGGGCAGCGGGTAGTGCATCCCTGGACCTCGCCGTGTCATAAAGATTTGTGCCCTGTGGGCATAAAAACGCGTGTACTCTCCCTCTCTCCTCTGTTGCCCATACCACATCGTATATTATATACTACCTGCCTACTGACTGAATATCTTTCACTCAACCTGCCCCATCCCTGCCATATCTGAGACTGGAACTGCGACTGGGACTGGGACTGGGACTGGGACTGGGACTGGGACCGGGACCGGGACTGGGACTACCTCGCTGCGTGTAAGACAAATGAGCACTCAATTATCGTATTTCTGCTTTGGCTGCTGCTTCATTTGTCTTTCGATTTAATGTGATGGAATTGGATGGACTGCAGCGGTATGGAATGGATCCCAATACCGTACCGGAGTGGTCTGACATGGAATGGAATGAACGGTTGATCACACTACCTTGTACTTCCTGATCGCATAATATTATACTTTTACATAATATAAAATGTATTTTTGTTTTTTCAGCACGATCGAATGTTCTCTTGAGGTTTTTCTCTATAAGTACTGTCATCGGATATCTGAGGTTGTGCTAGGTACATACTGTATGAATATACATTCTTTCTAGATAATTTACTTGCTTATGCATTTTCTAGAATTTTTTAGAACTTTCTCGCTTAAGCTCTACATATTTGCCTTGTTGATCTTAAGAGACCGTAGGTTCCTTAAGTTAAGGAAAGCTTTTTGTTGATAGTCTTTTGATTTTCTCGAAATTCTAGAAAATAATCCAACCTCATATTAGAAAAATGTGCAAAAATTAGTTGAATTAAAAAAAAAAATGAAATAAAAAAAACATAAAAAATATATCTTTAAATATAGGAATGCACTGATGTTTAAACATTATGATAATATCCAGGGAGTTTCAGAAATAACCTATCGTACCTGAATATTTGAAATTAGCATTAGAAATATGGGAAAAGTTAGAAATATAAATAATAAGAAGCTATAAATATAATTTCATTAGTGTTGGAAAAATAAAATTACTAAACCTTACTTGATCTGTAAATTAAGCGATTATTTAATTAAGAAATTCCAATACAAAAATAAGATGAAAAACGTGATCTATCAGCAGGGTGCAATTATATCAATATATGTAATATCTATCTAGAAAGCATTAAAAATGTAATAACTAAAAATATAATAAAAAATTTGTTTGGAAATAAATGAAATACCGAAGTACATATTCAATAGAACTATAAATAGAACTGCTAACGAGATTTCGAGCTTATAAACTATATAACATGATTTTTCCCCCAGTTCAATAAATTCCCATTTTGTTGCTGTTATAATCGCAAAAGTTGTCACGCTCCTCTTTTTTTTTTATTTCCTCTTCAGCTGGGGCAAATATGATTTATCACTCGATCATGATCTCTGCCCCTACTCCTGCTGGTTTGGTCTCTCAATCAGTCTGTCCACTCGCCGATTTGTATTTTATTGTCTCAGAGGAACCTCAACTTCTATGCTCGGCCTCAGCCTCAGCCTCAGCCTCAGCCTCAGCCTCATACGCATGCTCCGGCAGCCTCATCCTCATCCTCATCCCCATCCTCATCTTCGTCACATGTGCAAATGGTGGTCCAATCTGTCATTCCAGCTGGCTGCTCCAACTCCAACTCCAGCTCCCTCTCCAACTCGGGCATGGACGACCTCGGGTGGTCGCACTGCTCTCTCTTTCTCTCTCTCTCGCTCTCTTGGTGCCTCTCGGAGCCTCCGATGGCGATGTTTATCTCGCGTGGCAGTTCAGTTTAGTATTTTCTTATGATTATTATTATTTTCCCTCTCTCTCCCTCCCACTCTCTCTCTGTCTCTTTTTGTACGCCGCTGTCATTCAAGCGAGGCGGCAGAGGCGGCTCATCATCGACTACTCCACTCCTCGCCGTGTTGCCTCCTTAAAGACAAAATGCAGAATTATGAATCGGCATGTTTTACATGTGCGGGAGGTCTTGTAAAACAATAAAAAAATAAAAATAAAATAAAATGCAAGACGAAGATGGGCAAAGGGAAAAGGAGAACACACGTATGTGTGTGTATGTGTGTGTGTGTGCGTACCTGTCGCTCAATTCTCGCTGAGGATTTCGAGTCCGATATATGAAAACGAACCTGCTGCCCCGTCAAATCTTGAATTAAATGTTGTGAAATTGTACACTTCAAAACAAAACAAGTAGATGAGCATTGGCTATGAGGCAACGACTTGTAGATACCCTTTAAAGGGTACATGTATCCCTGACATTACATTATCTCATATCATATGCTATGAGTGATGCATTTCAAAGTTGTTCGAGTGGAGGAGATCTCTTCGATGTATCTATAATATTATTTAAACACTCTGCTGTATGGGAAAATGAGAAATCCTTGTAGAGCATTTATACACATTATTTTATTTATACTATATATATTTGCATATTTTATCCTATATTTATATATTGTTTATCGTGTATAGTTCCGCCTACTCAACTCTCTTAGAATTCGAATATAAATAGCCTTACCTTGCTGCAAGTGATATCGAACAGGAATATATATATACTATATACCTGCTCTATATATAGAGTGCACCTATCACAACATCACTATATTTAGTGAGTTAGGGTTTTTCATAAGTTTCCCGCTAAACTTTCTCACCTTTCTCACCCTGACCTCATGCGGAACAGGAACATAAAAAGTTTTCTATATATATGCAGATCATACTTATGACACACACTGTATTTATATATATTCTCCTCTCGCGCCTGCATCACGCTGCACAGCTGAGGTGGAATATGAATATATATACTATATATAGAGAGCAGAATTATATGACAATATGACTGTATCTAAGGTCACCTCTCGTTTACCTACACAGAACTATCCTCCGCTCTCCTCAACTGATGTGGAACAGGAACAAATATATATATATATAAGCTCAGCCTGCCAATATGCTCGCTTGCCGCCATTTACAGGGTATGTGAGAAACACACAACACGCTTGAGTCTCGTGTAAGTCGTAAGCGAGCACACGACGCGATGCGAATGGGGTAGAACCAGGAGGAGGGAGAGGGATAGGGGAGAGGGAGTTGTAGCTGGAGAACGATGTATGCTGGAGGCCCTGGGAATCTGTCTCAGATCTTTGACTGACCTCCGCCTCGTACTCTCGCTCTCTGTGTCGCCGAGGACAAAAAAGGAACTATCATTCTACATAATTATTAATCTGGTTTTGGGTCTTTTGTTTTCCTCTCCCTCTATCCTGCCCTCTCCCTCCCTTTTAACCGTTTTTTATTGCAATTACCGCGTGTGGTCCCAAACTGTTTGGGCATGCTCCGAATCGAATGTCAAAGCTGACAGAGAGAGAGAGAGAGACAGGAGAGAGAGAGAGCGACATTGCTGGACGAGATTAATGGCCACACATTAATCAGCGATGCATCAAGCGGGCGCCATCAACAAATTTTCCCTCTACTTCGAGCACTTGCAACGCTTCCCCTGCCTCCCCTGCCCCTGCTGTTCCAGCTCCAGCTGTCTTCCTTCTGCCCATGTCCTTTGTCTTGGCCATTTGTGTCATTTGACACTTTTTGCCCGGAGCCAATCAACACCAATGGCAAATGAGGCGCCACTGGCCATGGCTCGGGCATCGCCGCATCATCGCATTATTTCCACTCGGCATAGTGCAGCCTATGAAAATAATAACTGTGGGAAACCTGCGCGGTGTGCTCCAAGTTCTCTCTGCCCCCCGCCTCTGTTCCTCCGCCTCCCTGGCCATCATTGTGGTCTGCCGGCTCGGCTCGTTGGCTTCATTGCCGTTTTATTGGTTGAAAATAAGTTAATAACATGGACGAGCAGCAGCAACTAGCCACATCCTTAGTCGCCCCCGCCCGCAGTCTCCTGTCCCATCCTCCTGCCCTCCTCCTCCCCCTCCTCCTCCTCAATAACCATGCAACAATATTGCCGACTCTGCGGCTCCGCAACTCATCGACTCATCGAGTCGGCAGCGGAAGCCGCATAAGGTCGCACACACACACATACACTCACACACACTCTGAGGGCAAGCCCCTGCCCTGTACTGCGTCCAAAGTATATCATCATAACCACCTACTTTTCGGACCTCCTCGACCAGAGTCGCCGCCATCCACAATTGGCGGTCCCTTGCCACGATGAGAGAGCAGCAGCAGCAGCAGCAGCAGCGCCAACTACCACAGCGCCCTCAGGCGACGATTGCTAGCTACAACGCCAGCAACAGTCGCAGCAGCAGCAGCAACACCAGCCCCAGCCCCATATCCAACTCCAACTCCAACTTCATCTGCAACTTCGAGTCCAAAAGCAGCTCCAAATCCGAGTCGAAGACGCCGCCGCCACTGATAATGATGAAGGTGTTGGTGTTGCTGTTGTTGCTGCTGTTGTTGCTGCTGCTGTTGCTGCTGCTGTTGCTGCTGCTGTTGGTGTTGGTGATGATGATACTGATGACGCGGATGCGCCGTCGCCGTCGCCGTCGCCGCCGCTGCCTTTTTTGCGCGTGTTTCCGCTTAGGCGACCTTCGATTGCGCTACGAGTTAAGCTGATTAGGAGTAGAGTATAGAGAGAAAGAAATGAAAGAGAGAGAAGGAGAGAGAGGGAGCGAAAGAGAGAGAAGAGAGAGAAGAAAACTCGAAACAATTTTTTGAAAAATATTCAGGAAATATGAAAAGAACTTTGAAAGAACTTTTGCGAAAACTGAGAGAGATTTTTGAGAGAACTTTGAAGAAAACTTGAGGGTACTTGAGGGTAGAACCTTAAGAGATATCTTTGAGAGAGCCCTAAAGAAACCTTGATGCTACTTCGAAAGAAATTAGAAAGTATTTAAAAGAGCTTGGAGATCCATTTGAGAGCGAATTTTGAAGGATAGAAATTTAAAAAAGAATTTTTAAAGTAATTACAGAGAAATTTGAAAAAAAAAAAATGTAAATAAAGTTGAAAGAACTTTACAAGAACTTGCGAACTTTAAAAGATCTTTACGATCACTAAGCGGTAACTGTGAGATAAGTTAGTTATACCTTAGAGATACTATTGTTTCAAGAGTATCAAAAAGTGAACACAAAAGGGAAATATTTTCGTATTGAACCGTACCTTGTCTACAAGTGTTAACTAGTATTTTTTAAAACTTAAGTCTACCTTATAAATGCACCTATAATATGATTTCATATATATGTACATAACTTGACATATAAATATGTATATATTATATACTACAAGTTTCAGCTGCAGATCAGCGCTGATCTTGCAGTATTCCTCTCTCTTCTTATGTGGCTACAATATGATATCATATCGATTTTTTTAAGTAACATGAATATATAATTTAATATATATTAACTACACCTACTACTACTACATTTCATTTATACAGCTTACATTTCAAATTGTACATCAGTAGATCAGCTCAATTTTTCCCTTCTCAACTTCTTCCCCTATATCATAGCTGTATATATATATATATATATATATATATATATATATATATATATATATAAAAGCCCATTTAATTTTCATTTCATCTCCCAAGTTTCAGCAGTCCACTCAGCTGCCCCTACTCCTGCTGCCTCCCTCCCCAATGGAGCCGACACAGGGCATTCGCTTGGCCTGTCTGGCTGGCGCCGTCGCCGTTGCGATGCGCCGCTAAATGGGATCAGTTTTGGTAACGAGTTAACGAGTTGATTTCACTTCAGCGATTGCCGCCGCAGCAAACCCCAAACCCGACTCCGACTCCGAACCCGAACCCGAACCGGATTAGCAGTTTGCATCGTCTGCTGCCGCCGTCGCCGCCGTTGCCGTTGCCGCTGCTGCTGCTGCTGCTGGGATGCGGCTCTATCTGTGGCTCTCTGCGCGGTGGCCATGGCCAATGTCTACACATAACAAGGTGACGGCTTATAATGACGGCCGGTGCGGACGGTGTGGACAGTGCGGACACTACGTGGAGCGGGGCTAAGCGACTTTGAGGCGTTTGCACCTCCCAGGGCCGCGACGGTGTGTTGTGTGCGCTCCTGTGGCGGCGGCATCGATGCACCCTCAGCCCGGCCCGGCCCGGCCCGCACTGCCCGTCCGCTTCCTACCTGCTCTGCTTCTCTTTGTCTTGACTGAGTTTTTTTTTTTTTGTTTTCGGTCCTTTTGGGGCTTTGTCAGGGGCGTTACCCAGTGATCATCACGCGTTTGCGCTGCGCTCCGCTCGGCTCTTCTCCTGCCTGTGGCTTCTCCTGCCCTTGCCTACTCCTGGCCTGTAGCTTCTCCCAGTTCCTGCCCTCCTATCTCTCCGTGTCTGGCTTAATGGGTGTTATTTTGTTTTGCCGTAAATATTTTTGCAATGGGCGCTAATTAAGTTTGGCTCTCACTCTCTCCCTCTCTCTCGCTCTTTCCCTCTCCCTCTTTTTTTCTCTCTCTCTGGCTTCGACGATCTGCATCCTTCGCACTTTGTTATGTGTGAAACTTTTAAATTTTTGGAGCGTCGGCAAACATGAAAAACGCGCACCCAAATTGCAGCCCATTAAATGGGAGGGGGTTGGGGGCACCCTTTTCCCCTCTACCACTGCCACGCCCCACGCGATGCTGCCCTTTATTAGGGTGTGCAGCAGCGTATACAAATAAATATTGAAACTTATTAATTTGCCAGCCACATTGTGCATACGCCCCATGGGCTGCAACTATGAATGAAACTAGTCACGCATTCCTCAGCTAATAAAAACATCCCCCCCCTGGCACCCCTCATCCCTTCCGCCCTGAGAAACAATCGCATCGCAGCCTTAATTAGCCATGAAATATGTTTTATGACTCACGCGTCGCGACGTTGCAGTTTTCTGTTTCGTTTTCTTCTTTTTAGTTTCTGTTTCAAATCGATTCGACAATAAATTAGCATTATGTGGTTACATATCGCATCGTATCGTTCCCGCTTGGAAATATTTTAAC